>JARZZO010000005.1:25805494-27270494 GCA_030544215.1 Zantedeschia hybrid cultivar | reverse complement strand
TAGTGGGTGCCCATTATCTAGTTCCGGTCCATCCTAATTTCTGCTCCTTAGATTAGGCCCAGCATGAATACTTCTAAGGCCCAATAATGAGGCCCATTAAAGTTCTGAAACATTTCATTAAGTCCCTGCAAAAAAACTTATGTCAACTTTCAATCTCAACTTTTCTGTAATTGTAGAAGTACAAAATTTTTACAATTATGTCCTTGATGCAAATGAGAGATAACACAATAGCAGCCCAAAACCCTTTCACCATCAAAAGCATTTGCCCACCACCCTTTTATCTTCTTGAGTCAGTTATCAAAGATGGAAGCTGCTTTGTTATGGGTCCCTCCTCTGGTATCCATAAATTTGAGTTCAATGTCTCAACAACACTCAACCTGTTCCCATTGCAGCCACCACCACTGTTGATGGGGGTGACTACAGTCGCTCGCACCCAGGCTATCACTTCTGCTGGTTTCCTCTGTTACACCTGGGGAACCAACCAGTGACTGCAATGAATTAACTGAGGTGCCTCTGATCTTATATTTTCATCACTGCCTGAACAGTTTGTCATTGCTTCAGTGTTAAATCTTCTAATGCAAGTCTGGTGGTGGTTGCACCCAAGCTTGCTGGTCGCTGCTATAGTCCCTTCCCCTCCGCTACCCTGTGGCACAAGGCAGGTGAAGACTTGATCTGTGTTGTTGAACCCAAAACCCAACCGAAAGCTGAGCTTTACGTAATCTCAACGGCTTTAGGTCAAGGGATTTGAAAACCTTAGCAATTCTTCTCTTTAATGCTTGTGCCATACAAATCCATTTTTTTCTCTTATCCAATCATAACTGAATTTAAGTAGAGACTGTTGAGAATAACGTTGATTGTACCACCAATTTTATTAACAAAAATAAAAAGAGAAAGTACAATCAATGGGGGAGGAGCAGTTCTTATCCTAGAATAAACAAAAAATAGAATAGGGTGTAAACTAATTAAATACCTTCCCATGAATCATCTGAAATCCCTAGGATATGGCGAGATCAATTATACCAGGAGGATAAAGTTCTAAAGGATATGATCTCAATATAATTTTTACTTTCACAGCAGATCACATCATTTCTTTCTCGCTATATACTATGGCAGAATGCATGAGGAAGAACAAGGTTAAGAAACCCGGGATCGGGTCCCGGATCGGCCGGTCCAAAACCGATCGGATCGGCCGATTCCGATCCGAGTCAGTCCGATCCCGGCCGATCCTGGCTGAGTCAGGCTCGGCTGGTTCGGATAGCAGAAAAAAATAGAAAAAAATATGAAAAAATGTGGAAAAAATATAAAACACAAGTCTAATGCATAATTGTGTTGAAATACATTGATTTGAAGTACATAAGATGTTGTTGGACAAAAAAACCTTGAATAAACTTACATATATGATTATGAACTTACATTTATTCCAAACGTACATTATACTGAATGAACATATGGCTAACATACTCAGCCCATGACATATAGCTCTGGTAGTATTGTTCATACTGCATCACATACCGGCTATAGTCATCCGTATTGGTATAAATGACTGAAAATTGTGGATATTCTAGACAACCCCCTGAATAGTCGGATGTATCAGAATGTTGAGGAGGGTAAACTACATATCCAATAGGCTGACTATTTGATGATGCATCTGATAGTTGCTCCTGATATTCCTGAGGAGCTTTACCTTTGTCCTTCCTCCTTGATCTGCTGAATGTTTGAATGGAAGATTCTTCACGTCCTCCTCTGCTACCATGATGTTCATCTTGGGTAGCATGTGTGAATTCTTCTTCTCCAGTGAATTGAATTGGTGGAGCTGGGGCTGGGGCACTGGTAGCATCTCCGCCATCCTCAGAACTGTCGGAGCTCGTCTTTGATGTCGAGTCATTTGAGGTTTGATATTGGACCTCATCACTTGGTTCTGGCGTTTCATCATCTTCCTCGATAGTCTCCAGATCAGCAATTTGAATTCCAGTACCACTCTTCCTTTTGCTTGGTACTTGTTTTTTGCTCTTCTTCTGACGTTTTGGAGAAGGAGGTTGAAAATCAGTAAGTAATGGAACATTATCTAACTCACCTTCCGCCCATTCCCGATCATTTGGGTTGAATTCAGGCTCATTTGAGGTGCTTGCATCAACCCATGCATTTAGTGGATGTTGCTCCTCGAACAGCTCATCCAAGTCTATGGGTTCTTCTGCATGTGTCGTCTCTGTGGCTTGTCCGGAAATTCTCTCTTTCTCCTGCCTTTGAAGGTTCCTTATGAGCTCCAGATTCTTTAGCTTCAACCTCATGTTATAATGACAGAATACTAGCTTCTCTAGACGGCTCGACTTCAATCTGTTCCTTTGCTTGGTGTGAATCAAGCCAAAGGTGCTCCAGTTTCTCTCACAGCCTGATGAAGAGGTTGTTTGACTTAAGACCCGAATTGCAACATAGGCTAGATCTTCATACCCATATGTTTTTCCATGATCTAGCCACCAGTCAGCTGTAAATAGAAAATTGGCCATGTCAACAATGTGCAAGCTATAATTAAAATTTAAGTAGAACATCTAGTTAATAATTTTCAAACCTGGACTCAAAATTTTGGCAGCTCTTTGAGCAGTACTTGTCCCAAAGTGGTATAACATCATTCTGTAATCATGCATTTGCTTGCATGCCAATATTGCTCTGTCCTCATCTGCAAGCATACGCTTAATAACAGACTTAGCCCCCATCAACACTTCCGAACAACTATCATAGCTATCCTTCTTCCCATCAGTTCTAAACATGTACTGAGGGTTGAAAAAATAACCTAAATAAATAAGTCGAAGTTAGTTATTACTTAAGAAAAATGTGTATACAAATAATACATATAGAAAGTTAGTAGCTTACCAGCTGTATGAAGATCGTGATGTAAAGTGTGTTCCCAACGTCTGTCTATTATGTCCCACCACTTCACAAAGGTTGTTGGGTTGTTCAGTTGAATGAGCTCCTTAGCTCTGTCCATAGCTTCATATAAAAAACCCATATCCGATCTTCTTTCTCCATCACAAGATCGCAAGACACGGACAAGCGGTTCTACAACATTTAACACCGCTTGCACCCCCCTCCAGAAGGGTCTAGACTGAATTAGATCAGCCACTTTCTTACCTTTCTCTCTGACCTTAGTTGGTACATGCCGCAATATGTGATTCTCCCAATCTTCCGATGCCACCATCCTAATCAAGTTGTTCTTTTGTTGACTTAAACTATCTAGAGAGATATATTGAGATGCAAACCTGGTGGCTCCCGGACGAAGCAACTCTCTTCCATGAGTATGTGTGCGCATGATATCCAGAATGTTGTTGTGATTGTAGATGAATGTGGTGATAAATCGACCACTCTTGACCACTCCATCTACCATCGGATCAGAGCAAATGTCTTCCAACATCAAGTCAATACAATGAGCAGAACAGGGAACCCAGTATAAATGTTCTCTCTTCTGCATCAACATTTGTCCAGCTAATTTGAACGCCGCTGCATTGTCCGTAACGACTTGGACAATTCTTTTTTCGCCCACTTCTTCCACCAGATCCATTAATTCACACAGGTACTGGGCATTCTTTATTTTTCCAGATGCATCAATGGACTTCCAAAATACGGTTCCAGCTTTACAGTAAATTAAGAAGTTGATCATACTTCTTCTTGTTATCCCTGTAAAATTCCAAACGTGATAAGAAATCAGAAAGAGATCCATTCTGATTAAGAAAAAATGAAGATAAGATAAGAAATTGAATATAAGATTTATGTACCTGTCCATCCATCGCACATTAAAGTGCATCCATACTCATCCCAGATCCTTTCAAATGATTTAATGTATGTTCGGATGTCATCAACTTCCATATCCAAGTACTTGTTGTATATCTCATATGGAGAAGGTCCCTCAACCCCTTTGCCAACTTCTTGTATGGTCTCGATCATGGACTCATAATATGGCCCCTTGGCCGCATTAGCAGGGATACTGTTATAGAAAAACCACCTAGATGTAGCTCTCCCTATCTTCTCCTTACAAAGTTTTAAGTTCTTGAATGCAGCACTAATAGAAGGTTGTTTATCCCTCTTCTTGGTGAGCAAGGGATCTATTGGACCTACTCTAGGATCTCCAGCTCTAGTGAACTCCTGAGGCAGCTCCTCGCATACATTAGTGCTCATGCCGGCGCTAGTGCTCCCTTGTGCAGAAGGTGTGGAGCCACTTCCTTGTCCTCCATATCTTCCAGTGTGCCGAAATAAGTCCTCATCTGCAAAGGACCGCCGGCTTGCTTCCATTGCACGTCGCAATTCAGCTTTAAATGTAAAAGAAAAAAAATTAATCTACTATAACTATTTGTCTGAAAACGTTAAATGAAGAACATGAAAATAAGTTAAATAAGAAACTTACTTGTATCCCAATCATCAACATTTATAGGTTGATTACGTCCACCAAACCGGACTCCAGCATCAGACCTTCGCGCTGGTTCAGTCAATTCCTCTCGAATTTCCTGTCTTCTTCTGGCAGTACTTGCTTTGCTTGATTCCTTCTCCTTCATGTAAGTTCGAAATTGGATCCTAACCTCTGAAGGAACTCGAGCACATGCTGCAACTTCACCTTTTATTCCAGCAAGATGTTGTTTGAATCGGTAGACCCCGCCAGAGACAACCCGGTTGCAATATTTGCATTGTACCTTTCTTTGGCCCATGTCCACCGGTGTGCAATGACCCCAAGCAGGATCAGCACTAGGAGGATTCCCAGATGACCGCTCAGCAGCACCTTGAGATGCCATTCCTTCACAGCACAAGAAGATGAGAGATCGCGGAGCTTGTAGTAGACTAGAAGTGACCTCGTGGGAGAGATGGAGAGAGAATTCTATGAGAGAGAGAGAGCAAGAATGTTAGGAGGCTCAAAGGGCAATTGTGGAGCCTTAGGAGGGCCTTGGGGGGGTGTAAATAGACCCCCAAGGCCCAAACTAGCCGTTGCTGGCCGTTTGGGAACGGCCAACAACGGCTAGTTTGACCCCCAACGGCTAGTCAAACTAGCCGTTGGGGGCCGGGTCGGGCCGATCCGAGCCGACCCGGCCCGATCCGGTCCCGGATCGCCCGATCCGGCTCGGACCGGCCGATCCGAGTCCTGGACTCGGCCAGGTTACTCGGGATCGGCACGGTCGGCCCAAAACCTGTCCGACTCGGCCGATCCGTGCCGATCCGAGCTGAGTTTTTGAACCTTGAGGAAGAATACTGAGTAAATCTTTTGTCTCCTGTTGATGAATGCCAACCCGCAGCTGAAGAAGGAAGATCTTCAGGTTTGAGAAATATTGGCTGAGGAAGGCTTCATAGAGGTTGTTATAAGGGTGTGGAATGAGGATTCTCAGAATTGCTCTGCTATGTCCCAGTTGATTCAGAGGATGATGACTTTGGCTAGGTCTTTGGCAGATTGGGGATCCAAGTAGGACTCTCTTTGGGAAGGTGGCTAAGGATAGAATCTTTAACCATCTTTATGCGTTGGATGCCTTGGAGGAGGCAGGGCTTCTAGACTCATGATGATCATTGTGGGTGAAGCTGAAAGTAGATTTTTAAGGACACTTTGCTCAAAGAAGAGATCTACTGGAAGCAAGGGTCAAGTGATAGATGGATCAAGGAAGGAGATATGAACAATTCCTATTTTCAAAAGGTGGGTTCAGGGAGGTGGAGGGTTAATCTGATTAGATGCTTAAAGGATGGGCAAACATCTATCAACCCAACCTCAGTATATCAGGAGGCATGCACAACTATTTTACTCCAGACCGCTATCAGAAGAAGACATTGGGCATCCGTCCATTACTGATGACCTACTTCCACATCTCACAAATGACGAGAGGAGGTCTATCTCTTCCCTCTTTTCAGAGGAGGAGCTCAGGTTACTGATGACCCACTTCCACGTCTCACAAATGACGAGAGGAGGTCCATCTCTTCCACTTTTTCGGAGGAGGAGCTCAGGCATGCTATTTTTTCCCTTGCATGAGATAAGGCCTCTGGGCCAGATGGTTTTCCTTTGCTATTTTTCAAACATTGCTTGGAGATTGTCAAAGACCTTTTATGGAAGGCAGTGTTGGGAGTTCCATGAGGGAAGAGCCCACTTGGTGGGAGTGAACAAAACATTCATAGTGCTCATTCCTAAGAAAGAAGGGGTTGACTGTCTCTCTGACTTTAGACCCATCAGTCTGCTTAATGGTGTCTACAAAATTATCACCAAGATGTTAGCAACTAGGTTGGAAAAAGTAGTGGCCATGGTGGTCAGTAGCAACCAAGGTGTTTTTATTAGCAGAAGGCAGATTCAAGAGAACTTCCTTGTGGCTCGTAAATGTATCCATGCTATGAAGGTTCAGAAGAGGAAAGGGTTAGAATGCTTATGCTATACTTTGAGGAGGCCTATGATAGAATTAACTAGGGTTGCTTGTTCGAGGTTATGCAGAAGATGGGTTTTGGTGATAAGTGGGTGAGTTAGATCAAGGCTTGTGTTTCTTCTGCCAGGTTTGCGGTTCTGGCAAATGGGGAACCTACTCCTTTCTTTCGCAATGGTAGAGGCCTCCATCAGGGGGACCCTATGTCACCCTTTCTTTTTGTATGAGTCGCTCAAATTTTTGAGTAGGATGTAGGATAGGGCTGAGGTGGCTGGTCTCATTTCAGGCTACAGGATTTCACCACACTTGAGGCAGGTTACCCATTTGCATTATGTTGATGACACGATCCTTTTTATTTTAGTAGAGGAGGAACGACTCTTTGCTACTAGGCTTATTTTGAAATGGCTAGATGAGGTCTCCGGCCTCCAAGTCAACTTCCACAAAAGTCAACTTATTAGTATTGATATAGAGGAGTGGGTGCTTCATAGGGCTGCCCTTATATTGGGTGTCAACATGGGGAGTTCCCAATCATGTATTTAGGCTTGTCACACACTCTTGGGCCATTGAGGGGCAAAGATTGACAGAAGGATCACCATAAGTTTGAAGGGAGATGTGTAAGTTGAAAGGGTCGACTTCTTTCCCATAGTGGTAGAATGGCATTTTGTAATTTAGTCTTAGAGAGCCTCCCCACCTACTTCTTCTCTATTTTTAGGGTGCCAAAGGGGGTCCTCCATAAACTGGACTCCATTAAGAGTTATTTCTTTTGAAAGGGTTGTGGAGAGGTAAAGGGCGGGGGCATGATATTTGTTGGGGAAGAGTATGCAAGCCTAAGGAGATTAGTGAAGCAGGTAGCAAAAGTCTTGCCAAAGTTATCTCAGTTCTCCTGACTAAGTGTCTTTGAAAAATTGGTACAACAGAGGAAGGACTTTGGCTAGACATTATCAAGTAGAAGGATTATGGTAGGGTAAGAGTATGGGATTTGTGGTTGGCTTTAGTACATTCGGTCTCCTATGTGTGGAAAAGTATCCTACTCAGTTATGATATTTTGAAGGCGGGGGTTCACATACTACTTATGAATAGGCATAAGTGTCTTTTCTGGCTGGACGAGTGGTGTAAGGGTGTTCCCCTTAGTGTCAAATTCCCTAAGCTATCTCTCATTGCTTCTCAGCATAGGGCAGCAGTGGCCAATGTCCTTGATTATGAGCAGGCTCCTGGTGTTTGGTAGCCTACTTGTAGGAGACAACTTAAGGATGATGAGATTGTTGAGTTTGCTCAGCTACTTTTCTTCCAGGGATTCTCAATTGAGCCTCCTCTCTTGACTATTGAATATGGAGATGGGAGGCTAATGGGAACTTCTTAACGAAGTCGACATACTAGATGATGGTTGATAATGGAATCAAGTTTCCTCTTGCTACTTTGATTTGGAAGACCAAGTCACCTTTGAAGGTCAAGATCCTCACGTGTTGTGTCTGTCATGGCCCTCATGGGAGAATTTTGCCTATGTGCTAGAGGCTGGAACTCTTCATTGAGGGGATGTCCCCCACTTGCCCATTATGTGGGGTAGATGATGAGATAGTGGATCACGTCTTCACTGATTGCTCTTTTGCACTTGAGCATTGGCAATTTTTGTTTGACAAGTTGCAATTGCACTTCATGAACTGGGATTCAAACTCTAGCCTATTCCTCTTCTGGAGAGAGCACCCCGCCTTGACGGAGGAAATGACATGTTTGGTGGCTGGTTCTGCATGCCACCATTTTGGCCATTTGGGGAGAGACGAATAGGAGAATTTTCAAGGAGGCGCTTATTCTAGAAAGGATTGGACAGGTCATTTGTCAACAAGTCAAGGAATGGGTGGTAGCTTTTTGTAAAGGATCCATTGTTAACACTCCCCTTTTTGTTCTTTTAGGGGATGAGTGATGAGTGGGGGTTACACCAACTTGGTGTTTTCTTTTTGTAATTGGGGTTGATGGTGGATGATCCTTATACTTGTACATCCCCCTCCTTTTGTATTCCTCTTTTCTATTTAATACAATTGTGTTACAATCCACTTTCAAGGGAAAAAAACTAGAGAATGTCAAACTCTTAACTAGACCAATCTCCACTAGAAATTCAAATCCATCAATACCACTTGCTCTAGACTATACACAATTTTTGGTGTGAAGTTATTAACTAATGTACACTTAGTCATCCTGATTGAAAGTCCACTTGAGCCCCCACATTTTGTCCAGATACCTGAACTATGAGAAATCAGTATGTTTGTTCACTCTAGCCCAAATTAGAAGCTCAAACCTGTTAATGCTTACCATTTAGTCGCATCATTCCTGACCTACTCCAGATTATTAGTATAGCTTTTTATCCTACACGAGTCACTCCTAGTTGTTTTTAAGCTGTTGTGATGTTGGGCAGAATTCTATGACTCGTTTCTGATTTTATGATTTATAGTTTGGTCTGATGACTTTAAGTTAATCTCACAAGGGTAGTTTCCTCTATTATTTTATTTATATAGACACCAAAGGATATCTGAAATTCAGTTATAGATTTGTAAGAAGACATTTCTAATATATTGACAAGTTAGTTCTCCCTCCCCTTGTTTATTCCTACCCGGTGTAGGACTTTGACTACCATCTGATTGACCTTAATGTAATGACAAGACGCGGACCAAGTTATATGCATGATGCAGTTTAGACATCATATCCATGTGTAGGTGGTTTCGTTACTAGCCTTCTATCTTGGATAGGATTGTGAATTACAATATGGGATTTTCTTCTTATGTAGATATCGAACCCAAAATACCAGAAGTAGCGTCTATCTCAAATTCTCAACTTGGACACCCATTTAAGAAACCATTAGCCCCGTAATCACTCCTGAAATACCAGGTTGCATCGTCCTGGTGTGCAGCGGATCCACCGGGCATGATTACATGGCGCGCTGTCCAACAGCGCATGGGGAATGGCCAAATCCAAACCCCCCCCATAGTATGAGCCCTGCTGGTGCAAAGGGGGTTAAACACTTGCTAGGTGACTTGCGGCAAGGTTCCCTTGAGTGGAGAGTAACTTGGATCCTTGAGGTCAAAGAAGGTCAAGAATCGGGCATCAGTCTGGCCCAAATTGATCGGATCAGCCAACACGGTCCGATGCTGCTGATCTGGCTGACCCTCCCTTCTTGTTTAAATGGTACATAAAAATTCAAAAAATAGATTTTTTTAAAAATATAAAAAAGGTTCTTACAATGTTTGAGACATTTTGAAGGAAAAAAATATACCAGATCCCAACACTCAAAATTTACATTCCTTGTCTCGCTTCAATATTTATCCTTCCTTAAATAATATAAGTATCACAAAACAATATGAATTTGCACATGTGCAACACTCAAACTTGATGAATTATTTGTATCTAATGTGATCATCATTCAACACAAATAATTCATCAAGTTTGTGTTATTAACGTACCGACTCATATTCTTTTGTGATATTTCCAGGACAAATATGGACGTGCAACAAGCTATGTAAATATTACAAGGCCAGAATAATCTACCATAATGATACAACCTACAACAACAGCCAAAAAAAGGTCATTATAATGTCTTCATTGGAGTCAGTAAGGGGTATCATTGAAAACATTCTAATGCCTCACTATGGCACGAAGCCATGATGGTGATCATATCTAATGGACTTCCGTGCCATGTTGAAGTAGTCAGAATGTCTTCTTTGGAGCCGATACAATCACTGTGGAGAGCCTTCCTCCAAACCTGAATATAATAACAAATGAGAAAAAAGTGGAGAGAGAAAGAGGGTTAGAGAGAGAAAGAGAATGCTTAGAGACAGAGGAGAGAATGGGTAGGAATAGGGGTGGGAATGGCCACATGGGGGTTTTAGCCTCCAGGCCATCCCCAACCCCCAACTAGCCATTAGGGCCTCAATGGCTAGTTGGGATTTGGCCAATCTAGGGGCCGATCCACCCCCGGATTGGCTGATCCCAGCTGATCCTAGGTGATCTGGCTTTGGATCGGCAATTGCTGGACTGAGATCGGATTGGTTCGGCCAAAAACTGATCAGATCTGCTCCCAGTCGATCTGCACACCATGCTTAAGGTGAACGTTGAGTGCATGTAAATGCATGATCAACTAAACCATGACTGGTTTAACTTCCTGATGTGGGTGCTGATTCTCTATTTCTTCTTTTGCAGTACTGATGCAGTAGGTTGCTTCCCTTGGTCTTCTGTAAATATTGACACTTTTTCCTACTATATGCTGTTCAACTTGTTAGACATTACAAATCCACTGAACTAGAATATCATTAACTAAGAAGTTTGGTAATGCCATAGAAGGTGTTGGATGAGGAGGATGGTTGCTTGGAAGATCTAGCTTAACTTGAGGCTTTGTTGGGTTGCTTGGAAGACATCTCTGTTTAGCATGCTTGTTGTCAACAGTGGAGGTGGAGACTGGAAAAAATGGTCCATTGTCTGTGATGTCTGCATTTCAATTTATTGCTGACAATGGGTCAGGTTCTCATTCCTGGGATAAACCTGTTCCTCATGTTCACCATGGAAGGTGAAGATCATTGTTTGGAGGGTCACCAAAGGCAGACTGCCTACTTGTGATCAGCTGTTATGGACCTATGATTCATGTGCAATGTTGAGAAGCGTATATATGTGCTATTGGAGAGGAGGCTCAATGGATCACATTCTCTTCCAGTATGCCTACGCAGAAGCTGTATAGAATCTAGAGGGAGATTTTCCAGAGGATGCAACTGGTATGGCATTATCCTGGGTATGTGGAGCAGCTTATTCATTGTTGGACTAGAAGATGGATGTTTAGAGGTGATAAGAAAACCTGGTAAAGAAATGACAGGATCTTTAATCGGTCTAATGTATGACAGAGAGAATTGTTTCCTTTCTTCTGGATAGGATGGTGGAATGTCTTTTTCTTTTGTTTTTTTTGACAGCAAGGATAGCTTGAATGGAGTGGCAGTGCAGACATGAGGTCCACACACTACCTTTGTAAAAAGGTTTCTTGAGAGAGCTTCTTTTCTTTTTACACACACATCTTTGACATTTACAAGATCGTGGTACCATCTGCTTTCCAAAAGAAATAAGGTTCTGTCTAGGTGTAACTGGTGTCTGTTTCCTTTTCAGTTCCTCTTGTTTATTGAGCACAGGCATTTCTATTTTTATATTAGGAGATAACTGTTCTTAAATTTTCTGTTAAATGTGATATCATGTCTTTCTTCCTGAGATTTGCAAATTTTGGATCTTCTACCTTACAGTATTTGTTCAACAGCAGCAAAAAAAGCCCACCCCCCCCGCACACCCACCCCCCCCCCCCCCCAAAAAAAAGAAAAAAAAGAAAAAAGAAATAAAAAAAAATAAAAAAAAATAAATAAAAAGAAAAATGGCTTGTGCTACATTTGCTGATGATGTGCATTCCTTTGTTTGTCATTTAGGATCCTTATTTTAGAATGACAAGAGATGTTGCACTGAGAATAGGCTACCAAAAGCCTGCATTGATTGAATCATCATTCTTCCCTGCTCTTCAGGTATTTTTCATGGCTGAATTTTCTTTGGTGCCTTTTTCATGGCTACCAAAATTACAGCTCCATGCTAGTTTCTTTATCTAATAAGTGAAGTGATTAAAATGACAAGCTACTAAATTAATAATGTGTTGAGGTTCAAAATGGAGGAATGTTATTGGAAATGTCAAATTGACACCATATCCTGTATGGCTTATTTTATGTGAAACAATTCCTATTTTCATTTGTCTGAAATGACTGTATCACATACATGGGAATCTTAAATATACTTTTATATTGGTTTAATGGAAAGATAGAAACAGAATCCCATTTAGGCCATTGTATTTCTAAAAGCTTCGAGATGAAAGGTGATTATAGTTTATAAGAAAATATGTAACAAGAGTTGTTAATTTAATCAATTGGTTTCCCTGACCTGTCTTTTGAGAAGCGAAATTGCATGTGTAATATAATTTATCCACAGAAATTCTGAGAAAGCATTCCTGTGCACCCAAAATCAACACACACAAATGTTTGTGAATTACACACAATTTCCTATCTCCTGAGCCTACCACAATGGATGATGCAGTAAGGAAATTGCTCTTGAACACCCATCTAATCATGCACATGGTTTAAAGAGTCTTGAGGTGGTCATAAGGTGTGTGGCAAAAGCCTTATAAGGTGTAAGCCTTGAGTAGCAATAAGGCATACGCCTCCCTATGTTAGGGAAAGGGTGTTAAATTACCAAATAAAATGAAATAATACTGATTTGCCATGTGCTAATGTTACCTCAACTTAATGCTAGGGCCATCAAAGTAAGTTAAATAATACTTACTGATTTTCTCTGTGTTAATTGTTATCTCAACTTAAGGATAGGGCCTTGTTTGAGAAGGTTTTCTTTTCGAAAGAACCTTCGCCGGGACCTAACCTAGACGTCTCTCCTATTCGGATTATTTAAAAAAATCCATTTTTTTGTTTATCTAGAGAAATATAGGTCGGTTTTATGTTTTATCGGATTATGAGAGCTTGGGATTAGCCCTCAGGGAATCCGGGACTTCGAATCAAGCGAAGATTCGAGTATATGACCTCTCTCCACTGACCTCGGTCAGTGTTAATTACGTCGAGCAACTGCTCGGCAACCCTTGATTAACTATCCGTATGATGCCCTTATAACATGCAACCCTACTACTACAGGCAGCACATACATATGAATATGAAGGTGCATTTTAGGTTGAGCCCTTGGCCTCACCCCAGTTTGAGATAGGTTTTATATGTTTTAGGATTGATTCCAAGTTATCTGGATTAGTTCCAAATATTTTAAACCCATAGGGGTGTTTTTGCAATTATATGATTTTTATGAGTTATGGAGGTATTATGGCTTATAAGCATATAAGGGTAAGTTTTAAAGGTTTTAAAGTCTTATGAGATTTGTGAAATTAATTTTTAAGTGTATAAGGGTATTTTAGTAATTTTACCCTCAACCGGGCTTATTATATTTAGAGTGCATTTTTCTATGGCATTTTTATTATATGGAAGGTATTTTGTTTATAAAATGGTTTTTAGGGTAATACAATTTTTTTAGAGACTTTTTTATTATATATGAGGGTATTTTTGCAATTTTATTAGCTCTTATGTATATCATTAACTATTTTAAGAGGTTTATGTTCTTTCAGATTTAATTCTCTGTTTTTACTGATTTTTAATGATTTTATTCTATTAATTTTACTGATTTTCATGATTAATTAATTAATTAATTAATTAATTAATTAATTAATTAATTAATTCAGTATATGGGGGTATTTGAGTCATTTGGTTTGATATGATTTTTAGATTGCATTTCTGATTTTTACTGATTTTTTTTTCAGATTTTTCCTGATTTTGCCATATTTTTCCCAATTTTTAGATAATTTTATTAATTTTTAATTAATTAATTAATTATAAGTCATTCTTACTTAGATATGATTTTATTATGATTTCTGAACTTAGTTTTATTTATATGTGGGGTGAGGCCAAGATTAGGTTAAGGGTGCACACAGATTTTTTAAGTTATGAAATTAAGTATATATATATATATATTAATTTCAAAACATGATAGTAATTATATAATTTAATGACACACAAGCACACAATTTCAGATATGGAAATATCAGTCTTTATTTCGACAGGGGTTCGCCTTATAATAAGGCATTTTTTTACAAGAGATATTCGGCAGAGCTTCTCCTTAGGATTGAACCTTAGGAAGAAGAACTCCCCGAAACGGAAAAGAACTCCGAAAAGCGCAGCAAACCCGGATTAAGAATCCGAATTTGGTCTTCAAGTAGAACCTCCCCTCTAAATTTCACACTCCTTTGGATGTGTATATGAGGCTATGTGTGAATGCCCTTCTTGTTGTTGTGCTTTGTTTGGGGGCCAAGGGGCCTCATTTATAGGCTCGAATTCAGGCCCGGTGGGGGGTGTCACTGTAATGGGCCAAGGTGGGGGGTGCCACCGGTTGCATTCTCTTCCTCTCCCTCTCTTTTTTTTTAATCCCAAGGTACAATGGGTGGAAGAAGGGAGTGAGAGAGAGCATTGAAAAGAGAGAGAGAGAGAGGGCGAACCCGGTGGGGGTGGCCACCGGCCATGGACCGACCCCTCCCCCCCCCCCCGGCCATGGGCCTTCTATTGGGTTCCTTATTGGGCCACCTATTGGGCCTTTCACCCTTGCCATTGGGCCTCCATTTGGGGCCATTTTGGGTAACTTTTGGGACTGATTTCGACCCCTTTCGGGACTGGTTTTGGCCCATTCGGGGACTGATCTTGGCCCTTATTTTGCAGCATTTAGCTCCCCTTTGTTGCTGCATTTAGGGTCCTCCTTTGGGCCTTACCATCAAAGGTTGCGAAGGAGGCTTAGGAGTTGATTTCGGAAGCCTACAAGGGTGATTTGGGGCTGTCTTAGGCCTTCTTAAAAAATCCCGATCAAGGCCTTTTTGGCCTAGGTACGCCTCCTATTCCGTCACCCTTATAATGTGAGCCTATGGCTTTATGTTTTTTCCATTTACACTCGTATCATAGGTACATATTTTGTTTTGCATAACATAGTTTTTCGTGAACATGTCGTTATGCATATATATATATATATTTTCCTATGGTGAGCTCACATCGATATGAGTATGTGCCATATGCATATGCATGCATACTCAAACGGCATAGGTTTGCATATAAATTTTTTTTTTCGGGTTCAACAAATGCCCCCCACGGGATGCGCGCCGGAGACGAAGTTAAAGGCGGGTGTCCTGTGCATCCTTTCATATATATGCATATGTTTATGTATATGTATATATTTTTAGTAGATCCCGATGGGTCATATTTATACCACATATGTGTTGACATTGCCTTGCTAATCTCTTCCATCCTGCTCCATATGGTTTGAGCATGTGTGGATTTTTTCAAAAAGATAGTAATGCTGCCCCGCATTCCTTGTGCAATCAATTGCACAATTTGTTGTGTATATTTGCTTTTTGTGGGTTCGGACCCCCTATATATTTTTGGTACTTGGATATTCCAACGTCGCTCCAGGGAGCCTTGTCTTCATGACTTTACGGCTTTCTGGGGGCGTTTGGAGCTATTCGACTTCTTTTATATTTGGATCCTCTTGGCCTTTGTGACTTGGAGGGTCCTTATAAGATTGACGCCATCCGAATTGTTTGACACATTGCTCGGTCCCGGGTGTCTCTTGGCCTTCGTGACTTGGAGATTAGTTAGGAACATAGAGCGGGTCACTCAATTCTGATAGCGTCATTCCTATTCAAAGGATATTAGTACCTTATTTCGGCATTTTCGGGAGCTCGATGCGAGGCATTCCGGATTGGCCAAGTGTCCGCCACTAAGGCAATATATACATGTACGAGGGCATGATATGGATGTCGTGCTAGTATTAGCACTTCATCATTTTTTCTTATCTAGGCATTTCCAGGAGCTCCATGTGAGACATTCTGGGTTGGTCATATTTTCACCATTTGTAGGCGATATGTGAGTATTTTTGCATCATCCTGACTTTCTGTCGGGATTTAGCCATATTGTTTGCTTTGTGCATCGTTTTGATGTATGTGTGTTTTTTTGTCCTTTCGCAGGTTGATAACTTTGCTTCGCATCATTATGGCTGTACTTGGCGATATTCCCCTCAAGGGGTTTCAGGAGGAGGTTGCTGCCTACCCGGATGCGGGGTTCCGCTGGGTGGCTCAGCCACATTTGCGGATTACTATCGAGGATGTTGTTCCCATTTGCCGGGAGAGCATCTATATGGATTGAGAGTTCTTTTTCTTCTTGCGATGCGAGACCGCCCGGCACCTTCCTTCGGATGCCTCCATTTATGAACTGCTCCAGTCATATATTCATGTTGAAGATGGGGTCGAGAGACCATTATCCCCTGCAGAACGTCGCGATCTGGAGCGTGCTATCTTACTGGATCGCGATAATATGGAGGGGATCCTCCTTTTCTCGTACCCGGCTTTTCCTTTTACCGTTGATCGGTTGTGGGAGTTCCCTACTCCCGAGCATATGGGGCCCATCCGGGCTATTTTTCGGGTCTATGACATCAACAGGACCTATCAGAGGGCTATGTGGACGCGAGCAGGAAGTCGTCCTTTTGAGGCTGCACGGCACCTATATGGGTTATTTCTGACCGAGGCAGAAGAAGGCTTCATTCACGACCCTTCTGACTTTAGCATATTGCTATCAGACATATGCCGGGGCGTTCGCCCTGCATGGGATGTCCGTCTTCAAATCAGAAGTTCGCATGTCTTTCGCCTGGGGGCTACGGAGTGGTTCCTACATATCCTGAAGAATCATTGGCCAATTCTTGACAGGGCCGGTATTTATGAGGCCGTTGCAGCGGCCCAATATGACTATCCTTACCATCACGGCTTTATTCAGGCGATTGCTGAACGATATATTCGCGATACCAACACTATCGCGACCTCAGAGGGCGAGACTGCCATTGATCTCTGGTCTTTGCATCGGATTTCGGGTTTGCCGATTGTGGGAGAACCCTATGAAGGAGTATTGGATGAATTCTACCGCAGCACCACTGACGGCGCGGGGAACTACACTACTCCTTATTGTTACAGATACTTGCTGAAGATATGGCGGGATTTATCCAAGGCAAAGCGTGCTGCCTCCTCCTCCACTGGGGGAGTTCTTCTGGCCCGGGCAAAGTATCGCCAGCCGCCTGGGTCAGGTTCTTCTTCGGAGGGCCCTTCCATTATCATCGAGGCTTTGCCAGCATTTTTGACGAACGGGTCCCTTCTGTATTGTCACATAGGGATATCCCCCGCCGATGCATCATTATTGCGCCGGAGCACCAATCTGAGATCCCATGGTGCCTTGATGATACAACCTATGTAGCTGCTTATCTAGCCTATTGGCTAGTCACTTTTGCTGTCCCATATGGAGATAAGGGGGCTTTGCGGCCCGAGGTTTTATTGGCGGCCTCAAGACTCGCAGTGGGGACACGTCTCGCTATTGCGCTAGCGGCATTCGCCAGCATATATCATTCCTTTGGGGCCCTTTGCAGCTCGACTACCCCAAGTTCCTGTTCGGTGGTCATGGCCACCCATTATGTTAGCGCCTGGGTGGGGCTTCTACTTCCGGGTTATTCTCCCTTTGGCAGGGAAATGGCCCCATCACTGCCTGCTGTTCTTCGACTGGCGAGCCAGCCAGCCAGCCAGGGGACGGGTCAGCTTTCCTATGCCCGTTCCGCCTTGAGTTTTATTCCATTCGGCTCTTGTCGGAAGCTGGATTTCGACCACTCCTCGCGGAATTTCAGGCCATATTTTGACAAAGGAGGAGCTGCCGACCGCGCCTGGTTTGACCCGTGGACGGGTTGTATGGGTTACAATGGCGCTGTATTAGATGGGTGGACTCTGAGTACTCGCCCATGCTTACTTGTATTGAAGAAAGGCAGAGATGTTATTTTGGAGCCGTATTATCCAAACCGCTTCGCGCGGAATTTTGGATATGATCAGATGATCCCATCTAGTTTTGCCTTCACCGAGTTGCCTCGAGTGTATCAGAAGCGGAAGAGCCACCTCGTTGCTCGGCTATGGTGGAATTACTTTCAGCATCAGAACACATTTGGCCAAGTGGCAGTGCCTCTCCCCACTCATGAAGGGGGCATGACCGTCTCTTTCGCTGCTTGGTGGCATAAAAACCAAGGAGAGATGCGGCTTAGGCCAGATCCCGAGCAGACACGGGGTTCTTCTCAGGCTAAGTCCACTAAAGGGCTTGCCCGGCACACATATAAGGGCCGAGCTGGCCCGCCGGTGCCAAAGGCGAAGAAGAAGAAGGGCGGCGAAGACGATGGCTTCTATGGGCTCGCCGCCCCGGGATATATATGGACACATCATTTCTTGGCAGACTGCAAGCTTCCAAGGAGATTCGAGCATACCGCCCGGCTGCCCGTTGGTAGTTTCAACGGGGACCCCGCCAGAGATTGGCTGCGCTATCTCAGCCATATGCTTTTCTGCTTCGGCCCTCGTCGCGAAGCCTTTTTGATACTGAGGGCTGAGACTGTTGGTGATGTATGGCGGGTGATGGGCCAGGCGGCGACCCAACTAGGGATGTCTTTTGACTCCCTTATCCCTGAACCGCCGAGGTCTTTTGCCGCAGCAGGTATCCACATTTTCACATTTCTTATTGTGTCTCTTATTGTATGTATACATCACATTTGCCTTAATTCGGCTCTCTCTCTCTTGTTTTGTAGGAGATGTCGTCTCCCCATCGCCCGCGGCTCCTGGGGGACCTCTTATGCGCCATATTTCTGAGGGAGAGTCTCGTATTTCTGCCACGGAGGCGGCTGCACCTTCTGCTAGTGTCGGCCTGCCTTCGGAGATGCAACTCCTGGTGGCTGCGGCAAAGCAAGCGGCCCGGAAGAAGCGGACGGCTGAAGGAGAGACAGAGCGTCGATCAGTTCGACCCCGGCTGGCTCTTCCTCCTTCACCGGGTCCGGCACCTACCTAGAGACCACCTTCGCCTATAGGTAAGAATTTTGTTGGTTTTCTTTATTTGATGATTAATTCCCCTTTGGAACATGGCTCTTTATGATATATATTTTTTCTCCTTCATAACAGAGGAAGGCGAACTTGTCGGCGAGAGCATGTCTCAGACCGCTATGGAGCCTGTCGTTGGTGAACTCCTGCCTACGACAGGTGGGGCTGACCAGCCACCTCATTTTTTTTTATATGTCTCTATTTCTCTTTTTGCCATATTTACAAGGTTCCCACCTTTCATTATTCTCACTTTTCAGGGGCCTATGTTCCCGAGCCTCCCGCTCAAGATCCAATTCAGATGGCATCGCCGGCCATTGCCGAGGTATATGGATTTTTTTTTTTTGCAAGTCCTTTTTCATCCCTTCCTGGGAGTGATTGCGATTTTAATCATTCTTCTTTGCTTTCTGTAGGAGAATGTGGCCGCAGCTACTGATGTTGCCTTGGGCAACGAAGAAGAGCTAGGAGACCTTAATTGGGCCGACTATGAGCCCTATCGGTCGGACGTCCCTTTGGTTGATCAGTTATATCACGAGCTTTTGGACAACCATGGCCGTTTCGGTAATATATATCCTTTTACTGACATATTGCAGCTCCTTTGGCTTCTTGCTTTGCACAGGATCTGATTCTTTACTCCTTTTCCCGTGTAGATTTTACTTTTGAGGAACTGATGCGATCAGCCTCCAGTCATTCAGGCTCTTCGTTCATGAAGGGCCTAGTAGGGGATTCGACAGCTCCCCCCGCAGTGGATAGTCCTCCACCCGAGGGTAAGTTGTGTCTGCTTTAATTCTTGTGGCATTTCTTTTCAACTACCTTGTCCCCTTTGGTAGTCAATATCAAGCTTTTTACAGAGGTGGTTGAAGCAATGCCAGCGGCGGCTGCCTCCCCTTCTGTTGCTCTTCCTTCGGAAGACAACTTGGTTATTCCTCCTGCAGCTACCTTGGTAGAGGGAGAGCCTAGCGAGATTGAGGTCGTCCAGCAGGAGCATGTCGCTTTGACACCGGGTAGACCTGTTTTCTTATTTCCTTATACTCGGGGCTGTACATATTATATCTTCATGTCTTCTGACTATGTCTTTTCTCTCTTTTTTTTTTTGCCCTCCTTTATTTCTTGGCTAGACGTCATCTCCGTGTCCACCCAAAGGTGGGAACGCCGGGAGGGGGTCAAATCAGCCCCTGGGCTTCTCCTAGGGAGAATTGAAAGATTAGTAGCCTCGGCGGCACGTGCCAGAGCAAGGTCAATCCCCGTTTGCTTTAGCCAAATCCTAGCCCCCGGGGATATTGATATCTTGGTAGGTATGAGGCTTCCTATCCCTCGTTTTCCTTTGTCAATTGTTATTGGGTATTGACCTCATTTTTATTTTGCAGCTCGGAGGAACTTGCGGTCTAATTCTCCGGCTCATTCAGGGGACATTGTCCTCCTTTCTTATACGGGAGAGACTCCCAGGACTCCCAGGATTGAGGAGCCGGCTTATACCCCGACTGAGCTGATAGTCTACTCCGAGGACGAGGGCGAGCCTGAGGTCACTTGCCCACTTGCCTCTGATCGGATGGTAGGTTCGCCGACGTGGAGTGGCTCCACTATCAAGCTGCCACCTTCATGTCATTCAGGAGACACTGAACCCCTTCTTCTCCCAAAGAGGATGGGAAAGTGGGTTCTCCCGACTCGAGGAAGATTGCGGAGCCAGGTAATATTCTCATTTATTCATTTTATCACCAACAGTATCTGTCGACACTATCGTTTTCACTTTTGGTCTTATAGTTCTGTTCCCTTTTTGTTTGTCAGAGGGAGAAGACCAGGATGACTCCACTGCCTATGCCCCCTAGCAAGCTCTACTGCGGGCCGAGTTGGAGTCCGCTCTTAGGGATGTCGCGGCGCGGACCGCGGAGGTTTCTGAACTTCGGGCGGACAGGGAGGTATTGGATTCAAGCATTGCTGAAGCAAGGTCTCAAGTCTCCGCCCTCCATCTACAGTTGGAAGTATTGGAGAAAGGCTTGGAGGAGGGCGTCGAGCAAGTGGCGACTCTTGACCGTCGCCTGGACGAGCTTATCCGGGAGCGAGATGAGTCCGTCGACAGAGTTGAGGCCCTCCGCCTGTTGTTAGATGCTTCGCAGGCTTTGGTAGTCCGGGAGCCGGATCCTGCTCAGGATTAGCTTTCGGGAATCCCTCCCTCCTCTGTCCTTTTTGTTTCTGATATTGCTCAATTTTGAAGCCCATTTTTGAGTCACCCCGAGGGCTTGTCTCGGGCTCCCACTTTTGCGGCTGTTTATATAAAGAGTTTTAGTCAAATGGTGTTCATTTTTCCTTTTCTTCTTCCTTTTTTTTTATAAACTAATGCCAGCGCCCTTTCGGGTTTTCACCAACATTAGCCCCTTCTTTTTTTGCCTGCACGCCCTTGCGGGTTTTCATACAGCGGGGTTACCCGATTTTGCTTAAGGCGCCCTTTCGGGTTTTCACCTTAGCTGGGTATAAGACCTTTTTATCCTTAGCCGATCTCGTTGAGGATGAGACCGGTTAAGTCTGTCGGGGCACCTCGCTTTTTAACCCCCCCCCCCCCCCCCCCCCCCCCCCCCCCCCCCCCCCCCCTTCTTTTTTTTTATTATATATATATATATGACAATGACTCTAACTGCTATTAAATATATGCTAAAACTGGACCAACAGCTATTGGGGGAATGTGTAATATGGGAATTCGATTTGATATGAGTATATGAAAGGATTTTCAGGATTCGACGTCCCTCGTGGGCGAAATATGAATTTCAGGACTTAATGCCTCCCGCAGACGAATAGGAATTTCCAGGGTATAAAGCCTATGAATTTCCAGGATATAAAACCTCCCGTAGGTGAATATGAATTTTCAGGATATCAAGCCTCCTGTAGGCGAATATGAATTTCCAGGATATAAGGCCTCTCGTAGGCGAATATGAATTTCCAGGATATAAAGCCTCCTGTAGGCGAATATGAATTTCTAGGATATAAGGCCTCCCGTAGGCGAATATGAATTTCCAGGATATAAAGCCTCCTGTAGGCGAATATGAATTTCCAGGATATCAAGCCTCCTGTAGGCGGATATGAATTTCCGAGATATAAAGCTTCCCGTAGGCGAGTATGAATTTTCAGGATATAAAGCCTCCCGTAGGCGAATATGAATTTCCAGGATATAAAGCTTCCCGTAGGTGAATATGAATTTCCAGGATATAAAGCCTCCTGTAGGTGAATATGAATTTCCAGGATATAAGGCCTTCCGTAGGCGAATATGAATTTCCAGGATATGAAGCCTCCTGTAGGCGAATATGAATTTCCAGGATATAAGGCCTCCCGTAGGCGAATATGAATTTCCAAGATATAAAGCCTTCTGTAGGCGAATATGAATTTCCAGGATATAAAGCCTCCTGTAGGCGGATATGAATTTCCGAGATATAAAGTCTCCCGTAGGCGAGTATGAATTTCCAGGATATAAAGCCTCCCGTAGGCGAATATGAATTTCCAGGATATAAAGCCTCCCGTAGGCGAATATGAATTTCTAAGATATAAAGCCTCCTGTAGGCGAATATGAATTTCCACCCATCATAGCACACCAGTGAGACTGGCGTGTATCAGGGGCAATTTTAGGATATAACGCCTCCTCGGGGCAGATTTGCCGATGGGACCGTAATACATATGGGCACGCCGATGGGACTATGGTATATGAAGAGAATTTCAGGATATAACGTTCTTAAGAGCACAAAGTAAGCTTTTTGTATCGCCCCCCCAGAGGGGGGATAGGAAAGCTTTAGGATGTAATGCCTCCTCGGGGTGGTAGGGAAATTTTCAACCCTTTTGCGGCACGCCAGTGGGACTGGTGTATGCCCAGGGAAGATTTAGGATACAATGCCTCCTCGGGGCGGTAGGGAAATTTTCAACCCTTTTGCGGCACGCCAATAGGACTGGTGTATGCCCAGGGAAGATTTAGGATACAATGCCTCCTCGGGGCGGTAGGAAATTTTCAACCCTTTTGCGGCACGCCAGTGGGACTGGTGTATGCCAAGGGAAAACTTAGGATACAACGCCTCCTCGGGGCGAATATGAAAATTTTCAGGATACAATGCCTCCCTCGGGCGAATATGAGAATTTTCAGGATACAATGCCTCCCTGGGGTGAATACGAGAATTTTCAGGATACAATGCCTCCCTGGGGCGAATATGAGAATTTTCAGGATACAATGCCTCCCTGGGGCGAATATGAGAATTTTCAGGATACAATGCCTCCCTGAGGCGAATATGAGAATTTTCAGGATACAATGCCTCCCTGGGGCGAATATGAGAATTTTCATCCTATGATATTCCTGACAGAAAATTTTTTCTTTTGAGGTGAATCACTCACAATCATATGACATCTTTCGAGAGTATGTCCATGTATTTACATTTGGTATAGCAGAAATAAGGATTATCTTCTCATACTGCGTCGAGCAAAAGAGTAAGTTTTTCCACTTCCTTACCGAGTCGGGAGGACATCGTCATCATCGCCTCGGTCGTAGCCCTTGATAGGACATTATTGTACCGCTAGTGTAGTACCAAGGGTTTATTCGTCATTGGCGACTTTGATATCCTCCCTAGGTAAGGATGTGGGAAAACTCAATCTCTGCCTTTAGCAAGCCGAGAGAGTCCTCCCCCCGCCGGGGAACAAATATGTGGCTTTACGACCCTATGCGCTCGTGTACGAACATTATTGACTTTTCTTGGCGCACATGGCCTTTGTGCGTTATTCCCCGACGGGTTGCCGAATCATTTCTTGTCTTCCAGACATATATTGGGCTTCACGGCGCCAGTTCACGTTGCTGTTGTCGCTTGGGCTGATCATGTACCGGAGCGTAATACAACTTCATATGTCGGCCGTTCAGCGGTGGGAAGGCCAGCGGTGGGAAGGCTAGATTTCCCTTTTCATCCACCAGCTTATAAGCACCGCCTTCGTAGACTCAGCTTACTATGAATGGCCCAACCCAGTTTGGCTTGAACTTATTTTTAGGCCGAGAGGCCATGACATCTTTATGCTTTACCATTACAAGGTCTCCCTTTTTGAAGGTTCTTTCTTTCACCAATTTTTCGAATGCACGAGACATTCGGGCTTGGTATATTTGCAGACGCTGATATGCTTGTAATCTCTCGCCTTCGAGGTCCGATAGTTCCTCATAGCGCCTTTGAGTCTCGCTCATGTCGCCTTCCTGCACTCCATAATGCAGGGCGACCCTATAAGATGCGAGTTCTATCTCTATTGGGATTACGGCTTCTGCTCCATAAACTAAGGAGTATGGGGAGCATCCCGTTGGGGTTTTATAGACGGTGCGGTAGGCCCATAATGCTTCATGCATCTTCTCGTCCCAATCCCGCTTTCGCCCTCCACTGATCTTCACCAGAAGTTTGTACAGGGTTTTATTGAAAGCTTCTGCCATCCCATTGGCTTGGGGATAATATACTGAAGACGCATTCCAGTCTATATGAAATTTAGCCGCCATCTTATATATTGTTTGATTTTTGAATGGCGTGCCATTATCTGACGTGATCCGGTTAGGAGTTCCGAACTGGTATATGATATTATGCCTGACGAAGCGTGATACCGTCTCGCCGGTCACTTCTTTCAAAGGAATGACTTTTCCCAACGAGTAAAATATTCTGTTGCGGCAAGAATATATTTACACCCTCGAGATGACGGTGTTAATGGACCCACAACATCCATTCCCCAATGGGCGAAAGACCATGTCAGGGTTGTCGGGTGCAGATGATTGGGAGGTCGCCTAGGAATGGGTCCATAGATTTGGCATTGGGGGCAGCTTTTCGCCATTTTCTCGCAATCTGCGAACATGGTTGGCCAATAGAAGCCTTTAGTTTTGATGTTGATCTTCATTTTTACGCCTGATTGATGAGCTCCGCACATCCCGTCATGAACTTCTTTCATTATTTTGCGGGACTCTCTCGGGGAAAGACACCGGAGCAGAATCGCATTTTTGTCTTGAGGGACAAGGCGATATAGTACGCCATCTATCAGCTGGTATGAAGTTGCTCTTCGCAGTAGCTGGATTCTTTCGGCTTTGCTATCAGGGAGCCATCCATTCTTTATCTTGATGATAGGAACACGCCAATCATCTTCGTCTTGGATATTATGGTCTTCCGGCGTATTGATCTCAAATACTGTCAGACCATCTTCTTCATTTAATGAGGTGGGGAAGAGTCTCCTATCCCTTACAATTATTTCTGCTTCTCCTTCGGGAGGCAATTTTAGCGCTGCAGCTAATTTAGCTAACGCATCGGCCTGGGCATTATGGCCTCTTCTGATATGTTCTATTGTGAAGATATAAAACTTCTCGCTAAGCCGGACAGCCGCTGCATGGTAAGCTATTAATTCAATATTTCTGACCTCGAATATGCCAAGAATTTGTCAGATGAGCAACAGGGAATCCCCGTATACCTGGATGCATCTGACACCTATTTCTAAGGCAATTTCCAGCCCTACAATCAGAGCTTCATATTCCGCCTCATTATTAGTTAGGGATTCCATCAGGGCACATGAGTGGTGCAATATCCCTCTTTCTGGGGTGACTAGGACCAAGCCAGCTCCCGCTTTTGTGGTCGATGTGCCATCCGGCTTTATAATGGTTCTCGAGGCCCCATCAAAATATAACTGCTAGGTCTTTACTTTTGCCTGCTGCACATCCAGTATTTTCTGTGCAGGCAAGACCTCTTCATCAGGCAATTCATTATTCAGAGGGGAAGTTCCAGGAATTGGGTGTGCTGCTAGGAATTCGGCCATACCCTGTCCTTTTATCGCCCTCTGAGGGACAAAGATAATATCAAACTCCATGAGGAGTAATGCCCATTTTCCTAGCCTTCCAGACAATACAGGTTGGCGAAGCATGAATTTTAACGGATCAAACCGCGATATGAGTTTGACTTCATGTGCCAGCAAATAATGCCTCAGCTTCTTTGTGGCGAATATAAGTGCTAAGCACATCTTCTCTGTTGGAGTATATCGGTGTTCAGGACCCACCAACATCCTGCTGAGGTAATAGAGCGGTTGCTCCTTTCCATCCTCATTTTCTTGCGCCAATAAAGTTCCCAAAGAAGCATCTTGGGCGGCAATATAGAGTATGAGTGGTTTACCCTTTATGGGTGCCCCCAGCACTGGCGGCTTGAGGATATATTCTTTTATGTCATCAAGTGCTTTTTGGCATTCTTCGTCCCAAATAAACGGGGCTCCTTTCTTTGTTAATTTCGAGAAAGAGCCTACACCTCCCGGATAGATTGGAGATAAATCTCCTGATATATGCCAGTCTGCCTTGCAAGGATCTAAGCTCTTTGTTAATTTCGAGAAAGGGCCTACACCTCCTGATTGCTTTGATTTTGTCGGGGTTGATCTCAATTCCCTTATATCTGACTATGAAGCCCAAAAATTTCCCGCTAGAGACGCCAAAAGCGCACTTCATGGGATTCATTTTGAGTTGATATTAACGAAGCCTTTCGAAGACTTTGCGTAAATCCCCGAGGTGGTCGTCTTTCTTTGCAGATTTTACGACGAGGTCATCAACATAGCATTCGACCAAATTATGCAGCATTTCATCAAATATTTTGGTCATGGCCCTTTGGTAAGTAGTACCGGCATTTTTCAGACCGAAGGGCATCCTTTTGTAGTTGAATATTCCTTTCGGAGTGCGAAAGGCTGTATGATTTTTATCTTTGAGGGCCATTCTAATCTGATTATAGCCCGATGACCCGTCCATAAAAGACAAGGCTTCATATCCTGTGGTGACGTCCACCATAGTCTCGGTAATCGGCAATGGAAAGTCATCCTTCGGACATGCCTTATTTAAGTCACGAAAGTCAATGCAGACTCGGACTTGACCATTCTTTTTCTTCACCGGCACAATATTTGCCAGCCATATTGGGTATATACATTCTTCGATGAAGTCAACTTCTCGCATCTTGTCAACTTCGGCATTCACCATGATTTCTAATTCAGGGCGCATTCGCCTCTGAGTTTGTTTTATTGGCTTGACTTCAGGGAGAATTGATAGTTCATGCTCCGCCACTGAAGGGTCCAGGCCAGACATTTCTTTATAATTCCAGGCAAAACAATCTTTGAACTCTATCAAGAATTCAGTGTTCGCCTGTCTTTCCTTATTGCTCGGGAGGGCGCTGAGGAAAATCGGACGAGGGTCTTCTGGTTTGCCGAGATTAATCTCTACTAGTTCGTCGACCGTGGCTTGTCCTCCATCCTCTATCTCGCGAGGAGCTGGCTGAAAATCAATGAAGTCCTCATCTTCATCTATATCGGCCGAATAGGCTTCATGCCATTCGTCTGCATTTTCATACGGGCCTTGGGAGATCGCATCAGCAGCTCTCGAAGGTCCTCTTTGCTTTTCCATATTGATATCATGACCTTCCTTTGTGTTTTGGGAAGACCTTACCGGACATTGTTCCCATTCGCAAGTAGAATTTGTTTCAGCTGAGGCTATCTTGACAGATAGAGGGATTTCTTCATTTTCATCTCCCGAACTGTCAAGCCTGATATGACCAGTTGGCTCCTCTACCCCCGATGGCAGACTCACCATATGGACTGCATATAGGGTAGAAGACCCATGACCTTGCCCATATCCGAGGCCTCTTCTATCTTGATTGGATGATTGCCCCCTGACTTCTGCAAGATGCCATAATTCTCGAAAGAATTTATTCCTGGCTGCACTTTGCCTTTCTGGAATGCTTTGATGTTTGCACATCTGTTTTATGTATTGGGGCATATCGTCCATTTCTTGGACTACTTCTTCAACTTCGGGCCGGACGTTTTCATGTCCAAAACCGTCTTCAGGAGGACTTTCGGGCACGAGATCTCCCTTATAAAATATGATGCGCCGCCCATCTTTGTGGCGGACTGTGAGGGTTATCAATTCTTCCACCGTGTGGACTTCCCTTGGGAATATATGCTTTATAAGGCCGGGATGTAGGCATATGCTAGCCTCTATTTCTTTGCTAATAGTATTAGCCTCTAAATTGATGGCTGGCCTACCAAATTTAGCCGACTTTCGATGAGACTGGCCGGGCTTCATTCCTTGCCGGAATCTAGTAGCTTTGGCCTCATTAATTGTAATTCCGCCCTCCTCATCGGAAGACTTATCGGCTATCTTCTTCCCCTTACGACGGCTTTCGCCGGTCGTTGGGTCTGAGGCCTTATCAAAGTGTAATTGTGCATCCGCCAGATGACAGTCATATGCCTTGAATGGCTCCAAATCGGCAAATATCCGGTGTTGCTCACCGTCTTTTGTATATTTGAGGCATTGGTGGAGAGTCGAAGGCACCACCTAATTTCTATGTAACCAAGGCCTATCGAGTAATGCCTTGAAGGAGGTATTGGAGTCGACTATGAGAAAAGACACTTGGGTCACCCAGTCGTCCAAACATAACTCCACATCAACTCGACCAAGGGCTTCTTCCGCCTCTTGGTTGAATCCCGATATTGTTATGCCTTGCACCTTCTTCATATATGGGGTGAGGTATAACGCTTGAAATGTTTTGAGGGGCAGTATGTTTACTGCAGAGCCTGAGTCTACCAATATTCGATCGACCTCTCGGCCATTGATTTTGCCCCGCATATATGGTGGTCTATTGTGGCATGGCGACGATAACAGCATATCATCATCGGTAAAAGCTACTGTAGCCTCATATGTTTCATATGCCTGAGCCCTTATTTCAGCCATATGGACTTCATATGTTTCAGGATTTTGTAGGGCAGTAATCAAAGTCTCCCTCAATTCCTTGCTCAAGGCTATTGCTTCCCATATGCTGAGGGACGCTGGCATTCTTTTCATATTTTGTAACACCTTTCGATCCGCCCTGGCTCGGGCTTGCTCGATAGGAGGCATTATTTCCGCCATGCTATGAAATGTCTCATTCAAGGCTTTTGATTGTTCCCCAGAGGCCGGGGATTCTCCCGTTTGCATTTGCCCTTCTGCGGGATTAATTTGTGCTTCTTCAGCAAATAATTCCGCCAAGGCCTCGGCTCCTTCTGTAGGATCAGGCTGAGCCAAAGGGTTTATCTTTTCTTGTTCTTTGGTGGATTGAGCATTTTCTGCTTGCTGAGAGTGTTCCTCTTCATCGGAAGAAGGGCAGAAGCGAATATTACCCCCGATTTCTGGCTCCGGAATTGGCCCTGGGGTTTCTCCCCTGAAGTAGATTATTTTGTCTTGATTCGGTTGACTTTTATTTTGACCATTATTACGGTCTCGACCTCGGCCTCGGCCTCGGCCTCTATTTTGATTCCTCCGATTCCCCTTTCTTTGGTAGGTAGCCAAAGGAGTCCCGGTTTCTGATGAAACATGTCTCGCTTCGCCATCTGAGATATCTTGAAGTTGAGCCGACACTACATGACAGGGTCGATATTGTTGTTCTACTTTTTCCATTGTTAACCCATCATCCCAGAATATGCTAACATCGTCCGGGATGGAGAGCTCATCCTTACTAGATTTTCGCATGCGACCATGAAGGTCCAACAACCATGCTCTGAGGCGAGCTCGTCGATTGAGCTCTTCCTATGGAATATATTGACCCAGAGGGACATCCTCTGTGGGCCGATTTGGCTGATATTCTTCCAATTCATCGATGATTTTTTGCAGCCTTTGAAGTGGTGAGTTTTTGTCCTCTGACATATTTATGGCATTAGCAAGTATTTCTTGCTTCTTTAGCCTTCTCTTATCACTTCTTTTCCTATTCTTTTCTTGTTTCTTTCTCCTTGCTGCTTCTTGAATGAAGCTGGGTTGGGCTGGCATTTATGGAAGTGGGTCGAAATGGACCACAACTCTTCCTTTTGCCGTATATGTTTGCAAGGATTTAGCCATTTTAGGCTTCTTTTTCTTCTTTGTCTTAGTCCACGGACTTTCTGGCTGATCGTGGTCAAGAGTGGCTTTAACAGCTTGCTTGACCATCGAATCTGGCAACATTTGATATTCGCCGAATATTTCCTTTGCGGACTTTTTGGAGGAACCCACCTCCGGATTTTCTTGTTGACATTTTATGCCCAACATTTGCATCTTTCTGCCTATCGCTGCTACAGTATCAATGGCGCGAAAAGTGGGCGGCCTATCAGGTGCCATTTCCTTATACATAGTTTCTATGGCGTCCTCCATGTTGGAGGAGAACTTATGGACCATATTCACAGAATAATTAGTTACATGAGGTTGTGGGGGATCAACTAGATACTTCCCCATATTTATTTGTCCTTCTTGGATTAATTTTTCTATTTCATCCTTGAGGACGAAGCAATGCTCCGTTCGGTGCCCAAGGGCACGATGGTAGTGACAGAAATTAGGATCATCTGTCATATGCATATCTTCCTCCCTTCTTGGCTTTGGAAGAGCGATGACTTTCTTTTTCATACAAAGTCGGAAGAGTTCCCGAACTTTGTCTTTGGGGAACGAGTAGGGCTTTGCACGCCTTTCCCTCAAAGTCAAGGAGTTTCTGAAACGTATTCCAGCCTCTTTATCGACTATTCGCCTGGCTTGACGCCCTTTTTCGGCTGTTCTTACGCTTTCATGACTCCTTCTATAAGAGGTCGTTTCTTCTTGGCGATATATTTCTATGTCCTCTCTAAGAAACATAGTCTGCTTGCCTCTTTTTCTTGAAGGACGATCAGGATCCGATTCCAGCCCCTCAGAAGAGAAGAATCTGTCAACTTTGTTGAACGACAGAGTTTCTGAAAGCTGTCTGGAGAGTCCCCTCCATCATCTGGGTGAGCTCCTCCTGTTGACATGAAAGTCGTGTCAGACTTGTCTGGATTTCTTCCAATGCCGCCATAATTGAGTCCCCAGGGGGAGGAGTTGCTGGAGTATATATTGGTGTTGCCTCACGCTCTGGAGAGGGCTTCACTGCTTCTTCTTCGGGGTGATATCCAGATGAGCTCTCGCTCATATAAATGACATTAACAGCAAATGCCTGCTTATTTCTTTGGTGAGGCTGAGGAGGGCTTATCAAATGCTTACCCATCTCCACAGCGCCTTCACGGATAAGTTTTTCTATTTCGTCTTTGCAGACATAACAGTCTTCTATGACATGCCCCATCATGCGATGATATGGGCAATAATTCGGCTCATTAACCCTACCTGCCTCAGCCGGCTTTTTGGGCTCAGGGAGCGACCGAAGTTTTGCCCGCAGACATGTTTCGAACAATTTTCTTGTATGCTCGCGGGTGAAAGAGTATGGCTTTTTCATTCTTTCGGCAAGAGAAGAAACTGGCGCCTTCCCTTCTCCTTTTTTACTAGCTGCTGGGGTGCTGGGGCCTCCCCTGGCATCATTCCTTTCTGGAACGGGAGAGAAGTCAACCGTATTTATTTCTTTAACCGGAGCACCTCGCTCCCTTGGTGCTTTTCCTTTATTCGGAAGTATAGTAGGATAATCGGTGAAGAACATTTCAATCTCCGTCACGATATTATTGAGTTGATCGAAGTTTCTGACATTGGCTCCGATCAGTTTCTCACTTATCTCGGGTTTCAAACCCCTTTTGCACAATCTCACTGCGTCCTCATGGACGGGTGGATTGTCGCACCTCATGCTGAGGTTCCACCATTTCTTAATATAATTCACGGCAGACTCATTCTTTCCTTGTTTAAGTGTCACTAATTCAGTAATAGTGACCTTCCGCTCCGATACTTTGAAGCGATCAAAGAATTTTTTCTGCATTTCTTCCCAGCTACCTATAGAGTTGGGCTTCAGCTTGGGATACCACTGGAATGCCGTGCCGGTGAGGGAAGTCGAGAAGAACCTTAAAAGGTATGCCTCCTCGGTTGCCAGTTCTCCCAGGTCACTCATATAATGGGCTATATGTTCTTGGGCTGAGCCCTCCCCATCATATCTTATGACTTTAGGGCGCTTATTATGATCCGCTGGAAGCTTTTTGAACATGTGACGAACCGGAAATGACACTTTATATAAATCAAACGTGCTTATCCCTTCGTCTTGTTCGGCCATCTTGGCCTCAACAATTTGCTTGATCAAGTGCTTTTGCGATGCTGTCGCATCTTCTGCCGATGCATGTGATTGTTGAGCATTATAATTGGGTTCTTCAGCCCTGTCTTCCTGGATCTCCTCAGGACTGAAGTTGACCTCAACAACTGGGGGTCCTACTGGTGCATGAATAGCCCTGGGTGGAGGTAGATTTATTGAAGGAGCGAGGGCCACCCTTTGCTGTTCCTCCATTTTCTGTATCAGGCCATACAACAAAGTCTTTAATTGTTGGTTTTCCTGCCTAATTTCCTCAATAGTCTGAGGTTGTGGTTGTTCTTGAGGCAGCTGTGCAACTCCAGGCTCTTGGGCATTAGCTGCACCTTCATTGGTTTGAGGTGGCTCTGCCCCCTGGCCTACTTGGCCCAACATGCGCATGGCTTGCTCCATTTGGCGGTTAATTAGCCCGCCTCTTTGCGTCATCCCAGCAACATTACTCGGCTCTTCTGATTGAGAAGGCTGCCGATTTATGCTAGAAGTATAGCAAGTATATATTCAGATGCCATCATCCGTCATCCGGATGGTCCTCTTCTTCCTCTGCGCTGGTCGTACCAGGGCACCGAGTCTTTCGAAGACAGAAACCCGCTTTTGGGCAGGCTCTTGCGCCTCGTAGGCATTCTTCTTCCCTCGACCCCGTTTAGGATGAAGCCGAGTTGTTGGATGAGTTATTTCCCTCGCTGGCTCTACAGGCTTGGGAGGTTGTTGCTCTGCTAGGGTGGCCCTAGCCTCGCGTATTTCGCGAGCTTCCTTTTTGGTCACCCACATTTTCTTGAGGCGGAGCGTATGCCCCTCCCTGTATTTGCCCCCATTTTGGGGAATAGTATTATCCCGTACTCGGGGGGCAGTATTGCCCCCAGCATGTTGGGGTGTAGCAGACACATGCCGATGAACAACGGCTTTTTGCATCCTCCTTTTCTTCTTAAAGGTTGCCACATCTTGGCAAACCTTTGGCAGGATTCCAAAACGGTTGCGGACCGGAACCGTCGGAACATGCCGAGTTTTGAGAATGATTGGTTCCCCGCCATCCAGGCGGATGCGCATGTCCCCAACCAGTATCGTTTTCTCGGTCCGGGAGGGACTCGGGGGAATATTCTTCCGCTTCTGCCTCCTACTGGATGAGGAAGCGGGGGATGCACTGATGGTATTGGTGGTGTAGACGATTTGTCGTTTCCCACCCTTGTTGGCCTTCTTTGCGCGGGAGGCGCGCTTCTTTTCTTGTGCTGGAACTGACTCCGGCGCCGGGATCACTCCCAGAAAGTATGGGGACCCCACGACTGTGGGAAAATCGCCGAAGCAGGTTGGTATGGTGAGATACCCACACTGAACGTGGGCTGCCACTACGAGGGGGCCATATATGACCCTTGCTGCCATTACTATCTTGTCAGGCGGAAGACTCGACCACCTGCATAAGACATGGCAAAGTTAGTAGTAGAGTTATGGTGAGGGCATCACCGGACGAAGAGATGAAGGGGAAGAGAGGTCCCACCGGGCGTGCCATCTCTGTTTGAGAAGGTTTTCTTTTCGAAAGAACCTTCGCCGGGACCTGACCGAGACGTCTCTCCTATTCGGATTATTTAAAAAAATCCATTTTTTTGTTTATCTAGAGAAATATAGGTCGGTTTTATGTTTTATCGGATTATGAGAGCTTGGGATTAGCCCTCAGGGAATCCGGGACTTCGAATCAAGCGAAGATTCGAGTATATGACCTCTCTTCACTGACCTCGGTCAGTGTTAATTACGTCGAGCAACTGCTCGGCAACCCTTGATTAACCGTCCGTATGATGCCCTTATAACATGCTACCCTACTACTACAGGCAGCACATACATATGAATATGAAGGTGCATTTTAGGTTGAGCCCTTGGCCTCACCCCAGTTTGAGATATGTTTTATATGTTTTAGAATTGATTCCAAGTTATTTGGATTGATTCCAAGTTATCTGGATTAGTTCCAAATATTTTAAACCCATAAGGGTGTTTTTGCAATTATACGATTTTTATGAATTATGGAGGTATTATGGCTTATAAGCATATAAGGGTAAGTTTTAAAGGTTTTAAAGTCTTATGAGATTTGTGAAATTAATTTTTAAGTATATAAGGGTATTTTAGTAATTTTACCCTCAACCGGGCTTATTATATTTAGAGTGCATTTTTCTATGGCATTTTTATTATATGGAAGGTATTTTGTTTATAAAATGGTTTTTAGGGTAATACAATTTTTTTAGAGACTTTTTTATTATATATGAGGGTATTTTTGCAATTTTATTAGCTCTTATGTATATCATTAACTATTTTAAGAGGTTTATGTTCTTTCAGATTTAATTCTCTGTTTTTACTGATTTTTAATGATTTTATTCTATTAATTTTACTGATTTTCATGATTAATTAATTAATTAATTAATTCAGTATATGGGGGTATTTGAGTCATTTGGTTTGATATGATTTTTAGATTGCATTTCTGATTTTTACTGATTTTTTTTTTCAGATTTTTCCTGATTTTGCCATATTTTTCCCAATTTTTAGATAATTTTATTAATTTTTAATTAATTAATTAATTATAGGTCATTCTTACTTAGATATGATTTTATTATGATTTCTGAACTTATTTTTATTTATATGTGGGGTGAGGCCAAGATTAGGTTAAGGGTGCACACAGATTTTTTAAGTTATGAAATTAAGTATATATATATATTAATTTCAAAACATGATAGTAATTATATAATTTAATGACACACAAGCACACAATTTCAGATATGGAAATATCAGTCTTTATTTCGACAGGGGTTCGCCTTATAATAAGGCATTTTTTTACAAGAGATATTCGGCAGAGCTTCTCCTTAAGATTGAACCTTAGGAAGAAGAACTCCCCGAAACGGAAAAGAACTTCGAAAAGCGCAGCAAACCCGGGTTAAGAACCCGAATTTGGTCTTCAAGCAGAACCTCCCCTCTAAATTTCACACTCCTTTGGATGTGTATATGAGGCTATGTGTGAATGCCCTTCTTGTTGTTGTGCTTTGTTTGGGGGCCAAGGGGCCTCATTTATAGGCTCGAATTCAGGCCCGATGGGGGGTGCCACCGGAATGGGCCAAGGTGGGGGGTGCCACTGGTTGCATTATCTTCCTCTCCTTCTCTCTTTTTTTTTTTTTCAATCCCAAGGGCCAATGGGTGAGAGAAGGGAGTGAGAGAGAGCATTGAAAAGAGAGAGAGAGAGGGGGAAACCGGCCATGGACCCCCCCCCCCCCCCCCCGGTTTTGGGAAACCGGTGGGGGGTGCTCCCCTCCCCCATTTCCTTTACTTTTTTTTTTTTTTTTTTTTTTTTGGCCCATTAAATTAGCTTTGGTTTCAGATTTGGGGATGTTTGGCCAATGTGAAAAGGGTTTAAGAACCCATTAATTTCAGATTTGGCTCCAATGTGAAAAGGGTTTAGAATTAAATGGGAGTCTTTGTGGGATTCTTAAACAAGTGTGAAAAGGGGTTTAAGAACCCATCAATTCTCACCCTCTTTAATTAATCTCCCCCTCCCCCAATTTTGAATTTTAAAAGAGAAAGGAGGGAAGGAATCCTCCTCCCCCCCCCCCCCCCCACCGGTTTCCTTCTTGGAACCGGTGGGGGGGGGGTTCCCAACCGGTGGGGGGTCCCCCCACCGGTTCCACCTCTCTCTCTCCTCCCTCCTCCTTTCCTATTTAAATAAAGGGGGGGAGAGAGAGGGGGTCCACTTATTCTTTTTCCATTTTGGGGCCTCTTTCCACTTTGGGAATTTCGGAGATTTTTTCTCTCCCTGGGTTGCAGATTTTGGTGCCCTGTGGGACTGATTTTTTGGGCTCATTTGGGGTCCTTATTGGGCCTTCTATTGGGTTCCTTATTGGGCCACCTATTGGGCCTTTCACCCTTGCCATTGGGCCTCCATTTGGGGCCATTTTGGGTAAGTTTTGGGACTGATTTCGACCCCTTTCGGGACTGGTTTTGCCCATTCCGGGACTGATCTTGGCCCTTATTTTGCAGCATTTGGCTCCCCTTTGTTGCTGCATTTAGGGTCCTCCTTTGGGTCTTACCATCAAGGGTTGCGAAGGAGGCTTAGGAGTTGATTTCGGAAGCCTACAAGTGTGATTTGGGGCTGTCTTAGGCCTCCTTAAGAAATCCCGATCAAGGCCTTTTTGGCCTAGGTACGCCTCCTATTCCGTCACCCTCATAATGTGAGCCTATGGCTTTATGTTTTTTCCATATACACTCGTATGATAGGTACATATTTTGTTTTGCATAACATAGTTCTTCGTGAACATGTCGTTATGCATATATATATATTTTCCTATGGTGAGCTCACATCGATGTGAGTATATGCCATATGCATATGCATGCATACTCAAACAACATAGGTTTGCATATAAAAAAAAAATTCGGGTTCAACAGGCCTGTACAAATGAACTATGGGACGGAAGCCATAGACTACTGGTTAGCATTGGAGCATAAACTGCCACAGTTACTACCCTTTCCTTTGGTGTTGGAAGTATAAGAGTTTGGTTTAATTGAAGTCCTTTTAGTTTATCTAATAGAATTGTCATCACTGAATCATATTTTAAGGACAATAAACAAGGTATACACCTTAGGTCCACCTTAAAACTTCTTATTGTCTCACCACAACAGGACGTACTCGAGTAAATGGCATGAGGCACATGCCTCAATTAACAAAAGGTGCAAGCCTCAGGTAAACAACCTGAGGCATTACCTGAGGCTGAGGCACATGCCTTAAGTCATTTTTCTAGCACCTTGCCTTGAGGCCTATGCCTTGGTGCCTTGAGGTGCTGCCTTTTTAAATAGTGCTGTTGTCACAACTGCACTCATCATTTAATAGTACCTATAAAATTTCAACCTTCACATTTTCTTTCCCAACTTATTTGAATAACAGCTAAACTTGAGCTTTGAGATAACTCTAGAGAGAAGTCCTGTCAAAAGTCCTTTCAGGCCAGTTGGTGGATAGAAGATTCTCTTTGGCTGTGCAGTTGGCTCATGCAAATGAGGAGCAACCATCAACTGTTTTGCCAGACTATTGAATAGTCTGTATAGAGGGAAATTGGGAAAGTTTGATAGAGAGATCTGTTTGGAGGTTTTTAAATCAATTTGTGTTCAATCAATCTCAGCATGAGCAGTAAAAGTAGTACTTGTCAGACTTCATAGCTAATCAATCTGTCAATATCTAATGAGTCTGAACTACCAAACAGTAGGACAGGAGACCACATTAATAAATATGACTCTCTTCTCAAGGTCATGTTGTTCTTAGTTTTGATGCTACAACATGGTACCAAAGCTAACCCATAGTTGATCTTACAGATCCAGCTACCACTGTTAATCCTTTGTTTTCACTGATACTTCTGTATTCTGATACTTTCATATCCTACCTCCAGAGCCTAGTAAATTCTGGTTTTGCAATTTTTTGGTGGGAAGGGTGGCATTCCACAAATTTCAACAATGAAGACATCTATAAAGTTGAAATTAGAGGTGAGATTCCTATGAAATAATACAAATAAGGTAAATACTTTTAGACAAACTACAAAAGAAAAATGCCTGCTGATAGAACATATGTCCAAGATTCTTCAAAACGGCAGCACACTCAGCAATGTAATCACCTCATCAAAATTACAAATCCAGCTTTGCATCTTCTTTCCCGCCATTACAATTTGTAGTCTTTTATGGTGGGACACCACTTGAAGGATGAACTTTACCACCTGAACCCAAGTCACCTAGACATCACCAGAAAAAGATGAAGACAAACTTTCCCATCAAAACTAGACCAGATCACATTCATTGACACACTGTTAAAAAAATACACTGTTCTTGCCCTATGTTTCCTTAGATAATCAAACCAAAGACTTCTTGATATTTAGATTCTTCAGTCCTCTTAATTGAATATTCTTCCAAATTGCAATTGAATATTCATCCAAATTGTTAATCTAAAAAAATATGAAAATGCTCATTCTGATAATTTGCCTTTCTTTTGATGCTCCCTTCTTTGTTAGGTTCTGTTGTTCCCTACTAAATGATTTCTTCTCTACTTCAGGTTAATGTCTGAGTCATTGTTTTCCTTCCCACCTGGTATGCTGGCATAATAATCTTCTATATCTTACCATTTTTGTTTTCATAAGATTTAATCCCAATGTCTTTCTTGACATGAAGTTTCATTTGTCCATCAAGAACCTTTATAGCATCTGATTACTTGAAGAATCATTTCTGCTATACTCTTAAATGGTATCTTCATCTATTGAGAAAAGATAGAAAAGGGGAAAAATCTAGGGGGTTCGAGTGTGGGAGGAGTTTTTATTTCGTGTATGTGTGTGCAATGCTGGAGGTTCCCTTTTAGCTTAGTTATCACTTTAAATCTCCACAACTCACCACCTTTCTCTCAGATGAAGCAATTTTAGTGTTTGACATCCACACTTCGTGAACAATCTGACTGCTTAAATCAACTGTTATTCTGTTAATGATACACAATAAACTTGTAATTTATTTTCTACCAGTTTCTATTTTTCCTTATGTTGTTGCATCATGTGACCTTTGCTGAGTGAAAGGCCCTTTTGTTCAATGTTTACCATGTACTATTCTTTTCACAGGGGGAAACAGGAAAAATGTCAGCAAGTGATCCAAATTCTGCAATATATGTAACAGATACGCCCAAAAACATAAAAAATAAGGTACTTCTGGAACATTATTGTGATTTCGTTCATATGCGTCTACAATGCCATGGTCTTTGAACTTAGACTGAAGTGAGATTTTTGTCAAAATTCAGATGTATGTTCTACATTTACTTTTGTTAAATGTCAGCTTTCTTAAATTTATCTCAATCACATTTTACATTTGCTGGCATTTTTCCTCGAAAGGCTCTGTTGTGTCATTGAATGCTTTCAGTAAAAAAAAATAGTCATCTTTACCATTCTATTGTCTCTTATTGTGGATATCTTCCTTTTATTCTACAAGCTAGTCAAGGTCAAAATCAAGGTTGCTCTGTCTTTTCAAAGGATTGAGATCTGATGGAGCCAAGGAATTCCGGGTCGGATCGGGTACCCGAATCGGGACCCGCTGATCCTGATCCGACCCGATCTGGATCGGCCGGGTTGGCCAGTTGAAGTCTGGCCGGTCCGAATCGGCCAGATTAAAAAAATAATATAAAAATGAGAAAAAAATCAGAAAAAATTAGAAAAAATCAGAAAAATTTGTATACATATTATTCAATGAATGTACAATAAAAATGAATGCAATTCATGTACATCCAAAAAAAATAAACATTAAAGACAATTAACTCACTGATAATTATTGTTGTGCACTAATTAAAAAAGACATTATGAAGTATTTCACATGAAATTAATGAAAAATACCTTAGAAATATCACATTTGTGGTCCTTCATCATCCGACTCATACGTTTGAGCTGGTGGGCCATAATCTGCCGACATGTGTGCTGGATATCCATAGCCAAACAATGAGCTAGCGAGGTCTTCGAATCTCCTTTGAATACTTCGAGGTGTGTAAGCTTGTTGGCTTGAACTTTCTCCTGATTATACTGGAGGGACATAAATGTCATACTATATAGGTGGAGGTCCAAAGTATCCCTCAGTAGTGCTGCTGATGTTTGAATACGGTAGTGTAGGGGGGTGAAAAATGGGCAGATAAGAAGATGCATCTTCCCATGGGGGCCAATCATATCCTGTCTGTTTCTGTTGGCTTTCAAATCCCCTTGTTGTCCTTGTCTTTGGCTTTGAGTTCCTTCAGAATGACTTAGAGGTGCGGAGTAATCTTTATATCCTGTGTAACTGCTCCCAAGTACAGAACCTCTTGATAGTCCAGCAACATCAGTAACACCATCACCATCACCATCTCTATCATCATCATCATCCTCAGTGGAGTCATCGTTCCCTACTTGGCTTGTTTTCCTCAACCGCCTTCTTCTACGCCTGTAGGTTTGTCTCTCTGCCTCGTACATGCTGGCCAAGTGAGGTGGTAAAGCTGGGGTGTCCTCAAGTGTCTCTCCAGTCTGTTGAACTCTCCCTTGTTCTTCTTCCTATGGGTCCACTCGTTGTTTAGACTTTTCTTTTGATTGTTTTTTCTTTTTGCTGCTAGATGACTGCAGTGAAGGTCTCGCTGGCTGTTTCTCCTTTCTTCTATGTGGATCTACCTGAGTAGCTGATCTACTGAGTGCTGGTTGGGAGGCAGAAGTTCTAGCAGTGTCTGTTAGTGTGGTTGACTTTTGACGCCTCTGAAGAACAAGTGCATCTCCTTCTTGTGTTGCCTGAAATTCAAGATCTCGAGCAACTACTGCATCTAATTCACCTCCTGCCCAACTCCGATCCTGATGATCAAATTTAGGTTGTGCATCTCTGACTGTTTTGTTCTCCACCCAAGAATGCAATAGGTGTTCTTCAACTAGCAGTTCATCAATATCAATCTGATGTACATGCTCATCAAGTGGTCTGCTAGCAAACTCCATGAATCTCTGTCTTTCAAGCCTCTGTCTTTCCTGAATTTGCTTGATCTTTAGGCACATGTTGTAGTGATAGTACACAAACTTCTCCAGCTTAAAAACACCCAATCTGTTACGAACCTTCATATGAATGACACTGAATGTACTTTAGTTTCTTTTACAGTGACTAGAAGAAGTAGTTTGACTGAGTACTCTCACTGTAACATACGCCTTAAGGATTTGTGGCTATTTATTATGTAATTCACCTGTAGTTGTCCTCATTACTGTAGTCCTGACGTCCTCATCTCTATAAATGCCAATCTTCAATTTAAATATCTCCATCTACAAAATAAATATAAATGACATAAGTTAATAATAGAAGACTGGATTTTCATAAACCCCTACTTTGTATGTTACCTCTGCTAAGATATTTATCCTTTCGTTCGTATTCCTTGCTATTCTAGTAATCACATTAGTTGTACTTTGAAGGACCTCTTCATCATTATGCACATTCTCACCATACTAATACCTTAGGTTGAAACAATATCCTACATTTAAATTAAGGTTAATTAGTTATCAAAATAAATGTCATTTACATTAATCAAATAAAATCAAGTAGAAAAGATGAAGAGTTAACCAGCAGATGGAGATAATGATGGAGAGTCGACTCCCATCTATCATCGATGATCCTCTACCATTTTTCATGAGCCGTATGAAGGCTTTCCCTCAAGTGTTCCTTTGCTCTATCCATGACCTCATACAAATATTCTATGCCATTTTTGTCATCTCCATAAACTAACCTCAGAACATGTACCAGAGGCTCAACCACTTTTAGATAGCGACGAACTTTATCCCAAAAACTTTTCTCCCCAACTAGCGATTGCACTGCCAAGGCAACATCCCTAGCATCGGCCCTCAGTGTCCCTATATGTGCCAGAAACTCGTCAGAGTGGACTAACTGGGCCAACTGATGCTTGTATTTACTCAGGTTTTTTAAAGAGATGAAGTTGAATGCAAATCTGGTAGGGCTAGTACGAAGAAGATCCCGTCCACTTATATGCTCTCTCCTAATATGTAGGATCATGTTGTGAACTTGTGACTATAAATAAATCCCGTGATCATCTGAGCATGCTGTACCACCTCAGCAACAAAGGGTCTTTGGCTATGTTCTCCATCATCAAGTCAATGGAATGTACTGCACAAGGCACCTACTACAAATGGTGCCTCTTCTGCATCAACAATTTACCAGCTGCTTTGTAGCTTGCTTCGTTGTCAGTGACTATCTGCACAAGATTTTCTTCACCAATTTTCTCTACCACGTCATCCATTAGCCTGTACAAATAATCAACATTCTATATTTTGTTTGAGGCATCCACAGACTTCAAAACAACAGTGCGCTTGCTGCAATATACAAGAAAATTAATCATGATTATCCTTGTGGTTCCTGTCCAACCATCAAACATGATGGTACAACCACGCTCCTTCCACACATTTTTGAAGTTGTCAACCCATGCCTTCAAGTCATTATATTCCTCTTCGAACCCAACATCATAAATGTAGCGAAGTATGGGGGCTTTTACACTAGGTGTAGCATCTGCAATTGCATCCACCATCGTCTGAAAATATGGACTAGATGCTGTATGTGCTGGCACACCTACATGAAAAAATCATTTAACAATTCCTTTCAAGGCATTTTTTATTGAGGCTTTGACTCCTTTCAATGCTTGCTTGATTCCAGGCTATCTTGTGGATGTTGATATGTACAAAAATTGGTCTATAGGACCGCGTGCCACGTTTGACATCCGTCCACAACCCAACACATAACTGGTAGTCCTGCGAACAGAAGAGTCCCTAGGAATGAGTCTCCCAGGCTGAGAACCGGTAGGCACTGATCCACTTGATGATCCAATGCCTTTTCGCCGGTCCTCATCTTCTCTATTTGTCCGCAAATTAGCACGAACAGCCCTGGTGTACTTTGGATTAGGGTCATCTGGATCCTGCTTCTCCTCCTCCTCCTCCTCATCATCATCATCTAAATTGATCGGCTGCTGAACAGGCATACTGTAATTCCTTCGTCTCTGGCACTCTGATATCTCATCTTGGAAATCCATGTGTTGTTGAGATGATAAATCTTTCTGTGCTTTTTTACCCAGCATATAAGTCCTCATTTCCTTCTTCAAGTTCAGGAGAACTGACTCACATCTGCTGATGTCTCTTGATATGCTAGCAAGATGATTTTTTAGGTGATACACGCCTCCACCTATCTCCTTTCCACACCAGTTGCATTTGACCCTCTTCTGCCTACCGTCTATTAGTGTGCAATGCTGCCAACTAGGATCAACACCTTATTGCTCCACATCCTGTTTATGATGTCCTTGCTCTGCCATATTCCTGCATAACATAAAAAGACAAATGCAATCAGATTGTAATAAGTTTAATGGAGTGTTTGTCACACTTAATTGAACCTTAATTACACTAATCATACAAAACCACCAATTTTTAACACCTAACTAGAGTTAATTTTATCAAATTAACACTAATAACATGTAATTAATACAAAAAACTATGCAATCAGATTGTAATAAGTTCAATTGAGTGTTTGACACACTCAATTGAACCTTAATTACACTAATCATATAATTTTCAACATCTAATTTGGGTAATCTTATCAAATTAACGCTAATAACATGCAATTAATACCAAAAACTATGCAATCAGATTGTAATAAGTTCAATTGAGTGTTTGGCACACTCAATTGAACCTTAATTACAGTAATCATACAAAAGTCCCAATTTTTAACTCCTAATTAAGCTTAATTTTGAGTAATTAGTACTAATGACGAGCAATTAATGTAAAAAGCTGTATAATTAGGTTCTAATAACTTCAATTGAGTGTTTAATACACTCAATTGAACTCTAATTATACTAATCATACAAAAGTCTCAATTTTTTACCCCTAATTAGGGTTAATTTTAACTAATGAACGATAATAACATGCAATTAATGCAAAAAATTGTATAATTAGGTTCTAATAATTTCAATTCAGTATTTGACACACTCAATTGAACCATAATTACACTAATCATAGAAAAGCCCCAACTTTTAACTCCTAATTAGGGTTAATTTTGGGGATTTTGTCTAATCAACATACTAAATTTTTTTTGAAGATAAATATTAGTAAATCTATACAACCGTACATCATTTCTAATTTTTTTAGAATTTAATTTTTTTTTAAATCGAAATATACCTTAACTCGGATCGGAATGCGGAAATAAAATCCGACGTCGACGGTGACAATAGCGGCGGTGGCTTCCAGACGGCCGGTTGGCGATGACGGGGTGAAAACCCCCTTCTTTTGGTCGAGATTTCAAAGAAAAAGAGAGGGAAAGAGAGAGAGAAAGAGAGAGAGAGAGAGAGGAGAGAGAAGAAGATGGTGGCGGCGGGCGGTGGCTGCCCAGCGGCGGCCGACGGTGGGTCGGGCAGGGTGGCGAAGGGCTGGGGGAGGGGGGAAAGTAGCAGCAACAATGTTGGCTCCCGACCCCCCTGTAAGGGGGGATCCGGGAGCACCTGAATCGGGCGATATCGGGTTCGGATCGGCCAAATTGGCCGGTCCAGACCCGATACCGCCCGATTCGGTCCGATTCAGCCTTTTTTTTTTTTTTTGAAAATCAGGGGAGGAACAGTGACACCCCCCCCGAGTCGGATCGGGACCAGCTGATTCCGATCCGAATTGCCCGATTCGCACGATTCCGCAATCCATGGATGGAGCAGTTACATGTGGGTTACTCCCATATGCCCTTAGTCATGGTTGGTAGTATCAGCTGATATGATACGTTTTGGTATCGTTGGGTACAATACAATGCTGGGAGATAGCCTGATACCCGTGATTTGTATTAAAAAAAACTTTTACTGTCCGGTATCGGGAATGGACCGGTACCGGGCCGATATGCCCGATACCGGTATCTATCAGTATCGGTACCCCCCTATAGGTACCGATACCGACACTGCCATCCTTGCCATAGTATTTGTCCTCAAAATTTTCCCTCATGGCCCTGATTCTCGTCTGTCCTTGGAGCATCTTTTGGAAAGTATTGAATAGGCCGCATTTCAATAAGGGAAGGAAGAAAGTGAATATAGTATAAACCGTAGATGGAAGGCACAACATTTTTTTGTCAATATCTTGTGGAGACAACTTTGCTACAAGGCACTAGGGTAAATGATGTAAGGTCTAGACTGTAGGGTCCCCCAGATAAACAGCATTAGCTCAGAATAAGATTTGTCAAGACCTAGGGCAGTCATGAGGCTTTTTAGCAAAGCCTCATGAGGCATAGGCTTCAAGGTATTAGTTGAGGCACAAGCCTTAACACTTCTAAGAAATACATTTTAAAACGTTAGAGGAATAAAAAATATTGACTTCCAAAATTTCTACGTGCTTATGCTGTTTGTCAGTAGACTATCTACAAATAAGAATGTTAAAAAGGGTGACAACCTCCTTTTATCATGTTATACCGTCAAGAAATACGAAGAACATTAGTCAACATGCATGCACCACAAAATTGAAACCTCAATGCCTTCATGTCCTATTTTTATGTAACATTTCTCCTATTTTCTCTTATTATCATTATATAGGCTTTAACCTCTTGCATGCCTCAATGCCACTCTCAAAGAACCTGGCTTTGGAAAAGACATCCACCCCAGTTAAGAGGACTGATGTGTAAGCCGTGAGGCATTTTGGTCGTCACCTTGCCTTGAGGCATGTAGCTCAGAGCCTCAATGAAGTACCCTTCTAAAGATAGGCCTATAGTTGTCAAGGGGCTCGCCTGATAGGCCTATAGTTGTCAAGGGGCTCGCCTAGGTTTTGCCTAGGTGAACAGGCAAATTCTCACATGCCAGGTGCTTGATTACCTTTCCAACATGCCAAAAGGCACATGCTGGTGCCTTAGTGGCCCCCTGTGCCCTCTCAGGTGCCTTGGACCCGCCTGGGCCCTGGGCTTCTTTGGCCCAAGTTGGCCGCCCAAGTAAAATGTATACCCTTCCCCTTCCTCATTCCATTTCCCTGCATCCAAAAAAAACAAAAAAACGACGGAAACCCAAGACCCTATCTTCCCCCCTCCCTACACAAACAGAAAAAAAAAAGGGAAACCAGAAACCCTATTTTGGACACCACTGCTGTCTCACTTGCCATCACTATCTCCTGCACTGTCACCATCTGCAGCCAAATGATGCCACTGTCTCCCATCTCTGAGTGAGCGACTTCCACAACGAAGAGATGCCTTTGTCTGTCTGTCTGTGTGCCAGTACAAAATAAGCACGAGCATATCCCTTGGCTCCTGTGTGCCACTACAAAATAAGCATGAGCATCTCCTCTGGCTCCAGTGCGTGCATGCCACTACAAAATAAGCACAAGCATCTCCTCTTGCTCATGATAATGTCCATCCACAACATACAAAGAGACTGGTGCTTCAGGCTTGCCAGATGGGCTTCATCCATCTTTCTATTTGTCCATGTGAAACCATGCATAAAAACCTGAACTCTCTCTGACGCCCTCTCCCGTATGTGCCCCCCCACCCCACCACACGCACGCACACACACAAAAAGAAAAAAAACCCTCACTGGTTTGGTGGCGGCTTCAGCGGGGGACACACTGTGATGGTTGTGGTGGGGGTGGAGGTATGGGGAAGAGGTGGTGTTGGGAGGGGGTGGATACAGTGGGTCACCCACCACCACCATGCTGCCTTGGCGCTTGGCACTCAGGCTCCCCGAGGACACTTTGTCACCTCGACAAATATGGATAGGCCTAGAAGTGGGCAAATGCAGCCTAGAACTGGCTGCCTGAAGTCCAAAACCACCCACGATAATCCAAATCAACCAGAACTTGTCGAGCTCACCTAAAACCGGTTTTCACTCAGCCAGATTTGGTGAAAGTTGTGAACCAGTACAAAGTTTGGACCATGTCTTGCTGGTTCTGATTCTTGATCTGAAAATTTGCTGATCCAGGTTCGAAGTGGTTTGCTCCAGTCTAAGATTGGCAGTTTCTGGAGCATTTAGATGTACCAGTCCATCAAGAAATAACCTACCAACATACTCTTGTATTCACCTCTGAAGGCTACCTTTTCTCACCAAATAAACCAGAGGAGGTGATTTTCTTGACGTGTTGGGGAAAAGGTCTGTTTAAGTCCTGTTTCAATTATTGACTCATATTTTGTGAGAGTTCTCTTGTTTAATCATGAAGGGAGGATCCCTCACCAGTGAAGGCAGAGTTTTTTTTCCTCTGGCCTTTTTACTAAGAGATGTATACTGAATGTAGGTATGTTCCTGTTCTTGTACAATGCACAGCTGGATTATGGATTCTTCAAACAATTGAATGACTATTCCCATATGCTCATTCCACTCATGATATTAGAGGGAGTATGGAGTTTGATATTTTTTAGTAGACACGGCTTGCTATTTGATGGACAGTATGTTATCATGGTGAAGAAACAGAGTCAGATTTAAGGCATGCATGTTCCTATTTCATGCTACTTGTGGTAAGCTATGGAAGAAAGAACTTCTAGGGATAGAATTATATTGTTCGAGATTGGCTGGCTCTGGCTGCTAATCTCACTCTTTTGGAAAGGGAAATAGAAATGGAAGAGAAGCTTACCATTATATATAAAAATGAGGTCTAATTTGACTCTTGATAGTGTGAACAGTGAGTTGTATAGTTTGTAACATTGAGACATAATGCATAATTGGAGAGCTTTTGTATTTTCCCATTCTTCTGGATTGTCTTTTGCCTTTTCCAGTCCCTTGTACTTCTTCTTTCTTTTACATTAAACCAATAACAATGCAGATATGGTTCAAATTAAAAACGGGGACTCTAATAGGCAAGATTTTATCAAAAGAATGGTAGGCATAATTGCCATTCACAGACATATTATGAGCTAGTAGAGGAACGACTATCTATACCTGTAATGTTGCCACAGCCTGCAGGCAGCAGCAAACAAGAGTGGAAAGGTATATGAGAAGAGTATGTAGCTGTGTCTGCATTGAATCTCTCTTGGAGCAGGGAGGGCATTCTTGGGGTCTACTTTCTGTTATTCTGGTTCTATATTCTTGCTGTTAGAATCAGGATCCGACCCGACTTTTGGGCCGATTACAGCCGACTCGCACGAGTTAAACGAACGAATTTGTTAAAAACTTAAAGTAATGAGTTTTAGCCATATTTTAGAGAAGTATACCCAATTAATTGACATAAAAAGTGTAATTTTACTTATCACATGGGAAAAACTCAATTTAAAACAACCCATTAAGGTTGTTGAATCTCTATCATCGCTGCTTATGCTGCCTTCGGCTCGACAAGATGGTTGAGCTAACCGTGTTCCCCTTGGGGGGAGAACTCGGCCGGAGCTTGGGAAGTGATTGTCGGGTTTTGGTAGGCAGGGTCGATGCTTCCGATGCCTACAGTAGGGGCACACTAGCAGGGCTTGTGTTTTGCCAGTGACCTGCCTTAGGTGTAGAGGTGAGGGGCACGTTTGGAGACGGTGTCAGCAGGGATCCAAATCCTTTGCTGAGGTCGTTAAGGGATATCAGAGTCGGGAGGGGGCATCTGGTAGCTATCAACCCTCTCGGGTAGCTTCTGTCTACCTCTCTTTTGAAGTGCTCTGTCCTAGGCTGCTCTAGTTGAAGAGGTTTACTGGTTTTGGACTGTGATTGGTAGGCCCTCTATGGCAGAGGTAGGGGTTATGTTGGCTAAGGCTGGAAGGAGCCCAGAGTTTTGGGAGATACTTGACTGGGGGGAATGTTTCCTAGCGGTTACATAGTTTTCCACAAAGGCAGACGCTATGGTGGAGCATGAAGTTCTTGCCGGAGACGGTCTCGCTCTTCATGTTGAACCCTGGAAATTGGGCTTCGGAACCTATTTTGAGACCCGGGTCTCTAGCGTGCATCTCTGTCTGGTGGGAGTCCTGACTATTTTTTGTGATGCTCTATGTTTATAGCATCTGATGAGGGACTATGGAATCTGGGAATAATAGAGCCTCCGGATCGTCATGAAAGGGGAGCTTACCTCTGTTCAAGGGGTGATGAGGGTTGGGAGTACAAGGGACATCTTGGAAGCCCGCATAGTTCATGTGGAAGGGTCGTCTTTCCTGGTCGCTTTTCTGGTGTTGTCGGTGGTGGCATGGAGCTAGGGTTGTATAGGGGCGTCGCGAGGTTGAAGATGACTGAGGGGTACATGGCAGCGGGCCTGTCGGCCTTTCAAAATTTTGAATTCCTGCTCCGGGGCCAGGTACTCGGGGGGGGGGGGGGGGAATCGGCGTTGAACCAGACAACTTACCTATCTTGGAACCGCCGGATGGTGTTCAGGTTACCCGGTAAGGAATTCCACGATGGACCCGTTTGAGGACCTAGATTCGGTCATCCTCTTCACCCGTTAGCTATGGCTCCTCAGGCTGCATCCCCTATGGGTGTTTTCATGGGGTTTTTGCCTATTTTTGAAGCTTCACCTGCCCCCTCTCTGGTGATCGGCTCTTCCCATGGGCGTAGTCTATTTAGCGCCCAGATTTTGGTGAGGAACATGGTTTGGAAGCTCTAGCTGTAGATAGGGACCGAGGCCCCCCTCAGTCTTCGTCAGCTCTGCAGAAGATGGTGGAGGATCTAGAGACCCTTTCGAGGGGTATCAGCCAGCACCCCAGGGGTAGTGGGTCGAGCTAAAGGGAAGTAGGTCCTACAAGGACCGTTGTCGACATTGGTGCAACCCTCATAGGCTCCATGCACTAATCGGGATGAGTAGTGTTCTGTGGAGGTTGGCTCTCAGCTAGTTGGGGGGATATGGAATCTCAGTTTGGATGCTTATGAGAGTCTTATCTTATGACAAGTGGGGGAGGAGATGGGAGGGGGAGGAGGGGACCTAGAGGAGATGATTGCTGAGGCACCCCTGCAAATGATCATAATAGGGGAATTTGAGGGAGATATGGAGCGTGGTGCCATGGACAAGGAGGAGATAATAGAGATGTTAGTTGAGGCAGAGAAAATTACAGGTGAGCAGGCTAAGGAAGTGTTGGAAAGAATTGGCATTTCTTTTGAGGGTATAGACGTAGATATTCCTACTGTGTTTCACAGGATTTGGCAGAGATGGCAATTAGGGTGGCAAGGAGTGCTAGGGGGGGGGGAAGAGAGGGGAAGGAGATGGCATAAGGAGCTTAGGAGTAGGGGGCCTAGGATGACTTTGGTTCCACAATGAAGATCTTATCTTGGAATATTAGGGGTATAGGGAGTGTGGAGAAAAGGGTGGCAATAAGGGACTTAATCAAGAGGCATATGATAGATGTCCTTTGTCTCCAGGAGACTAAGTCCGATGAGGAGGGGATGGTAGTTTAGAGGGAGATTGGTGGTCATCGGTTGACTGGCGGGTTTGTTGCCCTAGCTGTGGGGAGATCGGGAGGCATTGTGGTTATGTGGAATATGGCAAGGAGGTGGGGAGGTTGGCTATTACTGTTACCTTTAGATGTAAAGAGGATGGTTTCCTTTGGGACTTCATGAGAGTGTATGGTCCGCTGGGGAGGGAGGATAAGAAGGTGTTGTGGGAGGAGCTCTTGAGTGGGCATGATTCGTTTGGTGGACCTTGGTGTCTTGCAGGGGATTTCAATGCTATCTTACCACCGGCTGAAAGGTCAGATGGGTCTTCTTCTTGTGCTGCTATGGAGGATTTGCAGGATTTCGTAAACCAGGCTGCCTTGATTGATGTGCATATACAGAATGGCTTCTTCACATGGTCAAATCTCAGAGCTGATCCCGTTTGTTGTAGGCTTGACAAGTTCTTGATAATAGCTGATTGGGAGGAGCACTTCCCTAGTGGGAGGTTGGATATTACTGTTACCTTTAGATGTAAAGATGATGGTTTCCTTTGGGAGTTCATGGGAGTGTATGGTCCGTTGGGGAGGGAGGATAAGGTCTTGTGGGAGGAGCTCTCGAGTGGGCATGGTTCGTCTGGTAGACCTTGGTGTCTTGCAGGGGATTACAATGCTATCTTATTACTGGCTGAAAGGTCAGATGGGTCTTCTTCTTCTGTTGCTATAGAGGATTTTCTAGATTTTGTAAATCAGGCTGCCTTGATTGATGTGCGTACACAGAATGGCTTCTTCACATGGTCTAATATCAGAGCTGACCCGGTTTGTTCTAGGCTTGCAGGTTCTTGATAATAGCTGATTGGGAGGAGCACTTCCTTGACTTCTAGGCTTCTTGTCTTCAGAGGACGATTTTTGACCTTAATCCTTTCCTCTTCAACTTAATATTTTCCTTCCATCGAAAACCATTATTCAGGTTGGAGAAGTTTTGGCTTCAAGAGGGTTTTCTTGATATTGTGAAGTAGGTTTGGTCAGTAGGGAGATGGAAGGGAACTGCTATTGCTATGCTGGTCCACAATCTCAAAAGTCTGAGGCATGAGTTATCTATCTGGGGGCGGCCAGGAAGATTCCTTGTTCTACTGGGAACGATAGTATCCTTTGTTAGTTGCATGGCTTTAAAGCTTTAGAAGAGGTTGGGTTGCTTGATGCCGGAGATGAGTGTTGGCTAGCTATGTAGAACCCAGAGGGGGCGAATGGGTTAAAAAATTTAACTAAAATATATTATAGAAAAGAAAAAATTAATCTGGACAGAACATGCATGGCAATTTCGGCCGGTACCGGTACCCCCATTAAGGGCCGGTACCGTAAAAAAAAAAAAAAAGGGAAATTATTGTACCGGCCCGGTACGCCCGTGACACTTTCCCCTCTCATAGAAACAGATCTGTGAGAGGGGTTCGTTTTTGGCAAGGAGAAGGAGGGGAAGGAGGGGAAAGAGTCGCCACCCGCCGTCGCCGCCTGAGATGTTTTCACCCTTTTCCGGAGACGTTTTCACCCTTTTGGGTGGAAGAAAAAAAGAAGGTATGATTTATATTTTAATGTAGTGATTATTTTTTAGTTGGTAACTATTTCTTAGATTGTTTACATTCATTTTCTTGGTAAAATAGACAATTCCTAATTTTGGCCCTAATTAGCAGTTAAAAATTGGTGTTTTTGTCTAATTACTTAAATTAAACATCAATTGAAGCCTAATTAAGCTTCATTGTATGTTTTAAACTAGGAGTGTGCTGTCAATTGCGTTGATCGACGGATAATTAGGAGAAATCCCCAATTTTGGCCATAATTAGTGCTTAAAAATTAGGACTTTTGTGTAATTACTTAAATTAAACATCATTTGGAGCCTAATTAAGCTTCATTGCATGTTTTAAACTAGGAGTGTGCTGTCAATTGCGTTGATCGACGGTTAATTAGGAGAAATCTCCAATTTTGGCCATAGTTAGCAGTTAAAAATTGGGGCTTTTGTCTAATTACTTAAATTAAACATCAATTGAAGCCTAATTAAGTTTCATTGTATGTTTTAAGCTAAGTGTGTACTGTCAATTGCGTTGATCGACGGTCAATTAGGGGAAATCCCTAATTTTGGCCCTAATTAGCAGTTAAAAATTGGGACCTTTGTCTAATTACTTAAATTAAATATCAATTAGAGCCTAATTAAGCTTCATTGCATGTTTTAAACTAGGAGTGTGCTGTTAATTGCGTTGATCGACGGTTAATTAGGAAAAATCCTCAATTTTGGCCCTAATTAGTGGTTAAAAATTGGGGCTTTTGTCTAATTACAGAAATTAAACATCATTTGAAGCCTAATTAAACTTCATTGCATGTTTTAAAATAGGAGCATAATGCCAAATGTTCTGATATTTGTTTCTACTTTTTTTTTTTCTTGTTGTAGGAACATGGTTGAACAGCAAGAGCAAGACCCAGGGTGGGCCCATATCACCTTAATTAATAGTGCAAAGAGGAGAGTGAAATGCAAATATTGTGGCAAAGAGATGGGTGGTGGAATCACTCGAGGGAAAGAACATTTAGTAGGGAAGACAGGACAGGTGACAAGGTGTACTGTCTGTCCCCGACAAGTTGCCAACGAGATGCGTGAATTGTTGCGTGGCCGGAAAGCACAAAAAGAGCAAAAGAATGAAGAGGAGGTTGAACTCCAAGGCGAAATTTCAGGTAGACATAATACAAAAGGCAAAGGGATGTATACTGCGGCCAGTGCCATTTTTATACGTGAGAGGCAAATGGCTGAACAAATTGTAGACTCTAGTGATGATGAAGATCCTTAGATGGCTGCAACTAGAAGAGAGAGTTTGTGGCATCAACAAGAAGACGAAGCCCGAAGGAGAGGTGATGGACCATCAACAAGAGGCACAAGTCAAGCTAGAGGCCAAGTGGGTCCTATGGACAGTTATCTTTTTAGAATGCAAGCAATGAGAGGAGTAAAAAAGTCAGCTGAAGCGGCAGGACATGCTTTTAAAAGCATATGCAAATGGTTTTTGCATGCAGGTGTTCCCTCACATGCTGCTCAGTCTCCTTATTTTCAGCTTATGATTGATGCAATAACAGATCATGGTCGTGGGTTCAAAGTCCCCACACGTCGAGAGATGTATAGACGAGGGCTTGATGGAGAATATGAGGAACTTCAACAGTGGGTTGAAAGTTTTAAGACAGTATGGAAGGAGAGAGGATGCACAATTATGTGCGATGGCTGGACTGATACTACGAAGAAGTCCATGATTAATTTTCTTGTTTATTGCACAGAAGGGACAATTTTTATGAAATCTGTTGATGCATCAAACTATTCAAAGAATGCAAAATATTTATTTGGTTTGATGGATCAGATGATGCAGGAAATTGGAGAGAAAAATGTTGTGTAGGTGGTCACCGATAATGAACCAAGTTATAAAGCTGTAGGGAAGAAGTTAATGGACAAGCGCAAATACCTTTATTTGGTCCCATATGCAGCGCACAGTCTGGACTTGATGCTTGAAGACATTGGTAAGGATCCGACTGTCAGCAAGACAGTAAAGAGAGCCTAAAGAATTACCCAATTTATTTATAGTCATCCTAGGATCTTGAACATGTTCAGAGAAAAAGCATTTGGAGGTCAAGATCTCATCCGTGCGGGGCCTACACGATTTGCATCTAATTTTATTTCTTTAGAATCTTTGCATAAATTTAGGAATGAGATCAAGAGTTTTATGTTTAATAAGGAGTTTTTAGAGTATATGCGGACCACCTCCAATGAATCTAAATCTGAACATTTGGAAGTGAGCAAAATCATAGAGAATAATTTTTTTTGGAAAATATGGAGACTTATCTGAAGTTGGTGGAACCTCTCGTACATGTGTTAAAATTGGTGGATGGGGATGATAAGAATTACATGGGATATTTGTACGAGGCAATTGACATTGCTAAGGTGCACATCAAGAACGCATTTCCCAATACTTATATGAAGTGGTGGGACCTTATTGATGTCAGATGGGAAAGCATATTACACTACGACTTGCATGCAGCTGGTAAGTGCAGTCTTATACTGTTACATGGGATATTATTTATTAAATTGACATTACTAATTATCCACCTAAATACATGTTATTTTTTAAATCCTCGAGTAATGTACAGTCAGCAAGTGCACATTGATGGAGAGGTGATCCAAGGCACACTAAATGTGATTGCACATTTGTCGAGGACAGTAGAAGATAGAATTGAGGCAGAGAGACAGGTATACTTAATGAAGATCTGACTTTAAGATTTATCCAATAACTTGTAATTTGAAGAGCCTATGAATTCTATTAATTGTTAATTCCATCTTTGTAGATGGAGGGTTATAGGCTAAGGCTGGAGACATATAATGAAGACTATGTGCAAATTGCCGTAGAGAAAGTGAGCCCAGGTATACTTAGTCATTGCATTGTTGTCATATGTGCATAAGAAATTCGAACATACATTGATTAATTTTTTGGTTTTTTTTAATGATGGCACAGCTGAGTGGTGGATAATGGTGTACAACAGAGATAGGTGTTATAATCCATTGACTTCCGTTACAGTGAGGGTTTGAGTCAGACGACATCAACAAGCCAATGTGAAAGAAACTGGAGCACATTCAGCCTTATACACTCAAAAATTTGTAACCGGTTAAAAGCTGAACGATTGGACAAATTGGTGTACTGTCATTACAATATGAGATTGAGGATAAAAAATATCCGGTTGAGACAACAATTGAGGGAGAAACGAGCTGCAGGACACGCATAAGATGTTGTTGGCCAAATTGATGTGGAAGAGTTATTTGATGATGATAATCCCTTGCAGACTTTGGTTGAGATACGAGCAACTGTCGATGAGCCAGTTTTTGATCCTAATGATACAGAATGGGCAGAAGGCATCCTAGATGGAGTTGTTGCTAGAGATTCAGAGTTAAGAACCTCAAAAAGGCAAAAAGAAAATTCACCTCCTCCTTCACATGAGTATCAGAGTCAGACTGAGTATGTGCCTTTATTTGCACCTGATACTGAGCTTGAGCCTGTTAGACACTCATAATCAGATAGTAGGCCAGTCACTCCTAGAATGGTTGGGGTACCATCATTCTTGAGAAGGAGTACATCTACATTTGAGAGGACTAATCTGGTTGCCAGAGACGATCCTGCCATTGATGAGATGAAGCAAATTTACGTGAGGCATAGACCACGAGGAAAAGGATTATTGAATCGATTGAACTTGCAAAAGGATCTAGAAAGAAAAGAAAGCCAACAAAAATAGGCATCACAAAAGAAAAAATCAAGTAATGTTAAGAGAAAGTTAATTATTGATTATGATCAAGATGATGATGATGATGGGACACAGTCTCCTAGTGATGATGCTGGTGCAGCTGCAGGTGCTACTACCGGGGGCGGAGTGTATGCACCTTCTTTCTCCTTGCATATTGACACAAGAAGAGGATAACATGAAAGTCAAGGAGATTATGATTCACAAAGTCAGTATGGACAGCAGTCAGGTTATGGAGATGGCCAACAAGAAGCAGGCATGTATAGCTGGGGAGATCGAGTAGAGTATGAAGGCTTTTAATTCCATCCACCCAGTAGCAGTTATGGGTCAGGGTCTTCTTCTTATCCTCATACTACTTCTTTGCATTATGATTCTGGAATTTCATCAAGTCAACAAGCATATACTCCAAGAGGGATTCAAAGAGGGATGCACGACTTGGCTGCATCATTGTTTAGTTATGGTGAATATAGGGAACATATGCAACGTTATTATGGATACCAGCAACAGTAACCAGATGATGAATCAGAAGGATCTACGGGTTATTATCCATATTAGTATACTCACTTATGTTTTTCATAGGTAAGGATCGTTTGATTTCGTTAACATTTATTATTTGTAAATATTTAGTACATTAGCATAATATTTTTCATGTTTAATCTGTATGAAAATAGTCATTTTGTATGCGTTATGTGTACTTCTTTGTCTTAACCCACTTTTGTCACACCTAACACATAGCTAATTAATTGTTTACATTTTTCTGATTTTTTTCCTTTTTTTTCTGATTTTTTTGGGCCTCTTTAAGCCCGTACTGGTCGTACCGGCCGGTACTGGTACCGGCCGGCACCGGTATCGGTACTGCCATCCATGGGACAGAAGGAGGAAGAAGAATGAGCAAACACACAAGTACACAAAGATTTATATTGGTTCGGTTTGTTCAAACCTACATCTAGTCCCCAAGCAAACCTCTTGGGAGTTCCACTACACAAGGTACTAACCCTTTGTCGGTTTTATAGCCACCAACAACTACTGGTCCTCTCTTCAACCACAGTGAAGAGGAATCAACCTCCTGTACACAACAGGCCCTTCCTTCCAATAACCTGGAAGAGGAAAACAACCTCCTGTACTAGACAAGCTCTCTCTTCCAACAACCTGGAAGACGAAAACAGCCTCCTATACTAGACATGCCCTCCTTTCCAACAACCTAAAAGACAAAATCAAGACAAAGAACTTTTTAATACAGTGGTGCCTTAGAAAAGGCAAGTGTTCATAGTTGAACACAAATAAGATCAAGAACTTAGACAAGAATAAAATTAGAAACTCGGTTCTTGATCTTCAGCTAATCTCCCAGAGCTTTAGTATGTGCGATGTAGTGCTTGTGCTTTAGAAGATTTCTCTATTGCTCTCTCTTTCTTGCTGGCTTTCTTTTAGGCATTAAGATGCTCAAGTTTTTCCTTTTGGCACTAGAATATCTCTTTTGTGAAGTATGCCTCTGGTGTGTATCTCTCTAGTAAGTCTCTCAAGTATATCACTCTTCTGTATCTATTTTGAACAAGAGCTTTAAGTTTTATATACAGCCTTCAGAAATCTGCCTGTTGGACTGGAGAAGTAAAACGTTGGAGAGAGTGGCTTCCCATTGTCTAACGTTTGAATCTTCAGAGAGAAAGAGAGAGTTTATGACAGAAAAGAACACGAACAGATTGACCAATAAAAAATCTGATATAAGGCTAGACAGTTAGGTCACGAAGATCAAGAATACAAAAATAAGTAAACTGATAAGACACCAAATCGATTAATATATATAGAGCAACTTTGCATCATTCAAAAGGTTTAGATTTAATCATTAATTATTAGAGAAAATATATTCAGTAACCACTGAAAATCAAAGTTAAGGATGTTGCCCAAGATGCTCATTAATCGATTTGAGAAGCAAATAATCGAAGCCATTTGTGAAGGTTAATTGATTTGAGATCATAGGGATAGTCGGAGTTTAATTTGAATCTAAGAATCGATTACGTTTTAACACAATAATTGATTAAATTGATATCGGTAATCGAAATAAAACGATTAGCATTCGATTAGAGTTTTATTGATAATCAAAGTAAGAGTCTTGAACGCTTAATTAATTTACGATATATCGATAATCAAAGTGAAAGGCTTGAACGCTTAATCGATTTACGATATATCGATAATCAAAGTGAAAGACTTGAATGTTTAATCGATTTATGATATATTTATAATCAAAGTGATAAACTATCATAGTAATCGATTAAATTGATATTGGTAATCGAAATAAAACAATTAGTGATCGATTAGAGTTTTATTGATAATCGAAGTGAAAGTCTTGAAGGCTTAATCGATTTACAATATCTCGATAATCGAAGTGAAAGACTTAAATGTTTAGTCGATTTATGATATATCGATAATCGAAGTAAAAGACTTGAACGCTTAATCGATTTACGATATATCGATAATCAAAATAAAATCGCAAGGCAAAACGTTAATTGAAGAGAACATTTGAAAAGATAATCGATTAGAGATACAATATTAAACATAACAAGTGATCGATCAGAACTATATCGTTAATTGAATAGAGTTAGAGAATCGATATGAAGAATGAATTAATTAATGAAGTCAAAACACACATTGAATCTATTAATCGTTTAGCAATAAGTACTTTATCGATTTTTCAGTTGAGTCTATAATCGATATGACCATAGATTTTCAGAACTAAGTTATAACCAAGCATATAATTAGTAAAACTGACATCATATAAGACAAATACATTCGACTATTCGTAGAAAATTAGGCAGTACTTGCTGCTAACATTTTCATCGTTTGTTATCACCAAAATATAGGAGTTAAATGAATATACAAATTTCTTAATAATCTCTCCCTTTTTAGTGATGACGAGACTTCTGAAAATGCAGGTGTAAACACATATCACAAAGCATTAATTAAAAATGAATTAGCAACTGAATGGAGCATTTGGATAGATTGTTTAATGAAAATGTATGGATAGACTATTTCTCCATCTTTTTGTCAATCACTCAAAAAGGAGAATAAGGACAGAGAAAAGATCATAAGAACTGCATGAAAGATTTAGAAAGAGATCTCGTTTACACTAAAAGCTCGTTTTGAATAATGTGCTCCCCTTTAATGTATGCTCTCTCAGACAAGAAATAAATAATCCCAAAGGGAGATTGTTCAATGAAGAAAATATATTTATTCCATTTCTATTGAAGAAAGAGAGTACATCAAAGTACAATATGAATGAAGATAAATTAAAAATGCTTGTGTCTCCTTGAATGGCATCCAACTCCATGATAGAAGATTGTCAGTTGGAGCTGTTGCCTGGAATGTGTGCTGGTGCCTGATTGTGGAGGTCGCCGAAGGTTTCCACTTTGCGGACAATGACACTTTTGAATGCAATGTGCAAAGGTACAACACTCACCTAAACTATCATAACAGGTAGGTAGTGATGGCAGGTGTCTCCACCACCATGAGTTCCTCCAACGAGTCTCTAGATTGTTTGTGGAGGAACTCTTTAGAGATGGTGGGGTGAAAAGAGTGTCTTGATGGTGTTTAGAGAAGTAGAGACATAGAGAAGAGCTTCACCAGTTGTGGATGAAGTTGTCCATAGCTGATTCAGATAAATTTCAGCTCATCCTCTTCTTATCTTCAACAAGACACCACTCGATCGACACCTGGAGACACAAAAGGAGATCATGGTTGTCTGAGGGAAAACGTCTGGAAGGAGAGCTAAGGGAGGTTACTACTGCTGATCTTGATACAATATAATTCTCAGAAAATAATAAAAGAAAGACACAGAGAGAGAGAGAGAGAGAGAGAGGAGTTCGTGGCTTGATCTCATTAGGATTTCAAACATGCTTGGAGAGAAGGGTTGTAGATGAAGAGAGTTTAGCTCCAATCACTCTATTTATAGAGTAAGGGCATAGAGAAGGCATAAGTTAATTTAGAATATCGTTTGATTATGAGAAAGTTTTGTAATAAAGGCGAGTGGACAAATTAAGGTACTAGGTACTTGTGCATAGTCGAAGAGTAGCTATTGCAAGGGCACATCACAGTACAATTGTCTGATTTAATGAGCTGTGCATATAACTTTTCGGACACCATCCGATGATCCGTTGGATTATGGGGAGCAAAGTATGACAGCTTTGTAACCCAAGGGTAGTTCAAGATTCTTTAGTGAATATCAGTCAAAGGTAAGCTTATGAGTGGTGGATACGAGAGTGAAGAAAGTGATAAGATTGAGATACGTAAATCACAAATATGTTGTCAGAAGATCTTCCTTTGCACGGGAGCTCTGGAAGTAGGAAAGGTTCAAGAATGAGGAGGAACATAGTGACGCCTTGGAAGGAGGGAAGATAATGCTTAAACTTTCCTTTATATAGGGCTTAGTCAAAAGATAGTGTGTGACCAGAAACAAATAAATAAATGAATTAATTATCCTTAAGGGCATAATCGATAACAAATCAATAGTAATCGATCTGGGATAAGAATCGATTACAGAGCAAACCATAATTAAAGTGAACTGGCAACGATAATCGATTAATTAACAATATTGATTGATCGAAGAATATCGATTATCTAGAGATGTCGATTAATGATTTTTAGGAGACAATCAATTAACTATAAAGTGATTAAGCACTGGTTAAGAATAAAGGGTTAATTGATCATGGATTTAGATTAAATTAATTAAAAATCCTTAATCAGAGAAACGATTAAGATATCGATTAAGTCAGCGATGAATCGATTAATGAGGAAAATTTGATTGTAATTGTAGAAATGATCTATTTACTCGTATTTCTTTTGAAGTTTATCTTGATATTTTTTTTTGATAATTTAAACTGATTAATACCTTCAAAAATTGCACATTCCAAATTCTTTTCTTATAGAAGTAAATCTCTCTTCAAAAAGGGATTTGGTAAAGATATCAGCCAGTTGATGCAATGTATCAACAAAATTCATTCTAATATTACCATTAACTACATGGTCTCTAATAAAATGATGTCTAACCTCAATATGCTTAGTCCTGGAATGCCGAACGAGGTTCTTTGTCAGGTTAATGGCACTGATGTTATCACACATCATTGAAATTTTATCCAGCTTGAATCCAAAATACTCCACTTAGTGTTTGATCCACAACAATTGAGTATAGCAGTTTCTAGCTGATATATATTCTACTTCTGCTTTTGACAAACCTACAAAGTTATGCTTCTTGAAGGACCATGAAATCAGGTATCGCTGGTGCTTTTTCTATCTAAATTGCAACTAACATAATCAACATTAGAGTATCTAAGCAAATTAAAATCACATCCTTAGGATACTATAGATCTATTTCATTGGTATCAACTAGATATTTAAAGATTCTTTGGGTACTTAGACCCACTTCCTCATTCTACAGGTTTTGGAAGTGTGGCCTAGTCTACTACAGTGTAAGCAACATTCTAGACAAGGAGCTTTTGATTTTGTTTTCTTATGAGTAAATGCTTTTACAAATCTAGGGAGAGAATATTTGTCTGGTGGTTTTATCTTTAAGTGAGGCATAGAAGGAACATATCTTAGTCCATCTTTTCTATTATCAGCTCTAAGTCCTTTCAAACAAAGGTGCAAAGATATTTTACCCTTAGTTAATTTTTTAAGAGAAGATTTTAGATATTGATTTTCTTGAATTAGCTCAATCTTATCTACTTTATCTTTATTAGCCATAATTTTTCCTTTATTTAATTTGTTTAGTTCATTATGAAGTTCCTTGACCTTTAAATCATTTATTTTATTATTCTCACAAAAATGTTACTTTTCTGATTTTAGTCTAGAGTTAGCCTGTTCTAATTGTGCATTTTCTGATTTTAGGGAAGCACTCAAAACATACAGTTTTCCATGCTTTATTTTGAGTAGCTTAAGCTCTTTGAATAAGATTTTAAAATTTTGAAACAATTCATCAAAGGTTTCTTCTAGAGACATCTCCTCATCAGAATTTGAGTGATGGGAATCCAGAGACTGCTGAAACAGGGCCCAATGTTTATTTTGTTTGGCCCATTAGAGGCCCCATTGATGTATTTTTAGATGTAGGTCTGTTTTAAGTCTCTTTATTTTGGACAAGGGGTATTTTGGGCTTTATTGTACCTATGGCTATCTTAAGGGGACCCTATATATTATAGTCTCTCCAAAAAAGGAGGGCATTGAATGCTGAAATGAAGATGAGAAGGAAAAGAGCAGCCGTCTGTGTGTTTTGTGTGGGAATGAACCCGTAGGGGTTTGGTTTGTGAGGGTGGGATGTCCTGTCTTCTTCTTCCCCAACCCCCCTGTTCTCCCCTGTCTAACTTCATCTCCCATTCCCCATTGTGTTCTTCCCATCTATCTAGGCCTTCGAGCCACTCATCCAAGCCTCCCCTTGCTGTCCCGCATCAACTGGTATCAGAGCAGGTTTTTGGGTCATTCTCATGACCCAACGTTCCTATAAGCTCCTTACCCCCCCCTTTCCTTCTCTTCCTCCCTCGCTCTAGATCTCTCCGCTTAATCATATCCTCTCTCCTTCCATAAAACCCTCAGGTGCTGTTCACAGCCCTGTTCCGTGAACAGTGTTGTGCCACCACACGCCTACATTCGTCTCTCCCTCTCCCGCTTAGTTCCATCTCCCTTCCCTTCGGGTTGGTTTGCAGCAGGGAAGAAGAGTACAAAAAAAAAAAGAGAAAGGAAGAGGAAGAGAGGCCGGGAAGCCAACTTGCTTCGCCGCCGCCGTCGAACGCCGTCGCCGGCTTCTACCGCTGTCGCTGGCCTCGGCAGCCGCTGACACCGTCGGCTCCCACCGGCGCAGCTGCCGTCACCCCCTCTCCACCCGCTGCCGTTGCCTTTCTCCTCCCAGCAGCCGCCTTCGCCAGCCAGTGCCGCCATCGAAGTGGCCGCCTCTCCCCACCGTCGCCGTCGCCGCTGCCGTACTCGCCAACCCACCTCTGTCCGTTCCCCCGCCTCCTCTCGTGCCCTAGGGTGAAGAGGAAAGAAGGCAGACAAGGGGTGGGGAGAGAGGAGGGCGAAGGGCTTGTGCCCTTTCACGTCAGAACCGGTCGAACCGGTTTGACCCGGTCCGACCCAGAGCTCGCAACCTAGTCGAACCAGGTCAGGTCCCACCCGAGCTAGGGTCTGAACTAGTGCACACAGGTGGTGCACTAATAGGTCCTATCGCACCGCCAACACAGAGATCACATATGTGCTCCGATTCGCGAGCCGATTGAGCCATTTGATCGTCTCAGCGAGGCCGACCTTGTTGCATATCCCGTTTGCCCGTTTTGCGTGGCACACTTGTATGCTTTACACGGACATTGTACTCATCGTTCGAGGTCGCCTCGGACTCCGATTTGCGAGCCGCTTGTGCCATTGGTTTGTCCCGAGAACACATTGGTTTGCGTGCCATTACTGCACACATTTTGAGGTCACCCATTTAGGCTCCATTTTGTGAGCCGATCGCATCAACGGATTCCTTACGACGTGGCCGACCCTGTTTAGTGCTCCACTCACTCGCTGGACAACACAACTTGAAATATGGTATCATGCTCTCCCCTTCTTTTCGCACTCCAGTTCGATTGCCAAATGAGAAGGTTGTTGCTTTGAGATTTGATCTGCTCCGATGTGGCAATTATATCTCCTAAGGAATTGTGGATCTATTATCTCAAACTGGTGAAATTATTGTTGAGGATGACCATGCTTTTGTTGAGTTTCATGTGAAATGTCAAGAGCACACTTAATCTACAGATTTTATGTACTTTGATGGAGCTTGGGCTGAGATCTTTCCCTCAGGAGGCTTGTCCATCATTGTAGGGTCTGAGTGGTTACAAAAGCGGCAAGCCATCATGAATTCAGAGAAATCTCAGTGCATTCTGCAGCCGCTACACTTGAAGGGTAATTTTCTCCTTAAAGCTTATGTTTCTGCTAGATCTACATTGACACCTCTGGAGCAGAAAGTGGCCAAAGTGGAGCCAACAACCCATGCATGTGCTGCACCGATAGTTGAGCATGCCTTAAATGTTGACTTGTTTAGTGAGTTTGGAGTTTGTTTGATATCCGATGATGTATTTGAGGACAAACTATTGTTGACAGTTGCTACTGAGCTATCGATTATGGATTCATGAGATCACAGCCTATTCGTTGATTCTGGACTGCACATGCTAGATGCTCGTGTCTGATGCTGACTTATTATGTAGTGGTGGCCATGACCTCAATTCTCCAAAGAGTTCAGATCCTCTGTTAGTTGTGGAGTCAGGATCGGATCTTATTGATTTGGTATGGCAGACCTTTTGTGATTCGCATGCAGCGGACCAGTTTGAGGTTCTTGATGTTACCATCTGCTTGAAGTTCCTCATAGTCGATCCAGCCGCCCACACCTTGATACTTGCACATTTCAAAATTCGAGGACGGGTTTTCTCGAACTAGGGGAGAATGATAGGAATCTAGGGATTGCTAAAACAAAGCTCAGGGCCCAATGTTTATTTTGTTTGGCCCATTAGAGGCCCCATTGATGTATTTTTAGATGTAGGTCTATTTTAAGTCTCTTTATTTTGGACAAGGGGTATTTTAGGCTTTATTGTATCTAGGGCTATCCTAAGGGACCCTACATATTGTAGCCTCTCCCAAAAAGGAGGGCATTGAATGCTGAAATGAAGATGAGAAGGAAAACAGTAGCCATGTGTGTGTTTTGTGTGGGAATGGACCCGTAGGGGTCTGGTTTGTGAGGGTGGGATGCCTTGTCTTTTTCTTCCCTAACCCCCCCCAGTTCTCTCTGTGCAGCTTCATCCCCCAGCTTTATCTAGGCCTCCGAGCCACTCATCCAAGCCTCCCCTTGCTGTCCCGCATCACTGAGTCTGAGTTAGAATTTACCTGATCCTTTTTTAGAGGGAGGTTGCTTGCCATGAGAGGTAGATTTGCCTTCTGGGCCTGAGTTGGAGGTTGAAGAATCTTTTTCAATGTCCCATGCAGCTGCCATAGCTTTCTCCTTAAAGTTCTTTTACCTCTTAAAGAATTCTTTCCTTTTGGCTTCCTTGAGTAGCGGACAGTCAACCTTTATGTGTCCAGGCTGATTGCATTCATAACAAGCTGATTCTTGCCTTCTCACGTCGTTTAGCTTCTTCTTGTGATGCTTTTGACCTGTGATGCCTTGCCTCTTCTTCTTCCACATGATTTTATATAATCTTTTAGGCAGAAGAGTTGCTTCTTCATCGTCCACTTTACTTTCTTCACTTAAGGTACCTTCATCGTTGTTGGGAAGACTTGTCTTCAGTGCTGTAAAGACCCTTTTCTGTGAGGTGCTCTTTCCTAATCTTTCCATGTTGATCTCATAGGCCATAAGGGACCCAATGGGTTTCTTAAAGGTGAGGCAACTAAGATCACTAGCTTCCTTAATTGTTGTCACCTTTGGAGTGCACTGGCTTGGGAGAGACCTTAGGATCTTTTTAACTAAATCTCCACTGCTATACTCTTTCCCGAGAGCCATCAACCCATTTGTGATATCTGTGAATCTGCTGTACATTTGGGTGATGGTTTTTGATGGCTCCATGTTGAACTTTTTATATTGAGTCACTAGGATGTCAATCTTAGTCTCCTTTGCTTTGTTTGTATCTTCTTAAGTTAGTTCCAGCTTCTTCCACATCTCTTATGCTATTATGCAAGCTGAGATCTGGCTGAATTCTTTCTTACCAAGTGCACAATATAGTACACTTTTAGCTCTGTTATTCAAAGAAATTAAATGCTTGTCATTTTCTGTCCATTTATATCTGGGAGCAGTGATGATGTAGTTACCATCCTCAAGCACATTCCATAAATCAAGGTCAAGACCCTTAATGAAGTACTCTATTCTGTACTTCCAATAAGAGTAATCTTCACCATCGAACAATGGAAGGCGGTTGATAGACTGTCCTTCACCATAACTATTAGACATAACCATCTTTGATGCAGGACAGCAACGGGAGGCTTGGATGAGTGGCTCGGTGGCCTAGATAGAGGGGAAGAACACAGTGGGGAAGGGGAGATGAAGCTGGACGGAGGGAGAACGGGGGGGTGGTTGAGGAAGAAGAAGACAGGGCATCCCACCCTTATAAACCAGATCCCTACGGTTCCATTCCTACATAGAACACACACACGACTTCTCTTTTCCTTCTTATCTTCATTTTAGCATTCAATGCCCTCCTTTTTAGGAGAGACTACAATATATAGGGTCCCCTTAAGATAGCCCTAGGTACAATAAAGCCCAAAATACCCCTTATTTAAAATAAAGAGACTTAAAACAGACCTACATCTAAAAATACATCAATTAGGCCTCTAATGGGCCAAACGAACTAAACATTGGGCCCTGAGCTTTGTTTCAGCAGTCCCTACATTCCCATCAATCTCTTTTAGATCGTTAGATCTTTACAATGGGAGAAACCTGCTCTGATACTACTTGTTGTCCAACTATGTAGAATCTAGAGGAAGGGAGGGTGAATGGGTTAAAAAAATTAACTAAAATAAATTGCAAAAAAGGAAAAATTAAGCTTGACAGAAGGAGGAAGAAGAATGAGCAAACATACAAGTACACAAGGATTTATACTGGTTTGATCTGTCTAGACTTACGTCTAGTCTCTAAGCAAACCTCTTGGGATTTCCACTACACAAGGTACTAACCCCTTGTAGGTTTTATAGCCACTAGCAACTGCTGGTCCTCTCTTTAACCGCAGTGAAGAGGAATCAACCTCCTGTACACAATAGGCCTTCCTTTCCAATAACCTAGAAGAGGAAAACAACCTCCTATACTAGACGACCCTCCCTTCCAACAATCTGAAGGACGAAAACAACCTTCTGTACTAGACAAGCCCTCTCTTTAAACAATCTAGAAGAGGAAATCATGACAGAACTTTTTGATACAGTGGTGCCTTAGAAAAGGTAGGTGTTCTGAGTTGAACACAAACAAGATTTAGATGAGAATAAAATTAGAAACTCGGTTCTTGATCTTCAGCCAATCTTCCAGAGCTTTAGTGTGCACGATGTAGTGCTTGTGCTCTAGAAGATTTATGTTCTCTCTTTCTTGTTGGCTTTCTTTCAGGCATTGAGAGGCTCAAGTTTTTCTTTTTGGCACTAGAGTATCTCTTTTCTGAAGTATGTCTTTGGGGTGTCTCTCTCCAATAAGTCTCTCAAGTATATCACTCCTCTGTATCTATTTTGAACAAGAGCTTCAGGTTTTATATACAGCCTTCAGAAATCTGCCTGTTGGACTGAAGAAGTAAAATGTTGGAGAGAGTGGCTTCCCATTGCCTAACGTTTGAATCTTCAGAGAGAAAGAGAGAGTCTACTGACATGAAAACTTCACTAGCAACTAGGTACATGTGATCCAAGGGTACTGACGTATGACTTTAGACAAGTTGGTGAGATCTCCCGTCAGTGTCCTGAAATAGAAGAATACACGAAAAGGGCAACTGTGTTTTTTTTTCCTGTCTGTCAGCATAGTAGAGTTCCATAATAATATAACAATATAGAGGCATGAGAACTCATGAAAAAATCTAAATAACTATCAACCAATGCTGTAAGAAAATCTCTCTATCAGAATATTTAATATAAATAAGACAAGCTAGAGATATGACAGAAACGAACACGAACACATTGACCAATAAAAAAATCTGATATGAGGCTTGACAGTTAGGTCACGAGGATCAAGAATACAAAAGTAAGTAAACTGATAAGACACCAAATCGATTAATATATATAGAGCAACTTTGCATCATTCAAAAGGTTTAGATTTAATCATTAATTATTGGAGAAAATATATTCAATAATCACTGATAATCGAAGTCAAAGATGCTGCCCAAGATGCTGATTAATCGATTTGAAAAAGTGAATAATCGAAGCCATGAGTGAAGGTCAATCGATTCGAGATCATAAAGATAGTCGGAGTTCAATTCGAATCTAAGAATCAATTACGCTTTAACACAATAATTGATTTAACTGATATCAGTAATCGAAATAAAACAATCAGTGATCGATTAAAGTTTTATTGATAATTGAAGTGAAAGTCTTGAACGCTTAATCGATTTACGATATATCGATGATCGAAGTGGAAGACTTGAACGCTTAATCGATTTACGATATATCGATAATAAAAGTAAAAGATTTGAATGCTTAATCAATTTACAATATATCTATGAAGTGATAAATTGTTACAGTAATCGATTAAACTGATATCAGTAATGAAAATAAATAATCAGTGATTGATTAGAATTTTATTGATAATTAAAGTGATTCTTGAACGCTTAATCAATTTACGATATCTCGATAATCGAAGTTAAAGATTTGAATGCTTAATCGATTTACGATGTATCGATAATGAAAGTGAAAGATTTGAATGTTTAATCGATTTATGATATATCGATAACCGAAGTGTTTAGACATATCAGGTCATTTTATTCTAACCTTTTTTTAGAAGAGGATCAAGTGCGGCCAGCTGTGGATGTTGCTATCCTCCCCCAAATTTCTTTCGCAGATAAAGAGAGTTTCTCTAGCCCTTTTTCTTTACAACAGCTGAAGGACATAGTTTTTGCTTTGCCTAGGGACAAGGCCCGGGACCAGATGGTTTTCCATTGATGTTTTACTAATTTTGTTAGGGGATTGTTCATCCCCTTCCCTTGTAGGCTGTTTTGGAGTTCCAGAAAGGGAAAGCTCATTTGAGGGGGTCAATAGAGTGCTCATTGTCCTCATACCCAAAAAAGCTGGAGCTAAAGCATTGGGAGACTACATGCCTATTAGTTTACTGAATGAGATCTACAAGATTATTTCCAAGATGCTAGCTTCTAGGTTAGAGAGTCTTAGACTCTTTGATATGTGTTAATTACAGTGCTTTCATCAAGGGTAGACATATTCAGGAAGGCTTTCTGACGGCCCATGAATGTCTGCAGAGAGGAAGGGGTTGGTTCTCAAACTAGACTTTGAAAAAGCAAATGATAGGGTGAATTGGAATTATTTGTTAGACATCCTTGACAAGGTGGGTTTTAGTGACAAGTGGATATAGTGGATTAGACATTGTGTTTCTTCGACATCTTTCGCTATTCTCATCAATGGGGTGCTTATGGATCCTTTTTTCAGTGGTAGAGGACTCAGACAAGGGGACCTTTTGTCACCTTCTCTCTTTGTGCTAATTGCTAATGTGCTTAGCAGATTTTAGGAGCAAGAAGAGGGAGCAGGCTTTTTGACAGGCTTCTAGGTAGGTTCGGGGTCTTTGAGGATTTCCCATCTCCAGTATGCAGATGATACCATCTTATTTCTTATGGGTGTAGAGGAGCAGTTATTTCGAGCTAGGTTTATTTTGGAGATGATCAATGAGGTGACCGGTTTGAGAGTAAATTTTCATAAATCAATGGCTATAGGTATTAATATGGATGAAAGGGAAATGGATAGAGCCATTTGCATTTCAGGGTGCTAGATAGGTTCCTTCTCGGTTTCCTACTTGGCACTCCCTCTTTCTCTAGGAGGTATTAAATGTAGAGACTAGCAACCTTTGATCTCCAAATTCCAGTCCAGGCTATCAGGGTGGAAGGGCAGACTTCTTTCGTATGGGAGTAGATTGATTCTTTGTAAGGTAGTGTTGGACAGTTTACCTGTTTACTTTCTCCCTATGTTCAGGATCCCTCTATCTGTCTCTAGGCAATTGGAAGCTATCAGGTGCAGGTTCTTCTGGAAGGGATGTTCAGAGGAGGTCAAAAGAGGGGGCTATGATTTAGCCTAGAGCAGGGCTTGTAGGAGCAAGCAAAATGGTGGGCTAGGGATGAAAGATATTCGTGCTTTTAATCCGACTTTATTATCTAAATGGCTTTGGAAGCTAGGTAGTAGTTATACTATCTTATGGCTCGACGTTATTAGAGAAAAGCACTATCCTTGCGGTAGGGTTCATATTGATTATGGTGTGTCTTCACTTTGGCGAGGCATTCTCCATGCTACTGATATTATCAAGGCTGCGACGCAGGTGATTTTGGGTGATGGGAGCACCTGTCTCTTTTGGATTGATAAGTGGTGTTGTCGACAGCCCCCTGGGGAGTTATACCCTGCTCTCTTTTCCATTGTTTTCGATCCTTTGGTCCATGTGGCACATGTTTTTGATTGTGTTTGAGTTTTAGATGCTAACGGATCTTTGGAATTTTTTGCCTACCTTTGCTACTTATCTTGATGCTCGGAATTCTTGGGTTTGGAGGAGGAACAACAAAGGCACTTTCTCAGTTAGATTTGCCTACTTTGTCATTGTAGACGCAGGTTTGAGACTTCCTTTCACCAAACAGATTTAGAGCTCTAAATCCCCTTTGAATATCAATGTGCTTATTTAGAGGATCTCTTATGGTAGGCTCCCTACAATAGATAGACTGAGGAGATTTGGTTGTCATGTCCCTACTCTCTGTCCTTTATGTAGTGTAGAAGATGAGTCACAGGATCACATATTCCTTTCTTGCTCCTTTGCCTGAGAGGTTTGGAAAGCCATTCTGGCTAAGGTGGATCAGGCTTTTTTGCCTATGAACTTAGTGGAAGATCTCCTTCGCTCGTCGTCGTCGTATATTATCCTGACCCAAGATTGCCGATTCTAGTGGCTGATTCTCCATGCCACGCTATAGGCGATTTGGGGGGAGAGAAACCAGTGAGTTTTCGAAAAGGAGTCTAGAGCGTTAAAAAGAGTGGTTGTTTTTGTATGTAATAGCATCAGAGAGTGGGGTCGATTGTTATGTAACCCAAGTGTTCTCTCTTCTACTTTTTTGGAGTTGCTCGGGGAGTGAGGAGTGGGGCACCTACTTGGTGACTCTTGGCCCAACTATTTTTTGTTTTGGGCCATTTGGTAGATTTTTTATTGTACACTTTTCTAACTCTCCGTTTTATAATACATATTCGTGGACTTACCTTAACTCAACTCAATTCAACTAAGCCTTAGCTGCCTCTCCTTGATTTACAGATGAGCCCGAAACAGAAGATGTCCTAATCCCAAATTAATTGGGGTCGGCTTTCGTCTCCACTTTAAACGGTTTATGGCTACCTCTTCTGAAAGGTTTAAAGCTTCCAAATTATATTGTACTATCCTCTTCCAAGTTAATCTAGGTCTACCCTTTCCTCTCTTCCCTTCCTCTATCCTAATATGCTCCATTTTTCTAACTAGAGCCTCCCTAGGTCTACACTTAATGATAGCCAAAGATTATGTCGTTAAAAATCGCAGCTAACAATCATACTTTAATCGGCTCATTTAAATAAATTTTAGTAATAGCAATGGTGAGTCCGAGTCGAATCCATAGGGAATTAGACCTTTAACTTTGAAACCCTTGATTTTTTTTAAATTAAAGATCTTAAAATAAATGGATTTTGAAAGTAAGTAGATTGAACTATAAAACATGCAATTGGACAATGTGAATTTAAAGCTTAACCTAGAAAACTAATTAATTATTTGCAAGCAACTACTTTGCACCATTTAAATGTAATCTAATGCAAATTTAATTAAGGCTAATGATTTCTAAAAAAAAAAAAAATACAAAGGAGACTTTTAACACACATGAACTTTCAGGAACCATAAATAAAAAATATTACAATGATTTTGAGAAAGACAAAATGTTGTTTATAAAATTAAAAGAAAACTAACTAATAAAGGTAAATAAAACAAAACAAAAAAAGGAACTAGGCAAACAGTAAACGGCCTGGCTACTGTGGAGGCGTCGGCGTAGTAAATCGCCGGTTGACAGGTGAAGGCGCGTGGCAGGAAGATGAGCAGGTCGGCGCAGTAGACCGAGGTGCAACGATGACGAAACCCGACGTACGAGCATGCCTGGTAGGAGGGAGGGGGCGTACGTCGGTGCACAGTGGCGAGCGGGGCGGCGTAATGCACCCGTATGGTGGGTAAAAGCGCAGGCGGGAACTGGCACGGCAGGCGAGGCAGAACATGCTTTGGCGCGTACGGGCGAGGTAGCGAGGGAGAAGAGAGGGAGAAAAGTAAGAGAGAAAGAGGGAGATAAAGGAGGAGCGAGAAGGAGAAAATGTGAGGGAGAGAGGGCTTGACAGGGATAGAGAGAAAGGAAAAAGCAGAGAGAGAGAGCTCAGGAGAGCAGGGAGAGAGAGAGAGAGGGATAGGATGCGTGAGAGAGAGAGACAGAGAGGGAGGAAGAGAGAGAAAAGCAGGGAGAGAGAGAGAGGGAGAGTCTGTGGGTGAGAGAGGCAGAGAGAGAAAAAATGGGGGAAACAAAGGGGTGCGGCTCCCAAAACCCCAGGGGGAGAGAAGAAAAAGCAAGAGAGAGGGGAAAGGAAAGGAGAGGCTCATTTAAAAAGAGAGAGATTTTCAAAATAAAGAAAGGAGGGAATGGAAGTGGCGGCTGGCTTTTTTTGTCCTTTCTTGGGGTAAGAATTAGGGCAACCCCTGTTACACTTTTTGTATTCCTTATTTGCTCTTGCTTTGTTTATTTTTGTAAAATACAAGACATTTTTGCTGAGATTTGAACCTTGGACCTCTCATAAGTCTCCAAAGACTTAACCACTGCACCACAACTTCTTCATGTCCTGTTTACATAAGAATAAATGTAAATTAGAGTTTCATAGTGAATAACATTACATTTATGCTGAGATAAATTTATTTATCATCTTGGTTTTGCAGAAAAATCGCAAATACATTATACTTTGTTATTTACATGAAATGATGATGTTTTTAACTTGGAATTTGACAAAATTGGTACCGTTGGAATCAGTGCAAAGTTATCTATCATTTCATGCAGTTTTAAACATAAAATCATGAATATAATGTATGCATTTGTTCTTTTAATGATCAAAAATATCAACTTATCACTTAACATGCCCAAACCATCTCAATCTCCCTTCTCTCAATTTGTCCTCAATTGATACCACTCCTACCTTTTCTCTAATATATACATTATAAATTTTATCTAGCCTAGTATGCCCATACATTGACCTTAACATTCTCATCTCGACCACACTCATATTGGAGATATGTTGCTCCATCGCCCAACACTCATTATCATATAACATTATAGGTCTTATCGCCGTATGGTAGAATTTTTCTTTCAACTTCGTTGGGATCTTGCAGTCACACAAGACTCCTATAACAAGTCTTCATTTCATCCATCTTATTTTAATCCTATGGCTAACATCTTCCTCGCACCTTCCATATTTTTGGAGGATCCAACCAAGATATTTGAAATGGGTGCTTTAGGGTATTGCCATTCTATCCCAGTTAACTCTCTCCTTTTCACCGTTCCGACCTTCACTAAACTTATAATGTATGTATTCTATCTTAATTTTACTTCTGAAACCCTTAGACTTTAAGGTGCTCCTCAAAAGCTCTAATTTTCTATTAACTCCCTCTTGCGTTTCATTTGTCAGCACAATATCATTTAAACATCATACATGGAATGACCTCTTGTATATCTTTTGTTAAATTATTTATAACTAATGCAAAAAGATAAGAGCTTACTGCTGATCCTTAATGCAATCCAATTGAAATAGGAAAATCTCTTGTTTCCCCTCTAACCGTACGGACACTAATAGTTGCTCCTTCATATATGTCTTTTAATGCTTATATGTACCTGGTAAATACCCTCTTGCGCTCTAACATCCACTACAAAACATTTCATAGAACTTTATCATATACCTTCTCTAAATCAATGAACATTATTTATAGATATTTATCCATTATATTTCTCCATTAAGGTCCTAATGAGGAAAATAACTTCTATGGTTGATCGACTTGGCATAAAGCTAAATTAGTTGGCCGAGATAGTTATGGCACAACGTAAACGATGTTCCACAACTCTCTCCCACAACTTCATACCATAACTTTTAAGCTTAATTCATCTATAGTTTGAGCAACTCTGGATGTTTCTTTTATTTTAAAAGTAGGTATAAGAGTGCTCTTCCTCCATTCATTTGGTATTTTCTTAGAGACTAAGATCTTGTTAAACAGTTGAGTTAACCATTCCACTCCTATATCTTCCAAACATTTTCACACTTCAATAGGAATTCTGTCAGGGCCACAAGTTTTATCCACTTTCATCTTCTTCAATACTTCTTTGACTTTTGAAAATCTAATTCTCCTAGTATAGTTCACATTATGCTTTGTTGTACATTCTATGCCCACTATATTTTCACTATGGCTATCATTAAAAAGATTGTCAAAGTAACTTTTCTACCTTTCTCTGATGTCTTCATTTTTACCAAAACCTTTCCTTCTCTATCCTTGATGTACCTAACTTGGTTAAGATTCCGACATCTTCTCTTTTTCATCCTTGCCAATCTATAAATATCTTTTTTCCTTTCTTTGGTTCTAAGTTTCTCATACATCTTTTCAAAGGTATGAGCTCTTGCTCGACTAATGACCTTTTTTGCTATCTTGTATTGTTTATGTGCCTTATTATTATCATACTTTGGCAATCTTTTATACTATTCTCTTTTTACCGTTTGCCCCTTTTGTATCTCCTCATTCCACCACCACCTCTCCTTCGCGGGTGGGTTATGTCCTTTAGACTCTCCAAGTACTTTTTCAGTTACTTCTCTAATCTTTGACTATATCTATCTACATAGTATTGGCCTTCATATCAGACTTCTAATCTTTCATCTTGAGAAGTTCATTCTTAAACATCACTTGCTTTATCTCTTTTAATTTTCATTATTTTGTTCTAACATCAGTTTACCTTCTAAATGCATCCGATTGCCTTTTGATCTTAATATCTAAGACTACTAACCTATGCTGACTTGCTAAGGCCTCTTCGGCGATAACTTTACAATCCTTGCATTAAGCGCGATATATCTTCCTTGTGAGAAGGAAGTCAATTTGGCTTCTATTTTACCCACTTTTAATGGTTACTAAATGAGATTCCCTTTTTATAAAATCGAAATTTGCTAGTTGTTTGGAACCTAACCTAGCTATCTCTCCTATCGGATTTTTATTTATTATTAAAATCCTATTGTTTTTGGTCTTTTTGTTTTAATTTGGAGAAATATAGGTCGGTTTAATATATTTTATTTCTTGGACTATGAGAGCTTGGGATTAGCCCTCAGGGAGTCCGGGACTTCGGATCAGGTGAAGATCCGAGTATATGACCTATCTCCACTGACCTCGGTCAGTGTTAATTACATTAAGACAACCCTTGACTAATCGTCCGTTGATGCCCTTATAACATGCAACACTACTACTATAGGCAGTACATGCATATGAAGATATATTTTAAGTTAAGCTCTTGGCCTCACCCAAGTTTAGGATGTGTTTATAATTGATTAGGAGACTTTTTAAAAGGTTTTGGATTGACTCCGAGTTATCTGGATTCATTCCAAGTATTTTAAACCCATAAGGGTATTTTTGTAATTATGCCAAGTTGAAGGGTATAGGGACATTATGGTCATTTTAGTGTGTGAGGTAAATTTTAATGATTTAGGAAGGTTTCAAAACCTTAGGAGGTATTTTAGAATTATTTTAAGTGTGTTTGGGTTGTAAGGGTATTTTGGTAATTTTACCCAAGGTTCAAAAACTCGGCTCGGATCGGTACGGATCGGCCGAGTCGGACAGGTTTTGGGCCGACCGTGCCGATCCCGAGTAACCTGGCCGAGTCCAGGACTCGGATCGGCCGGTCCGAGCCGGATCGGGCCGGGTCGGCTCGGATCGGCCCGACCCGGCCCCCAACGGCTAGTTTGACTAGCCGTTGGGGGTCAAACTAGCCGTTGCTGGCCGTTCCCAAACGGCCAGCAACGGCTAGTTTGGGCCTTGGGGGTCTATTTAAACCCCCCCAAGGCCCTCCTAAGGCTCCACAATTGCCCTTTGAGCCTCCTAACATTCTTGCTCTCTCTCTCTCATAGAATTCTCTCTCCATCTCTCCCACGAGGTCACTTCTAGTCTACTACAAGCTCCGCAGTCTCTCATCTTCTTGTGCTGTGAAGGAATGGCATCTCAAGGTGCTGCTGAGCGGTCATCTGGGAATCCTCCTAGTGCTGATCCTGCTTGGGGTCATTGCACACCGGTGGACATGGGCCAAAGAAAGGTACAATGCAAATATTGCAACCGGGTTGTCTCTGGCGGGGTCTACCGATTCAAACAACATCTTGCTGGAATAAAAGGTGAAGTTGCAGCATGTGCTCGAGTTCCTTCAGAGGTTAGGATCCAATTTCGAACTTACATGAAGGAGAAGGAATCAAGCAAAGCAAGTACTGCCAGAAGAAGACAGGAAATTCGAGAGGAATTGACTGAACCAGCGCGAAGGTCTGATGCTGGAGTCCGGCTTGGTGGAAGTAATCAACCTATAAATGTTGATGATTGGGATACAAGTAAGTTTCTTATTTAACTTATTTTCATGTTCTTCATTTAACGTTTTCAGACAAATAGTTATAGTAGATTAATTTTTTTTCTTTTACATTTAAAGCTGAATTGCGACGTGCAATGGAAGCAAGCCGGCGGTCCTTTGCAGATGAGGACTTATTTCGGCACACTGGAAGATATGGAGGACAAGGAAGTGGCTCCACACCTTCTGCACAAGGGAGCACTAGCGCCGGCATGAGCACTAATGTATGCGAGGAGCTGCCTCAGGAGTTCACTAGAGCTGGAGATCCTAGAGTAGGTCCAATAGATCCCTTGCTCACCAAGAAGAGGGATAAACAACCTTCTATTAGTGCTGCATTCAAGAACTTAAAACTTTGTAAGGAGAAGATAGGGAGAGCTACATCTAGGTGGTTTTTCTATAACAGTATCCCTGCTAATGCGGCCAAGGGGCCATATTATGAGTCCATGATCGAGACCATACAAGAAGTTGGCAAAGGGGTTGAGGGACCTTCTCCATATGAGATATACAACAAGTACTTGGATATGGAAGTTGATGACATCCGAACATACATTAAATCATTTGAAAGGATCTGGGATGAGTATGGATGCACTTTAATGTGCGATGGATGGACAGGTACATAAATCTTATATTCAGTTTCTTATCTTATCTTCATTTTTTCTTAATCAGAATGGGTCTCTTTCTGATTTCTTATCACGTTTGGAATTTTACAGGGATAACAAGAAGAAGTATGATCAACTTCTTAATTTACTGTAAAGCTGGAACCGTATTTTGGAAGTCCATTGATGCATCTGGAAAAATAAAGAATGCCCAGTACCTGTGTGAATTAATGGATCAAATGGTGGAAGAAGTGGGCGAAAAAAGGATTGTCCAAGTCGTTACGGACAATGCAGCGGCGTTCAAATTAGCTGGACAAATGTTGATGCAGAAGAGAGAACATTTATACTGGGTTCCCTGTTCTGCTCATTGTATTGACTTGATGTTGGAAGACATTTGCTCTGATCCGATGGTAGATGGAGTGGTCAAGAGTGGTCGATTTATCACCACATTCATCTACAATCACAACAACATTCTGGATATCATGCGCACACATACTCATGGAAGAGAGTTGCTTCGTCCGGGAGCCACCAGGTTTGCATCTCAATATATCTCTCTAGATAGTTTAAGTCAACAAAAGAACAACTTGATTAGGATGGTGGCATCGGAAGATTGGGAGAATCACATATTGCGGCATGTACCAACTAAGGTCAGAGAGAAAGGTAAGAAAGTGGCTGATCTAATTCAGTCTAGACCCTTCTGGAGGGGGGTGCAAGCGGTGTTAAATGTTGTAGAACCGCTTGTCCGTGTCTTGCGATCTTGTGATGGAGAAAGAAGATCGGATATGGGTTTTTTATATGAAGCTATGGACAGAGCTAAGGAGCTCATTCAACTGAACAACCCAACAACCTTTGTGAAGTGGTGGGACATAATAGACAGACGTTGGGAACACACTTTACATCACGATCTTCATGCAGCTGGTAAGCTACTAACTTTCTATATGTATTATTTGTATACACATTTTTCTTAAGTAATAACTAACTTCGACTTATTTATTTAGGTTATTTTTTCAACCCTCAGTACATGTTTAGAACTGATGGGAAGAAGGATAGCTATGATAGTTGTTCGGAAGTGTTGATGGGGGCTAAGTCTGTTATTAAGCGTATGCTTGCAGATGAGGACAGAGCAATATTGGCATGCAAGCAAATGCATGATTACAGAATGATGTTATACCACTTTGGGACAAGTACTGCTCAAAGAGCTGCCAAAATTTTGAGTCCAGGTTTGAAAATTATTAACTAGATGTTCTACTTAAATTTTAATTATAACTTGCACATTGTTGACATGGCCAATTTTCTATTTACAGCTGACTGGTGGCTAGATCATGGAAAAACATATGGGTATGAAGATCTAGCCTATGTTGCAATTCGGGTCTTAAGTCAAACAACCTCTTCATCAGGCTGTGAGAGAAACTGGAGCACCTTTGGCTTGATTTACACCAAGCAAAGGAACAGATTGAAGTCGAGCCGTCTAGAGAAGCTAGTATTCTGTCATTATAACATGAGGTTGAAGCTAAAGAATCTGGAGCTCATAAGGAACCTTCAAAGGCAGGAGAAAGAGAGAATTTCCGGACAAGCCACAGAGACGACACATGCAGAAGAACCCATAGACTTGGATGAGCTGTTCGAGGAGCAACATCCACTAAATGCATGGGTTGATGCAAGCACCTCAAATGAGCCTGAATTCAACCCAAATGATCGGGAATGGGCGGAAGGTGAGTTAGATAATGTTCCATTACTTACTGATTTTCAACCTCCTTCTCCAAAACGTCAGAAGAAGAGCAAAAAACAAGTACCAAGCAAAAGGAAGAGTGGTACTGGAATTCAAATTGCTGATCTGGAGACTATCGAGGAAGATGATGAAACGCCAGAACCAAGTGATGAGGTCCAATATCAAACCTCAAATGACTCGACATCAAAGACGAGCTCCGACAGTTCTGAGGATGGCGGAGATGCTACCAGTGCCCCAGCCCCAGCTCCACTAATTCAATTCACTGGAGAAGAAGAATTCACACATGCTACCCAAGATGAACATCATGGTAGCAGAGGAGGACATGAAGAATCTTCCATTCAAACATTCAGCAGATCAAGGAGGAAGGACAAAGGTAAAGCTCCTCAGGAATATCAGGAGCAACTATCAGATGCATCCTCTTGTGGATATAGTCAGCCTACTGGATATGTAGTTTACCCTCCTCAACATTCTGATACATCCGACTATTCAGGGGGTTGTCTAGAATATCCACAATTTTCAGTCATTTATACCAATACGGATGACTATAGCCGGTATGTGATGCAGTATGAACAATACTACCAGAGCTATATGTCATGGGCTGAGTATGTTAGCCATATGTTCATTCAGTATAATGTACGTTTGGAATAAATGTAAGTTCATAATCATATATGTAAGTTTATTCAAGGTTTTTTTGTCCAACAACATCTTATGTACTTCAAATCAATGTATTTCAACACAATTATGCATTAGACTTGTGTTTTATATTTTTTTCACATTTTTTCATATTTTTTTCTATTTTTTTCTGCTATCCGAACCAGCCGAGCCTGACTCAGCCAGGATCGGCCGGGATCGGACTGACTCGGATCGGAATCGGCCGATCCGATCGGTTTTGGACCGGCCGATCCGGGACCCGATCCCGGGTTTCTTAACCTTGATTTTACCTGAATTGGATTTCTAGACTTAAAGTCTGTTTTTGGGGTATTTTTGCAATTATGTTGCATTAGGGTCATTTTAAGTTTTTTAGCATTTTAGGAAAACTTGAAAACCCTTAGGATGTATTTTAGGATCATTTTAGACATATTTAAGTTATAGGGGTATTTTGATAATTTTATCTTAAATGGGGTTTATTAGACTTAAAGTCTATTTTTATATTTTTCAGAGATTTTTACTTATTTTATCATATTGAGGGTATTTTGGTAATTTTACCATCTTATTAGGGTTTGGCGGGTATTTTTGAGCATATGAGAGGTTTTGATATTTTTTAAGAATTTTCTGTGATTTTTATAGATTTTTATCATGAGTGAGGGTATTTTCGTAATTTCATTAAGTTCTGGGGGCATTTTGGTCATTTCGGAAATTTTATATCTTTTCAAATATGGTTCTCTGTTTTTTACTGGTTTTTACTGAATTTTACTGATTTTTTTTATTAATTTTACTGATTTTCATTAATTAATTGAATATATGAAAGATATTTAAGTCATGTTTTTGGGTTTATATAATTTTCAGATTTGGTTTTCTAATTTTTACTGAGTATTACTGGTTTTTACAGAATTTTTCTAATTGTTATATTCATTTTACTGATTTTAAATAATTTTCATAGATTTTATTAATTAATTAAGCATGAGGGATATGACTCTAGGATTAGTTATGTCTCAATGTTTCATTATTGAGTTTTGATTATGACTCTAGGATTAGTTATGTATGAGGTGAGGCCAAGGATGTTTTAGAATATTTAATTATGTACTTATGCATTTTAATTAGTTATTAAACTAATTAATAAATTAATTATGTGTGTGAAAATATAATAACATAATGTTACTTAAGAAATAGATTCATGAGCACATATGCACACATATATTCTCAAAGAACAATATTGGCATTTCATTCATTATTTCGGCATAATCCCGTCTTATACAATGACGATTTTACAACATAAATTCAGCAGAGTTTCTCCTTAGGAATAAACCTTAGGAAGAGAGCCCTCCGAGACAAAAAATCTCCAAACGCAGCAAACCTGTGCAAAAGCACTTGGTTTGGTCTTCAAATGGGCAGAGTTTCTCCTAGAACTTTTTGGGTCAAAATGTGCATGGCTTCTTCTTACCCCTTGGGGGATATTTATAGGCTTGAAACCCTGAACCGGTGGGGGGTACCCACTGTTGAATCTTGAGGTGGGGGGGTGCCATCGGGAATTTCTTGGAGAGGGTAAGAGAGAGATTAGAGAGGAGGGGGGCCCAGTGGGCACCCCCACCGGTTCCCAACCGGTAGGGAACCGGTGGGGGGTGCCATCGGTTGGACCCCCCCACCCGGTGGGGGGCTTCTCCCTTTCCCCCTTTTTCTTTTAAAAAGGGTCTAACACTAGTACAAGGTTGTAGGGCATAGCAAAATCGATGATACTTTTTCCCTCTTCATTTTTGGTCCCAAAGCCAAAACTTCCATGTACCTTCTCATAATCCTGATGTTTACTTCCTACATGCCCATTGAGATCCCCACTAATAAAGATATTCTCTTCATTTGGTATGCTCTACATAAGGCCATCCATATCCTCCCAAAACTTCCGTTTACTCTCACTATATAATCAAACTTGTGGAGTATAGGCATTGACTACATTAATCGCATCTCTCTCTATAATTAATTTCACTAGATAATCCTATCTCCTACTCTCCTCACCGTTACCGCTGCATCTTTCAAAGTCTTATCAATAATAATACATGCTCCATTCTTATTTCTCTCATTTCCCGTATACCACAATTTGTAGCATGTATTTTTCACTTCTTTACTTTTCTCTTCTACCCATTTAGTTCTTGAATGCAAGTAATATTGACTTTTCTTCTCTCTATAGTGTAAACAAGTTTCATTAACTTTCTTGTAAGAGACCTAATATTCTAAATGCCTATTTTGATCTAAACTACCCCCCCTTAGGTTGGTTTCTACCCATTGAGATTTACCTTTTACCATCGGATCGAAACACTCAACGGTAGCTGAAACTAAAACCAGTTTATGAGATCAACTCTAAGGGTTAATATGACAATTTTTTTTATTTTTTGACTATTTTTTAAATATTTTTAGATTTTTTTTTTATATGCACCCGATTGGACAGCTCTAATTGATTTTCAAGATTGGATAGTGAAAAATTAAAATCATAGGGATGGAAATAACTCAAAGGGACCTATTTGAATATTTAAATTTTTTGATTATTTTGATTATATTTTTAATATGGGGAGGGTAGATTTTCGGCGGAGTGCGGCCATCTAAGTTAGATACGCTCCCGGACTCATTGAATTGTCCCCTCCCTATATATATATATATATATATATATATATATATATATATATATATATATATATATATATATATATATATATATATATATATTGGCGGCAATGCTAGCAACAGAGGGGGTGATGCCCTCATCCCCTTGTTAAAAAAATAAAAAATTCTCACAAAATTTTGAATATCCAATTACCTCCTTCACCTAATGTGTGGACAAAAATATTTTAAAAAATAAAAAATAAACAATAGGAGAATTCTCCAATTAACCCCTAGAGTTGTTCCCATCCTCTGTGTGTGTGTGTGTGTATCTGCGCGCGTGTGTGGCATACGTGCGTGCGTGTGTTGTAATATCCAAATACCCCGTAATATTAAAATATCCTCTTTTTTAATTTTCATTATCTGATAAAAGACTCAACCATAGCCGTCCAATCAAGTATATCCTTAATTGGGGTCGAAACTAAAACCCAAGGGATGTGATCAAATTTAAGGGTTCATTTGACTAGCTTCCTATTTTTGCCTCTTTTTCAATATTTTAAAATAATATGTTTTGCACTTGTGCGATCGGATGGCTACAATTGATTTTCATGATTGGACAGTGAAAATTAAAGTTCCCAAGGATGGGAACAACCTTAAGAGGAGTGTTTGAATATTAAAATTTTTTTGATAATTTTTTTTTTTTTTTTTACTTTTAAGACGGGTATGAGGGATTTTTTTTGGGAGGGGGCATCTAAGTTAGATGTGCCCTGGCGCTTTTTACATTCTGCATCAACCCTTATATGGAGTAAAATTCTATTACTTGTCCATCTTAAACTGACAAATGTTGAGCAAGCTTGTCTTTGGCTTTCTTATTCTGTTTTTTTTGTTTATCATGTGCAAATTATATGTTCAGTAAACACCTATTGCATACTTTTCTTCAGGGGAAAAGAGGAGTTGTTTGTTGTTGAACAGCATAGGGTAGAGCTTGACAACCAATAACCAAACCAAGTCTTTTGAATGCTCAATTTTGGAGTTTGAAGTGTGTTACCAAAATACAATGCCTTGTATCCTACTGTCTCAACTCTAAAAAGACTTAAAATCTATTATATTGCAGGTGAATAGGTATGCCTTTTCTGGAGGTCAAGATTCTATAGAGCTTCACAGGAAGTATGGAGCAAATCTGGAGGTAATTGTTTCAACTGAACATCAAGTGAGAGGATATGAACATCTGTGTTGTCCTTACCTTTCAAGAATTCATTTATGTGGATGGATAAGCAAAGAACTAATTAAATTATTTTGGAATTACTGGAAGACGCTATGCAATTTTTTATTTCTTAATGATTGTAGTGGCCAGTGAGCAGCCTTTTCAGAACTGATTTAATTTGCACTTGGGATCAAATCAACTATTGCTTACTTTTTAAATCAATCAAATAATATAGCACAATAATAGTAATTGTGTTTCAAAATTCTAGAAAGTAAAATGAGAAAGGTAGAACCAAGAAAAGAATCTAAAAATAGATGAAATCATGCAATTCCATCCAGATATGCCCAGGAGAGGTGCCTTTTTTGCTTTGAATGTCTCAATTATTCGAACTCAGTGGAACCAGCTGAAGCTCACTTAAGCATTTAGCATGACTTACTGTTACAGGATTGGCTTTATTTTGATCAATTGGCTGTAGATGACTTGATTTTTATTAATTAACATAAAGTTTGTGAATTTAGATCAATAGCCATTTATAAGATCAGGAGTGACTTTTATGTGATATGGAGCTTACATTTGTTCATCCATATTTCAAACACTTTTCAGTTGCCATAGTCATAAATGATAATCTGGAAGCCTTCTGTTTTATACACTTACATGAGGTACGAATGGATATGACCGGAAGTGGAATGGGCTTGACTGGGGTGATTGCTTTTATTTTCTTTTCCCTCTAAACCTCTTAATTGCAGGTGTTTCCAATATATTTAAGCACCACATATGCCCTCTCGTCCTGGAGTAATATTATCACTCGTTGAAAAAAAAATATGTTGTGAAAATACTCTTTATTGTTGCAGTCCCACTGGTATATACTTGCCTGATCAGTCAGACCACCTGCATCATTTGCACAGACATCGCAAATTTCTTTTTCCTACATATTGTAGTTTGCGTGAAGTTTAGATGTCTGTTAGAAGCTTCTATATGTGCTGAGGCTTGTGTGCTAGGAATGATTTCTAAGTGTGTTAATCCTTTTGTTCAGGTTGATATTCCAGTTAAGTATCTTGGCTTTTTTCTTGAAGATGATGCGGAGTTGGAGCATATAAAGACGGTATTCTATGTTCATTTTTATATCCCCTTGTTTTCATTTTTATATATCAGTGGTACTATCCAGGCATCCACTTTTCCAAAAAAAGATGGTATTATATATTAACCCTTTGGTTTAGTAATACAGGAGCAATTTTTTATTGTTGTTGTTGTTGTCTGACTAATAGTATACACTCTAGAATGATAACGAATCCATTTTACTTTGCATCTTTTGTATCTTATCAGGAATATGCCGCTGGGCGAATGTTAACAGGAGAAGTGAAAAAGCGTCTTATTGAAGTCCTCACAGAGGTTGTTGAGAGACTTTGCAAGGCTCGAGCTGTGGTGACAGATGAGGTAACACATGGCCCCCATTGTTACTAGAGTATACATAATGTTGCAACTAATTTTGAATATTGAACTAAGTAGGTCACGGCAAAGAAAGATCAAGTAGATTACAGATTTACCTTTATGGAACAGAAATAACGACAGAATGAAATGATCCCACAGAAAAATAAAAAAGGTTAAGGGAACATAACATTGTCTACTCAGTATCTGCATATTACAATGACATGCTTAGGGAATTGAGCTGCAGGAAAAGTAGAGATGGGAGAAGTTACTCTCAGTTATTGCATTATGACATTTGACTTGCTAACATATAGTTTGGCTTAGAACACCTGATGCATTTGGAATGGGATGCTCTCTGGTATAAACATATATTCTAAAAGGAAAGAAAATGTCCCCTGAGCAGTTGGCAGACATTATCTGCCATTGGATCCATTTTGGTGTTCATTGGATTGTTTGTTCTATTGAGGGGTTGATCTTTTCCTTTTTTGGATCTCTCAACTCAACCAAGCCTTAATCTCAAATAATTGAGGTCGGCTATATAGATTCTCTGTCTCCACTCTAAATGATTTTGGGCTACCTCTTCTGAAAGGTTTAAAGCCTCCAAATCATATTGTACTACCTTCTTCCAAGTTAATCTAGGTCTATCCCTTTTTTTCTTCCCCTCCTCTATCCTAATATGCTCCACTTTTCTAACTGGAACCTCCCTAGGTCTACGCCTAACATGTCCAAACCATCTCAATCTCACTTCTCTCAATTTGTCCTCAATTGGTACCACCCTCACCTTTTCTCTAATATACTCATTACGAATTTTATCTAGCCTAGTATGTCCGCACATCTATATTAACATTCTCATCTCGACAACACTCATCTTGGAGACATGTTGCCCCTTCATCGTCCAACACTCGCTACTATACAACATTGCAGGTCTTATCGCTATACGGTAGAAATTTTCTTTTAGCTTCGTTGGGATCTTGTAGTCACACAAGACTCCCGTGACAAGTCTCCACTTCACCCATTTTGCTTTAATCCTATGGCTAACATCCTTATCATACCCTCTGTCTTCTTTGAGGATCGAACCAAGATATTTAAAATGAGTGCTTTGGGATATTGCCATCCCATCCAAGTTAACTCCCTCCTTTTTGCTCATCCGACCTTTACTAAACTTACAATATATATATTCTGTCTTAATTTTACTTAACCTGAAATCCTTAGAATCTAAGGTGTTCCTCCAAAGCTCTAGTTTTCTATTAACTCTCTCGTGCGTTTCATCTATCAACACAATATCATCCGCAAACATCATACACTACGGAATGTCCTCTTGTATATTCTTTGTTTAATCATTTAAAACTAAAGCGAAAAGTTAAGAACTTACTGTTAATCTTTGATGCACTTCTATGGAAATAGGAAATTTCTTGTTTCCTCTCCAACCCTGCAGACACTAGTAATTGCTTCTTTATACATGTCTTTTAATACTTGTATGTACTTAGTAGATACCCTCTTGCGCTCTAACACTCATCACAAGACATCTCTTAGAATCCTATCATAGGCCTTCTCCAAATTGATGAACACTATATATAGATCTTTCTTCATATCTCTATATTTCTCTATCAAACTCCTAATGAGAAAGATAGCTTCTATAGTTGATCGACCCGGCATAAAGTCGAATTAGTTGGTCGAGATAGTTGTGTCACAACGTAAACGATGTTCCACAACTCTCTCCCACAGCTTCATAATATGACTTATGAGCTTAATTCCTCTATAATTTGAACTTAATTTTTTGGATCTCTCTGGACCATTTTTTAAGTCACTTTGTGCTGATTTTTCTCTCAAGATGGTGGATGCATTTATGGCCGTGAGACCTCTTCCCAACATGTTCAGCTGAGTCCATTGGTCATGCCGATTCTGTTGAAATGCATTACAATAATGATCTTGCTAAATATCCTGCAATGATATGGACCCAATTACTCTTTTTGAAGCAAAGACAAGGAGGAGAAAGCTCCAAGGTGCTTAATTCTTCTGCATTGGTTGTTACCATTTTACTGTTTACTTGTAGATTTTTGTTACCTTGTTTTTTCTGTAGTGATTGTACCATTTTATAGTTTACTGACAGAAAGAACCTTGTCACTCATATTTTGTTTTCTTATCATATTTGTCTTCCAGTTGATCAGTTCCAGCCTTCTATTGTACACTGCTTTTTCTTGTATGGGAGTAATATTTTTGGTGATTCGGCTGCCTCTTTGAACTTCGTACTCACTGTAGCTTGATGAAAAGGGAAGGGAAATATCCTATTTTCAGGAATGCAGGGCTTCTTATTATGACAGAAATCACCTATTTCCTGCACATTATCGACTTGCCACCAGCCCAGCTACCCATTACATCTTACCTTTATCAGATTTGTCATCTTTTAGAAAGCTCAATGTCACTTTAATTTTTATAGAGGCGTGTGCTTGTTTACTACCGGTTTTGTTGTCTGTGACTGGTCTGAAAACAAGAAAAGATGGCAATGCAGTTTAGGGGTCGTGTTTAGAAATCCTTGGTGGAGTGACTAGCATTCTGTAGCCTCGCATAAAAGAAAATGCATCCTATGTGCCCAGTTTCTCCTCTCTGGGTTTGCCTGATCAATAGAGAAAAGATTATCTTTTTGAGTTACTGCACTTATAGTAAGATATGAGATGAGTTGTACATTATCGCATGCTTGACAATACCTTGGAATTAAGCTCACGCAGCATCATAAATTTGCTGTTAACATACTGGTTGCCGGCTTGATTACGGAAATGCATATGATTGGATCACGCTAGCACACCTTCTATGTTATCCTTGACGTGGTGCTGTCTATCCTTCCTGATGCCAGAGTAAACTGGCTAATATTATTATCGAACTGATGCCAAGTATATCTGTCCATAGTATGGAAGGTGTTTATCTTTCACTTTCAATGTGAAACTTGTTGAATTAGTGTGGATTTAGCTAATTCTGGACTTTGACACTAGCTAAATCCCTCTCTCATGTATCCAATCCATGCTTCTCCAATTCAGAGTTAATTGCCTTTCAACGAGCAGTTTGGGAAAGAGGATCCACTCTTCGGTACTCATTGATGCAGTTTCTTCACTGTTTCCTGCAAGGTCGATTATGGATTCTAGCTTATTCGAACAAGTACATATTAAAATTTGTTTGCTAGTTTTGTCTTTATTTTTCAGAAATTTATTTGTTACCTGTCACAAATGTGTTCTTTTTCCTTTCGTGGGAATGCATTGTTCCACCGTCCTATGGTCACCTATTGCCAGGGGGAGAAAGGGAGGAGAGGGAACGTAGTGGGAAGAAGGCCGGTGAAGAACAGACAAGATAAAAGGACAATTCCTTGTCCTTTTATTTTAGCTTCTGCTTTCGCTTTGCTCTTAATATTCCTTGTGTCGTAAGTTTCACAATAGTATGTGTGAGTATTTTTTTTTTCTACAATCATCTAATCAAAGACCAACGATAGAAACGTCAAATTAAGATGATTTCTGCATTTGATAGTAGTCTTTTAAAAATAAAAATAAAATCTGGATTACAGTACCCGGTTGTTGCAGTCTTCTTGAAGCATCGCACCAAGCATTACTGGTTTCACAATGGCTATAAATATATTTTTATGAAATACTTAACGGCAATGCCCCCTGGGCATCGCGACTGCAACTGTCACCTGATACGTTTCTTTGTACTTATATTTTCCTGCTCACATATGATTGTAAGCTTCATAGTCTTCCTCTGAGTATGTATGTTAGCCTTCTCATAGAGATATCTTAAGATAGTTGTCTCTATACAGCATACTGGCTAACGATGTAAGGGGGGCAATATCTTTACATCTTTTCTTCTCGTTTATCTTCAAATTTGTTATGAAATGTGTTCGTTCTTCACTCTTTATTCTCGGAATACATATAGGGTTCCTCAGAAGTTGAGACAAGTACATACATATCTGATAGGTACATTTTACATCCACTCAATGTGTCCTTTTTTTCAATGTTAGAAGGTTGAACAAGGGAACTAACCCTGGATCTACATCCACTCCATCTGAACTCCTGCTTACATGACCATACAAATGATTACGCATGAGACTAGAGAAAGTCTGGAAATGAGAAAGAGCAAGTGACAGAGTAGCACAAGGAGAAACAATTGTTGATTCGAACGTATTGTTCTATGTTCACTTTGGAGACTTCGTCTCCCACCAGCCTTTTTACATTTGAAGCAAAGCCCACTACCTCTTTACGGGCATATCAATTCTTAAAATAAAAGCAGCAAGAAAAGTACAAGGCCATTGCCACACGGTGCGTGCTTGTGCATTTTCGTGTGAACTGAACTGATTCCATAAACTAATCACCTGGCCTATTAATTCCTTATTATCCCTGCAGTTAATTATTGGTGACCCACACTCTAACTAGGCATCATTAAACCTTTGCCTTCTTCTATTCTTTCCAACTATTATTGTCCAATCTTTATCCTAAGCTTTAGCTAACCAACCACTCATCTACTAGTGCAGATGTGTGTGTGTGTGTGTGTGAGAGAGAGAGAGAGAGAGAGTCCCCCGCCTGGGTGCCCTTATCACAGACGTGTGGCCTCGGCTTGGAGGGCGAAGGTGTGCTTCAGGTCACCAACATGAAGAGTATGCTCGCCGATCGGGATCCTTCGGATCCCATTGGCGTCGGCGAAGCTGAGGTCCCTGCACACGTCTACGTCCAACATGACCCGAGCCTGCGAGCCTGCGGGCACATGCACCTTCTCGAATGCCACCAGCTGCCTCTCCGGCGCTGAGTGCCCCACCGGTGGGCTTGCGAACACGAGTAAAGTGTGGGCGCCATCCCTATCGCCGGTGTTCCTCACGTCGACGTGCAGGGACATCGTGAGGCTGTTGCACTTGGTGTGCGTCACCTTTACGGCCCTGCCCAGCAGTAGGGCATCGGTGCTGGCGTTGGCGTAAGTGGAGGCCCGCCTGCCGTCGAGTAGGACGGAGACCGCGGCAGGGGCGCGGGCGATGGAGTGGGCGAAGGAGGTGTAGCTGAGACCGTAGCCAAAAGGGAACACGACAGGCCCCTTGTAGAAGCGGTAAGTCCTACCGGGATAGCCCCGGGAGGGCTCGGGCCTCATCCCCATGTCCGTCATCTGCACCCTCTCCGCGAACGACTGGGGGTACCACGTCACTGGCAACTTGCCCCCTGCACTCTCACCATACATTGCAAAGTTCGTCAAAGTCAAGATTAATACCCTTGAAGGCAACAACCAAAAAAAAAGAAAAAAAGAAAAAAAACGAAAAAGAGTAGAGAGAAGGAAAGGAGATTAAACGTGCGACTTATAAGTTAACTAGTGAACGATGGGGTGTGTAGGAATAATCACTTTAGGTGGCAGCAGTTCCTCTCTCTGTTTCTTATTAGTAGTGTATATTTAATAAGGTTTGGCGCATCAATTTCTTTTTAAACTCTCCTTTAATGGTATATTAGAAACGATTTTGCTATCAGTCGATAAAAACAATAACAATGTAATATAATACATGAGCTGCCGTTGATGGATGTGGTGCAGAATTCATTCTGTTTTATCTTTATTACAGTACATGATCAACAACATGATATGTTATACTAAAGATGTGATATAGTATTAAATTACAGATATCATATCCTAATTGTGTGCTTTTAATCACGTCCCTATTTTTTTTAGTAATAAAAATTGTTTACATTATAAAAGCTTATCTACTCCACTTATTGGTCCATCCCCATCTCCCACCTTAGCCTAATTGTAAGGGTGAGCCTCGCATAACGAAATACCCACATCAAGGAGAAAAGCAAGATGCCTTCCTAACCGGATGTTATAAAAGCACAGGAACAAATTTGGGGGAGTGTCGAGGAAAAAGGGTTACCTGGGTTGTGGGCGCCGAAGATGACGTCAGCGATGGCCGCTCCTCCGGCCTGGCCGGGGTAGCCAACCCAGAGGATGGCAGCTACCCTGGGGTCGTTCTTGGCGAAGGTGACGTCCACGGGCCCGCCGCACATGAGGACCAGGATCGTGGGGCCCCTGGAGGCCATGGCCACCTTCGAGACCAGCTCCTGTTGGCGGCCCGGCAGGAGGAGGTGCACTCGGTCCCTCATCTCTGCCTCCAGCGACTGGTCCAGCCCCATCACCAGGATCGTCGCGTCCGACGCCCGCGCTGCCGCCACGGCGGCGTCGATGGGCTGGTTCCCGGCGCACGACACGCCGGCGCACCCTGCCTGGTAGATGGTCCTCACGTACCTGCCGATCCCTTGCATGGGCGACGTGTACCTGCACGGTACACCTGCAAAGCAAACGCCCCACAAAGTAGTGCTGTCATTAGTGGTTGGACCAAAAGGCCGACCAATGGAGGCCCAATATTGAGCCCAGCCCACCTGCGTAGTTGCCGATCATGGTGACGGTGGCGTCAGAGTTGGGCCCGATGACGGCGACAGTACGGTAGCGTGAGGGAGAGAGGGGGAGCACGCGGCGGTCGTTCTTGAGCAGCACGATGCCTTGGAGGGCGGCCTCCAGGGCGAGGGTTTGGTGGGCCTGCGTGCAGACATCCGCCGGGCCCAGGTTCCCGAAGGGCTGCTTGGACGGCTCGCCATCGAACATACCGAGCCGCATCTGGACCGTGATGGTGTTGGCAAGGGCGTAGTCCACCAGCAGCTCGCTCACCTTTCCCTGCCTGACGGCGCCCTCGGTGAATTGGGCCAGGAACGGCCCGCAGTCCAAATCCAAGCCTAGTCAGCAGGAAGGAAGAACAGACCCTTTTATCATTTGGTAGTGCATTTGTTTTCCCAGCTAGCTAGCTAGGCACACACAAGCAGTAGCAGTCCCCACTCTTCACTTCACTGTGGAGTATGAGCAGAGGAATCTTACCTGCCTTGATGGCGTATGCGGCGGCGTCCTCAGGGGTGGGGGCGTAATGCTGGGCGTTGTACAAGACGCCGACGGAGTCGCAGTCGGAAACGATGTAGCCGTTGAGGCGCCACTGGCCGCGGATGGTGTTGAGGAGGAGGTTGCGGTCGGCGCAGGTGGGGATGCCGTCGACCTGGTTGTAGGAGCACATGACGCTGGCCACCCTCCCCTCCACCACGCACGCCTTGAACGGCACGTCGAAGGTGTCCTCCAGGTCCTGTTTGGTTACCTGCTCTTCCACGACAACAGAAAAGAACAATGAGGAGGAGGGAGAAGAGCGTCCACTCCCATCAGTGTGGATCGGCCCAAATGCATGCTGGCTGGCCCATTTAGCTTACCCGGGCGTTGAAGTGGAAGCGGTCGGTGCCCTTCCAGTTGTCGAGGTCGTAGGCGGTGTAGTGCTTGCAGCAGGCGGCCACCTTGAGGCGGTTGGCCTCGTAGCCGTAGGGCTGCTGGAGGCCACGGACGTAGCTGGCGGCGTACTTGCCCCCGACGATGGGGTCCTCGCCGGGGGTCTCCTGGCCCCGCCCCCACCGGGGGTCCCGGAATATGTTGACGTTGGGGCTCCAATAGGTCAGTCCCGCCTGTCCTCCGTTGTACATGGCCCGGGCTTCGTCCGACGCCACCTGCCCAACGAAACAGCACGTATGAAGATGATGGAGAATTAGATTATCTAACATGCATGTTTGGAGGCGGCTTTTGCTTCTCTGACCAAATACCGTCTCGAGCTAATTAATAACAACTCCATGTATGATGACATAATTAAAAGATATCTAATTTATCAATCAAAATTTAAAATCAGTCAACAAATTAACTTCATTCAGGCTTGTAATTAAGTTGGCCAACCTTTCTCCTCGGAGATGGATGTACGGCACTCTTAGTAGGTGAATAGAGATCCTCTAAGTATAAAGTTGGACCGATCTCAGTCAAGACAGAGAGATAAGATTTCAAAAAACTCTTCCATACTTATTTTTTCCATTCCCAATAAGAGAGGTGAATTTGAAAAATTCTCTCATCTCTCTCTCTCTCCAATTATTGAATCCCAACCAAATCTGCACGGTCGGGATCCAAACTCTTCGTATGCACAGCCACATGCCTTCCACGTCAGCCGCATGCAACTGGCCAAAAGCTACTGACAGCGATGGCAGTGCATGCGGTAAGAACCGGCGACCAAGTAAAGAACAAAGGTGGACTTGCTCGACCTCCCCAGTTTTAATAGTGCCCCTTCAAGTTCCGCAGGTTCGCATATTATGCCCGGCCTGGGAGTGTTATATATGCGCAAGAAAGTGCCACTGTCCTCTGCTGATACGGCATCTTAACTAATACCCATCTAGAAGAGCACTCGGTGGGTTCATGTCATGGACGACGGTGGTGAGAGCTGAAGGTTCTATTACATATGTGATTCAAAAGGCAACTACTGTGTGACCAGCTTTAATTTCTCGAATCCTGGAATAGCAACATCAAGCATGAAAGTAGACATCCTTCCAACCTCACACGCAAGAAATCTTCTGTAGAAAACCTCACATTTTAGTATACCTTGGAAGGTGACATGCACCTGCCTGGATGTAATGGAGTAGTTGCTGCCACGAATGCAAGTTACTCTGCAAGAGGGGAGAACAGGATAACTGTGGGGACATCACATGCGCTCTTGAACTGGTTGTGGTGCTTTCATGACAGGTCAGATAAATAAACCCCTGGAGAGAATAGGGGCACCCAATCAGCAGCTCCAAAATAGCTGCAGTCAGACCACCAATCGGAGACCACCCAACAACACAAGGACACGACCGTCAAGGCCCTTTTGAAATATTTTCCAGCCACAGCACGAAATTTTAGACGTGCCGGACTGCCCAATAGAAAGGAAGAGATGAAGAGGAATAATGGACAAAAATGCCCATCTGTTGCACAGTGGTCCTACGCCCACGGCCCAATTGGTAATAAGGTCACTCGAGCGTGGAGAACTAAATTCTACTGGCAGAGCGCAGTTGTAGTTCTGTGTCCTGCGCTTGCCACTCAGGACTACCACTAACAGTAACCATCAGATTCTGATGAGTGGGGCCCACAGTGTTTAATTACACCCATCGACTGATGTGCGTGCATCAGTGATCGCACGGCTCCTGACAGGGTGACTGCCCAGCCGAAGTGGAAACAAAGCCATGCAGGACACAATAACAAGCTTGAGCAGGGAAAAAGTGCAAACATCTGACTAGGAAGAACTCTTTGAAGGCAACATACGCTTAGTTGATGGTTTCTATGATGAGAAATGTCCTTTGCTCAGATTGTAAATGTGAAAGTTACTGGTCGATCTATGAGATCTCTTCTCATAAAGCGCACTCCATTTGTCTTCTGCGCAAAGAAGATAACAAAAAATTCCCCAGGCCCTCCCAAGTATTAATAAAGAGCCCATCCAAAAGAGCATAGAAACGGAGCCCACAAAAATTAAAGAAAGAAGGGAAGAGAAAAGGAAAGTTGCGGGGCTGTGTGTGTGTATGTGTACACTTCTAAAAACCGAGTGGGACGTCCGCCCACGGGCCCCGGCCCCCACCCCACCGTACCCAAGAAAAGTAGAACAAAACCAAAGAAAAAAATAACAGCCCACAACAAAACGCACAAAAAAACCAAAAATAAAAATAAATGGCATGCAATATTGACAGAGTCGTAAAAACTGTAGCGCTTGCTCATCACAGCGCATAATGGAAGAGGTGCAAATCCAACCATCCATGGAGTCCTTTCTAGTTGGTTTCAAAGGCTCTTTTGCTTTTCTCTTCTTTTGGCTAGTAAACCTACCTTGCCGATCTCCTCCCAGAGGGTGGCGTTGAAGGACGCCGCCGTAAGGATGACCTGGGGGAAGCTGGTGGCGCCGGGGAAGGGGCCGCCGAAGCGGGTGCCCGGCCCCACGTTGGACACGCCGTGGAGGGCTTCCGACCACCACTCGTAGCCGGAGATGCCCAGCCTGGGCACCCCGGCCGCGTTGTTCACCAGCAGCCGGATCTTCTCCTGCAGCGTCAGCCGGCCGATGAGGTCCCTCACCCGGTTGTGTATGGGCATCGTCGGGCGGCAGAAGGGTAGCGCCGCGAAGGGCCCCCCGCACGCGAATGCCGGCCTGGCCTCGGCCGCATGGAAGAAGGGAGACGAGGAGGAGGAGGACAGCAGCAGGAGGAGGGTGGAGAGGAGGAGGGAGGGGAGGGGGAGGTGGCGGCGCGGTGGTGGTGGGCGCCTGGCCATTGGGGTGGTGGTATTGGAGGGTGGCGGCGGCGGCGGTGGTGTAGGCAGGGAGGGAGAAGGGGTGCTGCGAGGGGGATTAAATAGGCGGGAGCCCATTGCCGCTGATAACGTTCCCTCTTTCAATTTTTTCTTACGTTTTTACTTTCTTATTTTTATTTTATTTTTCTGGAAAAACAAGTGACGTGTTTGCACTTTGCAGTGAGAGCAACGTAACTCCGGATGTGTTGAAGTATTTAGTCAGAAGTCCCGGGCCCCTTTTTTAACCCTAAATGACCAGAAAAGGATCATGTGACATGCCCTCGTTCTCTGCAAATGGCTGGTGTTCTTGTTACATCGACAAGAAAGAACGTGACATATGTAGAGCTATGCTCACCTACATGAATTTTAAGTAATCTCATTACCCCTTTTCTTCGTTTTAATTTGGATGGAGTAGGACTGTAAATGGTACACCTAAACTGATCGGGTCTAGATGGGACTACTAACAAGTCTAAATCTCCATTTTGACAGCTTTAGTTGAGAGCCTACGCTGGTTGGATCAACTAACACGGGTCCTCTACGTTTAGAGTGATAAGATGACTTAGGTTAGGCCATCTACAAGGTGACTTTAACAGTGTCATTCTCACCTGAAATCCCAAAGAGTGTGATTAGATTGATACCTCATGTCTTTCCCAAATGGAGTGGATAACGGTTAATGGACAGAGTATTCGTTCTCTTATTAGAGGTCATGTGGTCAGGGGCGGCAAGTTAATTATCCTTGTGCAGTCAGCTAAAACCTTTTCTCTTCTGGGGGCTGCCAAATGATATCGCTGCGGACGAGGAGGACCGCAGCGGTAGTGCTGGTTCTAATTTCTCAAGGCACTCGTCAAGTTCCAAGAGGGAAGACGAAGTTAGGCATTTTTCATCCTTTTCTTTTATTTTATGTTATCTCATAGAACGTGAGACTAGTATATTAATCCGCTTCATCGCACGAGATTCTTTCTACCTCTCTATGCATGTACATATGTTTCATTTTTAATGGATATAGCAACATAGAATGGAGAGATAATTAAAGCTCACCAAGTCTTCGCCCCATTGACCAACAACACTAAGGGCGTATTTGACAAAGCTATTTTTGAGTGCCACTTCTCACATGAAATGACTGAATAAATTGAGGGAAAGAGATTGTAATTAATTTTAATTTTTTACCAAAGTCAATTCTTTCGTAACAACATCATTTCTTTTTCAATCTTGAAAACTTTATCTTATAGATGGAAGCCTAAGCGCAAGTAAAGTATCATACAAATTGTTTTTAAGATCTAATAACTTCTACAAAAAATAACTAAATACTTCCAAACGGGTGCTGTTCCAAACACGGCCTAACACTGTGATGGCTCTTCAACTTGCCGCAGGTATATCACTAGAAAAAGGTAATTTTTTGTAGAAAACTGATACAGCAATGTTATATTCTTCGTCGCATTTTATTAACATACTTTCCAAGTATCCAATCCTAAAGTGAGATGCCAAGGCTTGACTCTCCGGTTGCACTTATACGTGCTACGGCACCACAGATAACAGAAACATAGGACTCGAGTCCCATGAGCTTTTTGTTTTTAAAAAAAGTAGCTCATTGGTTAAATATTTATAGTGTCTTCCGAGTAAGAGAGGTCCGAATCTCACTGAGTCCTCCTTTAACTTAGAGATAATTATGCACTAAAGGTGAATTTTTTACCTAATTAAATGACAATTCTAAACCAACTTACTACTGGAGGAAATAATCCTTAAATGACAATTCTAAACCAACTTACTACTGAAGGAAATAATCCTATAGACCCCGACAAAATAAGTAGGGTCCAAGCACCAAGTGGGAATTGAACTTGTGTTTCTCCAAATGATCAGAAGGTTGAGGTACCAAGTAAATTAACCCATTGATGGATGTGGTGAGTCTCCTTTTAATTTGGAGATAATTCCGCATTGAACGCAAATATTTTCGTCTAATTAAGAAACAATTTTAAGTCAATTTTGCTATCAGAAAAGGTAATTTTATAGGGCCCGACTAAATGCACATATATAATGTGAATTGAACCTGTGATCACTTCTCCAAATGAGAAGATTGTGAGGTACCAAGTAAATTAGGCCCCATTGGCCGGTGGATGTGATGAGACTACGTTCGTATCCTAGAAATGAGAAATCCTACTAAAAGCGAAGGAATCATAATGCCTACACACTTCATTATCAATCTTGTTGCATATCATAAGCGACATAGGTGATCATGTAACAACATGTATACTAATGTCAGTTCCTACATCCGATACGTGATCTCAGATTCTCAATGGTGCTAAATTAAGGGGAAATCAAGGGATTAGTGAATTTTTTGGCACTTATTCTTTTCCTAAGACATCTTAATCCATTCACGGACTTCACTTTAAAGGGGAAATCAAGTTAAGAGTTCACCTTTAATATGCGGTATCCTAGATTTACTTGTTGGTGCTACCTTATCCGTTCATAGTGCCACTTATGTTGTAACCATTTGGATTAGCCTTAGGGGAATATTCCAGTACTTATTTCTCTTCTTCAAGATACAAAATACTATTTCTCTGAAGGGCTCATCAAATCAAAAAGTAGTAAAACTCATCAGACGGTACAGATTTGACACTTAGGCTCCTCAATGTCCTCACTAGAGGGCAGTAATTAACTTATTTGAGTAATACTGAACGTGAGCAGCCATACGAAAGTCGAGCTCAATAATTATTTTTTAACTGCTGCGAACTGTTTGATTTTAAAAATTGGACGGCAGTGTCGCAACAGATTGTAACGATGCAGGTGGTGTTGCAACAAGTACTTGTTGCGGGCAGCCATCTGATCGGATTTGATCAGGCGCTACGGTAGAAGGTATATTTTCTTTTCGTTTTTTCTTTAGACATTCAAGAAGTGGAGAAAATTCTAAGAAATTCATATGTATTATGTCATCTTTGATCGGATAGTTTTATTTTTTAAAATCTTTTAACTTTGTGATTAAAGATGGGATGATATGCATGGCTCCTTGAGGATTGTCCCCACTTCCTAAAGTTTTAAAACAAATAAAAAAAATATTACCTACTGCTGCAGCCATTTAATCCAACTAGTTTGAAGGATTGTTCATTTGTGATGCAACAAGTATTACTCTTCTTTCTATAGACATCCTTGGGGACGCACAACAAAAAGACTCTGTTCTTCTCTTTTGGGCTATGCCCATGTCATTCAACATTGCAGTGCTGCTGCTGGGATTAATCCTCTCGTACGTCAGAGGTGCATGGGCGACGATCGAGTTGTGTGAGAAATCTGGGTGTGAAGGGGGACTCGTCTGTTTGGAGTTACTTTCCTTGTAAGGAAAGGACTTCCATTTTTAACTGTGGTTGGCATGTAGTCTATTCTCTCTTCTCTGTTAATTAGTATGGATTATTTTACCAATTAATTCGATCCATTTCTCCACCACAACATCCAGTGGCTAATTAGATGTCTAGTTGGATGGGGAGGATGGGGTATCTCTATAACATCCAATCAAATGGGTGGGTTGGGAAAAGGATGGGTTGGTGGTATGGGGCCACTTTTAGCAAGCTGGCTCGTTCGTTGGGAAATTGCTTTTTGATTCTTTCGTTGGTGCCATGCAGCCTAACCGTCCACTAGAGGGGCCAAGAAATTAAAACTCAATTGGCAGCCAGTCCACTAGCTTCTCATATTTTTGCCCATTTTATATGACGAACTCCTTTTGTCGTACAGTCCATCTACCAAGTAACAAAATTTCAACCTGGATGTTGATAAATAACTCGGTTAATTTCTTATTTTATTAACAGAAGGTCCTGGCTTACTAGCTAGATCTCATCTCCTTATCATTACTGCCTTCATGCCTTGAGCCTCAAAACTTGTGCTCCGGCCGGCCGGAAAAATACAATATTAAAAGTTGCATGTGAGCAAATTAGTGCTTGCATCTGGAAGGTCATGCACTAATATTTAAGCATACCCTTAAGCTTGGCCAGCCGGGAAAACTAAGTGAGCTTCTTGCCTAGCTTCTTCCAGTGTGGGTACCCCTATATATATATAGCTAGGATCGGGATGATCAGTTTAGATTGTATTAGACGCAATTCTTTCCCATGCAGCTGTTAGAATCAAAACTCTACGTACGGAAGGCGTGACAATTGCATAAGTATGGTGACAGCTGGACCCGGCCCATTCTTATCTTCTCTTAAATCGAGACCTGTAGACGGATTAATTAGCAGCCCAATCGATCAATGACTAAAAAAAGGAATTAACACCTCAATCCAACAGTCCCTGATCAATGATGAACACTGCAATCCCCCAGTCACACTATATATCCTCGGCTCCATCTCCGTGCCATACATATATACTAGTATACTACATGTTAGATTTGGCGGTTCAGTTGATAATTGATAAAAGACCGAGCTAGTGAGACCCTCAGCGTGTTTGACTATATCATACTATATAATCTCCAATTAACTTAATTAAAGCATCTCGACTCAATATATATACAATAAGGAACGAATGGATCCAATCCTACTTGCGTACGAATGCTATGTATGCATATGAATCTGAATATGTGGCCGGCCGCCCCCATGATACATATGGCACACATAACTATCCAGATCTCAATATTTGTTACTAATTACTCTTGACATATACCAGATCAGCTATACAAATTCTTCGAGGGTCATCTCATGATTGACATAATTAATGCGCGCAGCACCATATTCTCTTCCCGTCCTCCGTGTCAATTTACATGCAAGTGTCCTCGTCCCACATTGGTCGGCTCAGTCATCAACATCAGAGGGCACTGGCCGCAAGGTGCCACGAAATTAGCACATAATTGAGCATGCGATCGAACACGGCACATGGGGAGCAGCTAGCTAGTTGGATCGGTTCACTCATTGAGATCGATCGATGGCGTTTGGGCCCATCTTTGCTTTGCGTTCCTATCCACGCTTTGCTGTGCTGCGTGGTGTGGTGGGTCCGATGACATCGATCGCCAACTCGTTGTCGAAGCTTATCGTCCAACGTTGCATGAGCGCTTCTGCCGTATACGTAATGTGGTGTGTATGTTATCGCGAACCAATCCATCAATCATCCCTCACGCTGCATGATCCATTAATAAGTTTCTCCAAATATCCCCATCCTTGCTTGGCTTTGGCTTGCAACGGCAACAGTGGCCTTGATATGTACCTGCCCAAGGAAAGGATATGGCTGCCAAGCCAGCAATTAAATCTCTCCTTATCCCTATGGTGCTCCTCCCAATCACAGGGAGTGAGATGAATGGTCGTGGAGGGATGTGAAGCATGCACAACGCAGTGCTGAAGCGTCGAGTACTCCTTAACTTCCTCGCGGTCTTGTCACACCGGCCACTCGGCAATATATAGGCCTGCCTTCTTTAAAGTTGTAAACCTGCAGACGAAATCTTCGGCACACAGTAGCTCATCCAACGTACAAGGAGATATGGCAGAACATCCGATTGACTCGGACATGGCAGAACATCTTTATCATATGTTGAAAAATTCATGTGTGTCTTCATGGAGATGATCCGTTTCTCATGTACATGGTAAGACTTATGTTTAGAAGATGACAAAACTTACTGGCCAGTCTTTTGACTAGGGGTGGCCCTAGTGTTTGTATTGGAGGAATGCAAAGGAGATCAAAATGGAAGAGGACTCCTCCATGCAGCTTATCACTGCACTCAAAGCCTACGTCAGGTTGGAAGGTGCTAATTGGTGTCTGCTGGATCAGATTAAATTTGTGATGACACTAGCTACAGTGATTCAGTAGGGACGACAGGTCTATACGATCATTGAGTCGGTACAGCACCACCTCAGTTGGAGCATTTCAGTACGGACGACGGAGCTCCAGCAACTAGCCATGGCCCCTTCTGGTGTTTATATGTGATCAGCAGCTGCGATGGATGCCCTCCGCGAGGAAGGAGATCACTGATGAAGATCTTCCACGTACCCTACTAGCTAATGGTGTCTGTAGGGCTGGTGTTTGCTGTTAAAATCAGTTTCTTAAAATTTTGCCCAACAAAGGGTTGAACTCTTGCCATCATTTAGGGCATGTTCGGCATAGAATATTGGAAGCAGTCTTGGACTTTCATCTGTTTATTTTGAGAAGAACTATTAGATGCAGTAAAACAATTAAATAGTGCTGTAATTACTTTCTGACTTCCAACTACAGGTTCCAGATTGGAGTTTTCTTGAATTAAGATACAAATGAGATTGTTAGAGAAAATTTAATAACTGCATAAGATTATTTTATAATTATTTTTGAGCAACATATTTTCATATTGAAGGTGGAAATGGAAAATTAATTTTCAATTAAAAGTTTTACCGAACATGCTCTTAACCTCCATTTGTAATTTGTGAAGGTTGCACCATAGGTGATTGACTGTTCAAAGTCCTACAAAGCCACATCGGATTTCATAGGATGGTGCTTTCCATCCCATTCCAAACTCTTTACCCGACTGCAAAATTTTAAAGGTTTAAGCCCCTGATTTCACCGATCGAGATGGAAAACAACATAAAAGAATATTTTTTTTAAAAAAGTTTTTGGCACTTTTTATCTACTTAATTAATTGTAAACAATTTCCCACAATCTCTCGATTTAGTAAAACTCTCTGTGGTCTCATTTTTATTTAGAAAAGATACTTTTTCTAGACATCTTTCTAAAATATTCAAATACTCACCTTTTCAAAATTTCTAAGATTTTTATCAAATAACTGATCAAGAATTTGAACTGTTATAAATTAGTAGTAAAAATAAGAGGGCTTATTATGAAATGAGATTGTTTGTAAGAATAAAAAACAAAAATAACACGAGTTCACACTCTGAATCAACTTCAAGAGTAATGTTAAATAACAAATTTGCATCTTTGTTTATAAAACGAATAGCTAAAGAAAAGTAACATCTCACTATCTCTTGGTATCGAGTTGCCTCTGAACAAGTTGGGCGTCTTAAACGCGGTACGGATCTGCTAAATTCTTTCACTAGCTAGCTTGTAACTAGTTTAGAACAAGTTGGTGTAGCACTAGCTGAGATTAGTGGTTGAGGGAGTTCACATTTTCTTGCCATAATGCCCATAACTCTGCAATCATTAGGTATGGGACTAATTGAAAGCAAGGAAAAACAAAGAGAGTAAAAGCTGGAAGGTGCACGGTTGAGGGGAAAAAAGGGGGAGCCTTACATATTTTAAGCAGCGGTTGGCATGTAATAACTAACAAAAGCCTTTAGCACGTTGCAATCCGATTGGGTCACCCTCCCTGCTACCCACTTGATGGGGAGCTGTGAGACGGACCACACATTCGTTATCTTAAAAAGTTTTATATTGGAGCAAGTATATAACTAATAACTCTAGAAATTTGATCCCTCAAATAATAAATTATCTCATCTGCCAACGATGAAAGAGTAGTTGATGAGACCTGTGGAGAGAAGAGTTTGCAAGGGTTTCTGCGCAGATTGGGAAGCGTGAACATGAGAACTTGGTATTGGCAGAAGGGCAACCCACGTCTAGCTTTAGGGTTTGCTCCAAAGGAGTGAGAGCTTCCTGGCCAGCAGCTAGTTGCCAGCAAGACTTACAACGATGGGAGACGGGAAGCGGGTCATAAGCATATTAGCCTTACTAAATAGTCCACGGTGGTGCAAATTAGTCAAGTCTAGTTGAACTTAATTCACCTTGTTCAAATTTAGGTTAATTAATTTTAATCGAGTTCGAATTTGAGCCGAATTTTTAAGATGATTGTTTAAGTTTAGGTCATTTAAATATTAAACGAGTTCCTGCCAAGTATCGAGTAGCTCATGAGCTCAAAGCATCTATGATAGCCTTAGTCCAGTATCTTTAAAATTTAAATTTACAAACTCATCCTAAGGTATAGTGAGTATCAAATTGTTTACACTCTAGTTATTTGATAAAAGAAATCTATAAGATATTAAATATCTCATTAACAAAGTTCATTTATGAATATGATCATTAAATGAGCACTTAAAAGGAGGTAATGTCTACTTGAATGAGTTCTTAATGAGTATTAAAACGAGATCTTAATAAATACTTAAATGAACTGGCTTATGAATATAATCAAGTCGAGCTCACCTGCATTCAAATTTGGCTCATTTAATAAACCGAACTCAAAGTTTAGTTCAAAGTTATGTATTCAGTTTAATAAATGAGCCCAGTGGAGCCATTATCGAACAATTTTGAGTTGTTCATCGAGCATACTAGTTCATTTGCAGTCCTAATAATTCTATCGCTTTGCGAAATTTAGGTCATTGAGAATAAATGGTACCATCATTGAGCACTTAGCATTTGAATCATCTAGTCTTTGATTGGGCAGACATAAAATAAAAATAAAAGACGATAGCACCATCACATGATCCATCGACTAAAACCATGTTAGGATGTGATCCAAGGCTGATGCAGTTGCACTACTATAGCGACTACTACTATATGGTCGTACAGTCCGATCTCGGATCAGATAATCTAGAAAAAAGATAAAAAATTGAAAACATAGCCCAAATAAATAGTAAAAAACACCGATCCGAGATCGGATTGTATAGCCTTATAGGGCACCGTGAGGCCGACTCAAAAAATTTTCAAATTTTTTTTAAAATAAAAACACCGACAATTGATATAGAACTGACTGCCAGTACAGCAGGTTAGACACTAGGAAAAATACTTGCTACAATGTCCCCTAGACAACGACAGTATAATTGTGGTCTAATTGGGTTGATCAGCTGATGCGTAGTCATTGCACTGTCCAATAGAAGGTATGATGCATCCTAAATGACGTGTGCCATCTAATTGATCAGACCGAAGGACAATGCTACTGCATTGCTCTTACTCTAGAACCTTAAAAAGTACGGACGAATGTTAATGGTCCAGTCAGTCTACGTTCCCAGGAAGCAAGTGGATTGTATCTGTTTTGAAAAACTAGCCTCATAAACACGCCACCTGAAAAGAGGCCCAAACCAAGAAAAGAGAAAAAAATAAAAAACCTAGAACTTAAATAGAGTAATACTTGCTCCACCACTAAGTGCAGCTGCAACACCTTAGTGTAGCTATACCACACAAAAACAAAAACAAAAAAAAAAAAGAAAAAAAAAAACTACTACTTGTTTAGGTCAGTCCCCACATGCCCCACATGTCCCTAAAATCTGAGACATTTTGTATTGTTTATTGGGACTTAATGTTTTATTAACTTTTTAAGTATTTGGGTCTTCGGATCAGAGATCAAACTATACAAATATGTCGGGCATGTGAGATCTGATCTTTAAAAAGTTCATTTCTTTTAATGGTGTAGCTTTACCACCAGATGATGTAGTTGCACATGGCAATGCAACAAGTATTACTCACTTAAATAACAAAAACTGGCCTTGTTTGAAAAGTAATATTGGAAGTGGAATCATGAATTTGTGGAAGACAAGAGGGGGACAAAGGGGAAGCAAGTGGGACCAATGCACTTCTTGTGAAATCCAATGCAAAATGTACCATGTTGAAACTAAAGAGAGATAGGCACAAGGGGGAGAAGAGGAAGGAGACAAAAGGAGAGAGTGTGCTTTTTGGAGGGGGATGTGGGGCCCACATGTTGTAAAATCTCCAACATCAAAATCTCTCCTTTTCCACCATTCTTCCTAAATGCCAAGAAAAGCTAGACGATAATAAGTGTAGTGCCCTTGGTATGGTCCAAAATGAAATGAACTTTGTGTCAGATTATAACATTCATTTCCATATGTACTCTTTTTACCAAATGAGAGATGAATAGACTATATTTAAAAGAAATAAGCGTCTACCAATAAACCTAAGGATTTATTTGGTTTCATGTAAAATAAGCTCTATGAAAGAGTTTTTCCAAAATGTTTATCCAAAAGTCAATTTGGCAACCTAAAAAACTCTGGTCAAGAAAACTAAAATAACCCAAGAGTTAATGATTACGCTTTGATGCAATTAGGTCACTAAGTAGCCGAGCATTACCTTTGAATCACCTACCAACTGGATATGGACTCGTATGTAATAACACATCAGCAGCCCCCTAGGGAAGTCTAGAGGAGCACTCTTGAATGTCCAAGTCAGTAGAGTATGAAAGGACATGTGACAATTGAAAGGACTATTCCTTATCTCTTAGAATTGTGGACAGGCCAAAAATGCCTTGTAGACCTAGCCCAAGAGTTTTGCCCATGGTCACAAATATGACCATCTTTGATAGCCAACCGAGAATTGAGCCCAAAGATGAGCTAAAAGCTCATTGGATAATCACCCCTTCATCATTTTGCACACCACTTTTGGGCTGGTAGATGTGACCATGGTCTGAAAGGAGAATATGTAAGTGAAAAGCCTTAACGCATGCTTCCCTCTATTGGATTGTGGCCGATAAAAAGGTTGTGGGTCACCCACCAGAGAACCTACCTCTTCCTCCTCCTCTCTCTTGAGTCTACCTTTCAATGGGTTGTTGACAAAGAAAAAAATGATGATGATATTAGTAGGAGCCCAAAAGCCCATAGTGAGGAGATGGACTTATTGGTTTCCGCCCATTGCCTAATTGAGTCCATTTGAAGCCCAAACCCCACATAGCCTTAAAGTTTCTAGAAGGCTACCTGTGGGTCTATGGTTGGTGCGCTGATATACACAGAAGAGATAAAATAGGCCCTAACAGAGGAATATTTGTTCTACTTAAACATGGATAAAAGAAGCAATGGTAGTAGCTTGTCTCCCTCGGATGCCATTTCTGATCAAAAAAAGAGAGAAAATTCTAATTTTTAGGGTCCAAGGAGAGAAGAAGAGCACCCTTCATTCTCCTCCATCCTATCTAGGTCTATAAAGAAGGAAAAAAAAACTAGAGAGAACCACCTAGAAACCTTTGGGAAGATAGTAAAGGAGAAGAGTGGTAATATTCTAAAGTAAAAGAGGACTCGACATACGGCTCAATAAAAAAGAGATAGGGGAGGTACACTCCTCCTATTCTCTTCCCTATCCTCATTTCATTTAGAGAAGTTTAGTTAGAATCTAAAAAAGAAGAAGAGAAGAAGAGATAGAAGAGGAGGAGAGAGAGAGACTTCTGAAGCAAAAGGGGCATTGCCTATAGCCCTATAGTGGCCAAGAAGGGGGAGAAGGTGGTTGGGGCATCCCTCCTATTCTCTTACCTTCCTCTATTTTCTTCAAAAAAGTGGAGAGAGTTCTAGAGAAAGGGAAAAGGAAGAGGAGATAGAAGAGGAGAGAGAAGGAGGGAACAGTCGATGGTCTTTTCTCTGTTCTTCACAAAAGATGGGTTAGTAGAAAAGAATATTACGTCCTTTTTTTAGGATATTCTTGTAATCTTTTCACCTTTTTCTTAAGCTCTAATGAAATTCTCTTTCTTTATTGAACTATTTGTAATCTTTATAGTGCTTTGAATATGCTTTCATAAAGAATCTATTGCTCTAGTTTGTCTCTTCATGTTGTGGTTTCCCTTCTTTAGAATTTCACTCTACTATGATGATTGAAATAGTTTTGAGTCTAACTGAAAGGGACTTTACCCTAATGGAGGCAACCTCCTTAATGCCTAGATATGACCATATAATGTTTGATATATTTGAGATATATTATTAATTGTAACAACAGTTTCATTCATTGTTCCATTTCTTCTATCTACATGTCCGAGAAGTATAATGTTCATCTTTAAGACACATGTCCCAAATAGAGTAAGGCGTTAGAGTTTGCCTTAGGACAAAGACCTTTGAAGGTGTTTTAGAAATGTTTTATTTCAAGTCTATTAAAGTTTTCTAAATGTCTACATCTTCTTTTATTGAGTTTGAAGTATGTCTTGAACTCCCTAAGAGATTGGGTTAAATCTCTATGACAAGTAAAAGGGTTTCATCATAGAAATTATCCATTTGATGTCATAGACTCCTGACAAGTCAATATAGTGTGATGATATACTTTAGATTAGGATTTATATATGGCTTTCATATATTTTATATGATTCATGTATATATCATGATAATGAGAAGCTACCTTTAGTTTCTATTATAACTTCTCTTTCAATCGGGTTTGAGTTTGGAGGTTAAGGTTCAGATACGTTACACAAGAGTTCACTTGGAATAATTAACCTACAGGACCTTGTGTGGCCTTGAGATGATGATCGAGACCGAGATAGTCCCCTTTAGACTCGGTTTCATTTGTTCATTTTCAAGTCAGTTATCTTGCTTTGGGCTCTATTCTTTTAAAGTGGTGAAAGTGAGCTTTATTGACATATAGATGAGCTATGAAGGCATGCTAACTTCATAAATGACCCCAAATGCAAAGGATAATCAAATTTGTAGCTTTAAAAGATTTGTTTGTGATTTAAACAACTTCCAACATTTATAATTTTATGAGATCAATTGACAAGAAACAATTTTTAGTGTGTTTTTTTTCTTTCCTATCAATGCCTATTGTTTGGAAGTTAAGTCCCTTTTGCTATAAAATGTGTGGCAAGTCCCTAGAATAACACCACTACTCTGAAAGCATCAAGGGCATCTAAATGAGTATGATCATTTCATATAGGAATATGTGGCAAGCCTCTAGGATAACACGCTATTCTAAAGGCATCAAGAACACTAAAAGATGAATGGTTTTAGCTCGGCTAGCCTTCCTTGATAACCACTTAAATTCGGAACCCATGCATCTAAAGCCTCTAGAGTAGTACCCCATTAAAGGTCTTCTCTTGTCATGTGTTCTCATGCATGTTGTTATTTGATGCTTACATTTTTTTTTCATGGATTTTATAAATGAGAATATAATGTTCCGGATTCATTTATAATTTTTCTATCTTTCTCACTAAAGTCAAAAGTCTTTAAGAAAGTTCAAGAAAATGACCTCTCATAGAAAATACATTTGATTTTATAAGCTTATATCTAACTACGTTTTGTATCATGTTCTTATTTGAAATATATGTAGAGTTATGTAAGATCATGTTTAGTATAATTATATAATGTGATTTATAAAAAATTAATATATCTTAAGTCATGTAGATAGTTTGAAGCTTACTCAGTAGTTATACACATAAACCCTATTAACATTTTTAGGGTCTGAGAAAGAGAATCTGAAATTTGAGAAGATTTCTGATTGAGATATTTGACATCTTTAAGAGGTTATTTATATTTAAATTTATAGGTTTTTTAGATTTGATATAGTACGGATAATGAGAGATTGATGTATTTTTCTTTATTTAGTGAGATTGAGAATTTATATACAAATTAATAGATATTGTAATTTGTGAACTTTGGTCTTAGCTATATTTGGATATTTTGGATTAATTGATGGTTATAGCATTTATTTAAATTATCTTGTGGTTGTTTAGTTCTCATATATGTTTGTTATGATGTAATTTATTCTGAGATTACGCAGTCGGAGTTTGACTAAAAAAAAAGACTCAGATCTAAGGTGTAACAATATAATATTAGAGTAATTATGAGAGTTTAAGCATCCACAACTATCTGATCATAAACTATACCAATTAATCTTAAGAGTTATGATGAAGTTTAGGATTAGTATAATCTTGAGTTTAGATTAACAATTAAGGTAATATCTAGTTTCAAGTTATAGCTTAGATATTTGGAGATAGGTGATTATAAATTACGTACTTAGCTAGTTCTCACAATTAGACTTATATAAAGAGAATTCTTAGTATAGATAGAGATTAAGAAGATTAAAGTTTATCTTTTTAAAGGGAAGAACTAGCTATAGGATACATAGGTGCCACCTACTTACATCTTTCTACTAGGTTTGTTAAACTATTGAAAATTAACCTACTCTTACTTATGATTATTTGATAACTAGTATTAAGGGATATCTTGACCACAACATACATTCTTATATTAAGTTAACAATCTATTCATATAGATTCATTTGTGTTGCCCAGGAACTAGAAAGAATCGGTTAACACATTAAAATACTAGTATAAGATAGTGCCTCAAAATTTTATAAGTAACTCATATCTAATTTCATGACATGTGTTTGATTGGATATCGATGATCCTAAATCTACTTTTAGGGTAAGTAACTAGAATCATATTATGCCTGATGGATATAGGTGTCCTCTAAGTCAATCATAAGGCACCTATTTCAATCTGGTTCACTAATAAATAGCATTAAATTCATTATGTAGATTGGCATGTTTATAATTGCGCATAATGAAGTCCATGAATATTTGCAATAGTCATCAGATTATGATGAGATAATAATAATGAGATTGATGACTTATAAACACATATTCTCAATTGTTCCTAGTCGTAGGATGTTTGAGAAGGACATCAAACATCCGGTTAGACTAGTACAGGTTATTCCAGCTCATATGATGAGGGTGACTGATCTCGTTAGTTACTAGTGTGGAGACACAATGGTAAACCTGTAGGTGCTCATTGGGGAATGAGTTCACTGAACTGATCCGACATGGATGGCTGAATGGTAATTTACCTGACTGTTAATCGGCTTGATTCATCGTCACAGTAGCGTGGTTGATCCTTGGACTTGAGACACCAAAGACACCTTGTCGGTGGACTTCTGGACTTTGACCTTGACCTACGAATCCCTATCCACGGGATCTCTAATAGTCAAGGATCGGGTCCAGCGGAAGACCTTCGAAGGTGATTGTGTGTTCAATAGAGGATCGTTCGCTCTCAGGTAACTGGAGAGAGAATGCTCTAGAGTAGATCCGCAAGAGTCTCTAGCCAGAGCAGAAACAATATCAGAAAAGTGGTTTTCGGATATTGTATAGCGGAGTCTGATTCAAGTGAGTTGACCATCTAGGGTTTGACAGTTGACCATACCCTAGGTTAACTCGAGAGTATTGTGCGAACGAAGGATTATAGTCACGTGGTAACTGTGGACGGACAGGTTCTATGAGTGGGTTGCTGAACCCCATTACCTTCCGGGATCATGCGGTGTTGCTTGGCACCCAACTTGATCGGAAGTCCGACCGAATTTACATGCGATGATAATTCTGTTGAGTAATTAGTTAATATCTAGATATTAATTAATTATAATAAGTCAATAACTAGTTATTGGACTTAACGGGCTGAAAATCAGACTGGTAAATGGGCCTAGAGGGTCACACGCAATAAGATTCTCAGTCGGTGGTACATAAGTGGGATTTATATTAACTCGGGGACTTTTGTAAAAAGTCGCGCCGACTTAATATATATACATGCTGTTGAGAAAACTTAGGCCAAGCTCCAAGATTTCCCTTGCTGGCCGTCATCCCCCCTTTCTCTCTCCTCCTCTGGGCGTCCCGTTCGGCGCGCCAGAACAGCTTCCGTCTCCGCCGCGTGTGATTCCCGAAAGTCGAGAATTCCCGTCGGCGGGATTTCCGCAATCGTTGCGGCGACGGATCCTCAACGAGCGAGCTGAAACAGACGAGGGATCGAGGACGAACCACCGCGGAGGATCGCGTGGATACCGCTGGAGGCCGGACGCTTGTGCGACTCGCGGCATCGCCTCGACGGAACCGAAACGGAAGCGGATTCGAATCCGCGCACGGTAATTAGATTCCAACCCGGTTTTTCGGTTTGAGTTTTTCGTTCCGAATCGGATCAGCGGGCATCGAGCGGGTTTAATTTTTGTTCTTCGCTTCCGCTGCGTTCTTCGCGTCCCGCTCGGATCCCAACAGTGGTATCAGAGCCAGGTTCCGCTCTGATACGCTCCGGAACGATAAAATTATTATTCTAAATTATTTCATGCATAAATTCGTTTTTCCTCATAGATATTGTTCATGGGATGAACTTAGAATTTCGAATTTAATTTTTTTGTGCGAAAAACGAAATTTTTCGAAGGTTTCATCGCGTTCTTCATGGTGATGAAGAACCGGATTTGTGGGCTTTAAAAGGGGATTAATGATGGTTGGACCATCTCTGTGGATTTGCTGGTATGACCAGCTACCCCTCGCCATCCCCGTAAAATTTCCATGGCGGCCGGTGGAGCTTTTCTTCCCATAATTTTCAAGAGTTGAAAAGGGATTGAGGAAAAGCTGAAATCTGCGAAAATGCACAAATCGCCAACTTTGGAGGTTCACCGGAGGCGAAGGAGTAGCCGTCCGGCCACCACCGGCGGGGGAAATGGAAGGGGTAACATCCCTCTTCAATTTCCGGCCATCCTCGAGGCCGGCGGCGGCGTCGGCGCCGCCCAAAACTGGCTTCAAACAGGGCCAAAAACCCTAAAAACCAGCCTGGTCGAACTGCTGCAGGTGGGCCTGGACCGGCCGGCCCCGAGCCGGTTCGGCCGGGCGGCCTGGGCCTGGCCCGGGCGCACCAGGCGCCGGACCTGGCTCGGCCAGGTCGCCCGAGCCAGGGTCCCAGCCTGGTCGAGCCAGGGCCGGACCAGGGGGTTGGGTCCTGGCTGAGCCCAGGGCCATCTGGCCCGAGCCAGGTGCCCCCTGGCTGCACTGGCTCGAGCCAAGGGGGCCCATTAAGCCCTGATTAGGCCCATTTAAGTCAATTTTGGCCCAATTAACCTCAAAAACCCCTTATTTAATTATAAAACCCCATCCTATTTAACTTGAAATTGAAATTAATAATGTTTAAAATTATTTTAAACATTAAATCAATTATTTTGAGTTAAAAAAGGGGGGAGATAATTAAGATATGATCTTAATTATGGATTATGAATTTAATCAAACCTTTTGTGGGGTTTAATTAAGATGTGATCTTAATAGTTAATTGTTTTTAACTAAATAAGATACGATCTTATTATTATTTTATTTTAATTAATTAATTAAATGAGTTATAATTAAGATATGATCTTAATTATAAATAACTTTTAATTAGTTAATTAAAGGGCTTTATATTTAAGATATAATCTTAAATACATATAACAAATGTTGTTATTTATTTAAAATAGAATCTTAATTATTAATTGACAATTGTTGTTGATGTAGACTGGATCTATCACGACCGGATCCCGCAAACGGGGATCCGAAACAAGGAGGATCCGGAGCCGGTCCGGATCGAACGGTGACGAGGGGACCCGACGGGGATCCACAACAGGGCGAAGCCGAGGCTATTTCGGAATGAAGAGGATCCGCCCGCGGGGGGCGCGATCTGCCGCCGGAGCTGCTCTTGGATAGTGAGCCGCTGCTCCTTCGGTCGGACGAAGGCGCGGCGCGAGCAGGAGCTCCTGTCGGCGGAGCTGTAGACGAGCGTCGGAGCAGAAGCCGGAAAGTCCGAGATCGGACGGGGGGACGGCTCGCTCTCCGACGAGGGGGTCCGAAGGCACCTTCAGCGTGAGGCCGAGTCTCCTGGCGCGGGGCGACCGACGGGATTGCCCTCGGACGGCGAGTCCGAAGGCTACTTCAGCGTGAGACCGAGTCTCCTGGCGCGGGGCAGCTGGCGTTCGGCGTCGAGACCGGGGAGAGGAGTCCGAGGTCGGCGGCCGAGACCGACTCGGGGAGGTCGGCGATGATTCGAACCGAGCCCCTGCAGGAGGGAAAGAAGAAGAAGAACCAGTCAGCAGGAGTCCCGGGCGTCAGCCCTGGGGAACCCCCTCCGACGGTCAAGTTAGCTTCTGAAGAAGATTCGATTCAGGAAGCAAGAAGAAATAGCTAGAACCCTATTCGGACAGTAGTCCTTTAAGGGGTTTCGGAAGCTTAGGGGGGCATCCGTTTTTCCCACCACCTCCTTGGCCACAAATAGCAGGATACTTATAGCGGAGGGTAGCGGATGGTTAACGGTGGCAGCCGATATAGGACTAAAAGGAGGCTTACTGACAAACCGCCATAGCGTCTGATCCGCTACCGGAGTGGGCCGGATTCGGCTACCGGGCCGAAGGGGGTTGGGCCGCTGACGGGCCGAAGCCTGCTGGGCCCTGGGCCGCCGTGCTGTTCCCGGGCCGTAGGCTGGTGGGCCGCTGACGGGCTGAAGCCTGCCGGGCCGGGAGCGACGGGGCCGCTTATGGGCCGAGGGCTGCTGGGCCGCTAACGGGCCGAAGGCCGCCGGAGGGCCTAATACTGCTACTGTTGGGCTGAATGGGGTTTGGGCCTGCTGCAATGGGCCGAATCGGATTCTGCCGCATCACATAGCCCCCCACTCTTGTCTTCCTCAGTTCTGAGATGGCAAGAGTATAGCCTGAAACTGCCGGAAAACAAAGAAAATCACAGCAGGCGTCTTCCTGGGAGTCGTATTCCCCCTTCTTCTGGAAGAGGAGGCCCTCGGTCGGCCGAGGGCCGTGCGGTCGCTTTGTCCTTGCTCAGAGGGTCGGCGAAGGCTGAGGGCTGAGAAGCCGAAGGGTCGGTACCTCTGTCCCGCGTCAGGCCTCATTAAATGGACGGGACGGCGCGTCGTCTCGCGAGGAAGCACGGGACACGCGTCGCGCATCCAGCCGCTCTTGGAGAAAACACAAACGGATCCCGACCGCCCGTGGGTCGCGGATCGCCCCGGCTCTCTGCCCGAGGCTCCTCTCGGATTGCCGCCGCTCCCTTTGTCGCCTGCGGATCGGGACGCGTGGCGGGCATCCGAGTGGTTAGCCGAAGGGTCGGAGCGCTGTCAGCCGCTGATCGCTCTTGCCTCAAGTCCCGGAGCCGGTCCGCCATCATTGCCGAAGGACGGCACACGTGGCGGGCATCCGGAAGGAGCGACGGGACGAGCGGGATGATCTCGGCCGCAGGCTTCGGCGGGAGGCGTATTGACCGGGCTCTATAAATATAGGCCCTCTGCGGGGCACTGTTCCTCTTCTTGCTGCCGCGCTTACGTTCCCCCCCGCAACTGCCTGAGCTCTTCTTCCTTCTCCTGCGAGAGGCCAGTTTCCTGAAGGCTTCATCCGAGCTTCGTCGGCTACCGGGGGAGGCTCTTCGTCCCTCAGAGTGCATTGCCTGTGGAGTCTGGAGGCTTGAGGCGATGCCTGGTTCAGGAGAGATCCTCTCCTTATTTCTGCGAGTAAGCCTCAGTCTTCTTCCCTCCCTCCGCGGCTTTATGGTCCGGAGCTCTTCTAGTGAGATTACCCCTTCGGACGAGGAGTACACTCCCCCCTCCCTGTCGGACCCTCTTGCCTCGGGATCTCTTACTTCCGCGATGTCCGGGGAGTCTGAAAGCTCCGGGTCCGAAACTTCCGGGACTGAGGTTTCTGGAGCCGAGGCTTCTGGGACCGAGGCTTCTGGGACCGAGGGTTCTGAGACCGAGGCTTCCGAGGCCGAGGCTTCCGGGGCCGAGGCTTTTCAAGAAGTTCGGGACTCGGGCCAGGCTTCCACCTCGGAACGCCGCCTCCCGGATGTTGCTTCGGGGGCTAGCTGTGCCCTTTCGGATGTAGAGGTGAGGAACTTAGTTTCTTACTTTCAGCTTCCCTCTTGGACGACCCCCCATCGGCCCGATTCTTTTTCTATTTACGTCGATAGCTTTGAGGCGGGATTCCGTCTCCCTCTCCCCACCTTCGTCGTCAATCTTCTTAGCTTCTACGGGCTGGCCCCTTCTCAGCTCTTCCCCAACTCTTGGCGCACTGTGTATGGATTCCTGAGCGTCTTCGCTCACGTGAAAATCCGCCCCTCCCTCAATGTCTTTCGCTATCTCTTCAAGATCCAGACGCAGGGGAAGTCGGAATGGTACTGCTTTGTCCCCCGGGTTGGCCGGAGGATTTTCTCTGGGAAGCCTTCGTCTATCCATGGCTGGAAGAGGAAGTTTATCTTCGTCTCTCTGCCGGAGAAGGAGAAGGGTGTGTGGCCCTTCCCCACCGAATGGGTGCCGCTGGCCGAAGGACTCTCGGGACCTCCTGTTTTGTCTCCCGTTCAGAGTACTATCGTGGGTCACGTTCAGGCGAAGGCCCCTTACGACGTCTCGGTGCTTCTTTCCGACGCGGAGCGGTTGATAGGTGCCGGGGTTTGGCCGAACCCTAAGCGTGATCCGGAGCGGGTCTTTCCGTACCTACCTCCCGGGGAGACTCCGCGGGACCGCGGGGGAAGGACTGCCGCTCCTCCGGCCGAAGCTCTTCCGGCTTTGGAGGCTGACGAAGTTTCGGCCGAGGGTAAGTCGGCTCTGAGTCTATTACTCGATCGTTGTTTTTGGCTTCTGATATCCCTTTCTTGCTTTGCAGCAATGGCCCAGCTCGATGCCCTCCTCGACCAGCTATCGGATCAGCGCGCTTCGCGCCGGCCCCGCAGGCGGTGAGCAGGCCTGTCCGAGGTACCGGGGGTCCGAGGACAAGAGGCGGGGGCCTCGGGACTGCGGCCTCCGCCGAGGGTCGTGCAGTCGCCGCTGCTCTTGAGAGGGAGCAGAAGACTAAGTTTGCCTCTCGGGGAGGCGGCCGAGCGTCGAAGCGCCCCCGGGTAGAGGAGGCCGAGGGAGAGGTGGAAGCTCAGCTAATCAGGAGGAGCGCCGGGGCCCGAAGGGCTGCAAGGTTGGCGTCCCCTGAGATGCCGAGGGGTGACTCCCCTCCGGCCGTATCGGCAGGAGCCGATGGAGGAGATGCCGAACCGCGGGCGCAGCTCGAGCGGCGGCACCCCGCATCGGGGGAGAGCATGGAGGACCCGCAGACGTGCCTTCGTCTGCTCAACAGCCTCACTCTCCCTTCAATCTTCGAGGAGCTGAAGGCCCACTCCATCACCGATCTGACGGAGATGAGTGCCCGTCTGTCGGTTCAGGTGAGCACCCCGAAAGTGTTTCAGCTCATCTTCAGCTTCTTCTTCTGATTCTACTGGCCCTCATCTGCCCTCGATCCGCAGGCTTCGATGACGACCCGTGTCCTGATGCATCGTCAGGAGCTGCTCCAGCGTAAGCTTCTGGAAGCCGAGGTGGATCCGGTTGGTTCGGGGGAAGGCACTTCGGCGGCTCCTCGCATCGAGCCCCTAGTTGAGGAGCTCGTGACTGCGAGTGCCCGAGCGCGGAAGCAGCTGGAGAAGAGGGCAGCAGAGGCCCGCGCCGCCGCCGAGGCCAAGAAGAAGGCCGAGAGCGATCTTGCGGCGGTCGAGTCCGAATTCCGGATTTTCAAAGCTCAGACCCAGGACAGGGAGGCTCGGCGAGCTTCGGAGAAGCGCCGCCTCATCGAGGAGGTGTCGACCTTGAAGCGGGAACTGGGAAAGGCAGCGGAGTCGGCCGTGGCCAACTACAAGGCCGGGAACGACTATGCCCAGGAGATCCTCCGAGCCCAGCTGCAGGCTTCTTCCGCGGTTTTTGACCTCGGACTAGCAGTCGCCCAGAGGGCCTGCCCGAGCGTCGATCTGACCGGGGAAGCCATGCCAAAGGGCGAGGAAGCCAGGGAGCTTTTATCCTGGTGGGAGGAGCTCGTGGCGGAGAGGGCCCCGCCTCCAGCTGATGCCGAGGAGGCCGGTGCCGAGGAGGCCGAGACCGAAGAGGCCGATGCCGAAGAGGCCGATGCTGAAGAGGCAAATGCCGAAGAGGCTGCTGCTGAAGATGCCCTTGCTGAAGGCGCCGCTTCTGAAGCGGTGTAGGTCGTCGACTCTCCCTCTCCTTCTCTTGACCGAAACGTCGTCGAGGTGGAGGAGGAGGGGGTTGTCGAGGACTGATACGAGGGTTCCCCTCGGTTTTCTTTTTGCTTTACTTTCGTAAGCTCTTGGCCAGGCGTACGGCTGAGCTTTGTATCTCCCTTTGCTTTAAAAAATGGAAGGAAGGTTTTTGGCTTTACCTGGCTGCTTGCGTACGATCGACCGAATGTAGCCCTTCAGGAGCCTGAGATCCCGTCGTCGTTCGCTATAGCTTGTAAGGCTGAAACCCGATGCCGGTTCGGATAGAACGTCGTCACAGTATTCGGCCGGGGCCTTTACTATGGTGGTTCATATGATCTCTTAGGGGCATCTTGCCGCTTCTTACGCTTGTCGGATGGCCGAAGCCCTTCACGCTTCCGCTCGCGCGAACTTAGATATGCCTTGGCGCCTCCAGAATCGGTATACGTGGCCGGAGCCATTCCCGGAACGATTTACACGGACTTAGCGAAAACCATGCCGCTCCCGATACGGTTTGCATGGCCGAAGCCACTCCCGGTACGGTTTACACGGACTTTAGAGAAAACCATGCCGCTCCCGATACGGTTTGCATGGCCGAAGCCACTCCCGGTACGGTTTACACAGACTTTAGAGAAAACCATGCCGCTCCCGATACGGTTTGCATGGCCGAAGCCACTCCCGGTACGGTTTACACGGACTTAGAGAAAACCATGCCGCTCCCGATACGGTTTGCATGGCCGAAGCCACTCCCGGTACGGTTTACACGGACTTTAGAGAAAACCATGCCGCTCCCGATACGGTTTGCATGGCCGAAGCCACTCCCGGTACGGTTTACACGGACTTAGAGAAATCCTTGCCGCTCCCGATACGGTTTGCATGGCCGAAGCCACTCCCGATACGGTTTACACGGACTTAGAGAAATCCTTGCCGCTCCCGATACGGTTTGCATGGCCGAAGCCACTCCCGATACGGTTTACACGGACTTAGAGAAAACCTTGCCGCTCCCGATACGGTTTGCATGGCCGAAGCCACTCCCGGTACGGTTTACACGGACTTAGAGAAAACCATGCCGCTCCCGATACGGTTTGCATGGCCGAAGCCACTCCCGGTACGGTTTACACGGACTTAGAGAGAATACCATGCCGCTCCCGATACGGTTTGTATGGCCGAAGCCACTCCCGGTACGGTTTACACGGACTTAGAGAGAATACCATGCCGCTCCCGATACGGTTTGCATGGCCGAAGCCACTCCCGATACGGTTTACACGGACTTATAGAAAACCATAACAAGTTTTTCTGAAAGAAAGCGAGTTTCTGTATTTATAGCCTCCGGCTAAAAGCCTGGGGAGAGTTGACTTACATGTAATAACGCCGAAGGCGCTCCACATTCCATGTGCGAGGAAGGGGTTGGCCCGAAAGGGTTTCCAACCGGTAAGCTCCTCGTCTGATTACCTCCCTGACCCGGTAGGGCCCCTCCCAGTTGGGGGCAAGCTTCCCCGAGGCTTCGGCTGGTTTGGAAGCATGGGCATTCCTTAACACGAGATTCCCCACTTCAAAGCTCCGGGGCTTTACTCGAGTGTTGTGGTACTTGGCCATTCGTTGCTGATAAGCCGCCAGTCGGATACGAGCTTTATCTCGGACATCCTCAATGAGGTCCAAGTGGTCTTTCAGACTTTCCTCATTGGCTTCCGTATTATAGGCAATGACTCTGGGAGAAGGGAGGCCGATCTCTATGGGAATGACGGCCTCTACCCCATAGGCCATGCGGAAGGGAGTTTCGCCGGTGGGGGTTCGGCTCGTCGTCCGATAGGCCCACAGGACACTCGGCAGTTCTTCCACCCATCGGCCCTTAGCTTCGCCGAGTCGGGTTTTCAATCCCTGTAAAAGGCTTCGGTTAGTGACTTCGGCTTGGCCGTTCGCTTGAGGATGCGCTACCGAAGTAAACTTGTGGAGTATGCCGAAGCTGGCGCAGTTATCACCGAACCGTCGGCTATCGAACTGCTTTCCGTTGTCTGAGATGATGGCTCGAGGGACGCCGAACCGGCAAATGATGGACTTCCACACGAAGTTCCAAGCATTGTTGTCGGTTATTGAGGCGAGGGGTTCGGCCTCGACCCATTTGGTGAAGTAGTCGACTGCCACGATGAGGAATTTCCTTTGGCCGGTGGCGACGGGAAAAGGTCCCAGGATGTCGACTCCCCGTTGGGCGAAAGGCCAGGGATCAGATAACGGGGTCAGAAGGGTGGCTGCCTGATGAGTGAGGGAGCCAAACCTCTGGCACTGGTCGCAGCGCCGTACGAGGGCCAAAGCGTCCTCTCGAAGCGTGGGCCACCAGTAGCCTTGCCTTAGGAGCTTGTGAGCCAGGGCCCTTCCTCCCGCATGCGCCCCGCACACCCCTTCGTGGACTTCCCTTATGGCGTAGTCGGCCTCGGCCGGGCCGAGGCACCGCAGCAAAGGTCGGCCAAATGATTTCTTGTACAACACCCCGTCCAAAAGGAGAAAGTGGGATGAGCGCTGCCGGATGCGCTTCGCCTCCCTAGGATCTGGAGGGACTTCTCCTTGGAGAAGGAAAGCGACGAGGGGAGTCATCCATGTCTCGGCTTCTGCTTCAGCAATCTGCATGGCTTCGGTTGCGCCGAGGCTGGGTTCGGCGAGCTCCTTGACGAGGATCATCCGGCCCCCCCCCCGTCTTGGGTTGACGCCAGCCGGGAAAGGGCATCGGCCCGGGTGTTCTCGGCTCTCGGGATCCTCACGATTTCACAAGAATCGAATTGAGCGAGGATCTTGCGAGTTACCTGGAGATAAGACGCCATCACTGCGTCCCGAGCCTCATACTCCCCGGAGACGTGGCCGGCGATTAACTGGGAATCGCTGAAGGCTTTTAAGTTCCGGGCGCCGAGTTTCTTCGCGGCTTGGAGGCCGGAAATGAGGGCTTCATACTCGGCGGCGTTGTTAGTCGCAGGAAAGGAGAAACGCAGGGCGTACTCCGTCACGACCCCTTCGGGCGATGCCAGGATCCATCCGGCGCCACTGCCCGTGGAGCACGCGGAGCCGTCCACGAAGAGTCGCCATTCGTCCGGTGGTGCCGGTGCTGAAAGAGCCTCGGCTTCGGCCACCTCGGGTTCTGGCTGCGGCGTCGCGCAAGCGTCGGGGGTAAGTTCGGCGATGAAGTCTGCCAATGCTTGGGCTTTTATTGCTACTCGAGGGGCGTAGGAGATGTCGAACTCTCCTAGCTCAATTGCCCACTTTGCCAGCCTGCCGGACACCTCTGGTCGGGAGAGAACCTGCCTCAAGGGCTGGTTGGTGAGGACTTTCACAGAATGGGCCAGGAAGTACGGCCGAAGCCTTCTTGCAGAAGTGACGAGGGCCAGAGCCAACTTTTCCAGGGCTTGGTACCGGAGTTCCGCTCCCTGAAGGGCTCGGCTGGTGTAATAAACGGGCTTCTGAATGCCTTCTTGTTCTCGGACGAGGACGGTGCTGAGGGCCGTCTCGGAGACTGCGAGGTATAGGCTCAGAGGCTCCCCGGAAGTTGGTTTCGACAGGATGGGGACTTTGGAGAGGTAGGCCTTCAACTGATCGAAGGCTGTCTGACACTCTTCCGTCCAGTCGAAGTTGTTGGCCTTCTTCAGCAGCTTGAAGAAGGGAAAACAGTAGTCGGCCGCCCTGGACATGAAGCGGCTGAGAGCTGCGATCCTCCCGTTCAGCTTCTGTACCTCTCGGAGGTTAGCCGGGGGGCGCATCTTTATGATGGCCGAAACCTTCTCGGGATTAGCCTCCACCCCTCGGTGCGTGACCATGTAGCCGAGGAACTTGCCGGAGGCTACCCCGAAGGCGCACTTGGCCGGGTTCAGCTTCATCTTGTACCGCCTGAGGGCGGAGAAAGTCTCGGCCAGGTCGGCCAGGTGCTCCGCAGCGACGCGGCTCTTCACCAACATGTCGTCTATATAGACCTCCATGTTTCGGCCGAGCTGCGCGGCGAATACCTTGTTGACCAGTCGCTGATATGTCGCGCCGGCGTTCTTCAGACCGAAGGGCATTCGGGTGTAGCAGTATAGACCCAAATCGGTGGTGAAGCTGGTCTTGCTCTCGTCGTCCGGATGCATCCGGATCTGGTGGTAGCCTGAATAGGCGTCGAGGAAGCTTAAGAGCTCGTGGCCAGAAGTGGCGTCTACCACCTGGTCTATCCGAGGCAGTGGAAAGCTGTCCATTGGACAGGCCTTGTTCAGGTTGGTGAAGTCCACGCACATGCGCCATTTGCCATCTTTCTTTGGCACCATGACCACATTGGCTATCCAGTCTGGATGATGTACCTCTCGGAGATGCCCGGCGTCCAGTCCCTTTTGTACTTCAGCCTGGATGGCGGCTCTCCTTTCCTGGTTGAAGGTGCGCCGCTTCTGCTTCACCGGAGGCTGATCGGGATCGGTATGGAGTCGGTGCTCTGCTACCTCCGGGTCCACCCCGGGCATGTCTGCCGGAGACCAGGCGAAGATGTCGAGGTTCTTTTTCAAGAACTCGGTAAGCTTCTCTGCTTCACCTTTCTCCAGGCCGGAGCCTATCATCAGGACTCGTCCTTCGCCTCCTGGAACAGGGACGGCGAGGAGTGCTTCTCCCGGAGACGCTTCGGCTGATGACTCGATCGCTAGGGTTTCAGCTGCGTTCTTCCCTTTGACCGAAATCATGTAGCATTGCCGAGCGGCTTCTTGGTTTCCTTTGGCCTCGCCGATCCCGTGGTCGGTATGAAATTTCAGCTTCTGATGGAAGGATGAGGGCACGGCTCCGACCCCGCCGATGAGCCTTCGGCCGAATATGGCGTTGTAGGCTGACTCGATCTTTACAACGGCAAAGTCCGTTTCAACGGTCAATTGCCGGGGGGCGGAGCCCAAGGTCACAGGAAGCCGAACAATACCTTCTACTCGGCAGGGCGAGCCGTTAAAACCGAAGAGAGGGCCCCGATGAGGCTTCATACTAGCCTCACTCAATCCCATTTTCTCGAAACAATCGTAAAACAAGATATTTGGGGCGCTTCCATTATCCACAAAGATCCTATGTACATCATAGTTATTTATTACAGCGTTGACGACGAGAGCGTCGTCGTGAGGGACCTGAACATCCGTCAGGTCCTCGGCGCCGAAGGTGATGTCTTCCAGACGAGGCCTCTTCGGCTCGCCCTCAACTGCTGCTACTGTGCTACGCTGCCGCGGCCTGGACCCTTCCCCCGGTCCTCCGGATATCATCATGATAGACCCAGAACTGGGTCTTTGATGGGATGATTCAACCGGGGCCGAGGTGGCTTTGGGCGGAGGAGCGGCTTCTGTTGCTGAGGGCTGCTGTTGTCTGGGCGCTGCAGGGGCGTCCTGGTTCTGTTGCGGTGGCTGCTCCCGGCGGTACTGCGGCAGTTTCCCCTCCCGGATGATGCGGTCAATCTCTTCCCGGAGCTGCCGACACTCATCCGTCGTGTGGCCGATCTCCCGGTGGTATTCACAATACCTGCCGGGATCCCTTCGGCGGGGATCGGTCTTGATGCGATCGGGCCGTCGGAGCATGCCTTTCACCTCCATGAGCATTCGGGAAGGGGGAGCAGGTAAGGGTAGGTACCGCGGCTGCGCGTCCCGTCGCCTCTCCCTGTCCCATTCCTCCCTGCGATAGCGCTTTCGCGAGGACTCCTGGTCCTCTGGCCGAGTCGGACCACCTGGGGAGCAGGTGCCGAGATGGCTTCGGTGGCGCCTCTTCCTCTGGACAGCATCAGGGCCTCCCGGTTGATGTACTTGTGGGCCCGTGCCACGAGGTCCTGGAAGGTCGGGGGATGGCGCTTCCCAATGGAACCGAGGAGCCCCTCGTCCCGACACCTGCTGATCACGGCCGAAACCGCGATTGAGCTGTCGAGGTTCGGGATCTGGGCGGCCTCGGTCCAGAACCTGGTGAAGTAGTCCTGGAGAGTCTCGGCAGGACCTTGCCGAATAGCCAGCAGACTGGCGGAGGTCTTGCTCTGCCGGGTGGCATCATAGAACTGGTCGATAAACAACTGGCCCAACTGTGCTAAGGAGTGGATGGAGTTGGGGGCCAGCGTCTCGAACCAGGTGAGGGCGATCTTTTCAAGGGTGAGGGGGAAGAGACGGCAGCGGACTGCCTCGGAGATCCCCCGGACCCGGAGGTAGGAGTTGAACTTCCGGAAATGACAGACCGGATCTGTCATCCCATCATAGGGAGGGCCCTTCGGCAGCTTGAAGTCGGGGGGCACCTCGGTGGCCAGGAGCTCCGCCGTGAACGGGGTCTGCTCTAGGATGCTGCTGGCGAGGGGCGCCCCGTGAGGCCGGGACACCATCTGCTGCATCTCCTTGCGCATCGCCGTCAGCCGCTGGTCCAGGTCCGGGGCGGCCGAGGTGGCGACGGATGGCCCTCCGGGGCGGGCCGGATGGTACTCCGACGAAGCATAATCCTGCTCCGTCGGGCGATCGACGCGGGGAGCTCGGGCAGGCAATGCCGAGGGCTCGCTGCGCGCCGCCGCAACTTCGTAGAGAGAGGCTGGCGCAGGCACCGGTCGGAACCGGGCGTCTTGTACTGAGTAGAGTGGGGGGAGCGGTGCCTGCTGGGGAGGCTGCCCCGTCAGTCCCATGCGCTGGGCGATGGCAGATACCATCTCCTGAAGAGGCGCTAGGGACGTGACGGCAGCGGCCAGCGTGGCCACCTGCTGCTGGAGTACCCCCACTCGGTCTTCCGAGCCGAAGGACTCCGGGATGGTCGGCAGAGGAGGGTTCGGCGGGGCAGACGGCGCGCCTTCGGAAAGCGGCATCTGTGCCGAAGCCTCCCGCGCTTCCGCTTCGCTCTGCCCGGATCGTCGGGTCACAGGTCGCTGAGACATGACTTGTTTTGTTGGTTTCCCACAGACGGCGCCACGTGATGTAGACTGGATCTATCACGACCGGATCCCGCAAACGGGGATCCGAAACAAGGAGGATCCGGAGCCGGTCCGGATCGAACGGTGACGAGGGGACCCGACGGGGATCCACAACAGGGCGAAGCCGAGGCTATTTCGGAATGAAGAGGATCCGCCCGCGGGGGGCGCGATCTGCCGCCGGAGCTGCTCTTGGATAGTGAGCCGATGCTCCTTCGGTCGGACGAAGGCGCGGCGCGAGCAGGAGCTCCTGTCGGCGGAGCTGTAGACGAGCGTCGGAGCAGAAGCCGGAAAGTCCGAGATCGGACGGGGGGACGGCTCGCTCTCCGACGAGGGGGTCCGAAGGCACCTTCAGCGCGAGGCCGAGTCTCCTGGCGCGGGGCGACCGACGGGATTGCCCTCGGACGGCGAGTCCGAAGGCTACTTCAGCGTGAGACCGAGTCTCCTGGCGCGGGGCAGCCGGCGTTCAGCGTCGAGACTGGGGAGAGGAGTCCGAGGTCGGCGGCCGAGACCGACTCGGGGAGGTCGGCGATGATTCGAACCGAGCCCCTGCAGGAGGGAAAGAAGAAGAAGAACCAGTCAGCAGGAGTCCCGGGCGTCAGCCCTGGGGAACCCCCTCCGACGGTCAAGTTAGCTTCTGAAGAAGATTCGATTCAGGAAGCAAGAAGAAATAGCTAGAACCCTATTCGGACAGTAGTCCTTTAAGGGGTTTCGGAAGCTTAGGGGGGCATCCGTTTTTCCCACCACCTCCTTGGCCACAAATAGCAGGATATTTATAGCGGAGGGTAGCGGATGGTTAACGGTGGCAGCCGATATAGGACTAAAAGGAGGCTTACTGATAAACCGCCATAGCGTCTGATCCGCCACCGGAGTGGGCCGGATTCGGCTACCGGGCCGAAGGGGGTTGGGCCGCTGACGGGCCGAAGCCTGCTGGGCCTGGGCCGCCGTGCTGTTCCCGGGCCGTAGGCTGGTGGGCCGCTGACGGGCTGAAGCCTGCCGGGCCGGGAGCGACGGGGCCGCTTATGGGCCGAGGGCTGCTGGGCCGCTAACGGGCCGAAGGCCGCCGGAGGGCCTAATACTGCTACTGTTGGGCTGAATGGGGTTTGGGCCTGCTGCAATGGGCCGAATCGGATTCTGCCGCATCAGTTGTCATTAATAATTAAGATAATATTTTTAATCTTAATTAACAATTGTTGTTAATTTATGTTTAAGATTTGATCTTAAAAATGTATCAACAAGAGTTGTTGTTTAATTATTAAGTAGTGACTTAAATTTTAATTATCAAATGTTGCTAATTAATCTTGGTCTTGCGATTAGATTGTTTTAATTTCTTAGCAATTGTTGTTATGAAATTAAGTATTTGATTAAGGGACACTTAATAAAAGTTATTAAGTGTTTTATTAACTTTTAATAATAGTTATTAAAGAGTTAATTGTTTCTTGAGAATTAACCTTAATAAAAGTTATTGAGGATTAATTATGGCTTACTAATAATTATTAAGCTAATTAATATTCTCAAGGGTCCCTTAATTAGATTTTGAAGATCTAATATACTTAATAATTAATATTTTAATAAAAGTTATTGAAAGGATTAAATTAAGTCTAATTGTTAGACTATTTAATTAGAAATGTTCTAATTAACTTTTCTTAATAATTGTTATTGAGAAATGTCTTTTAATTAATGAGTTTATTAACAAGGAGTTGTTAAGGGGTTAATAATTTGAGTTGAAAATTCTTTTATAAATGTTATTTAGGAATTTTTAATTCTATCTAAATGTTATATTGTTTCGCATTAATAATTGTTATTAATGTGATTTAAAATTAATCTAAATGTTAGATTAATTAATTTAGAATTGTTCTAAATAATGCATGGAATATTTTAGAATTTTAATTTTAGTTTTGTGTGCACATATTGATGTGTTTAATGCTTTAAATTAGATTTATTGCATGTTAGAAAATAAGATTTTCAAAAATTCAAATTATCCAATTTTGATTGGTACCCAGGTTTTAAGAAAGCCAAAATTATTATATTTTCAAAATTTTAGCCTTCATGTGATGTGTTTTATCATGTGTAGATGGTTAAAATTTGTGGTGGTCATGGACATGCACTTAGTTAATTTCATATCATGTGATGGTATGTGATTTTGTGGATTGTTATGGAATGTGAATGTTTATTAATTAAGTGTTAATTAATGAGGCTTGTGTGCCTCCCTCTCTCCATTCCATTGTAATTCTATCTCCCTCTGTTATTGTACTCGGCCATAAGGGCTTTCTCTTACAATTTATTTGTATTTGAAATTGTTTCAAAATTAATAATATTTGTAATTGATCGCGCCGACCGAGGAGAGGCGAGGATGATCCACAAGTGCAACTAGGAAGGCGACAGGAGATGAGATCACCAGTAGCTATGTGTTTTCATGTTTAAATTATATAATTGTTATATAGTTTTGGTGATTAATTGTTTGGCTCCAGTTAATCACCGTGCTGTCCATGACCACATAATGAACATGTATGGATGATGCATGTTTTTAGTTATTGATTATGAATCGATTGCTAATATCTAGGTATAGTTAAATATATTCGATACATTTATAATCTATCACCTAGGATGAGACCAACTTAATATAAACAAAACATTCAACATAAAGTCTAAGCCGGAGCGCGAGTCATTGAGAATGTACTGCGTGGCTCTCCATCAATATAGTTCTTAGAACTTGATTCAGTGATGACAGTTTCTACGTGTTTACCCGAGATCTGCCACCATCTGATAAAAGGACTATTAAGTATGGCATTATGATGCCTTGAGATTAGAATAGAGGAACGGTGTAGCTATCCTCGCGTTTACCCGGGAGCTGCATTCTTATTCTACTCTGTCACGTATTGATGGTAAAGCTTAGACCAGGTATAATGGTCTACTGTGTTTATCCGGGACCATTAAAGACCTGAGAGCCGAAATAAGATCGGATATTACAAGGAGTTGCAATTACCATGAGATGGTTGCTCTAAGATAATGGTATGATACTATGTGTTTACCCGAGGTCATACTATGATTCTTGAAGATTCTGATCCTCACTAGGAGACCGTCGGAGTCTCCCGTTCTGTATACCTGAAGGTTATACAGTCCGTCGAAAAATAGTGGGAAATAATTCAAGATAAAAAACCATAATTGAATTATCAGAACTATCTGCTTAAATCACGTTATTTCCTTCGATCACCAATATGTCTTCTATTCGAGAAGTTGGCATATTGGATGCCAATACTTCTCATATTCAGACTGACTAGAAAACTCTGAAGAATGTCTTCAGGGCCAAGTGAAAGTCACTATCCTAATCAGATATCATGAATCCTCTTACTTGGATAGACCAAGGTGAAGAGGTACTCATGGTATGTCTTAATGAAAGACAATGATTATCATGAAATCTCTTGTTTGGATAGACCAAGATGAAGAGATATTTATGATGTGCCTTTGAGAAAGACAAGTGGTAAGACTTTAAACGGTCAAACCCACACCTGAAAGGATAAAGAAAAGTCAGCTGAGATAGAGAAGTAGCAGTTCTCCCACTGCAACCAATATAAGGATACTGGTAAAGGCAAAAAGAATATGGAACTTGAAAGAAGTTTCATGTATTCTTATTATCGACTTTTGCATGTCTATTGGAGAGTTAGCGTATTCAATATGAGATATTGGAAATGATTCTCAGAGCTGCGATAGTGTGTAGACTTAAACAAGTAAAAGGAAATCGAGAAAATGTAAGTATTGAGTTAGACTCAACTATTGTTCATGATATTCATAGGTTGCTGTATGACAGTAAATCTTTGTATATCTATAGGAGTCATATATGAAACTAAATAATTGTTATTTAGTTGCATAAGAAATCAAGAATAACATTGATTAAAAAGAATAATAGTTGTTCAAATCAGTTAATGCACTATAGATTCTTAAAGTGACATTTCATGTGATGAATGTTCACAAGTCTCCTATAGAAATGAACTGTGTGAGTCCTGATTATCTATAGTATTGTACACAGGATTATACAATAAGAAATTATTGATGCTGATACATATTGATGTAAACAGCTCAAAGGCCAAAAGATAATCACTACTATTGACTTACCTTATAGTTTACTCTTGGAATGATTCGACTGTATGTTCTTATTGTAGTACAAGTCGAATGCATCTGAGAGATTAAGGTATAAGATCAATATGAAGTATTAGAATTTTTGATTTGATCAAAGAAACTAGTACTTAGGTATATGATTCACATAAATCATTAAGAGGATAATTGTATCCTCGCTCGATTGATCCTCATTGTGCATCATAGCAATATGATAGAATGAGGAATTGCACCTTATTAAGATATGGTGCAATACATAATAAGATTTGCCTAATTCTTATCCTTTTTGAACATGAGTATGAACATTAGATGTCCATACTTTAAAGATGGTTCCAAATTAGTCAGTGTGTGTCCATATAAGATATGGAAACCAAATAATTCATATGAGATGTGAATTATGAACAAACCTGTTTTTAAAGTCAGCTATTACTGTGATGTGAATTTGTAAATGTCTAAAGAGTTTGGACATTACATTTATTGGCCAGGCGATAATGAAATAATTATCGTCCTAAAAGCTATCTTCTATAAAGAGGAACATGTCCTCAAAGAAGACAGTGGGAGCTGATAAAACTAGAAGATGTTCTAGATTCACAAGTTAACATAAGATTATTAGATAATCTTTAGTTGTTTGGAACCGATCATGACACATCAGAGAGCTTCATAGATTTTTTTTTGAGATTCTCTCAGTGAATAAAAGGATATGTTTGACATATCTGATTTAGCAAGATGAGAGGAGCTCAAAATAGATTATGATCTAAAATCTATGATAATAATGCTCTCTGTCATTACAACTTTGAGATTGATAAGTTTATTAGAGTTCTACTTGTCAATACTGCCTATCATGAGATGATGACAGTTAGATATTAAAAGCGTCCACTCAATGTGATTGAGGTAAAGATGTATATGATACACCTTTAAAGCTTTTAGAATATCCAGGAAACAAGTTATGATTTCAAAATTATTTTAAATCAAACTGAAGCTTCCTAAGTTGTAATAAAAGTTTTGACTTAAAGGTCAAATATTATGTGATAATTAAGAATGATCACGGATTGTGTGTGTTCAGAAAGGACAGTGGGAGTACAGTCGCTTTAGTAATGCTTTATGATAATAACATCAAAGTCATTAAGAATGACTTCAGGATGTTACTATTAGTGAAAGCATTGTTAACTATGTTTTCATCCATAATGGATTTAGTTATAATATCCCACGTATTGGAAATACGAATCTATTAAGATAGATTGGTGGGGATATTATATTGACCTGTATGTCAAGTTGTTTGGCATAAATTTCATAACAAATCTCAATTGTTGAGATATGAAATTTATTCCTTTAAAGAAAAGGTTCCTTAAAGGATACAAGAGTGAAATGCATCACTAAGCGCTTGAGAAGTGCTAATGATGCATTCACGTATATGGAGAGGATGATTTGAAACTATGAGGTCACACTGACTCAAATTTCAAGTCAAATAATGGATTTAACCTTCTGGTAGAAATGAATGGATTGGAATGGTTCCAATCCAAAACTCGATATTAAGATGACGACATAGACAAGTGATACTGTTATTGGAACAGTATGGATGAAACGGTTCATCCCTGAACTAGATGTAGTTCTAAAAGGTCTCTGATACCATCCCATCATTGTAGGACAACAGTGAGAGCAATCAGTTGTGTGATCGAGCCATCGTCTCTTCAGCAGTTACAGAACATTCTGAGGCTCTTTCACAGGTTCAGAGATAAAGGATTAAGAGGAAATAACGTAATGGAAATATTCCATCTGTAGATAATTTAGCAGATCCCTGACCAAGTCTTAGTCATAGACTTTATGTGAGCATCACTTAGATTTGATGGAGATCAAATGCGAAAGTGATTGGCTTGAGTCCAAGTGGGAGATTGATGGATATAGGTGTCCTCTAAGCCAATCATAAGGCACCTATTTCAATCTGGTTCACTAATAAATGGCATTAAATTCATTATGTAGATTGGCATATTTATAATTGCGCATAATGAAGTCCATGAATATGTGCAATAGTCATCAGATTATGATGAGAACATAATAATGAGACTGATGACTTATAAACACATATTCTCAATTGTTCCTAGTCGTAGGATGTTTGAGAAGGACATCAAACATCCGGTTAGACTAGTACAGGTTATTCCAGCTCATATGATGAGGGTGACTGATCTCGTTAGTTACTAGTGTGGAGACACAATGGTAAACCTGTAGGTGCTCAATGGGGAATGAGTTCACTGAACTGATCCGACATGAATCGCCGAATGGTAATTTACCTGACTGTCAATCGGCTTGATTCATCGTCACAGTAGCGTGGTTGATCCTTGGACTTGAGACACCAAAGACACCTTGTCGGTGGACTTTTGGACTTTGACCTTGACCTACGAATCCCTATCCACGGGATCTCTAATAGTCAAGGATCGGGTCCAGTGGAAGACCTTCGAAAGTGATTGTGTGTTCAATAGAGGATCGTTCGCTCTCAGGTAACTGGAGAGAGAATGCTCTAGAGTAGATCCGCAGGAGTCTCTGGCCAGAGCAGAAACAATATCAGAAAAGTGGTTTTCGGATATTGTACAACAGAGTCTGATTCAAGTGAGTTGACCATCTAGGGTTTGACAGTTGACCATACCCTAGGTTAACTCGAGAGTATTGTGCGAACGAAGGATTATAGCCACGTGGTAACTGTGGACGGACAGGTTCCATGAGTGGGTTGCTGAACCCCATTACCTTCCGGGATCATGCAGTGTTGCTTGGCACCCAACTTGATCGGAAGTCCGACCGAATTTACATGCGATGATAATTCTGTTGAGTAATTAGTTAATATCTAGATATTAATTAATTATAATAAGTCAATAACTAGTTATTGGACTTAACGGGCTGAAAACCGGACTGGTAAATGGGCCTAGAGGGTCACACGCAATAAGATTCTCAGTCGGTGGTACATAAGTGGGATTTATATTAACTCGGGGACTTTTGTGAAAAGTCGCGCCGACTTAATATATATACACGCTGTTGAGAAACCCTGGGCCAAGCTCCAGGATTTCCTTTGCTGGCCGTCATCCCCCCTTTCTCTCTCCTCCTCTGGGCGTCCCGTTCGACGCGCCATAACAGCTTCCGTCTCCGCCGCGTGTGATTCCCGAAAGTCGGGAATTCCCGTCGGCGGGATTTCCGCAATCGTTGCGGCGACGGATCCTCAGCGAGCGAGCTGAAACGGACGAGAGATCGAGGACGAACCACCGCGGAGGATTGCGTGGATACCGTTGGAGGCCGGACGCTTGTGCGGCTCGCGGCATCGCCTCGACGGAACCGAAACGGAAGCGGATTCGAATCCGCGCACGATAATTAGATTCCAACCCGCTTTTTCGGTTTGAGTTTTTCATTCCGAATCGGATCAGCGGGCATCGGGCGGGTTTAATTTTTGTTCTTCGCTTCCGCTATGTTCTTCGCGTCCCGCCCGGATCCCAACAATGCCATTGGTCGTTAATACTTGTACAAGAAAGTATAGAGACCACACTAGATATGAGTACAATTAATAGTGGTTCTACACTATAGATGTATTCTCTTAATTTATTAGAATAGTAAGAAGACACTTGTAGACATATACATAATCATTTTAAAGTGATCCATTTGGCCACCTATAAGTATATACTTAAGCACTTCTATGCTATCCTTTAGGTCTTACTCTTGAATATAAATATAGATTATTTCTAGTTCCATGATAAGTAAATTTACTAACGCATACATAATCTGTAAATTAGTTAGGAGAGTGGATCTGTGAAAGATATTTGGAAGTTAAAACACATTATCCTGATTAGAGATTAGATTAATCTTCTAGACGTCGTTGAGGCGGGTCGGTAGGTGCATAGAAAGGATGACCGATATTTTATTGGGGTTGACTTCAACCCCGCTGAGTTTCCATGAAATCCACGAACTTCCTGGCTGTAACCCCGAAGGCACACTTGGCAGGGTTCAGCTTCATGCTGTACCTCCTCAGCGTGTCGAAGGTCTCCATGAGGTCATCCAGGTGGTCGGTAGCCTTAATGGACTCTACTAGCATGTCGTCCACATATACTTCCATATTGCATCCGAGCCGGTCGAACATTCGGTTCACCAGCCTCTGGTAAGTTGCACTGACGTTCTTCAAACCGAAAGGCATTCAGGTGTAGCAATATAGCCCTGCCTCAGTGACAAAGGCAGTGTGTTCTTCATCAGCCTTGTTCATTTGAATCTGGTGATAGCCAGAGAAGGCATCGAAGAAGCTCAGACGTTCATGACCGACAGTGGTGTCGATCAACTAGTCCACGTTCGGCAAGGGGAAGTAGTCTTTCAAAGTTATTTTATTGAGGTCGGTGAAGTCTACGGACATGCGCCACTTCCCACTAGCCTTTTTCACCAGTACCACATTGGCGACCAACATAGGGTATTGGGCGTGTCTAATCACGCCCATTTCCAAGAGCTGGTTGACTTGCTCTTCGACTACTTCCTACCGATCAAGAACAAGGCACCTCTTTCGCTGCTGTACAGGAAGGTGTCTCGAGTCTAGGTTGAGGGAGTGTACAGCGGCCCCCGGAGGTATCCCTGGTAGGGGGGTTCCCTCCCAAGAGAAGACATCCAAGTTCCTCGACAGGAATTCTTGATATTGAAACTTCTGCTCCTCAGGCAAGGAAGCCCCTATCTTTAGCTCCTGGTCGGCAGACGGCCCTACCCTGACAGTAGCTAGCTCTTCAGATGGTTGTGCGTTCCTCTACTGGTCTTCTGCCACCTCTCTAACAATCATCACCAGCTTCTTCAGTTGAGCATTAGTAGAAGCCAGGCACGTCTGCCTGGAGACTTTCTGGTTTTCCAGCTCTTCCCCGACTTCGTCGGGCGTCGGGAATTTGAACTTCTGATGTAAGGATGAGGGGACAACAAGGAACTTCCCTAGAGACTCCCTCTCGAGAATGCCATTGTAAGCCGATGGTACATCTGTAGGTACTTAGAATGACCGTGTGATTAACATGAAACATCTATGTTGTTTAGTGTAAACTAACCTATTAAAAACAGCAACTAAAGTGCAGTGATCGCCAGAAACTTTTAACTTAAAAACGTTTCAAAAGAGATATGATCGCCTACCTTTCAAACGCGGAAGATTGAGTCCTTGGTTCCCCTTCCTCAGCCGGCTGAAGAAAGAGAGCCCTTTCTTTGCTTCTTTGTTCTTGCTGTTGAGTTTGAGGTTGAGGATCGTCCAGAAGTTATGCTTGATTTCCCCTTTTTGATCTCTTGTTGTTGTTGAGTGCAGCAGAGACAGAAACAGAAAAATGAAGAACTATGATGAGAATTTAAGTAGAAGTAGTATCTGAACTAATCATGATGTTAAGCATATTTAAAACAGCAAACTCACTTTTTTAATGGCTTTGAAACCCCTTAGATCAAGTAGGTTTTTTGAAAGATTATGCTGTGGTGTGTGTTTGCATGAAGTGAATATGAAGAATGAAACTAATGAAATGAATGCAGTAATGAAAAACTTATGCCCAATCGGTTGAAGCTTTGAAAGGATGAAGATCTTGAAAGAGACGCCGACTTCTGGAAATGGCAGCGCTCCGGCGTTACGACGTTGTTGCTTCGATCTTTAACTCGCTATAACGCTATGGCTCAACTCAATTTAATTCTATTCTCTCTCTTTTTTCTCTTCAACATGCAGGGTATTTATAGGCATTTCTTGCGTTCGCGATTAACATTGAAAAATCCCGAATTTATCCATCTTAACCGACAGATAAATACTGATTAATTCATCTTTATCTGTAATTATCTAAAACGCGTCCACCTTGGCTGACGCCTTTCAGATTAATTAAGATAAGGATAAATATCCGGGAAAACTTATCTTTATCTTTATTAGGTAAAACGCGTCCACCTGTGTAGACGTCTTTTAGACTAATTAAGATAAGGATAAACATCCGGAAGAGAAGTTAAAATCACTTAGGAAACTTAAAACACGTCGACCTTAACAGACGCCTTTTAGTTAATAAATAAATTAATTAAAATTCAAATTTAAACGTTAAAACATGAATAAACTCTAAATGGCGTCCACTTGGGTCGACGTTTTTTAGAATTCTTCATATTTTAACTCAAATTTGAGCTAAAATCAATTCAATTGATTAACTTAAACACATCTGTTAAACCCAACACTTAAAAAGATTAATAAAAATTAATCAATGATTAATTATCAGACCATTATGAGGCATTATTATATGATATGAAATTTACTCGAAATGACGTCAAAATTAGCGTGTCTACAGCTGCCTCACCTTGGCATCGTCTTTGCAAGGGAGTGAATGAAATGGAATGTACTGAAAAGGTGATGCCAAGGTGTGATGAGACACGCTCTTAACATCACATGATTGGAATTTTTCTCGAAATCATCAACGAAGATAGCTCAAGGAAATCAATGGAATTAATCCTGTCTGGATGAAGTAGACAAGGAAATAAAATAAGGTTGATCAACCTCCTTGGAGTGGGAAGTACCCCAGGTCATAGACACTGCAGGTTTCATCATGGGGAGCGTTTGCCAGCCAATGTGGACGTGCTGCAGCCATGATGGATCTTAAAAGAAAACAAGAATATTGGATAAAGAATCCAATCAAGGATAGAATTCCAAGGATATCTTTAAGCGAACCTCAAAGATAATCAAGATACTCAATTCGGAATGGAATATTTCATATCATGTTGGAGTTATTTGATTTAATGGTATGAAATTTAATCAATAATTAATTCTTATCACAATGATTTCAAAGTCCTACATGATGCATGCTGGGCTAAAAGAAAAATATAAAGTCAAATAAAATATAAATTAATCAAAGATTATATTGTTAAATTGTCATTAATGAGTCAAGATACCAATTCTTGTAATCCAGTGCTAAGCCGAAGCTTGTTTATCCACGCACCGTTTCACAAAAGTGGAACCATCGTCCTCACTAATTAACAATCCAACGGCCTATCCGTGCGATTAAGAATTCTCTGGAATTATCACTGTTTTTGTTGAAGGGGAACTCAAATTCCAGTTTCATCAAAAACACAAGGTCCTTGATATAGTCTAATAAATATTTATCATATAGTAATGCGAATGATTTACATAGAAGAGTACAAGGGTAGAAATAACCGTCTTTTTAGCCACGGTCGGGACTTCCTAAACTCCCATAGTAGGATCTTCTTGATATTTCCAGCTTTGTAATCATTTCTTTGAATTTCTGAAACGCGTCGTGTAGTGTTGACGCCATTCAATATTGAAACGCGGCGGTTCTCCTCGACTCCTTTTCCTCACAGAAACAGGTTCTTCTATTCGAATTCTCACTCTTTTCATGTCTTGTGTCCTGTATACAACTTGAACAAACAAGTTAAGCATCTGTTCAGGCTTAGCCCCTTGCCTGACCAAACAAATGGTCAATCAATCTTTTCCTTGAATAAATAGTCAAGGGGCATAGCCTTTATTAACAAAGGTAATAAGAATAATCAGACTTAAACAAAGTGCGACATACAAGCAAACATATGCTCACTGAAAAATAAAAGGAGTGAAACACATTAAATGCAACAAGCAAATGCTAATTGAAATATTCATTTTTGTTTGGGTTTTGAAATATGTATTCTTTTTTTAGATTTTGACAAATGTACATTTTTTTTGAATTTTTTGAAATATGTACTTTTTTTTTGAATTTTTGACTATGTATATTTTTTTTTTTGAATTTTGACATATGCAATTTTTTTGAATTTTTGACATATGTATTTTTTTTGACTTTTTTTTTTTTTTTTTTTTTTTTTGACTAAAAGACCAGTATGGTACTTAGATCAAAAGATCATATTCATTTATTAACTTAATTTCTAAATTGTTCTTTAACAACTTAACTTAAAACCCATCGTGTTTGAACTTGTGTTTCCATTCGTGATCCCATTTGATGATTTGACCCTTAATCAATCTAAGCCATTCCTTAAGCTTGAAGTACATCTCTTTAGAAAGAAAAGAAGAATAGATTTAGAAAGCCCATGAGAAGGTTCCGGAGACTTAAAAAGATGTCCCTTTCCAACCCTAATATCCGTTGGGGTTCGGTCATTTTCTTTCCGGGGTATTTATTGACCTTGCGTTCCCTTTTGTTTCATTTCATGGCCTTGATGTAACGTTTGTAGTGTAATGACCTTTTGATTTTGAATTTGGCTTTTTGCCTTGCTTTTGCTTTTCTATCCTTTTCTTTCTTTGCTTTGCTTTGGAACGGATCTCCCCCATTTTTTTATGACGGCCTCCTACTAAGATGGTGGGTATTCTTGGTAATCTATTCTAAGCCTCGTTCCGACATCATGGGCCGAGTGTAAAACATAATTTTATTTAAAAGGAATGATTTGTACTTTATACTCTTAGTCAAGCTTTTGATATTCTTTAGGACTTGGCATCTCTTGTTACTCACGAATCAAACGTGTCAGTGTGTGCAGTAATGGGTTTGAAGTTAATTATTCAGACTAACAAAGAAATTTGAGTTTATAAATTTTCTGATTCCTCTGGTCTTTGTACCATACTGATCGACTATTTAACCTAAGGGTAGTATTTCTTAAGGTGTAAACCATTCCAAGGATGATTTAGCTCTTCTCCTTCTGCATTAATAAGACGATAAGCATTACCAGGATAAGCGTGTGATACAACATAAGGTCCTTCCCAATTGGGTTGGAGCTTAGAACGCGGACCACCAGGTTTTACAAAAATTCTTTTAACAACCATTTCACCGACTTTGAACTTTCGTTCAATGACTTTCTTTTGATAAAAACGTGCTAATCTGTTTTGATAAGCTTTTGCATGATTAGCAGCTGACCATCTTTTCTCGTCTAAAAGTTCCAATTGGGCAAGAAGTGCTGAACGATGTTCATTAATGAAAAATTCTTTGTTCAATTGTACTCTTAATGACGGTATAAGGATCTCATATGGAACTACCGCCTCCATTCCAAATGTTAAGGAATAAGGAGTCTGCCCAGTAGGCGTGCGGATTGAAGTTCGGTAGGCCCATAGAGCCTCAACCAATTTTTCTGGCCAATCTGCGAATTTGTTAGATTTACACGTCTTTTTGATAATTTTTATCAAAGTCTTATTAGTTGCCTCTGCTTGGCCATTGCCTTGCGGATAATAAGGAGATGAATGATGCAATGCAATTTTATACCTGTTGCAGAGGTCCTTCAATTCCTGTGACACGAACTGCGGTCCGTTGTCTGTGACGATGGTACTTGGAATTCCGAATCTTGTGATGATGTTCTTCATGATGAATTTGCAGACGGTTGATGCTTTGATCTCCACGTATGCTTCAGCTTCTGCCCACTTGGTGAAGTATTCCGTTGCCGTGAGAATGAAAGATTTTTGCTTGATGCCGGAATCTGGGTTACCAAGAGGTCCAATAATGTCGAAAGCCCACATGGAGAAAGGCCATGGGGAAGAAACAGGATGGAGTGAAGATGCAGGAGAATGAATTTTGTCGGCGTGAAGTTGACACTTGGCACACCTACGGACATATCCTACACAATCTTCTTCCATGGTTGGCCAATAAAATCCTTGTCTAAGGATCTTCTTTGCTAGCATCTGTCCATTGACATGGCCACCACAAACTCCACTATGAGCTCCTTCCATAACCTTCCAAAGCTCATCTTCGTCTAAACATCTCAGAAGAACTCCATCAAAACCTCTCTTATACAATGCTCTCCTGATAGCTCTTTTTTCCTCAGCTGTAGCTTCTTCAGGATATGATTGATCTTCACAATATTTTGCAATTTCATAATACCATGGCTTCTGTTCATCATCCATCTCTTCTGACAGCTCCATCAACATGATTTCTCTTTTCTCCACAATACTTCCATCTTTGAATTTCTTCAGCAACTTCTCCTTAGTTCTAAGAAATGAAGGATCTTTCACGGCGGGTGAAAGACGCCTATGAACTATGATTGATTCAGATTGCTTGCTGATAGGAAAATCAAGAGAAGATGCAAGTGAAGCTAGAGCGTCAGCTAGGATGTTTTGATTTATAGGGACATGGACAAAGATCAATTTTGTGAAAAGCTTTGAGTAAGCAGAAGTAAGTTCTTTATATGGCTTGAGCTTGGGATCAAGAGTTCGATACTTGGTCAACACTTGGCGAAGAATTAATTGGCTATCACCTACAATCCTGAGTTTGGTGGCACCATGAAAATGAGCAGCCTCGAGACCAGCAAGAAGTGCCTCGTATTCAGCTATGTTGTTGGTGACTGGAAAATCAAGCTGAAAGGCTTGTGGAATGGTGACACCTTCAGGTGATAACAGAACGATTCCGATACCCTTTCCATGAGAATTCAGAGCTCCGTCAAAATGCAGAGTCCACATATCATCTCTGATTTGATTTACGGACATCAGTTCCTCATCCGGAAACTCTGATTGTACTGGATCAAATCGAGGAAGGGGATGATGAGCGAGATGTTCCGCTATGGCATAGCCCTTGATCGCTTTCTGTTGAATGTAAATGATATCGAATTGAGATAGAAAGCTTTGCCATCGCGCTAACCTATCAGTAAGAACAGATTTCTCCAGAAGGAATTTGATCGGATTCATCCTAGCGATGAGATGGACTTCGTGGGCCAGAAAATAATGCTTCAATTTCTGAACAACCCAAACCAATGCTGCACATGTTTTCTCCATCGCCGTATATCTCTGTTCAGCGGGGTTGAGAAGTTTAGAGAGATAGTAGGCTGCCCTCTCCTTTCCTTCTTCATCTTCTTGTGCTAGGACAGCCCCCACTGCATCATCCAGGACAGAAATATAAAGTATCAATGGTTTGCCTGGAGATGGTGGTCTCAAAACAGGAGGACTTGCCAAATAGTCCTTTAATCCATCAAATGCCTCCTGACACTTATCGTCCCAATTAAATTTGACTCCTGGCTTGGTAAGCTCGTAGAACGGCTTACACCTTTGTGAGTGCTGGGAGACAAAACGGCGAATAAATTGCAACCTCCCGATTAATCTTCTCAATTCTTTCAAGTTTTTGGGAGGTGGCATTTCTCTGATAGCCTTCGCCTTATTGGGATCGATCTCAATTCCCCGTTTGCTGACAATGAATCCAAGCAATTTCCCTGAAGATACCCCGAATACACATTTCTTGGGGTTCATCTTCAACTGATATTCTCTCGATCTCTCTAATACCCTTGCCAAAACTTTGGCATGCTCAGCCTTCGTTTTAGACTTAACCAATAAGTCATCCACATACACTTCCAAATCTATATGCATCATGTCATGAAATATTGCCATCATAGCCCTTTGATAAGTGGCTCCAGCATTCTTCAATCCAAATGGCATGACGACATAACAATATGTTCCCCAAGGTGTAGTGAATGAAGTCTTCTCTTGATCCTCTTCTGCCAGCTTAATCTGGTTGTATCCTGAAAATCCATCCATAAACGATAACGTCTCATAGCCAGCAGTGTTATCGATGAGTACATCAATATGAGGCAATGGAAAATCGTCTTTAGGACACGCCCGGTTCAGATCGCGGAAGTCAATGCAAATTCTGACCTTCCCGTCCTTTTTCATAACCGGGACTATGTTGGCCACCCATTGTGGATAAAGGACAACTCTAATGAATTTGACTTTGTGTAATTTGTCGACCTCTTCCTTCATCTTTAAAGCCATTTGTGGGTGGAATCGCCTTAATTTCTGCTTGACCGGACTAGCTCCACCTTTTAATGTTAACCTGTGTTCAACTAAAGATGAGTCTAACCCCGGCATATCCTCATAACTCCAGGCGAAAGTGTCCTTATAATCCTTAAGCACTTGTATCATTGCTTTTTCATCCTCTGCAGAAAGATTTTTACTGACGAGGACAACCTTAGGTTCGTCTTCAGTCCCTAAGTTTATTTCTTTTGTGGGCTCTTCGACGGCAGCTGAAGGTTCATCAAATCTCTTCACTCCACTGGCATATGCCTCAGCTGCGTCCTCATCATCTTCCTCATCTTCAACGATGGGGTCCTTTTCATGCACTAACTCATATACCCCGTACCCATCATTGACTGACTCATCATCTGTATAATCTTCTGGCATCTGAATTGGATCTTCTAAAAGCTGAGGGATTAAAGAGCAAAAGGAACATTTATCAGCCAAATCCTGGAGGTATCTTTCTGGAATTTGCCTACCCTTAGGCTTCCTAGACTTCCTAAACTGACTAACCTGCCTAAAACTGGACTCCCTAACTTCACTAAACTGCCTATCATAACCTAATGAAGATGAAGCAGGATGAAAATCCTGGGATACAGGTGGAAATACAGGGGAATCCTCCCGTGGGGAGGGACAGAGTAGATCTAGGAGAGAATCTTGACCGACGGACCCGCGCGATGGGGTGTAATTGGACAAATAAGATGTTTCCTCGATAATGATTTGGGAAGAATTTGTTGTAAAATTGGCGTTTTTTTTTGGATATCGGAGGAATTATACATGAAGCAGGAGTGAATACAAATGGGAGGAGAATCGGACGGAGGAAGCGGCACCAAGGCCAGAGGATTAGGGGGATCATATAGCAATATGTCCCAGATCAGATCATACATCCTCTCTAGGTCGAGAGGAGGTTGTGGAATAAAGTCCCGAGGGGACAGAGTTATCATAACGGGCGGGGCCCGTGGAATATCTTCAATTATGACCCGCGACCAAGTCGGGGTCAAGAGTAGTGTACGAAAAAGAGTATGGAGCATGAAGACATGTGAAGGATATGTCCCCTTCCAGAGCAGATCTGTTGTATAACCAGCTTCATAGGGGTCATCTGGCTCCCCTTCATCAGTTTGTTCGGACAGCAGTATCCGCTTGTCAAAGATTGCGCCAGGGCTCTCAATTAGCTCGTCGATCTGCGGTGGCCACTTGGGTTCTGCAGGATCCAGAAATAGTCTGTTCAGCGCTATGTATAGGTCCCTCAGGTCGAACCATCTGTACCATTCGCATTCAGGGTCATGGAATTTTCTCCTCTTCATAGGCCGCAGAGCCTCCAAGGATTGGTACGTAAGTAGTTCGGAACAATGTTTGGCCAAGTCCCTCCCATATATGTCATGGAAGTCAAAACAGGAAGTAATGACCACCATGTTGTCGTGACTAAGTATGGGCCCTTTCACAAAATGTGTATATAGAGTCCATGTTAAGGGATCTCGGCCTTCTTTCAGTGGTGTGGACATTGTTTCCAAGATTTCTTGACCATCTTCTTGCTGAACCCTGTCTTGCTTTAGTTTCCTCGGCCTATAGCCCAGACCGCTTCCAGGTACTGCCCGATGATTTTTAACAGGAGTGGTCCTGCCTTGCAACTGTGTGCCCAGACCTTTCCCAGGCTCATAGCCGTTTTTCATCATGATTCTCCATCCTGGGGTACTCATGCACTTCCCCCTTTTGATAGCATTTAATGGGTATGGAGAAATGGTAGCGGCTTTCAAAGGATCAGCCACTGGACGGTAGACCTGTAATACCGACAGAAAAGGTTGTCGGCCAGGTAAAACAGCAGACTTAATATTTAGGGTATGAGCAGCAGCAAGGATCGGCATGCTCGTCACTTTAATAATTCGTCCTTTGTAAGGGAATTTGAGGCATTGGTGATTCGTAGAAGGAATCGCCTCAAGAGTTTTGATATAAGGACGTCCCAGAATGGCATTTATGGAAGGGTCGATTTCTAGAATATGAAATTCGACCTCTGCATGACTTACTGGACCTAACTCTACCTTTAAATAAACCATTCCCAGAGGGGAACGGGTAGAATTGTCATATGCCGTAACTGAGATGGGGCTAGGCAGCCATTTCTCCTTGGGCACACCGCATAGCTCCAGGGTCTTCGGAGGTAAAACGTTAATTGAAGCCCCTGTATCAACCAGGCATGCATCCACGGCCTTTTTGCAGATATTGACCGTGATGCTCAGAGCCATGCTTCTAGCGGCTGGCGGTGCTAGTTCCGATGTGTGAAATGTAATTGAGGGCTGATCCCCCTGAGGAACTAGTAGTGCTGCAATTTTCTCTACCGGCACGTCTTCGTTAACCATCACCTTCTGTAGGTATTCCATTAAGGCTTCTTGGTGAATCTTGGACCTTTTAATCAATTCCAGTACAGTGATCCGTGCCGGTGTTCTGTCCAGATGTTTCAATAAGTCGTATTGAGTGCCTGGTGCACTCTCTTCATTATGGGCTTCCTCAGTCGGCTGTGATAGGCCGTCTCTGACTGTGGACTGAGGAAAGACCTTGTTGAAAATCCTTCCACTCCGGAGCGCATGTTCCTCGACCGTGGAGGATCCAGGTGACACCTTGAGTACCGCAGAATCGGGTGGCGTAAGTGGTGCGGAGGGTTGATGCGTAGGTGGTGGCGTTGGGTTAGGTGGTGATGGCGTAGGGTTAGGTGGTGATGGCGCGGTGCGGATTAAAGGCCTAGAGGGTTGAATGGTAGATGGGTAAATGATTGGCGAAGTGGGGAATGGTACGCGTAATAGCGGTCTGGATGGTTGGGGCATATCTGGGTAGGTGGTAGCGGGTGAAGTAGGAAATGGTATGCGTAATAATGGCCTAGATGGTAAAAGGGGTGCGTTATTGGTTTGCGGAGGGGTATATGATGGAGGCGTAGGAGTGCGGGGCGTAATGGGTCTAAGGAAGGTGGGTAGTGGTAGTGGGTTATTGGATGCGGGCGAATGATATGTGGGTGTGGGTAGAGGGGCGATGGTGACGGGTTGTGGTCTGGGTATGTGGATGGTGCGGCGTGGTAGTCGCTCTGCGGTACTTTGAACGTGACCCGTTGAGTAGAGAGAGGAAGAGTCCTCTATCCTCCATTGTTGCCCACGACCAGCCTCAGACTGGCTGTTCGTTAGAATGGGAGCAACCTGGTTCTGGTTCTGGTGCTCCGGGAGTGGATTCTGCACTATGCCCATGTTGGGTGGTGCTGTTGCTTGTGCTGGTGGTCTTGCTTGCTGCTGCTGTTGCTGCTGTTGCGGTCTCCTCGCCTTCAGGGCTGTTATGTATTTCTTCATTTCCTCCCAGTCTATGCCGCCCTGCTCGTTGAGATCATGAATGTAATCTCTGAATTGGAAGCAGGTGTCAATGGTATGCCCAGGTTGCCTATGGAAGTAGCAATATCTGGACGTATCGGCATTTTGAGGCCAGACGGCCTTTTCCCTTGGCAAAACTAAGGCGTTAGCTGCCATTAAAGCACTGAAGATATCGGCCAAGGATTCTGGGAGAGCCGGGTATTCTACCCTCTTCGGGCCTGGAGGTCTCCTCTGCTGGTTGTAGTCACCAGGAGGAGGGACATTGTGGTACGCCGGCGGTGCGCGCGGCTGGTACTGTGGCTGTTGTTGCTGCTGATACTGCTGCTGCTGGGGTTGCTGGTACTGCTGTTGCCGTTGCGGCTGTTGCTGTAGCTGTTGCTGATTCTGATTCTGATTCGGCTGCTGGGGCCGCTGATACTGTTGTTGGTACTGGGGGTTCTGCTGCTGTCTGTACCCTTGCTGTTGTGGCCTCTGGTACTGCTGCTGACTCCTCACGAACTGGGGCGAGTTATTGTTCATGGTACTCACTTGCTCATGAGAGAGCGTGCCCTCAGTAGTCGGACCTGTGCTGGAAGAGTTCGGCACTGCAGGCTTCCGAGGCGGAGGCCTGCTAGGTCTATGAGGATCAAAGACGCTAGAGAATGTAGCGTCCTTGAAAGCATTCTGGCAGTACCGTGCTCTTTCATAGAGCTCTGCCATGTTAGTCAAATTGTTCAAGGAGAGGACGAGCTTGAACTGGGGCGTGGCATTAGAAATCAACATTTTCACTTGTTCGGACTCGGACAAGTGATCCTTCACTTTTTCAGCCAGACCCCGCCACCTGTCAGCAAAACTGACAAACTCCTCATCAGGTTTCATCTTTTCTGCAATGAGGTCCGTGATAGACAAAGAGGGTGCAACTCTGTCCTGGTATCGTTGAATAAATTTGCGTGAAACGATACCGTAATCCTCTACTTCTGAGGGTTCCAGGGAAAAGAACCACTCGAGGGCTGGTCCCTCTAGAGATCTCCTGAACAAGAAGGCCAACGACCTCTTATCATTCTGCCAGAAAGAGGATTCATACATGAACTCCTTCAGATGTGTAAAGGGGTTACCAGTACCGTTGTACTTTCGGTATACTGGCATTTCAGAGGGTGGCAGATGGAATACTGGCAGGCTCGGTAGACTGATTTCTGGCACAGCTTTGACCCCCATCATTTTCTGGAGGTTATTAAATTGCTCATCCATACGCTCCATTTTGGCCAGCAGCGTTTGTGTGGTCAGATCTGCCTGGGGAGGAGGAGGAGGAGGAGGTACTTGGTAGGCCTGCTGCCTAGAGTATGTTGGGCAGGGTGGACAATAGAGGGGAGGTCCGGCAGAGCTTCCGCCATGCCCGAGGGCATTTTGATAAGTAGGCGTTTGCGGTCTAGCCGGTTGCCTAGATGATGAAAGCTGCGGCCCAGCTGGCCGAGAAGTAATATGAAGGCCCTCCATAGCCTGATGGATATAAGGAGGAGGAAAAGAAGGTTGCTGAGGAACAGCAGGGGGAGCCACAGGGTTCGGCTCGGCAGGCTGCATAGGTGCCTTCCCCTTCAAAATAGATTGGATCGCTTCGAACTGCTGAGGGTCCAGTCGGGAGGCAAGAACTCCCAGAGCATTAATGAGATCCGTAGGATCAGAGGATGAGGGATCATTCTGATTCATGTCCCCCTCAAGATCAGGATTAGGGATCGCATATTCATGCGGAAGAGGATCAGGATATTGATCACGTGGAGGCAAAAGAGGTGTCCGAACATTCCCATCTAGACGATATGGAATGGGGATAGAACTACGGGAGGCATCAGCATCTCTCCCACTCTCATAGTTGTATTCAGAATCCCGAGGGGCATTAGCATCTCCCTCGTAATTAACCATGGCGTCTGGAGCCACACTCAAGTCCCTACCTGATCGTAGCAACATGATGTTAGATTCCCTTTTCAAAGATTTAATCAAACAAGTTGTACAGAGATTAATCAAACAAGTGGATGCTTAACGTGATTTTAGGATTCCTTGTTGAGTTATTTGAATTGGATTAAACCACAATTTAGCTCAGGGAAAGGATCCTAGTTTCAGTTCAATTTCCACCGTTATTCTCTAGGGCTTTTCTCTCACAACGCTTTCAGAATCTAACCGGGACTTCAATTGGTACAACCAGCCCGATGATCAAGGAGGAATACCTTGATTTTGGGGACTTATGGAGGTCTCAACGTCAACTTCTCTAGTCTGATCAAGGGACCAACCCAATCAGAGAGAGTTGCTGACGTCGAGTAATGTGTTCCTAAGAAGAGGAGGGTATTAGCCTCAATGCGTATGTCCTGTGGCCTGGATGGCCTCTAATGCTTAGTAAGTAATGGGTAGCTAGCACTCAAAACACAGAAATCTGGAAACTGAAAAAGATTAAGAAACTGTCTGAATCGCGTCGATGTTAGTCGACGCTATTCAAAACAGAACTTAATTTTTCGCAGAAGCAGATGCAGACAGCAGAGAAACTGTGAAGCCTGAAACGCGTCTAGGGGTGTTGACGCGGTTTTGAAACGCGTCAGCTATCCTGGACGCTTTTCAGTTCGCAGAAATAATTTTCCAGGAGGATTTTCTGGGTTGAATCCTCCTCAAACAAGGTAAAAAGCAGTAAACAATCGACTCATGCAAATTTTTTTAGTTCCAGATTTTAAACAGGATGGTTTACTAACTAAACAACTAGAAAAACAATCAATCACACATCATTTTTATCACAAAAACAGCTTTTTGAGTTAATCAAGGGGGGGGGGGGCAAGATCTTGCCACTGGGGTGTGCACGTGGTGCACGAGGGAAATCAATTAAACTAAACACTCACCAATTGGTGAGGACGTGTCCAGAGACACAAATGGTGCACCGTGGGTGCCCGATATGATGATAGCAAGAACAAAAAGAAACTAAAAGATGGCGAGACCAAGTCCCACCGTGATCGCCAAAAAAGCTGTAGGTGCTTAGAATGACCGTGTGATTAACATGAAATATCTATGTTGTTTAGTGTAAACTAACCTATTAAAAACAGCAACTAAAGTGCAGTGATCGCCAGAAACTTTTAACTTAAAAAAGTTTCAAAAGAGATATGATCGCCTACCTTTCAAACGCGGAAGATTGAGTCCTTGGTTCCCCTTCCTCAGCCGGCTGAAGAAAGAGAGCCCTTTCTTTGCTTCTTTGTTCTTGCTGTTGAGTTTGAGGTTGAGGATCGTCCAGAAGTTATGCTTGATTTCCCCTTTTTGATCTCTTGTTGTTGTTGAGTGCAGCAGAGACAGAAACAGAAAAATGAAGAACTATGATGAGAATTTAAGTAGAAGTAGTATCTGAACTAATCATGATGTTAAGCATATTTAAAACAGCAAACTCACTTTTTTAATGGCTTTGAAACCCCTTAGATCAAGTAGGTTTTTTGAAAGATTATGCTGTGGTGTGTGTTTGCATGAAGTGAATATGAAGAATGAAACTAATGAAATGAATGCAGTAATGAAAAACTTATGCCCAATCGGTTGAAGCTTTGAAAGGATGAAGATCTTGAAAGAGACGCCGACTTCTGGAAATGGCAGCGCTCCGGCGTTACGACGTTGTTGCTTCGATCTTCAACTCGCTATAACGCTATGGCTCAACTCAATTTAATTCTGTTCTCTCTCTTTTTTCTCTTCAACATACAGGGTATTTATAGGCATTTCTTGCGTTCGCGATTAACATTGAAAAATCCCGAATTTATCTATCTTAACCGACAGATAAATACTGATTAATTCATCTTTATCTGTAATTATCTAAAACGCGTCCACCTTGGCTGACGCCTTTCAGATTAATTAAGATAAGGATAAATATCCGGGAAAACTTATCTTTATCTTTATTAGGTAAAACGTGTCCACCTGTGTAGACGTCTTTTAGACTAATTAAGATAAGGATAAACATCCGGAAGAGAAGTTAAAATCACTTAGGAAACTTAAAACGCGTCGACCTTAACAGACGCCTTTTAGTTAATAAATAAATTAATTAAAATTCAAATTTAAACGTTAAAACAGGAATAAACTCTAAATGGCGTCCATTTGGGTGGACGTTTTTTAGAATTCTTCATATTTTAACTCAAATTTGAGCTAAAATCAATTCAATTGATTAACTTAAACACATCTGTTAAACCCGACACTTAAAAAGATTAATAAAAATTAATCAATGATTAATTATCAGACCATTATGAGGCATTATTATATGATATGAAATTTACTCGAAATGACGTCAAAATTAGCGTGTCTACAACATCGACCACCGTGAACTCGATCTCTTGAGTAACGGACTTTGGTAATGTCCCCAGAGTCAAGGGTAGGGTGATGACGCCTTCGGCCATGACAGGTTGGCCGCTCAAGTCGTATATTGGCGTCCAAACCCTTCTCAACCTTTTCATCTCCGGGTCGATCTGTTTAAAACAATCAAGAAAAATGATGTCAAGTGAGCTATCATTGTCAACAAATATTCTCTTTACCTTGAAGTCCGCGATCTTAGGTTCTATCACCAAGGCGTCGTTGTGAGGCAGCATGAGCCCTTCCAGGTCTGCTTCAATGAAGGTGATCGGATCCTTGGTCAAGGGCCGATGGGAGGTCGAGGCGACTTCCCGGGCAGGCTTTTGAGTCTCGAAAGTGTAGCTTCACCACCTCTTGTTGTTGTCTCCGCCGCTGGCCGATCCTCCATAGATGATATGGATTACGCGCTCGGCCTGGGGTGGCAGAGTGCGTTCGGCAGTAAGGGGAGACCAATCGCAGTGCCGTTGGTCGGGCTCCGGGTTATCGACATACCTCTTCAGGTGCCCCCTTTTTATAAGGTTCTCGATCTCCCTCTTGAGATCATAACATTCTGAAGTGTAGTGCCCATATTTGTGGTGATTGGCACAGAACTGTTAGTCTTAGGTGGCCTACAAGCCAATATGACTATGTAAATCTCGTTCATTTATTAATAAAAATAGCATTATTTCATTATGTGTAAATTCATATTGTTATTATCTTATAATGAAGTCTGTGAATATGTACAATAGTGATCAGATTATGATGAGATCATATCAATGAGATTGATCACTTAAACACACATATTCTTAATAGTTCCTAGTCGAAGGATATTCGAGAAAGACATCGGATATCTAATTAGACTAGTACAGATTACTCCTACTCATACGATGAGGGTGATTGTTCTCATAGTCACTTATGTGGAGACACTAAGGCGAATCTGTAGGTGCTCATTAGAGAATGAGTTCACTGAACTAATCCGACTGAATCACTGGATGGTATAGTACCTCAATGTCAACCAGCTAGATTCTATTATCGTAGTTGCGTGGATGGTCCTCAGACCTGAGACACTAAGGACACCTTGTCGGTGGACTTCTGTGCTTTGACCTTGGTTTACGGATCTCTATTCACGGGATTCTAAACAGCTAAGGATCAGGTACAATGGAATACCGTTGAAGGGAATTGAGTGTCAATAAGGAATCATCCGCTCTCGATACTTAGTAAGAGAATGCTCTAGGAAGGATGCGCAGGAGTGCCTGACCAGGGTAGACGATAATATCAAAAAAGGAGTTTTTCGATATTATACGACAACATCAGATCCAAGTGAGTCGACCGGTTAGGGTTTGACGGTATACTATACCCTAAGTTGACTCGAGAGCATTGTACGAATGAATGATTATATCCACGCGGTAACTGTCGACGGAAAGGTTCCAAAAATAGATTGCTTAACTTTAATATCTTCCGGGTTCACGCGATGTTGCTTGGCACCCAACGTGATCAGAGGCCCGACCGAATTTAATGTGCTACATTGATTCAGTCGATTGATTAATATAAGTTATTAATTAATTAATTAAGTCAGTGAGGAGTCACTGGGTTTAATAGGCCATTAATTGGGCCTAGAGGGTCACACACAAATGGTTCTCAAGGCGATGGATTAATAAGTGGGTTTTATATAAACCGGGGGTATTTATGAAAAACTACGCAGTCAATATAAAATGTACCGAAGAGGCTGAGCAGGTGAGGCTGTTGCTCAACCCTAGCTGCCCCCTCCTCTCTCCCTCTCTCTGGCATCCCAGGCCAGCCCTCTACTATGGGTCTACTCTGTCGTCTTCTCCGACTCCCATTTGACGGGAATTTGACCGCGCATTGGGGCAGTCGTTGCAGCGAACGGCGAATCGCTCATGGGCTGGCGTTTGAGTGGACTTCGCTAGAGGCCAAGCGTTTGTGCGGCTGGTGGTGTCACACGAACGAAACCATTTGGACGCGGATTCAAATTCGCGCACGGTAATGTCCGATTACCCGAATATCCAATTTTAGTTTAATCGAAACGGACTGCGATCACAACATATTAATTTTTGTTTTTCCACTGCGGTTGAGATCCCGAGAACCCAATAAGAACTTTACAGACTTCTCTGCTCCTGGATCAGGCTTGATCTTCCTCGGCCACCTGAGGTAGCCCTCATCTTTGATCTCCCGGAGAATCCGATCGATCGGCATGTTGAGAGGGGTGTAATTTTCTTCTCTTTTAAAATCGGGGTGCTCCCGTCAGTCATCTCAATTCTCCTGCTGCGACCCCTTTAGGGGTCGGTCGTCGGTGTTGTGGTTGAACCGCTTCCTACCCTTGGTTGGTTCTTAGTTCTTGGCTCTCCGACCTTCCCGGACTTAGCCGGTCGCTGAGCACGGTAGGCCGGTAGGAGCTCCTCGCTATGAATGCACTGGTTCACCCTTCAAACCAGGTCGGGAAGGTTCACCGCTAGCTACTTACTCAGTTCAAAACGGACTTGTTGGTTTTGGATCCCGGCAATAAAGTATTGCGCAGCATTAGGCATGTCCAAGTTGGGGATCTTAAGGGCCGCCTCATGGAAGCGGGTTTAGAACTTGCGCAGGGTCTCGTCCTTCTCCTGCCTCATGGAGGATAGTGTTGTGATCGTGGCCGGTGTATGCCGACTAACTACGAAGTTGCTTCTGAAGGCTCTCTTAATTCGGAGAAATTGTTGATGGAGCTAGGCTTTAATTTCACGAACCACCGTCGAGCCAGTCCCTCTAGGGTCGTAGGGAAGGCACGACACCAAATAGCCGTGTGCGTCCAATATGTTGAAAATGCTCTTGAAGAACTATAGGTGGTCATTAGGATCGCGGGTGTCGTTGTATCTCTTCAATGACGACATCCAAAAATGGTGTGGCAGGGGCTCCTTCAGCACGCGCCTGGTGAAGCATGACCGGGCACCATCTCCATCATCCAGGCCAGCATCATGATCATGCCGGTGTAGCCTTTCCATGCGTTCCTCCAACTTCCGAACATGATCTTTGCTGGAAGAACGTCTGGAGCGTCAGTGACTACCCTGAGAAGTCCGCCGGCTCTGGGAGGCAGAGGACCCTGATGAGTTGTTGGAAGACCTCCTTCGGGAAGTGCCTCTCCCCTGCCCGTGATGATCACGGTGCTCCAAGGATGACGAGGTAGAACTGTTGGAGGCAGTCGAGGATCACCGGCGCTAGCGCTGACCTTTGTTCGACCGCTGTCGGGATCGCCCTCGGCTTACCTGATGGGTTAGCTGGCGATTCCTGGGCTGCTGATCTCCTTGATGAGGCCTTTGGGGTCCCCGTGAAGCCTGGGAACCTGGAGGGGCGGTGGGTTGGAGCTCTTGCTGCAAGTTGGTCGGCTCGGGGTCACCTGCCCAGAGACCTTCAATGCGATCGAGCCACTCCTCTAGTCGTTGCAGTAGCGCTATCACAATCGGGAGTTCTCCTCGTTGGAGGTCCCCTGGTGGGACTTGGTGTCTGGCCCCATCGGGAGCGACAATAGGTGCCAGAGGCATATTTCCTTGGCTGGCTGGGGCTTGGACATGTGGAGGGATAGAGGGGAGAGCCACCGGCGGAGGAACCGGTTGGGCATCGATCGGGAGGGCAGGAGGGTCGGCAAGGAGACCGCACTGAGAGCGGTTGCTATTTCTTCTTGCCATGGCTTTTGCACTTCCCCACAAATAGCGCCAAAAAGATGTTGGATCAGAGATTTGTCCGATCTGAATCAGACGATTGAGACTCCTCCAAATCACAGAAAGCTCCTCGTCGCTCCTGCAAGATGAACAGTAGGTCAGAGGAGACCCTGATTGAGACCCGGAGGAACTCCCTCCGATGCCTAAGTTTGGGTAGAAGCAGAGAGAGGTAAGAACAGAAATTCTGGCTAGAGAATCTTAGACGTACCTCTTGGAGGTATCGGGGGGTCCTTTTTATAAGGACAGTCATGAGGTCGTGGTAGAATCCGAATGGGGATCGTACAGAGGAAGCTCGATCAATCCCTGAGCGGGACGAGATTCTGGCCTTCCTAGTTTATCGTTAGTTTCCTTTATCTGTAGACCGGAGAGGGATTTGGAAAGGACTTCCATAGGCAGGAAGTCTCCCATGCCTGTTGGGCGTTGGGGTCCGCCTCAGATTCAAAAGTCCTTGCGGAAACCCGCCACACAGGCCTGCTAACGGGAAGATCCAATGGGCCCCGGTGGGAGGCCTGGGCATCTCTAAATGGGCCAGCGAAATTGGGCCCTCTCAATGTCAAAAGTGCGTGTCTATAATAGGTACTTGTCTGTGAGATTTGTTTCTGAACAAGCATGGTTGGAATCCATTAAGTGGGTCAACTGAGATCCAAGGGGGCCACAATGTATTGGAACGGGCCAAGGTGGTGATGGTGGCTGTCAACTCGCCACCTGTTAAGAGAGCACTTGAACTAACTCGTCCATGGGACCTTTGTTGGGTTCTCGAGTTTCTCCGGATCTCCCGTGCAGCGGAAAATAAAATAAAAACGGAGATCCGTTCTCGTTTCGAAAAACTAAAAATCACGATAATCGGATTATCGGTTCTCACCGTGTGCGGATTCGAATCCGCAACTGTTCGGTTCCGTCGGTGCGACACCGCAAGACACGCAAGTGCCCGGCCTCTAATGAAGTCCACGTGATCCTCCTCGCGATAGATATCCTCACGTTCCTCGTTCTTTGCAGCCCATGAAACCTCCGTCGGTCGCTGCAACGATCGCCGCAATGCGCAGACGATTTCCTGTCGAACGGGATTCGGAGAAGCGGCGGAGCAGATCTGGATATGTCTGGACGTCAGAGAGAGAGAGAAACAGAGGAGGGGCGGCTAGGGTTAGCAGCAGCTTGGCCTGCTCAACCCGTTCGCTATGTTTTATACTAACCACGCGGTTTTTCATAAAAACTCCCGGTTTGTATAAAACCCACTTATTTATCCATCGCCTTGAGAATCATTTGCATGTGACTCTCTAGGCCCAATTACCAGTCCGGTTAATAGCCCAAGAAGCCCAGTAACTTCTCACTGGCTTTATTAATCAATTAACAACTCTTTATTAATTAATTAATCAATCGAATTGATGTCGTACATTGAATTCGACCGGGCCTCCGATCACGTTGGGTGACAAGCAACACCGCGTGAACCCGGAAGGTATCGGGGTTAAGTAACCCACTCTTGGAACCTTTCCGCCGACAGTTACTGCGTAGATATAATCCTTCATTCGTACAATGCTCTCGAGTCAACTCAGGGCATGGCGTGCTGTCAAACCCTAATCGGTCGACTCACTTGGATTGGATGCCGCTGATGAATATCGGAAAACTCCTTTCCCGATATTATCGTCCGCCCTGGCCAGGGACTTTCGCACATCCTTCCTAGAGCATTCTCTCTCTAAGTACCGAGAGCGAATGATTCTTTATTGACACACAATTCCCTTCGACGGTATTCCGCTGTACCCAATCATTGGCGTTTTAGAATCCCGTGGCTAAAGATTTGTAAACCAAGGTCAAAGCACAGAAGTCCACCGACAAGGTGTCCTTGGTGTCTCAGGTTCGAGAACCATCCACGCAACTGCGACAATAGAATCAAGCTGGTTGACAGTGAGGTACAATACCATCCAGTGATTCAGTCGAATCAGTTCAGTGAACTCATTCTCCAATGAGCACCTACAGATTCGCCTTAGTGTCTCCACACAAGTGACTTATGAGATCAGTCACCCTCATCATATGAGCAGGAGTAATCTGTACTAGTCTAACCGGATATCCGATGTCCTTCTCAGATATCCTCCGACTATGAACAATTAAGAATATGTGTGTTTAAGTGATCAATTTCATTAGTATGATCTCATCATAATCTGATCACTATAGCACATATTCACGGACTTCATTATGAAACGATAATTAATGCTGATGCGGCAGAATCCGATTCGGCCCATTGCAGCAGGCCCAAACCCCATTCAGCCCAACAGTAGCAGTATTAGGCCCTCCGGCGGCCTTCGGCCCGTTAGCGGCCCAGCAGCCCTCGGCCCATAAGCGGCCCCGTCGCTCCCGGCCCAGCAGGCTTCAGCCCGTCAGCGGCCCACCAGCCTACGGCCCGGGAACAGCACGGCGGCCCAGGGCCCAGCAGGCTTCGGCCCGTCAGCGGCCCAACCCCCTTCGGCCCAGTAGCCGAATCCGGCCCACTCCGGTGGCGGATCAGACGCTATGGCGGTTTGTCAGTAAGCCTCCTTTTAGTCCTATATCGGCTGCCACCGTTAACCATCCGCTACCCTCCGCTATAAGTATCCTGCTATTTGTGGCCAAGGAGGTGGTGGGAAAAACGGATGCCCCCCTAAGCTTCCGAAACCCCTTAAAGTACTACTGTCCGAATAGTGTTCTAGCTATTTCTTCTTGCTTCCTGAATCGAATCTTCTTCAGAAGCTAACTTGACCGTCGGAGGGGGTTCCCCAGGGCTGACGCCCGGGACTCCTGCTGACTGGTTCTTCTTCTTCTTTCCCTCCTGCAGGGGCTCGGTTCGAATCATCGCCGACCTCCCCGAGTCGGTCTCGGCCGCCGACCTCGGACTCCTCTCCCCGGTCTCGACGCCGAACGCCGGCTGCACCACGCCAGGAGACTCGGTCTCACGCTGAAGTAGCCTTCGGACTCGCCGTCCGAGGGCAATCCCGTCGGTCGCCCCGCGCCAGGAGGCTCGGCCTCGCGCTGAAGGTGCCTTCGGACCCCCTCGTCGGAGAGCGAGCCGTCCCCCCGTCCGATCTCGGACTTTCCGGCTTCTGCTCCGACGCTCGTCTACCGCTCCGCCGACAGGAGCTCCTGCTCGCGCCGCGCCTTCGTCCGACCGAAGGAGCATCGGCTCACTATCCAAGAGCAGCTCCGGCGGCAGATCGCGCCCCCCGCGGGCGGATCCTCTTCATTCCGAAATAACCTCGGCTTCGCCCTGTCGTGGATCCCCGTCGGGTCCCCTCGTCACCGTTCGATCCGGACCGGCTCCGGATCCTCCTTGTTTCGGATCCCCGTTTGCGGGATCCGGTCGTGATAGATCCAGTCTACATCACATGGCGCCGTCTGTGGGAAACCAACAAAACAAGTCATGTCTCAGCGACCTGTGACCCGACGATCCGGGCAGAGCGAAGCGGAAGCGCGGGAGGCTTCGGCACAGATGCCGCTTTCCGAAGGCGCGCCATCTGCCCCGCCGAACCCGCCTCTGCCGACCATCCCGGAGTCCTTCGGCTCCGGGCAGAGCGAAGCGGAAGCGCGGGAGGCTTCGGCACAGATGCCGCTTTCCGAAGGCGCACCATCTGCCCTGCCGAACCCGCCTCTGCCGACCATCCCGGAGTCCTTCGGCTCGGAAGACCGAGTGGGGGTACTCCAGCAGCAGGTGGCCACGCTGGCCGCTGCCGTCACGTCCCTAGCGCCTCTTCAGGAGATGGTATCTGCCATCGCCCAGCGCATGGGACTGACGGGGTAGCCTCCCCAGCAGGCATCGCTCCCCCCACTCTACTCAGTACAAGACGCCCGGTTCCGACCGGTGCCTGCGCCAGCCTCTCTCTACGAAGCTGCGGCGGCGCGCAGCGAGCCCTCGGCATTGCCTGCCCGAGCTCCCCGCGTCGATCGCCCGACGGAGCAGGATTATGCTTCGTCGGAGTACCATCCGGCCCGCACCGGAGGACCATCAGTCGCCACTTCGACAGTCCCGGATCTGGACCAGCGGCTGACGGCGATGTGCAAAGAGATGCAGCAGATAATGTCTCGGCCTTACGGGGCACCTCTCGCCAGCAGCATCCTGGAGCAGACCCCGTTCACGGCGGAGCTCCTGGCTACCGAAGTGCCTCCAGATTTCAAGCTACCGAAGGGTCCTCTCTACAACGGAATGACAGATCCGGTCTGTCATCTCCAGAGATTCAACGCATATCTCTCGGTCCGAGGGGTCACCGAAGCAGTCCGCTGCCGACTCTTCCCCCTCACTCTCGAGAAGACTGCTCTGACCTGGTTCGAAGCACTGGCCCCCAACTCCATCCACTCCCTAGTTCAGTTGGGCCAGCTGTTCATCGACCAGTTCTATGATGCCGCCCGGCAGTGTAAGACATCGGTCAGCTTATTAGCCCTCCGGCAAGGCCCCACCGAAACTCTCCAGGAGTATTTTACCAGGTTTCGGACCGAGGCCGCCCAAATCCCAAACCTTGATAGCTCGATCGCAGTCTCGGCCGTGATCAGCGGGTGTCGGGACGAAGGGCTCCTCGGCTCCATCGGGAAACGCCATCCCCCTACCTTCCAGGACCTCGTAGCCCGGGCACACAAGTATGTCAACCGGGAGGCCCTGATGATATCTAAAGGTAAAGGCGAAGCCGACGCAACTTTGGCACCTGTCCCCCGAGTGGTCCACCCTCGGCCCGAAGACCAGCAGTCCTCCCGAAAGTGGTATCGCAGGGAGGAATGGGACTGAGAGAGGCGACGGGACCCGCAACAGCGGCATCTGCCCTTGCCTGCTTCCCCTTCCCAAATGCTCATAGAGATGAAGGACTTGATCCGCCGACCAGAGCGACATTACTCAAAGACCGCGTCAACCCGGTCCGAGGGCGGCCCCGGCCATTAGTATCGGATCGGAGCGGCATTATTCAAAGACAGCGTCAACCCGATCCGAGGGCGGCTCCGGCCATTTAGTACCGGATCGGCAGGATATTTTCTAAAGTCCGTGTAAACCGTACCGGGAGTGGCTTCGGCCATGCAAACCGTATCGGGAGCGGCATGGTTTTCTCTAAAGTCCGTGTAAACCGTACCGGGAGTGGCTTCGGCCATGCAAACCGTATCGGGAGCGGCATGGTTTTCTCTAAAGTCCGTGTAAACCGTACCGGGAGTGGCTTCGGCCATGCAAACCGTATCGGGAGCGGCATGGTTTTCTCTAAAGTCCGTGTAAACCGTACCGGGAGTGGCTTCGGCCATGAAAACCGTATCGGGAGCGGCATGGTTTTCTCTAAAGTCCGTGTAAACCGTACCGGGAGTGGCTTCGGCCATGCAAACCGTATCGGGAGCGGCATGGTTTTCTCTAAGTCCGTGTAAACCGTACCGGGAGTGGCTTCGGCCATGCAAACCGTATCGGGAGCGGCAAGGTTTTCTCTAAGTCCGTGTAAACCGTACCGGGAGTGGCTTCGGCCATGCAAACCGTATCGGGAGCGGCAAGGTTTTCTCTAAGTCCGTGTAAACCGTACCGGGAGTGGCTTCGGCCATGCAAACCGTATCGGGAGCGGCATGGTTTTCTCTAAGTCCGTGTAAACCGTACCGGGAGTGGCTTCGGCCATGCAAACCGTATCGGGAGCGGCATGGTTTTCTCTAAGTCCGTGTAAACCGTACCGGGAGTGGCTTCGGCCATGCAAACCGTATCGGGAGCGGCTAGGTTTTCTCTAAGTCCGTGTAAACCGTACCGGGAGTGGCTTCGGCCATGCAAACCGTATCGGGAGCGGCATGGTTTTCTCTAAGTCCGTGTAAACCGTACCGGGAGTGGCTTCGGCCATGCAAACCGTATCGGGAGCGGCATGGTTTTCTCTAAGTCCGTGTAAACCGTACCGGGAGTGGCTTCGGCCATGCAAACCGTATCGGGAGCGACATGGTTTTCTCTAAGTCCGTGTAAACCGTACCGGGAGTGGCTTCGGCCATGCAAACCGTATCGGGAGCGGCATGGTTTTCTCTAAGTCCGTGTAAACCGTACCGGGAGTGGCTTCGGCCATGCAAACCGTATCGGGAGCGGCATGGTTTTCTAAGTCCGTGTAAACCGTACCGAGAGTGGCTTCGGCCATGTGTACCGGTTCGGGAAGCGGCACGGTATATTTCTAAGTCCGCGAATAACCCGTACCGATCGGGAAGCGGCACGGTTCTTCTAAGCCCGCAGGTAACCTGAACCGAGAGTGGCTTCGGCCATGTGTATCGGTTCGGGAAGCGGCACGGTATATTTCTAAGTCCGCAAATAACCCGTACCGTTCGGGAAGCGGCACGGTTCTTCTAAAGCCCGCAGGTAACCTGAACCGAGAGTGGCTTCGGCCATGTGTACCGGTTCGGGAAGCGGCACGGTATATTTCTAAGTCCGCAAATAACCCGTACCGATCGGGAAGCGGCACGGTTCTTCTAAGCCCGCAGGTAACCTGAACCGAGAGTGGCTTCGGCCATGTGTACCGGTTCGGGAAGCGGCACGGTATATTTCTAAGTCCGCGAATAACCCGTACCGATCGGGAAGCGGCACGGTTCATCTAAGCCCGCAGGTAACCTGAACCGAGAGTGGCTTCGGCCATGTGTTCCGGTTCGGGAAGCGGCACGGTATATTTCTGAGTCCGCAAATAACCCGTACCGTTCGGGAAGCGGCACGGTTCTTCTAAGCCCGCAGGTAACCTGAACCGAGAGTGGCTTCGGCCATGTGTACCGGTTCGGGAAGCGGCACGGTATATTTCTAAGTCCGCGAATAACCCGTACCGTTCGGGAAGCGGCACGGTTCTTCTAAGCCCGCAGGTAACCTGAACCGAGAGTGGCTTCGGCCATGTGTACCGGTTCGGGAAGCGGCACGGTATATTTCTAAGTCCGCAAATAACCCGTACCGATCGGGAAGCGGCACGGTTCTTCTAAAGCCCGCAGGTAACCTGAACCGAGAGTGGCTTCGGCCATGTGTACCGGTTCGGGAAGCGGCACGGTATATTTCTGAGTCCGCAAATAACCCGTACCGTTCGGGAAGCGGCACGGTTCTTCTAAAGCCCGCAGGTAACCTGAACCGAGAGTGGCTTCGGCCATGTGTACCGGTTCGGGAAGCGGCACGGTATATTTCTGAGTCCGCAAATAACCCGTACCGTTCGGGAAGCGGCACGGTTCTTCTAAAGCCCGCAGGTAACCTGAACCGAGAGTGGCTTCGGCCATGTGTACCGGTTCGGGAAGCGGCACGGTATATTTCTAAGTCCGCAAATAACCCGTACCGATCGGGAAGCGGCACGGTTCTTCTAAGCCCACAGGTAACCTGAACCGAGAGTGGCTTCGGCCATGTGTACCGGTTCGGGAAGCGGCACGGTATATTTCTAAGTCCGCGAATAACCCGTACCGATCGGGAAGCGGCACGGTTCATCTAAGCCCGCAGGTAACCTGAACCGAGAGTGGCTTCGGCCATGTGTTCCGGTTCGGGAAGCGGCACGGTATATTTCTGAGTCCGCAAATAACCCGTACCGTTCGGGAAGCGGCACGGTTCTTCTAAGCCCGCAGGTAACCTGAACCGAGAGTGGCTTCGGCCATGTGTACCGGTTCGGGAAGCGGCACGGTATATTTCTAAGTCCGCGAATAACCCGTACCGTTCGGGAAGCGGCACGGTTCTTCTAAAGCCCGCAGGTAACCTGAACCGAGAGTGGCTTCGGCCATGTGTACCGGTTCGGGAAGCGGCACGGTATATTTCTAAGTCCGCAAATAACCCGTACCGATCGGGAAGCGACATGGTGTTCTATGTACACCAAGTCTCGACATAAGACGAAGGTATCTCCGACAAGGTCCCGGCCTTAGACGAAGCTGTTTGCCAACAGCCCTCGGCCGACCTGAAGCGGCTTTTTTATACAAAGCAAAGGTTTTTTAAACGAAGCATATACCGTATCACTCTTCCGAGGAGGTCTCAGATTTTACTCTTGCCATCTCAGAACTGAGGAAGACAAGAGTGGGGGGCTATGTGATGCGGCAGAATCCGATTCGGCCCATTGCAGCAGGCCCAAACCCCATTCAGCCCAACAGTAGCAGTATTAGGCCCTCCGGCGGCCTTCGGCCCGTTAGCGGCCCAGCAGCCCTCGGCCCATAAGCGGCCCCGTCGCTCCCGGCCCAGCAGGCTTCAGCCCGTCAGCAGCCCACCAGCCTACGGCCCGGGAACAGCACGGCGGCCCAGGGCCCAGCAGGCTTCGGCCCGTCAGCGGCCCAACCCCCTTCGGCCCGGTAGCCGAATCCGGCCCACTCCGGTGGCGGATCAGACGCTATGGCGGTTTGTCAGTAAGCCTCCTTTTAGTCCTATATCGGCTGCCACCGTTAACCATCCGCTACCCTCCGCTATAAGTATCCTGCTATTTGTGGCCAAGGAGGTGGTGGGAAAAACGGATGCCCCCCTAAGCTTCCGAAACCCCTTAAAGGACTACTGTTCGAATAGTGTTCTAGCTATTTCTTCTTGCTTCCTGAATCGAATCTTCTTCAGAAGCTAACTTGACCGTCGGAGGGGGTTCCCCAGGGCTGACGCCCGGGACTCCTGCTGACTGGTTCTCCTTCTTCTTTCCCTCCTGCAGGGGCTCGGTTCGAATCATCGCCGACCTCCCCGAGTCGGTCTCGGCCGCCGACCTCGGACTCCTCTCCCCGGTCTCGACGCCGAACGCCGGCTGCACCACGCCAGGAGACTCGGTCTCACGCTGAAGTAGCCTTCGGACTCGCCGTCCGAGGGCAATCCCGTCGGTCGCCCCGCGCCAGGAGGCTCGGCCTCGCGCTGAAGGTGCCTTCGGACCCCCTCGTCGGAGAGCGAGCCGTCCCCCCGTCCGATCTCAGACTTTCCGGCTTCTGCTCCGACGCTCGTCTACCGCTCCGCCGACAGGAGCTCCTGCTCACGCCGCGCCTTCGTCCGACCGAAGGAGCATCGGCTCACTATCCAAGAGCAGCTCCGGCGGCAGATCGCGCCCCCCGCGGGCGGATCCTCTTCATTCCGAAATAACCTCGGCTTCGCCCTGTCGTGGATCTCCGTCGGGTCCCCTCGTCACCGTTCGATCCGGACCGGCTCCGGATCCTCCTTGTTTCGGATCCCCGTTTGCGGGATCCGGTCGTGATAGATCCAGTCTACATCAAATGCGATTTACACATAATGAATATTATGCCATTATATTAATAAATGAACGAGATTTACATAATCAGATTGACTTGTAGGCCACCTAAACCTAACAACCTTGCACACGTACCTCTGGTATCATAGCAAGTCTTGCTACTGCCTGTAGGGCCATAGGAGCTGAATAACTCGAAAGTCTTGTTAGGGAGCATAGGGATCTCTAGAGAGGTCTCAAATTCGTTATTGCTGGTCCTACTTCTAGTTGGGGGGCGCGGTGAGCCATGCTATTGTATCCATAGGCAAAGCAAAAAATGATGCAGTTGGGACAACGAGTAGTTTGTACTACTAGAGTTGGCAATGAGCCGAGCCGAGCCGAGCTTTAGACGGTTCAGGCTCGGCTCGGGTCAAAGAAGGTTGGCTCGAGCTCGAGCTCAAGATCAGTTCGAGCTCTAAATCTGGACTCGAACTTGGCTTGCCCCATTTTTGCTAGGCTCGAGCTTGAACCACTGAAATTTGGACAATCACACACCCACACCCACATAGGATGAGATATCCACTACCAGTTGACCTAATTTAAGAAAATAAAAAATATATTAAATATATCAAGTCGGCTCACGAGCCGAACCACAGTAAACTTGAGCTCGGCTCATTAAGCCATTCAAACTTTAACTTAAGCTTGAGCTTGGCTCATTTGTGGTTTCGAGTCGAGCCGAACCAAGCCTGAGCAACTTGCGAGCAGCTCAGCTCATTGCCTGCCCTATGTACCACGTTAGAGTCCTACTAGATGTGGGCCTGCATCCAAAGAACATGTCAATTGGTCCCTTAGAAGTCTATAGGAGCACCCTTTGAGGCCCGAGTCTACAAATTATGAGAGGATGCATGGAAATCGCTACGTGATCAAGTGCAGGGTAGGAGACTTTGCCTTTGCTTTCTTAGGTTTCTCTTCTAAGAGAGGACAGGTGAGAAGCTCACAGGACTTCTAATGTAGGATTATTCCTTGTCCCTTGGAGTTGCAAGAACTTCTCTTAATGCACGGCAAGTCGATTGGGGTGGAAGCATCTTCTGGGCTTGGCTCGGGAATGAACACACGAACATCTTTGATAGCCCGTCGAGAATTGGGCCCGGAGTGGGCTGAAGGCCCATTGGACTCCTTTCCCAAAGTTGAATAAAATCCAAGAGTTATGTTAAGTAGCAATTTTGTATCTTTGTTTATAAAATAAATAACCGAAAGAAAAGTAACACCTCGTTTTCTCTTGGTATCGAGTTGCCTCTGGACAAGTTGGCCTCTTGAACGCCGTACGTCCTCCGCCAAATTCTTTCAGCAGTTAGCTTAGAGCCAGTAATAAGTTGGTTGTAGCACTGTGCCGAGATTAGTGGTTGAGGGAATTAACATTTTCTCGCCGAGAAGAGATCCCCTTAATATATGTTTGGATCGGAATCTAGTAGTATTGAGAGGCGAAGAACTCAAGTATTTGTCAAATTTTAGAATCATATGAAAAATTTCTTACAATGTTTGGCCCCACTCTCTCTCTCAGTACCGGTGGACACTAGTCGAAATGCGTATGAGAGAATCCCCTCTCTTTCTCGCCATAACGCCCATAACACTGCAATCATTAGGTATGGAACTAACTGAAATAATAAAAGCTGGAAGGCATCTTTATACGGTGAGGGGAAAAACGAAGGCGTTATATATTTAAGCAGGATGGAATAACAAACAAGAGCCTTATAGGGTTCAAATTTGATTGCGTCGTCCTCCTGCTTGCCACTTGATGGGAAACATTGATCATGGATGAAAAATTTGTTGTCCTGCAAATTTTATAACGAGCAGGTATGTAACCAATGACTCTTGGAAATTTGATCCCTCAAATAGATTATCCCATCTGAGCCAAAGATGAAAGAGTGGTTGATGACTTGGGGTAATTTTGTAGGGTTTCTGTACAGACTGGGGAAGCACGTCCCCCAGAACTTAGTAGCATTGGCTGCCGCAACCTTGCCTATAGCTTTAGGGTTTGCTCCAGAGAAGTGATCAGAGCTCTCTGGTCAATAACTGTCGCTATGACAGTTCGATTTAAGCCTTGCTTACAACGGTGATGAACGGGAAGTGGCCATTAAGATACGAGCCTTCTTGGACTGAATTGTCCTATCTCTGTGCGAATTTACGTCACTGAGAGCGAATGGCACTTTCAACAAAAACCATCAGTAGAGTTTATCGTAACACGGTAGTAGATTTGCTGTCGAGAATTTGTATTTAAAGCAGGAGGAAATTTTCACCAGAATATTTCACTTTCTGGAATTATTTTATCATCCACTCTATTTTGCCGAAGGAAAAAAAGACCTTTGCTTACTGAGCTTAAACAACATGGATTACAAAAGAGTTGAGATCCTCTATGTCCAGGTTTAGACTGAATTGAGTCAGTAAAGAGAGAGAAAGGGGGGTCAAAATTTTGAGATCAACGAAAACGTGAGTGGGGTAGGTTTTGATACTGTCCCCTCTCCTTATTGACCCAGTCCAATTCAAACCTGGATGTAAAAGATCTCAATTCATTACAAAAATGAGAAAATTATGTTCTCAATAGATTTATGAGTAATACTTACTGATGATGCAGCATCTGATGGTACCGTTTAGGGGCCGTCCGATAAGTAGAAATCCAACAGCACAAAACTTGGTTCTTTTCTTAGAAAAAGTATTTTTGAACTCGGCAACCATTTGTATTCGGAATTTTAATTAGCCATCTAATCTTTTGATTGCATGGATGTAGAAAAAAGTAAGATCACATCACCACATCATCTGGCAGATGGATCACATTTGGACGTGATCTGATGTTGCTGCTGCTATGGCAACTATTAATCTAAGGAGAATAACTTACTGCAATGCTCTGTTGACATTCATCAAGAACATTGCAGCAAATATTTCGATCTCTCACATTCTAGAACCTTAAAGACTGCGTATGAATGTTAACGGGCCGAAATATTAAAGCCTAGTGGTGCAGCTGCACCTGCAGGTGCAAGTATTACTCTTTAATACGCTAGCCTCCATAAATAAGCCAGCTGAAAACCTAAGAGGCCCAAGAAATTAAAAAAAAAAAAAAGGTAAAAAGGAAAAACCTAGAGCTAAAAAATAACAGAAACTAAGGAAAACCAGGCCCGTAAGTACATGCACTGCCTTCAGTCTTAGTCCAAAATGAAACGAACTGTCTCGGATGTTAACAAGCCTTTCCATGTGTACGCCTTTTACCAAATGAGAGATGAATGCGATCTGTTTAAGGGCGTGTTTGGCAAAACTTCTACTTGAAAGTTACTTTTGGCTTCCACTCTTTATATAGAATGAATAGAGGGAGAGAGGTAGTAACTAATTTTGGTTTATTATAAACGTCAACTCTCTCATAACAACCTCACTTTTTCACTAATTTTAGAAGCTCTCCCCTTGTAGCTTTTGGTTGAAAGTCAAAATACAACGAAAATATCACATAAATGACTTTCAAGATCCTATGACTTTCATAAAAAATAACTAAATAAAAATGTAAAAGTACTTTCAAATGAAAGCTGCGCCAAACATGGCTTAAAAGAAACAAGTATGTGCCGGTAAATCTATATATGATGAAGCGTGCTTGTCCTCGTGGATCTGCAAATAGTTTACATAGCTATACGCAGAAGCTTTAAACCTCCGTAAGGACCAACACAAGGTTCTTCTGGGGTACTGAGCATTGCAGACTTGGGACGTGTTTGGCAAAACTTCTATTTGAAAGTCACTTTTGACTCCACTTCTTACATAGAATGAGTTGAGAGAGAGAGGTTATCACTAATTTTAGTTTGTTACAAAAGTCAACTCTTTCATAACAACTTTATTTTTTCTCTAATCTTGAAAGGCCCCTCCTTGTAGCTTTTGGTTGGAAGTCAAAACACAAGGAAAATACTACATAAATAGCTTCCAAAATCTAATGACTTCCATAAAAATAACTAAATAGAAATGCAAAAGTCCTTCCAAATGAAAACTGTGCCAAATACGCCCTTGCAGTGCTCCGTCCTATATATGTCATGTAACATGAGGTCAATTAGTAAGGTGGGCTTGAAGCCCTGAAGTTGAAAACACACTGGATCCCATCTCTCCGAGATTCAAAATGACAAGACAACTTAAGACTGGTTTGGTGCTTAGTAAAATGCCATAAAATCTTGCTTTACCAATTTTAAAACCAGTGAAAAAAATCCCTGGTTTTAAAATTATCAGTTTTAAGTTACGGTGAAATCAGCTTAAAGGGAACTTTAGTAGCCAATTGATTTTGAAATATGACAATTTATGATACTCCAAAAAGAATAACATAAATGATTTACAACAATAAACTAAATACAAGGAAAGTGTCATTTATTTATGTCGTAAAATAGTACTCTACGACACACCAAATAAACCCTTCGATAGCTGAGAAGTGATCTAAGTCATGCAAAGTGTGAATATGCAAATGGGGCCCCATCTAGTCTAAAATGATCTGTCCATTGAGTCCAACCACGTATACATTGGTAGGCCCATTATTGGTCCGATAACATTGGCCCAATTTCTTAGATTCTGCAACTATCTGAAATCTCTTAATATTCTTCATATTGAATTTTTCTTTTATCTCCTCCTCCTTTTCAACCTAACTTTAGGGTCGGAATGGCCTTCCTTAGATCTATTTACTTCTACCCACTCGTCCCACACTAAGATCTTCAGCCATCTCTCCAACATCTAACCATTAGCTTGTACATTGACTTCTCGTTAATTTCCAATCTCAACATACAAGATATGGAAGCAAGATGTCCGAGATTGGAAAATTTAGGTAACATCATGTTAGAGTGATCAAGCCTACAATGAGTTAATTACTAGCTGAGCAAAAGAGGTAGTGTGGAGCTACCACTATGTCTAGAGTTGAGATAGGGATGAACGGAATTAAGTCTAATATTAAAAACAAAAAAAAAAGTTACTAATTATATATGAAAGAGCCACATCCGTAACTTGTAAGGTACTTTTGGGTATAAAATCATGTGGGCTAAACCCAAAGTAGTTAATACATCACAAGGGTGGATCAGGTGGTTACAAGGCCTAACGATGTGGCTTGCTGCTTCGTCAGAAGTCTACTAAAAGTTGAAATTGACAAAAGGCCTTCAATCTTCTTTTCGTTAAATAGCTTTCAAAAAATTCCATTACAGCCTTATCAATCTCTTTCTGCTCCTGTATCATTTTATTGCCTACACTAAGTGAATCAATTTTCATTCTCCTCTTCTTGCCACTAGCCATTGCATGAAAGTAAGATCTCTCTCTCTCTCTATCTCTCTGCCACTCATTATAATGCTTTTTGAAGTCCTCCCATATACATCTCTCATCTTTGGCATGAAAGTCTTAAATCTATGTTTGGCATGAAAGACTTCAATCTATGTGAGCAAATTCTATCATACTCTCTCAATAGATCCAAAAGTGACCTCATTCCATGCTTCATCTTCGCTTTCACCTATTTAAGTTTCGTTGCAAGAGTGTAGCATGTGTTAAGGCATTGAGGTACTTCAGCCTTCTAAAATCTAACTAATCATTTAAAGTTTGATGTTTATTCTAAGCAAGTTTGTACATGAAAAGTCTTTCTCTCTTCCATCTATGATTAGTCGAGGATATAAGTGAATGTATATGATCAAAAAGAACTCTAGACGACCTTTTGCTCAGAAACTATCAAGTTTTTCTTGCAGTTCCAGGCTGATAGAAAATCTATCTACCTTTGATTTGCCCTTTTATTAGTCCACGTAAAAGAAAGTGTTGGAAATTCCACTTCATTGGGACTATATGGATAAATCCACTCTCCAAACAAAGCCATCCCAGGGGTCCATTTTGCTTGATTACATCTTTCCCCTGGAATCTTACCTCATTAAAATATCCTCCCATGTACCATGCAATTCAGCTTTCTATGTGAAAAATCAGCTAGCCCTTTAAAAAACTCCTCTTATTATCAACATAGTGGGGGCCATATACTCCATAAATGCCTAGTAGAAACAAATTTAAGTTGAGTTGACTTAGAAGTATAATATAACAAATTTAAGTATGTTTTAGATTCTAATTTGTAAGTAGAAAGTTATAATTGGAATCTTACTCGAACTAGGATTCTACATACAGATTTATTTGACATTGTCCTGTTATTTTAAGTATAACTTCATGTAGAAATTATCCAACTTGAAGGAAGAACTCCCATTAGAAAGTTAGTTTAAAATTCTATTACTTTTATGAAGACCACATTTCCAAAATATGTCGTTTACCAATTCGAATTTGAAAGTCTTTAGACGGGAATATAATCTGTCAGAAATCTAGATGAGTTCTATTTCGAGTTAGAAGCTTATCTATAAAGGGAAGGTTTCTTTTAAGGCAACTTCGACTAGAGAAGAATAAGAGAAGTTTGAGAAAGATTGGGAGATGAGAAAATACTATTTATAACCACCTAAATTTGTGCATACCATGCCTTAGCCACAACTTTGCTCGAAAAAGTTAGTTTACATATTATCCTTAAGAGAAAGAAAGAGGGAAGGCTACTAGGTTGCAAGGGAGTGCTTCTTTAATGTGAGAAAATTCTTTTGGGACCTTATTATGTATAGAGAAGATTTTGGAAGGGTTGAGGTTGTGGAACCTTCTTGGAAGAATTCTAGAATCCATCAAGAATCGATCTTTCTTCAAAGGTAGGCGGATAATTTTAAGTATGATCTATTTTGTATTAGAACTATATTATTTTTAAAGATTTTCAGAAGCTAATCAATTCGTAAGAAGCGTGATCTATGTGTCTACTCTATGATTATCAAATTTTATATTTTTATGATCTTATTTTCTATTTATTCTATGATTATTATCTCAGCACATGCAATTTGTCCATTCAGTCCGTTTTGTTTCTAACTATAATCACCTAAGTTATAGATGTTTGTGCTCCTTTGCATGATGTTCTATTGACCTAAAATTATAATAAATATCTATTTTATATTTTAACTTCATCTCAAATAAATTTTATAATTTTTTTAATTTTTTTATATTTATTTTATAATAATCTTGTCGGACTATGCAATCTATCCTGATAGTTTTGAAATCTTAATTTGTGGACCTTCTATCTCACTCGATTCATATCCTAATAATACCAAATTTTGTGAAAACATTTCTTACATTGTCGTTGAGAGCTCTGTAAAGTTTGAGAATTTTTAGATTTAGTTTGCTATTTATTTTGCCCTCTATTTTAAGTTACTAAAATTCTATTAAAGTTGACTTTTCAGAATTAATGTGGAAAACCAAAATCATATAAAATCAAACCATAAAATCATGAAACTTTGTAAAAACTGTTAATGTGATCCTATGAGTTTATTCGCTAGATTTGATTATTTTATGAATTTAATTGATATTTATTTTGATTATTCTTGATATTCTATGTCTTGAAGTTGATATCCATGCTAAAAAACTATTAGATTAATTTTGAAAATTTTAAAAAATTACTCATATCTTTAAAAATATATTTTCTCTCTATTTAATCAAATTTAACTTGATTTGCACTTCTGGATTACAATATATTTTATTATGGCACTATACATAGGTCTATGTGAATAAAGAATACTAAATTTGTTTGACTAAGTTTGACCATTAAATTCATATGAATTTATATCTCTGATCTCTTTAAGACATATGTTATCTAAATATATAAAATATAGATACATAGGCAGTGCTACCGTAGGCGAGTTTTGGGTTGACTCTATAAGCATTCGTAGGGTTGGTCAGAACCCACAGACAATAGATATACTGAGGGAATATAGTTTTGCGTAACAGTCAAGACCTTTGTATCACTTGTCTAAGTGCATTGATATTTGTATAGGTTGCTCCTTATGTTGTAGTTGGATGCATGTCTGATATGTTTAAGTGAATATAATAATTAATATGTCTTCTGATATGATCATCTGATTTGACTTATAATATAAAATTTTATTTGATTTCCTATACTCATATGCTATCTAAATCACTTATTTGATTAGCTATGTTATTACTTGATTAATTATTTATACCATCTTTTGATTAGTTTATTGACCTTTGTTCTCTTATTTCGATAATCATGTTTTATTCTAATTAGTATTTCATTCATGATCTATGACCTGTGAGTTTTGTATTATGAAATATAATTAAGTTAACATGTTGCTAGCTATGTGAGCATTTGATATGTACTATGTGAACCTCTTATAGTTTATAGGTTATTTGTTCGATAAGTGTGCTAACTAGAGAACTATGATATGAAATATGCAATTTGTTATTTGAACATCTTAGTTTGACTTTATTATTTGTATTAGAAAATGTGGATAACATTTGACATATATAACATACTTTATTTCATCTCCTTGTTATACTATATATAGAATTTGATCTGATCATTATGCTTAGTATAATTATATAGTGTGATTTGCAAAAATTGCTATACGTTAAATCATGTGGATGGTTTGAAACGTATTGAGTGGTGGACTTATAAATCTAGTCAAATATTTTTCAAGAGAAATTGATTAGGTATTTACCTATGTGGGGAATCAAACCTGTTGGACCTTAGAAAGAACTTTTAGAAATTTACTTTCTAATTTAATAGTTTGATGTAATAAGATTAGTTACGAGAAATTTGATGTAATTTTATTTATTTGGTAAGATTGAGAGTTGAGATATTATTTGATGAATATTGTAGACTTCAGTATTTGACTATTTATTTGGACTATATGATGATGATGACATTTATTTTAATTGTCTTATAGTATGTTTATCTCTAATATATTTGTTAAGTTGATATTACATACTCGAAATCTGAGTCAGTATATTGAATCGAATTTCAAGGATGTAACACTGACCTATGCATTCCGAATCCATGGATGAAGAACTCTAGAACCTATAACTTTATTATCAAATCATCATCTCACAGGTGACCCATTTGAAGCCAAGATCTATTCTATTATCGCTCTATTGCACCTTGAGTAATACTTGCTGCAATGACTTCCTATTGCAATGGGGGCAATTGCAGGAAATAAATTTTTGACAAAACATGTGATGCACGACCAAGTGTTACTACGCCGCCTGGCAACGCAAGGAAAATAAAAAAAACATTTTTCATAATTTTTTGAAGGCCTCCCAAGATGCCCTACAACCGATAAAGTCTGATTTTCCATCCGATACCCCAAGAAAAAGATGAAATCGTTGTAGGACTTATTCGGCGCTTTCTAAAAAAGATTAAATAATAATTTTTCTTTCATTTTGACTGCACCACAAGCAACATAATGATGTCTAGCGGTGCAACGAGGTTTTTTCAATTTTGTTTTAAATTTTTTAGGTCAGCTTTAACATGTCCTATACTATATGGTGTACAACGCAATCTCCAATCTGACGATCCTGAAATTTTTAAACAATTAAAAATAAAACCCCAATGAATAGTAAAACGGGTATCTTAATAGGCGGAACTCAATAACATTTTCTAATATTTTAGAATTTTTTTAGGTGATCAAAGATCAAGTCATACAGCATGCTATGCATGTGGGAGCTAACTTAGAGAAAAAATTCAAATAATTTTTTTTTAAACCCACTGCCTACTCTTGCTTAATCTACCTCTTCTACTGTTTTGCACCAAAGAAATAACCTTGCACCAACAAACAAACATCGTAGTACAAAAAATTACGAATAACTTAAGAAGAAGATAAGACATGGCACACACTACAGCCTATAATCTTCATCATCTTCGAAGCTTTGTCCCATTTATTTGCTCCTACATGAAGCAATCATACAATCACCTTATTCGAAACAAGATCATAATACAACCCATACACCCTGCGACCATACAAAACCTGATTCCCTTCTCTCTCTCTCTCTCTCTCTTCCCTACAACCTGCTCTTCTGCAAAGGACCCATCTCCTTGGCCTTGGCTCTCAGCAGATGCTTCTGTATCTTCCCGGTCGCAGTCTTGGGCAACGGCCCGAACACCACCGACTTGGGAACCCAGTACGCCGGCAGCTTCTCGCGGCAAAACCTCATGATGTCCTCGGCCAACGCCCGCTCGTCCTTAGGATCTACGTTCTTCTTAGGCGTCACGAAGGCGCAGGGCGACTCCCCCCACCGCTCGTCAGGCCGGGCAACCACCGAGCACTCCAGCACTGCAGGGTGCTGGTACAGCGCGCTCTCCACCTCCAAGCTGCTGATGTTCTCGCCGCCGGAGATTATGATGTCCTTGGCCCGGTCCTTGACCTCCATGTACCCATCTGGGTGCTTCACGCCCAGGTCGCCGGAGTGGTACCAACCGTGGGCAAAGGCCTCCTTGTTGGCCTCCGGGTTCTTCAAGTAGCCCTTCATGACCATGTTCCCGCGCATCACTATTTCCCCGAGCGTGGTGCCGTCGGCGGGCACGGGCTTCATGGTCTTCATGTCCACGACGTCCGCGCCTTCCAAGCCGATGTAGCGCACGCCCTGGCGTGCGTGCAGGCGGGCGCGGGTCTCGGGCGGGAGGAGGTCCCACTCGGGCTTCCACGCGCACACGGTGGAGGGGCCGTAGGTCTCGGAGAGGCCGTAGGTGTGGGTGACGCGGAAGCCGAGCGTGGACATGGCGGAGAGCAACGACGGCGGAGGGGCGGCGCCTGCTGTCATGACGTTAACAGTGCGGGGGAGGGGGAGGACGGTTTCGCCAGGGGGTGCGTTGATTAGGGTGTTCAGAACGATGGGGGCTGCACAGAAGTGGGTCACACCTTGGTGGGCGATGGCCGAGTATACAGCCTTGGCTGTAACCTGCAGAGGGGGAAGAAACAGCATGTAAGCATAGCTCCCATTGACCATACGATCTTTTTTTCCTTTTTAAAATTTTTAAAAAGCCTATGCTGTATTCATTGTTCTATAGGATCAATAAGTTAGATGAACCCACGTAAAGGTTTTTACTTGATCAACATTGTAGTCCCAGCTGATCGGCAACAGGGCGTACTTACCATACTAGATGCAAAGAAACACGAACAATGAATCCTATACTGTGCCATAGCAAGTGTAAGAAGCATCAACTTCGTTGTTCCTTTAGCAAATGTATAGGAAATGATCCGAGAACGGGCACAGGTCAACTCAGTTCAGACCGATAAGATTGGCTGATCTGATCTGATCTTGAACCCATCCACTCGATCTATACAATTTTTAAGTATCCATAAAAAATAAAAAATATATAATACACAAATGATTTCTTTTTTGTCCAAACCTTGATTTCTTCACTTTACATTACTGTCTAAGTCAACTCTATATTGTTTCATTAGTATATTTTGTAACACACATTCTCTCCTTATCTTTTATCTTTAAAATTTTCTCTCCCCTACTCTTTTTTTCTTCTCTTGTATATTTTAGTATGAACAATTTTCAACAGTAAATAAAATCAACTAATTTACCATATTGTACTTTAAAAAAATAATTAAAAAATATCGCTACTTTCTTTTTATTTTTGAAAAACATCTGATTTTGAATATAAATAATAATAGAAGTACTAAAAATAAAAAAATATTTACTTAATGTATATACTAATGACCGGAATATATACTCCTTTTGGTGCAGTACCATATTCTTATAATACAAGATCGTAAATTGATAAAAAAATTTAGTACGATGTTGTGTTATGATTGTGACGCTAGTACTGAAAAGAGTGTATTTCAATCATTGACTAAAAAATTTAATAAATTTTCATACTCTTAGTGTCACATATATCTAGAACCAGAAAATCCTCAACAAAAAAGAAAAAAAGTGGTGCATTTTTTTTTTTTTTTTTTTTTGAAACATAACTTAGCAAGCTTATTATTTTTATTTACTATCAAGAACTATTAATATTAATATATCTAAAAAAAAGACCAAAAAATAAAAAAATTAGAAAGATAAGGATGTTAGAGAGAGAGAGAGTGTGTGTTATATAGTAAGACAACTTATTAAAAAAAAAAAAACTTGAACAGTCTATCTGATCATTATAGAGTGTCACTTCCTATAACCAACTTCATAAGAGAAAAAAATTTAGACTTTAGACTAAAGAGAGAGAAAGCTTAGATAGAGAGAAGAAGAAAAAAATTAGAGAAATATTAATTAGATAAAAAGAACTTAGAGAGAAAGGGAGAGTAAACCTATAGAGAAATATTAATAAGATTTAAAAAAAAACTTAGAGAGAGAGAGGAAGGCACCTGGATGGAGTGGAGAGTGGCCTTGGAGGGTTTATATAGAACCCTCCAAGGCCCAAACTAGTTATTGGGAATGTTCTCAATGGCTAGGTGCCGGATTGACGTGATTTGGTGTGGATCAGGCAATCCAACCGATCTTGCTCCGAATTGGCCGAACCCTGTCAAGGAACGGTGGGCACAAGATCAGATCACACTGGCACGAAGCCAATCAGATTGGCCAGCACACGTTGGGCTTGATGATGTGGTACTAAAAATACTCATGACATCGCGGGATATGATAGATAACTTGCACATCTTCCATCGAGATCACTAGTAATTTAATTAGTACCAGATGATGACAACATTCTGACAATAGCATTATTTAACAATTGTTGCCAGTGTTTATTTTCGAGTTGATAGAGCACAGCCTTTCAAATGACTAGAATCCAACAATCTGTTAACGTAAGGCCATGTTTGGGGCAGCTAGTAATTTAATTAGTACCAGGAGATGACAACATTCTGACAATAGCATTGTTTAACCAATGTTGCCACTGTTCGTTTTCGAGTTGATAGAGCACAGCCTTTTCAAATGACTAGAATCCAAAAATCTGTTAACACAGGCCATGTTTGGGGCAGCTTCCAATTGGAAGCACTTTTGCATTTCCATCCAATTATTTTGATGGAAAGCAATTAGATCTTGAATGCCAAAAGCAGCTTTCAACTGAAAGTTTTGCCAAACATGCTAAGATTTTAAAAGGAAGCTTTACCTCTCATATTGAAGATAAGGAGATAATGCCTTATGTAATCCATGAGAAGTGTATACAAACAGAATGAAGTGAAAATTCAATAGAAGCTACTGGCATAGTTCCTAGCTTCCTACGGTGCAACTAAGCTCCTTTGAGATATCCTCAGTATGATGGCACATTATCCTCTTAGGTAAAAGTGGCTGACACATCTGGGTACTTTAGCAACTTCGAGTATCTGAAGAGTTCAGATCTGATTAGGTCCCCGTAGAGACATGAATTCCTAATTCATCACACCATGAACAGGGGCTATCTGCACTTTTCTGACAGCACAGTCCACTCCAAAATATCAACTTAAAACTGGGCACTGCATCTCAAATTATCAACTTGAGTCAGCTCCCAGCCAATCATATTTTAGAGTTCAGCACGGTGAGGAAATTGTTTCCTTCGTAAACATTAGTGAAGAAAGATGGATGAGTGCATCGATGGATGAGAGTCTATTTTATTTCATAACAATATGGGTTAATTAATGAATAGCATTCCTCACATTCCAATGTTTATCTGGAATAACAAGCATATCTTTCTTCTTCTTTTTTAAGTGGGCCATACCACAAATTTTATTAATAGGGAAGTGCAGGATGTAAAAACATACCCAAAGTAACTCGCTATACAGAGAAAAGTCCTCCCATAAGTATAAACCCCCTCCAAAGAAGCCGTCCCTCCAAAAAAGAAACTTCCATATGGAAGGTACTCAGTACCAAGGTGGCACAGGGCATTGTAAATCCTGATCTAGCTAAAAACACAGAGTCCACCACATTTACAGTCCCACAAAAAACAGCCCAGAGCTCTATCCAACATAAACCTAACAAGTAACAACATTGCGTAAGGAGCTACTACCTCTACTGAAAATTATGTCATTCCTTTTTTCTCAAAAGACCCATAGAGTTGCATGTAAAACCAGCCACCACACTTCTCTATCACCTCAACCAGTGACTCTTCTAACCCTTGAAAAGCAGCTCCAAATCCTTTTTGTGCTCCTTAATGGACTTATTCTTTGCTGAAGATTTCCCACCAGAAAGACCAGGCAAAGAGCAGCCAATAAACAAATGCAGCATTGAGAATCCTCTTCATAAAGCATAGGATGCCAACAACCATGATATAATATTTTGTCCTCTATTAAAATAGATACGTCCCTAATTAATAGTTAACCACTCTATATTTATAACCAGAACGTCCACTTAGGTCCATCTGATCCATCTGGGCATCACAAGCAGATGCCTCAATTCAGTATTTTGATCAATTTTACCTAAATCCATTAGAGAAAGAATCTGTCACATACAAACATGAAACCATCACATCTCCATCTAACAAGAAGAGAGGAGGGGAAAAAAATCATGACCTCTTTCCTAGGGTGCCTTTGGTGCCCAAAATTCACCAAGAGGAGGTAAAGATGCAGGGAGCAAAGGGAGAAAAACAATAATAATAAAAAACTAATTTGAGCCAAATGATCCTGTTCTGCATGGTGGAACCCTCTGAGGCAAAACTACTCCTAATATTTCTTTTTTCACTTCTGTGGAATTCTTTTGCGAGGGGGGAATGTGGGATGTTTTTTCTTCCCTCCCTCCCTCCCCCCCCCCCTCAAAACACACACACATCCTCTCCACATGTTGAGTTTCGGAGAAGGGATGTTTGAAACTCTTCGAGGAGAAAAAAAAAATCCAAATGACAAAAATAATAGTGCTAATGGTTTGAACTAATGGCATTGGGTATATCTTCATCAGCACATGGAACATTCAAATGTAGAAGCAAAGGATGTTGGAAGCTCCTTGTGGAGAAGGAATATTCAAAATGACAAAATAATAGTGTTTATGGTTTGTACTAATGGCGTTGCATGTATCTTAATCAGTACAATGATGGAAAATCCATAATTTATAAGCAAGATTCACTCATTTTACCATCATTCCTGCCCCCTAAAGTGCTTGCGCTCCTACTCCAAAGAAAATTGAATGGCAAAATAGGATATCCCTCCTTCCCTCTTGTTTGTCTTACTGCTCTCATGTCTGCTCTGTGTTTCTAAGATCTAAAATAAAGAACCGCACGACAGGCATCTTGATCTTACACCTCACTAATAATGTAAATTCCCAATGAGTTGCAGATAACAAGGAGTGCATTGAAGAAAAAGCTGTTGGCAATTGGGAGGACTCCGCAAAGGATTTCAATCAGCATGTAGGCACATAACAATGATACAATGGAATCAACTTGCAGTCATTTAATAAAACTTGGAATACTAAATTTGACCACTTATATGAACAAACAAGCCTGACAAAAGGAAAATGGAAACCTAGTGATTTCATGACCGATAATGGAAGATAAACTATTTTATTCATCAGCAGAGCAAGGCACAGAAAAAGGGGAGAGAAGGAACACTTAGGGCACACTTCACTGGTGACTGTTAAACAGGAAAAGATACATATATTAATCGAGTAATTCCAAAAGAAAACTTCAGGAAAATTAATGATATGGTCGAACTCTATTATAAATTCTTTAGGTCATAGATCGCAGGAGAAGAAATGTAAAGCAAAACAAAAGAATGAGAGGAAGTAAGACCCTAAGAAGAGGGAAAGTTTTCTTTGTGGGATGTGTCAAATGCTTTGCAAAAGCATACATAAAAAGGACTTGAAAATAGAAATACTTCAGCAGTGGATATTAAAGAAAGGAAAAGAGATATCCTTCAACAAGAATCCATTCTGATCAGTTAAAGTTATTAAAAATGCAGATGTCACCTCTTTTGTATCGACATTCTAAATGGTAATGGGAGTCGGGTCACATTTCTATATGTGATTCCAAGTCATTTGTTCAGAGGGAGGAAATTATAAGTATGTTTAACGTCTTGGAATGGAAGGTATACCACGTATTCTTTGTGGGTCATGAGTGCAATGATCACCTAGATTTCTTGGATTTAAAGTGTCTTATGTTTCACTTTTTTAATGTGTGATCACATAGATTTCTTGGATTTAAAGTGTCCTATTTTTCACTTTTTTAAGGTGTTGATCTCACTTTTAGGATTGAGAAAGATCTGTCCTCTGCTATGTTCGGCTTGTACTTTGGGTTCTCTGCCTTTGGCTTTTGCTCCCTGATTTTGGAGGTGTCATAATTGCCCTCTATGGTACCATGTTAATCCCAACACATAATATATTCTTACTAAAGGAGCTATATTTTTTAATGTATATGATCAAAACAGTAACCAAGAATGAGCATATTAGGTTTTGATTAGACATGTTCCTGAAGAGAGCAGTGTTGGCATTGTTTGTCATAAAAATGGATGGAGGTTCAAAAATATAAGCCATGCGGCAATACCTGACGAAGACATATACTCGTTCCACAGAGAGCAGCAAGTGCCCAGGCGAAACACCATCCATTGCAATGAAACATGGGTAGAGTCCACAAGTAAATTGCCCCTTCGTTCATTCCCCAGATAAGAGGTCCGCTTAACGCCATAAGATATGCACCACGGTGATGTAATACCACACCCTTCGGGCTGGATGTTGTCCCAGAAGTGTAGCCTAAAGCAATGCTTTGCCACTCATCCTCAGGTGGACTCCAGACAAACTCAGGATCACCGGTTTGCAGGAAGTCTTCATATTCAATAGCCCCCTTTTTTAGAGCATTTTGAAGCGTCCGCCGATCACAAGTTGCATCACCTATAACAATCAGAAGTGGGAGCTGGAAATTGCTCTTCCTTTTGTCTGCTATGATCTTCAAAGCATCCTCTGCTAAAGAAAAAAACTCCTGATCCACCATAATCACTGCAGCAGCAGAATGATCCAGAAGGAAAGCAATTGTTGGAGCATTTAGCCTAATGTTCACTGTGTTAACCACAGCTCCAGCCATTGGAACTCCAAAATGGGCTTCATAAATGGCAGGAACATTTGGTGCAATTACTGCAACCTGCAAAATAACAAAGAAACAAGCCTTGTCATCTATGGTGATAAAATTGGCTTTTTTCTCTCTTACTTCCCACCTTGTCTTTAAAATATCCGATAAACAAATTGCCTACCCAGTTGTAAATTTTCATGATACGATCTACTGTGGAAGCAGACATAGGAAAAAATCATAATTGGAACAGAAAGAAATACAAACCCAAGCAATGCTCAGCTAGGCAATAAAGAAACAAGTTAATTTGACGGGTTATGGCAAAGGTAGAAATGACTTTTGAGAAGCTGTAAAGAGCATTATTCAATGTAATACCAACAATAAAAAGTTGAAGAATTTAAAATAGAAAAATTAGAGGAGTTCCACTGGATTAAGAATGACTTCCTATGAGCATTGTCAAGCAAGTGTTATTGTAATGGCTTACCATAAATGAAAAATTAGGGAAAACAGTTTCTCTTATTTTCTAACCTTTGACAAGCTGGAGCTACTTTCTGTAGACTTGTTTAAGCAGCACAACATAGGAGGAACTGAAAAATGTTATTTGAAGCAGATAGCACAATGGAAAAGGGTTCATTAATCAAGTACATTTAGAGTCTTTAAGGAAAACAAAGCCTGACATATCTCCTTTTTCTGAAAGAATTTATTGGATTGATATACCACTAATGGAATTGCAAAAAGAAATGATATGCCCATAATGGAATTGCAACACTAGCATATAAAAATCAATTTTTCAATGCTAATCCCCATCCAGATCAGCAAGAGCTCACTTGGTATCCAGCGCAACCATGGACCCTATTTTCATTGTTAAATTACAAGCAATTCAACTGATACAATGGGAGAAAGCCATCTGAAAAAACCACAAAATCTTGGAAGGTTCTTGATCCCTTTTGTAGATGGGATAGGAACTTGATTTTATACCATCGTTGATTCAAAAACCTATATCTAATGCGAATTCATAGCCAAGAAAAGGAAAAGGAAAAGTCCGTTGCAATTAAAATGAAATTACAAAATGATCATGATATAAGGGAAAAAGAAGTTGGTTATGCATGCATGAATGATTGAAGTAGCGACTCAAGATCAACCAATGCACCACAAGTAAAGTGCAAATAAAAGTCTCATTATTTTGTTTTAGGATTGTCATTGACTCATCAAAAGATAGCTTGTAACATAGCACGTTACTTTATAGGCCATAGTTTCTCGGTCAATGTGCTTGAAACTACAAATTCATCTAAAATCTTTTCTTGCTGATGCTAACTGGTTTGACATGATGTGATTCATTTATTTCAAGCTTTTCTCTCTAATCAAACTTTTGTCTCTTAAATAATATTATGCAATAAATCCACTCACTAGATTCAAGAACCGTCACAAACCTAAAGCAGCTAAGAAAAGGCAAATAGATCAGTGAGAGAGAGAGAGAGAGAGAGAGAGAGAGAGACCCTGCCTTTCATGGACTTCAGTCTGGTTCGGTGTGCTGTAAAACACCATGAAATATCATTTTTTGTGTGTTCTCTCGATGTTCAATGTGCAGTCAAGACTTGGATTTCAAAAATTTATGAACCAAGACACAAAGGTTTTAAAACGGACAATTTTAAAACTGAGAGATTATGGCATTTTACAGCGGAGCAAACGAAACCTTTGTTAACTTAGAGTGGGACCCACAGGGCAAGAGTCCACATGCGGATGGTAACTGCTAAGCCAATTATTCTATTATTAACTTGCCCATGTCTATTAGCAGACATCCTTTCTAAACAGATATGCATAGTGGATAAGGTCAACGAACGCAAATCCTTTAAAGCCAAATGCATACGTGATAATCTGATTATGGGATTGGTTACTCACTTATAAGTTAGTTAACAAATAGTCTTCCCAAAACCGATAGCACAATGTACAAGGTTATGGATCTACCTTGGATCCGACAACCATTTGCATCCTAGCTGCGGAATCTGTCACCTAGTCCGATCCCTCTTGGTCATCATGAAGGATGGAGACGCAACATGTGGTGGACCGGGGGGCAGCGTGGTCGTGGGCCCCCTATGGGCCGAAGAAAATGATCAGTCTGCTATGAGATCCCACGCTAGGCCAGAATCTGATTCAAGTTCCAAAAAAAAGAAAGAAAAAAAATCCTTGAATCCACGGTCATATAAAAAGGCCGAAATCCCCAACTTTGACGTGAAAGATCCCCAAACAGTGACGCCGCAACTCCGGGCAGACCCGCCCCGCAAAAATCAACAAAAGTACACATCTTTGACGGTGCGGCCCAGCCCACAACGATGAATGAGATGTTGAAACGGGCCGGGCCGGCTCCACATAGCACACTTCGGACGACGAACTGGAACCAGCTCAAGTCTCCCTCCGTCCTAACCAAACAACTGAATAACATATTTTTTCTTCAAACGTGCTAAACGAAAAATATAAGAAACAGATAAATATATAAACGAAAGAGGGGTTCAAAATGACTGGAGATATAATAATGAGAGAAGAGGATAATTTTGACAGCTCGAAAGAGTGGACTTTGAATCTAATAAAATAAACGATCCAGATAATTATTACAGATGAGTAACTAATAAAATAAACCCAAAAAAAGAGGGGGATAGTCCGATAGAAAGAAAGAAATAATCCTATCTGATTCATCCGTTGGAGGGAAGGAAAAAAAAAGGGTAAAAAGGAGAGCCGATAAGAGCATGTGATCAGGGCGCAGCTCCGAGGGGGTGGGGAAGCCACTTGCAATAACTAAACTAAATAAACTACGGTGGAAGGGTGGTGGGGGCGAGAGTTATCTCACCGTGGTGCCGGGGCCGATGGAGCGGGCGGAGAGGGCGGAGGCGAGGCGGCGGCATCGCTCGTACGTCTGGCTCCAGGTGTAGCGGGCGGAGCCGTGGATCACCGACGCCCTCTGCGGGTGGACCTGCGCCGCCCTCTCCAGGAACCACAGCGGCGTCAGCGCCATGTGGTTGGCCGCGTTCTTCGGCAGATCGTCGATGTCCCGCTCGCCGCCACGCCCCGTCGCCATTTCTCCAACCTCCCCCTCGCGCTATCCAAATCGATGGAAGCGAGAGCGAGAACGAAACCGAGAGCGAGAGGGAGAGGAGAGCAGAGCAGAGAGAGAGGAGAGTTCTCTCTGCTCCGGGCTGCTGACTCAGACTGAGCTCCACGAGCGGCGGACTCGCTTTCTATGTCGAGGGGTTTATTTATAGGAATTAAATCACCACATTACCCCCGGCTGGTTTCCACCCCAAGATAAGCCTCCCCTGGCCGTACGCGTGGCCGATCATGGCCACATCTAGTGTGGAATGTCGGAAACGCCCTCCACAGGCACTCTTGTTACTCTTTTACCGCGACAACGGTGTGAGGTGGACTGCCGGTTTAACGTTTCGTTAAACAATGCTTGCGATGGCCCCTGGGCATGCGGGTACAAGTTTGGACTTGTGATGAACTTATTCGACGATCACCGTCCGTTCCGTGATATCTTCCGGGAGCGAAGGGAGGGCTCAAGTTGTTGCGGTCCGACCGAGGTGCATGTTACCTCAGCACGCCATTTGTTGCTGAGGTCACAGATGACGGGGAGAATCTGTGGGAACCTAGCACACGACACTGGTTCCTATGGGAGCATCTCCTGGCCGTACGATCATCGAGGTTCATGAATCACGGCTCGGTTAGCCATGTAGAGTGCAGCTAGGACTGTTAAGTGCCAAAGAGTGGTGTGCTGGCTGAACATATCCAGAAGTTTGCACCGCCCCTCTCCCTTGCCCGGTTAAATGAACCTAAGTCTAAATTGTTGTCAAATTTGTGACATATATTTGGTGTCAAATGTGTGTGTCATAAAACTATTTTTTTTCTTAAATGATTTAGAATTTTGAATGTGGGTGTTCCACTTGTTTATGTCTGTGAACAAGTTTGATTGTGTTTATTTAATGATTTATTCATATTGTATACTTCATTCCAAATTTGCTCATATCATATTTAATCACAGATGAGGGAGAAATATACTATTTTGACTCATTTCTTAAGTAAATTAAGTTCAATATCGTAAGTGGAGGTTGTTACTTCTTTGCAGTTCACACTAGGTGCGATCCACTTTCACTTTAATCTGTTGGAATGTTTGAACATTTCAGTGCTATTTTTAGATCACTAAGAATGGACGGTAGTATTCCATATCTTTTTGTGTGTAAAAAAAGGTTGTTGAATGAAGGGGACTATCTCATATTAATATTTATATTATTTTATTTTTGATCAGACAATTGAAAGAAATTAAACAAGAAACACACCTATAATATGATTCTCTCACATTTGCAGAGTGAATAATTAGTATATTATTAACTCTCAACAAATTATATATCATCAGAAATTCATTCCGGGGTGTTCCTTAGTTAAGTCCGACACGGCAAATACCATTTGGAGGCTACGTCAACAGATTTTGAGCCGCTTCTTGAATGCTCATGCTGAATGACCTTGTCGTAGCATTAAACAAAAAAAAAATTAGACCACTGAGCGAATAAAAAGAAAAAAAAGGCTAAGACCGTACTTAAATAAATCAAACTTACTTTTCAGGAAAATCAAAACTTCGTATATGCATTTCCTAGGAAAATAAGAGTACGAATTTGACGAATCTCACATATTATTATATCTCCCGGCAAAGCAGACGAGTGCAATGAAACTGATTACCATTTGTACATAAATAATGTTTTGCGAAAGTATATTATTCTTTATCGGGATTTTGCCCACTATTAAGAAAAACAAAAGAAAAAAAAAATCACTTACATAAGTTACGTCCAACATGAATCATTTGGCGGATGACAAGGTTCAATTACGGCGCACATCCTTTTTGAACCTCGACGCACCAGTCCCCGTTTGATTAGGGATGCAAATTGGCGGTAGGCAAGCTAGCAAGCTAGAATGCAGGTGTGGATCCCTCGTGGAAGCATCCAATTCCTTTTGTTCTTGCTGCATGCATTCAGACTATTTCACCCTGTAAAGTGTTAAACAATTTAGGTTTTGATCATTTCGTTCTTAACAATAAGGATAAGGATAAGGCTATTTCTACCACTTTATGGAGATGAATGTTAGCGTATGACCCTTTTTTGCTACTCTATTTTATCATTCACAAAAATAAGTTTCACACGGATATTTTGTGAGTGGCAAAAAAGTGAGGTATACAAATATTCTTGGGCATTTGTTACACATGCCTACACCAATTTTCTTTTGCGGCAGGATTACTTAAAACCAACAATATAACTAGTTTCTAGAGAACTCTCAACTTGCCTGTTAGTAGCACAGTTGGCCAATGTGTACAATTCTTTTCAAGTGAGAAGAGTTCAAATCCTATCATTGTTATATGTTTCCTTTTAACGGGAGATATTTTCACACGAACAACTATTCCGCCTTTAAGGGCACGGCAATTTCAGTCTTGGGAGACTCACCACAGAAAGAAATATTTTTATCATAGATTTTGCCCTTTGCAGTGAACACTTGGACATAGGCCTCCTTAAAATCACAGACTAATTTTCACACCATCATACAACGATGAGAAGTGAAATTAAACGTAAGACACCTAAGAAAAAGAGTCCTTTGATGTTATTAAACTATCGGCGAGAACTCTTAATTCATTGCCGAGTAATACTTGTTGTACCGAGGGTGCGATTTACATTGCCCCTCAATGTAGTGGATAAATAAACAAAAGTGTTTTTTGAAAAAAACTGAGTCCCGATGAATAGGCAAAATATCCTTAATAGGCCTAGCCCAATGACGGTTTTTGATGTATTAGATTTTTTTTACGTCATCCGATCGGAGATCGATCTGTACAGACATATAGAGCATCTCGAGGTCCACCTAAAAAAATTATAAAAACTAATTTATTTATTTGTCCACTACACTCAGAGGCGGTACAAATTGCACCCTAGTTACAGCAAGTAGTCACCGTACCTCGCAACTGACCATTTTATTCCATTTCTTCCAAAGCTACTCAGAACTTCCGGTATATGTACCCCATTATCACGCTGTAATCTACGGATAAAAGCCTTCCTTGATGGGAATTTTGTATGTACACTTTTAAAAGGTTCTGTATTTATTTCTATACCCCCAACACCCACATATTCTTATAATACCCCCAATATTCTCAAAACTCGTATGGTAATGCCCCTATCATTAAAATGTTGTAAACTACTCTAACAGAGTATGTTAAATAGATTTAGATATTTACATGTATAGCGTTAAATTCACCATAATAATTTGCACATATACATATATATTTCGGACTTCACTAGAGTGTCACAGACAGAAAGTTATAATTTCGATCTTTTTAAAGATATTAGGTGTATTTATAATAATATGTGGAAATCAAAAGTATATATATAAAATGGTAGTATATAGGATATATATATATATATATATATAAACTCTTCCTTACATTATCCATACTGTGGGCCTGAATGCTTGGCACAGGCTCACTGAATGTTCACAATGGCACGAAATCTGGAAGGCAACAGACTTTTCTTTCTCTCACAGGACAATTCATCGGTCACTTCAATTTCTTATTTGTTTTCAGAAAAACATCCAGCAAAATTAGTGGCGGAGCCGAAATAAATTCTTTTAGATGAAAGGGGGAAATATCAATATATAAAGGCTATTTGCATAATGCCCGTGTGTTGCTATTTACATAATGCCCGAGTATTGATTTTGATATAATATTAATTTTGATATTGATAGGAGGTCTACAATTTTAACATTAAAATTGATATTGGAAGAATATGAAAGAGAATGATTAAAAGCAAAAAGAGAGTTAAAGATTGGAAAAGGAGAAGAGAGAAAGTCTTTTAGATCAAGGACTAAGCTCTGACATTTTTATTACAAGTTCATACATGCATTTAATTTGCAGGGACAAAACTTTATATGAATAAAATCAATAAAGTGTAACCAAATGCCTATTATTAGTAGCAATATTAGAACCAATATCAATGGTGCTATATAATACAGTAACCATGCACGTAGTTTAACATAGATTATTTATATCTATAAAAGTGGGATTTAAGTACAAGAGAAAAAAATGCATGTAAAATATGCACGTACCTTAGAAGAGGTTAACTTGAATATATGTCTAATCTAGATTTCTATTTCCATCTACGCATTGTCCAGGGTGGTATCTTTTGCACCCATCGCTACCCTCCACACTCGATAAGCGCCCTCGGTTTTGTAATAGATCAAAAGGATCTTTCTGCCGGGTTTTGTCTTGACAAGCCTGGCCCATAGATTGGCCGCCGCAGAATTGATAGCTTCCTTTTTTTCAGTAAGTAAGAGAAAAAGGATATATAATTAGGATCCGTTTGATTACACATAAATATTTTTAAAAAATATTCATAGAAAAAATGAAAACAAAAAAAAATTATCATTTGGTACTCATGGAAATATTTTCAACTCTTTTGGAATAGGCCATTTGAGCTTATCCCATAAATGTTAAAATCAGGAAAAGGAGGAGTCAACGAACTAAGATTTCTGTTGACTAGAATTTTACGTACTATCAAATAAGTGATTGTGATATATTTTTCAGAAAAAACTTTTCATGTAACCTATTTTACATGAAAACAAATAGACCCTTAGTTTCTGTCTGGGACTCATGTCTTCAACTTGCAACTTCAAAACCTCCACAGGGAGATTAGCTGTGAGGGTTCAGTAAAGCCTGTGATTGTTGCCTATTTAGCTAGCCAATCTGCAATCACGTTTGTCTCCCTTTATTCGTGTGTAATGGTAATGTTCCTTGGTTGCTCTAGATGTGTTTAATATTCTGGACCCATTGCATCAAGTTCCATTGATCATCATTGATTGCTCAATGCCACCATATTTGCAGTCCTGTGAATCAGTAGAAATAAGCATGTTGTCAGGCTGTTCTCTGCATCCCACCTTTAATCCTTCTCATTTTGCAATGATCTCTACTTCCTGTATAGATTTCGTTCCCAGGAAATTTTTTCCCGCTCTTAGTTCCCCCTTGAATCCCATATTACATATCCTCCTCCTAAGTTTCTAGTCTGTTGTCCCGATACATGGCAAAAATCCATTAAGGGGGTGAATTGGATTTTTCAAAAATTTGAGATTTAAAAACACATAGGATGGAAGGAATGTAATATTTTTGAAAGTCTTTTTGAAATGGATGAAAAGAAAGAAGGGATTTGGAGAGAAAATGAGCTAATCACACTAAGAGACAACCGATTTATAGTAGTTCGGTTTATAAAGACCTACATCCACTATCTTCCACCTCGTAGGAATCTACACACTAAGTCACACACAATATAAAAACTAGCAAAAGGACTAGCACCATACAACAAACAAGGTGTTCAAACACCTAGAAAAGCTAAGAAGCTCAAACACACAAAAAACTCTCAGAGCCTGACACGCAAAGATTCAATATTTAAGTCAGAACAAGAAACAAAGAGAGAAGGGGAGAGGAGATGAGTCGATGTCGATCCGGTGCAGTCCAGTCCCCTAGCAAGAGTATTGATGGAGTTCTAGAGGATGTGCCAAACTCTTCTCTCTTCTTCATTGGTCTTCTCCTTTAGATAGGTAGCCTCACTTGAGCTTGGTGGAGGAGAAGAAGTAGCTCTCTTGGAGGGTTGAAGAACTGTTCAATTTGATGTCCACTCTTACCTCTAAAGACTCTTAAGGATAGTTTATAAAGGCATACTTTTCGATGTAGCTGTTAGGTCCTACAACGTTCAAATTTTAAAAAGTTTAGCCCAATGGAGCAGTTGAAAGGTAACATTTTAGTTGACCGTTCAACTAAAATGGTCGACCGATTTCAAGTTTGAAAACTTACCTAGGTAGACTCCAGAAATGATCGACCGTTTTCAGTAAAACGGTCAACTATTTTGCAGATAGGTTCTGTCTGCAAAATGTCTTTTAGTTCGGTTGACCGTTTTTCCTATTTTGGTCGATCGTTTTCGATCTGGCTTCTATATGGAGCCCCTTGTTCAGTCCGATCGATTGTATATCTTGTACCGGTCAACCTTTTTGCCTTGAACTACACTTTTTCATCTTTGAGTCCCTTCTTTTCTTCCTTTCTTCCGCCTTCTTGAATGGGAACACTACTAACACTAAAAATGACATAGCTTTAGATAGATCTAAACCTGTTACATACTTGTAAACAAAGTTAGACCAGAAAACATGATTTTGTTATCATTAAAATCGAGTTCCGAAGACAACAATATCTCCCTTTTTGACGATGACAAAATCTTGTAATTCTAAAATAGTAGTCACATATACATAATCACATTCCATCAACTATTCAAGCCTTAAATTTAAGCATATCAAACCATCAAACCATTCTCCCCCCTTTTTGTCATTACAAAAGGGGTCAAGCAAAGCCACGCATGAAATGAAATTAAACTATCTAAGCCGACTTACGTTAAAGCTATCCAAAACATGAGTTTAAACACAAGCAAAGCAAATCCAACTTAGTTAAAACTACTAAAGTAAAGTAAAGCAAAGTCATATGTGTCCATTGATTCAAAGTCAAGCTACTAAGATATATTTAAAGCACTAGGTAGGTCAAGATGGGGTTATTAAAGGTTGAGGAATTGGCTTTGGAACAAATTCAACATGTTGTCGAGCTTTTGGTTCGACCCTTCGTTGGCGAGCTAAAGGTTATCCACTTTTCGATCAGAGCATCCATCTTAGTATTAAGGTCCTTCATGCGATTTTTGACTTGCTCAAATCTATCATAAGGGAAATCCCATGTTTCTTCATCTTGCACAAAGTCTTCCTGCAGAGGCTCCCCCTCAGCTTGAGCTTTCTTTTCTTGATCCTCGTTCTTTTCTTCTTGATCATCATCCTCTCTTTCTTGATCACCTTCTTCTTCATCTTGGTCATATTTACTACATCTTCTTCCATTAGTGCCTTGCCCCTTCAATCTCTATAGAGTTCTTCATCAATGATTTTCATTTGAAGTTTTTGAAGATAGTGCTCATTGTATATATTTGATGGATGGATATTCTCATGCTTTTCTCCATCTAGATTAACGTGATGGTAGGATAGAATCTTGGTAGTGATAGATGCAAAAGGCAGGCTTCTATTTGTACGATTCATCTTAAGGATCAAATCCACTATGAACGGCGCCAATGGCAATGGATTGCCATTAATCAAATGAAATAAGATGACCAAGTGCTCGTAAGTCACTTCATCTCAACTTCCTACCTTAAGAACAATGACGGTGGTAAGCATGATGGAAAAGCCTATACATCAGAGGGAAATCATTTGCATTTAGGTTAGGCTTCCAAAACCTTCTATCCGAGCATACCACCCACAACAAGTCCCTTCTCCTAAAATAGGCCAGGATTACTCTAGCTCCATTGGTACTTGCACTGCTTTGTAAAAGTCTTCTTCCCTAAGTGGAATCTTAACTCCTTTTACAAAGGTAAAATGATCATTTCCTTCATGAAACACATTAGAATAGAACTGGTGAATCAATTGGGAATAATAATCAAATTGCACGGTCGTGAACTCCAACCAACCTTGCAGATGAAAAATAGCAACATTTACACGGTTGGAAGGAACAATGTTCCTACTTGCAAATCTTTCAATGAAAACTTTCTCTACCTTCGGATTGGAAAGATAAGGAGGAAGGCGGTTACCATGATCGCTTCTTGCTTTGGACCTTCCTTCTCTCGGTGAGGCACTACGACTTGCTTGATCTTCCCTCTCTTTTGTTCTCCTTTTCGAAGGGATATTTGGATCTTCTCTTGCCTCGGATCTTCCTTCTTCGGTGTGGGCATTGGTGTGGCTCCTTCTTGGAACCACTTACTTCAACATTGTGGAGGGAGGAAGACGGGGTAGAAGGATGATGGGAGATGTTCGGGTTGAGGGTTGGTGGTGAAAATGAGAGGAATTCTTGGAGAAAGGATGAAAGAGGATGAAAGGAGATGAAAGAGGATGAAAAGGGGTTAGGTCATGAAGAGGGGTGTAGCCCCTATTTAAAGAAAAACCTTTGAGAAAATGTCAGACCGATTTCGAAAACAATTGACCCTTTCAAAGAAAATGGTCGACTATTTTGGTTGACAGTTTTATTTGACAGTTCGGTTGACCGTTCTTAAAAATTGGCTACCGTTCTTGTCAAAACAGTCACTTAGGCTATTTCAAGGTGGATTTTCAAGGGATTTGATAATGAGAATTACTCTAATATATCCAAGAATTAACTTTACATTATAAGACACTAAAAACACAATAATACACTCTACACATTCTATCATTATCTTCTTAAGGGAACTTCAAGTAAGAAATCTACACTAACTAGATGACTAGCTAACTAAATTTAACAATGCTTATACATACCAAGTTCATGCCGGATCGTTGAAAACCAGTCTTCACTAAGTGGCTTAGTGAAGATATCAACTAGTTGGTCTGTGCTGTCACTACAAGAAGGGTGATCTTTCACGACAAACTTTTTGTGGTGACTAGAATTGTCGCAACAGAAGAATTGTTTATGGGACGACTACAAAAGCATGCCACATAAGCACTGATTTCAAGACCCAATGTTATTAGAGTCGCTGTAAAAGGTATTCTATCCAACTTTTTCGACCCAACCTTGTCTCTCCCACCCTCCTTTGCCGCGTGCGTAAATAGGTTTTAGGAGTGCTAGCACCAAACCCTCTCTCTCTCCAGCCCCCCTCTCCCTTCCCTACTCATTCTAGTTCCCCAGTGCCGCCGTTTTCTTCTCTCCCTCCCCATGCTTATGCCAATTCGCCCATGCCATGTTCTCCAGTATTGCTGTCATCTCCCATGTGCGTTGTGTTCTTCTCTCCCTCACTATGCTTACGCTAGTCCACCCATGTCGTGTTCGCCAGGGCCGCCATTATCTCCCGCATGGGCCATGCTTCTCTGGTCATCACCTCTTCCAATAAGATCTCTCTCTCTCTCTCTCTCTCTCTTTGCAGACATTTACTTGTATATGTCTTGTTAGGGCTAATGGTTTTTTGAGGATATCTTGGGGGCAAGGAAGGATGTTGGTCTAATCTTGGTCTTTTGTTGTTCCCGCTGCATTTTATATTCTTACAACTCCACGCCAAATGGCCCTGTTGACCACAAGTGTAACACTTGCCTAAAGGGCCACTGAGCCCCACCGCATGCACCGCCACAACAATGACAAGTCATTGGAACCCTCTGGACTGCCTCCTGTTGCACACTGGCCGCTGATTGACTCTGCTAGGTCTACTGTTGCCCCTGCTACCACTGCCACCTTGAAAGAACCTTCTGAACTTGGAGCCTAGCGAAGATGATCCCAAACCGTAAGAAGGAGCTACTGTTGCAATCTTGCCTTCGTTGTACGCCGATCCCTGAGATACAAATCCCCGCTCTCGAGCCATCTGATCGTGCTGTGCCTCCACTACTGCCACACACCTTACTACTAAAGCTAAGTCTGAATAACAATGTGATGCCACTAAACTCCTCAAATCAAATCTCAGCCCGTCAACAAACCTATCGGTCCTACGCTCCTCATCCCCTGATATAAAAGGTACAAACCTCCCCAAGGAAACAAATTTCATTTGATACTCAAGTACTGACATGCCACCCTAGGTCAACTCCATGAACTCTCTCTCCTTAGCTTTCTGGACATGCCTAGAAAAATACTGCCCGTTGAATTCTCTCACAAATGTCTCCTATGAGATCTCCCTAAGGTTCTTATTTGCATAGGCCATTCTCTCCAAAGTGGTCCGCCAATCATATGCATCATCCTTCAACATAAAGGTGGCTAACGAAGTCTTCTCTGTCGCTACACAGTCTAAGGTATCAAAGGTCTTCTCAATCTCCTTCAGCCAATGTGCTGCCTCATCAAGGTCAGGACGACCAGAGAAATGATGCGGCCTCAGCTTTAGGAACCTCTCCAAAACAGTCGAAGACCCACCCCTAGAGCTCGAACACTCACTAGGATCTCGGGCCTAATACCTAGTCATGGTCTCTATCATTGCCTTTACAAAGCGCTCCATGTTTTGCCTGTCGTCGTATCACTGGATCGTTTACGCAGCGGAATGAAATAAAAAAAATTGACAATCTATTTTCCATTTCTAAAATACTAAGACTGGATTATCGAATAATCGGTTCTTACCGTGCGCGGATTCGAATCTGCGACTGATCGGTTTCGTCGGTGTGACACCACAAGCTGCGCAAGCGCCCAACCTCTAGCGGAGTCCACGCTATTCTCCTTGCGGTGGATATCCTCACAGTTCCTCGTTCTTTGTAGCCCACAAAGCCTCCACCGTTCGCCGCAACGATCGTCACAACGTGCAGACGATTTCCCATCGAACGGGAGTAGGAGAAGCGACGGAATAGACCCGGAGATCCAGGCTCATCTGGGGCGCCAGAGAGAGAGAGGAAGAGAGGTGGGGGCGGCTAGAGTTAGCAGTAGCCTGGCCTGCTCAGCCCGTTCACTACATTTTATACTAACCTTGCGGTTTTTCATAAAAAACCCCGATTAACATAAAACCCACTTATTTATCCATCGCCTTGAGAATCATTTGCGTGTGATCCTCTAGGCCCAATAACCAGTCCGGTTAATGGCCAAATAAGCCTAGTGACTCCTCACTGGCCTGATTAATCAATTAATAACTCATATTGATTAATTAATCAATCGAATCAATGTCGCACATCAAATTCGATTGGGCCTCTGATCACGTTGGGTGCCAAGAAACACCGCGTGAACTCAGAAGGTATCGGGGTTAAGTAATGTAAGGATTGAGGTTTTCGGATCCGGTTATTGGGTCAGTTTCGGGGTCGGATCCCTTAGTTTGGGCCATGATGGAACTGAGACTTAGTTTCTGTTTCGCGTCGAGCTTGCTCGACGCGGTTTAAATGGCGTCCCGCAATGTAGACGTGTTTTAAGCTGTGCTACGTGGGCGCCACGTGGGCTGGCCTTGGGTCGCGAGAGTACGGCCCCGGTTATATCGTTTGAATGGCGTCTTGGATAGACGACGCCATTTAGAGTACGACCCTGGGTTGTCAATGTACGGCCCGGTCTTATCATCTGAATGACGTCGGGCTTGCACGACCTATTTTACCCAACTTCTGATTGACCCCGCGAACCCTCCCTCCTTTCCCTCATTCTCTCCTTCCTCTTCTCTCTCTTCTCTTCCCTCCGGCAAGCCGGCGGCCCCTTTTCCCCCATCCTTGCTTTTCTCCCTCCATTCCATCTCTCCCTCCACTCCATCAACCTCCTAACTCCCACCACTACCACCACCATCTCCTCCGCGGCGTTTTTCTCTCCGGACGGCGGCCGACATCCTGGTGGAGTAACGGCTGTTGGGATCCAGGCGGGACGCGAAGAACGCAGCGGAAACGACAAACAAAATTAATCTCGCCCGATGCTTGCTGATCCGATTCGGAACAAAAAACTAAAACCAAAAATTAACGGGAAGTAATCTGATTACCGTGCGCGGATTCGAATCCGCTTCCATCTCGGTTCCGTCGAGGCGATGCCGCGAGCCGCACAAGCGTCCGGCCTCCAGCGGTATCCACGCGATCTTCCGTGGTGGTTCATCCTCTATCCCTCGTCCGTATCAGCTCGCTCGCTGAAGATCCGTCGCCGCAACGATTGCTGAAATCCTGCCGACGGGAATTCACGACTTTCGGGAATCACACGCGGCGGAGACGGTGACTATCCTGGCGCCTCGAATGGGGTGCCCAGAGGAGGAGAGAAAAAGGAAGGATGACGGCTAGCAAGGAGAAATCTTGGAGCTTGGTCCAGGGTTTCTCAACAGTGCGTATATATATATTAAGTCGGCGCGACTTTTCACAAAAGTCCCCGAGTTAATATAAATTTCACTTATGTACCACCAATTGAGAATATTATTGCGTGTGAACCTCTAGACCCATTTACCAGTCCGATTTTCAGCCCGTTAAGTCCAATAACTAGTTATTGACTTATGGTAATTAATTAATATCTAGATATTAACTAATTACTTAATCGAATTATCATCGCATGTAAATTCGGTCGGACTTCCGATCAAGTTGGGTGCCAAGCAACACCGCATGATCTCGGAAGGTAATGGGGTTCAGCAACCCACTCATGGAACCTGTCCGTCCACAGTCACCACGTGGCTATAATCCTTCGTTCGCACAATGCTCTCGAGTTAACTTAGGGTATGGTCAACTGTCAAACCCTAGATTGTCAACTCACTTGAATCAGACTCCGCGTTACAATATCCGAAAACCTATTTTCTGATATTGTTTCTGCTCTGGCCAGAGACTCCTGCGGATCTATTCTAGAGCATTCTCTCTCCTATTACCTGAGAGCGAACGATCCTTTATCGAACACACAATCACCTTCGAAGGTCTTCCGCTGGACCCGATCCTTGACTATTAGAGATCCCGTGGATAGGGATTCGTAGGTCAAGGTCAAAATCCAGAAGTCCACCGACAAGGTGTCTTTGGTGTCTCAAGTCCAAGGATCAACCACACCACTGTGACGATGAATCAAGCCGATTGACAGTCAGGTAAATTACCATTCGGCGATTCATGTCGGATCAGTTCAGTGAACTCATTCCCCAATGAGCACCTACAGGTTTACCATTGTGTCTCCACACGAGTAACTAACGAGATCAGTTACCCTCATCATTTGAGCTGGAATAACCTGTACTAGTCTTACCGGATGTTTGATGTCCTTCTCAAACATCTTACGACTAGGAACAATTGAGAATATGTATTTATAAGTCATCAATCTCATTATTATGATCTCATCATAATCTGATGACTATTGCACATATTCATAGACTTCATTATACGCAATTATAAATATGCCAATCTACATAATGAATTTAATAACATTTATTAGTGAACCAGATTGAAATAGGTGTCTTATGATTGGCTTAGAGGACACCTATATCCATCAATCTCTCACTTGGACTCAAGCCAATCACTTTCGCATTTGATCTCCATCAAATCTAAGTGATGCTCACATAAATTATGTGACTAAGACTTGGTCAGGGATCTGCTAAATTATCTATAGATGGAATATTTTCCATTACGTTATTTTCTCTTTATGTTTTGTCTCTGAACCTGTGAAAGAACCTCAGAATGTTCTGCAACTTCTGAAGAGACCATAGCTCGATCACACAATTTATTGCTCCCACTGTTGTCCTACAACGATAGGATGGTATCAGAGACTTTTTAGAACTACATCTAGTTCTGGGATGAACCTTTTCATCCATACTGTTATAATAACATGATCACTTATTTATGTCGTCACCTTAATATCGAGTTCTGGATTGGAACCATTCCAATCCATTCCTTTCTACTAGAAGGTTGAATCCATTATTTGACTTGAAATTTTAGTTAGTGTAACCTCATTGTTTCAAATCATCCTCTCCATATACGTGAATGCATCCTTAGCATTTCTCAAGCGCTTAATGATGCATTTCACTCATGTATCCTTTAAGGAACCCTTTTCTTTAAAGGAATAAATTTCATATCTCAACAATTGAGACTTGTTATGAAATTTATGCCAAATATTTTGACATACAGGTCAATATAATATCCCCACCGATTTATCTTAATAGATTCGTATTTCCAATACGTGGGATATTATAACTAAATCCATTATGAAGGAAACCATGGCTAACAATGCTTTCACTAATAGTAACATCCCGAAGTCATTCTTAATGACTTTGATGTTATTATCATAAAGTATTACTAAAGCGACCGTACTCCCACTGTCCTTTTTGAAACACACACAGTCCGTGATCATTCTTAATGATCACGTAATTTCTGACAATTAAGTCAAAAACTTTTATTACAACTTTGGAAGGTTTTAGTTTGATTCAAAATAATCTTTTGAAATCATAACTTGCTTCCTAGACATTTTAAAAGCTTTAAAGGTGTATCAGATACATCTTTACCTCAATCACATTGAGTAGACGCTTTTAATATCCAACTGTCATCATCTCATGATTGACAATTTAGATAAGTAGAATTCTAATAAACTTATCAATCTCAAAGTTGTAATGACAGAGAGCATCATTATCATAGATTTTAGATCATAATCTATTTTGAGCTCCTCTCACTTTGCTAAATCAGATATGTCAAAACATATCCTTCTAGTCACTGAGAGAATCTCAAAATTCTATGAAGCTCTCTGATGTGTGTCATGAGTGGTTCCAAATAACTAAAGATTATCTAATAATCTTATGTTAACTTGTGAATCTAGAACATCTTCTAGTTTTATCAGCTCCCACTGTCTTATCTGAGGACATGTTCCTCTTCATAGAAGATAGTTTTCAGGATGATAATTATCTCATTATCGCCTGGCCAATAATTGTAATGTCCAAACTCTTTAGACATTCACAAATTCACACCTCGGTAATACATGACTTTTAAATCAGGTTTGTTCATAATTTACATCTCATATGAATTATTTGGTTTCCATATATTGTATGGATATATACTGACTTATTTGGAACTATCTGTAAAGTATGGACATCTAATGTTCATACTCATGTTCACAAGGATAAGAATTAGGCAAATCTTGTTATGCATTACACCATATCTTAATAAGGTGCAATTCCTCATTCTATCTTATTGCTATGATGCACAATGAGGATTAATCAAACGAGGATATAATTATCCTCTTAATGATTTATGTGAATCATATACTAAAGTATCAGTTTCTTCGATCAAATCAAAAATTCTAATATTTCATATTGATCTTATACCTTAATCTTTCAGATGCATTCGTCTTGTACTTCAGTAAGTATATACAGTCGAATCATTCCAATAGTAAACTATAGGGTAAGTCAATAGTAGTGATTATCTTTGGCCTTTGAGCTGTTTACATCAATATGCATCAGCATCAATAATTTCTTATTGTACAACCTTATGTACAATACCATAGATAATCAAGATTCACACAGTTCATTTCTATAGGAGACTTGTGAACATTCATCACATGAAATGTCACTTCAAGAATCTATAGTGTATTGACTGATTCGAACAACTATTATTCTTTTCAATCAATATTATTCTTGATTTTTTATGCAACTAAATAACAATTATTTAGTTTCATATTTGACTCCTATAGATATACAAAGATTTACTGTCTAACAGTAATCTATAAATATCATGAACAATTGTTGAGTCTAACTCATCACTTGGATTCTCTCGATTTCCTTTTACTTGTCTAAGTCTGCACACTATCGCAATTCTGAGAATCATTTCCAATATCTCATATTGGGTACGCTAATTTTCCAATAGACATGCAAAAGTTGATTAATAAGAATATCCGAAACTTCTTTCAAGTTTCATATTCGTTTTGCCTTTACTAGCATCCTTACATTGGTTGTAGTGGGAGAAATGCTATTTTTCTATCTCAGCTGACTTTCCTTTATCATTTTCAGATGTGGATTAGATCGTCTAAAATCTTACCACTTGCCTTTCTCAAAAGCACATTATAAATATCTCTTCATCTTGGTCTATCCAAATAAAAGATTTCATGACGATGATTAAGCCTTTTAAAAAGGCATATCATGAGTATCTCTTCACCTTGGTCTATCCAAGTAAGAGGATTCATGATACCTGATTAGGATAGTGACTTTCACTCACCCCTAAAGACATTCTTTAGAGTTTTCTTGTCAGTCTGAATATGAGAAGTATTGGCATCCAATATGCCAAAATTTCAAATAGACGACATATTAGTGAACGAAGGAAATAACGTGATTTAAGCAGATAGTTCTTATAATTCAATTATGGTCTTTTATCTTGAATTATTTTTCACTATTTTTCAACGGACTGTATAACCTTCAAGTATACAGAATGGAAGACTCCGACGGTCTCCTAGTGAGGATCAGAATCTCCAAGAATCACAGTATGACCTCGGGTAAACACATAGTATCATACCATTATCTTAGAGCAACCATCTCATGGTAATTGCAACTCCTTGCAATATCCGATCTTATTTTGGCTCCCAGGTCTTTAATGGTCCCAGGTAAACACAGTAGTCCATTATACCTTGTCTAAGCTTTACCATCAATACGTGATAGAGTAGAGTAAGAATGCAGCTCCCGGGTAAACGCGAGGATAGCTACACCGTTCCTCTATTCTAATCTCAAGGCATCAAGATGTCATAGTTAATAGTCCTTTCATCAGATGGTGGTAGATCTCGGGTAAACACGTAGAAACTGTCATCACTGAATCAAGTTCTAAGAACTATATTGATGGAGAGCCACGCGGTACATTCTCAATGACTCGCGCTCCAGCTTAGACTTTATATAGAAGGTTTTGTTTATATTAAGTTGGTCTCATCCTAGGTGATAGTTTATAAATATATCGAATATATTTAACTATACCTAGATATTAGCAATCGATTCATAATAAAAAACTAAAAGCATGCATCATCCATACATGTTCATTATGTGGTCATGGACAGCACGGTGATTAACTGGAGCCAAACAATTAATCACAAAAACTATATAACATTTATATAATCTAAACATGCAAACACATAGCCACTGGTGATCTCATCTCCTGTCGCCTTCCTAGTTGCACTTGTGGATCATCCTTACCTCTCCTCGGTCGGCGCGATCAATTACAAATATAAAGTAGAATTTGGAACATTTTCAAATACAAATTAATTGTAAGAGAAAGTCTTATGGTCGAGTACAATAACAGAGGGAGATAGAATTACAATGGAATGGAGAGAGGGAGGCACGCAAGCCTCATTAATTAACATTTAATTAATGTACATCACATTCCATAACAATCCACATAATCACATATCATCACACATCATCACATGATATGAAATTTAACTGAGTGCATGTCCATGACCACTACAAATTTTAACCATCCACACATGATAAACCACATCACATGAAGGCTAAAATTTTGAAAATATAATAATTTTAGTTTTCTTAAAACCTGGGTACCAATCAAAATTGGATAATTTGAATTTTTCGAAAATCTTATTTTCTAACATACAATAAATCTAATTTAAAGCATCAAATACATCAACATGTGCAAACAAAGCTAAAATTAAAATTCTAAAATATTCCATGCATAATTTAGAACATTTCTAAATTAATTAATCTAATACTTAGATTAATTTTAATTCACATTAATAACAATTATTAATGCAAAACAATCTAACATTTAGATCGAATTAAAAATTCCTAAATAACACTTATAAACGAATTTTTAATTCATATTTTAATCGATTAACAACTCTTTGTTAATAAACCCCTTTTATTAAATAATATTTCTCAATAACAATTATTAAGAAATAATAATTAGAACATTTCTAATTAAAATAGTCTAACATCTTATACTTAATTTAATCCTTTAATAACATTTATAAAAGATTAAATTCAAGTAGATTAGATCTTCAAAAACAATAATTAAGAAATTTAAGAGTAAACTAATTAATCATCTTAATAACTATTATTAAGACTTAATTAGTGCTTAATAACTTTTATTAAGATTTATTACTCAAGAAATAATTAACTTAATTATAACAATTATAAAAAGTTAATTAATCACATAGTAACCTTTTATTATGTGTCTCTTAATTAAAATATTAATTTCATAACAACAATTGTTAAGAAATTAAATGATCTAATCATCTAAATAATTAACATTATTTGTTGATTAATTTTAAAGTCACAATTAAATTAACAACACTTGTTAATTATAATTTAAGATCAACATCTTAAATTTTAACCCCTTTAATTACTTTAATTAAAGGTAAATCAACAAATTATGTTAATTTTATTTAAGATCACATCTTAAAATTATGCCCCTTTTTAACATTTAATAAAAAGATATTAACAACATTTGTTAATATCTAAATTAAGATCTCATCTTAATTAACCCCCTTTAATTACTCATAAAAAATGTATTAACAACAATTGTTAAAAATATTAAGATCATATCTTAACACATAAACCCCACTATATATAAGATCATATTTTACTTAGTTAAAACCAATTAACAATTAAGATCATATCTTAATAAACCCTTTATTAACTGAAAAATTAAGTTTAAAACAATTTTAAATTATTTAATTTTAATTTCCAGTTAAAAGGGGTGGGGTTTAGTTATAAATCAGGGGTTAACAGGTTTAATAAGGGCTTAATGGGCTGGGGTTTAAGGGCTTAAATGGGCCCAATGGAGGGGCTACAGGGTCGAGCCATAAAGGGCCTTTGGGCTCGAGCAGCTGCAGCCAGGGACGACCCCTGGTTCGGCCTGGCCCGAGCCAGGCGCCAGCTGGCCCAGCCAGGTCTAGCGCCTGGCCTGCCCGGCCCAGGCCCAGTCGCCCCTGGTTGGGTCGGCTTGGGATCGGCCGGTCCGGGGCCTAGCACTGGGCTCAGGCCGGCTAGGGTTTGCCTCCCCCCCCTTCTCTTGTTGCAGGTCTTTGGGCGGCCGGTGCTAGCTACGGTGGCCGGCCGGAAATGGTCGGGGGGGGGGGGGGGGGTTCGACCTCTCAGCAATTTATCCCTGAGCTTCCTGATGGATATAGGTGTCCTCTAAGCCAATCATAAGGCACCTATTTCAATCTGGTTCACTAATAAATGGCATTAAATTCATTATGTAGATTGGCATATTTGTATTTACGCATAATGAAGTCTATGAATATGTGCAATAGTCGTCAGATTATGATGAGATCATAATAATGAGACTGATGACTTATAAACACATATTCTCAATTGTTCCTAGTCGTAGGATGTTTGAGAAGGACATCAAACATCCGGTTAGACTAGTACAGGTTATTCCAGCTCATATGATGAGGGTGACTAATCTCGTTAGTTACTAGTGTGGAGACATAATGGTAAACCTGTAGGTGCTCATTAGAGAATGAGTTCACTGAACTGATCCGACATGAATCGCCGAATGGTAATTTACCTGACTGTCAATCGGCTTGATTCATCGTCACAGTAGCGTGGTTGATCCTTGGACTTGAGACACCAAAGACACCTTGTCGGTGGACTTCTGGACTTTGACCTTGACGTACGAATCCCTATCCACGGGATCTCAAATAGTCAAGGATCGGGTGCAGCGGAAGACCTTCGAAGGTGATTGTGTGTTCAATAAAGGATCGTTCGCTCTCAGGTAACTGGAGAGAGAATGCTCTAAAGTAGATCCGCAGGAGTCTCTGGCCAGAGCAGAAACAATATCAGAAAAGTGGTTTTCGGATATTGTACAGCGGAGTCTGATTCAAGTGAGTTAACAATCTAGGGTTTGACAGTTGACCATACCCTAGGTTAACTCGAGAGCATTATACGAACGAAGGATTATAGCCACGTGGTAACTGTGGACAGACAAGTTCCATGAGTGGGTTGCTGGATCCCATTACCTTCCGGGATCATGCGGTGTTGCTTGGCACCCAACATGATCAGAAGTCCGACCGAATTTACATGCGATGTCGATTCGGTTAAGTAATTAGTTAATATATAGATATTAATTAATTACAATAAGTCAATAACTAGTTATTGGACTTAACGGGCTGAAAACCAGACTGGTAAATGGGCCTAGAGGGTCACACGTAATAAGATTCTCAGTCGGTGGTACATAAGTGGGATTTATATTAACTTGGGGACTTTTGTAAAAAGTCGCGCTGACTTAATATATATACACGCTGTTGAGAAACCCTGGGCCAAGCTCCAGGATTTCCCTTGCTGGCCGTCATCCCTCCTTTCTCTCTCCTCCTCTGGGCGTCCCGTTCGGCACGCCAGAACAGCTTCCGTCTCCGCCGCGTGTGATTTCCGAAAGTCGGGAATTCCCGTCGGCGGGATTTCCGCAATCGTTGCGGCGACGGATCTTCAGCGAGCGAGCTGAAACGGACGAGGGATCGAGGACGAACCACCGCAGAGGATCGCGTGGATACCGCTGGAGGCCGGACGCTTGTGCGGCTTGCGGCATCGCCTCGACGGAACCGAAACGGAAGCGGATTCGAATCCGCGCACGGTAATTAGATTCCAACTCGGTTTTTCGGTTTGAGTTTTTCGTTCCGAATTGGATCAGCAGGCATCGGGCAGGTTTAATTTTTGTTCTTCGTTTCCGCTGCGTTCTTCGCGTCCCGCCCGGATCCCAACACTTCCCACCTCTCAGGCCCTTTCCACATGTCAGGTCCTTGCCTCTCAACCTGTTGCCTCTCAGGCTGCTGCGGCTCAGACATCTACATCTGTATCCACATCTTCATCTGCAATAGGTATGAATTTTAATTTTAGTCGTTCATTAAATTGATATTTTTATGTTTATAATTTCACATAAATGTCTTTATCATGTATGTTTAAACATGTCCATCTTCTATGCAGCCTTGGGGTCGGGGACATGGTCGTCGAGGCCCAACTAGAGGTGTTACCGATGGGAGATTGGAGCAGGGTCAACGATGGAATGTGCAGGTGATCAGCGGTTACGGTGTTGGCGATAAGGGAGGCAATTTTGTATCCCGCATGGGCGTTGTGGCAAAACTTCATTGCAAGATATGACAGAAAAATTTTGTTACTCTTCCTGCAGCGAAACAGGCTGCAATGTTTAGAGATCTCGAGGTAAAAATATTTAAAGTTAATTATATATTTGTCAATTTTGTATGACTAATTAAGTTAACGATAATGTGCAGTTGATGTATCAGTAGGACCGAACTCCCGAGACAGATAGGGAGATGCTTATGCACATGACCTCAATGCATTGTAGCTAGCGCGGTTTTGAAGAAAAGAGTAAATGAAAATTTTCTTATGTTCATTTATAATCTATTTTTGTATTATTTTTTATTATGTTCATGTATAATGAGGTCAAACTGAAATCATTTCATAGCATTATACGGGAAAGACTTTGGCGGATGCAATTGCTTCCGTGCCGGCGGGTGTTGATCTGTCTGATTGGCAGACGATGTGTGAGAAATAGAATACGTCAGATGAGTAGGTAAAATAATAATGAACTTTAATAATTTATGTTGATTTGTTCGATACAAATTTGTCAACTAATATTTTTTTTTCTGCAGAAAATTGCTGATCGTAATAGGGAAAATCGCTCCCATCAGTCTATGCCATATAGGCGGGGCCCGACAAGTCATTATCAATTGAAGAATGACTTCGTAAGATTTTCATTTTATTAGTAGCCTTTCTATATTATTAAGTTTTTATTACTTTTTTTTTTAACATAATTTGAACAGCATCGTCTTCATCAACGTGATCCCGAGCGTCTTGAGATGTTCAAGATGGGTAGATGTAAGGATCTTCCAGACGGTAGTGAGCAATGGGTAGATGAGGAGAGTAGACGTCGATATATAAGTTTTTATATCATTTGAATTATTATTTTTATTAATTCTTATTAAATTTAATATGTATCACTAATAAGAACTTTATTTCTTTATTTTTTAGGAGAGGATGACTCAATTAACCACTTCTTCTTTGGAGAGTGATGTTGGGAGTACTCCTATTTCTGCTGAAGATGCATTCATTTCGGTTATGGGAAAAGACCGATCTGGCCGTATTCGTTGTGCGGGAAGTCGAGAGACGTTACGTATATGGTATGGACCGGGAGAAGGGTCGAGCTCTTCCTATCAACGGAAATTTGAGGAGCAAGCTGTGGAGATACAAACCATGAAAGAAAAAATCAAAGTACAAGGGGAGGAGATGGAGTGGATGCGCAAACAAATGGCAGACATGAGTGCATTTATGAGTCGATTTCAGGCGATGCACAGTCCTACTCAGCCTCAGATAGCAGCTGTGAATGAGGACGACGCCCAAGACGAATCAAATGATGGGGAAGATGATTTTGATGGTGATGACGAAGAGTGAGCCGATGATAATTGATACATTTAGTTGAAGATGGTAATGTAAATTTTCCGTGGATGCGTTTATTAATTTGTATGTGAATGTTTTATTTATGCATGTGGATGTACTTTTTTTGCGGTTTCGTGAATGTATTTATTTGAAAGTGTGAATGTGTTTATTTGTACATGTGGATGTGTTCATTTATGTATGCTTGTATATGTACAAGTCTGTGTATCTACAGATTTTTTTATATAATTTTAATATTTTAAATTTTTTTTTTTTGTTAGTAACTGTTTGTCAGCGGCTAAGGCCGCTGACAAAAGTTCATGTGCACATATGTCCACGGCTACAAACCGTGGACATATATAATACATTTCTCAGCAGTCACAGTTGCTGACAAAACTTTTGTCAGCGACTGGTTAGCCCTGGACAAAAGTATTTGTCAATGGCTAGAGAGCCGTCGACATAAAACTTTTGTTAGCGGCTTAAATCAGCCGTTGACATATGCACTCTTTGTCAGCGGCTTGTATCCGTAGACATATATACTATATATCAGCGGCTTGAGTTAGCCGCTGACATATGTGTTCTTTGTCAGCGGCTGGCATCCGTAGACATATATACTGTATGTCAGCGGCTTAAGTAGCCATTGACATATGTGTTATTTGTCAGCGGCTGATATGAGTAGACATATATATTATATGTCTGCAGCTACCTAAAGCCGTTGACAAATATATGCTAACGAGACTTTTGTCCACGGCTTTGTCAGCAGCTTGTAGCCGTTGACATAAGTATTTGTCAGCGGCTCTTAGCCGCTGACAAATACTGTTTTCCTTGTAGTGATAAAGCCAAACTGCTATTTAAATGTTTTGCTAAACTTGAACCTTTTGCAGCGCTCATGCACTTCAGTCCAAAGGCAAGCATACATCTAAACACATCCTTTTTTAATTACAATGGTGAGATTTCTTCATCTACAAAAAATAATCAGAATTATCTTTTACTAAGACAGTCGAAGATCACATTTAAGCCAGCCGTACACTACTAGCATAAGAATTTTGAACAACTCAAGGAAAAAAAATGATAGTAAATAATCACAATGCAACAACATTTTCTATCACCAGTTAAAAGAACACACTATAAAAAATGTATATTTTATTATTTCATGTATATAACAAGATAAAGAATAATTGTGTTATCTATGAATGGTAATATAAAAGATCAAGGCCTAGAAGCTTTTGTTAAAATGCGAATATTATGCATGGCATTTGTAAAAGTATAATGTGCTGCACATATCCATAAAATAAAGACTTTCCATTTACTTAGTTATGGAATAATCATGACCAGATACTGTAGATTTATAAGTGTAGGTAGTGTTTTTGTATGTGGGCATCAATAACTAAACATAGAAACTGTACATTCGAGGAAGGTTCGAATAACTATTGTACCATACCAATGAAACGTAAAGAGATGTCAACTCTGTTGGATAGGCTAGTGGCCCAATGAAAGCTTTGAACCAGGCTTCAAATAAATTTCAGGGTTTCCCATCAGTACAATCTCGTCTCAAAAAAATATATATATATATATACATCCTTGTATGCTACATAGTTTAGTAATAAATAACCTTTTTTTTTTTTTTTTTGCAATAAATGGGCTTTAGAGGCAGCAAGCCACTTCAGCATTTGGTAACAAAAAATATTGCATACCTTGTCCTTCCAAATAGCAAAAGAAATGTCAGTTTCCAAGGAGTGTAAGAGACAGGAGAGTGAAGTCACTCTGTAACTATCTTTATGGTGCTCCATCTAAAAGTAAATTGCGCATAGCCCCCTGGCTAGTCCAATTGTCAAACCACAATTTTGTTCTGGATGAGTATTAACATTAGATCACATTTGATTAGCCAACAAGCCACATGGAACGTAGAGTAGAATTCAAAGCTTAAACTTTAACAAGGCAAATGAGATAGAACAATGTCATTTGAAGTCATGCATTTGATCCATAGACAAGAAAAATCATGGTTATAAATCACAATTGAACATACAAGGAACAATGAAACCAATGAAAGCTAAAAGAGTAATGCTTGTTGTAATGCAAGGCGTTGCAACAAGTTGACTTAAATTGCAATGAGCAATCCCATTGGTCCACATAGATAGGATTCATAGGATTGGCAGCTTTTTTCACATGTGGACCTGGTAAGTATTGAATGCGGATACAGAGTTCTGGACATGACAAATAGATATAAGCATGACAAATATTTCGTAGGCATGATAAAATAGTATCACTACAAAGAATACAGGATATGTCAGTGGTTAAGAGCCGCTGACAAATATAGAAAAGCCACTGACTAAAGTATATGTCAACGGTTAGAAGGACGTTGACAAAGCTATGGATAAAAGTCTCGTTAGCAAATATTTGTCAATGGCTAATGAGCAACCGTTGACATATATAGAGAAACATATGTCAGCGGTTCAAGCCGTTGACATATGATCTATATGTCTACGGCTATGTGGCTAAGTCAACAACTCTAACCGTTGACAAATATCACATTTGTCAACAGTTAGAATTATTGACATATGTTGCTAATGTCAACAACTCTCGTTGCTGACAAATATCCTATTTGTCAACGGCTTGAACCGTTGACATATGGAGCAAATGTCAACAACTTGAGTCGTTGACAAATGGGATATTTGTCCACGGCCATAGCCGTTGACATATGCTATGCATATATTAATGGTTTCAGCTGCTGACAAAAATTATATGTCCACAATTTTTTAGCCATTGACATATGTTAACAGAAGCTTTTGTCAGCGATTTCAGCCGTTGACAACGGTTATTAATTATTATTTTTAAAAAAATATTAAATAATGCAAAAAAACCTATAAATATACAAACTTGTACATAGCATTCATAGACACTTCCATATAAGCACATTAATCCACAAATAAACACATCCACATGTAAAAATAAACACATTCACATTTTCAAAATAAGGACATCCACATGTACAAATAAACATTCACATAAAATTAATAAACATATCCACGTGAAATTCACATTACACATCCACAGATAAATATATCAATTATCCTCGGTTCACTCTCCGTCATCACCATCATCTCCCTCGTCATCTGATTCGCCTTCGACATCGCCCTCATCCACAACAGCTATCTGAGGCTGAGTAGGACTCTGCATTGCCTGAAATCGACTCATAAATGCACTCATCTAGGCCATTTGTTTGCGCATCCACTCCATCTCTTTCCCTTGTGCTTGGAGTTTTTCTTTCACGGTCCGCAGCTCCACAGCTTGCTGCTCAACTTTCCGTTGATATATATAGAAGAGCTCGAGCCTTCTCCCGGTTAATACCATATACGTAGCGTCTCTCGACTGCCCGCACAACGAATAAGGCCAGATTGTTCATTTCCCATAACTGAAATGAATTCCTCCTCGTCAGAAATGGGTGTACTCTCAACATCACTCTCCAAAGAAGGAGTGGTCAATTGAGTCATCCTCTCCTACAAAAAAAATAAAGAAATAAAGCTCTTATTAGTGATATAAATTAATTTTAATAAAAATTATTAAAAAAGAATAATTCAAAGGATAAAATGACTTACATATCGACTCTTACTCTCCTCATCTACCCATTACTCATTGTCGTCTGGAAGATCCTTACATCTACCCATCTTGAACATCTCAATGCGTTTGGGATTACGTTGATGAACACGATGTTGTTCAAATTATGTTAAAAAAAATAAGTAATAAAAACTTAATAATATAGAAAGAACAATAACAAAATGTTCGATCCCACTGATACATCAACTGCACATTATCGTTAACTTAATTATTCATGTAATGTTTTACAAATATATAGTTAACTTTAAATATTTTTACCTCGAGATCTCTAAACATTGCAGTTTTCTTCGCGGCAAGAAGAGTAATAAATTTTTTCTGCCATAGCTTGCTATTAAGCTTTGCAACAACGCCCATATGAGATGCAAAATTGATTTCGTTCTCGCCAACGCCATAACCGCTGATCACCCGCATGTTGTATCGTTGAGCCTGCTCCAATCTCCCATCGGTGACACCTCTTATTGGGTCCCGACGGCCATGTCCCCGACCCTAAAGCTGCGTAGAAGATGGACAAGTTTAAACATACATGATAAAGATATTTATGTTAGATTATAAACAAAAAAGTATCAATTTATTGAACGACTAAAATTAAAATTCATACTTATTACAGATGAAGATGTGGATACAAATGTAGATGCCTGAACCGCAGCGGCCTGAGAGGCAACAAGCTGAGAGACAAGGGCTTGAGATGTGAGAAGGGCCTAAGAGGTGGAAAGCTCAGAGATAAGTTGTTGAGAGGTAATAGCCTGAGAGGTTGGACGTTTAGGGATAGAGTGCTGAGAGGCATTCCACTTCTTTTAGAGTGTGAAGCCACCACCTGAGCCATGAGAGCCACTATCTGAAGCCATCTGTTCAAACCCTATCATATCATATTAAAGTTAGAAGTAAAAATAGATAAAAAATAAACCTCATTGAAAGTTACCCTCACCTAAATCTCAAGGTATTCACCTACTCTTATGCTAATTCATTCACTAATATCTACATCAATTGTTTATCCCTTAACAGGAATATCAATTAAGTTTTTTTGATAAGCTTCTTCAACATGTAATGCATCTTCTTCAGCTACTTCACCCTGCATGTTATAATAATCTCGAGATCGTGCTCTATCAGGAATGATTCACCCTACTACTGTTTTATCATTTACATAGAATACATGCTCTACTTGATTTGTAAGAGCAAATGGCTCATTTGTGTTGAGTTTGAAACAGGTGTACAAACTGACAATTTTATGCTAATCGATCTTAAATCCCGTGTCTTTTTTATAAACATCCCACTAATCACACTTGAACTGTACAATATGACTTTTATGATCAAAAGATATTTCGAGAACATCAATCAGACGTTCATAATATCCATTATATTCAGATTCAAGTTCCGCGTTCACAATAACTCCAGACAATTGAGTCAACTTAGTATCATTAATGTCTTTTCTATGAAATCTAAAATATTTACTATGTAACTCGAATGTAAATATGTATGTCTTGATGGTCTCTATGACAAAACTTCGATCTCATAAGTGTAACAAGGATCATTTGCTTCTTTCAGTTCTACAATATAACTCTGAAACCATTTCAGAAAATCTTTCCCCACCATATTTGAGATTTTGTACTTGTTATTTGTGTTCAGAAAAAAATTGATCTATTTGTTTAATCTGTTTCAAAATATATATATGAGAAAAATCTCTTTCTTCTTCAGATAGTAAACGAGATTCCACTTTTCCTTTGAGAAAACGTCCACGAATTGCCAAGGGCAGCAACACTTGCATGTAGACATAACAATCATAACTCTTCAACCCAGTCAACTTTCGACCTATAATATCTACACTTTTGAATAAATTAAAAGAATATCTATCTGGGACCTTAATGTTACTTAAGAGTTCATACACAATAGACTGTTGTCTTTTGTTCAGTGTGTACATTGCTGCTGGTATCTTGTCCTTGTATTGAGGGTCTTTTGACATATGAAATTCTAGCTGTATTCTCCAGTCTTTTAGGACTAACCGTGCTTTTAAGTGGTCTTTACTTTTTTCACCACTGAGAAGGTTTAAAATGCCCAACAAATTATCACATACATTTTTCTCGATGTGCATTACGTTTAAATTGTGACGAATGAGAAGACTCGACCAATATGGTAACTCTCTAAATAAAATGCTCTTTTTTTTTCATCCTTTCAAGTCTGCAATATCTTTCTTGAACTTCTTTCCGAACTTCAGATAAGAAATACTCTATTGTTGGCTCCACAGTTCTAAACCTGTCAGAATTCTTAGATATCTGTCACATACAACTATACCATCAAACTTTTGTTTGTAGTTACTTTTCCTCCATCTGTGATACAATGTCAAAAAATGTCAATGCCCCAAATAATAAAATTTGCGACAATTTTTTAACCATCTTGAGCAGGTTTTATAATTACACGATAGACATGCAAATTTTTCTTTAGTACTCCATCCAGACGAATTGGCATATGCTGGGAAGTCATTTATTGTCCAAAGGACGACAACATGCATCTTGAGATTCTATTTTTGTGAAGCATCATATGTTTCAATACAATTCTCCCATAAGTCTTTAAGTCTTCCACTAGTGGTTGTAAGTACACATCAATGTCATTTTTTGGATTTTTAGGATTAGGAATGAGTAATGACATCATCATAAATGTTTGTTTCATACACATTAATAGTGGCAAATTATAAACAATTGTCATTACAAGCCATATACTATAGTTGCTACTCATATTTCAAAATGGGTTGAACCTATCACTTGTTAAACCGAATCTCAAGTTGTGAGCTTCTGCAGCGAACCTAGATACTGATTATCAAAATGCTTCCTTGCCTTAGAATCAGCAGGATGCCACATTTCTCGATTTTGTTGAGGAGTCCGATCATCAATACGCCGTGTCAACCACTTGGCTATCTTGGATGACATAAACAACCTTTGCAATCTATCTTTCAATGAAAAATAGCGCAAAAGTTTATTAGGTATTCGTTTGCCAAGTTTCCTGTTATCATTCTGTAATTGATTGTTCAAGTCTTACATACTTTCTTTATACCTCGGGACATCATATTGTGGATACCGATCTTCATCTTTATGTTCCTTCCAAAATAATAGACAATCATTTTGACATGCATCTATCTTCTCGAATCCCAACACCAAATCTTTAATAATCTTCTTAACTTCATATTATGTTTGAGGTAATTCGGCTCATTCTAGAAATATTTATTTAATGAATTCAGGAAACATATTCATACATGTCCCCATCACTTGATTTAGTCTCTTAATATGCAAGAACCTTAAAAGAAACATTAACTTTGAAACCTTCTGGCACCCAAGATACAATGGTATTTTAGCATCCTCTAATAGTTTATAGAAGTCTCTTGCTTTGAAATTTGGTTCATACTCTTCTTCCGCAATAACACTTCCAACTTCTTGCAACTCATGCAGCATATCAATTGTGGTATCAGCAATAAAAGATACTTGTTGTTCAGTCATCTCTATAGGAGGGATGTTGGTTTGATATCTGACCATATCATCTAATGGTGCCTCTTCATGACACACCCAATTTGCATAATGCACCCATACTTTGTCTACCTTAAGATGGGTCTCAACATCTATCCGGGTTAACTTCACTCCGTTAAGGCAATTCCGATATAGACACTGTATCAATTTATTGTTTTGTCCATGCCTAAAACTTGTTCTATCTTCATAAAAGGCAAAGTCCAAAAACTTAACTACCCCTCTCTCATATCTACTATCTCCTCGATTATGATCAAGCTTCATCCAACTCTTATCAAGTTTAGCCATCTCTATGTATCCTCTAACCTACATATTAACAAATATGATCGATTAATAATTATCCACATATCCACATCAAAAATTCGCCAACATCTCCCCTAAAACTTATACATTATCCACATTCATACACCTATCGCCTCTCTTAAAACTTATACATTATACACGCACGCAAAACACAAACACACACAGTCACCTCTCTATAAAGTTTAGGAGGGGGGAGACCAGAGGCTCACATGAAAAAAAATTTAGCCCCTAGGAGCTTCCGTATGCTTCAGTGATCTGCACAAATGGCTACAACCCGATTGCCCACCAGGGCTGTCACGCAGTTAGCAGATGGCTTGCAGTGGCTGCAAAGGCAAGTGCATCATCATCGCCTCACACACAATACCCAGGACATACACACACAAAGAACCTGCAAAGACAAATGGATCGTCATCATATTCAATTAATTCAAAAGTGTTACTAACAAAAGTTAAACACATAAATAGATAGATAAATATATTTATATACATAGATATACACATTTATAAAAAAAATTAGGCAACATCTCCCCTAAAAGTTATATATTTTTCACATTTGTACATCTGTCTGATTTCATACAATCTCATAAAAAAATGGTACCTATATTACATAACATAACATACACATCCATATCCTCATCCGTACCTACAAGAAAACTTGTATCCACATGTAAATATCAAGTCACATTTATATACACACGTCTCACATCCATATCCACATGTACGGTACATAGATTATATTCAAATTCACATATACATCCACAAGTATATATCTATCTACTTATATATTATCCTTTGGTACTAGGCAGAGGTAAACCTCTACTTACTGGAGTTACCAGTTTGATATACTAAAGTAGTAATATAGTCTGACACATACAGATCCACACGTATATATATAAAGTCGGATAGATAAATAGGTAGCTAGTTAGATAGATAGATACATACATACATACATAGCTTGCAAGATAGATAGATAGGTTGGTAAGATAGTTACATACGTAACTAGATAGGTAGGTATATAGATAAGATAGTTACATAGATAGGATAGATAGATAGATAGATAGGTAGATAGATAGGTGGAAGGATAGATAGATAGAAAGATAGGATAACTAGATAGATAGTAGGTAGTTACATAAATATGATACATAAGTGGATAGATAGGATAACTAGATAGATATGTAGTAGCTAGATATATGGATAGGTAGATAGATAGCTAAGTAGATAGATAGATAGTTAGATGTATATACATAGATAGCAAGATAGATACATAGATAGATATATAGTTAGATAGGTAGATAGGTAAATATATAGACAGATACATAGATAAATAGTTAGATAAGATAGATAAGTAGATATATAGATAACAAGATAGCTAGATATATACATAGATATGTACATAGGTACATATTTAACCATATAAATAGGTAGATAGAAGACCTAGATATATAGATATTTAGCAAGATAGATAGATAGAAAGATATAAATAGATAAGTTGATAGATTTATAGATATAGATAAACACATTTCTAAAAAACAATCGGTTGTATCTCCCATGAAAATTGTAGATTTTTCATACATGTACACCTATTTGATTTCATACAATCTCATAAAAAAAGATACCTACATCACATAACATGTCCATCTATAGATATTTGATAATATAACATTCTTTATTATATGTGCTTTATGATTATCTTAAAATTTCGGCAGCATCTCCCCACACTTTTCTAATATACCATCATTATTTACTAATTTTAACTTTTCTCAAAAAGCCACTTGTATGAATTACAAGTGACAAAAAAAGTAGTCAAAATTAGTAGGTATATTAGAGAAGAGTGAAAAGATACTGTTAAAAATTTAAGATAATCATGAAGTACATATAATAAAAAATATTAGATGATCAAATATCCACAGACTATCCAACAGGATAATTCAAAACTTTATGATCGATATATGTCGTTACTGTCAAAAGACAGTAAAAACATATATCATAACAAAAATCTTGAACGGACAAAAAAAAAGAAGAAAGGCCAACCACATCTACATATAGAACTACATTTACATATGCACAACCATATCCACATATACATATATATCTACATCATCATCTGTACCTATAAGAAAACTTACTTGTATCCACATGTAAATATCAAATCACATCCACATCTACATACACGGTACAAAGATTATATTCTAATTTACATGTGCATCCACAAGTATATATCCATCTACTTATATATTACCTTTTGATAGTAGGCAGAGGTAAACCTCTATGCATTGGGGTTGCCAGTTTGATATACCAAAGTAGTAATATAGTCTGACAGAAAGAAATCTACATCTACCGATCATCTACCTTTACTAGAGTTACTTAAAAAAGATAGTATCATCCTTCACACAAGTATAGATGAAAGAATAAATAAGGTAGTTAATCAAGGACTACCTAGGGAATGAGTAGCTGCATTAAATAATAATCATATATTATAAAAGTCTTAGCATCAAAGTTTTTCAATCAAAAGCCCTATTGCGAAAGACTATATGTAGAATACATATATATGCTGAAACTAGTTAACTATATAATCCAGCTTTAAGATCACACTTAATGTCTGTAAGGTCGACATAAATAACATTAAATCTATGCAAGGTCGACATAGATAACCTTAAACGTAGCATGACGCATGTTAAAAATTAAAATATACAAAATCTATCTATCTACAGGTATAAAAGATAAGAGTCCATAACAATGATTCCATACCAAATATACATGCAATAATAGTAAGCACAAATGACATTGCAAGCCATGTGATGGAATGGAAGGCATCGGTTATTTTTTTTAAAAAAAAATACAGTAAATTGGATCCGACGGCAATGTAAGCACAACACTAATGCCCTTACTAGATTGAGATATCCGAGTACGTGATAGCTGAGAATGTAATAGACCTCTATAATCCACGTCCCCACTTAAACACAACCTATGTATCACACTTGGCAAAGGACTATTTTGATTGCAAAGAATAGCATAATGAGTAGACAACAATACTATCCTCTCCATACTTTCTTTTTAAAGATATCTTCCTTACACAACACGTGCAAAGAAGCAACACAACTTGTAGCTTACACGGCTTCTGCAATGCATGTAACAATACACTATATATTTACCACTTGATACATCACCAAGAAGATTATATATAGCAAATGATATGTAAATGTTGTAGATTTTCAAATGGACTAGGCTATGTATAGATAGTTTATATCTTACTTTCAATGTAGTATACAGCCACTTATCATGAACATGGTACATTTATGTATATAGTAGATGATATAGCTTGCTTCATGATTTCAAATAGGCCTAGGCTATGTAAATATTGTTTAAAGGAGGTAAAATAATGAAAATACAACTTCAATAATATATCGCATTTTAAGGGGACACCAGGGAACATTACTAAAACAAGCGAAAGCATACAAAATAGATTTTTTAACAAAAGGCCAGGCTCATCTAATGGAAGTTGGCAACCAGCAGCTCAACTTTAGACTCCAAACTGCAAACACGTAAACAACACTTTCATCTATGCCTGTGGGGAACTCGGAGGCTTTATCTTAATTATCTTCACGAACTTTTCTATAGCAAGCCATCCAGGATAAAAGGGCAACATCATTGGATGGTAAGCATCAGTAAACCTAGGAATTGGGAAGCACAAATATAACCCGGGCGAAGATTAAGACAAATATAACCTTTGATGTCTATAAATTAGAACAGTGAACCTTCATGGGGCAGTGGGGCATTTATTTTTGACAAGTTAACCTAGAAAAGTAAAACAAAGTGATTATATGTACACACTATGATTATATGTACACACTAGCCACTAATTAGTCGCATGGAGTTTGACAAGAGTCCATAATCGTAACCACTCAAAATGGCGTTGACATAGGGCACATCCTAGGTGCATTAGGGAATCATCATGTTATCTACTTGCACTATCCTTAAAAAAACAAAAAACAAAAAACCATGTACAGTAGCGATACCTAAACGTAGTAGAGCGAGAGGCCGGCGAGCAGAGCGACAACGAGAGAGTCAGATGACAGAGAGCAGAGCGAGAGGCCGGCGGGCCGAATAGGGGGAGGGGGCCGGTGATGGGAGTAGCAGACGCACGGTGGCAAGCCGAGCTAGGGGGAGGATGGCGGTTAGCGATCGGAGTAAGGGAGGACGGCGGTCGGTGGCGGCGACTGGAGAAGAATAGTGGGAGGACGGTGGCAGGCTGACCGGGGGGAGGGGGCCGGTGATGGGAGCACCAGATCTACGGTGCAAGGCCGCCAGTTGGGGGGGAGGGGGGAGGGGGGGAGGGGGAGGACGCCATTCGGCAACCAGAGTGGGGGAGGACGACAGTCGGCAGCGGCGACTGGAGCGGAGTAGTGGGAGGACGATGGCAGGCCGACCGGAGGGAGGGGGCCGGTGATAGGAGCACCAGATCTATGGTGCAAGGCCGTGAGTTGGGGGGGAGGTGGGCGGGGGAGGACGGCAACCTGCGGTCGGCGATCGGAGCGAGAGAGGACAATGGTCGGCGGCAGCGACCGGATGGCGGATGACGGCGGCCGGCTGAGTTGGAAGGGAGGGGGCCGTCGATTAGGGGACGGGAGAGGGAGAAAAGAGGGAGAGAGGGAAAGGGAAGGGCACGCGCGGGCTCAGGTATGTTAGAAGATGTTTGTCCACGGCTACAAGTTAGCCGTTCTTAGATATGTCAACGGCTAACTTGTAGCCGTTGACACATATAGGTATATGTCAACGGCTAACATGTAGCCGTTGACATATTTATTGCTATTATTACTTTTTATTTTTATTTTTTATATGTCAACAGCTGAAGCTGCAACCGTTGACATATACAAGATATATCAACGACTAAATTTGTGGTCGTTGATATATCTTGAGCATATGTAAACGGTAACCATAGCCGTCGACATATACCCCTATTGTAGATGGTCCTGTTTTAGCCGTTGACTAATATTTTCTTTATCGACGATTGTCTTTAACTGTCGACATATACTCGCTGACAAAATCTATCTTCCTTGTAGTGTATTTGTCATGCTTACAATGTATTTGTCATGCCTAAAAATGTATTTGTCATCGCAACGCATCTATGTACAAATTTTAAATGTGTCTCAAATATTTCGTGAGCATGACAAATAGTATTTCTTATATTCACGAAGTATTTGTCCCGTCTGAAAGAAATTTGTCATCCTTATGGATACGTGTACATATTTATGATAGAAATGTATGTCCTGTAAGTCAATCACATGAGATATGATGGCGTCATTTCATATAATTATCTCATTCTTATTAATAATAAATAATAATTATTTGTTACATCTTATCATTTTATGTGTATTTACCATTTGATGTGATAAAATCATACAACACATGCGATGATGACTGAATCATAATGAGATTATGATAATGAGATTAGTCATCTAGATATATATGTTCAAATTGTTCTTAGTCATAGGATTTCTAAGATGGGACCTTGAAGATCCGAATAGACCAGTGCACGTGATACTTACTCATATAATAAAAGTGATTGATCTCATAGTCACTAGTGTAGAGACGTTAACGTACATATGTAGGTGCTTATTAGTAAAATTAGTATAATGAACTGATCCGACTTACAATTTTTGAATGGTCATCATACTCGTTTTCAGTCGTAGTACTCTACGGTTACAGTAGTACAATTAGACCATAGACCTGAGTCACCAAGAATATCCTACTTGAATGACACTGAGTATTATTGACATAAGGATGTCAAGTCTGTGATTTTGTATACTCAATTACTCGAGCTCAATGGGATTCTAGCGAAGACAATTGAGTTGACAATAAGAAATCATTCACTCTCGATATGTAATAGGAGAGAGAATGTCCCATGGAATAGTATTCGAAAGTCTCTAACCAGGGTTCGATAATTAAATGAAAAAAAAATTATATTTAATTTAATATTGAGTACAAAGTTTTTTTAAGTTAAGACATATCAAAGTTTGACAATTAAACCATATCCTAATCTGACTGGGGCATTACATAGATGAGAATCTATAGCTATGTAGCATATGTGGACGAAAGGGTTTAATAATGGGTTGTATATCTCTCTGATGTCCTTTGGCATCATGAGGCGTAACTTAGTGCCATTCATGATCGGAAAACTTAAAGGATTAATCATGTGATGATGGATCACTGATTGTGTAATAATTAGATTAAAATTTATTTTAAAATTAATGAATAATATATAATTAAGTCAAATAAGTTATTTTTTGATGTAATGGATTGAAATCTATGTAGACAATTGGGCCTAAAGGGTCATACAGATAAGAGGTCTCACAAGTCTCGGGAGGATTTAAGTTTATTAAAACTTCTAACTTTTTATGAAAAATGTCAGGGGTCTTTAAATAGTTGCTGAGAGAGAAACTTTGGCCAAACATTATGATTTTTCTTGTGAGACTAGCCATCCTCGCTCTTTCCTCTCTCTCTCTCTTTCTCTAGCTCCACCTGCTCTCTCCTCTCTCATTCATGGTGGAGTTAAGATCCGAGCGGAGTTTGTAGAATGTGGAGAAGAATCAGACTACTGCGGAGACTCATGTGGATATGTCTAGAGACCGAACGTTTGAACGACTTGCGATCTCGAGGTTGACTACTCGTTCGTCTCCGATTCAACAGTGAATTTTCATACTCGTGATAGTGAAGATCTAATCTTCATATTTTATTTATTGTTTCGTTTCGATCTAAATACTTTGAGAATAGATGCATGAGATTCGAGAAAAGAAATTAATTTTTAATTTTCGTGGAATTGTCATTCTTTTCCAGGCGAATCTTATAATGGTACCATAGTCAGGTTCTCGGCTCTGTTTACATCATTCTGATGCGTTTATGCTATTTTTCCATCATCCCATGTGTGTTTTTCGGGCCGACTTTGTCATGGGACGTGCATGCGACGTTGCAATCGATTCAACTGCCATAAAGTGGTTATAAGTATTTGGATATGTTGTCGAAGTGGTGGGCATCAATTTGGGCATTTGGATGAAGCCTATGAGTCATTTAGAACGCCTCAAATAGGCAGTTTATCCTCAGCATGAACAGTGCTGTGAACATGTTTGTCTATTTTTTCGACTCCTTAGCTCGTCGGGATTGTCTTGGAAATGTTCCAGGAAGATTAAGCATCAAAAATCGCTTAAGCGAAAATTAGTTCGGCGATTTTTAGAGCCCCGGATGAAGGAGAACAGCGGCCGTGGGTTTTAGAGCATCTAGAGGAGATTCGACAAAATCTCCCGCCAGTGCCAGAGGGTCGCCGGATAGGGGGCCAGCACCGGTGGTCTCCGGTGGCAGCGTCAGTGGCCAATGGCGGTGGCTGGGACCGCTATTACTGCATGCTGCATAGGGGAAAGGGGGGGCCTTAACGGGCAATGAACAAAGAGGGGGCTAGGGCTAGCCCCCTTCATGGGTCCTCTTGGACCTGCCCGGGGATCCAAACCTGAACCGGATCTGCAGGGCATTTTAAGCTCCTTTAACTCATTTTAAAGCCCAAATAAAGCCATTAAAAAAGGGGATTTTAAATATTTCCTTTAAATGGTTTTAAAAGTTTAAGAATTTTTAAATTATTTTTTTAATATAATTAAAAGCTTTTAAAATTATTTTGAATTCTTTTAATTATATCAAAAAGATCTATAAAACTCTTTTTCATGTTAACAAGTTTTAAAATTGTTTTAAAAACTTTGTTAACTTAGTTTTTGTTAATTGTTAACTTATACCTTTTATTACTTATTATTCAAATTTAATTCTAATTAATCAATTAATAATTTAGCTCAAAACTTAGCGTGCGATGACAAAAAATGCTTTATTGTCTAAATTATTTAGACTTATCATTTTTGCATTAATTAAAAATTATTTAGTTAATAAAGTGATTTTTGATTATATTGTGAATATAATTACTGTTTTTAAAATAATAGTTATTTCAAAATTAATTATATGATAGTTAACACCTATACATGTAATGTATATATGTGTGTGGATGGATGATCATGAACTAATGCTATCATGTGATGATGTCTAATTGAATACATTAACTGATAACGGTGTGATACATTTTATGGGGCCTACATGCTTCCCTCTCTCTATAAAACTTAAGTTGTAATTTCTATCTTCCGACAGAAATGTACTCCCCTTAATTTAGATCAACGTTTTTTATTATTTCACATATATTTCTAAGCCTGCGAGCCTATTTTATTAATTATATGTAATTTTAAGAGATGAATTAAGTATGAAGCAAGGACGACATCAGACGTATCCATTAAAGGAGGATTCACATTATGAAGAGCATCAGGTGCATAGGCCAACTGCATTCACCTTTTGTATTGTGTCGATTGCCTCTAGTGTTACCATATATATTTAAAAGTTTATGATCATTCATGTGGTTATAACATATATTTGATATGTGTTGGTTATGCTACTAGTTAAATATTTTCTTATATGAGTATATATAAGATGCACCAAAGACTTATATCTTTGTAGTACTATTATTGATGAGATTAAAATTATAAAAAATTTTCTCGACAAAATATTAGGTTGATGAACATGAGGTATTAAAAATGACTCACATAACTTTCCGTTGTTATAGTGTTGGTAAGTTGGTCTTAGATTGAGTGAATTTGTTGTGCTGTCACAAGATCTACTCAGTAAGAGGTCGATGATTTAGACTGAGGCTTACGTCGAATTTTGGGATGGATGACCAGCATAGTTTCATGCTGCTACAAGAGCTATGTCAAAAAGTCATTCTCATAACATAACAAATGAGTTTAATCTAACCAAATTTTACAAGTTATTGTACTGTCACAAGATTACAAGTATTCTGGAAGCTGAATAGATTTACATTAGAGTCTCTCTCACATTTACCATAAATTGACTTAAATTTATGTAAAACAACTAAACATGAGTTTATAAAAATATGTTAATGATAAACAAATTTATGATAACTACATTTATAATAAATTTATTCATGGTTTTTTAAGTTGCATCCAAACCATCCTTTGTACAGAAACATAACGAAACCCAAAACTTCCTGATCATTTTACTTATAGAACATGGAGAAAACAAACAAGGAAAACTCAACAGCCCGACCAGAGAAGCAGCAGCACCCTCTGAATCAGAAGTTCTCATCCCGACAGGGACATATAAAAAGAGAAGCGAACATGGAAGTATCTTACAAGAGCAAAGGATCCCGGAGGCAGGGACCTGGATCGTTGCTGTCATTAGAACAGCCAGTGCGGGACCTTCCTCTGCAGCGCCCTCTCCTCTATGGTTTGCAGGCTCGGCTTCCACCCCCTCGGCGGCCCCGAGAGCTGCCTGCTCAGGAACCCCGGCGTCTCGGCGAACGCCTCCGTAGGAAACACCGACACGTTCACCTTCCCCTCTTCCTCCTCGAACGCCTCTTCTCGTGTCATCTTCGCGAAGGCAGCACCCCGCAAGGACGAAGAAGAATAAGAAGGCCGAAAAGACCCGGACCGCAGGATAGACCGGACCCTCGAGAGGAGCCGACGGGCCTCTCCAGCCGACAGCGCGGCAGCCTTGCCCTGCTTCATGGGGAGCATCAAGTAGACGCTGTCAGGGTCCAGCTTGTGGTCGGCAGGCAGTGGCCTCGGCCTGGTGCCACCCAAGAGCGAGCGCAGTTCGATCACGAACTGTTGCGGGTGCTCGAGCATGAGCTCCGCGACGGACGTCGCGCGGGGGACGGTCTGGACGGTGCCGTCGGAGAGCACGACCTTGCCGGCGGCGGCGTCAGGTGCGCGTCGCGAGACGTAGCTACCCATCCGGAAAGGAGAAGAGCTGAAACGGAGGCGCGGGTCTTCTCCGGAGCCTGGAGACTGGTGGCGCTGTTAGATATATCAAAGAGAGGAGCAGAGCGGTGAAACCAATCCGCAAGGGAGGAGAGGGGGAAAGAGTGGACGTGAAGCCTGTGAGGTCGCTCGTCACCGTCCGTAATAAATTTAACAATGCATCGGTCCGTCGGAGGTGCCCCCCCGGCTTGATGACGCCGAAGGTTTCGTTTAGTTATTTTCTTTTCCCGAATTCTAGTACTTGTACCCTCGTTCAAGACCACTTGCATAACTATTAAGAATTCGTACTTTTCAATCTTTATAATTTTTGATATTCTTCATATATGAATCTCTATAATTTTTCTATTCTTTGTTAGTTTCTACAATTATTTAAAATGTTCTTAAAAGGTTCCTAAAAAGTCTCTTTAGATGGATTGTTTAAGGATAATTCAAAGATTATAAGAGGGTTTAAAGAAATATAAAAATTAAAAAGACTGATACAGAATATTGAAAGATTATAAGAACTGAAAAGCAAAAGATCTCTTGTTATTATTGTAAAAGAAGTATTTACTTATGTATGATTAATCTATTAACGGTGCTGTAAATATTTCTCTTAAAAAACAAGATGATCTTATAACTAGACAAAGTGCCCTCCATCTTAAGTCTCAATTTATTTGCAGAATAAGTTATCTGGAATTATTTATCCGGAATAGCGTATACTAGAATAAGGAGTACTTAACTTTAATAGTTCTGTAGGACTCAGTGACGGAATAAAAAGGATAAACAATTCTTGGGTCTAAGGTCGAATTGTTTATTCTCCTTATTCTCCGAATAAATTATTTTGCACTGATATCAGTCATTCCACTTGTCAAAACTAAATTAAACTTATTATCCCCTTATTCTTCCTTGTTCTTCTCCTATATTCTCCGATCAAAGTGGCGCTAAGAGTGTGAGAAGTGCTGATGGAGGCCGAGGGACACTCAACTCTCTGTCTGTTGGGATGATTTTTCACAACTATTACGCACCATGAGAGTACGCGACTTCTCCACGTGCAACAGAGACCAGTGTCCACCGAACCATAACATGAAGACCCACCACCATTAATTTTAGAGAACAAATATTTTCAATACACATTTGACAGGAGTCCAGCAACACAACGAGAGAGAGTGCCAAATATTGCAAAACAAAAATTCATATGATTCAAATATTTTTCAAATATCTGGACCCTCCTTTTTACTGTACTATTGGACTTTTGTCCAAACATGTATCTAGCTAGCTTTTCGGCAACAGTACTGGAGATTACGAAAGAATGCCTGATTGAGAAAGAATTGAAAATATTAAATAAAAATAACTGATTGTAAGTATTGTTTATCCTAATCAAATTTTCTCCAACAATTTGAAACGCTTGCCTTCGAGGTCGATTGACTGGAGCAATAGGAGAGGAAGGGGATCGTTTTAAGTTAGACTGCTCTCCGTCCAGAGCGAACGAGAAGATCGAGTGGGAGTTTCACATGTTTCGTGTCACGTAGTTATTGGCTAACGGTGTCAATTGGAGGGATCAGAGTCCCTAATCTAGTTAGTCCAAATCATATTGTAATAAATTGGATTGACTCAAATTCTCTAAATTGAGTTGGGTTAAATTTAATTTTGTATTAGTTAAAGTTGAACTAGGTTGCATTGAAATTGGGTTGACTCAGTTTGACCTATTGATTTTTATATTAAGTCATATAAAAGGAAAACACTTCTAACAAACTTTCTAAAAATAAGACCAATCCAACCTAACTCAATTCAATTCAATCCACTCCCTATTCAATTTGAGTTAAATTTGGACTGAATTTAAATTAAATCTGAATTAAATTTGAGTCGGACTAAAATTGTATTGGACTATTTTAAATTCAAGTTAAATCTAAATTACCATTTAACTCAACCCAACCCGCCTAAATTACAGTCCTACCCGTGACGCCTCTTCATGTGGACTAGAGACAGCCAGCGGATACCCGGTCCGATTCTGAGCGCAGATGTAACATGCTAAACCTTTACTGGATCTGTCATGGACATCACTTGAATGAGTCGGACATGTAGTTTAAAATATTTGGTTTTCTTTTAATTACATATATAGAGTATTGGCCAAATATCCAGAAATCTTCTTGAACTATGAGGGTTTAACAAATAGGGGTTCATCGATCACTTAATGAAAACATTTCCATACAGTACTCATCCAGGAAAAAAATTCAGAGACGGCACAGTATCGTCATCGGAAGGAATTTTACGTTTTCATCCATCTTCTTTTATATATATATATATATATATATATATATATATATATATATATATATATATATATATCCGTGACCTTCCATTTTTTTTTTGGGGGGGGAGGGTCTTTGAATGATTTTATTACATATTATTCCAGTTGAGATATTCTAATGGCCGATGATGCCAACCCGGTATGTTATATTTCTTATACATGCAACACGTGTATGAACATACGAGGCCAACATTAATACGTGACGTATCTTTTTATTATATTACAGAATAATAGTCGAGGATATACATACCCAAAGTATTGTTTAGCATCACATGGTCACTCGTTTCACTGACATCACATCCATCGCATATACCGAGTCAATATGTATCTGCCCATTCATCTAGAAAGAGTTGGTTGCAAAAAGAAAAAAAATTGATCTATTGCAAGGTGTATAGTTAAGAGAGAGTTGAATAGTTCTTATTAATTACACCTCTTGATCATGAACAGATCTCCTCCTTCTTCAAAGCGCTAATAGAAAAAGTTAATTAATACCCAAGTAACGCACCTCTTGTTAATACGTTACCCATGACATCTTATATTACCTGGATCAGTTTCCATCACATCAGCATTGCTTAATTTGATCTGGCGTATAAATTTCAGTACTGGAACTTTTCCTCCGCTTAACAACACTGATTGACCAAGAAACAAGATTATAAGATGGAAAATGTTACTTATGTTTACTTAATGTCCTCCTCACTCCCATAACGATCTTCGGCTTAGCTAGAGACGACGGACGGCGATAATGTGGGAAGTATACAGTAAGAATAATAGTACATTAACAAACAAACGCAAAGACAATGAAATGATGGGGACAAAAGCTGCCAGCCAGCCACCACATCTTGAACCACCTTTGCCGACAGATTTGCTCGATAAAGAATATTGCATAGGCAGTTCCTAATCACAGGGTCCCAAGTGTTGCCACCTTACGAGAAGCAATTGGGTTTCGGCCAAATCATACCCAACAGTTGGAAGGGTCAAGGGCCAGTGGCCCACAGGCTATCACGTGATGGCCTCACGTGGACTTGTCTAGGCTCCCCAACAGATAAGTTAAGGGTTAAGGCCCACAACAGGGAGGGACCGGCTCTCAAGAAAGTCAATCCTTGAAGGGGTCAGCGCCTCAAGTGGTAAACCTCGAGACCATCAGCATCTCGAATGATGCTCTCGACTACCTAAAGAATCTCATTCTCGCAATAGCCCAGAGCCCCCCTTCAACTAGAAGAGACAAACCCCTAGGCTCAAAGACCGAGGTTTCCGACTTCCCGAAAGAGCCAAGGTTTTCAGAACAATTCAAAACTTCCTCATCCCACCAATGAGCGGGTCTTAGAGTCAAACATCACAACTACCCATTCAGGGTAGGTCTCCACAATTTATGCCCCTCATCAAGAGAGGAAATCGCATCTTCCAGCCTGGTAGCCCACAATCCCCTCAATTAGAGGACTCAAATTGTGGGCCATCCAATGACCATTGCTAGACCACCCCCGAAGAGGTCTCAGGGGGGGGAGGTATAAGTATTCATAACTCCCTCTGGAGCAAGGTTTGCTCTCACGCGCACTTAGACTCAAAAATTCTCTAGCTATAGTCTCCTTTGACTCAAGGATCTAAGTTAGGCATCGGAGGACCCTTCCCCCATCTAGGCGGGGGACCCCCTGACTGTTCTCTTCTCATTGCAGATCCTCCTGTTGTGCGTCTTCCTGAGTAAAAATTCTATTGTATGGAGTAGTTAGAGACCGGATCGAATGGTCCAGATCACTGGACCTGTAACGACCCGTCACCTTATAATTAGGGATCCGATTACTAAATGGGTATCGAATCATTAAAAATTGGAGTCAAGCTAGGATCTCGATAAGTCTGAGAAATAAATGATAAACAAAACTCAATATTCCATATTACATCGAATTGTAAAGGAAGTGTAAGAATTAAAAATTATTATAATTCGACTTGACTCAGCAAATAGTTACATATTCCAACTGAAAAGAAATAATTAAGCGTACATGCCTGAAAGAAAAATAACAACTATATCGGGATATACCCTAGAATAGTGGCTGCTGGCGTACAACCCGAGATGAAATCCTCCACGCTACGCCTGCTTGGAACTCTCACCTGAGAATCGCAGGGGTGAGTCTCATCGAAATGGACTCAGTAGGGATCCTCCGATGCTCACCACCCACTCACGCACGCATAAGCGTAACAACACAAATATAGGCAATTAAATAAGTAAAGCAGTAAACACAACTCCCAAAAATTTCCAAATTCTGATATAAAATACATGCATTTGTAAATGCAACATGTGATGGATATAAGTGTCCTCTAAGTCAATCATAAGGCACCTATTTCAATCTGGTTCACTAATCAATGACATTAAATTCATTATGTAGATTGACATATTTATAATTGCACATAATGAAGTCCATGAATATGTGCAATAATCATCAGATTATGATGAGATCATAATAATGAGACTGATGACTTATAAACACGTATTCTTAATTGTTCCTAGTCGTAGGATGTTTGAGAAGGACATCAAACATCCGGTAAGACTAGTACATGTTATTTCAACTCACATGATGATGGTGACTGATCTCATTAGTTACTCGTGTGGAGACACAATGGTAAACCTGTAAGTGCTCATTGGGGAATGAGTTCACTAAACTGATCCGACATGAATCGCCGAATGGTAATTTACCTGACTGTTAATCAACTTGATTCATCGTTACAGTGGCGTAGTTGATCCTTGGACTTGAGATACCAAAGACACCTTGTCGATGGACTTCTGGGCTTTGATCTTAACCTACGAATCCCTATCCACGTGATCTCTAATAGTCAAGGATCGGGTCCAGCAGAAGGCCTTCGAAGGTGATTGTGTGTTCAATAAAGGATCGTTCGCTCTCAGGTAATTGGAGAGAGAATGCTCTAGAATAGATCCGCAGGAGTCTCTGGCCAGAGCAGAAACAATATCAAAGAAAGAGGTTTTCGGATATTGTATAGTGAAGTCTGATTCAAGTGAGTTGACTATCTAGGGTTTGACAGTTGACCACACCTTAGGTTAACTCGAGAGCATTGTGCGAACGAAAGATTATAGCCACGTGGTAACTGTGGACGAACAGGTTCCATGAGTGGGTTGCTAAACCCCATTACCTTCCGGAATCATGCAGTGTTGCTTGGCACCCAACTTGATTGGAAGTCCAACCGAATTTACATGCGATGTTAATTCGGCTAAGTAATTAGTTAATATCTAGATATTAATTAATTACAATAAGTCAATAACTAGTTATTGGACTTAACGGGCTGAAAACCGGACTGGTAAATGGGCCTAGAGGGTCACACCCAATAAGATTCTTAGTCGGTGGTACATAAGTGGGATTTATATTAACTCAGGGACTTTTGTGAAAAGTCGCGTCGACTTAATATATATACGCCCTGTTGAGAAATCCTGGGCCAAGCTTTAGGATTTCCCTATGCTGGCCGTCATCCCCCGTTTCTCTCTCCTCCTTTGGGCGCCCCGTTCGAGGCGTCGGGATTGTCTCTGTATCTGCCGCGCGTGATTCCCGAAAGTCGGAAATTCCCGTCGGCGGATTTTCGGCAATCGTTGTGGTGACGGATCTTCAGCGAGCGAGCTGATAGGGACGAGGGAGCGAGGACGAACCACCGCGGAGGATCGCGTGGATACCGCTGGAGGCCGGACGCTTGTGCGGCTCGCGGCATCGCCTCGATGGGAGCAAATTCGAATCTGCGCACGGTAATTAGATCACAACCCGATTTTCGATTTTAGTTTTTCGTTCCGAATCGGATCAGCGGGCATCGGGTGGGATAATATTTTATTCGTCGTTTCCGCTGCGTTCTTCGTGTCCCGCCCGGATCCAAACAACATGCACAACTCTGCATCCACTCCACCACGGAGTCTATAACTAGCGTCTCGACTAAACACATAAACCACGCAGCCGAACGCGAAAAACACCGACCCGCCGGGATGGAACAGCAACTCCTCGGATAGCGCGTTGGCTACTCCGGCCTATCTAGCTCTAAGTGGTTCTGCTCCTCCCAGCCACGAGTGACACTCCGAATGTACCACTCCCACACCGGTACTAGCTATACCCCGGGGTACACCAGGTGACCCTCTCTCTAGACATTACCCCCCCACTCCCACACTGGCACTGTGTCACTCCCACACCGACACTGGATGCCTAAGCGCTAACAACTGTCACTCTAGATCCACGATCGCACAAAACACAACACAGTACGATCTAGTCACGTGAAAACCCTCGTCTTCGAAGTACGGTATCGAATATGCGTTTAACTGAATTATCTAATAATGTAAACACGTGGTAATTGTATGAATTAATGTGGTTCTGTCTTGAATCGCATCGTCTGTGGACGACGTCATTCAAAACCCCTAAACTGATTCAATTTCTCACAGGCGCTAGGACCCAGGGATACTGGCCTGAATGGTGTCGCCCAAAGCCGACGTCATTCAGCTCTTTATCCCATATTGCCCTCGGGAATCGAGAAATTGGGCCGTTAAACCACGTCACCTGGTCTTGACGCCATTCTAAATGGCGTCACCTGGTCTCGACGCCATTCTAAATGGCGTCACCTGGTCTCGACGCCATTTAACGCCCGAAACTGTGTTCCACCGAGCCAAACCGAGGGTCTCCTCTTCTCCTCCAAAACACTTAAAAAAACACAAGGAAGACAAGGGGAGAGGCCCAACAATCCAATTTACTTTTCGAAAACCCAAAAATGTCTATTTTCATCAAAAACCCCTTAAAACATGATTTTCTACCCCAAAACCTCCACACACAACACATGCTTTAAAGCGGGGAAAAACATGATTTTAAACAAATACAATGAAGATCTTCACCCTACCGATTACTTGAACTCCTTACTCATAACCGTCGAACCGCCATACCATGAGCCGCTGTCGGTACCGCCATAGATGTCGTCACTCCATCGAGATGTTGGTCGCTGTCTGGAGAGCAATGCGCCGCGGAGGAGATGGTGGTGGTAGTGGTGAAGGTTAGGAGGTTGATGGAGTGGAGGAAGAGGAGGAATGGGGAGAGGAAGGGAAGGAGGAGGGGAAAGGCTGCCGGAGGTGTTCGGAGAAGAGGGGAGGAGAGAGAGAGAAGAATGGAGAGAATGGAGAAGAGGGGGAGGAGAGAGAGAAGAATGGAGAGAATGAGAGAAATGAAGGAGGGATTCGGAGCGTCAACCGAAACTCGCTAAAACGTGTCGTTCCAGAACGGCGCCAATCAGGCGATAGGACGGGGTCGTACACTAGTAGATGTCTGAATCGCGTCATCCATGCAAGACGCCATTCAGACGACACGACCGAGACCGTACACACGCGCCCCTACGCCCGCCGACGTGGCACCCCTGCAAAGCTCCTAAATGGCGTCCCCTAAGGCCGACGCCGTTCAAAATCATGCCCCAGCCCCACAAGGACCCAAACCAAGAGGTCCGACACTGAAACCGACCTGATAACCAGATCCTAAACCTCATTCCTTACATTCTCCCCGCCTTAAAAGAATTTTGTCCCTGAAATTGCTGTTATAAAAGTAACAAGAACGAAAATGATGGCATAAGCTCACAAGAGAACTTACAAGAAAAGGTAGGGAAACTGTTCTCACATCTCATCCTCACGCTTCCAAGTCACCTTGCCTCCAGAGTGATGCTACTAAATCACCTTAACCAGAGGAACTACCTTGTTCCGAAGGACCTGCTCTCTGCGATCCTCAAGGAAAGGACAAGTCCTCAGCGACCTCTAATTCCGAAAAGTCTAAGACATGAGACGAATCTTGGACATACTTCCTCAGCAAAAAAAACATAGAACACACCGTGCACTTCTGCAAGACTGGATGGTAAGGCTAGCTGATACGCCGTTTCCCCAATTTGAGTAAGAATAGGAAAATGCCCAATATATCGCAGACTAAGCTTACCTCGTTTCCCGAATCTCATCACACCCTTAGAGGGTGAGACTCAGAGCAACACGTGGTCTCCAACCTCGAACTCAAGCGGTCTCCTACGGATATCTGCATAACTCTTCTGCCTGCTCTGAGTTGTAGTCAACCCTACTGTACCACTCTGGCAACCTCAGCACACTGCTGTACCAACTCTGGTCCTGCTATCTGCCTCTCGCCAATCTCAAACCAATTCACAGGAGATTGACACGGCAGCCCGTACAATGCCTCATATGGAGCCATGCCGATACTAGAATGAGGACTTGCTTCAAAGGTTGATCTGTGAAGACCTTTATTGAATGTGCGAGGAAATAGGGCCAGAGCCTCCTTGCAGAAGTGACGAGGGCCAAGGCCAACTTCTCTAGGGCCGGATACCGAGACTCTACTTTGTGGAGGGCTCGGCTTATATAATAAACTGGCTTTTGTATGCTATCTTCTTCCCGGACGAGGACGACACTAATAGCTGCTTCATATGCGGCAAGATAAACGAACAACTACTCTCCTCGGACCGGTTTAGACAATACGGGAACATTGGAGAGATAAGCTTTCAGCTGATCGAAGGCCGATTGACACTCGTCCGTCTAGGAGAAGTTGCTAGTCTTCTTCAGCAGTTTGAAGAAGGGAAAACAGTGATATGCCGCCCTTGACATGAAGCGGCTTAATGCGGCAATCCTTCCGCTTAGCTTCTGAAACTCTCGGACGTTCGCCGGAGGGCGCATCCGGATAATAGCCGCAACCTTTGCAGGATTTGCTTCCACTCCTCGGCGGGTGACCATGTAGCCGAGAAACTTCCCGGAGGCCATGCCGAAGACGCACTTGGCAGGATTCAGTTTCATTTTATACCTGCGCAAGGTGGAGAATGTCTCAGCAAAATCAGCCAGATGGTCCACAGCAATATGGCTTTTCACCAGCATGTCGTCGATGTAAACTTCTATATTGCGGCCGAGCTGTGGAGCGAACATCTTGTTGACGAGACGTTGATAAGTCGCTCCGGCATTCTTTAGGCCGAATGGCATCCGGGTATAACAGTATAAGCCGAGGTCCGTTGTAAAACTTGTCTTGTCCTTGTCGTCCGGATGCATTCGGATTTGGTGATAGCCTGAATAGGCGTCGAGGAAGCTGAGCAATTCATGGCCGGATGTGGCGTCCACTATCTGGTCTATTCGAGGCAGCGGGAAATTGTCCATCGGACAAGACTTATTAAGATTAGTGAAGTCCACACACATTCGCCATTTGTCGTCCTTTTTGGGCACCATCACTACATTAGCAATCCATTCGGGGTGATGCACCTCTCGGAGATGTCCAGCATTTAACCCCTTTTGTACTTCATCCTAGATGGCCATCCTCCTTTCTTGATTGAAGGTGCGCCGCTTCTGCTTGACCGGAGGCTGGTTTGGATTGATATGTAGTCGATGCTCCGCCACCTCCGGGTCGACTCCGGTCATGTCCGAAGGTGACCAGGCGAAGATATCGAGGTTTTCCTTCAGGAATTCAATAAGTTTCTCGGCTTCAGTCTTCTCGAGGCCGGAACCTATCATTAATGTTCGGCCTTTTCCTCCAAGAACTGGAACAGTTGTAAGTTCCTCTCCTGGGGATGCTTTGGCCGAAGATTCGATCGAAAGGGATTCGGCCGCAGCCTTCCCTTTGACCGAAATCATATAACATTGCCGGGCAGCTTCCTGATTTTCCTTAGCTTCGCCGATTCCATAGCCGGTGCGGAATTTTAGCTTCTGATGGAAAGATGAAGGTACAGCTCCAATTCCTCTGATCAGCCTTCGGCCAAAGATGGCGTTGTAGGCCGAATCGAGTTTTACGACGGAAAAATCCGTTTCAACGGTTAATTACCGAGGAGCTGTACCTAGGGTTACAGGTAGCCGGACGATACCTTCTACTCGGCATGGTGAACCATTAAAGCCGAATAGAGGCTCCCGGTGAGGCTTCATATCAGCCTCATTCAAACCCATTTTTACAAAACATTTGGGGCACTTCCATTATCAACAAAGATACGATGAACATCGTAACTTTTCATTACAGCGTTTACAACTAAGGCGTCGTCGTGAGGAACCTGAACGTCGGTCAAATCCTCCTAGCCGAAGACAATGTCTTCTTGTCGAGACCTCTTCGGCTCGATGTTGACTACTGCTATTGCTGTAGCGCGGAGTCGACGACGCCTTATTCCCTCTCTCGGTCCTCCGGATATCATCATAATCGACCTGACACTGGGTCGTTGGTGTGATGCTTCTACCGGGGCCGAAGTCACCTTCGGCTGAGGTGGGGCTTCTTTATCCCGGAGTTGTCGTTGTCTTGCTGCTTCGGGGACTTCCCAGTTCTGCCGCTGTTGAGGTTGCTCTCGCTGATACTGCGGTATATGGGCTTCCCAAATGAGGCGATCAATCTCCTCCTGAAGGTGCCGGCATTCGTCAGTAGAATGGCCGGTTTCCCGATGATACTCGCAGTATTTATTGGGGTCCCTTCGGCGAGGATCAGTCTTGATACGCTCGGGTTGGCGAAGCATAGCTTTTACTTCCATGAGCATCCGAGAGGGTGGAGCAGGTAGTGGCAGATACCGCTGCTGCGGATCCCGACGCTTTTCTCAGTCCCATTCTTCCCTCCAGTATCGCTTGCGAGACGGCTCCTGATCTTCTGGGCGAGGACGAACCAGAGGGGTAGCCGCCGATGGTGCCTCAGCAGTACTTTTGCCCTTGGACATTATCAGGGCTTCCCGATTAATGTATTTATGGGCCCGAGCCACTAGGTCCTGGAAGGTGAGGGGATGGCGCTTCCCAATAGAGCTGAGAAGCCCTTCGTCCATGCACCCACTGTTCACGGCCGAGACCGCGATCGAACTATCCAGGTTCGGAATTCGGGCGGCTTCGGCCCGAAACTTAGTGAAATACTCCTGAAGGGTCTCGGTAGGTCCTTGCCGAATGGCTAGTAGACTAGCCGAGGTTTTACATTGCCGAGTGGCATCGTAGAATTGATCGATGAACAGTTGGCCTAGCTGTACTAGAGAATGGATAGAATTGGGGGCCAACGTCTCGAACCAAGTTAGGGCTGTTTTTTCGAGGGTGAGGGGGAAGAGACGGCAGCGGACTGCCTCGGAAACTCCCTGGACGGAGAAGTAGGAATTAAATCTCTGGAAGTGGCAGACCAGATCTGTCATTCCATCATAAAGAGGGCCTTTTGGCAGTTTAAAGTTGGGAGGTACCTCGATGGCCAGATGTTCTGGAGAGAAAGGAGTCTGCTCCAGAATGGTGCTTGCGAGAGGCGCTCCATAGGGTCGAGATACCATTTGCTGCATTTCCTTCCTTATTTCTGTCAGTCGCCGATCCATATCCAGGGTAGTTGAAGTGGTAACTGAACGTCCTTCGGTTTTAGTTGGATGAAATCCGGACGAAGCATAGTTTGGCTCCATTAGAATATAACTAGCGCGAGGAATTTGGCCCTGCGTCCCGAGTGGCTCGCTGCGTGCCGAAACCGCTTCGTCGTGGGATGCCCGCCAGGGTGTCGGCGGTAGCCTCGTAGCCTGAGCAGGACAGAATGGAGGAGGTGGTACCTGCTGCGGGGGCTGACCCAGTAATCCATATGCTAGGCGATGGCAGACACCATATCTCGCAAGGGCGCCAAGGAGGTGACAGTGGCGGCCAGCGTCGCCACTTGCTGCTGAAGCTCTTCCACCCGGTCGTCTCTAGGACCGATGGACTCTGGTATAATAGGAAGGGCAGAACCTTGTGGAAGAACGAACGGAGCACCTTCGGAATGGAGTGCCTGCGTAGGAGTCGCCCGCGTCTCCGCCTCGTCTTGTCCGGATCGTCTGGTCACCGGACGATGAGACATGACTTCTCGTTGGATTCCCACAGACGGCGCCATGTGATGTAGCCGAAGCTATCACGATCGGATTCCAGGATTAGAATCCGAGACAGAAGATCGAAGAAGAAGACCGACAGGGATCCGGACCGAGACGAGGGCGAAGCGTGGGCCGAGGCTCCGTGGCCGAGATGCACCCGGGCGAAGACGTGTCGGGAGCTAAGCCGAGACTCCTTCGGCCGATGAGGACCCACGCGGCGAAGAGCGAGGCTGAGGGCGAAGCGGACTCCACAGGGTCGAAGCGGACCCGACCGGCGAAGGGCGACGTCGAGACCGGAGGGAGAAAAACCCGAGGTCGGTGGCCGAGGCCGACTCGGAGAGGTCGGCGAAGATTCAAACCGAGGCCCCTGTGAGAAGAAAAATAAGAAGAACCAGTCAGTAGGGGTCCCGGGCTTCGGCCCAAGAGAACCCCCTCCGACGGCTAAGTCAGCTTCTGAAGAAGATTCGATTCAGAAGGGAAGGAAGAAGAGGTAGCTTTAATGCTTTTGGACTGTTGTCCTTGGTCAAGAAGACATACCTTTGGTAATAAATAGCCTTGTATTTATAACGGAGGAAAGAGGTTACTCAACCGTGGCAGCCGATATAGGACTATGTTTTGGTTTACTGGTAAACCGCCATAGTGCCTAACCCTTCCACCGGAGTGGGCCGGATACGGCTACTGGGCCGAAGGTTGGGGGCCGCTGTTGGGCCGAATGCCGCTTAGTGGGCCGAAGCCAACTGGGTTGTAGGCCGCTAGCTGGGCCAAAGCCAATTGGGCTGAGGGCCGCTGGTGGGCCGAATGCTGTTGGGCTGCTGGTGGGCCGAATGCTGCTAGGCCGCTGATGGGCCGAAGGCTGCCAGTGGGCCGCTATTGTTGAACTGCTGCTGTTGGGCTGTTGGTATTGGGCTGCTTAATGGGCCGAATCGGATTCTGCCCCATCACAGCGGCCAAGACTTACAACGCGCTCACCCTCGCTCACCAGCATGTCGACTACAAAGACGTGGTCACCGCGTACCACTTTACAGGGGAAGAAGGTGATCGCAAGTGTACTAGCAAGCGACATCCCCTCTCTGAGAAAAAGAAGAATTGGCGCTTTGAAGGGGAAGCCAAAAACCCTATAGCGTTCAACCAATACACGCCATTGAATACTCCTACCTAAGTTGAAGTTTGATCTGAAGTGCCAAATAAGAGAAAGTATTGCCACTTCCATAAAGACTACGACCGCACCACTGAGGAATGCTGACAGCTCTGAGACGAGATAAAATCTCTAGTCCGTCGTGATTATCGAGGGAAGTACGTGGCAAAACCAGGCCAGGAGCGCAATGCCCCCCAAATCAAGAACCATTCGGAAGGGATGGAGATCCATATGATTTGGAGCGGCCCAGCATCCAGAGGATATAGTCGCCAAGGGAAGAAGCGCTACGTGCGCCAAGTGAATATTGTAACTCCCGATCCTAAACATCCCAAATCCGAGAAGGACGCTATAAGGGATCGGATGAAGGATCCCATCATTTTCTCGGATGAGGATTTAAAGACAGTGACTGTCCCTTACGATGATGCACTAGTCGTGACTACGACAGTCAATAAATATAAAGTTCACTGTGTCTTAGTGTATGGGGGGAGCGGCCCTAACATTATTAATTATGACTGCTTTCTCCGAATGGGTGTTGATGTTTCCAGAGGCAATTTGTGCTACTGTGACTATAGAATACAATGATTGATAGCCAGTATGATGACCATTCTGGGATTCTAGATCAAATCAGTTCAGTATACTCATTCCACTAATGAGCACCTGCACATGTACCTTAGTGTCACCACACTAGTGACTATGAGATCAGTCACTCTCATTACATGAGTAAGTATCACATGCACTGGTCTATCTGGATCTTCAATATCCCTTCTTGAGCATCTTATGATCAAGAAAAATTCGAACACATGCATATAGATGACTGATCTCATTATCATAATCTTATTATGATTCTATCATCATCGCATGTGTTGAGGAGTTCATCACATCGCATAATAAATGCACATAAATTTGATAAGACGTAATGAAGAATTGTCATTTTTATAAATAAGAATGAGATAATTACATGAAATGATACCATCACATCTCATGTGATTGGCTTGCAGGACATATATCTCTATCAGTATTTAGCTAATTATTTGGACTATGTGATGGTAATGGCATTTATTTAAATTATCTTATGGTTTGGTTATCTCTCATATCCATTTGTTAAGCCGATTTCGTATTCGGAGTCCGATGTGAGTCGATGTACTAAATCGGATTTCAAGAGCGTAACATCTAGCTAGTGGCTAGCCAGGTACAAATAGAATTTGAGGCTTGAGACCCCAACATGACCTGATACCTTTAGGAGGTCATGAACCAAATAGTCGAGCTCGACTACTTCGAGGTGATCCAAATCCCAAGTGAGGAAAACAGCAAGGCCCACTCTCTGTTTTAACTTGCTTCTTCAGTCAGACTGGTACCCTCTCGGTCAGTGCTCATTGAGGAACTCCAACAACCCAGTATCAAGAAAGATTGTGTCCAAGTCATCGGGCAAACAACATCCTAGATAGAATCGATAGCAGACTTCCTGGCTCATGGAAAGTTACCAAACAATAGATTGGAGATGAGAAGCACCACGAATAGAGCCCGACAATTTACCTTGATCGGGAACAACCTCTACCGAAGGTCTTTCTTGCAACCCCTCCTTAAATGCCTCCACCTAACAAAAGCCTATAAGCTATAGAGCTGGTTCACGAGAGGATTTGTGGAAGCCACCTAGGAGGCCGTTCGCTTGCTCGCATACTACTCTATTAAGGCTATTGGTGGCCCACCCTATAGAAAGACGCCGTGGACTACACTAAGAAGTGTAACAAGTGCCAACATTTCGTACCAACCCCTCATCAACCTGTCGTCCCTATGACGAACCTCCTCAAATCGTGCCCTTTAGCAATGTGGGGAATCGACATCTTTGGCCCACTACCCGAGGCATCAAGACAAAGGAAGTTTGTTATTATAGCGGTTGATTATTTCTTCAAGTAGATCAAGGCGAAAGCGCTAGACAAGATCACCGACAAAGAAGTTTGGAGATTTGTATGGAAGTCCGTTATCTATAGATTCAATATTCCTAGAGCTATAGTCTTGGACAATGGAAATTAGTTCGCTAGCACCTACTTCTGAGAACACTTTGAGGATCTGAAGATAAAGAACTACTATGCGTCGGTAGCTTATCTCCCTGTGAGTGCTTAGAATGACTGTGTGATTATCATGAAAAATCTATGTTGTTTAAGTGCAAAATAAACCTATTAAAAACAGAAACTATGTGAAGTGATCGCCAGAAACTTTTGACTTAAAAGTTCCAAAAGAAAGTTTGATCGCCTACCTGATTAAACGCGGAAGATATTGAGTCCTTGATTCCCCTCCTTCAGTCGGCTGAAGAAAGAGAGCCCTTCTCGTTCTTTGTTCTTGCGGTTGAGTTTGAAGTTAAGGATCGTCCATAGATTCTTGTGACTTTGTGCTTGATTTACTTCCTTTGATTCTTCTTTTGCAGTCTGTAAGAAATATAGAAAGAAAAATGAAGAAACAATGATGAAAATTTAAGTAGAAATAGTATCTGTTCTAATCATGGTTATAAGCATGCAACTAAACAGCAAACTTACTTGTTGGATGGCTTTTGAAACCCCTTGATCAAATAGGTTTTTAAAAAGAATGATGTTGTGGTGTGTGTTGCATGAAGTGATGATGAAGAATGAGAGATTAATGAAAATGTAGAATAAAAGTGCAGAAATGAAACACTTATGCCGAATTAGATGAAGCCTTGAATTGGATGAAGAATGGACGTCGACTTCTGGAAACAGCAGCGCTTCGGCGTTTGGACGTCGTCGCTTCAATCTTCAATCACTAACTTTGATTCAAACTTCTCTCTCTTCTTCTCTTTTTTTAACTTTCAAGATACAAGATATTTATAGACTTCTTCTGCGTCCGCGGATTTACATAGAAAAATCTAAGATTTATCCATCTTAACCAACAGATAAATACATATTCATTTATCTTTATCTGTAATTATCTAAAACGCGTCCAGAATGACTGACGCCTTTCAGATTAATTAAGATAAGGATAAACATCCGGGAAAACTTATCTTTATCTGTATTAGCTAAAACACGTCTACATGTGTAGACGTCTTTTACACTAATTAAGATAAGGATAAACATTCGGAAGAGAAGTTAAAATAGCCTAGGAAACCTAAAACGCGTCGTACCTGACAGACGCCTTTTATCTAATTAATCAATTGATTAAAATTCAAATTTAAACGTTAAAAATAAGAATAAACTCTAAATGGCGTCCACACAGGTAGACGTCTTTTAGACTTCTTCATATTTTAACTGAAATTTGAGTTAAAATCAACTTAATTGATTAACTTAAACATGTCTGTTAAACTCGACACTCAAAAAGATCAATAAAAATTAATCAATGATTAAATATTAGACCATTTTGAGGCATTATTATATGATATGAAATTTACTCAAAATGATGTCAAAATTAGTGTGTCTACAGCTGCCTCACCTTGGCATCGTCTTTGCAAGGGAGTAAAATGAAATGGAATGTACTGAAAAGGTGATGCCAAGGTGTGATGAGACACGCTCTTAACATCACATGATTAAAATTTTTCTCGAAATCATCAATGAAGATAGCTTAAGGAGATCAATGGAATCAATCCTGTCTGGATGAGGTAGACAAGGAAATAAAATAAGGTCGATCAATCTCCACGGAGTGGGAAGTATCCCAGGTCGTAGACACTGTAGGTTTCATCACGGGGAGCGTTTGCCAGCCAATGTGGACGTGCTACAGCCATGATGGATCTTAAAATAAAACAAGAAATATTTGATAAAGAATCCAAGAAAGTATAGAATTCTAAGGATATCTTCAAGCGAACCTCAAAGATAATCAAGATACTCAATTCAGAATGGAATATTTTATATCATGTTTGAAATTATTTGATTAATGGTCTGAAACTTAATCAATAATTAATTCTTATCACAATGATTTCAAAGTCCTATATGATGCATCCTGGGCTAAAAGAAAAATATAAAGTCAAATAAAATATAAATTAATCAAGGATAATATTGTTAAATTGTCATTAATGAGTCAAGATACCAATTCTTGTAATTCAGTGCTAGTCGAAGCTTGTTTATCCACGCACCGTTTCACAAAAGTGGAACCATCTTCCTCACTAATTAACAATCCAACGGCCTATCCGTGCGATTAAGAATCCTCTGGAATTATCACTGTTTTTGTTGTAGAGGAACTCAAATTCCAGTTTCATCAAAACCACAAGATCCTTGATATGATCTAATAAATACTTAACATATAGTAATGATGCAAATGATTTACATGGAATAATACAAGGGTAGAAATAACCGTCTTTTTAGCCACGGTCAAGACTTCTAAACTCCCACAGTAGGATCTTCTTGATATTTTGAATTCTTTGATTTCCTGCAATCAAAATCATTAATAATTCCAAACAAGTATAAAAAACCACAGAATTTCGGATAAATCACAGAAGGGATGAAATGCGTCGTGTCGCGCAGACGCCATTAAATGTTAAAACGCGGCGGTGTTCCTCGACGCCTTTTTCTCGCAGAAACAGGTTCTGACTGTTCTTCTATTTGAATTCCAACTCTCTTCATGCCTTGTGTTCTATATATGACTTAACAAACAGGTTAAGCATCTATTTAGGCTTAGCCCCTTGCCTGGTTAAGTAACCGACTATTTGATCATATCCTTGGTAGAAGGGTCAAGGGGCATAGCCTTTATTAACAAAGGTAATAAGAATAATCAAACTTAAGCAAAATGTAACATGCAAGCAGACAAATGCTCACTGAAAATAAAAGGAATAAGACATACCAAGTGCAATAAGCAAATGCTAAATGAAATATTTTTGTTGTTTTGAAATATTCATTTTTGTTTGGGTTTTGAAATATATGCCTTTTTTTTGGATTTTGACATATGTATTTTTTGGATTTTTGAAATATGTATTTTTTTGGATTTTTGACATATGTATTTTTTTTGGATTTTTGACATAAAAGATCAGCATGGTACTCAGATCAAAAGATCATATTCATTTATTAACTTAATTCCCAAATTGTTCTTTAACAACTTAACTTAAAACCCATCGTGTTTGAATTTGTATTTCCATTCGTGATCCTATTTGATGATTTGACCCTTAGTCAATCTAAGCAATTCCTTAAGTTTGGAGTACGCCTCTTTAGAAGGAAAAGAAGAATAAGTTTAGAAAGCCCATGAGAAGGTTCCGGAGACTTAAAAAGATGTTCCTTTCCTACCCTAATATCCATTGGGGTTCGGTCATTTCTTTGCGGGGTATTATCGACCTTGCGTTCCCTTTCATTTCATTTCATGGCCTTGATGTAACGTTTATAATGTGATGGCCTTTTTTATTTGACATTTGGATTTTTGCCCGTTGCTTTTGCTTTTCTATTCTCTTTTTTTTTTCCTGGGACGGATCTGCCCCATTTTTTTATGACGGCCTCCTACTAAGATGGCGGGTATTCTTGGTAGTCTATTCTAAGCCTCGTTCCGACATCATGGGCTGAGTATAAAACAGATTTTTTTACTTTTAAAAAGGAATGATTTGTACTTTACACTTTCAGTCAAGCTTTCGGTATTCCTTAGGACTTGGCATCTCTTGTTACTCATGAATCAAACGTGTCAGTGTGTGTAGTAATGGGTTTGAAGTTAAATTATCTAGACTGATAAGGAAATTTGAGTTTATAAATTTTCTGACTCTACTGGTCTTTGTACCATACTGATCGACTCTTTAACCTAAGGGTAGTATTTCTTAAGATGTAAGCCATTCCATGGATGATTTAGCGCTTCTCCTTCTGCATTAATAAGACGATAAGCATTACCAGGAAAAACGTGCGATACAACATAAGGTCCTTCCCAGTTGGGTTGGAGCTTAGAACGCGGACCACCAGGTTTTACAAAAATCCTTTTGACGACCATTTCACCGACTTTGAACTTACGTTCAATGACTTTCTTTTGATAAAAACGTGCTAGTCTATTTTGATAAACTTTTGCATGATTAGCGGCTGACCATCTTTTCTCGTCTAAGAGTTCCAATTGAGTAAGGAGTGATGAACGATGTTCATCAATGGAGAATTCCTTATTCAATTGTACTCTTAATGACGGTATGAGGGTCTCGTATGGAACCACCGCCTCCATTCCAAATGTTAAGGAATAAGGAGTTTGCCCAGTAGGCGTGCGGATTGAAGTACGGTAAGCCCATAGAGCCTCAACCAGTTTTTCAGGCTAGTCTCCAAATTTGTTAGATTTGCACGTCTTTTTGATGATTTTTATCAAAGTTTTATTAGTTGCCTCTGCCTGGCCATTGTCTTGCGGATAATAAGGAGATGAATGATGCAATGCAATTCTATACCTGTTGCAGAGGTCCTTCAATTCTTGTGACACGAACTGCGGTTCGTTGTCGGTGACGATGGTGCTTGGAATTCTAAATCGGGTGATGATGTTCTTCATGATGAACTTGCATACGGTTGATGCTTTGATTTCCACGTACGCTTCAGCTTCTGCCCACTTGGTGAAGTATTCCGTTGCCGTGAGAATGAAAGATTTTTGCTTGATGTCGGAATCTGGATTACCAAGGAGTCCAATGATGTCGAAAGCCCACATGGAGAAAGGCCATGGGGAAGAAACAGGATGGAGTGAAGATGCAGGGGAATGAATTTTGTCGGCGTGAAGTTGACACTTAGCACACCTACGGACATATCCTACACAGTCTTCTTCTATGGTTGGCCAATAAAATCCTTGTCTAAGGATCTTCTTTGCTAACATCTGTCCATTGACATGGCCACCACAAACTCTACTATGAGCTCCTTCCATAACCTTCCAAAGCTCATCTTCGTCTAGACATCTCAGAAGAACTCCATCGAAACCTCTCTTGTACAATGCTCCTCCAACTAGGGTGTATCGTTGAGCAACTCTCCTGATAGCCCTCTTCTCCTCAGTTGTAGCTTCCTCAGGATACGATTGATCTTCACAATATTTGGCAATTTCATAATACCATGGCTTCTGTTCATCATCCATCTCTTCTAACAGCTCCATCAACATGATTTCTCTCTTTTCCACGATACTTCCATATATGACTTTCTTCAGCAACTTCTCCTTAGTTCTAAGAAATGAAGGGTCTTTCACGGCGGGTGAAAGACGCCAATGAACTATGATTGATTCGGATTGCTTGCTGATTGGAAAATTAAGAGATGAGACAAGTGAAGCTAAAGCGTCAGCTAAGATGTTCTGATTCCTAGGGACATGGACAAAGATCAATTTCGTGAAAAACTTTGAGTAAGCAGAAGTAAGTTTTTGATAAGGCTTGAGCTTGGGATCAAGAGTTCGATACTTGGTCAACACTTGGCGAAGAATCAGTTGGCTATCACCCACAATCCTGAGTTTAGTGGCACCATGGAAATGAGCAGCCTCGAGGCCAGCAAGAAGCGTCTCGTATTCAGCTATATTGTTAGTGACTGGAAAATCAAGCTGAAAGGCTTGTGGAATGGTGACACCTTCAGGTGATAACAGAACGATACCGATCCCCTTTCCATGAGAATTCAGAGCTCCGTCAAAATGCAGAGTCCACATATCATCTCTGATCTGATTTACGGACATCAGTTCCTCATCCGGAAACTCTGATCGCACTGGATCAAAACGAGGAAGGGGATGATGAGCGAGATGTTCTGCTATGGCATAGCCCTTGATCGCTTTCTGCTGAATATAAATGATATCGAATTGAGATAGAAAGCTTTGCCATCGCGCTAACCTATAAGTAAGAACAGATTTCTCCAGAAGGAATTTGATCGGATTCATCCTAGCGATGAGATGAACTTCATGGGCCAGAAAATAATGCTTTAATTTCTGCAGAACCCAGACCAATGCTGCACATGTTTTCTCCATCGCTGTATATCTTTGTTCAGCGGGGTTGAGAAGTTTGGAGAGATAGTAGGCTGCCCTCTCTTTTCCTTCTTCATCCTCTTGTGTTAGGACAGCCTCCACTGCATCATCCAGGACTGAAATGTAAAGTATCAATGGTTTGCCTGGAGATGGTGGTCTCAAAACAGGAGAACTTGCTAAATAGTTCTTTAATCCATCGAATGCCTCCTGACTATCGTCCCAATCAAATTTGACTCCCGGCTTAGTAAGCTCGTAAAATGGCTTACACCTTTGTGAGTGCTGGGAGACAAAGCGGCGAATAAATTGTAACTTCCCAATTAATCCTCTTAACTCCTTCAAGTTTTTGGGAGGTGGCATTTCTCTGATAGCCTTCGCCTTGTTGGGATCGATCTCGATTCCCCGTTTGCTGACGATGAATCCAAGCAATTTTCCTGAAGATACTCCGAATACACATTTCTTTGGGTTCATCTTTAACTGATACTCTCTCGATCTATCTAATACCCTTGCCAAAACTTTAGCATGCTCAGCCTTTATCTTAGATTTAACCAATAAATCATCCACATACACTTCCAGATCTATGTGCATCATGTCATGAAATATTGCCATCATAGCCCTTTGATAAGTGGCTCCAGCATTCTTCAATCCAAATGGCATGACAACATAGCAGTATGTTCCCCAAGGTGTAGTGAATGACGTTTTCTCTTGATCTTCTTCTGCTAGTTTAATCTGATTGTATCCTGAAAATCCGTCCATAAACGATAAAGTTTCATAGCCAGCGGTATTATCAATGAGTACATCAATATGAGGCAATGGAAAATCATCTTTAGGACACACCCGGTTCAAATCGCGGAAGTCAATGCAAATTCTGACTTTCCCGTCCTTCTTCATAACTGGGACTATGTTAGCCACCCATTGTGGATAAAGGACAGCTCTAATAAATTTGGCTTTATATACTTTCTCGACCTCTTCCTTCATCTTTAGAGCCATTTGAGGGTGGAATCGCCTTAATTTCTGCTTGACCGAGCTAGCTCCTTCTTTTAACGTCAATCTGTGTTCAACTAAAGAAGAGTCTAATCCTGGCATATCTTCATAACTCCAGGCGAAAGTGTCCTTATAGTCCTTAAGTACTTAAACCATTGCCTTCTCATCCTCTGTAGAAAGATTTTTGCTGACGAGGACAACCTTAGGTTCGTCTTCAGTCCCTAAATTGATTTCTTTGGTGGGCTCTTCTACGGCAGTTGAGGGTTCATCGAATCTCTTCACTCCACTGGCATATGTCTCAGCTGCATCCTCGTCATCTTCCTCATCCTCAACAATGGGGTCCTTTTCATGTACTAACTCATACACCCCATACCCATCATTGACTGACTCATCATTCATACAGTCTTCTGGCATCTGAATTGTATTTTCTAAAAACTGAGGGATCAAAGAGCAAGAAAATCATTTATCAGCTAAGTCCTGGAGGTATCTATCTGGAATTTGCCTACCCTTACGCTTCCTAGACTTCCTAACTTGACTAACTAGCCTAGAACTAGGCTGCCTAACTTCACTAAACTCCCTATTATAACCTAATGAAGATGAAGCAGGATGAAAATCCTGGGATACAAGTGGAAATACCGAAGAATCCTCCCGAGGGGAGGGGCAGAGTAGATCTAGAAGATAATCTTGGCCGAAAGACCTGCGCAATGGGGTGTGATCGGACAAGTAGGAGGTTTCCTCAATGAGGATTTGGGAAGAATTTGTTGCCAAATTGGCGTTTTTTTTTTGATGTCAGAGGAATTAAACATAAAACAGGAATGGATACAAATAGAAGGAGAATTAGACGGAGGAAGTGGCACCAAGGCCAGAGGGTTAGGGGGATCATACAACAGTATGTCCCAGATCAAATCATACATCCTCTCTAGATCGAGAGGAGGTTGTGGAATGAGGTCCCGAGGGGACAGAGTAATCATAACGGGCGGAACCCGTGGAATATCTTCAATAATGACCCGTGACCAAGTCGGGGTCAAGAGCAATGTACGAAATAGAGTATGGAGCATGAAAGCATGGGAAGGGTATGTCCCCCTCCAGAGCAGATCTGTAGTGTAGCCAGCTTCATAGGGGTCATCTGGATCCCCTTCATCGGTCTCTTCAGACAGCAATATCCGCTTGTCAAAGATAGCACCAGGACTTTCAATCAGCTCATCAATCTGCGGCGGCCACTTGGGTTCTGCCGGATCTAGGAACAGTCTGTTCAGTGCAATGTAAAGGTCTCTCAGATCGAACCACCTGTACCATTCGCATTCAGGATCATGGAATTTTCTCCTTTTCATAGGCCGCAGAGCCTCCAAAGATTGGTACGTAAGTAGTTCTGAGCAATGCCTGGCCAAGTCCCTCCCATATATGTCGTGGAAGTCAAAACACGAGGTAATGACCACCGTGTTGTCGTGGCTAATTATGGGCCCCTTCACAAAATGTGTATACAAGGTCCATGTTAGGGGATCTCGGCCTTCTTTGGGTGGTGTAGACATTGTCTCCCAGATTTTCTGACCTTCTTCATTCTCTGCTGGCTGAACGATGTCTTGTTTAAGTTTTCTTGGCCTGTAGCCCAGACCACTTCCAGGTGCTCCTCGATGATCTTTGACAGGAGTGGTCCTGCCTTGTAATTGTGTGCCCAGACCTCTTCCAGGCTTATAGCCACTCTTCATCATGATTCTCCATCTTGGGGTACTCATGCACTTCCCCCTTTTTATGGCATTTAACGGGTAAGGAGAAATAGTGGCGACTTTCAGAGGATCAGCCACTGGATGGTAAACCTGTAATACCGACAGAAAAGGTTGTCGGCCAGGTAAAGCAGCAGATTTAATATTCAAGGTATGAGCAGCAACAAGGATCGGCATGCTCATCACTTTAATAATTCGTCCTTTGAAGGGAAATTTGAGGCATTGGTGATTCGTGGAGGGAATCGCCTCAAGAGTTTTAATATAAGGGCGACCCAAAATGGCATTTATAGAAGGGTCGATTTCTAAGATGTGAAATTCGACCTCTGCATGACTTACAGGGCCTAGCTCTACTTTCAAATAAACCATTCCCAGAGGGGAACGGGTAGAATTATCATATGCTGTCACAGAGATGGGACTAGGCAGCCATTTTTCTTTGGGCACACCGCACAGCTCTAGGGTCTTCGGTGGTAAAACATTGATCGAAGCCCCTGTGTCAACCAGGCATGCATCCACGGCCTTCTTGCAGATGTTGACCGTGATGCTCAGAGCCATACTTCTGGCTGCTGGCGGTGCTAGTTCCGATGCATGAAATGTAATGGAGGGCTGGTCCCCCTGAGGAACTAATAGTGCTGTAATCTTCTCTACCGGCACGTCCTCGTTGACCATCACCTTCTGTAGATATTCCATTAAAGTTTCTTGGTGACTCTTCGATCTCTTGATCAATTCAAGTATGGAGATCCGTGCCGGTGTTCGATCCAAATGTTTCAACAAATCATATTGAGTGCCTGGTGCACTCTCTTCATTATGGGCTTCCTCAGTCGGCTGTGATGGGCCGTCTCTAACTGTGGACTGAGGAAAGACTTTGTTGAAAATCCTTCCACTCCGGAGCGCGTGTTCCTCAACCGTGGAAGATCCGGGTGACACCTTGAGTACCGCGGGGTTGGATGGTGCGGATGGCGTAGAGGGTTGGTATATAGGTGATGACGTGGCGCGGATTAGAGGTTTAGACGGTTGGATGGTGGATGGGTAAGTGGTTGGTGAAGTGGGGAATAGCACGCGTAGTAGCGGTCTGGAAGGTTGGATGGTGTCTGGATAGGTGGTAGTGGTAGCGGGTGAAGTAGGGAATGGTATGCGTAGTAGTGGTCTGGATGGTAAGAGAGGTGCGTAATTAGTTTGCGTGGGGTTATATGGTAGCGGTGTAGTGGTGTGGGGCGTAATGGGCTTGAGGAAGGCTGGTGGTGGTAATGGGTTATTGGTGGCAGGTGTCGGTAGAGGGGTGATGGTGATGGGTTGTGGCCTGGGAATGTGGATGGTACGGCGTGGTGGTCGTTCTGCGGTACTCTGAATATGACCCGTTGAATAAAGAGAGGAAGAGTCCTCTATTTTCTACTGTTGCCCACGGTTAGCCTCAGACTGGCTATTTGTCAGGATAGGGGCAACTTGGTTTTGGTTCTGGTGCTCCGGGAATGGGTTCTGCACTATGCCCATGTTGGGTGGTGCTGCTGCTTGTGCTGGTGGTCTTGCTTGCTACTGCTGCTGCTGCTGTGGTCTTCTCGCCTTCAGGGCTGATATATACTTTTTCATCTCCTCCCAGTCTATGCCGCCCTGCTCGTTGAGATCATGAATATAATCTCTAAATTGGAAGCAGGTGTCAATGGTATGCCCAGGTTGCCTATGGAAATAGCAATACCTGGACGTGTCGGCATTCTGAGGCCAGACGGCCTTTTCTCTTGGCAAGACTAAGGCATTAGCTGCCATTAGAGCACTAAAAATATCTGCCAAGGATTCTGGGAGGGCTGGGTATTCTGCCCTCTTCGGGCCTGGAGGTCTTCTCTGCTGGTTGTAATCACCAGGAGGAGGGACATTATGGTACGCCAGCGGTGCGCGCGGCTGATACTGTTGCTGTTGTTGTGGCTGCTGGTATTGCAATTGCCGTTGCGGCGGCTGCTGTGGCTGTTGCTGTTGTTGGTTCTGGTTCGGCTGTTGGGGCCGCTGATATTGGGGCTGCTGATACTGAGGGTTCGGCTGCTGCCTATACCCCTGCTGGTTCGGCTGCGATGGCCTCTGGTACTGCTGCTGACTCCTCACAAACTGGGGCGAGTTATTGTTCATGCTACTAACCTGCTCATGAGAGAGCATGCCCTCAGTAGTCGGACCTGTGTTGGGAGCATTTGGCACTGCAGGCTTCCGAGGTAGAGGCCTGCTAGGTCTGTGAGGATCAAAGACGCTAGAGAACGTAGCGTCCTTGAAGGCATTCTAGCAGTATCGTGCTCTTTCATAGAGCTCTGCCATGTTGGTCAGATTGTTCAGGGAGAGGACTAGCTTGAACTGGGGCGTGGCATTGGAGATCAACATCTTCACTTGCTCAGATTCGTACAAGTGATCCTTCACCTTCTCGGCCAAGCCTCGCCACCTGTCAGCAAAACTGACAAACTCCTCATCAGGTTTCATCTTTTCTGCTATGAGGTCAGTGATGGACAGAGAGGGTGCAACTCTGTCTTGGTACCGTTGAATAAATTTACGAGAGACGTTACCGTAGTCCTCTACTTCGGAGGGTTCCAGGGAAAAGAACCACTCGAGGGCTGGTCCCTCTAGAGATCTCCTGAACAAAAAGGCCAACGACCTCTTGTCGTTCTTCCAGAAAGACGATTCGTACATAAACTCCTTCAAGTGGGTGAAGGGGTTACCAGTACCGTTGTACTTCCGGTACACTGGCATCTCAGAGTGGCGAATTTGATAAGACGTAATGAAGAATTGTTATTTTTATAAATAAGAATGAGATAATTACATGAAATGATAGCATCACATCTCATGTGATTGACTTGCAGGACATATATTTCTATCAGTATCTAGCTAATTATTTGGACTATGTGATGGTAATGGCATTTATTTAAATTATCTTGTGGTTTGGTTATCTCTCATATCCATTTGTTAAGCCGATTTCGTATTCGGAGTCCGATGTGAGTCGATGTACTCAATCGGATTGCAAGAGCGTAACATCTAGCTAGTGGCTAGCCAGGTACAAATAGAATTTGAGGCTTGAGACCCCAACATGACCTAATACCTTTAGGAGGTCATGAACCAAATAGTCGAGCTCGACTACTTCGAGGTGATCTAAATCCCAAGTGAGGAAAACAGCAAGGCCCACTCTCTGTTTTAACTTGCTTCTTCAGTCAGACTGGTACCCTCTCGGTCAGTGCTCATTGAGGAACTCCAACAACCCAGTATCAAGAAAGATTGTGTCCAAGTCATCGGGCAAACAACATCCTAGATAGAATCGATAGCAGACTTCCTGGCTCATGGAAAGTTACCAGACAATAGATTGGAGATGAGAAGCACCACGAATAGAGCCCGACGATTTACCTTGATCGGGAACAACCTCTACCGAAGGTCTTTCTTGCAACCCCTCCTTAAATGCCTCCACCTAACAAAAGCCCTATAAGCTATAGAGCTGGTTCACGAGAGGATTTGTGGAAGCCACCTAGGAGGCCGTTCGCTTGCTCGCATACTACTCTATTAAGGCTATTGGTGGCTCACCCTATAGAAAGACGCCGTGGACTACACTAAGAAGTGTAACAAGTGCCAACATTTCGTACCAACCCCTCATCAACCTGTCGTCCCTATGACGAACCTCCTCAAATCGTGCCCTTTAGCAATGTGGGGAATCGACATCTTTGGCCCACTACCCGAGGCATCAAGACAAAGGAAGTTTGTTATTATAGCGGTTGATTATTTCTTCAAGTAGATCAAGGCGAAAGCGCTAGACAAGATCACCGACAAAGAAGTTTGGAGATTTGTATGGAAGTCCGTTATCTATAGATTCAATATTCCTAGAGCTATAGTCTTGGACAATGGAAATTAGTTCGCTAGCACCTACTTCTGAGAACACTTTGAGGATTTGAAGATAAAGAACTACTATGCGTCGGTAGCTTATCTCCCTGTGAGTGCTTAGAATGACTGTGTGATTATCATGAAAAATCTATGTTGTTTAAGTGCAAAATAAACCTATTAAAAACAGAAACTATGTGAAGTGATCGCCAGAAACTTTTGACTTAAAAGTTCCAAAAGAAAGTTTGATCGTCTACCTGATTAAACGCGGAAGATATTGAGTCCTTGATTCCCCTCCTTCAGCCGGCTGAAGAAAGAGAGCCCTTCTCGTTCTTTGTTCTTGCTGTTGAGTTTGAAGTTAAGGATCATCCATAGATTCTTGTGACTTTGTGCTTGATTTACTTCCTTTGATTCTTCTTTTGCAGTTTGTAAGAAATATAGAAAGAAAAATGAAGAAACAATGATGAAAATTTAAGTAGAAATAGTATCTGTTCTAATCATGGTTATAAGTATGCAACTAAACAGCAAATTTACTTGTTGGATGGCTTTTGAAACCCCTTGATCAAATAGGTTTTTGAAAAGAATGATGTTGTGGTGTGTGTTGCATGAAGTGATGATGAAGAATGAGAGATTAATGAAAATGTAGAATGAAAGTGCAGAAATGAAACACTTATGCCAAATTAGATGAAGCCTTGAATTGGATGAAGAATAAACGCCGACTTCTGGAAACAGCAGCGCTTTGGCGTTTGGACGTCGTCGCTTCAATCTTCAATCACTAACTTTGATTCTAACTTCTCTCTCTTCTTCTCTTTTTTTAACTTTCAAGATGCAAGGTATTTATAGACTTCTTCTGCATCCGCGTATTTACATAGAAAAATCTAAGATTTATCCATCTTAACCAACAGATAAATACAGATTAATTTATATTTATCCGTAATTATCTAAAACGCGTCCAGAATGGCTGACGCCTTTCAGATTAATTAAGATAAGGATAAACATCTGGAAAAACTTATCTTTATCTGTATTAGCTAAAACGCGTCTACATGTGTAGACGTCTTTTACACTAATTAAGATAAGAATAAACATTCGGAAGAGAAGTTGAAATAGCCTAGGAAACCTAAAACACGTCGTACCTGACAGACGCCTTTTATCTAATTAATCAACTGATTAAAATTCAAATTTAAACGTTAAAAATAAGAATAAACTCTAAATGGCGTCCACACAGGTAGACGTCTTTTAGACTTCTTCATATTTTAACTGAAATTTGATTTAAAATCAACTTAATTGATTAACTTAAACATGTCTGTTAAATCCGACACTCAAAAAGATCAATAAAAATTAATCAATGATTAAATATTAGACCATTCTGAGGCATTATTATATGATATGAAATTTACTCAAAATGATGTCAAAATTAGCGTGTCTACACTCCCGGAAAATGGTTTAGTAGAAACTGCTAATCGAACCTTACTCCATAGAGTTAAGACTCAATTAGAGAGAGCCGCAAGGGCCTAATTAGAGGAACTAGCGAGTGTCCTATGGTCATACAGGACAACTGTCCGAGCGGCAACACGAAAAATTCCCCTTCATTTAGTCTACGGAGTGGAAGCCCTAATCCCTTTAGAAATAGGAAGCCTCTCGCTCCGGGTTGAAGCCACGGAAGGAGAAAATCAACAATAGTTGAGGAAAAATCTCTACATGCTCCTAGAAGTCTGAGAGAATGCCAAACTAAAGATGGTGGAATACCAACAGAGAATGGCTAAGTACTACAACCTTCGAGTGCGTGAAAGGCAATTCCTACCAAAAGACTTAGTCCTGAGAAAGGCCGAAGCCTCAGTGCCACAACTCACCGTAGGAAAGTTGGCCCCCAACTGGGAGGACCCTTATCGCATTTTGGAAGTCCTCGGGAAGGGATCATACCGATTGTCCACGCTTGAAGGCAAGGAGGTATTCCGCACCTGGAATTTCGATAACTTAAGAATTTATTATTGTTAAGATCATTTTCTTTCCAAAAAACATTGTATCAAGTTGGCAAATTAATGGCAATGCTTTTTCTCCCAAAGTGTCTCCACCCAATTGTTCCCCGAGTGCCCACACTCGTCAAGGGTTCTTAAGCCAACCATTCCACAAGTGACCACACTCGGGAAGCGCTCTTAAGCCAACCATTCTCCCAGTGCCCTCACTCGGGAAGGCTCTTAAGCCAACCATCCTACGAGTGGCCACACATGGGAAGGTCTCCTGGGCGAGCCGTTCTACTAGTACCCACACTCGGGAAGGGCCCTTAGGCCAATTGCTCTTTCTAGCGCTTGCACTCGGAAGAGGCTACAGTCGACCGCTCAAGTGCGAACACTTGGAGAAGGTACTTAGTTCTATTTATACGCACAAATATGCCCGAGATAATTCTCAAGCAACGCAATACAAAGAGAAGTCACGAAAGCTGAATTTCTCTATACAAAAGAGCATCGAAGGAACTCTTCTTCCCCAACTTCGGTAGGTGAAGGTAAGCTCAAGATAACGCAGAAGGAAGGCTAGGTTTCTCTTTGAACCCCATTTTTAGGGAAAAGGTAACTAGAGTCTCTACACCCTTACTCGCGGGGAAGGCCGAGAGGTGCCAAATGCCCCGCCATAATAATTGAAGGGACATACCGTAGGGAAATGAAGGGACGTGCACCATCATGGCTACACAAGACGTCCTTTTACCCATGATGTGGTGACGACACATATAGATGGCGACACGTGTACATTCAGTACACACCACACCATTTGCAGTAAGAGGGAGATGGGAGGACATCACCTCTTTTCTTTAAATGGGCATCTCCTCACCATACAGCTGGTGTTCCATCTCCCGCGCCCATCAACTCTGTAGGCATACCTCGGGCCACACACTTCATGTCACTCTCACCCTTGAGTCTTAAAATTAAGAGTGAGGTGGCCAGTGATGAGGAACGATTTAGTTTTAGCCCAATTAGGCCCAACAGTTGAAAAGCTCAAATATAAGGATCTTCACAAGGGATCGCTCATGCAATGAAAATAAAAATGATTAAAATAAATACAATCTTGGTGCATTTCAATGGTTAAAACTACGAAGACCAGTGATTGACTATCACTTTGCGTGGAATTGAATCCACATTCGTACGGTTTCATCTGTGTAACACCGCAGCCGCGCATATGCCCAACCTCTAGTGGAGTCCATGCGATTCTCCTCACGATGGATCATCTTACGTTCCTTGCTCCTCGTAGCGCTTGAAGAAGTCACCATTCGCCGAAACGATCGTCATAACATGCGGCCGACTTCCCGTCTCACGAGAGTCGAAGAAGACGGAGAACTAGAGCCTTTAGAAGGGGCGCCAGAGACAGACAGGGAGAGAGGAGGGGGGCGGCCACGGTTGAGTAGATGCTTGGCCCACTCAGCACTCTCGCTATGTTTTATACCTTTTGTGTAGTTTTTCACAAAAACTTGCAACTTTTATAAAACCACCACTTTTAATCCATCACTCTAAGAATCTATTGCGTGTGACCCTCTAGACCTAAGTACCAGTCCAATTAATGACCCAACAAGCCTAGTAACTTCTTACTGACTTAATTAATTAATTAATATCTCATATTAGTTAATTAATTAACCCAATTAATATCACATATACAATTCGGCCTGGCCTCCAATCACGTTGGGTGCTAAGCAACACCGCGTAAACCCATAAAATATTCGGGTTAAGCAATCCACTCATGGAACCTTCCCGTCGACAGTTACCGCGTAAATATAATCATTCATTCGCATAATGCCCTTGAGTCAACTCAAGGTATGGTGAACTGTCAAACCCAAACTGGTCGACTCACTTGGATTGGATGCTGCCGTATAATATCAGAAAACTCCTTTCTTGATATTATTGTCTAGCCTGACTAGAGACTCCTGCACATCCTTCCTAGAGTATTTTCTCTCTAGATACCGAGAGTGAATGATCACATGTTGAATACTCAATTCCCTTCGAAAATATTCTGCTATACCCAATCCTTGACTATTTGGAATCTCGTATATAGAGATTTGTGAACTAAGGTCAAAGCACATAACTCTATGGGCAAGGTGTCCTTGACGTCTAAGGTCCAGGGACTATCCACGCAACTGCGACAATTGAATCAAGTTGGTTGATAATTAGGTATATTACCATCTAACGATTCAAGTCAGATTAGTTCAGTACACTCATTCTCCAATGAGCACCTATAGATTCACCTTAGTGTCTCCACATAAGTGACTACGATCAGTCACCCTTATCTCATGAGTAGAAGTAATCTGTACTAATCTAATCGGATGTCTGATGTCCTTTTCAGACATCTTCCAACTAGGAACAATTTAGAATATATGTTTATAAGTGATCAATCTCATTAATATAATATCATTATAATCTGATCACTATTGCACATATTCATGGACTTCATCATAAAAGGACAATAATACGAATTGCACATAATGAACAAAATGTCATTTTATTAATATATGAATGAGATTATACACTTTTTGATCGACTTGTAGGCCACTTAAGACTAACACCAAGAGCCTACGACCCACATGCTATCACGTGAACTTCTCCAGACACCCCCAACCGGCAAGCTAAGGGCTGGGACCCACAATAGGGGGGCCTTGTCTCCCGGAGAGGCCAGCACCTTAAGCAATAAGCCCGAAGACCACCAGCATCTCAGATGATGATCTCGACTATGAAGAGAGCATGATTCTCTTAGTAGCACAAAGCCCCCGCTTCGACTAAAAGAGGCAAATTCTCGAGAGATCTAAGGTTCTCGGGACAATTCAAACCTTCCTCATCCCGGCATTGACCAACCTTGTAGTCAAATAGTGCAACTGCCCATTTAGGGTAGGTCCTCATGATCTATGCTCCTCATCAAGAGAGGAGATCGTGCTTTCCATCCTGGTAGCCCACAATCCCCTCAACCAAGGGGCCCAAATTATGGGCCATCCAGCCACTATTGTCGGACCACCCCTCAGGGGGTCTCAGGGGGAGAGAGGTATAAGTATTCCTACCTCCCTCTAAAATAAAGTACACTCTCACGCACACTCAGACTCAAAAGTTCCCTAGTTACAGTCTCCTTTGACTTAAGCATCTAACTTAGGCATCGGAGGGCCCATCCTCCACCTAGACAGGACATCCCTTGAATGCTCTCTTCTCCTTGTAGATCTTTGCATTCGTGCGTCTTCCTGAATACAAATTCTATCATGTCGAGTAGCTAGAGATTGGATCAGATAGTCCAAATCGCTTGACTAGTTTTTGACCGCTACACCATCTAATCGACATGAAAGCTCATTTATAAGTGGATATGTAATAGATTAGCAGAAAGAATTGCGTACGTAAGTGTTGTAGAAGGCATCTAGGGGTATCAATGATAACCAATAATCCAACACGTCCAACTGCTCATTAGTTTAACACACACTTCAACAAACATTTTTGCTTCCCATAGGCTAGTAGATACATATTAAATATAAGGGTTTTTTTGAAATCAATCCATATAAATATAGTGATCTCAAAGTAAGTCTCCGTACCTTAGATATTTTCATATAAAATTTTTATATACTTAAACTTTTCTATTTTTAATTCCTATTGTTTGCTTCTGTTAGCTTTTCTTAACTCTATCGTAATTAAGCTTGATTTTAAGTTTCACTTAATCTGCAAAACTCGCTTATACCCCTGTTTAAATTTTAAGTTTTACTTGTTGCTCCAGGGATTATGCTGCGAAAATTAATAAAAAAATGTGAAATCTCCTTAAATATGTCTCACATGTCCATACAACCGCTCTTTGATCAAGCAATCTAAAAATTAAAAAAATACTATTAGATCTAATCTATTAAAGCCATTTTTTACTATAAATTAATAAAAAATCTGAAATCTCCTGAAATGTATCTCACATGTCCATACAATTGATCTCTGATCAAGCAATCTAAAAAATAAAAAATTATTATTAGATTCAATCTATTAAAGTAATTTTTTACTATTCATTGGAACTCGATTGTTTTTACTCTTTAGAGTTATTTCAAGTATTTCTATCCATTTTAACATTTATTTGAAGAATATTTGCTTTTATTAAAACAATTCTTAACTTTAAATTTATATGGACTAATATCAAATACATAAGATACAAGTATTTTTTTTGAAATTCACAGGGATCGATATAGAAAAGCCCTAAAAACAAAGCTGTTTCTTTTAACCAGTGAGGAAATGAATGGTCCCAATTGGCCTCCTTTCCCTCTTATCTGATTGTGACCATTAACAATAGCTATACGTATAATCATTTTTAGTTCCTTGATTAAATCCAAAAACTGATATCAAGCGCCCGTTTTGGTAAACATGGTCTCAGCCCGAGTTAGGTTTGCACTTTATTAGAGAGTTCATTTCAATGTGATTTTGATGTATGCTTTTTATTTTACATATCTATTTTATGGAACAAATTTAAATTTAAGTGCATTTTTTGCCTCACTTAAACATTAATTTTCTCTTGCTTTAAATTTTTTATTTTAAATGGAATTTACAAGCTAATTTGTACTTCACAATTGAGTTTCATTACATCTTGTTTTAATCATTCACTACCCCATAATTAACCTACTATTAACTATTTCTATATAGATATTATAGAATGATATATGGACATAATCCTTTCCGGTAGTACCTCATCGGTCGGCTCGGACATACACACCAATAAGCAATCACAAACAAACCAGAGAGAGAGAGAGAGAGAGAGGAGAAGAAGAAGAAGAAGAAAGGAAGAAAGAAGAGAGATAATACATATGGATTTAAGTGGTTTGACAATATATCTGCATCCATCGAGTCCGGCTCTTTTAATACTTTCTTGTACTATTCTTTTTCAAGAACACAAGTGCAAACATGCACCCCTAGAGGGATCTTCAAGCTACCCTTATCTTTTAAGATACGTTTTTGGAAGTTACACATAAAGAACCCCCAACACAGCCCGAAAATATCCTTGCGCTGGTTTGCATCTGGTTGGTAGTGACACCTTCAAGGATGGTGTCAACACGACCTAATCTTGATCTTCTAGAGAGTGTCCAAGGTGTCAACACTCTGATTGTGTGTCGACATCCCCCAAGCCCACCTTTTGTTGCTCTTTCTGTAGCTCTTGGAGTGTCGATACCCACAATCATGATGTCTACACCTCTTTTTCCTGTGACTGTCTCGAGTTCAGGGACATACCATACCAAGCCCCCCCCTCCTCTCCCCCGGTGGACAATCCCATGTGATGCCTCTCGGTGCCATGGGTAAATCTCTCTTAACTGCTCCAAACCTCTAGTGCCATGAGAAAATCACTCCTAATTGCTCCAAACCTGTAACGTTATGATTTTTTTCTTTCTTTAACTACTCCGAACTTAAGACACCTTTTGAATGTGAGACATACCTCAACAAATAATTAATAAATAATAACCAGAGATATAAAGTCTATTTGATGGGTATGGTAACAGATAGCGTACGATCTATGTTGTATCCCAAAAAAAGAAACTAGGGAGCGTATGGAATGGAATTTCTCGAACTGATAGGGAGACCTAGAAGATGAGAGAGGGGATCCACTCCATGTATGGCCAACATAGGAGGATGAGTAGGAGCTTAAGGATTCGTAATGTCAAGAAGATGGTTAAAGTAGGTGGATAAAGAAAGGGAGGGGAACATTGTGGGTGAGCAACTGGCCAGAAAGGAGGCCGAAGGGGGGAAGACTGCCAATAAGTACAAGATGAAGGTAATAACTAAAGTAGTCATTAAATTGCCACTGTAGGTAGTTGAACTATAAGTTTTGGTGAATTTAATATAGACGTCCTAATTTATCTAACATTTTGGGCTATCTAATAAGCTTCAGACATCGAATGGATTCTTAAGTTGAGGAAAATAAGTGGCTAACGTACATGTTTGGTGTGCAAAAGTTCCATAAATTAATTTTTAGTGTCTTCCATGTGGAGTGCAGTTAATTATTCGATTTCAAAACCCAATCAGCTAACGTGATATTTTTTGATCAATTTTAATTTTTAATTTACAACTACAAAAGTCCAAAACCCAAGGACTTTAAGGCTAATGAATTTACAATCAAACAACTATGGAGATTTTGTTTCACATGTTTCAAAATCAGTGACTTCAAATATAAAATTTACCATGTTTTATGTCAAATAAAATTACTCTTATGTGATTGGTTCATGTACTATAAGATACTTCTTTAGAATGAAGCATCGGAGGATATCGTTTACAATGTTTTTCGTGTATTTAAAGAGTTGTAAACTACTTTATTTTCTATGTTTAGAGTATATAAAATTGTTAAGTTAAAAATCTGGTCAGTGTGGCAGTTGTTTACAAGATCTCAATTTTCAGTCAGAAACTACTGAAAAGAAGAACCCAAGGTTTTCAAAATTGCGAAACTGAAAACTTTTGATGATCTTGCTTTCATCTGCTTTAAAAATGATAGTTTAGATAATTTCATATTAACCACCCCTGTATCTCAAATTTCAAAAGTGCCACGCTTACTTACACATTATCTTATATACCTTCCAAACATGTAGAATGTTCAAATTGGCACTTTGAAGCATATGTCATTTTGCAAGCGCAAGTGAGTTTATGTGAAGGGATGTGGTCGATGGTCACCCCCGTTGGGACTTCCCCATGCATAAAGCAGGCAGGGGCCATGGCTTTTGTTGTCCTTAGGGACGTAAAAGGATAAATAGTGACTCTATTCTTACCTTTATCCTTTAGATAACGTGTGTATTTTTTATCCTTATCTTCATGTATCCTTATAGTTTAAAATTATCGAAAATCAGCAGCGCTTAGCCCATCAGAGTCCGCTCACTGAGGAGACATTTGAGTCCTCCCCCTAATGGAATCCCTAGTTCAAACGGAGTGGGACTCTTTCCCTCATGAAGACCGCGACTTTCTTGACCCAATCCGACCGCGATCAAATGTAGATTAGGATAAATTTGGAAACCGACCTGGACACGAATTTATACTTCAAAGCATCCTTCCTAATTCTAACAAATCACGATGAGCCTAAGGATCCAACTCGAATTTGGTCTTCCCGATTTGGGACCACCCCTTGAACCCTGCTTTCCCTGACTATAGACCCTCCAATCATAGGTGGAGGGCTCTGATCATAGTGGACGAGATTTCGACCCTTCATCTTTTAACACTGTTTGTGAGAAATGATCTGAGAGGTCGTGGCCAAAACTAACGACAGTAGCACATCTGGATAAAAGGACGTCGCAGGTGATGGCACGATGTTCCCGCCTCTGCCACCTCTTGCCACTGACACTCACCAGCACAAAGGCCCAATAGTGGCGATCACGGCTGCCCTGAGGAAATGTGCCATGTGGTTCAAGGCCTCGACTTGCAATTACTGATCGACCTGATCCATCGACTGGAAGCCAATGTTGATCGGCTCAAAGGAGAGGCCCAACATTGAAGGCGCGGAAGATCAGCGAGCCCTTCGGGAAGTCGTCAGATTGAAGAGAAGCTGGCACCCCCTCCACTGCCTCCTCCGCAAGGCGACCCTTTGATTCTGGCTGGAGGACAACTCTCTCGCCGCTATCCTGAGCCAGATGAAAGGCACGATCATCTAGCAAGAAATTGACAAGGGGACAACCTTCCGCTTGGGGTTCGCACAGCTGAGCATGAAGCCTTGGCCCTCTCGAGACTAAAGCCTCATACCACCAACGCCAGAATACCACCTCTGCCAACGGCAATTCCTCTTATCAGTCGTCCCCTAGTCGTTTAGTAAGTACCTCTCGTGTTTCTTATTCCTCAGGATCGACAACCTCACGTCGACATATGTACGACGACTCTAGTCAGCACTCCCGGCACTTGTCCCTTGGAGAGAGGAGGTTGCGAAGGCTTGAAGAATGGGTTGAGAAGCTACTCTGGCATGACCAGAAGTCTATCCTAGGTGAATTCAAGAGTTGGGGCACTTGCTTTACTAGAAGGGTTCAAGAAGAGCCCCTACCCCTGCACTTCTATATGCTGACCCTAAAGACGTACGGCGGCATGAAGGACCCAAACGACCACCTGCAAATGTTCGAAAGCACGTTCTCATTCTTGAATGTGCCATATGAGATTAAGTGCTGGGCCTTCCCGATAACACTTGAGGGGATTGCCCGGCAGTGGTTCAGACAACTTAATGCAAACTCCATCGACAACTTCCGAGAGTTGCAGCAATTTGCCGCTAGCAGGCATACGTCGGTGACTATGGCATTATTGGCGTCCCTACGACAAAAGAAGGATGAGTCCTTTCACAAATATTGGGGTCATTTCCATGAGGCAGCCTTAAAATCCCTATTGCGGATGTGCCTAACGTTGCCCAATACTCCATAGTGGGATCACTAGCCAGCATGCCTAATTTGAGCTCAATAAGGAGATTACGGTTGACTTCATTGACTTCGTCAGGAAAGTCAATATGTGTATCAACAGTGAAAAACTACTCCGCACCTTCAAAACTTTGCAGTAGCATCCCGATCCCGATAATAAAAATGAGGGACAACCGGTGTCTGGGCAAATTTAAACAAGAGATGTGTCAACCGCGATCGAAATGGTCAGCCACATAAAGAGCAATGCCAAGAGTAGGTGGAGGGTCGGCGCGACTGATGCAGGAAAAAAACTACACCTTGTTGAATATGCCAATCGAGCAAATCCTGCAAGAAATTAAAAATGAAAATTATGTTCACTAGACAAAGAGGATGAAGCTGGTTCCTGGGGCTAAGAAAATAGGGAAGTTCTTAGCCTTCCACCATGAATATGGTCACTTTACATCCGAGTGCTATGATCACAAGAGGAAGATTGAAGCCCTCATCATGTGCGGATATCTAAAGAAGTACGTCGCCAATAGAGGAGAGTGAGACTCCAGCTAGGAAGCGCAATGGCAAGGTAATCAATCTCCTCCGCTAGCTAATCGTGACCTTTCTACCCCTCCTGACCGAGTCATCCATGTGCTTTATGGAGAGGCCTCTAGCAGCAGAGATAACAACAAGAATAGACGGACCTACGCCTCTAAGACCCAACGGCTCGCCTGGAAAGTTGCCATTGTTAATCGCCCCTCTCCGAGTAAAGAGCCAATTACTTTCTCTGACGATGATTTACAAGGTATTGTGTTCCCCCATGATGATGCATTAGTAATTGAAACTTACATTGCAGGCTATCATATCAAAAGAATCTTTGTTGATAGTGGTGAGGGGTGGTTGTGGGGAGATGGAGTGGTGGAGGAGGAAGAGGAAGAGAGGGAATGAAAGATAGAGAATGAGAGGGAGGGAAATGAGAGAAAGGAGGGAGAATGAAGGGGTTCGGGGTGTTCACCCCTCCCCAGCCCACTCCTGGCACCTCCAACTCAGCTCGGGGGTCCTACGGGGTGGGTGAAAGCCATGCAAAAAGTTCGCTAAATCACGTCGGTCTAACCCGACTCCATTCAGACGACAAGACCAGGGTTTGCCCACGTGCCTCGATGCCTATCCACAGGTCATGCATGCATGGCTTTGAATCACGTCGCCCGAGGCCGATGCCTTTCAGAAGTGCCTCTTACTAACTAGATGTCATTAAGAGCCCATACACCATGCCCACAAGGACCCAAACCGAGTAATCCAAACAGAAACCGATCCGATAACTATATCCAAAACATCAGTCCTTACATCCTACCCCCCTTAAGAAAATTTCGTCTTCGAAATTACCGCAACTATGGTAGCACCAAATAGGAAATAATATACTGCTCAAGGAAGAAAAGTTACTAGAAAAGATAAAGAAACTACTCTCACATTTCATCTTCTCACTCCCAAGTCGCCTCACCTCCAGAGCGATGCTGTCAGATTACCTTCACAAGAGGAACAAACTTATTCTGAAAGACCTGCTCCTTACAATCCGCAATCCACAACTCGTATGGGTACCGTACCGATGCTGGAATGATAGCTATTGTTATGATAGCTATTGTTATAAGCAAATTCCACCGTAGGCAAATGCTGTTCCCCACACACGCAGCGACTGGCAAACGGAAACCCGCGTCAAACATGGCTTCGTAGGCCATGAACGATCCCGTCCTCCTGCTGAAAATACGCTCCCTAGGCTGCGGAACTCTCAGCCGATATTCTGCCGGGATCTGGAACCTCACATAGATCTCCTCTAGATGGCCCTCAGAGCAAGTGGAAGGCTATATCACCTCCCCCTTTTCTTCGACCAACCTGGCATAAGACATATCTCTTGGCGGCGACGTTGCGCGACAAGTCACTGAGAGACGAACGACAAGAAAACATATAGGAAATGGAAGGAGAAGAGCGGGCCCGAACAGCGATGTTTGCAAACTCTTATTGGAAGAGCTTACCCTCTCAGGCCTGAGGGATAGAATATATCCTTTCCTAACAATTACCGGAAACGTATGATCTACAGGTGCCCTTCGCCTCCCCCGGTCGGCAAAAAGACGTTCACCTTGAACAGACGAGAGCACCAAATCGGCACCTGTTCAGAGGTATGACATGTGTCCTTTTCAAATCATGACCTCCCGCCTTCGTATGAAGAGGCAAAGCGTTTCCTACTCGTATCACATTCGTTGGCCCACCTGGCACTCGACTGCTTCGAAGGTCGTGCACCGCCCCTTGGAGCAAGTAGGCTAGTGAGAGGCCAAATTCAGTTCGGCTCATTTACTAAGTGGGCTGGCCCGTTATAAAGTGCCCAAGACACCCTTGGAATCCAATGGGCCCCTCCGAGGTGCTATGAGCTTATTCCCCACCAGGAGCTCATTCGAATCCTTAACGGACTCCAGGGGACTCGAAGTGATCCACTCCCCTAAGGAAAGTCCTTTCCTTATCCATCTTCGATCCTCTAAGGAAGAAAACGTGCACCAAATAAGGAAGCCGAAATCCTCAGAATCCCGTCCAGCCGGGGATCGGGATCGAGCTTACCCCATTACGTCTTGCCTTCGGACTCTCGGACGAAGGCTATAAGAAGGACCCTACAATAACCTCATGAGGTACGTCCAGAGCAATCCCTAAACCTTCTAAAACTATTCGTCAATATTTGGTCCTGACTTAGGCATCAGAGGGGGCTCCCCGGGATTGGAACCGGGGTCTCCTCTGACTTAGTATCTTCCTTGCAGGGAGCGGCAAAAAGGCTTCTGTGGCGTGGGAAGGTTCTGGCCGTGCGATCAACATCGAACGAATCCTTCACCCAACAAGCACTATTTGATATTTGAATTTCAAAATAGATATATGTAAAATACTATAAAATGTGTGCCATATTTGTAATAATTTTATCTGGACGGTACCACCTTAAAGGGAGTTTTAGGCAAACCTTGTAAGAATTTACAAGGTAAATTAGAACCTATGGGCAATATGTATATAGATGGGGTATTTGCAATTTTATGCAATAGTCAAGGCTTTTGTACCGCTTGTCTAGGTGCACTAGTGTTTGTGTAGGTACTCCTTATGTTGTGGTTAGATGCATCTCTATTAATTCTAGGCGAAAAGATGATAAATTAAGCACCTAATAAGTAAGTTAAGAACTTGTTTAGAACTCCTTGAGCCTGTCTGAAAACTATTAAGAAACTCTTGTTTATTCTTTGGTTAACTAGTAAGAATAATTCACCTAGTAGATGGAGTTTGATCTTAAGCATAGAAGTTATGACTTGCACATATGTGAATTTGAACTTTAAATATGTTAACTTGATTGTATGCTGTTAGCCATGACTATTTGATTATTGTGGGCTGGAAGATATGTGGTACATTTGTGCCATGGCTAGTGGATTTGGTTAAGAAAAAGTAGCTTATATGTTATTAGCTATTTACGCTATCAGATTTGATTTAGTTTAGTATAAGATATCATTAATTTCATATGCTACATGTGATGTTATTTTGTATCATCTCTGTATTTGACTTATATGTAGGATTTGTTTAATTTTTGTGTTATATAATAAGATATCATTTGTATTTCAAACTTTATTATATGTTTAATATGTAGTGGGTACATGATGTCTACTGAGTACTTGTATTCATGAACCTACTAACTATCTCAAATATTTTTGCTAAGGAGTAGCTTAAAGGCATATTTGCTCAAGATTCGGAGGAAAAATTAGCATAGAGAGGTGCTGCATATGAAGTTCATAGTTAGTGTTATTTTAAAATTTGGTAAACTTAATGCAGTAGGAGATCTAAGAGATTGATATACTCTTCATTTATGAGTACATTGAGGATGTTGATTTTCTTATCAACTAGATAATGTAATTTGTGAATTTGCTATTGAGCTATGTAGTTGGATTATGTGATGGCAATGCATGTTTGGCTTGTAGAATCTCTTATTTCCCTTATATTTGATCTGTTTGTCCTGCACTCAAAGTCCGATGTGAGTTGATGTTAATAAGAACTCCCTTTCACCCCCTCTAGAAGCTGCATAACTACTAACAGCCTTATCTTCTCATAGTTGATGTGTATGGACTGCTATATTATCTCCAAATGAGTTGAAGAAGATAGAAAAAGATTCTTTACAACACATTATTTCATGGATGGGTAAAAATTATTTATTTGTTCTTTCCGCCATCAGGTTTCGAGCATTGATGGCATTCGAGCATTTAAAATCAAAAGTAAACCAGAGAAATACTAAACCACTATTTGATGGTTCAAATCCACTAGGTTGAGTAACCTTACGTATAAAATAAGCAAGTTAGGGTCCGGTTGGCTGCACGTAAAACATAATCCGATGGAAAAAGTTTTCTAAGGAAATACAATTACAAGGAAATAAAAACTTAATCAACCGTTTGAGATTTCTGAAAATATTTTCCTGAAATCCTTTTCATTTGTTTATTTGTCCGTAAAACTTTTTCCTGAAAACCATTTCATTTGTTTGTTTTCCCGTAAAACTTTTTTATGAAAATGATTTTATTCATTTGTTTACTTGTAAAAGAATTTTCACATTACCAATTAAAATATTTTTACTTTACATACAAATAGAAATAATTTTTTGTATACTAAATATATATAACAAGCTTAGGGATGGATGTTTATGTAAGTTTTCTTATCAGGTATTTCTATATTAATTGAGGATATGATTGATATTTTATTTAATAATTTTCACATATTATACGTAAGATAAAAATATTTTAATTCAAGTGAGTTTTAAAGTAAACCCACGTAGTTAAGAGGTTATATGCAAATAATATAATAGTTAAGGGGATTATACACAAATATGAATCATACAGGGGTTGTCTACAAATATGAAATCTTTTAAGGGGTTATTTGCAAGAAAAATAAATGAAAAATATTTTCTAAAGAAATAAATTTACAAGAAAAATGAAAACATAATCTATTGTTTCGTACTGAAAATATTTTTTTGAAAATCTTTTCATTCACTTGTTTTTCCGTAAAACATTTTCCTAGAAATGATCTCCTTTATTTGTTTGCATGTGAGAGAATTTTCATTTTACCAGATTAGTAACAGAGACATGGCAAAGTCAAAGAATTTTTAAAATTTTTAAGGTTCAGAGAATGCCCTAATTCTGCATCTATTCAGACAATTCAAATAAAAATGATCATGTCCCCGCAGCCCTCACAGTCAAAACTTGAATGCAAAGTTAAAGATTTTTTTCATTTTTTTTTATTTTTCGAGCTTAGAGAATGCCCCCACTCGACATCTTATTGGATGGTCCAAATAAAAAAAGATTATGCATTCACATTATCAAATTTCAAATGACAATATTTAGAAAAAGATTTTTTTATTTCCCTTTAAGTAGGAAAATACCCTAATTCGGCATTTGATCGGGACAGTTCAAACAAAAAATCATATCCAAATCAAACCATCAAGATACGTTGGGAGGCGCCACCTAATCAACGGTTCAAATCTTCTAAAATTGTGCCAACATATTACTTTTAGATATATGAATACGGATGTACATTAGGGAAACCAGATGGACGTGGGAGGTGCGGTCTTTTCAGGACTCACAATTGCTAGGGAGGATGTGAAGGACGGAAGAAAGACGTGGGAGGTGTGCGGTCTTTCCAGGAAAACGGCATCCGCTCGACCCATCCAGATGCCGAAATCGGGATTTTAGACTGGTCAACGAAAAGGTTTTCAGTTGACTTGGAGTTTACATGTTGCCAAACGGTCTGATAAGATGAGATTATCCAGAAAATCTCCTCCATTTTACATCTTACCAAACAGACTTAGTGAAAAGAAAGCTCAATGGTGTGCGGTCATAATCTATTTGGAGCTTTTAATGGTCTTTCTAAAATACCTTTCAAATATATTAAATCTCAACACCTCTGTGAAGTTGCATCCTTTCCTTTCAACTTGCACCTAGATTTAAAGCTTATCTATAGACTCTCACAAGTTCATAAATTATGTACCTTCATTTTTCTAAATAAAATAATTTGATCAACACATACTATCCATAAAATTTTGAAGGTTTATTTATGAATGTAAATGGCACATATCTGAGTAGACTCAAAGCCAAAAATAAGTATATCTCAATCTGTAAACTCGATACTATTAATAGATGAATGGATCAATCAGTGGGATCTTAGATCTACCATTTATCTTTTTAGTATTAAAAGATAAGTATGTCTAAAAAAGAATTTATTTATCTTTTGAGGTGTTCACTATTCGATTCAAACCGAAATCAAACCGGATTAACTAATTTGATATGGTTTGGTACAGTTTGAATTTCCGCAAATTTTATTTTGGCTTGAAATCAAACCAAATTAAGAAATTTGGTTTTGTTTTGTTTCTCTTATTTATAAACCAAACTAACATGAATAAATAGAATTACGTTAAAAGGATATAAAAAAAAGTATTAAATTCTTAGTCTAAGTATGAGTTTATATAAATTATAAGATATAAAATTCTAAATTATTTTCAAGTAATACCTTTTAGATTGCCATCTTGTGCAAAGAAGGTGTGGAGTCCTTAATAATAAAATAAGATGCTTAACTATAATGGTCATTTCTTGAGACCCAAAAGCTCCAAACAATTTTCAAAAATTATTTTTAAATAATTATTTTAAAAAAATACTATGTAAGTGGACTGTTTAATATAAGGCCCAAACTGCAAATCAAATCGAACTAAACCGTATTATTTCGATTTAGTTTGGTTCTATTTCAAACTTCTACAGTTGGTTTGATTCCGTTTAACTCTCAACATTGGTTTGGTTTGAGTTTTAAAATTTTACTCTTAATTCAAACAAAACCACAAACACCCCTATTTATCTTAAATTATAAAATACTTCTTAAAGTGAGTTTGATTTCATACTCAAGACTATATAAATCTGGTTATAAATCTGTATAATATATGACAATATAATTCTTATCAGATAAATCCGTACATGTAAGATTCAGAGTTAACGTATCCAACGGGATCCACTAACAGATCCAGACCCGTTTCAGCAGATTTTATCACCTATATGTTTTGTTTTGAAAAAGGCGTTACAATGAGTGGGACAGCCGTCCGATCACTCTTAATGGCTGTCAAGGTTTGTTCAAATTTTTATTGAATTTTTTTTCTTTTTTTCAAAAACAAATTTCCTTAACTCTGACTTCAAAGATAGTTAAAAGAATTATAAAAAAAATCATGCGCTTCCACAATCCGGTCCGCGCTTCCACAATCCAACCGCTGCAAGGCGGTATTGCAGGGTTGCAAAGTCTGCTACCTTGTGTGGTCCAATGGGCTGAACAAGGAAGCTGAATCGGACTGGTTTAGGCATACGCGAATGAATCGGTGTTAAAGAGCGGGTTTAACCGAGTTCTCAGGGAACTCTTGTCTTACCCGGATCGCCTGCCAGTTTCAGTCTAACTAACTGGTTGAACCAGTCGGCCGAGTCTTTGTTGGAAAACCATGTTTTCCATATTCAAATAACAGAAACAAATTAATCACTACACATATTCAAATCAATCAGGAAACTTAGGCAAATTGTTTGGTTACGAATATTACAATTTAATACTAGTGAGAACTATTAGTGGATCCACAAAAAGAAGCCTGTTATGAGAACACCTTTGAAAGTACAACTTGTTTCCTTGCGAAAGTTCATTCCCAAGACCGGAAAAATGCTTGGGGATGTTGAAGCCACCCAAGGGTTTGGCGAGATAAGGAATATCCATCAGACGGTCCGCATAGGTGGATCCACAGTGAAAGCACGACTGGCGAGATGAAATGGCTGGTAGATCTCTTGCGGGCTCCCTCCATCCAACGGTTGTGATTACACAGACTCGTGGATGGCCTCGAGCACGGGCTTCCACTGCCGGGCGGCGCCGACGCCCACGTGGTCGCAGCCGGGGAAGCCGCCGTCGTCTCCCTGCGTCGAGGACACGGGTCTCCTCCTCCCCTCTTCCAACTTCTTCAACCCCTCCTTTCCCTCCTCGTTACAGGCCACGACCCCCAGGAAAACCCTGTCGCCGGCGCCGGGCCGCCGGCTCTTCCGGCCTGCACGTCGCTTCCTCGCTCCGAGGGCGCCGTCGAGCGCCTTCATCTGGGGCTCGAGCACCCGGGACCCCGCCCTGCCGGCCGGGAACAGCAGGTAGACCCCGCCGGGCCGCAGCGGCTCGTCGGCCCGCATGGCGAGGACCCGGCGCGTCCTCCTCGCCTCGTCGGCGGAGGCGATCAAGTGTCCCGGCGCTTCCAGCATCAGCTCGGCGACAGTCGCGGCGGTCCCGTGGGGAAGGTAGATGTTCCCTTCCCAGTCCACCACCAATGCCGCGCGCTCCTCCGACGTGGCGCTGCCCGCGATGCAGGAAATGTAGCCCACCAACCTCATGACGTCTCTGTACTCTCGCTCTCTCTCCCACACGCACAAACACACGCACGGTGTTTCTTCTCAGATATAAACGGGTATATATGTTTCTCTCTTGTCCAGATGTTCCAAGGTCCACGTCTGAGCTCGTGGTGGAGTGGCGTGTAGAGGAGGGGGGGGGCGACACTTATAGAGAGAGAGGGAGCTCCACGGCAAGGGGGCCGGGAGGAGAGAGGAGATTCCGAATGGGGCTAAGGAAGGTGGAAAGAAGAAGAAGAAAACGAGCAAGGGATGGAGAAGGGCACGTGGTGCTTCACCCTGAGCGTTAAACACGCGGCACGGCAAAATGATCCAATCTCCTCATGCACACATGACACGTGAGAGTGCCAAACGCGGAATGCCATAAACTTGTATCGCGAGACAAGAAAGACCGCCAGTTTGTATCACTCTCTTATGCGCATACGTAGAGATGTTCATGGGTTCGGACTGGTTTTGGCCAGTCCCAGTTCTCGGTTCTGCTCCCAGTCCCGCTACGCGCATCCAAGTCAGCGACGCCTCCAGTCCAGTGCAGTGCCGCCGACCTGATAAGGATGTCATAGCGAGATGCTTTTCCTTTTTAGAGGCTCGGATTCCGCTTTGGGTTGGGAGTCCTTCAGTCGGGCAGTGAAACACCGCGCACGAGATGGGCACGGGACACGCGGCTGAGGTGGACCCACCTCGGTTGCATCCGAGCTATCTGCTCAGTGAGCATTTAAAGTGTTTCCCTCGATCAATCGCCGAACCGAGAGAACCCCAACTCTTCCACTTTTGAGGCTTAGGATATGTCCGGATAGAGCATGCAAAAATCGGGATAGGGATTCTCTTTTCCATGACCCCCCTTAAAACTCACGCAGCAAGCTTAGTGTCTCCTGGTCACGCCATGCTAGAGACGTCGCTGGATTAGTGGGTAGGGTCGCAAGTGGATACACTAAATTTGTCATTTAATTTGTCTTTAATTTATAAACTGATCCGATCCATAAATTTATAGATTATAATAACATTCGGGTCTGTTGGGTCAAAGATTCGTCCGATCCTGATCGAACGGCCAGAATCTCCCGTAGCCACAGAAACCTCTTCGTCGCTTTCTACAAGAGAGACACTAGGTCAGAGGAGACTTCGGTTCCGATCCCGGAGAACTTCTTCCGACGCCTAAGTCAAGATAGAATAAGGCAAAAAGTAGCGGAAATTTAATGGATTGCTTGGGACATACCTTCTGAAGTTACCGGAAGATCCATTTTATGGGGAAAGGTTTGAAGGCGATTTGAGAGTCCGCAGACAAGACATAATGGGGTAAGCTTGATCCCATCCTCGGACTGGACGAGATTCTGGCTTCCTTATCCGGTGTAGGTTTCCCAATTAGAGGATCAAAGAGGGATTCAGAAAGGACTTCCCTAACGGGAGGGGGTCGTCCCGAGCCCCCCGGAATCTGTTTCGGATTCGAACGAGTTTCTCGCAGGAATTCGTCTATATGCCTTAGAGGGACCCAGTGGACTCCAAAAGCATCTTGGACGCCTCCTAACAAGCCGGCCCACTCATTATATGGGCCGATCCGAATCGGGCCCTCTCACTAGCCCCTCTGCTTCGAGGGGCGGTGCACGAGCTTCGGAACAGTCGAGTGCCAGGTGGGCCGGCGCATTTAATACGGATAGGAAACGTTTCGCCCCTATGTACGAGGGCAGGAGGTTATGATTCGAAAAGAATACATGCCATACTCCCGAACGAGTGCTGGTTTGGCTATAGCATCTGCTCAGGGTGAACATCTTTTCATCTACCATTGGAGGCGAAGGGCTCCTCCCTAACGGACACTTCCAACAGTTGCCCGGCAAGGATATAACCTATCCCCTAGACCTGGGAGGGCAAGCCTTTCAGGCAAAGCTTTGCGAACACTGTTGTTCGGACCCGTCTTTCTCCTTCCACTTCTTTTCTGTTTTCTTGTCGTTCGTCTCTCGAAGAGTCGCTGCGCAGCGCCGTCATCTAGAGATATGTCCTACATTAGGTTGGTCGAGGTGGAACGAGAGGCGATGCGGCCTTCCACCTGCTCTGAGGGCCACCTGGATGTGATCCGGACAAAGTTCCAAATCCAGATTGAATACCGGTTGAACGTCCCGCAGCCCGAGGAGCACATTTACAGTAGGAGGACAGGACGTTCATGGCCTAAAGCCATGTTTGATGCGGGCTTCCGTTTGCCAGTCGCCGTTGTGTGGAGCGGCTGCTCAACCATCTCCAACTGGCGTCGGGGAAAATTATGCCCAACTGGCGCCTTATAATAGCGTTCTTCATATGGGCGAAGGAGCTAGGGTGTCCGTCGCCGGCGATGTTACAACTCGCCTTCCAGCCGTTGAGTGGGGAGAAAACTGGAAATCGAGGGTTCGTCCAACGCGAAGCCCGGGAGAAGGCCATGTTCTCCCTCGCCAAATTCAGCAAGGTAGCGCACTGGAGAGACTATTACTACTGGGTTACTGAACGGAATGGGGGACGTTGGCAGTTCCCCGTCATTTTTAGGGACCTCGCCGTCGGGCCTTCTCTCAACCTCTCGCTGCCACCGATCCCTCCAAAGGATGTTGAAAAAGTGGTGGCTCTCCGGGATGGTCACCTGGTCAACATTAGTGAGGTGGTGACGGAGAGTAGATTCGAATTGGCAGGCCTGACGGTTCCCGGTATGTATTTCTTGATCATATCTCGATATCATTCTGCCATCTTTTCTTTCAGTGGTTGTTTAGCAATCCCACTCTTGCTTTAGGGATCGGCACCCAGCCCCCCAACACGTGAGGTGGGAGGCTACTGCTACGGCTACTTACCAAGACCCTGGCTGGGCCTCTGGGGTGACCATAGCCGAGCCCAGCATGGCATGGCGCGCGAGTTCATCTATCCGGACGTAGAGAGGCGGTCTAAACGAAAAGTCGACCGACCAGTCTTGAGCACATCCGACCCTTCCTATACCCTGAATCCCCAGGACCGGGTTACGAAAGAGTGCTGCTGTCGGGAGCCGGTCCAGGGGAGCTCACTGGCATTGGAGGGAAAGGAAACAAGATGTCACCGCCATCCGGGTGGGATCTCAAATGGACTCCCAAGCAGTAGGGCTCTCCCGAGTCCTGCCTCCCTCTGGCACAGGTACTCCGAGGGAGAACAGCCTTCTCGGACGCAGAGGTGAGCGGCCCAGACGAGGCGAGCTCCCCCCTGCGTCAGGGGACTCAACGTTTGCTACGACGTCGAGCGAGGAAGGGGAGAGTGGCAAAGCGAGCACTGGAGAGGACGAGGAGGGCGCCAAAGAGGACGTTGGCGAGGGCGTTGAGGATAGCGCCAGCGAGGGCGCCGAAGAGAGCGCCGGCAAGGGTGCCGAGGACAGCGCCAGCGAAGGCGTCGAGTGAACGGGAGCGACAGCGGAAGAACTAGTTTCCCCGTTGGAAGCGATTGTGCACTCCCCGTCGGAGGAGGAAGCGGAATCCCCGGGACCCCAGCCGTTAAAAAGGATTCGTCGGGGTAGTCGCTCAGTAGGTATGTCGTCCTCCTTAGTATTCACTCACCTATTGGACGATCTCCTCCATTACCTCATCATTGGGCTCTTTTTGTTCTTGTTTTTGGAAGCAGCGATCTGTGGGTAGCTTGAGGTTAGGACAACCAAGCCCTTGGAAAAGGGACCTGAGGGGTCGGTATGCACCGGCAAGGAGACAGCAGACATTGTCGAAAAACAGGCGGAAGTCGCTGAAGATCCAACGAACATCGGGGAGGGACCAGTGGTGAGTGCGATTGAGCTATCGGCCCCAGCTCTCAGGGAGTCGACATCAAATGGCGAGGAACTGGCCGTATAGGAGGCCGAACCTCGGGAGCTGGAGGTGGCTGCAAGGGGGCTAGGAAGTTCAGCGAGCCCCCGAGTCGTGGTGGACTCCCGACCCAGGGAGGGGATCGGGGAAGGTACCTTCTCCTAGGTACCTCCTTCGACGCATAATACAAAGGGGATCCCCTTTCCCGGGTTGCCAACGGTGAGGTGTTGGCAGCAGAGTTCCACCTAGAATGGCTCTGACACCTCCGAGTGCTCACACAGGTCCGATCGGTAGGCTTGCCTTCGCCGAAGAGGCCGAAGTTGTCGTTTGAAGGTCCCTTCCTTCCGGCAGAAGACACTTCAGCCCCCGGTGTCGAGGAGGGATCATGGCAGGGTGGTGCCAAAAGCTCACCCAGAGCCCACCTGCAAGGCTTTATCTATGGGGGGCATTATCGGTGATGTCAGCTGTGTTGGGCCTTCCTCACCTCTGGCTCAAGCCTGTAAAGGAATCGACAAAAACGCAGCGGAAACTAACTGATTCCATGTATCACGTTGATGAGATCAAAAAACAAACTATTAAATTATTCTATAAGAACCGTTCTTCACCTTTGCGGGATTTCGAATCTCCCATGCGAAGTACCAATTTACTAATCGCGTAGGCGCACGATCTCTAAAGATATCCACACGAGCTTCTGACGCAGAAGAGTTTCCCTTCTTAGCTTGAAGACGTCGACCAGATCTCAGAATCTCCACCATATAATTGAAGAGAAGGAGAGAGAGAGAGTAGTCGTGTGTTTCAAAGGGGAGAGAGAGATTGAGGAGAGAGAAAAACTCCAAGCTTGTGGTGTACGTACACCACCCTTTTTGGCCTCCTTTTAACTTGTTAGAATAAGAGATAATGTCAAACTTCAATTCTCATAATTATCCAAGAGCTTGGCCTTGGATAATTCTCCATTAAATATTCCATGTTTATCCTGCGGCTTTTCACACAAACCCAGATAATATTATATTTAATATCTCTCACTGTCTTTCGAGAACTCGTATGTGTGTAACCCTCTAGGCCTATATATCAGCCTGGTTTCAAGCCTACTAAACTTAGAACTATTTCTCAAGTTTAGTATTTATTAATTTATTATTTAAACATCATATGTTAAATAATTAATTCAATAAATAAATGCATTATCATCTGATGATAAATCTACTAAACTTTCTGACCATGAACAACACCAAGTACTACCTCATGATCCCAAAAGATATAAGGAATACCATTCCCTTTGTTGAACCTTTCTATCTGCATATACCGTACAAATAAAATACTTCACTCATTCAATGCTCTAACAACGCAAGGATATGGTTTCATCGTCAAACCCTTTAAACTATTGTTTAGATGGATTCCAGTACTCAGTTAACCTCTAAAAAGACACCTCTTTCAGTTGACCTTGGCAAGGGATTTATGAGTACACGTCCATAGGGCATTCTCTCTCCAGTGGTATACCAAGAGTGAGTGATCCCTTGTTATTCACTCAATTTCCTTCGCAAACTTTCCACTGTGTCTAAAAGACTGACTATTGTGAACTTAATGGTTAAAGTCCATAAGCCAAAAAATCAAGACACAACAGTCTACAAGCAAGGTATCTTTGGTGACTCAGGTCAAGGACCAACTGCTCTATTGCAACAATTGAATACCCTGGTTGACTATTAAGTATAATGACCATCCAGGGATTCTTATTCGGATCTATTCAGTGAACTCATTCTTTAATGAGCACCTACAAGTTTGTCTTAGTATCACCACATAAGTGAATGTGAGATCATTCGCTCTCATCATATGAACAGAAATAACTTGTGTCGATTTTATCGGATATTTGATGTTCATCACAAATATCCTATGATCGAGAACCATTTAAGACAAATATTTATAGAATATTGATCTCACTATCATGATCTCATCATGATTCAATATTTTTTACATATGTCTATGGACATTCATTATGATAGTTAAATATGCGAGAGCTACATAATGAAAAGATTGCCTTTATTAATATTTAGAACTAGAATATACAAAAGGAGTTTATGATAGGTATTAAGCCCACCCAATTCTATCATTCTCCCACTTGAACTAAAGTCAATCACCTATATGTTTAAGTCCCATAGGTTTAAGGTGACCTTCTAAATTGTTTTGAGACAATGGCTTAGTCAGGGGATCTACTACATTATCAACGAATGAAACTTTCTCAACCACTATATCTCTTCGGGCGATAATCTCACAAATCAGGTGAAAACATCTCAAAATGTGCTTTGACCTCTAATGTGACCTTGGCTCCTTTGCTTGAGCAATTGTCCCATTGTTGCCACATAATAATGGGACAAGATCTGTAATGCTTGGGACTATTCCAAGAGAATAGATGAACTTCTTCATCCAAACCGCCTCCTTAGCCGCTTTAGCTGCAACAATGTTTTCTGTTTCAGTCGTCAAATATGTAGTTGTTTCTTGTTTAGAACTTTTCCAACTCACTACACCTCTATTTAGCATGAACACAAATCCAGAAATAGATTTACTGTCATCCATATCCGACTGGAAGCTCGAGTCAGTATATCCTCGAAGTTCTAAATCGCCTTCTCCATATATGAGAAATAGATCTTTAGTCCTTCTTAAGTATCTAAGGATACCTTTCACCGCCTTCCAGTGTGCCTCACCCAGATCAGCCTGATATCTACTAGTGACATTTAGGGGATGTACCACATCAAACCTAATACATAGCATTACATACATGATAGATCCTATTGCGGAAGCATAAGAAAATCTACCTGTAACGACCCGCCACCTTATAATCGGAGATCCAATTACTAAATGGGTACCGAATTATTAAATTTGGAGCCAAACCAGTATCTCGATAAGTCTGGGAAATAAATGATAAATAAAGCTAAACATACACATCACATCGAATTGTGAAAGAAGTGCAGAAATTAAAAATTATTACAATTCGACTTGACTCAGTAAATAATTAAATATTCCAACATCAAAGAAATAATTAAACGTACAGGTCAGAAAAGAAAATAACAACTACATCGGGGCATACCCCGGAACAACGGCTGTTGGCACGCAACCGAAGGCAACACTCTCCTCACTACGCCTGCCTGGAACCCTCACCTAAAAACCGCAGGGGGTGAGTCTCATCGAAAAAGACTCAGTAGGGATCCTTCGATCCCCACCACCCACTCACGCACCCACAAGTACAACAACACAAATATAGGCAATTTAAATAGATAAAGCAGTAAACATAACTCCCATATTTCGATATAATAGTAACATGCACGACTCTGAAACGACTCCACCACGGAGTCCACAACTAGCGTCTCAGCTAAACACACAAACCACGCGGCCGAACGCGGAAAACACCGACCCGCTGAGACCAAACAGCAACCTCTCGGATAGCACGCTGGCTACTCCGGCCTGACAGGCTCCAGGTGGTTCTGCTTCCCCTAGTAAGAGTGACACTCCGAATGTCCCACTCCCACACCGGTACTAGCTATACCCCGGGATACACTAGGTGACCTTCTCTCTAGGCGTCATCCCACCACTCCCACACCGTCGTCGTGTCACTCCCACACCGACACAGGGTGCCTAAGCGCTAACAACTGTCAATCTAGGCCCACGATCGCACAAAACGTAACACGGTGCGATCCGATCACGTAGAAATCATCGTCCTCGAGTATGTTTTCAAGCATGCAATTGACCAAACTTTCTAACAATGTAACACATGTTAATTGCATGGATTAATGAGATTCTGTCTTGAATCACGTCGCCCGTGGCCGACGTCATTCAAGACTCATAAACTGGTTCATACGATAAATGGCCTCAGAATGGCCTAAAACACGTCATGCAAGGTAGTTACCTTTTAAAAGGCGTCGCTGTTCCTCGTCGCCTAATCACGACAAAAACAGAACCAGGCCTCGGGGTGATCCAAACTAAATTGCGTCGTTCAAAGGAGTCGCCATTTGAATGGCGTCGCTTTCCCTTGACACTATTCAATCTAGAGACAGAGTCTGTTATCTGGGATAAATCACGTCATGAGTGGAAGCCGCCTTTTAAATGGCATTAATGTCCCCAGACGTCATTTAACCCTCACAGATAGGTCCTCCCTCCGCCTTCCCCTAATTCACAAGGTGGGATTTTCTCCCCCAAATTGCACATAAACGTCAAAAAAATAGAGGAGTAGGAGGAGAACCCAAATACCCAATAAAAACCCACAATTCCTAATTTTGTGATATTAGCATTTTCACCACGAAAATCTCATAAACATGCTTGAAAGCGGGAAAACATGGTTTTAAACAAAACATTGCGAGGATCGTCACCCTATCGGTTACTCAAACTCCTTTGAGCTCCAAGCCGCCGAACCGTCATGCCACGAGCCACCGCCGTGGACGCTGTTACTCCACCGGGACGTCGACCGCCGTCCGGAGAGAAATGCGCCGCGGAGGAAATGGTGGTGGTAGTGGTGGAAGTTAGGAGGTTGATGGAGTGGAGGGAGAGGAGGAATGGGGAGAGGAAAGGAAGGAGAAGGGGGAAAAGGGCACCAGAGGTTCAGAGAGAAAGAGGAGGAAAGAGAAAGAAGTGGAGAGAATAAGGGAAAGGAGGGAGGGTTCGCGGAGTCAAACTGAAACTAGATAAAATGCGTCGTCCAAGATCGACGTCATTCAGACGACAAGACGGGTCGTAAACTGACATACCAGGGTCGTACCCTAAATGGCGTCGTCCATACAAGACGCTATTCAGAAGATAAGACCGGGGCCATACTCCCGCGGCCCAACACAAGCCCACGTGGCGTCCACGTGGCACAACCTAAAACGCGTCCACCTAACCGGACGCCGTTTGAACCGCGTCGAGCTTGGCCCCAGCCCCACAAAGACTCAAACCAAAGGATCCGACCCGGAAACTGACCCGATAACCGGATCCGAAAACTCAATCCTTACATTCTCCCCCCCTTAAAAGAATTTTGTCTTTGAAATTGTCGCTATAAAATAACAAGATTGCATAAGTAAAAAGGAGAACTTACGGGAAAAGGTAGGGAAACTGTTCCCGCATCTCATCCTCGCGCTCCCAGGTCGCCTCGCCTCCTGAGCGATGCTGCCAAATGACCTTAACCAGAGGAACGACCTTGTTCCGAAGGACCTGTTCCCTGCAATCCTCAATACGTATTGAAAATTCTGGAAAGGACAAGTCCTCAGCGACATCCAACTCTGAAAAGTCTAAAACATGAGATGGATCCTGAACATATTTCCTCAGCAAAGAAATATGGAACACATCGTGCACTCCTGCAAGACTGGGTGGCAAGGCTAGCTGATATGTTGTTTCCACAATTCGAGCAAGAATGAGAAAAGGCCCAATATATCGCGGACTCAGCTTACCTCGCTTCCCGAATCTCATCACACCCTTGGAGGGTGAGATTCGGAGAAACACGTGATCCCTAACCTCGAATTCAAGTGGTCTCCTATAGATATCTGCATAACTCTTCTGCCTGCTCTGAGTTGTAGTCAATCTCTGCTGCACCACTCTGGCAACCTCAGCACACTGTTGTACCAACTCTAGCCCAACTATCTGCCTCACACCAATCTCAGACCAATTCACAAGAGATCGACACGGCCGCCCGTACAATGCCTCATATGGCGTCATGCCGATACTAGAATGATAACTGTTGTTGTAAGCAAACTCTACTGTAGACAAGTGTTGCTCCCAAGAACCTCCCCAGTCTAGGCAACATGCCCTGAGCATATCCTCTAGTGTCTGAATGGTCCTCTTCGACTGCCCATCAGTCTCGGGATGAAAAGCCGAGCTGAAGGCTAACTGCATACCCAAGGCCTTCCGAAAACTCTTCCAGAACCTAGAAGTAAATCTCGGATCCCGGTCTGACACGATGGATAAGGGCACCCCGTGCAGAGAGATGATCCGATCCACAAACAACTTAGCCAACTTACCGACTGACTAGTCCTTCCTAATAGCCAGAAAGTGTGCCGACTTGGTCAATCGATTAACAATGACCCAGATCGCGTCTCTTCTACCAGGGGACACAGGTAATCCCATCACAAAGTCCATAGTCACGTGTTCCCATTTCCATTCCGAGATCGGTAACGGCTGCAACAACCCTCCTGGTCTCTGGTGTTCTGCCTTAACCTGTTGACAAGTCAGTCACCTTACCACATAATCAGCCACGTCCTTCTTCATACCAGGCCACCAAAAGTGCCTCCTCAAACAATGATACATCGTAGTCGTTCCGGGATGCACTGCATATCTAGAACGGTGCGCCTCATCCAGGACAGTCCTGCGCACATCATCCTCAGCTGGAACATAGAGTCTGCCTCTAAATCTGACCGTGCCATCATCCCACAACTCTACTTTTGATATTTGGAGAATCTGCGGCAGCTCTGCATCTGCCCTCTGAGCCTCGATCACTGCATGGTACACTGCTGGCCTCACAGTTAAGCTGGCCAACACGGCTCTGTCGGCCTCTCGAGGAATCCTAAAGGAAGATTTCACAACCTGCTCATATAACCTCCATTTTTGAACCATAAGATATGATACGACCGTCTTCCGACTCAAGGTGTCTGCCACCATGTTTGCCTTGCCCGGATGATAAGAAAGGTCGATATCATAATCCTTGATAAACTCCATCCACCTGCGCTGCCTCAAGTTCAGATCCTTCTATGTGAATACATATTCAAGCTCTTATGATTGGTAAAAACCTGAAACTTCTCTCTATATAAATAGTGCCGCCAGATCTTCAGTGCAAATACTACAGCTGCCAAGTCTAACTCATGAGTAGGATAGTTCTCCTCATGCTTCTTCAGTTGCCTAGAAGCATAGGCCACAACCTTACCATGCTACATCAGAACCGCACGCAAACCTCGACTAGATGCATCTGAGAAAACCACGAATCCACCTGAACCTGATGGAAGCACCAGAACTGGAGCCGACGTGAGACGAGCCTGTAGACACCGATTTTGGACCCCTTTCTAGTCATAAACCTCCATCACCTTATCCATCTCATTTAACCAATCAGATTTTCTCACATAATTCAACCCACTAAATAATCAGGCCCATTAACCAATTTCCGCTTCCTCTCACCCTTAGAAGGCCAACCAGCCCGCCTTCCACCATCCTTAGAAGGCCAACCAGCCCGCCTTCCACCACCCTTTGACGGTCAACCTGTCCGCCTTCCACCACCCTTCGAAGGCCAACCTGTCCGCCTTCCACCACCTTTCGAAGGCTACCCCTTGCCTTCCACCACCCTTCGAAGGCCAGCTACCTGGCTTTCCACGGGATTGGAAGGCAAGATAGTTGGCCGTCCACTCCCCTAACTTCCCCTTTGACCTCGTCTTCCCACGATCTTCTCCACTCGCCACCCTCACCCCCACTACTCCGATCACTCCTCGTTCTGGCGACTGCCACGGCTACGATCTCCGATGACTGACTATTTCCTATTGGTTCTAAGGGATTTACGGGGATTTAGACCCCTATTTTCCCTTCACCTATTTAAACCTCCCATGTCCCCTTGAGAGAGGAAGTTGGCAAGTGTTGGGATCGCTGTGTGGGGATCCGATCTTAAAACGCAGCGGAATAAAGGAGTTCGGGATCGGATCTGTCCCGTTTCGGTCGTTAAAATTAAACCGGTGTAAATCGAATTTACCTTGCGCGGATTCGAATCCGCGTCCGTTTTCCGGTTCCGTCGGAGCGATGCCGCAAGTCGCGCAGATGCCCGACCTCTAGCAGTATCCACGCGGTTCTCCTCGCGATGGATCGTCCTCGCTTCCTCGCTCGCTGCGGCGCTCGAAGATCCCGTCTGACTGCGCGTGATCCGCCGCGACATGCGGATCCAGAATCCCCGTCGAACGGGAAGTGGAGCAGTTGGGAAAGGCACGCCCAGAGGAGAAAGAAAGTGGGGAAGAACGAATGACGGCTAGGTCAGGGTTGCTGGCCCCGGACGTAGAATCCGTTCTTTTATAAGAAGTCAGTTTGCGGTTTTTCATAAAAACCCAGACTTATCCGAAATCCTGTCGGAGTATCCATCGACTTGAAAACCATTTGCGTGTGACCCTCTAGGCCCAAATACCAGTCCAGTTAATAGCCCATTAAGTCCAGTAACCCTTTACTGACCCACTGAATTAATTAATATCCTTATATTCAATTAATCAGCCAAATTTAATGTCCCACAATAAATTCGGACGGACTGCCGATCACGTTGGATGCCAAGCAACATCGCGTGATCCTGGATGGGACTGGGGTTATCGCAACCCTCTATTGGAACCTTTCTGTCATCGGTTAGCGCGCGGATATAATCCTTCATCCGTACAATGTTCCCGAATCGACCTAGGGCATGGTTTACTGTTAAACCCTATTTGGTCGATTCACTTGAATCAGATGTCGCTAATCTGAATCCGATAACTCCTTATCGATTACAGAGTCCGCCCTGGCCAGGGACTTTAAGCGCATCATTCTCGGAACATTCTCTCTCAAACAACCGAGAGCGGATGATCCCGTATTGAACACACAATTACCTTCGAGGGCATTTCCCTGAACCTGATCGCTTGACTTATTGATATCCCATGGTTAGGGATTCGTTCGTCAAGGTCAAAGCTCAGAAACCTACCAACAAGGTATCCTTGGAGTCTCAGGTCCAAGGATCATCCACGCAACCGTGACAATTGAATCGAGCTGGTTAACAGTGAGGTGATTACCATCCAACGATTCATAGTCGGATCAGTTCAGTGAACTCATTCACCAATGAGCACCTATAGGTTCAGCATAGTGTCTCCACACAAGTGACTTATGGGATCAGTCACCCTCATCATATGAGCTGAAGTAACCTATACTAGTCTATCCGGATGTTCGATGTCCTATCTCAAACATCCTATGACTAGGAACAATTAAGAACATGTGTTTATAAGTCTTCGGTCCCGTAATTATGATCTCATCATAATCCGAACACTATTGCACATGTTCATGGACTTCATCGTGATACGATAAACACAGATCGAATTAATTACACACAATGAATTATTGCCATTTATTAATAATCTGAATATGTACACAGTATCGGATTGGCTTTGAGACCATCTAATACTAACAATCTCCCACTTGGGCTAAAGCCAATCACTTTTATACAGAATACCCATATTCTCTAAGTGACGCTCAAAAACATTTTGAGACAAAGGCTTTGTAAGTGGATCTGCTATGTTGTCGGCTGAGGGAACTCTTTCCACCACGACATCTCCTCGAGCTATAATCTCTCTGATCAGATGAAAGCGCCGCAGAATGTGCTTCGACTTCTGATGAGACCTCGGCTCTTTCGCTTGAGCAATCGCCCCATTGTTGTCACACAGCAGTGGGACGAGACCAGATATGCTTTCCACCACACCAAGATCGCCGATGAATTTCTTCATCCATATAGCTTTCTTGGCGGCTTCAGCAGCAGCAATATACTCGGCTTCTGTTGTCGAATCAGCAGTGGTTTCCTGCTTGGAACTTTTCCAGCTCACTGCTCCCCCGTTGAGTGTGAAAATAAAACCTGATGTTGACTTGCTGTCATCAGGATCAGACTGAAAACTCGAGTCAGTGTATCCTTGCAGCTTTAAGTCTCCTCCTCCATAGACTAGAAATAGATCCTTAGTCCTTCTCAAGTACTTAAGGATGCATTTCACAGCCTTCCAGTGTTCATCACCTAGATCTGCCTGATGTCTGCTCGTAACACTTAGAGCATATGCTACATCAGGTCTGGTACACAGCATGGCATACGTGATGGACCCTATGGCAGAAGCATAGGGGACTTTATCCATCACTGCGCTCTCTTCAGGTGTCTTGGGAGACTGACCTTTAGAGAGTGAAATTCCATGTCTCATCGGTATGAGACCTCTCTTGGAATTTTCCATGCCAAACCTTTTGACAATGGTTTCTATGTACATGGATTGGGTTAAAGCCAGCATCTTCTTTGATCTATCTCTATATATCCGTATTCCCAATACGTAAGATGCTTCTCCCAAATCCTTCATGGAGAAGTTCTTTGACAGCCATATCTTTACTGATGACATCATTCCTACATCATTCCCAATGAGTAGGATGTCATCAACGTAAAGAACCAGAAATGTGATTGCGCTCCCACTGTTTTTCTTGTATACATAGGGCTCATCTTCATTCTTAATGAAGCCATAAGATTTGATCGCCTCATCAAATCTTATGTTCCAGCTCCGGGAAGCTTGCTTCAGTCCATAAATGGACCTCTGCAACTTGCATACCATGTCTGGAGATTCTTTGGATGTAAATCCTTCTGGTTGTATCATATACACCTCCTCCTCAAGGTTTCCATTGAGGAAGGCAGTCTTCACATCCATCTGCCAGATTTCATAATCATGGTAGGCAGCAATGGCGAGAAGAATTCTGATAGACTTAATCATAGCAACGGGCGAAAAGGTTTCGTCATAGTCAACTCCTTGTCTTTGACGATAGCCTTTTGCCACAAATCTTGCTTTATAAGTCTCAATACGTCCATCTGCACCGATCTTTCTTTTAAAGATCCATTTGCAGCCGATAGGTACTATACCATCGGGTAAATCCACCAAGTTCAAACTTGGTTGATGTACATGGACTGTATTTCAGAATTCATGGATTCCCGCCATTTCTCGGTCTCTGGACTTTCAATGGCCTCCTGGTAAGTCTTAGGATCATCATTCTCATTATAGAATATCCTTGAACCATCCAAATTAATATGTCCCACATATCTTTTTGGTGGTTTAGGTACTCTTTCAGACCTACGAGGTTCCTGTGTATCATTATAAACAGGTTCAGAAACTGACGGTTCATCTGATGAACCATTGCCAGTTTGTGGGTCTGGAACTTCTTCCAGAATTACTTTACTCCCACTGTCCTTCTGGAGAATATAATCTTCTTCCAGAAAGACAGCTCTCCTGGCCACAAACACCCTTTGTTCGCCAGGATGATAGAAGTAATATCCATAAGTTTCCTTTGGATATCCCACAAATCTGCATTTGTCAGTTCTGGATTCCAGCTTATCTGCGTCATGTCTTTTAACATGAGTAGGACATCCCCAGACTTTAACATGTTTAAGGTCTGGTTTCCTTCCATTCCATATCTCATATGGAGTGGTCTCAACAGATTTGCTGGGTACCTTGTTCAGGATATACATAGCCGAGCTAAGTGCATATCCCCATAAGGACACTGGTAATTTGGACATGCTCATCATGGATCGCACCATTTCCATTAATGTGCGATTTCTCCTTTCTGATACACCATTCATCTGAGGTGTATAAGGAGGTGTAAGCTGAGAAAGGATACCATTATCCTTTAAGTATTTAATGAACTCAGTACTCAAGTATTCACCACCCCGATCAGATCGGATGGTTTTTATGCTCTTTCCTGTTTGTTTTTCCACTTCATTCTTAAATTCTCTGAATTTCTCAAAGGCTTCAGATTTATACTTCAATAAGTATACATATCCAAATCTTGAGTAATCATCAGTGAATGTAATGAAGTATGAGAAACCACCAATGGCTTGGGTTGACATAGGACCACATACATCTGAATGTATGAGTTCTAATATGCCTTTGGCTCGTTCTCCAGTTCCACTAAATGGAGACTTAGCCATTTTACCCATTAAACATGACTCACAGGTTGCATATGATTCATAATCAAATGGATCCAAATATCCATCTTTATGCAACCTTTGGAGTCTGTTTTCACCAATGTGTCCTAGCCTACAATGCCACAAGTAGGCTTTGTTCATTTCATATTTACTTCTCTTAATCGAAGAACCGATATGTAAATTATCATGAGACACATTCAATAGATACAATCCATTGGACAAAATAGCAGAAGCTATTAATTTATTTCTGAAATAAATTGAACAACTATTGTTCCCAAAATTTAAATTGTATCCAATTCTATCTAAACATGAAATAGAAATGATGTTCCTTATTATGCTAGGTACATAATAACATTCATCTAATAAAAACGTGTCTCCGGATGGTAGCTTGAGCTCCACTGTCCCCACAGCGATCGCCGCAACTCTTGCGCCGTTACCTAGTCTCAGCTCCACCTCGCCGGTCCTCAACTTACTCCTTCTTGTCAGTGCCTGCACAGAATTGCAGATATGAGATACACATCCAGTATCTAATACCCATGATGTACAATCTCTTATTGACAAGTTTATATCTATCATATAGATACCTGAAGCGTCCTGCTGCTTCACAGTTCCTTGAGCCTTGTCCTTGAGGTATTCCTTGCAATTCCTCTTCCAATGCCCTTTCTGGTGACAGTAGAAGCAATCACCTTTCTCAGCACTTTTACCCTTGTCTTTCTTGGTGACCTTTGCCTTTCTCTGAACCTTGTTCTTATTCTTTCGAAAAGCTTGGACTGCAAGTCTTTTCCTGTTGGTCTTACCAACCATTAGGACTTGGGGTTTATCCTTCACAAGGTTCCCCTCGGCAGTCTTTAACATGTTCAGCAGTTTAGCTAAGGTGGCCTGGATCTTGTTCATGTTGAAATTGACAATGAACTGAGCATATGAAGGTGGAAGTGAAGACAACACAAGGTCTGTGTGCATCTCCTTGGGAAGTGTAACCCCAAGAGCATCCAGCCTCTCCACCCACTCAATCATCTTCAGCACATGATTCTGTACTGAAGTTCCCTCTGCCATCTGAGCTTTGAACAGATTCTTCGATATCTCATATCGTTCGATTCTGCTCTGCTCACCAAAGAGCTCCTTCAAATGGAGCATGATGGATCTTGCATCCATCTCTTCATGTTGCCTCTGCAACTCATTGCTCATAGAGGCTAACATGTAGCATTGGGCCATGGTGGAATCCTCCTTCCATTTCTCATACGCTATCATTTCCTCCTCTGGAGCATCCAATGCTGGTTCAACAGGAGGTTCAGTATCCAAGACGTAGGCAATCTGCTCAGACCTGAGGACTATCTTCAGGTTTCTGAGCCAGTCTGAGTAATTGGTGCCTGTCAAACGGTTGGCATCAAGTATGCCTCGCAACGGGTTATGGTGCGACATTCTCGCCTACAGGAGATAATTAATTGATAATTAGCAGATATTCAGATTATCTAAAACAAGATATGGTCTTTTATTATCTAGTTTTACTCCCACTAATTTTCGACGAACTGTATAACCTTCAGATATACAGAACGGGAGACGCCGACTGTCTCCTAGTGGGGATCAGAATCTCCAAGCATCACAGTATGACCTCGGGTAAACACATAGTATCATACTGCTATCTCAGAGCAATCATCTCATGATAATTGCAACTCCTTGCAATATCCGATCGTACTTCGGCTCCCAAGTTTAATGGTCCCGGATAAACACAGTAGACCATTATCCCCGGTCTAAGTTTTACCATCAATACGTGACAGAGTAAAGTAGAAACATAGTTCCCGGGTAAACACGTGGATGACTATATCGTTCCTCTACTCTTATCCAAAGGCATCTTATGCCATGATCAACAGTCCTCTTATCAGTTAATGGCAGACCTCAGGTAAACACATAGTATCTGCCACCACCGAATTAAGTTCTATCAATCATATTGATGGAGAGCCACGCGGTACATTCTCAATGACTCGCGCTACGGCTTAGAGTTTGTAACGAAGGTTTTGCTTATTTAATTTGGTCTCATCCTAGGTGATAGTATTAAATATATCGAATATATTTATTAATACTAATAACCTAGCAAATATAAAGCACACGCATCACATACATGTCATTAGTGTGGTCATGGACGGCACTGCGGTTTGACTTGAGCCAGATAGTCAAACGCACACATTCACACAATATAACAACTTATATCATGAGTCTGCAAACCCATGAATGCAATGAACTCCTTCATTTTCATCTGGTCAGCAGTTGTGGATCATCCTCGCTTCGCGCGCATCCGCCTCGATCAAATTACATCGTAATTCCCAATTACATGATAATTCAAAAGAGGAAGCCTTATGGCGATTACATCGAGGTGGAAGATAGAAGTACAATGGAATATGAGAGGGAGAGGTTCGCAGACCTCTATTTATTAATACACAATAAGCCACACAATCACATTCCACATCCACAATTAATGCTCGTCCATGACCACCATGTGTTTTATTAAACAAACCACACATGAATAGCGCATCAAATGGCTAAATAAAATTTTCGAAAATAATATTAATTTTGGTTTCATAAAACCAGGGACCAAACAAAATTTGGATTATTTGGAATTTTTCGAAAACTTTAGTATTTATTGCAAGCATGCTAATTTAAATCTAATTTAAACAAGCAAATCAATAACACATCAAAAATGCATTAAAATCTAAAATTAACGGCTTCAGAAATATTCCATGCTCAATTTGAACAATTCAAATATTTATGGGGTTAATCTAACAATTAGATTGCATAAGGTTTAATTTAACATTTAGAATTAATTCAATTAACAACCTTTTGTTAATTAATTAACATAATAAACCTTAATAAGGGCCCAATAAAAATTGAATTTAATAAAAACAGTAAAATCATATTTTACAGATAATTATTAAACCAATTTTATAATTAAAATTTTAAAACTAAAAATTTTTAATCAACTGGGCCCCCTAAAGGGCTCAGCCCTGCTAGGCCCCTGGCTCGGGCCAGGGCCGAGCCAGGGCGCAGCCAGGGCTCGGACCCAGGTGCGAGCTTTGCTGCGCCCTGGCTCGGGCCGCCTGGCACGAGCCAGGGCCCAGCCGGGCCCGGTCCGGTCGGCGGCTAGGGAAACCCTAGCCGCCCGGCCGAACCGCCCGAGGTTCCCTGCAACGCAGGGAACCCGACGGCGCCGCCCCCCTCTTTGGGGTCTTCTCCGGCGCCGATCCCGGCGCCGGCAGGGCACCGCACCACGCCGCCGGCGAACCCCTTAGCTCCGGCGAGGTCCGGTGACCGGCGGTGGCCCTGGAGGTCATCCGGAAAGGGATTTATTCGCCCCCTTATTTCCTCCAAAAAATCTGGTTATGCAGGTTTCTCAAACCCGTGGGGAGGAAGAAGAAGGTCCATGGCCGCTCTTCCACGGCTTCCCATGCCATCAACAACTCGACCAGGGTCATTGGGCATGATCTACAGCGATTAGAACCCCTTAAAATCCATCTCTATGGATCCGACCACATCAAAAACGCCCCGTTCTTCGTCCAACGAATAACACGACGAAAAACCCCCAAAAATAATTTTTTTCTTCAGATTTAAATCACGATCTCATCGCAGTAATCATCTAATGATTATAAATCTTTCAAGAACATAAATCTAAGCATGGAATAAATTCAAAAACCATAAATTTTAGAGACCGAAACGGCGAAAACACAGTGGAACCTGGCTCTGATACCACTGTTGGGATCGCTGTGTGGGGATCCGATCTTAAAACGCAGCGGAATAAAGGAGTTCGGGATCGGATCTGTCCCGTTTCGGTCGTTAAAATTAAACCGGTGTAAATCGAATTTACCTTGCGCGGATTCGAATCCGCGTCCGTTTTCCGGTTCCGTCGGAGCGATGCCGCAAGTCGCGCAGATGCCCGACCTCTAGCAGTATCCACGCGGTTCTCCTCGCGATGGATCGTCCTCGCTTCCTCGCTCGCTGCGGCGCTCGAAGATCCCGTCTGACTGCGCGTGATCCGCCGCGACATGCGGATCCAGAATCCCCGTCGAACGGGAAGTGGAGCAGTTGGGAACGGCACGCCCAGAGGAGAAAGAAAGTGGGGAAGAACGAATGACGGCTAGGTCAGGGTTGCTGGCCCCGGACGTAGAATCCGTTCTTTTATAAGAAGTCAGTTTGCGGTTTTTCATAAAAACCCAGACTTATCCGAAATCCTGTCGGAGTATCCATCGACTTGAAAACCATTTGCGTATGACCCTCTAGGCCCAAATACCAGTCCAGTTAATAGCCCATTAAGTCCAGTAACCCTTTACTGACCCACTGAATTAATTAATATCCTTATATTCAATTAATCAGCCAAATTTAATGTCCCACAATAAATTCGGACGGACTGCCGATCACGTTGGATGCCAAGCAACATCGCGTGATCCTGGATGGCACTGGGGTTATCGCAACCCTCTATTGGAACCTTTCTGTCATCGGTTAGCGCGCGGATATAATCCTTCATCCGTACAATGTTCCCGAATCGACCTAGGGCATGGTTTACTGTTAAACCCTATTTGGTCGATTCACTTGAATCAGATGTCGCTAATCTGAATCCGATAACTCCTTATCGATTACAGAGTCCGCCCTGGCTAGGGACTTTAAGCGCATCATTCTCGGAACATTCTCTCTCAAACAACCGAGAGCGGATGATCCCGTATTGAACACCCAATTACCTTCGAGGGCATTTCCCTGAACCCGATCGCTTGACTTATTGATATCCCATGGTTAGGGATTCGTTCGTCAAGGTCAAAGCTCAGAAACCTACCAACAAGGTATCCTTGGAGTCTCAGGTCCAAGGATCATCCACGCAACCGTGACAATTGAATCGAGCTGGTTAACAGTGAGGTGATTACCATCCAGCGATTCATAGTCGGATCAGTTCAGTGAACTCATTCACCAATGAGCACCTATAGGTTCAGCATAGTGTCTCCACACAAGTGACTTATGGGATCAGTCACCCTCATCATATGAGCTGAAGTAACCTATACTAGTCTATCCGGATGTTCGATGTCCTATCTCAAACATCCTATGACTATGAACAATTAAGAACATGTGTTTATAAGTCTTCGGTCCCGTAATTATGATCTCATCATAATCCGAACACTATTGCACATGTTCATGGACTTCATCGTGATACGATAAACACAGATCGAATTAATTACACACAATGAATTATTGCCATTTATTAATAATCTGAATATGTACACAGTATCGGATTGGCTTTGAGACCATCTAATACTAACAGCAAGGGGGTTGGTTGGGGGGCTAGCAAGGGGTTGGAAAGGTTTTAGTTTGCGAGGCTGGAGATTGAAGAGCTTCAAGTGGGAGAAAGCCTTGGCAGTCGACGAGTCAGAGGAAGTAGAGGAATCCTCCGCATTCCAAATGAGCATGTTTTCTTAACTCTCTCCTTATTTTTCTCCTTTTATTTCTCATTGCATTCCCACCATTCATCCACTCCGTAGCATCATCTTCTCATCCTGCTCTTCTCCTTTTACCACATTACTTTTACTTTTCACTATTACCACACACGAGCACCCCATCTGCATGCATGCATCTTTGGATGACTTAGCACCCTTCACCCCCAGAGGTTCCAAACAAAAAACGAGAGCTGGGTGGCCATAACATATGGTCACCTTCCCTCCCTAAACACCCATCCGGTGCGTCCCCTTTCAATTTTAGTTTATTTACATATTTACATGGATAGACTCTACATATCATAGTTCTAATTGGTTCTCTTTACTTTCTTTTGTCTTTTTTCTCTTAGGGGCTCTTACCAGATTCTGCGCGCGGACTACCGAGCTCTCCCTCTTCGGCCGGCCGGAGGCAGAGAAGAGGAACCCACTATACCCGCTCCACCAGAACGCGATCAACCTCATCATCCTGCGGAGCACAGGGACCGTAAGGTAATGCTCCTGGCGATCACATACTTCAATTCATAACCCTTCCAAATCGCCGCAGTGCTAAGACGAACGGAGAAGCCCTCGCCCGAAGCCTGTAGCAGCGGCTGGGACGTTATGGGCGCCTACAGCCCTCTGGCGATCACGGTGGGACACTCTCTTGCTCGCCACGCATGTAAGATAGTTTAAAAAAGGTAAGAGCTCCTCCCACGGACGGCCAAGCACTTGGCCGCCCAGAGTCCCGAACGGCCAAGCACTTGGCCGCCCAGACTCCCGGACGGCCAAGTACCTGGCCGTCCAGAGTCCAAGACGGCCAAGTACCTGGCCGTCCAGAGTCCAAGACGGCCAAGTACTTGGCCATCCAGACCCCTGGACAGCCAAGTAGCTGGCCGTCCAGACTCCAGGACAGCCAACTGCCTGGCCGTCCAGGCTCTTGGACGGCCAAGTAGCTAGCCGTCCAAGCTCCAGGACGGCCACAGGTCTAGCCGTCCAAGCCTTTAGGCAGCTGGTTTTCTAGCTGTCCAATTTTCACTTGTTGATTAAATTTTTGCGTGTTCCAGTTTTTTTTGTTTACTATTCTCTTGTCTTCTCTTGTCTGTTGAACTGTGGGTTAATTCCGAGGTAATATCCGCGGGGGTTCTTAAGAAAGAGCCAGCATCGCACTTCTAGTTACCTCTCCCACAGTGTTCGACTCTCCACTTGAGGATTCCCACTCGGGTGTGACTAGTCTTATTTTGTTGGGAACCTCCGTGAGTCTCCGCGAGCCAGGGATTCCCACTTGGCCGCCGAGCGGGTTGTACCTAAACCACCTAATAGGATCCCGGGTTCGTGTGAGGAATTAAGCCTTCCCATTCAAAATCGTCCATCCGTAGGCGTCACTGAGAGAATTATTTCAAAATCAAAGACACCTAACTAAACTTTGGTGGAACAGGTTTTGAAAGAAAAGTACAGAGTCGTTAAGGGTTTGAACTTGATTTGTTAGAAACCAACACTCATAATGCACAGTTAACCTTTCAAGTGAAATATAAAATCTCTTAGGATTTGTGTTTCATAATGAACCGAATATATGTTAACACTGTGTATGATGACATGGATGAGTTTGGTAACAATGTCACACACAACCCTCTGTTCGAGATTGAAGAGGATCCACAACAAACATTTGTGGCCATGTTCCAAACATCTAGAGAGGAACTTAGGAGAAGATGCTCGGATGAATCTTCTTCTTCAGAAAGTGACCCTATAATCTCCAACAGAACCTTCCAAAACCCGAGTGAGGACCCGAAACTTATTGCCATGTTATCACGGTACACCCCTGATCAACTCATCCAGTTGGCCTCTTGTGGCAAAACTCAAGATGCCACTCCTCAGAGAACTCACTTCCAAAGATCTTCCAATAGAGCTCAGACTCGCATCAACCAACCAACTCCTACTCCAGTTGCTCCACTCGTCATGCCGATTCCAGTCTCTCAAACTACACCTCCTCCCAAGCAGGAGGAATTCATCTACAAAAGTGAGGTTGAAACCTATGTGCGTAAGCTCATGGCCGAGAAACTTACCCTGAAACAACCGCACTCTCTCTTGAGCTATTGCAAGCTCCCTCCGGCCTACTTTCCACCAGGATTCAAAGCCTCCAAGTACAGGAAATATGATGGCACCTCTGACCCTCATTACCACCTGTCAGGTTTTCTCATGGGTTCCCATCAATGGCTCTACGACAGAGTCCTCCTTGTCCATCTGTTCCAGAAATCTTTAGAAGGTGAGGCCTTAAGATGGTTTTCTTCCTTGCTCGCCACATACCTAATCAATTTTGACATGGTCTCCGAAAAATTGATCACTCAGTTTAGTCATATGACAACCATGCCTCCCACCTTGTTTGATCTTGTGATGGAGAAGACGAAGCTTGAAGAGGAGTTCACGTATTTTGCCAACAGGTGGAGGGCAATGGCCTCTAGGGCGGAAGTGGCAATCCCCGAATCTCAAGCTATCGCCATGTTGGTTAATAACGCTACCCCGCAGCTTCGAGCTATTCTCATGCTAAGCGAATTTCACACATTCGCACAACTTTATAATCGAGCTCGGATAGTTCAATCTCATATTTGGAGTTCCACTTTGCCATCCTTCTTTGAAAATCAGAACAAAAATAAGAAGACCACACAAACTCCACCAATAGAAGGAGTGACAATCAATGAACAGGTGAGTGCCTTGGGGCAGCCTTTTAGGTCACCCAATCCTATGTCCAGATCAGACAACCAATCCAATCAGAAACCACATTCAGCAGTTCCCCCTTCAACTAGCTACAGTCGGCCTATGCCCAAACGTACCTCATATCCGCCTTTGCCGGAATCTCTATTAGACATTTTCCATGTCTTATTATCTTGCAATGCTATCCAGCTTCCACCCCAGCATGAGGCCATCCCCTACAATGTTGATATGTCCAGATATTGTCCGTATCATAGAGTGTCGGGGCATACAATTCATAACTGCTTCACTTTCAAGGATTGGGTATATGATTTGAATGAGGAAGGCAAGATCAATTGGGGGCACATGAAAGAGGCTATTGAAACCTTGAAAGTCAAAGACCCTCCGCCCTCTCATCAGGTAGCTCAAGATCCATCTAGCTCTCTAGAAAGGGTGAGCACCCTTGTCAAAAATCTGGAACCAAATGTCGATCGTAGAGGACAGTACTGGGAGTATGAAGAGGTTGGGATATGGCATGAGTGCCCCACTAGGATGACCAAACCTAGAAAGCCGTTGCAAGGAGTCTCCCCTATTATCCAAGACACACCTTTGGTCTTGATACGACCTAGGGAACAACCAACAGTCATCAACCCAGTCACTCTAGTCCAAGTTCCCTCAATTTCAATCAGCGAACCTCATCTATCCATCTTGTGTCCAACACCAAAGCCAGGTCCAGTAACCCAATTCTGCCTAATAAATTCACCACCAGTTCAACCACTAAAGTCAAATCAAGTAGTAGACCCCAGTCCGATTGGTGTTACACTGAGAAATCGCATCATTCTCCCAACAAGTCAACCCTTGGACTCCCAAGAGAATTCAAATCTGTCTAGAAGGATTACTCAATCCAAGTATGACATCCTACAACAACTAGGGAAAACTCCCGCCAAGATTTCGGTCCTAGAGTTGATTAGGAGATCTCCTACACACAGGGAGACATTGTTCAAAATCCTCCAGCAAATTACAGTCAATGAAGATCTTCCTATCAGGGGGGTCACAAATGCCATTCTCTCAGTCACCTAGACACCTAGGATATCCTTCACAGATAAGGATCTAGCTCCCCCTGAATGCCAATCCCTTCCCTCATGCTTAACTGCAACACTCAAGGGTCACTCATTGGACTCCATCCTGTTGGATACCGGCGCATCAATCAATGTTTGTCCACTCAAAACCCTCAAGAAAATAGGGATTGATCTAGAGAAGATTGAGTCTACTTCCACGATGGTCTCAACCTATGATAATTCTCAAAGACCAGCTAATGGGAAACTGGAAGTTGGCCCAATGGCCATGATCTTTGAATTCTGCATCCTTGATGTCAAGCCCATATACAACGCCATTCTGGGAAGGCCTTGGATGGACCAAACCCTGGGAGTGCCCTCCACTAATCATCAGTGCTATAAATTCCCATACAATGGGAAGATTGTCAAAATGAAGAGTACCACCTATGTTGAGTCTTTGAACTCACTCTCGACTGAACAAATTCCATCCATGATCACCTCTAGAAAAGGGAAAGAGCCCATCCTTTCATCTGTTGACTCTCAGGCCAAGCCCCGGCGTAGTATAGGTTGGCAGCTTATGGACAAAATGGGGTATAGTTCGGGATCCGGGTTAAACAAGGAAGAGCAAGGAATTCGAGAGCCTATCCTTGAAAATCCGACCATTGGGGGATTCAGATTGGGTTACCTACTAACCAAACCAACTGAGAAATCAAGAAAATGGACTCTCTTAGATCACTTTGTGAAGGAAAATCAAGAGGTACTCAAGATACACTATCTTGAGGATGGGTTGAAAGAAACAATCAATGAAGTTCAAAGAGAGGATGAAGAAGATTTCGGTACACAGCTGTTGTTCTATGAACCAACTGCGCTACGAGAAGGAGCCTCCTTAGTGAGGGATGCACCGGTACCCACCGCTCTCATTCCCTTCCACACACCTTCCCTTCTCAGGCTTCTATCACCAGTCGTAGCACATTCCCCTGAGTGTTTTACGCTTGGAAACTACGACCCCCAAAAAGAGGAAAAGTCCCACTCCCATATCGGAGGGTATAAAACCACCAATGAGGAACCAACATACTGGGGCAATTCTGCCATCATTGGGTCTCTATCTCAAGGGCCCACCTTTGCAACATGTCTGACTGACTCTCAGAGTCTTGTGCATAATCACTCAGGGATTAGATAGCTTCCTCTTTATCTAAGAGTTGTAGAGGTAAGTAAGTTCTTTCGTTTCTAGTTCTTTGAAAAATGTTTTTTTTTGGATAGGAGTCTATCTAAAAATTCTACCCTTAAAATGCAAAAAATATATAAAAAATTTTCAAAATCTCAAAAAAAATCGAATATCCAAAAAGCAACAAAAATATTTGTAAATATGCACGTACTTCAATGAAAATGACAAAAAAATTAGAAAAGACACAAAATCCAGCTGTCTGGTGACTACCACGTAACCCCCTGTCCAGGTCTAGTTGCATGATAGTTTGGGTTGACATTAAGGTTTGGCTAAGATTTTAGTCCACCAGAACTTTGGACATGTCTACTTTACTTTCATACGGATCCCTATAATCATCATGAGATGCACACACCTACATGTTTTTTCAAAGAGAACCTTTCCAAAATGAATTCGAGGTCTTTAGTACACTGTCAACTGCAACCTTTGCTCTTCGTCCCTTGATCGATCAGGACAGTCGACGTCCTTAAACGGTCGAGCTCAGCAAACTGCGGTTCCTCAACAACCCAATAGATGTAACCCCTCAAATAGGCTCAAATATGAAATGTAAAAGACCAGAGCACGTGAAGAGGGCAGTGTCCCCGCAGGCGGAATATCAAATAACCCCGAAAAATATCAAGAGAGGAAAAGAAGTACAAAAAAGAAAAGGGGTTCAAGCAATCATACAAAAAAGCCTGGTCGTAACCGTGCCTGGCCATAAAATATGTCAGAGGCCTGAAAAGTAAAAAATAGGGGCATCTAGGAGGTCAAAAGGGTCCATTTTGTCATAGCTCGATCTTTTAACTGTTTTTTCGATCCTCCTGTGAGGTTTGTCTCCAAAATTTCTTCACTTTTTCTCCCCCAAGGTTTAACACGAGATAGCTATCTAAAGACCGAATATCATTTTAAAATGGTTCGTTTTTCAAAAATCGTCACATGCTCACATGATCACAGGAGTCCAAAATGGGTAAAGAGTAATGTCAGTGTTTCTGATGAATCAATTCCTTAACCATAATCTCAATGAGCACTCTCAAAACTTCGGGCTTAGGTCAATGCATGCACGTCACCAATAGGTGCGACGGCGTCTGATTCCGGGTCAGTGTCGCGCGGTTGACCGTTAGGGTTCCAAGGTGTTCCATCTTATACCTTCTAGATTGTGAGGAAAGAGACCCGGGTCGGACAAATCATTTACCTCGAAAACTTTTTGGGCAAACTTGGTGGTCGAGAGCAGTTGGGAGCCTAAGCATGGCATGACGGTATTGTCATCAGTATGAGTCTTAGCCGGTCAAGGTTAGTTTGAGGAGTCTAGAGGCCCAAATCAATCTAGATGTGAGCTTAGGATACCTGGGAAGTTGAGTGTGCATTTCCCTTTCATCATTCAACCAGCCTAAGTTTGGGCAGTCCCCAGGTCGTCGGAGTAAAAAAAAACATTCTTTCGTTCATCACACACCCCACTTGTTAATATCCACCAGCATTTGCATATTTACTTGTCGCATCAGTTTCAATACTCTTCCTTTTGTCTGGTTAGTAGGACACGGCTCCTTGATCCTATGCGAAGGCTAGGAAAAAGGTAGTTGCTCTTTTTTTGGGCAAGGGGCCGAAAACAGATACTACTAACTATTTTCCCCTCATTATTGTGCATACAGGAAAAGGATTGTATGTCCAAAAGGTGGATACTTTTGCTGTCGAGTCAAAGCCAAAAGCAGCCGGATTGGAATTCTACTTTGAGAATGGCCATATCTTCCGTGCTGGCTTTGACTCGACAGGGACCTTTGTCCCTCGTTTCCTTGCAGCTTGTCATTAAGATATTGTGGATCATTGATTATTTACATTTGCTGATATGCGTTCTTGCAGCTGCAGGGAATCTGAAGCAAGTAGGATTGAAGATACAGGAGGCTAATAACTTTGGGCGTATAGACTCTGAGTTCCTCTTTAAACAAAACAATGAGGAGTCTATATTCTCCAAGTTATTCGATTGGCCAATAAATCCCTCCTGTTTGCATTAGGAATTGTTTTCCAATTTTTAAACCACCATGCATTTGCATAAGCATCCATCCTCGCCCTAGGGGCAATGACCATAATTTATCACTCTGCTTAACCCATTGTTGATTTGTGAGTCTGGCAATTGTTTGTCTGTTAGCCCTTTTGAATTGCAAAACCTTATCCTTTTCCAGTTCGTGTGCTTGAGATTCTCTCACTTGGCGATCATGTGATGCGCCAGGCCACCGCGCGCCTATTGTGTCGAGACCTTTTCAAGTCACACCTCTTCATCTTTCATGCTTGAGATCCCCTTGGGTCAGATCGTTGCATCCTAGTGTGCCAAGGCCTCGCGGTTCCAGCACCCGAGGGTCCTACGGATTGTGATTCTCTAGTTTGAACTTTGTTCCCCTTCTTAATCACCCTTGCAATCCAAATAGCCAACTCTCATTCATTTACCACATTCGCATATCATCCTTGGATATAGCTCATGTCTTCTTCGGGCTGTCCAAAATCAGGTTCGATTTTCAGAACACCTATTTATCATTCCGCTCCACTCCACTGCAAAACAGGTGTCCCGGAGGGCATTTGTAGACACCGATTTTGGACCCCTTTCTGGTCATAAACCCCCATCACCTTATCCATCTCATTTAGCCCATCAGATTTTCTCACATAATTCAACCCACTAAATAATCAGGCCCATTAACCAATCTCCGCTTCCTCTCACCCTTAGAAGGCCAACCAGCCTGCCTTACACCATCCTTAGAAGGCCAACCAGCCCGCCTTCCACCACCCTTCGAAGGCCAACCTGTCCACCTTCCACCACCCTTCGAAGGCCAACCTGTCCGCCTTCTACCACCCTTCGAAGGCCAACCTGTCCGCCTTCCACCAACCTTCGAAGGCCAGCTATCTGGCTTTCTACGGGATTGGAAGGTAAGATAGTTGGCCGTCCACTCCCCTAACTTCCCCTTTGACCTCGTCTTCCCACGATCTTCTCTACTCGCCACCCTCACCCCCACTACTCCGATCACTCCCCGCTATGGCGACTGCCACGGCCACGATCTCCGATAACTGACTATTTCCTATTGGTTCTAAGGGATTTACGGGGATTTAGATCCCTATTTTCCTCCTATTTTCCCTTCACCTATTTAAACCTCCCATGTCCCCTCGAGAGAGGAAGTTGGCAAGGGGGTTGGTTGGGGGGCTAGCAAGGGGTTGGAAAGGTTTCAGTTTGCGAGGCTGGAGATTGAAGAGCTTCAAGTAGGAGAAAGACTTGGCAGTCAACGAGTTACAAGAAGCAAAGGAATCATCCGCATTCCGAATGGGCCTGTTTTCTTAACTCTCTCCTTATTTTTCTCCTTTTATTTCTCATTGCATTCCCACCATTCATCCACTCCGTAGCATCATCTTCTCATCCTGCTCTTCTCCTTTTACTACATTACTTTTACTTTTCACTATTACTACACACGAGCACCCCATCTGCATGCATGCATCTTATGATGAGTTAGCACCCTTCACCCCCAGAGGTTCCAAACAAAAAACGGGAGGTGGGTGGCCATAACATATGGTCACCTTCCCTCCCCAAACACCCATCCGGTGCGTCCCCTTTTAATTTTAGTTTATTTACATATTTACATGGATAGACTCTACATATCACAGTTCTAATTGGTTCTCTTTACTTTCTTTTGTCTTTTTTCTCTTAGGGGCTCTTACCAGATTCTGCGTGCGGACTACCGAGCTCTCCCTCTTCGGCCGGCCGGAGGCAGAGAAGAGGAACCCACTATACCCGCTCCACCAGAACACGATCAACCTCATCATCCTGCGGAGCACAGGGACCGTAAGGTAATGCTCCTGGCGATCACATACTTCAATTCCTAACCCTTCCAAATCGCCGCAGTACTAAGACGAACGGAGAAGCCCTCGCCCGAAGCCCGCAGCAGCGGCGGGGACGTTCCGGCCGCCTACAGAGCCTTCAACTCATAAAAGCCCCGCTCACACTCCTCGGTCCACACGAAACAAACTCCCTTACGAGTCAACCTCGACAAGGGGGTCGCTATTGAAGAAAAATCCTGGACAAATCGTATGTAATACCCTGCTAACCCCAGGAAGCTCATGATCTCAATCACTATTGTCGTCCTGCCCCAATCCATCATTGCCTCAATCTTGGCTAGATCCACTGCGATGCCATCTCCAGAAATGACATGTCCCAAGAAATGCACCTTATCTAACTAGAATTCACACTTGCTAAACTTGGCATGGAGTTAGTGCTCTCTCAGAACTTGTAACACCACCTGAAGATGCGTCGCATGCTCTTCCTTAGAAGAAGAATATACCAAAATATCATCTACAAACACTACCACAAACTGATCCAGGTAGGCCCTGAAGACCCAGTTCATTAAATCCATAAAAGCCGCCGGAGCATTGGTCAAGCCAAAAGGCATAACCAAAAACTCATAATGTCCGTACCGAGTCCTAAAAGCCATCTTACTCACATCTGCCTCGCGGATCCTGATTTGATAATACCCTGATCTCAAGTCAATCTTTGAAAACACCTTCGCAGACTGCAACTGATCCATCAGATCATCGATCCTCGGAAGTGGGTACTTGTTCTTTATTGTTACCTGGTTCAACTGTCTATAATCAATGCACAGCCTCAGAGAACCATCCTTCTTCCTAACAAACAGAACTAGAGCACCCTACGGAGAAGTACTGGGACGAATAAAACCCTTATTCAGCAGTTCCTGCAATTACGCTTTCAACTCAGCGAGTTCGGCCAGAGCCATCCGATACGGGGCCTTAGATAAGGGCGCCGTACCTAGTGCAAGCTCAATAGTGAACTCAACCTCCCGCTGAGGAGGAAGGCCAGACAACTCCTCAGGAAACACATCAACAAAGTCACAAACTATAGGCACCTCCCAAGAACTGAAACCACTACCAACACCAGCTATAACAACAGAGGCAAGGAAAACCTCACAACCACTAACAAGCAACCTCTGGGCCTTAAAAGCAGAAATAAGAATACCAGGAGAAGAGAGCCTAATACCTTGGAAGTAGAAGGTCGGGATGTCCGGAATAGAGAAACGCACCATCTTCCTGTGGCAGTCCACCTCGGCATAATAAGCCTCCAACCAGTCCATGCCCAAGATGACATCAAAGTCACGAATGGCAAGCACAACTAACTAGGCAGGTAACTGATGACCCTCAATAGTCAAAGAAACCTTACTCAAGCAGTTATAAGTCAACATGAAATCCCTAGAAGGAACCTCAACCATCAGTCCATCAGATAACTCAACAACGGGTGCAGAAAGAATATCTACGAACTGCTCAAAAATAAAAGAATGCGAAGCACCCGAATCAATCAACACATGCGCGGAGTTCCCAATGACAGAAAGTGTACCTTCCACCAAGTTGGTTGCACGAGCCTCCTTCCTGGTGATAGCAAGAACTCTCCCCTGGGTCATCGGCTTCTTCTGATCACCTGGTCCCTACCCCTGACCATGCCCCTGTGGGCAATACCTCGCCAAATGGCCCTGCTAGCCACAAGTGTAACACCTCCCAGAAAATGCAGGACACTGAGTCCCACCGTAAGTACCACCGCAATGACGACAAGCTGCCAGAAGCCTCTGAGCTGCCTCCTACTGAGCACTGGACACCGACTGACTCTGCTGGCTCTGCCTGGGTCTACTACTACCATTGCTGCCACTACTGCCGCCACCGCCTCGAAAGAACCACATGAATCTCAAGCCGAGTGAAGACGATCCTAATCCGAACGAAGGAGCTGCTACTGCTGCTGTCTTTCCCTTGCCATAAGCTGGCCCCTGAGTAGTCAGTCCCCTCTCCCGAGCCAACTGATCATGTTGTGCCTCTACTGCTACGACACACTTAACTGCCAATGCCAAGTCCGTACAATAGTAGGACACCACAAAACTCCTCAAATTGGACCTTAGTCCATCCACAAACCTCTCAGTCCGACGCTCTTCGTCCCTTGAAATAAAAAGCACAAACCTCCCAAGCGAAACAAACTTCATCTGGTACTCGAGCACTGTCATGCTTCCTTGGGTTAACTCCATAAATTCCCTCTCCTTGGCCTTCTGGACATGCCTAGGGAAGTATTGTGCATTGAATTCCTTTACAAATTTCTCCCATGGAATCTCCCTGATATTCCTATCTGCATAAGATAAGCTCTTCAAAGTTGTCCACCAGTCGTAGGCATCATCCTTCAACATGAAGGTAGCCAACGGAGTCCTCTCAACTGCCGCACAATCCATGGTATCTAAAGTCTTCTCCAACTCCCTCAGCCAATGAACGGTCTCATCAGGGTTGGGACTATTGGGTTCTCAGGTTTCTCCGGCTCTCCCGCGTAGCGGAAATAAAAATAAAAAACAGAGATCCTTTCCCGTTTCGAAAAATCTAAAAACCAGATTATCGGATAATCGTCCGCAACCGTTCGGTTCCATCGGTGTGACACCGCAAGCCGCGCAAGCGTCCGACCTCTAGCGGAGTCCACGCGATCCTCCTCGTGATGGATATCCTCACGTTCCTCATTCTTCGCAGCCACAAAACTCCCGCCAGTCGCCGCAACGATCGCCGCAACGGGCGAACGATTTCCCGTCGAACGGGAGTCGGAGAAGCGGCAGAGCAGATCTGCGGATCCAGATCTGTCTGGGACGCCAGAGAGAGAGAGAAACAGAGGAGGGGGCTAGGGTTAGCAGCAGCTTGGCCTGCTCAGCTCGTTCGCTACATTTTATACTAACCGCGTGGTTTTTCATAAAAACCCTCGGTTTATATAAAACCCACTTATTTATCCATCGCCTTGAGAATCATTTGTGTGTGACCCTCTAGGCCTAATTACCAGTCCGGTTAATAGCCTAATAAGCCCAATAACTCTTTACTGGCTTTATTAATCAATTAATAACTCTTTATTAATTAATTAATCAATCGAATTGATGTCGCACATCGAATTCGATCAGGCCCTCGATCACATTGGGTGCCAAGCAACACCGCGTGAACCCGGAAGGTATCGGGGTTAAGTAACCCACTCTTTGAACATTTCTGCCGATAGTTACCACGTGGATATAATCCTTCATTCGTACAATGCTCTCGAGTCAACTCAGGGTATGGCGTGTTGTCAAACCCTAACCGGTCGACTCACTTGAATTGGATGCCGCTGATGAATATCGGAAAACTCCTTTCCCGATATTATCGTCTGCTCTGGCCAGGGACTTTTGCGCATCCTTCCTAGAGCATTCTCTCTCATCGTACCGAGAGCGAATGATTCCTTATTGACACACAATTCCCTTCGACAGTATTCCATTGTACCCGATCCGTGGCTGTTTAGAATCCCGTGGTTAGAGATTCATAAACCAAGGTCAAAGCATAGAAGTCCACCGACAAGGTGTCCTTGGTGTCTCAGGTCTGAGGACCATCTACGCAACTGCGACAATAGAATCAAGCTGGTTGACAGTGAGGTACAGTACCATCCAGCGATTCAGTCGAATCAATTCAGTGAACTCATTCTCCAATGAGCACCTACAGATTCGCCTTAGTGTCTCCACACAAGTGACTTATGAGATCAGTCACCTTCATCATATGAGCAAGAGTAATCTGTACTAGTCTAACCGGATACCCGATGTCCTTCTCAGATATCCTCCGACTAGGAACGATTAAGAATATGTGTGTTTAAGTGATCAGTCTCACTAGTATGATCTCATCATAATCTGATCACTATTACACATATTCACGGACTTCATTATGAGACGATAATTCATACGATTTACACACAATGAATATTATGCCATTATATTAATAAATGAACGAGATTTACATAGTCAGATTGGCTTGTAGGCCACCTAAGACTAACAGGGACGACCGGTAAAATGAGGCAGCTTCAGCTTTAGGAATCTCTCCAGAGCAGCTGAAGGCCCTCCCCGAGTATTAGAACTCTAACTAGGGTCTCAAGTCTGGTATCTAGCCATCGTGTCCATCATAGCCTCCATAAAACGCTCCATATTCGGCCTACCGGCCTCAGATCCACTAGGAACATCTCCCCGCTTTTTAATAACTTGCACTCTCTTCCTAGGAGCCATCTAATCGCCTACAATCACAAAAATAAAAAAATTCTAATTAGAATCTCAAAACCTACACTACCGTCGTCCCTGTACGGGATAATATAATTATTTTTTGAAATTACAATATTTAACCTGGTTACTCATCTATTTGCCAGACTGGAGGCTCTAATACATGTTGGATTTTCTCGGGTTTCTCCGGATCGCTCACGCAGCGGAAAATAAAATAAAATAGCGATCTGTTTTCCCGTTTCGAAAAACAAAAATCGATTATCGGATAATCGAAGTTCTCACCGTGTGCGGATTCGAATTCGCAACCGTTCGGTTCCGTCGGTGCGACACCGCAAGCCGCGCAAGCGCCCGGCCTCTAGCAAAGTCCACGCGATCCTCCTCGCGATAGATATCCTCACGTTCCTCGTTCTTCGCAGCCCACGAAACCTCCGCCGGTTGCCGCAACGATCGCCGCAACGCGCGGACGATTTCCCGTCGAACGAGATTCGGACAAGCGGCGGAGCAGATCTGAATCTGTCTGGACGCCAGAGAGAGAGAGAAACAAAGGAGGGGCGGCTAGGGTTAGCAGCAGCTTGGCCTGCTCAGCCCGTTCGCTATGTTTTATACTAACCGCACGGTTTTTCATAAAAATCCCCGGTTTGTATAAAACCCACTTATTTATCCATTGCCTTGAGAATCATTTGCGTGTGACCCTCTCTAGGCCCAAGTACCAGTCCAGTTAATGGCCCAACAAGCCCAGAGACTCCTCACTGGCTTTATTAATCAATTAATAACTCTTTATTAATTAATTAATCAATCGAATTGATGTCGCACATCAAATTCGACCGGGCCTCCGATCACGTTGGGTGCCCAGCAACACCGCGTGAACCCGGAAGGTATTTGGGTTAAGTAACCCACTCTTGGAACCTTTCCGCCGACAGTTACCGCGTGGATATAATCCTTCATTCGTACAATGCTCTCGAGTCAATTAAGGGTATGGCGTGCTGTCAAACCCTAACTGGTCGACTCACTTGGATTGGATGCCGCTGATGAATATCGGAAAACTCATTTTCCGATATTATTGTCCTCCCTGGCCAGGGACTTCCGCGCATCCTTCCTAAAGCATTCTCTCTCTAAGTACCGAGAGCGAACGATTCCTTATTGACACACAATTCCCTTCGACGGTATTCCGCTGTACCCAATCCTTGGCGTATTAGAATCTCGTGGCTAGAGATTCGTAAACCAAGGTCAAAGCACAGAAGTCCACCGACATGGTATCCTTGGTGTCTCAGGTCTGAGGACCATCCACGCAACTGCGATAATAGAATCAAGCTGGTTGACAGTGAGGTACAATACCATCCAGCGATTCAATCGGATCAGTTCAGTGAACTCATTCTCCAATGAGCACCTACATATTCGCCTTAGTGTCTCCACACAAGTGACTTATGAGATCAGTCACCCTCATCATATGAGCAGGAGTAATCTGTACTAGTCTAACCGGATATCCGATGTCCTTCTCGGATATCCTCCGACTAGGAACGATTAAGAATATGTGTGTTTAAGTGATCAGTCTCATTAGTATGATCTCATCATAATCTGATCACTATAGCACATATTCACGGACTTCATTATGAAACGATAATTAATGTGATTTACACATAATGAATATTATGCCATTATATTAATAAATGAACGAGATTTACATAGTCAGATTGGCTTGTAGGCCACCTAAAACTAACAATCTCCCACTTGGACTAAAGCCAATCACCTTTATACAATAAGCCTATAGACTCTAGCTGACGCTCAAACACAATTTGAGCCAACGGCTTCGTCAGTGTATCTGCTACATTGTCGACGGAGTGAGGGAGGTAGAAATACATCAGAGAATGAGAGAGGGAGAGATACGCAGATCTCTATTTATTAACAATTAATAAACATCCATCATTCATCTACGATCCACACAAACACATCATTCATCACATGAACAATTAAATAAGTGCATATCCATGACCACGGTGTGTTTTAAACATCCACACATGATTCAGCGCATCACATGGCTAAAATAAAAGAGTTTTCAAAATATATAATTTTGACTTTCAAAAAAAATTGGGATCCAATCAAAATTAGTGTTTGAATTTCGAAAACACGTTTAATTAACTTAACATGCAATTAAATCAAAATTTAAAAGCAATAAACACACATCACATGCGCACACACTCCGAATTAATAATTCCATATTATTCCATGTCAATTAGAACAATTCTAATAATCTAACATTTAAATTAAACCCCATTAATAATCTAACAATTATACTATTAAAGACTAATCTAACTCTTAGATTAATCCAACAAAGTTAATTAATAATTTAACATTTAAATTAATAATCAATTATAATTAATTATTAACTACTAACCTAACATTTAGATTAGTCATTTAATGTTAATTATCAATTTAACTCTGAAACCAATAATTAACACTAACTAATTAATAATTAATTAAATCTAACTCTTAGATTAGACAATTAAAGTTATCATTAATTTAACTATTAAATTAATAACTAACTCAAATATTAATTAACAATTAGCTGAGATAATAGTTAATAATCTAACAATTAGACTAATGACTATTAATAACTAATTTAACATTTAAATTAGTTAAATTGAGGTTAATAATAAATTTAACATTTAAATTAATATTAACCCCAATTAATTAACAACTAATAATTAATCCAATTGTTAATATATTTTGGTAATGATTCAAAATCAATTTAAGTCCATTTAAATAAAATAATTGAAAAATAAATTTAATTTTCAAAACTGTTTTGAATTTTAAAACTTATTTTCAATTTCAATTTTATATAAATGGGCATTGGGGTTTTAAGATTCAAAACAAGGAAGGCCCAAATGGGCTCAGCCAGGATGGGAACCTGGTCCACTGGTTCGACCCAGGGGCTCGGACTGGTGCCACCCCTTGCTCGGCCAGGTGCGGTCCCGGGCTCGGCCAGGGGCCTGGACCCGGGGCACCCTGGACCGAGCCAGGGTCCAACTGGCTCGCCCGGTTCGCCAGACCGGCCCCTCCCCCATCCCCAGCCTGAGACCCCCTTTCCCTTTCACAGAAACCCTAACCTGCTTTTGCAGGTTAGGCGGCGGCGGATGGGGCGCTGCCGGCGGCCGGCCCGACGCTGCCCGGGCTCGCCGGCGACATCCCCGGCGCCGGCAGGCCCACTGGCGCCGGCGAGGGCCCTCTCTAGATGCAGTGATAGCCCCTTTAAAGCCCCAAAAAATCTGATTTTCAGGGTGTCAAAACCCGAATTTGGGGCTTGAATTTGCAGCCCTCCAAGGGCACTCCGGCGCCGACAAAGATATCGGATGTGCAGTGGTGACTATCCTCTAGAGATCCGGGCATCCGGGCCGCCATCCCAACGGTTGGGAATCGCTTACGAAGCCGCCGAAAACTCCCCGTTCATCGTCCCACGAAAAACACAAAACACCCCAAATAAAATCCGAAAAATCACAGAAAAATAATCTAATTATTTGTGTTCATCTTATGAACACTATTTCGTCATTTTAATCGGATTATACGCATGGAATAACTCATGAAAAAATTAATTGGGAGATCGAAACGGGACGAGAAACAGTGGAACTTGGCTCTGATACTACTGTTGGATTTTCTCGGGTTTCTCCGGATCGCTCACGCAGCGGAAAATAAAATAAAACAGCGATCCGTTTTCCCGTTTTGAAAAACAAAAATCGATTATCGGATAATCGAAGTTCTCACCGTGTGAGGATTCGAATCCGCAACCGTTCGGTTCCGTCGGTGTGACACCGCAAGCCGCGCAAGCGTTCGGCCTCTAGCAAAGTCCACGCGATCCTCCTCACGACGGATATCCTCACGTTCCTCGTTCTTCGCAGCCTACGAAACCTCCGCCGATTGCCGCAACGATCGCCGCAACGCGCGGACGATTTCCCGTCGAACGGGATTCGGAGAAGCGGCGGAGGAGGTCTGGATCTGTCTGGACGCCAGAGAGAGAGAGAAACAGAGGAGGGGCGGCTAGGGTTAGCAGCAGCTTGGCATGCTCAGCCCGTTCGCTATGTTTTATACTAACCGTGCAGTTTTTCATAAAAAACCCTGGTTTGTGTAAAACCCACTTATTTATCCATCGCCTTGAGAATCATTTGCGTGTGACCCTCTAGGCCCAAGTACCAGTCCAGTTAATGGCCCAACAAGCCCAGTGACTCCTCACTGGCTTTATTAATCAATTAATAACCCTTTATTAATTAATTAATCAATCGAATTGATGTCGCACATCGAATTCGACCGGACCTCCGATCACGTTGGGTGCCAAGCAACACCGCATGAACCCGGAAGGTATTGGGGTTAAGTAACCCACTCTTGGAACCTTTACGCCGACAGTTACCGCGTGGATATAATCTTTCATTCGTACAATGCTCTCGAGTCAACTCAGGGTATGGCGTACTGTCAAACCCTAACCGGTCGACTCACTTGGATTAGATGCCGCTAATGAACATCGGAAAACTCCTTTCTCGATATTATCGTTCGCCCTGGCCAGGGACTTCCACGCATCCTTCCTAGAGCATACTCTCTCTAAGTACTGAGAGCGAATGATTCCTTATTGACACACAATTCCCTTCGACGGTATTCCGCTGTACCTAATCCTTGGCGTATTAGAATTCTGTGGCTAGAGATTCGTAAACCAAGGTCAAAGCACAGAAGTCCATCGACAAGGTGTCCTTGGTGTCTCAGGTCCGAGGACCATCTACGCAACTACGACAATAGAATCAAGCTGGTTGACAGTGAGGTACAATACCATCCAGCGATTCAATCGGATCAGTTCAGTGAACTCATTCTCCAATGAGCACCTACAGATTCCCCTTAGTGTCTCCACACAAGTGACTTATGAGATCAGTCACCCTCATCATATGAGCAGGAGTAATCTGTACTAGTCTAACCGGATATCCGATGTCCTTCTCGGATATCCTCCGACTATGAACGATTAAGAATATGTTTGTTTAAGTGATCAGTCTCATTAGTATGATCTCATCATAATCTGATCACTATAGCACATATTCACGGACTTCATTATAAAACGATAATTAATGCGATTTACACATAATGAATATTATGCCATTATATTAATAAATGAACGAGATTTACATACTCAGATTGGCTTGTAGGCCACCTAAAACTAACAATACCAACTGTAACAACCCGCCACCCTATAATCAGGGATCCGATTACTAAATGGGTACCAAATCATTAAATTTGGAGCCAAATCAAGATCTCGATAAGTCTGGGAAATAAATGATAAACTAAGCTAAACACCCACATCACATCGAATTATGAAAGAAGTGCAGAAATTAAAAATTATTACAATTCGACTTGACTCAGCAAATAATTACATATTCCAACAAAAAAGAAATAATTAAGTGTACAGGCCAGAAAAGTAAATAACAACTACATCGGGGCATACCCCAGAACAGCGGTAGCTGGTGCGCAACCCAAGGCAACACTCTCCTCGCTATGCCTGCCAGGAACCCTCACCTGAAAACCGCAAGGGGTGAGTCTCATCGAAAAAGGCTCAGTAGGGATCCTTCGATCCCCACCATCCATTTACGCACCCACAAGTACAACAACACAAATATAGGCAATTTAAATAGATAAAGCAGTAAACACAACTCCCAGATTTCGATGTAAAACACATGCATTCATAACAGTAACATGCACGACTCTGAAACGACTCCGCCACGGAGTCCACAACTAGCGTCTCGGCTAAACACACAAACCACGCGACCGAACGCGGAAAACACCGACCCGTTGAGACCAAACAGCAACCTCTTAGATAGCGCGTTGGCTCCTCCGGCCTGACAGGCTCCAGGTGGTTCTGCTTCCCCCAACACGAGTGACACTCCGAATGTCCCACTCCCACACCGGTACTAGCTATACCCGGGGTACACCAGGTGACCCTCTCTCTAGGCGTCATCCCACCACTCCCACACCGGCACCGTGTCACTTCCACACTGACACAGGGTGCCTAAGCGCTAACAACTGTCAATCTAGACCCACGATCGCACAAAACGCAACACGGTGCGATCCGATCACGTAGAAATCATCGTCCTCGAGTATGTTTTCAAGCATGCAATTGACCAAACTATCTAACAATGTAACACATGTTAATTGCATGGATTAATGAGATTCTGTCTAGAATCGCGTCGCCCATGGCCGACGTCATTCAAGACTCCTAAACTGGTTCATACGATAAATGGCCTCAAAATGGCCTAAAACACGTCGTGCAAGGTAGTTACCTTTTAAAAGGCATCGCTGTCCCTCGTCACCTAATCACGACAAAAACAGAACCAGGCCTCAGAGTGATCCAAACTAAATCGCGTCGTTCAAAGGAGTCTCCATTTGAATGGCGTCGCTGTCCCTGGACGCTATTCAATGTAGAGACAGAATCTGTTATCTGGGATAAATCACGTCGTGAGTGGAAGCTGTCTTTTAAATGGCGTCACTGTCCCCAGAAGCCATTTAACCCTCACAGATAGGTCTTCCCTCCGCCTTCCCCCAATTCACAAGGTGGGATTTTCTCCCCCAAATCGCACATAAACATCAAAAAAATAGAGGAGTAGGAGGAGAACCCAAATACCCAATAAAAACCCACAATTCCTAATTTTGTGATATTAGCATTTTCACCACAAAAATCTCCTAAACATGCTTGAAAGCGGGAAAACATGATTTTAAACAAAACATTGCGAGAATCGTCACTCTACCGGTTACTCGAACTCCTTCGAGCTCCAAGCCGCCGAACCGCCACGCCACGAGCCGCCGCCAGTACCGCCGTGGACGCCATTACTCTACCGGGACGTCGGCCGCCGTTCGGAGAGAAATGCGTCGCGGAGGAAATGGTAGTGGTAGTGGTGGAGGTTAGGAGGTTGATAAAGTAGAGGGAGAGGAGGAATGGGGAGAGGAAAGGAAGGAGAAGAGGGAAAAGGGCGCCGGAGGTTCGGAGAGAAAGAGGAGGAGAGAGAAATAAGTGGAGAGAATGAGGAAAAGGAGGGAGGGTTCGCGAGGTCAAACTGAAACTAGATAAAATACGTCGTCCAAGGCTGACGTCATTCAGATGACAAGAAGGGTCGCAAACTGACATATCATGGTCGTATCCTAAATGGCGTCGTCCATACAAGACGTCATTCAGACGATAAGTCCGGGGCCGTACTCCCACGGCCCAACACCAGCCCACGTGGCGTCTACGTGGCACAACCTAAAACGCGTCCACCTAACCGAACGCCGTTTGAACTGCGTCGAGAATACAAGCCCCAGCCCCACAAGGCCCCAAACCAAGGGATCCGACCCCGAAACTGACCCGATAACCGAATCCGAAACCTCAATCCTTACACTACCTATATATGTTATCTCTTCAAGTGTCTTGAGAGACATTCCTTTTGACAGATAAATTTTATGTCTCATTAGAATGAGACCTCTATTGAAATTTTTCATGCCAAACCTTTTGACTATGGTGTCTATATATATGGATTGGGATAATCCAAGCATCCTTTTGGATCTATCTCTATAGATCCTTATTCCTAGAATATAAGATGCCTCTCCCAAATCCTTCATAGAGAAATTCATGGATAACCATATCTTTACTAATGACAACATTCTTACATCATTCCCAATGAGTAGAATGTCATCAACGTAAAGTACTAAAAAGATAACCGCACTCCCACTGGTCTTTCACAAGATTCATCTTCATTCTTAATGAAATCATAAGATTTAATTGCTTCATCAAATCTTAAGTTTCAAGTTCGGGAGCCTTATTTTAATCCATAAATATATCTTTGCAACCTGCACACTTTACTTGGATACTCTTTGGAAGTGAATCATTCAGGTTGTATCATATACACCTCTTCCCTAAGGTTGCCGTTAAGAAACATTGTTTTCATATCTATTTGTCATATTTCATAATCATAGAATGAAGCAATGGCAAGAAGTATTCTGATTGACTTAATTATGGCAACTGGGAAAAAGTTTCGTCATAATCAATTCCTTATCTTTGACGATACCCTTTCGCTACCAGTCTTGCCTTGTAAGTGTCAATCTATCCATCTGCTCCGATCTTTCTTTTAAAGATCTATTTACTGCCAATAGAAACTATTCCTTTTGGCAGATTAACTAAGTTCTAAACTTGGTTGGCATACATGGACTAAATTTCTAAATTCATTGCCTCTTGTCATTTCTCTTATTCTTGACTATTCATGGCCTCTTGGTAGGTTTGAGGATCATCATCCTCATTTAAGTACACTATTGGATTGCCGTCATCAATATGTCCAACATATCTTTCAGGCTACTTAGGCACTCTACCAGATCTGCGAATTTCTTGTGTATTCTTCTGAATAGGTTCTTGAGTGAATGTCTCATCAGATGAGTCAGCATTGATTTGTAAGTCTGAAATTTCTTCCAGTCCTATATTGCTCCCACTGTCTTCTTTTAAAAGATATTCTTTCTCTAAGAAAATAGTTCTTTTTGCGACAAACACCCTTTGATCACTGGGTTGATAGAAATAATATCTAAAAATCTCTTTTGGATATCCCACAAACCTACATTTTTCTGTCCTGGAATCCAGTTTATCTGGATCATGTCTCTTTACATGTATACGACAACCCCAAACTCTAACATACTTAAAGTCTGGTTTTTTCCCTTTCTATATCTCATATAGAGTGAAAGATACTGACTTACTAGGAACCTTGTTCAACATATATGCAGCAGACAGTAGTGCATATCCCCATAAAGAAATTGGAAGTTTAGCATAACTCATCATTGATCGTGTAAGGACTGAGGTTTCGGGTTCGGTATTCGGGTCGGGTTCGGGCCGGATCCCCTGGTTTGGACCCTGAGGGGGGAGGTCTTGAGAGTTTTGACTGAATGACGTCTGCACTTCTCGACGCCTTTCAAAATGCGTCAGGTTGTGTGGACGCCATTTAAGTCTGCTTGCTGTTGTGCCACGTGGGCGGGTTTCGGGCCGCGAGAGTACGGCCCCTGTCTCGTCATCTGAACGGCGTCAGTAATGCACGACGCGATTCAGACTGCGACTCTGCGATGTCAGTGTACGGTGCCTGACATGTCGTCTGAACGGCGTCCGTGGTGGTCGACGCGTTTTAGAGCGCTGTCAGTACGGCCTGTCCTGTCACCTGATAGGCGTCTGTCTCTATCGATGCGTTTTAGCCAGTTTCTGATTGACCCCGCGAGCCTCCCCTTCTTTCTCTCATTCTCGCCTTCACCCTCTCTCTCCTCGTCCTCTCCGCCTCTCCGACCCTCTTTTCCCCTTTCCCTTCCTCTTCTTCCTCTTCCACCACTCTAACACCTCCCTACCTCTCACCTCTACCTCCGCCACTTCCTTCGCGGCGTTCCATTCTCCGGACGGCGGCCGACATCCCAGCGGAGTGGCGACGTCCTCAGGGGTACCGGCGGCGGTCTGCGGTGCGGCGGGTCGGCAGCACGGAGCTTGGAAGAGTTCAAGACCCGGTAGGGGGACGAACCTTGCATGGACTGTGGTTATCTTGCTCGTGATTTCCTTGGCGTGGCATGATGTGTTTTGGGTTAGAATGAGCATGTTTAGGGGGTTTTCTTGTGGGAATGGCCGTGTTCGGGATTGTGGAATTGTAGCATGCTTGTGGTAGTTTGATTTCCCGTTTCACCCCCTTCCGTTTTGGGCGTTTTGGGGTATTTGGGGTTAAGGGGAGAAACCCTCGGGTTGAACCATGGAACCAGGTTTCTGGCGCTAAACGGCGTCGTGCCTGGTCGACGCCCTTTCGAAGGACATCGGGCCAGTATGACGCCATTTAGGCAGAAATCCCCCCTGTTCGAAGTTCCATGAGTGTGGGGTTCTGGCGCTAAATGACATCATGTCTGGACGACGCCATTTCGAATGGCGACGTGCCAGCATGACGCCATTTAGGAAGGAAAATCCCCCGCCTGAGGCTTCTGCAACTCTGGAATTATGGTGTGAATGGCGTCTGTGGACTCTGACGCGTTTTAAACGGCGGCTTCCCAGGACGGCGCGTTTTAGGGCATAATCTGATTCAAATGAACCTGTTTGAGGGGCTTGAATGGCGTCGACCTCGGTCGACGCGATTCAAGACAGAACTGCATTAACTCCTGTTATTAACACATGTTTCACGGTTGGATAGTTCAAATGCATGCTTTAAATTGTACGCTGAGACGGAGGTTTACTGTGTGAATGGAATCATGTTATGTGTGTATGTGTGCTTATGAGAATATGGAATCGGAATAACTATGGTTTACGTATGTCACCTTGGGTCGATGGGGAAGGGCCATGGTGTCTGTGAGGCATTGTGCCGTACCGGTGGGAGGAGTGGTACATGTTGTGTTTTACCTTTGGCTGAGGGAAGCAGAACCACCTTGAGCCCGTCGGGCCGGAGTAGCCGGTGCGCTATCCGAGGGGTTGCTGTTTGGTCTCAGCGGGTCGTGGTTTCCCTGTTTGTCGTGGCAGCTTCCGGTACGTTTCCTGCTGTGGAGCTGGTTGTGGTACTGTTGGAGTTGTTTTACCCCTTTAGCCACTGGGCCTGATGTGACCTTTGATCAAGGTTACGAGTGGTACCCTTCGCCCTTTGGCCTGACGCATTCCGGGAGGTTAGGGTTGTGGGTAGTTCCTGTAGCTTCGGCTTGACGGGGGTTCGCCGGTCCCCAGGGCCCTCCTGAAGCGCCGAGGCCTGGCGTGGAGGAAATCCGGTCGGTAGGATAGTAGTCTAGACTGCTTGTGTGCACACGTAGCTGGGCAGTGGTGGTTCACTGGTCCCAGCTAGTCCTAGTCTGACTCACTGCCTCACCCTATGGTGCCCCGGAACACTGTAGGGGCGGACAGGCGTGAGTGTTGGTGGTGTTGTGAGACGTGACTTTGTGTTGGGTTCTTCGGGTTACTTAGAACTGTTCCTGCTTCACTGCTTATGCATACGTTTCATATCAGGTTAGAGAGCTATGTTTACTGCTTTGTTTAATTGCCATATATCTGTATTATTGCTCTTGTGGGTGTGTGAGTGGGAGGCGAGGGATCGGATGATCCCTACTGAGCCCAATTCTGGTGTGGCTCACTCCCTGCGGTTTCAGGTGTGGACCTCGTGGCGTGTGGCGGCGTGTGGTGTCTTCTCGGTGTGCGGGCCAGCAGTTGTCTCTATTCCGGGGTATGCCCCGATGTTGTTGTACTTTACTTCTGCCTGTACTTATTTAATTTGTTGGACCATGTAATTATTGTTGGACTGTATACGGACATTGCTATCTTCCTTCCTGCGCACTTGTTATATCTTGTAGTCCGTGTGATTGTTATATTTAGCCTTGTTTAACGCTTACTCTTCCAGATGTGTTGTGTGAGATCTGGGTGCGAACCCGCAGTTAATGGGCCGACATCCATTTAGTGATCGGGTCTCCGGTCATAGGATGGCGGGTCGTTACAGATGGTATCAGAGCTCAGTCTGGTCGAGTATGTGGTAAACTAGGTTAGATATTATAGTCCAACAATAAGTACGAGTCTGTACAGGCGATGGCTGCTGGTGTAGATTGGTAGGTTTTGACGTGTTTTGGTTCGATTTTCGTGTTTGTGGGGTAGTGATGGCACCGAAGAGGAGAGTTCCGTTGGCTCGTGGTTCGAGAGCAGATGATGGTGGTTCGAGGGCAGAAGGACATAATGTGGATCGTTTCATGGAAGCTATGATTGGGGCTATGTCTAGATACCAGCAGGGAGATGGAAGTGAGGGGTCCAATTCCCGAGGTGGCCAGTCCATGGTGATGGAGCGGTTCTTGAAGTTGAAGCCCCCTTCTTTCACGGGTCAACCTGTTCCAGACGCAGCGGCTCATTGGATTAAGGAAGTAGAGAAGACATTTGATGTTCTTGAATGTGCTGAGAGTGACAAGACCTTGTTGGCGACCTACTTACTGAAGGACGATGCTTATGATTGGTGGGTTACCATCAAGGGGATGATGTTTCCAGATAGGTCTTTGAGAGAGATTACTTGGGAAGGCTTTACGAGAGAGTTTAGTGGACAGTATTTTCCGAGGCACGTTCGGAGGGCCAAGGAAAGGGAGTTTATGGAATTGGTGCAGGATGGTATGTCAGTTCTAGAATATCAGATGAAATTTGTAGTTCTGGGGAGATTTGCTCCACACATATCTGAGCATGAGGATCTTAGGACAGAGAAATTTGTGGATGGACTTCGGCATGATCTGAGGGAATTCGTGGCAGCCCATTGTTGTAAGGATCTGGCGTCAGCAGTTCGGTGCGCGGCAGCGGTGGAGATTCAATTCCAACAAATGGCGAAGGAGTCAGAGCAATCAGCGCAAGGGAAGCAGCAAGGCAGGGATAGATCAGTGGTCTTTTCGTCAGGCGGTTCGAGTTCCTTTGAGCTGGAGTTCCAAGAGGTACCTTGTGACGAGGATGAAGATGGTTCGGTTCAGCAGATGCAGACGGAGGTCAGCTGGCAACAGGAAGCGAGGCGGGACGCTGCGGATCGTTGTCCCCGTTGTGGCAAGTATCATGGCAATCGGATATGTCCATTGATCACTGGTAGCTGTTTTGGCTGTGGTAGGAAGGGACATCTCGCGAGGAACTGTCCCCAGAAGAATAAGACAGGTCAGGAGCCGAGTGGTCAGTAGGAGCCCGGGGCGTTGAGTGGTGTTGCGTCTCTTGGTGGAGGTTCGAGATATCAGGCTAGAGGAGCGCTTTTGTCTTGTCTTATTCGGAGGTGATTGTGAACTCTTGTGGTACTTTTATGTACTTGGGTAATGTACTTGGGTTTGGTGGAGAATCAGTTTTGTAATATGTGCCTTGTTAATGTGTGGTTATTTTGATCTATCAGCTTTTTGTCAAAATCGAGAATCTTGGTTAGATTGGTGAGAATTTCTTTGGCTAGTTACGTGGAGCCCAGTGGGTCTGAGCGGTGAGAATGATCGTTGTGAATTGTGTTGCCGGTATGTGATGGTTAGTCGAGATTATCGTGAGCGGTTACAAATTTCGAAGACGAAATTCTTTTAAGAGGGGGAGAATGTAAGGACTGAGGTTTCGGGTTCGGTATTCGGGTCGGGTTCAGGCCGGATCCCCTGGTTTGGACCCTGAGGGGGGGGTCTTGAGAGTTTTGACTGAACGTCTGCACTTCTCGACGCCTTTCAAAAGGCGTCAGGTTGTGTGGATGCCATTTAAGTCTGCTTGCTGTTGTGCCACGTGGGCGGGTTTCGGGCCGCGAGAGTACGGCCCCTGTCTCGTCGTCTGAACGGCGTCAGTAATGCACGACGCGATTCAGACTGCGACTCTGCGATGTCAGTGTACGGTGCCTGACATGTCGTCTGAACGGCGTTCGTGGTGGTCGACGCGTTTCAGAGCGCTGTCAGTACGGCCCCTCCTGTCACCTGATAGGCGTCTGTCTCTATCGATGCGTTTTAGCCAGTTTCTAATTGACCCCGCGAGCCTCCCCTTCTTTCCCTCATTCTCGCCTTCACCCTCTCTCTCCTCGTCCTCTCCGCCTCTCCAACCCTCTTTTCCCCTTTCCCTTCCTCTTCTTCCTCTTCCACCACTCCAACACCTCCCTACCTCTCACCTCTACCTCCACCACTTCCTTCGCGGCGTTCCATTCTCCGGACGGCGGCCGACGTCTCGGCGGAGTGGCGACGTCCTCGGGGGTACCGGCGGCGGTCTGCGGTGCGGCGGGTCGGCAGTACGGAGCTTGGAAGAGTTCAAGAACCGGTAGGGGGACGAACCTTGCATGGACTGTGGTTATCTTGCTCGTGATTTCCTTGGCGTGGCATGATGTGTTTTGGGTTAGAATGAGCATGTTTAGGGGGTTTTCTTGTGGGAATGGCCGTGTTCGGGATTGTGGAATTGTAGCATGCTTGTGGTAGTTTGATTTCCCGTTTCACCCCGTTCCGTTTTGGACGTTTTGGGGTGTTTGGGGTTAAGGGGAGAAACCCTCGGGTTGAACCATGGAACCAGGTTTCTGGCGCTAAACGGCGTCGTGCCTGGTCGACGCCTTTTCGAAGGACGTCGGGCCAGTATGACGCCATTTAGGCAGAAATCCCCCCTGTTCGAAGTTCCATGAGTTTGGGGTTCTGGCGCTAAATGACGTCATGTCTGGACGACGCCATTTCGAATGGCGACGTGCCAGCATGACGCCATTTAGGAAGGAAAATCCCCCGCCTGAGGCTTCTGCAACTCTGGAATTATGGTGTGAATGGCGTCTGTGGACTCTGACGCGTTTTAAACGGCGGCTTCCTAGGACGGCGCCTTTTAGGGCATAATCTGATTCAAATGAACCTGTTTGAGGGGCTTGAATGGCGTCGACCTCGGTCGACGCGATTCAAGATAGAACTGCATTAACTCCTGTTATTAACACATGTTTCACGGTTGGATGGTTCAAATGCATGCTTTAAATTGTACGCTGAGACAGAGGTTTACTATGTGAATGGAATCATGTTATGTGTGTATGTGTGCTTATGCGAATATGGAATCGGAATAACTGTGGTTTACGTATGTCACCTTGGGTCGATGGGGAAGGGCCATGGTGTCTGTGAGGCATTGTACCGTACCGGTGGGAGGAGTGGTACATGTTGTGTTTTACCTTTGGTTGAGGGAAGCAGAACCACCTTGAGCCCGTCGGGCCGGAGTAGCCGGTGCGCTATCCGAGGGGTTGCTATTTGGTCTCAGCGGGTCGGGGTTTCCCTGTTTGTCATGGCAGCTTCCGGCGCGTTTCCTGCTGTGGAGCTGGTTGTGGTACTGTTGGAGTTGTTTTACCCCTTTAGCCACTGGGCCTGATGTGACCTTTGATCAAGGTTACGAGTGGTACCCTTCGCCCTTTGGCCTGACGTAGCCCGGAAGGTTAGGGTTGTGGGTAGTTCCTGTAGCTTCGGCTTGACGGGGGTTCGCCGGTCCCCAGGGCCCTCCTGAAGCGCCGAGGCCTGGCGTGGAGGAAATCCGGTCGGTAGGATAGTAGTCTAGACTGCTTGTGTGCACACGTAGCTGGGCAGTGGTGGTTCACTGGTCCCAGCTAGTCCTAGTCTGACTCACTGCCTCACCCTATGGTGCCCCGGAACACTGTAGGGGCGGACAGGCGTGAGTGTTGGTGGTGTTGTGAGACGTGACTTTGTGTTGGGTTCTTCGGGTTACTTAGAACTGTTCCTGCTTCACTGCTTATGCATACGTTTCATATCAGGTTAGAGAGCTATGTTTACTGCTTTGTTTAATTGCCATATATCTGTATTATTGCTCTTGTGGGTGTGTGAGTGGGAGGCGAGGGATCGGATGATCCCTACTGAGCCCAATTCTGGTGTGGCTCACTCCCTGCGGTTTCAGGTGTGGACCTCGTGGCGTGTGGCGGCGTGTGGTGTCTTCTCGGTGTGCGGGCCAGCAGCTGTCTCTATTCCGGGGTATGCCCCGATGTTGTTGTACTTTACTTCTGCCTGTACTTATTTAATTTGTTGGACCATGTAATTATTGTTGGACTGTATACGGACATTGCTATCTTCCTTCCTGCGCACTTGTTATATCTTGTAGTCCGTGTGATTGTTATATTTAGCCTTGTTTAACGCTTACTCTTCCAGATGTGTTGTGTGAGATCCGGGTGCGAACCCGCAGTTAATAGGCCGACATCCATTTAGTGATCGGGTCTCCGGTCATATGATGGCGGGTCGTTACAGATCGACCCATATCTAATATAGTACAATTCCTCCTTTCTGACACACCATTTAATGTGGTATATACGGAGGTGTCCACTGAGAATGGATGCCATTATTCTTTAAATATTGTGTGAATTTTGTACTTAAGTATTCACCCCCTCGATGAGATCGAAGAGCCTTAATACTCTTTCAGTTTGTTTCTCAACTTCATTTTAAAATTCTTTAAATTTCTCAAAGACTTCTGACATATATTTCTTATAGTCATATCTTGGGAAATCATCTGTAAATGAAACGAAGTATGAGTAACCTCCCATAGAATGAGTGGACATTGGACCACATACATCACTATGTATTAGTTCCAATAATTCCTTAGCCATTTCTCCATATCCAGATAATGGAACTTCAATCATTTTTTCTATGAGACAAACTTCACAAGTTGCAAATGATTTATAATCAAATGGATCAAGGTATCCATTTTTTTGCAACTTAATAATCATGTTCTTATTTATATGACCCAGCCTACAATGTCATAGGTATGCCTTATTCACATCTTTATCTACTTGTTCAAGAGACTTATTTACTAGACATACATCATATGCGATATCAAGCAAATACAAACTATTGTGTAAATATTCAGAAGCAAACAATTTGTCTCTTAGATTAATAGAACAACCATTATTCTCAAGTCTCAATGAATATCCTTCTTTATCTAAACAAGAAATATAAATGATATTCGTAATGATAGTTGGAACAAATAATAATCTTTAAGTTCCAAAATATCTCCTGAAGGCATCTTGAGTCTTACTTCCCTACAGCTAATGCAGCAACCTTTGTTCCATTTCCAAGTCTCAGATCCACGTCTCCACGATTCAGTCTTCTTCTACTTGTTAGTACCTGCAAGTTGTTGCAGATATGAGAAACACATCCAATATCTAATACCCAAGATGTAGATTCTCTATAAGATAAGTTGAGATCAATTATGAGTATACCTGAAGCTTCTCCTTTGCCTTCTCTGCTAAATAAATCTTACAATTTCTTTTCCAGAATCCTTCCTTATGACAGTGAAAATATTGACATTTATCATTATTAGCCTTTGCTTTGTCCTTTTGAACAACTAGTTTGATTTTCACTGGCTTCTTGGCCTTTCTTTTCTTAAAGGTTTGTCCTGCTTTCCTTTTCTTATTGGTTTTATCAACAAGCAGAACATGTGGCTTATCCTTTTGGATGGTACCCTCAGTTGTCTTCAGCATATTGTGTAGCTCAGTCAGTATAACCTTAATTTTATTCATATTGAAGTTAATGATAAACCGTAAAAAAGAATATGGTAAGGACTGAAAGATTAGATCGATGCTCAAGTCATCATTCATAACAAAACCTGTAACGACCCGCCACCCTATAATCGGGGATCCGATTACTAAATGGGTACCGAATCATTAATTTGGAACCAAACCAGGATCTAGTAAGTCTGGGAAATAAATAATAAACTAAGCTAAACATTCACATCGCATTGAATGAAATGAAAGTGCAGGAATTAAAATTATTACAATGCGACTCGATACAGCAAATAATTACATACTCCAACTGAAAAGAAATAATTAAACATACAGGCCAGAAATAAATAACAACTACATCGGGGCATACCCCGGAACAACCGCTGAAGGCGCTCAACACGCGGCCGCACACGCCGCTCTAAGTCTGCTGGGAGTCCTCACCTGAAAACCGCAGGGGTGAGTCTCAAGGCAAGACTCAGTAGGCAAGACTCAGTCCGGAGGAGCTCCCTTCCGATGTCTAAGATAGAAGGCTAGAGATGCTGCAGGGAAGACTAAGTAATTTGGCCTGCAGAAAGCGTACCTTTACCTGTTGGATCTAGGGTCCTTATATAGCAATCAATCTCATATGAAGGGCTGATTTTGGTCAGGAATACCTTGTCCGTAGAAACTGCCGAAACCCGATTCCATTTACGAATCTGCATGATCGGGGACCTTGAGCCCCCGGTTCTGATCGGAATAGGGGGATCCTGCCTTGGTGGGGGAGTCCTCCTGCCCAAGAGATGTCAAACTCCTAGAGGACGATTCTAGGGTTCGCTATGCTGATCTGGGACTTGCCCTACCCTGGTGCGATGGTAAGCATGTTCCATCATGTCTTCTGTAGTGCTCAAAAAGAGTATGTGTTCATCATGCTATCATGTGTTTACTATGATTAACAATATGAAAAGAATTGTGATCGCCAGAAATCGAGGGTTTCAAAGGAAAAATGATCGCTTACTAACCTTGCGAATCGGAAGAATATGGGGTTCTTTTGTTTCTCTCTTCCGGCCGGCCGAAAGAAAATAGCCTTCTTTTTCTTTACTCTTGTTCTTCTTTTGTACCTTGTGAAAAATCAAAGAAGTATGAAAACTATGATTAGAACTAAAATAGCATAGTATCTATTCTAATTAAAAATCTAAACATGCAACTAAACTAAAAGAACTCACTTTTGTGGTTTTCTTTTAAACCCCTAAAGGAGGTGTAGGTTTGGAAATTATGAAGTGAGTGTGTGCTATGAATTTATGTAATAAAGAATCATATGAAAAACGAAACTAGAAAGAAACTAGAGAATAAGATGGTTGGTTTGGCTCCTTGAAAGCTTTGATCTTCTTGAGCTTCAATAGAGGAAAATGATGAAGAAATGAGAACTCCTTCTTGTTATCCACGTTTTTCTCCCTTGAGGATCTTCAAACACCTTATAGGAAGCTCTAAATTCTCTAATGGCCAACCTTTTTTAAAGGTCAATGTCCATATGTATTTATAAGAAGTAACTTTAGACTTTTTTGGCCTTCAAAGGGACTCTCCCGCAGCTCAGACTTGTCCTGGACGATTATGAAGGGAATTGGAAACCCTTCCAACTTCTGGAATCAGACTATCTCAGCCAAATCTTATTTATCAGGAAACTCTTAAAACACGTCGCTCAAGGGGGACGTCTTTTAGTTCATTAATGTAGTCAGAATAGAAATAAATCCAGAAAGAGAAATCGAAAATAATTAGGAAACCTAAAAGACGTCATGTAAACGCGACGTGCTTTGGATAATTTAGGAAATTAACTAGAATTAGAAATAGTAAACCTAGGCGGATTAGGACCTAAATGGCGTCGTCTATTCAGTTAAATCCTCTTAAATTTACTAATTTTAATTCCAAATTGATTTCTGCTAAGAATCCAAATGGCGTCGCGCATCAGCGACGTGATTCAACAAATTTCGATAGAAAATCAATAAAAACTAATTAATGATTAAACATCAGACTATTTTGGGGCATTATCATTGTGACATGAAATTTACTTAATATGATGTCAAAATTAGCGTGTCTACAGTCTAAATGTTACATTATTAATTATTAATTCACTAAATTGTTAATTAATTAGAGTTAGTTATTAATTTAAGTATTAAATTTTAGATTAATTAATAAACTAATTTAAGTGTTAAATTAGTAGTTATTAATTAATTAGTATTAATTATTACTTTAAGAGTTAAATTAATAGTTAACATTAATTAACTAATCAAAGAGTTCGATTAGCACTTTTTAGTTAATTAGAGTTAATTGTTAATTTAACTATTAAGTTAATGATTAATTTTTAAATTAACTAATCTAACAGTTAGATTAAAAGTTACTAATTAATTAGTGTTAATTATTAATTTAAGTGTTAAATTAGTAATTAACATTAATTAACTAATCTAAGAGTTAGATTAATAATTAATTATTAATAGTCTAAATGTTAGATTATTAATATTAATTAATTTAAATGTTAGATTTTTTAATTATTAGAAATATTCTAATGGCATAGAATATTATGTAATTATTAATTTGGAGTGTGTGCACATGTGATGCGTGTTTTATATGCTTTTAAATATGATTTAATTGCATGCTAAGATAATAAAATGAGTTTTTGAAATTCAAATGTCAATTTTGATTGAAACCTAACTTTTTGAAAGCCAAAATTTATTTATTTTGAAAACTCTTTTGTTTTAGTCATGTGATGTGCTTATCATGTGTGGAATGAAATAAAACACACCGTGGTCATGGATATATATTTTTAATATTATTCATATGATGAATGATGTGTGTGGATCGTGGATGTGTGATTGGATATTTATTAATTGTTAATAAATAGATGTCTGCGTACCTCTCTCTCTCATACTCCGATGTAATTCTACCTCCCTCTCTCTTATAATCGCCATAAGGCCTTCTTCTATTTACATGTAAATTTGCAATTAATTGTAATCTGATCGAGACAACCGAGGAAAGAACGAAGAGGATCCATAGCTACAACCAGGAAGGCAAAAAGATGCAGATCATTTGCCTATGTGTTTGCATAATGGTCTAATGTAATAATTATCTTACATTATTTGACTGTTGACTCTAGTCAAACTCACTGTGCTATCTATGACCACACTTGACATGTATGTGATACAATGTTTTTATTTTTTATTATGAATCAAAGCAGCCATATTATTTAGTAAATATATACGATATGTTTATATACTATCACTTAAGAGAGACCAAGATAAAAGTTGTCTAAAATCCTCGCTAAATTCTAAGCTGTAACATGAGTAGTTAAGAACTTACCGCGTGGTCCTCTATCGTTATAGTCATAGGATTCGAATTAATTTAGGTAGGTTTGTTGTTCTATCCATAAAGCTTGTTTAACTGTAAGGAGAGACTATGGCTATAGCATAAGATGTCTATTGATTGGGGTAGAGGAACCATGTAGCCTTGTTGTGCTATCCACAAAGGTTCCATGCAAATCTATGCTCGTCACATAATGATGGTAATACTTAGACCAGAATTAACAGTTTGTTGTGCTATCCACAAGGACATTAAATCTCTGACGGCTGAAGAAATGATCGGATATTGTAAGGAGTTGCAAGTCCCATGATATGGGTGTTCTTTGATTGTATTAAAACTTGTTGTGCTATCCACAAGACTGTACTGCAAGTCATTGAGATTTTGATCCCCACTAAGAGATTGTCGGCGTCTCCCGTTCTGTATAAATGAGGGTTATACAGTCCGTCGAAAATTAGTGGAGTTAAAACTTGATTAAAAGTCCATATCATGTTTTATATATAATAATTGGACATCTGCTAAAATAAATTTTATTCATCTCCTATAGGGAATTATGTTGTCGAATAACCTACTTCATGGCATACTTGATGCCAATCTTTTGACTGACCTGAACTACTCAAATTAGCTCAGAAACCTGAATAATGTCTTCAAATCTGAGCACATTGCCTACATCCTTAGAGCTGATCCTCTTGATGAACCTGCCTTAGATGCCCCTGAAGCAATGATGATTACATATGATAAAAGGAATAAGGATAATGGCAAAATAGTAGTAAAGGGTGACCGCTTCTACTGTAAGCAGAATGGTCATTGGATGAGGAACTGCGAGGAGTTCCTCAACGATAAAGCTCATGGTAAAGTGAAGTTATCAGAAGCTTCAGATATCTACATAATAGATATCAACTTGTCAGTTAGATATTCCACATCTTGGGTATTGGATATTGGATGTACTTCTCATATCTACCATGATGTGCAGATGCTGACAAGTAAGCGCAAGTTGAGAAAAGGCGAGGTAGAACTGAGGCTAGAAAACGGCGCAAAAGTTGCGGTGGTTGATGTAGGGACAGCAAATCTCAGACTTCTATCAGGAGACTTCTTATCATTAGAAGATTGTTATTATGTTCCTAACATAATAAAGAACATCATATCAGTATCTTTGTTTGGACAAGATAGGATATAGGTTGACAATTGAGAATAGAAGTTGTTCGATTTATTATGGTAATAAATTAATAGCTTCGGCACCTTTAGTCAACGGTCTATATTTGTTAGATGTTTCTTATCGTAATCTTCGCATTGATAATGCTCTTAAGAAGTGCAAGAATTGTGTGAACCAAGCCTACATATGGCATTGTAGACTTAGACACATTGGTGAAAGCAGGCTGCAAAAGTTGCACAAACATAGATATTTGAATGCATTCGATTATGAATCGTTTGAGACATATAAGTTCTTCTTTATGGGAAAAATAGTAAAATCTCTATTTACTAGACATGGAGAACGTGCCAAAGACATTTTGGAACTAATGCATTCATATGTATGTGGTCCTATGTCCAACCAAGCCAAAGGTGGCTTCTCATACTTCATCATGTTCACCGATGACTTCTCGAGATTCGGCTGTATACTTAATGAAGTACAAGTCGAAAGCATTTGAGAAGTTTATGGAATTCAAGAATGAGGTAGAGAAGTAGTCAAGTAAGAGTATTAAGGCTCTTCGATTAGATCGAGGAGGAGAATACATGAGTACTGATTTCACACAATTCTTAAAAGATGATAATATCATTTCTCAGCTGACCCCTCCATATACACCACAGATAAATGATGTATCTGAAAGGAAGAATCGCACCTTGTTAGACATGATGAGATCCATGATGAGCTTTTCGGGTTTACTAGTATCCCTCTGGCGGTATGCTCTAGAGTCAGCAGCATACCTACTTAATAAAGTACCAAGTAAGTCTGTGACCTCTACTCCATATGAGATATGGAAAGGCAGAACACCAGAATTTAAACATGTTAAAGTCTAAAGTTGTCCTGCTCATATAAAGAGTCATCATCCAGACAAGCTGGAATCAAGAACTGGTAGACGCAGCTTTGTAGGAAATCCAAAGGAGACTTTTAGATATTATTTTTACCATCCTGGTGAACAAAAGGTGTTTGTCGCTAGGAAAGATGCCTTCCTGGAAGAGGAATACCTTCTCCAGGAGGACAGTGGGAGTAAAATAATACTGGAAGAGATTCCAGATCCCCAAACTACTGCAATATCATCAGATGAGATATCAATTCCTAAATATGTTCAGGTACACACAGAAAAGCCTCGTAGATCTAGTAGAGCACCTAGACCACTCGAATAATATGCGGGACATACGCTGAAGGTGAGTCTAAGTGGAATATAGTGAGGATGATGATTCTAAAACCTACTAGGAGGCCATAGAAGGCCCAGATGCCAGGAAATGGAGAGAAGCCATGAACTCTGAAATCTAGTCCGTGTACACCAACCAAGTTTAGAACTTGGAGGACTTGCCCAAGGGTATTGTACACATCGGATGCAAGTGGATCTTTAAGAGAATGATCGATGCTGATGGACAGATCGACAGTTATGAGGCAAGGTTGATGGCAAAGGGACATCGTCAAAGGCAAGGAATTGACTATGACAAGACTTTCTTACCAGTTGCCATGATAAAGTCGATCAGAGTTCTACTCGCCATAACTGCACACTTATATTACGAGATCTGGTAGATGGATGTGAACACTGCCTTCATCAATAGTAACCTTGAGGAAGAGGTGTATATGATACAACCTGAAGGTTTCACATCTAAAGAGTTTCCAAATAAAGTGTGCAAGCTTCAAAGATCCATGTATGGACTGAAGCAAGCTTCCCGGAACTGGAACATAAGATTTGACGAGGCTTTCAAGTCTTATGACTTCATTAACAATGAAGATGGGTCTTGTGTGTACAAGAAGACCAGTGGGAGTGCAGTCACCTTCTTAGTTCTTTACGTGGATGACATACTACTCATTGGTAATGACGTAACTATGATGTCATCAGTAAAGATCTGGCTGTCGAAAAACTTCTTCATGAAGGATTTGGGAGAAGAATCCTATGTATTGAGAATACGGATCTATAGAGATAAATCAAAGAAGATGCTCGGAATGACCCAATCTATGTACATAGATACCATAGTCAAAAGGTTTGCATGGAAAATTCCAAGAGAGGTATCATACCGATGAGACATAGAATTTATCTCTCAAAGGAGTAGTCTCCTAAAACTCCTAATGAGAGGCATTCATAGATAGAGTACCCTATGCCTCTGCCATAGGGTCTATCATGTATGTCATGCTATTTACAAGGCCTGATGTGGCATATGCTCTAAGTGTTACGAGTAAATTTCAGGTTGATATAGGCGAAGAGCACTGGAATGCAGTGAAATGTATCATTAAGTACTTGAGAAGAACTAAGGATATGTTTCTTGTCTATGGAGGAAGTGACTTGAAACTATGAGGCTTTACTGACTTGAGTTTCGAGTCAGATCCAGATAGCAAGCCTATATCTGAATTTGTGTTTACTTTCGATAGAAGTGCAGTGTGCTGGAAGAGTTCCAAACAAGAAATCACTACAGATTCAACAACTGAAGCTGAGCACATAGTTGCAGCTGAAGCCACCAAGGAAGTAGTATGGTTGAAGAAGTTCATCATCGACCTCAGCGGAGTTCTCAGCATCTCTAATCCCATTCCGTTATTATGCGACAACAATGGGACAATTGCTCAAGCAAAAGAGCCGCGGTCTCATCAGAAATCGAAGTATATTCTGACATGCTTTCATCTTATTAGAGAGACTATTTTCAGAGGAGATGTAGTGGTAGAAAGAGTTCCATCTGTCGACAATGTAGTAGATCTACTGACAAAGCCATTATCTCAAATCGTGTTTGAGCGTCACCTAGAGTCTATAGGTTTATTGCATAAAGGTGATTGGCTTTAGTTCAAGTGGGAGATTGTTAGTCTTAGGTGGCCTACAAGCCAATCTTACTATGTAAATATCGTTCATTTATTAATAAAATGTAATTATTTCATTATGAGTAAATTCGTATTGTTATCGTCTCATATGAATTCCGTGAATATGTGCGATAGTGATCAGATTATGATGAGATCCTACTAATGAGACTGATCACTTAAACGCACATATTCTTAATAGTTCCTAGTCGGAGGATATCCGAGAAGGACATCGGATATCCAGTTAGACTAATACAAATTACTCATGCTCATACGATGAGGGTGACTAATCTCATAAGTCACTTATGTGAAGACACTAAGGCGAATTTGTAGGTACTCATTACAGAATGAATTCACTAAACTGATCTGACTGAATCGCTGGATGGTATCGTACCTCACTGTCAACCAGCTTGATTCTATTGTCGCAGTTGCATAGATGGTCCTCGAACCTGAGACACCAAGGACACCTTGTCGGTGGACTTATGTGCTTTGACCTTGGTTTACGGATATCTATTCATGGGATTCTAAATAGCCAAGGATCAGGTATAGCGGAATACAATCGAAGGGAATTAAGTGTAAATAAGGAATCATTCGCTCTCGATACTTAGATAGAGAATGATCTAAGGGTTCACGCGGTGTTGCTTAGCACCTAACATAATCGGAGGCCCAACCGAATTTTCACTGGACTTAATGGGCCATTAACCAGACTGGTAATTGGGCCTAGAGGGTCACATGCAAATGATTCTCAAGACGTTGGATTAAAAGTGGGTTTTATATTAAATCGAGGGTTTTTTGTGAAAAATCGCGTGGTTAATATAAAATGTAACGAACTGGCTGAGCAGGCCAGGCTGCTGCTCAACCCTAGCCGCCCCTCCTCTCTTCCTCTCTCTCTCTCTCTGGCGCCCCAAGCTGGCCCTCCTCTCTAAAGACAGCTCCGTCGTCTTCCCGACTCCCGTTTGACGAGAAATTGTCTGCGCGTTGCGGTGATCATTGTTGCGAACGGCGAAGGTTCGTAGGCTGCGAAGAACAAGAATCAAGAGGAAATCTACTGCGAGGAGGATCGCGTGGACTTCGCTAGAGGCCGAGCATCTGCGCAGCTGGCGGTGTTACAACGATGGAATCGTTCGGACGCAGATTCGAATCTGCGCACGGTAATGTTCGATTACCCCGTTTTAAACGGTTTTAGTTTATTTGAAACGGGAACGGATCGCTGATATTTAATTTTAATTTCCGCTATGGTTGCGGTACCAAGAAACCCGAGATCCCAGCAGCTTAACCCCAATACCTTCCGAATTCACGCGGTCTTGCTTGACACCTAACGTGATCGGAGGCCCGACCGAAAACCAGTGAGGAGTTATTGGGCTTATTGGAGCATTAACTAGACTGGTAATTGGGCCTAGAAGGTCACACGCAAAAGATTCTCAAGACGATGGATTAAAAGTGGGTTTTATATTATACTGGGAGTTTTTATGAAAAATCACACAGTTAATATAAAATATAGCGAACAGGCTGAGCAGGCCAAGCTGCTGCTCAGCCCTAGCCGCCCCCTCCTCTCTCCCTCTCTCTCTCTCTGGAGCCCCTAGTCGGCCCTCAACTGTGGGTCAGCTCTGCCATCTTCTTAGACTCTCGTTCAACTGAAAATCGACTACGCGTTGCGGTGGTCGTTGCGGCGAACGGCGAATCGTTCGTGGGCTACGAAGAATGAGGAGCATGAAGAAATCCACCAGGAGGAGGATCGCGTAGACTTTGCTAGAGGCCGGGCGTTTGTACGGCTGGCTATGTCACACCGACGGAACTATTCGGACGAAGATTCGAATCCGCACGAGGTAATATTCGATTACCCAAAAATCATTTTTGTTTATTCAAAACAGATTGGGATCACAACATTTTAAATTATTTATTTCCACTTCGTTTGCAATCTAGAGAAACCCAAGAACCTTACAGTAGGGACTATTTCTTAAGAAAGAAAACTATAGCCAAGGTCCTGCAGAGCATATTTTATTGGCCCACACATTTTAAGGATGCATATGAGTTTAGCAAAACTTGTCTAAGATGCCAAGCTGCAAGGAACATGGTCAGAAGAGGCATAATGCCACTCAATCCGATTCTAGTGGTTGAAATTTTTGATGTTTGGGGGACTGATTTTATGGGTCCTTTTTGACCATTTTATGGACATGAGTACATCTTGGTGGCAGTGGATTATGTTTCCAAATGGATTGAAGCGATAGCCACCTGAACCAATGATCCTAAAGTGGTCATGAAATTTGTCTAGAAAAACATCTTCTACAGGTTCGGCTAGCCCAAGGCTATCATTAGTGATGGGAGTTCACACTTCACTCATTCCTAATTTCGATCTTTACTTAAGAGATATGGGATTACTCATAAGCTTGCTACCCCATACCACCCGCAAGCTAGTAGCCAGGTGGAAGTATCCAATAGAGAGATCAAAAATATTTTGCAAAAATCTGTTAGGCCTAACAAGAAAGACTGGTCAGTAAGATTCGACCTATTGGATTACCTATAAAACACCTATTGGTATGTCCCCCTTATGGGTTGGTTTTTGGAAATGCCTATCACCTCCTGGTGGAATTAGAACATAGGGCATACTAGCCATCAAACAAGTCAATCTTGATTTTGCCCAAGCCAGTTCACATAGAACCCTACAACTGAGTGAATTAGATGAAATGCACAATGAAGCCTATGAAAATTCTAAGATCTATAAAGCCAAGACTGTTTTTCATGACAAACACATTGTGAGGAAATCCTTCCATCCCAATCAAAAAGTTTGGCTGTTTAACTTTAGGCTACGTTTGATTTCAGAAAAATTGAAATCATGATGAGATGGGTCATTCCTGGTGATTAAAGCTTTTAACCATGGTGTTGTTAAGATCATGGATCCAAAAATGGACAAACATTCACTGTTAATGGGCAACGCTTAAAACCTCATATTGAAAACCTTCATAATTGTCTATTGGAGTCCATGAAGCTGAGTGATCCGCAATAAATGTGCTTCCTTCCGACTGAAGACATTAAACTTAGTGCTTATTGGGAAGCAACCCAATCTTCTCATTTTTCCGATTCTTTTCTTTTCCTTTATGAAATTTTAGGAAGCTAATACCCTCCACCTTGGTGTACATGGAGAAGCCTTTCCCATGCCTCAGGTTGTATCTTTCCTCGTTATGGATTTCATGTTACATTTTTCTTTTCATTTATAATTATCATGCCATTGAAGACAATGTCATTCAAGTTGGAGGAGGGAGAAAGAATCATTGTGCATGTTGAATAATCATTTAAGAAAATATCCAAAAAAAAAATCATAAATCTCTTCATTTCACACACCAACTAAGTTTCTTTTCGATCATGCTTCCTTTAGGGAGTCTTAAACAAATCGATCTCAAGCTAAGTAGTTGAGTAAAAGTTCAAATTATCCCCCCTCTCCAAAAGAAGTCAACGATAGGATGACTTTCACACACACACAGTAGCTTGGAGAGAATGGAAGATCCTGAAAGTGTAGAGTTACTAAAGTTGACCCAAAGTATAAGATTATCCAATCTGTTTTTATTTTTGGGTCGAACAAAAAGGAGGTTAGGATTCATAATAGGGGACCAACCCACTCAGCACCCCAAGAAGGCGGTCATCTAGAAAAAGAGACAGTTAGAAGCATGAAAACTAAACGATAAAGAACAAATATGCTTCAAAAGAACCAAAAGGAGGGTGGCAAAAAGTACGTACCCTTCCCTCATGAAAAGTAAAGAGGGTGGCAAAAAGTATGCACTCTCAAAGACAAAAAGTGTAAGGATTAAGGTTTCGGATCCGGTTATCGGGTCAATTTGGGGTCGAATCCCTCGGTTTGGGCCCTTGCGGGGCTAGGGCTTGTGTTCTTTTCGCGTCGAGCTCGCTCGACGCGGTTCAAACGGTGTCCAGCAATGTGGACATGTTTTAGGCTGTGCCACGTGGGCTGGCTTTGGGCTGCAAGAATACGGCCCCAGTCTTATCGTCTGTATGGCGTCTTGTATGGACGACGCCATTTAGAGTACGACCCTGGTATGTCATAGTACGGCCCAGTCTTGTCATTTGAATGACGTCAGGCTTGCACGACGCGTTTTCCCCAATTTCTGTTTGATTCCGCGAACCCTCCCTCATTTCCCTCATTCTCTCCTTTCTCTTCTCTCTCCTCTCTTCCCTCCGACCTCCGGCACCCTCTCCCTCTCTCCTTCCTCTCCTCTCCCCATTCCTCCTCTCCCTCCACTCCGGTAACCTCCCAACTTCCTCCACTACCACCACCACTTCCTTCGCGGCGCATTTCCCTCCGGACGGCGGCCGACGTCCCGATGGAGTAACGACGTCCACAGCAGTACCGGCGGGACGTGTGGCGAGGCGGGTTGGCGGTTTGGAACTATAAAGAGTTCAAGTAACCGGTAGGATGACGATCCCCATTGTATTTTGTTTAAAACCATGGTTTTTCCCACTTTTGAGCATGTTTAGGGGGTTTTTGAGGTGAAAACACTAATTGCATGAAATGAGAAATTGGGAGTTTTTAAAAGATATTTACGCTCTTCTCCTCCTCCTCCACTTCGTAATGTTTTTTATATGATTTGGGGGAGAAATCCCGCCTTGTGGATAGGGAGATGGCGGAGGAAGAACCTGTCTGTGAGGGTTAAATGGCGTCGAGGGACAGCGACGCCTTTTAGAAAGGCGGCTTCCACCCGCGAAGCGAGTTAGCCCAAATAACATACTCTGTCTCTAGACTGATGAGCGTCTAGGGACAACGACGCCTTTTGAACGGCGACTTCCATGCACGACGTGTTTTAAGTCAGATCACCCCGAGGTCTGTCTCTGTTTCTGTCGTTATCAGGCGACTAGGGACAGCGACGCCTTTTAAACGGCGACCCTTTTGAACGACGCGATTTAGGCCATATTCTGAGGCCCATTTTCACATGAACCAGTTTAGGAGGCTTGAATGACGTCGGCCTTAGGCGACGCGATTCAAGACAGAATCTCATTAATTCTTGCAATTAACATATGTTTACATTGATAGATAGTCTGGTTAATTGCATGCTTGAAATTATGCTTAAGGACGATGATTTCTATGTGATCGGATCGCACCGTGTTACGTTTTGTGCGATCGTGGACCTAGAGTAACAGTTGTTAGCGCTTAGGCACCCTGTGTTAGTGTGAGAGTGACACGGCGCCGGTGTAGGAGTGGTGGGGTGATGCCTAGTGAGAGGGTCACCTGGTGTATCCCGGGGTATAGCTAGTACCGGTGTGGGAGTGGTACATTCGGAGTGTCACTCGTGCTAGGGGAAGCAGGACCACCTTGAGCCTTGTCAGGCAGGAGTAGCCAGTGTGCTATCCAAGGGGTTGTTGTTTGGTCTCAGCGGGTCGATGTTTTCCGCGTTCAGCCGTGACTTGTGTGTTTAGCCGAGACGCTAGTTGTGGACCTTATAGTAGTTTCAGAATCGTACATGTTACAGTTATAAATACGTGTGTTTTATATCGAAATTGTGTTACTGCTTTATTTAAATTGTCTATATTTGTGTACTGCACTTATGGGTGCGTGAGTGGGCGATGGGGATCGAAGGATCCCTACTGAGTCTTTTCGATGAGACTCACCCATGCAGTTTTCAGGTGAGGGTTCCAGGCAGGCGTAGCGGGGAGAGTGCTGCCTTGGGTCGCGCGCCAGCAGCCGCTGTTCGGGGGTATGCCCCGATATAGTTGTTATTTTAGTTTCTGGCCTGTACGCTTAGTTATTTCTTTTCAGTTGGAGTATATAATTATTTGCTGAGTCGAGTCGCATTGTAATAATTTTTAATTCTTACACTTCCTTTTCAATTCGATGCGATGTGAATGTTTAGTTTAGTTTATTATTTATTTCCCAGACTTATCAAGATCCTAGTTTGACTCTAAATTAATGATTTGGTACCCATTTAGTAATCGGATCCCCGATTATAGGGTGGCGGGTCGTTACAAAAAGCGCAACCAATAAAAGAAGCCGCTAAATCAAAAAGTCCCTCGCAACAAAAATAAGACCAAATCTTAAAAAAAGTGTTAAGTAGGGGGAAAAATCGAAAAGTGGGCATAGCCAACTAATCAGGAGATCTCTCTTTTTCTTTTTCTCTCTCGGATAGTTCTCCTCCAAAGCAAGGATATACCAGACAAAATGGAAATAAACTTTTAGCATGTCAACTGTTATGCATAATCACTTGTCCTCATCCCAAGTATAGTGGGGGGAGAATGAGAACTTTGACTCAAACTGGCTACATTTGGATAGACATCCTTTAAAATGAAGTTTGTTTCTACTAATCATGGTAGTCCTATTTTTCACTATTTGCATTGCTAAGGGACTAACAATGATTAAGTTGGGGGACGTAATAATTACATATTTTGAGGTAATAAATAGATAGAATTTGTACATTACACTTGTAATTTTATGTACAAAATTCTTATAAAATGATAGATAAATCAGTGATCCTTTCAAAGATATCAATTTTGTAAAATTCAGAGTTGAAAATATCGTCATTTCATGTGATTAATTGAATGTCAATAGATTTGTGAGAATTCTATTATCAACAGGAACTTTTCGACAAGTATTGAGGGCTTAATATACATCTGAATAATTTATGTCAATGCAGAAGCACAATTATTTGTTACAGGGATTTAATTTTTATTTTATGTGGATGTAGGACATAAACAAGCAGATGGCATAATAGTTAGACTACTTGAACTCTATTAAAGTGACCAAGGTTTAAATCCTGGTAAAAATAATGATTTATTTTTATACTTTCTCTTCAAGTGAGTCCCACATACCAACTAAGAGAGAGAGGAAGGAGGGAATCTTCAAATTCAATAAAAGAGATATTTCTCCTCTTCAAAATTCAAATTTCAAAAACCCCCTTATTTTGGAGGAGGTTCCTCCAATTAAGGGGAGATGAGGTTTTAATTCAAAATTCAAATTTTTATTTTGGGTGCCAAGTTTTGAAAAAATTCAAAAATCCTAATGGGCCCATAAGTCCTAAGGATTTTCCTCTTTCACTTACTCCCTATTCCCTGCATTTTTTTTAAAACTCTCTCTCTCTCTCTCTCTCTCTCTCTCTCTCTCTCGCTCTCTTCTTCCTCCCATCCGCACACCCTCTCTCTCCCTCTTTCTCTCTACTTTTCTCTTTCTCACCCGCGCTCTTTGTCTCTTTCTTTATCTCCCTTTTACTCTCTATCTCTCTCTCGCCCCCACTCTATCTCTCTCTCTCTCTTCTCCTCTCTCTCTCCCTTGCTCTCTGTCACACCGTAGGAGTCAGCGGCATGTGCCTAGCTGTCTGTGTTCGTGGTCGGGCAACATTTTCGGTCGAGCCTTGCGAGCAAGAAGCACCCGCCACGCGGCGCCTCCGCCTCTCCGCCGTTCACCACGCATCGCCAAGGACCCCTACCACCGCCCGCCGGGCCCGCCAGTGCCAGGGCCATGCGTCGCCTGCACAGCAGGAGCCTACCCAGCCTCCGCCCGGCCCACTGTGCCGGTCCACGCCCCACCGTCTACAAGCCTGCCTGCGTCGCTTTGGTTCTATTGATGCGCCGGGAGTACTGCGCCGAAGCCCTTCCATTGCGCCTACTGCCCGCATAGAGCTCTGCCAAGCCCAGCCCTTCTTTGTCATGTTATTATCTTCTTCTTTTTTGTCTTTTTAGTTTTCATTTATATTTCCTACAGTCTGTTTAGTTTATTTGTAGTCTTATTTTCGTTCTAGACTCTATAATAATCTTTTCAACTTGTAAGTGTCAATAATGCAATTCTCCTCTTTATTTTCTTTAGCATGCTTCACTCTTGATCTCTCTCTTTCTCTTTATCTTTTAAGTGTGCCAGTATTTCTGATTTCTTAAGGGTTAGTTTCATTAGATGTGTACGGTTTACTTGATTAGTTAGTTATAATTTAGTGGTTATTGTTAGCGTTAATTAAGTGTTTTAGGTTACGTTTAAGTGCAGCAAGTTTCTTTGAAAGTGAGTTCTAGTAATCTTCAATTTAAAGTCTACACTGATTCACAAGATCAAGCTTTTAATTAAAAATCTAAAAATTTCAAAGTTAAAAAACTTTTTCTATGTAGGATTCGACTCGGACTCACCCTTAACTATTGTTAGTTTCATTTGAGTGCGCTGATTAATTTGAGATTGGTAGCTATGAGTTTTAATGACACACTTAGTAGCTATCAGATACGTTGGCTATGTAAACGATGTACTTCTGACCCATGTGGTGTACTTCACTTTCCATCTTGCAATATTACAAAGCTTACCGTCAGATCTTGCTCTGATACCAACATTGTAATAGCCCGGGATCAAGGGCACATACCCAACTCAGTTTAATGCCCCTATCCTGGACTGTTAATCGATTTGTAGTCTAAATTATGAATTAAAATCCGGGGGTAATTAATGCAAATTAAGGACATTACAAAAGTAGGGTACATTAATAACAATAAAATATTTAGATCATTATATACAATCCCAAAAAGACAATGAATTCTGATAATCAATAAATCATATAACCATAAGCCTAATAACGATACATGCTCCTCCACCCTTCCTGGATCTTTCAAAATCCATGAAGATGTGGCAAAGAAGCAAAGCTAAGTGAGGTCCGAGGCACATCGTTTACATAGTCCAAGCCCTCCGCCGATGTGTGCACACAAGTAGACTCCCTCACTATCTTTGATTAGTCAAATAATAAAAGGTGGATTTGGATATTGAAACTCCATCTATATGGCTACGCCGAGTTCTGACCTAACCTCATCTATATGGTTAACCCTTGCTTCTTTCCTAGATGGACAAATCTATGTGGATATCAAATGCTAGTAAGACTAGTCAATCATTTTAGTCTAAGAACATAAGCCTATCATAGAAAATAATTGCATTACCAAAGCATGATATACAAACATAACGTTTTAAGTGATAAACGGCTCAAATTGTCTTAGTTAGATCAATTGTAAATATCAAGTATGAATCTCAAGTCAAAATGTATCTACCTGTGATCAAATCAGGTCAAAACAATGTATTTTCTTCATTCTAGGTCCAAACAATTGATCGAACTGATAAAACAGGTGACCCTTTAGCTAAATAAGGGTCAAACAGAAGTTTCAAACAAAATGGCGTTTCTGTCAGCATAGCAAACTGATAGAAATTATTAGCGGATTGCACAATGAACCTCCACTTCGGAAGGTCACAACTCACAATATTCACATCCAAATCAAGATCAAAAAAAAAAATTAATATTAAAGCTGACTAAGGAAGCTATGACATATCCAAAAATCAAGTCAATTAAGCACTATATAAGTCATGGGGATTAAAATACTAATTGATTGTCCTGTTTTAGAGACAACCGCACACGTACAAAGATGGATTCAAACTAAGATCAAATGTCACTAGATTTAAACTAAAGCAGCTAGACATAAAAAACTTTAAATATGAAAACGTGCATGTCATTCCAACTGTCACATTGATCAAAAATAGTATAATAAGTAGAGCAAAAAATCTGATTCCTAGACTACACACTGATAAGCATGAACAACAAAGGATTTCACATCCCAAATCTCATCTAAATTGCAAACTAAGAGCATAGATCTCAGAACCACCATAGGAAACATCAATTCTTTCACATGCAAGCCAATTCAAGATCATGAAACTAACATGCATGCAAGGATCTAAGAAATTACTTCATGGCTTCATCCTACCACAACTTGAACTTTACCACCCAATGGGTCTTCTAGAATCCCAATCCAAACTCCAAGAGAGGTAGAAGATGAGTTAAAAGCCTTCATCCCACGAAATCCACCTCCAAAGGGTGGGTTCTTTAATCAAGCTTCAAGATTTCCGCACTAAGGATCACTAATAAGAGGGCTCCCAAGCATCTAAAAGCCTCCATACAAACTTCCAAAAAAAATTCCGTACATATGCACACCAAGGCCCACTCCAAACCAGCCAAGAGAGTGAGAGAGAAGATGGGAGAGAACATGGAAAGGGGAAGAACAAATGGGAGTCAGATCTCTCTCTCTCTCTCTCTCTCTCTCTCTCTCTCTCTCTCTCCCCCCACTTATAAAGATAGTGAAAATTGCAACATAACCTTCTAACTTCCTAACATTGGTCCTCACACCTACATATACCCAATGGGCCATCTAAAAGTTGCTTTCTAAGGTCCAAGAATTCTTATTTGGGTCCCAAAGTCTAGTCCAACAATTAAAGTTCTTCAAAAGCTTTTCATGTACCAAACCAATAACTTCTAATTGGGTTAAACCCACTAAAAGGTAAAATCAGATCTAAAACCCATTAAACCATATTTAATCTATCTCGCTAAACATAAATCACACACAATCATCACACAAGTCATGTAACTTAAAATAAACTATATTAATGAAAATAAAATGGTCCACTCATAGTAAATCTCAGTCAAAGTCAGTGAGCCGATTCAGAAATCATGAACCGAAAAGTCAGGGTATTACAGTGCAACTCGTTGCTGCACTGCACACAGTCCAACAAGTATTATTCATGTTCTATATGTATATCAGGTTCTTTAGGAACTAAATGTAAACTGATTGATCTAATTATCACACTTGATGTAGATTCCTATATATACATATGTATGTGTATGTAGTACTTGATGATACAAACTATATAGATATTATTTTTATTTAATGTTTTTCAAATTTTTCAAAATTTCAGACTCAGGCTAGTTTGTCCAAGTTCAGCCCACGAAAAGAAATACGCTTGAAATTTTTCCCATGTCCCACTCAGAAACGAAATAGTCTCGATTGTATTCCCAAAGCTTGATAAAGGTCAACTAACAAATTAAATTTTCATACTTTTCAAAGAGTTCTTTCAAGGAAAGAAATTTTGGAACTATTTTATATCTTTTTTAGCTTCGTATTAAGAGATTCACATTTCTGGTTTTAGATTGGAAGAAAAGTGGGATTATGGGGTGTGAATTAAATTTACCCAAACAGCATTTCCTTACGGGGACAGTGAATGTAAAAAATGACTTTCAAGATTAAGTTTAACCGAACATGTCCTTCCGAGTTTATCACATAGAATAATTTTAATTGGGATTTCAAATAATCATGCCTCCCCCTCCACCCAATGCCCAAATTTTGGAACACATTTGGAAGCTCCATTTTGGATTTTCCAATTTGAAAACCTCAGTGAAATTGGATATGGCGAGTTTCCAAACTATAATGCTTCGTTTAAAGGAAAACACCGAGTCAAGAAGTTTGTAAGCCCAAAGTTTGTGGTTTAAGGGGATGTTTTAATGCCAAGGATTACGCCATCAAAGAATGATATAAAGCAACATTAGGTTCTCATTTATATTGGAAAAAAGATACTTTCTTCTCTATCGAGTTCTTACAAAATTAACTTGCATTTGCTGTTCACTTTGGAGCAGCTTCAAAATTGACTTGCATCTAGGGGCGTTCATGCTTTGGGCTGTCGCAACAAAAGCTCCCCAATTCCAGACTTTGTTTCATGCCTAATGCATTATAATATTTACGGGAAAGAGGGGGACAAATCCTCTTTCTTTTTTTGCTACCTTCGTTATTTTTTAGCTGCATCAAATGTCCCTAAAAGCGCCAACATGAACCTTAACGATGCCAACATCAGGCCTTAGAATCACGATCACATATGGCCACGACTTGGTAAACACAAGTCCACTAAGAAATACGAGATAAAGAAAGGAATACGAGATCCTTTTTTTGCTGAATGTATACGATGAAATAAATGAGGAAAAAACTCCAAAAAATGGACAAACTTTCCCAAGTCTTCATTTGTATACTCGCATGCCCAGCCTAGAGACTCACCACTAGTGCATAAAACGAGAGCCAAGGAAATAAAGCACGATGCCTATTAAAGTTACAACACTACTTTACATCTAGGACGAGAAAAATGAAGCTGCAGATGCCAGTCCCAGTGAAGATCTATAAAAAGGGGGAAGAATATTGGAAAACCACTGTAAGAATGTTGAACAAGACTGTGAGAGACTACTTGATGTACTGAGAGAGCCACTTGAAGCCATCACCATAACCCATCTTGCGAACAACGCTGCACATGAAGACCTCCAAGGGACGGAGGTTAGAGCCATCGAGGTTCACCTTGCCCTTGCCCGTGGTGAAGTTGCTCAAGCCCAGGAAATACTGCAACTCTGCCTCAGATGCTGCATATGGTATGTCAATTTTGTTTCCCAATATAAGGAATGGGACATTGACCAAGGAGTCATCTGAAAGTAGTGCATCAAGCTCCTTTTTCGACTCTGCAAACCTCTCCTTGTCAAGTGCATCGACTAAGTAGACAACAGCATCCACCTAGGCAAGATTGGAAAGATAACACCATTAGGAAAAAAAATCAACAAATTCAAAAGAAACATTACTAAATTGAAAGGCAAAGATGAATCCGTGTTTTTCAGTCAAAACTAGTGACACGTGGTTCCCAGTGAGAACAACTCAACTCCTACAATCATCTATGAACATGGCATTTAACAGTCAAGGAAGAACACAAATTTTTTGAAAAAAAATGTTGAAATAAATCTATTTAAATGACCTCAGAAGACACCAAATTATATTTCTTCGCTGTTCAATTTCAAGGTGTGTCTACCAGAAAGATAAACACTGACTACAACTTGGGCAGATTCTCAGACCTCTGTGGACCAGACTACACTTCAGCAAATAAAAGACTCAAGACAGTTGCTTCCAGGCTTTGCCAGCCCTAAGATCCATCGTACATTAAGCATGACCGGGTTAAACCTATATCACTTGAATAATGACAGACGGAATTGAGGGTCATATCAACACAATTTGTTTCCTTAAAGTTCATGAAGGCATAGTCCTCAAACACTTCTACAGAAAGGAGCTATTGGCATAAATTCTCATGCTTAAGGTCCCACACTTGGTCACAAAACAACAGGAAAAGGGGGGGAAAATTAAACAGGGACATTGCTTGATACGTCTTCTTTGCCAGAAGTGCAAGCTTTTAATAAATAAAGGGCTAGGAATCTTGGCCAACATAAAAGCATTGTTCATTAGCCATCCATATAAAACAATTATTATGAAACATATTTAAAAGCTATGTAAAAGTAAGATAATTCATCATAAGAGGATTGCACGGCGAAGACCATATGGTCAAGGCCACTTGATTGACAGCAAATAGGAAATTTTCTTCTACAGCATTAAAACGAAAATAAACCCATCTTAGGGCCTATCTTCATGAAACTTATTTTCATTTACACTACAGTGCTGGATTAGAATTTTTTAATTATTATTATCACACTATCCAAATAAGCAGTCTTTTTTTTTAAATTATCACACTATCTATCTAGATCGATCTAACAAAGCTAGTTCATGGATGTGTATATTATCACCCACATCGTAATAAAAAAAGGAAGAGTTTGCTTATGTACAGCAGCCGGTTAGTGGCCTAGAAGATGGCTCTATGTGCCCTCACACTCGGGAATCTTCTTGTGCGGTGGCTCCAAATCATCTCATTAGAAGGTTTATAAGGTGCTGTCACATATCAGTATTCTGCCAATATCCAATCAGTTCATTGATGGCTCTATAAACACTCACCCTGAAAAAAAAACTTCAAGATAGACGATATATATGGCCCTAATCTGTTCAATGGTACTCACACCCTGACTGGCTTAAGAAAAAGGAAATATATAGTGTCATATTTATGGCATGTAATAGATGTACAGTAGGCAACAAGTCCACACCTGTTCTCCTGTCCATGACCAATCTGCTTAATGATTTTGCTGGCTCGTGAATTTGCCCTATGCGCATCTTATTTGCACTGTGTACATATAATGTATATGCTCCAGTTTCCAAAAGAAGGTCAAGGTGTATACCCTCTGTCGTCGTCGTCGTCATCGTCATCGTCATCTTCTTCTTCTTCTTCTTCTTCTTCTTCCTATTCTTATTCTTATTCTTATTCTTATTCTTATTCTTATTCTTACAGTTGGCTACATTAATCTTGTCCCGCCACTTTAATCTATCTAAAGCCATGTTCATACTTAAATGTATGAAGAACATGTCCTTTATATCTAAAGCCATCTTCGTACTTATATCATATTTTCAAGGGTTAAACTTAATATTTTTTTTCATGGTCCTTACAGGTTTTTGCCTACCATACATCTGCCACATAGATAATCATAAAGCCTTCTCTTTGACACTGGTAAAGGGAACATCGTTGTGCTGCCATCACACTTAACATTCTGTCTCACTTTTGGAAGTTGGAATCAAACAATCCTGCTTTTAATAGTATGAACATTAATCTATCTAAAGCTATGTTCGTACTTACATCATATTTTCAAGGGTTAAACTTAATTATATCTATTGTTGTTCATGGCCATTATAGGTTTTTGCCTACTGTACATCTGCTACATAGATAATCATAAAATATTGTCTTTGACATTGGTAAAGGGAACAACATTGTGCTGCCACCACAGTTAACATTCTGTCTGATTTCTGAAAGTTGGAATCAAATGATCCAGCTTTTAATAGTAAAAGCATTACTGTTAAAATTTTAGACAGTTTTATTTCAGTGTTTAATAACAGTTCTCTCAATTGCCCTTAAAGATATGGAAACTAATTTCCAATTTTCTCCAAGGTAAAACGACTAGGCATAGTATGCAGTCACCAAACACTGGGTGTGTCCTTACATGTGCGGAATGGGGAGGGCAATAAACTCGAAAGAAAAAAAAAAACACAATAGGTCCAAACGTGTGTAAACGTGTTCACATGCAAAAGGGCATTTCATGTGAAGGAAGCATATTTGACAATATCATTCATTCTTCATCAACTTCCCCAATTCCATCCACTATAGATTTTACCGGACAAACTGCCTCTATTTCCTTGCTTTCATTTATAAAGACACTCCATCAAAATGGTGAAAAACAGCATATTTACTAACCATGAATTCCTCATCAACTTCCCCAATTCCAACCACTAGACTTTTAGCAGAGAAATTGCCTCTATTTCCTTGAATGTCCCAGGCCTGTTTACCTCGATGATTTAGGTTCTTGCTGAAGAATTTTATCAGAAGTAACAAAAGCGTAAGTAAATTGTCCTGATTAAAGCAGGTCCTGACAGAATCAAGGACACAAGATAAATCTAAGTCAGAAGGACGATGTAGAAGTAATTAGGAATTATGAGGTGGAATAAAAGGATTTCACCATCACTGTGTGAGCGTAGCATGCAGAGCCAAATAGGCTTCTTCTACCCATCAACTAGCCTCATGGGGCATACGTTTCGGCCCTCTCACTTCCAATGTTAACTCAGTTACACACTTGACATCACCTTGTGGAATTTGACATTAGGCAGGTAACTGATAATAGAAGTCACCAAATCCTTGGAGACATAGCCAAAATTGTGGATATGGATTATGAATATCATTATGGGAAACTTTAAGACACTAGCATTGATGTAAGGGCATTTCAAGCATAAAATGTTCCTTCCTTGGAGGAGCAAAGTTCATATGTACATTTGGAAATTCTTCAGAAGCATTTTTTCTGTGTTCACAAATAAAGATGTTGCCCATAGTTACCTTATGGTCAGTCACTTGATCTTTTGAATCATTTAAGCATAGGGCATATAAGCTTTGCATTCTATGCTTTTCCGTGAATCAAGGCAGATTAGTAATCCGCAAATAAGTTAGTCTTTTGGAGCATTGGTCTCTGTAACAAAAGTTGGATTCTTAGAGCATTCAATTTTTACGGTTTAAATTGAAATGTATTAGCACTGTTGGTGCACTTTGCTTAAACATGAAAAACAAAATAAGCAAAGTTGCAAGAACACAGCTACATACTCTTCTACTTCTAAATCCTCTTACTCTTTGAACAACATTTCAGACACATGCTATCAGGGGGTTTGGAAGCCCTTTTGAATATTGTCTCTCCTAAAATAAATTTCAAAGGAGAAAACAGGACCGAATGTTCTTCAGTGGAATCTACATGATTTCTGTGGAGTTGGACCCTTAATTAAAACTCTCCAGGTGGGGCGTTTACACATGTTTGTCTCTTTTCCCCTTTTTTTTTTGGAAAAATGCCCTTGGACTTCTGTGATCCACATCTCTTCTCCTATGTCCCTCCTCTTATCTACCTGGCTTCCCTGCAGCATAGCCAATGACATGCAGCACTAGAAGCACAGGAGGGCTAATAGTGCTAGTCTCATGCCTCATGAGACATGGGATGCCCAGTAGAACCAGCCATATCCCTGTCTCCCTGGTTTCCCTGCCATGCCTAAAAATGAAGGGATCAGGAGGCTCATCAGGCCGGTGGCAGTCCTGGACAATAGGCATTACCAATATCAGCATGAGGAACAGGGGGAGCAGAGAGGGTCCTACAAGGGGATTATTCACCAGTGCTCCACTGTGTACTGCATGGGAGGACTGACGATGTTGTGGTAGAGACTGACCCTTTTCCCTGGCAACCTCACCCCTGAATATATCCTCTACATAGGCTTTAATGCTCTCTATATTCTGCATTAAACGATGAATGCTTACCATTTCCTTGGCATTTTGAAGGCTGACTTCCCTTTAGTGGCTGCTGTTACTTGTTAAAGGCCTTTCTTGGGGTGGGGGTGTAGTGCAGTTGATGAATAATGTATTAAATAGGTGCTACCAGAAGCTGTGCAGTCAGAAAGGTTTGTGTCTAACCATGGGCAGCCCCTGCACAAGGGTAAACAGTCACTTAAAGAGCAGGAAATGGCAACCACTGATCTCCGCCCACTTGTGGCTCTGCAAAACCTCATCATAATAGCACAGATGAGCCCCACCCAATATAGTGTGGAAAAGCCAGGGAGGAAGAGGCAGATCCATCTCCAGTTAGCAATCAGATCTTCTCTGACCTCCCATGCATCCTCTTCTCATTGCCAGGTTCACCATCACCAATAAGATTTGAAAAGGAAGCTGAAATCTGCTGAAATAAATACTATCAAGTGGTAACCCATGGATTACAAGATTGAAGTATTCGAACCCAGTCTGAATTAGATCAAATTGACCTGATCAGACAGCCCAACAAACCTAACCAAGCTAGGATAAAAACATGAAAGTGTCTGAAAACAAAAAAGTATCTATGTATTTATGTAATTAAAAAGTGTTGATACAGAAATATAAATAGACACACATGCTTTCTCTCCTCTTTCGGGCACTAGGGATCATAAGACTAGAAGAAGAACCCACCATTGTGGTAATACCAGGTGGTCCAAAGTGGCTGTCGGGCAACGGCCTGTGACAAGGGGATAGAAGAAGGTCGATGGAATGGTATTAGAGTGGAAATGCATGGGAGCATCAAGCTAAGGATGACGTAGGTGAGGTCCTCATAACCGTGATATAGTCACTTTGAAATATGGGTAAGATGGAATTTCAAATAGTTTCAAAGAAAATAAAGTTCCCAAACACTTTATGTACACTTCAGAAACATAGAGTTTGTTCATAAATGCAACAAACACTCAAATGACCTGAGACTGGCGCAGGCATGAGAGAGCCATATCATTTTCCTTGGTGGTCTCATTACCACCGTTTAGTATCAGATACTTTTAGTATCAGTTACTGTCTCTTCCAAGTCTCTAAAGATCTATACAAACCAACATAACATAGGACCTCATCATCATCGGGTAAAATCCCATCCATCTAGAACATTAGTGCCAGTTTTACTCACCATCCACATATTATCAAACCCCACATAAGCTGCAAGTTAGCACATACTTGAATGTAGGCTCTGAGATGTTTAGATATTTAATTGTCCTCTCCAGATTGTATGTCAAGAACTTGCAATTCCAAAAGCAACCTGTAATGAATGCATATACACATATAGATAGAGATATACGACATACACACATGTGGAAACACTTGGTGACATCTTCAAGGTTATTTGCCACATTTTTATTAGTCTTCCTCCATGAAATCAAATTGGAAAATAGCCTACACATGTGTCCTATTAATTCTTTTCATGGAAAAAGGTTCAGTAGCAGACACAGATGAACATCTAAAGCAGCAGGCAGCAACTAAAAGGTCATTCAGTTGAGTGTCATATATGGAAACTGGTTTTGGGAAACAGTAATTTACGACATTCCGAATTTATGATAAACACCAAAAAATATTTCACAGATATTTATGGCATTTTATGACATTTCACATATTTTACGATGCACCAAACGACCCCTAAATCTGCTCGGGATTACTGTTGCATTATAGTTTTCAGTCCTTCAATACTCATTCTCCGTACAAAATCAGAGTCAGTCAGCCCTGTTTCCCAACAATACAACCTTACATTTAACTCATTCTTTTACTGGCTATTGGCTTCAAAACTGCTCTAAAATCTATTTGTGTACGTAGTTATAACATTCTAGAAAATTAATATGAGAAAATCCTTTTGCAGGGGACCGACCTTTCAAGTTGAATGCCGGTCCTCTAATAACAAATGAGCTGTTTTATGTGCGAATGAAGATTTTCATTATTTTCTTGATGTATAAATTTCCAAACAAGTGGAAAACAAAAGGGCCAAAACAATCAAGGCACGCCTCCTTCCCCACTATCTGGTTCAGCCCTTTAACAGACCGAAAACTGGTGCTGAAGTTCCAGCAACTTGAACATGATGTTTTAACAAGTTTCGTCATGTCCGTGCCTTCCCTTATAATAGATCGACAAGATGAATCATTTTCTAGAGAGCCAACGCTAGTGAACAAAGAATTCCTCTAACACAGACAAGTGTGGAACACATGCTTTCACCATACCGAACAACAAAGAGAACAACCGTCGCTAAAATTAAGAGACATAATTCCTCAAACCGCTAAAGGAAGGGGTAAAAAAAAAAGATCTTCCATTAGAAACCGATATTATTTCAGAAACCCATCACAGAAGGGGTCTGTCCTATGCTAATATTCACCAGACAGAATGAACACATATGCGAAAAATAACTTAGAAACGAATAAATATACACATGAAGAGGCAAATGCAAACCTTGGCATAGTAATCCTTCCAGACGCGGCGCGCGATCTGGTGGCCGCCCAAATCAAAAGCCTTGAACTTGATCTTGCCGATGCTCAGCTCCTCCGACGTGGGGTGCTGCGTCGGCTGGTGCAGCACTAATCTCTGCAGCCATCCACACATACGCACAACCCATTAACAAATCCGGCAAATTGTGGGAAAAGAAAGGGCAGACTGAGGACTTGTCCAGAGGGGGGAGATCGGACCTCGTCCTTGAGCATGTGCAGGAGGGTGGTCTTGCCGGCATTGTCGAGACCCAGGAAGAGGATCTTGGCCTCCTTGTTGGACAGCCCCAGGAAGGCGAGGATCCCGTAGAACCAGTCGAACAGAAACATCTGGGCAGCTCCCCGGCGGTCGTCTTCAGATCACCCGCAACCCCTCCACGAACGCACAGACGCCGATCTCTCTCTCTCTCTCGCTCGCTCGCTCTGCTTCTTCCCCCCGCGATTCCTGCGGGGTCGCGCGGGCGCACCCCACCACCCTTCTCTCTCTATCTCTCTCGCTGGATCTCCCTCGCAAATCGCAGGGAGAGATGGGAGGGCAGGCTTCAACGCGTATATTAACGCCCGAGAAGAGAGAGAAAGAAGAGAGCAGACAGCGCAGGTGGGATTGGAAACGGCAGGTGCTGTCTTTTTCTTGCGATATGTGAGCTGGATTCTCTTTTTCTTTCGTGCGCCACACTTGACCCCATCAACCCCCCACTCCCACCGGCTGGCACCGGGAATCAGCCCACGACAGGTACGACCATCTCCCTACCGGGATGGGGGAGGCGTGCTGGTGACCGGATGCCGCCGGTGGGGAGCGGGGCGTCTGGCCAATGGAAAGCCTCGGCTGGCCCTTTTCGTCGTCATCGAGTGAGCTGCTGCCGTTGATTTTATGATGCATGGCCCGGATGCGCCCCTCGTAGAGCCTCTGAGCCCCGTTCTGTTCTTTTATTTGCTATTCTATTTTAAATTAAAAGAGTGTTTTTCTGACCTGTAAAATAAAAAGAGGGAGAATTAACCGCATGGCCCTGTCAAGCAATAGCATGGCAGGTCCTTACTTTTGCTTAAACTTATTTTCTAATGGAATACGGTTTCGTGACTCACATATTTGACATCCACATTTGACACTAGACACATGACATAAATTTTAAATTTTAAGGTGAGTAAATGACAAATGCAAATTGTATTTGGTGTCAAATGTAAGTGTCAAATGTGTAAGTCACAAAACCATTTTCCTTTCCACATGCATAAAACTCCATGTTACCCTTTCTTTTACATTGGCCCGCGAGAGTAATTATGGATAATATCCTATGGTGTACTGGTGATGTGTAGACCGATTTTTTTTATTTTTTCTGTTAGAACTTTTAGATTTTTTGGAACATTCTATCGAAAAATGAATTATATAGTTAATAAGCTCAAGTTGGTTTCAATCTTGTGGCATATTTCTTCTTTGGAAAAAAAAAGAGACTTTTTTGCACATGCAAATTGAGGAATACATATTTTTTAAAAATATATATATATAGCGAGTTCGGGACCAATTCGAGCTTATTAGTGATATCATTCGATTTTCGATCATAAATTATAAGAAACTTATGACAAAAAATTAAAATAAAAGGAAAATTGGCCCAACCCCATGGTGCATGATCAATTTGATTTTTTATTTTCTGTTTTTTTTTAACTTTTTTGGAGCATCGGATCAAAAAACAAATAATATAATCAATAAATTCAAGTTGGCCTGAGCATACGGTATATTTCTTTTTATAAAAAAAATTACACACTTAAATCGAGGCATGCACAAGAAGTTTCTTTTTCAAAAAATAAACATAGAATAAGCTCGGGACCAACTCGAGATTGCTGACAATATTATCTAATTTTTTATCAGACATTCCAAAAAAAGAAAATCTAAGAAGAAAAGTGGAAAAAAAAATAGCCTCGGTCCGCACCATGACATATGACTAGATTAATGTTATCAATAACATGTAACACAAACAGTTATTTATTAGTCATATTTTATTCTTTTCTTATATTTTTTCAAAGAAGTAGAAAGAGAAGAATATTAATTATTGAGAAAAAGAAAGAGAAAGAAACAATTAGTTATGTAGGAGAGAAACATACATGCATTAACTAACATAGTAATAATCTAACATGCAAGTTATTTTGAAAGAGACTTCTGAAGAATCCATCTCTTTTTAAAAAAAAGAAAAAGAAAAGAATCTACATAAAGTGTAAGTAGTAATTTTTAAAAAAAAATTGAGAGAGGGAAAATTTGAAAAAAGTCGTAACCAAACACTCTATTAGGTACAATTAGGTCTGACGACTGAAAACAAGTTCCACCTACCCTGAAACCGATAATTGATTATGAATTATATGTTATTAATAACATTAACCGAATCATGCATCGTGGATCTGGCGGGTCAAAAAAAAATTCTTTAATTTAAAATGACACAAACTTCCCTGTAATCCCACAAATAGTGAAACGCGCAATCCATCTCCTCTCTCACCCTCACTAATTTAAACATACCAAAACCATCAAATCTAGAGTCTAAACAAGGTCCCTCATCTCCCTACCCCACCATCATCATCATTACACTACACCAACGATAGAAATTTAAAAAAAAGGTCTGACCTTTACATCTGTCAAGACACATAATCGAATTAATGTTATCAGTAATAACAGTAACATGTAATTCATAATCAATTATCAGTCACATAGTAAGTGTAATTTTTTTTAGTCCTCGGACCTAATAAAGTATTTGGTTACACTTTTTTCAATTTCTTTCTCTCAATTTTATTTTAAAAAGAATCATTACTTATACTTTATTTAGATTCTTTATTTTTATTTTTAAAAGAGAGAGATGAAATTTTCAAAAGTCTCCTTCAAAAATAACTTGCTTGTTCGGTTAGTGCTATAGTAATTAATGTATTCTTAATTAACTACTTCTCTCTCTTTCTCTGATAACTAATATTATTCTCTTTCACACTTGAGGAAAAATATTACATTACACGTGACGATAATTGATTATGCGTTATATGCTATTAATAAAATTAATCCAGTTATGCGCTATGATACGTCTTTGGCCGATTTTTCTTTTTTTAATTTTCTTCTTAGAATTGTAAAATTTCTTTTGAAACATCTAATCGAAAATCAGATGATATTGTCAGTAATTTCGAGTTGGTCCCGAACTTATTCTATATTTATTTTTAAAAAAACTAGAAACTTTTTGTACATGTCTTGGTTTACGTGTGTAATTTTTTATAAAAAAAATACCATGCTCGGTGCCAACTTGAATTTATTGACTATATTGTTCAATTTTTTATCAGATGCTTTAAAAAATTTTAAAAAATTAAAATATTTGATTGATCATGCACCATTAGACAGGGCTGATTTATTTTTTATTTTTTTGGAGTATTTAATCGAAAATCGAATGATATCACCAATAAGTTCGAATTGGTCCTGACCTCGATGTATATTTATTTTTTTAATTTTTTTTATGTATATCTCAATTTGTGTGTGCAAAAAGTCTTTTTTTTTTCATAAGAGAAATATCGCACAAGATTGGGGCCAACTCAAGTTTATTAATTGTATTGTTTATTTTTAGATCCGATGTTCCAAAAATATCATTTTTTTAACAAAAAATAAAAAAAAAACAGTCTGCACATCTCCCGTTCACAGCAAGCATTATCGGTAATTATTCTCACATAGGAAGGGTAAAATGTGATTTTACATGTGTGGTGGTAGTAGAAGTCATATATAAGAATTAGAAAAAAAAAACGATTTTGTAAGTTTGACACTCACATTTGACAACAAACATAATTTGGGTTTGTCATTTACTCATTTTAAAATTTATGTCATGTATCTCGAGTCAAATGTGGGAATCACGAAACCATTTTCCATATAGAAATAATGGGAATCAGGTACAGAAATGAAGACCTACCACGCTAGGGTTGTCGGAGACTGGATAATAAGCTCCCCTCTAACTAGGCCCTGCCGTAAATTTTCTCATAAAAAGGTCTGATCCTCTGCGAAGTGCCAAGCAACCCCATTCATCCAGAGGCCAATATAAATATCGTTCTCCCAAATAAATAGAAAAAAATCTTTGCTAAGCAGATTTTGATAAAATGAGTCTATTTTATTTTTAGGATAAACTTGTATGATTATATCACAATTGGAGACCCAATATATTAAATATATAGAGCGAAAGATATATTTGTGTAATATATATAATGTTTATGTCAATGATACTATTAATTTATATATGTATGTTATATAATATTAATCTACATCAAGAATAATCATAATTAAATTGATGATTCAATAGTCTCCAAATAAAAGAAAGTGCTTCTTGCATTTACTCATTAAAGGATCTAGTATATATGAAAGTTATCTCGTAGAATTCATATTTCTAAGACAATTTTTCATATCCATCTAAGTGCTTCATTAGGCTTCTATTCTAGAAAAGATGCAATTTTTACGAGATTTTCTTTAAGTTAAATATAAAGAATTGATATATATAAAGTTATTTTATAATTTTCAATTTTTTTCAAAAACTTTACTATTCAACCTAGAGTAATACTCACTGCACCGTATGGAATGCAACCAAGAAAATAAAAAAAGAAATGGAAATTTCTTTTACAGTCAGCCTATGATGTCCGACACGTCCATACAATCTGAGCTTTGATTAGACAATCTAAAAATTAAAAAAATCAACTTTGAGTCCCATTTTATTAGACTCGCATTAAGGATTTTTCTTTCACGGGACTCAATTTTTTATTTCTTAAATTTTTTTAGATCATCCAATTAAAGATTGGATTATACAAGCGCATGAGACAGGATAAGGCCGACCATAAAAAAATTTTAGAAAAAAAAATATATTTTCTAGGCTGCATCCTGTGCAGTGCAGCCAATGTTACTCACGGAGAATAAAGTCCAACCTCGAAAGTCTGAGAGACATGGGGCTTGAGCTGGTTACAGACTAGGCCCTAAAAATGAAGGCTTAGACTTGATATTATATGTCAAGTCCAGCCGATTGACAATCCTACCTTCATAAATATTCTATGTTGACACCAAACTTTGATAGTACTTGAAAACTTTGCAATTTTTCCAAAACAATTCCGACAATAGTTGTTTATTATTTTTCTTTTCTTTGGGTCAAGCGTTTATTGTTGTTTCAACGAAGATACTCCCCTCTTCCTCACTTCCCCATTTTGCTTCCCTTTCCTGATCTTTCCCTCCCACTCCCAATGAGCGTCTTCAACAGCGACGTCTGATTTCAAGCTATTTGTATCGCTCGTGTTTGTGCAATTTGTCGAAATTTGTCGAATTATCCATCAAGAATCTATGTAGTTCGTCGGATTTACTTGCTGTAAAATTTGACCTTTATTTTTCTTTACTGAAGTAGACGATGCCAAAAAGGACATTTAGAGCTCATGTCAATGGTAACTGAAAGCCCAATTATTTGACCATTCATTAGCTTGATGGATAATTTTCAAATAGCATCTTTTCACCAATATATATGTAAGAATGCAATTCAAGGGCCGATATTCAGTGACTCTTTTGATAAACAAAATCTCGACTTGCATTCTTGCTTTGTTTTGTGTTATAGAATCTATTTCAATATGATTTAAATAGAATGTTATTTTTATTCTATGTTTTACATGACGAGACAAGCTTAAATTTAAATGAGACTTAGCCTTCCTCAGGGAACAATTATTTTGCTTTGTTTGATTTGATCTTAAGTAGAATTTGTAGGTTAATTGATAATTCAAATTTAAGTCTCACTAGATCTCATTGACAAGTATCCAATAACGTTTTAATAGCTTGTTTGTGCATATTATAAAGCAATTTGTGGGCATTATAGTTAATGAATGTTAAACATATACATAGTTCGCTTAGCAGATATGGCAATGGATAGTTCACTATCCACTTTATTTCCGATCCATTGACATCCCTACAGAGTAATCGTTGAGTAGATAGGCTGCATATAATGTATTCAATAAAGACAATACTATGCACTTCTTTCATTTGTTTAAGTTTTCTATGCGATGAAGCTTTGAATTAAAAATCCCTTGTCTTTTATTTTTAATATAAAAATATAGACCAAGAGTGGTTGTAGGTGATTTGGATATTTAGTCAAATCTTTCCTAATAACTCTACTTTTCATCTCTAATCTAAGATTTTAGTTAGAGGCTGAAAAATAGCTAAAATAATTGTATTGATGACTTTATAGACCCAATGCCCCCCCCCCTAAAATCTATGAAAACCCGAACGTGCTTGCTACAACAAACGCAACCTTATCAAGGAGCTTTACTTCTTCATTAAACAATAAGAAAAGAGAACCCTCCGGGGCTTTCATCCAGCATCTTCTTTTAAAAACATTTGATCGTAAGTGTTACTTTGCAATGTATTTAAGATACTTGAAAGGTGATTAATGAAAACATTAGAGATGTTCTGATACGGAGTTCAGTATAGTAGATGTTAGTAAATAGTTGAGATGTGAAAAAGAAAACCTCTTAAAAATATTTTTAATAAAGTACAAATAGTATCTTTTATTACAAAGCTATAAGCAAATCTCCAATTAAACTTAGCTGATACTTGAAAATATTTATAGAGAAGAGAGGAAAACGAGAATAATTAATGGGATATAACAATAAAGAGCCGATAAAGATTCCACTTTTCGAATCTTTTAGTTTCAAAAGCACTATTCATAAAGAGAAATGGAAACAACTCACTCATCTCTCTCTCTCTCACACACACACACACAAAAACCCCTCATATCTCTCTCAAAAGTCAATTAAAGTAACTTCTCTACCAATAAATAGCTTCAAAATTCGCAACACCGAAAATTCTTACTTTTATTAGCAAGTGATGCCTAAAACAATTTTAGGACGCAAAATTAATATGCTATATTCAACAAACGTAGGAAACCAGTACGCGCAGGCCGGCAAAAGCTCATGCCCAATCCGTAGAATGCAGACCACCGTGCAGAAAGCCGAAAATTTTTGCGTATCAAGCCCAGCATCAGCATAATGCAACGTGGGCTCACATGACTAGCTGCTGTTGACCCTGAATGGCCAAATGCCTGGTGATCTGGAACAGCCAGGAGTAGGTAGTTACACCCGGGAGAAGCCGCGGTTAAGGGGCTGGCAATAACAAATCCTGCCCCTTCTTAAATTCCACGACGGACTAGACTACAACGAAACCCGATATGAACATACCCATCCAACTTTACAAGGTTCCGGCACCCACCGGCAGCATACCATGCACCGGTTGGTGCACTGAAAACCCTATCCGAGGAAGAAGTATAGAAAAGGGGGAAAAAAATGTTCCACAATCTAGACTAACAAGTTTGGATACGGTCGTATGGACAGTCGTCGTCGAACTCACCTGGGGCATCACTACTTGATGTACTGGGAAAGCCACTTGAATCCCTCACCATAGCCCATCTTGCGGACTACACTGCACATGAAGACCTCAAGGGGGCGAACATTAGAATCCGCAAGATTCACCTTGCCCTTGCCGGTGGTGAAGTTGCTCAGACCCAGGCGGTACCGCAGCTCTTCCTCAGAGGCCGCATAAGGGATGTCAATCTTGTTCCCGAGGATAAGGAAAGGGACATTCACCAGGGAATCGTCCGACAGCAAAGCATCCAATTCCATCTTCGACTCTGCAAACCTCTTCCTGTCGCAAGCGTCCACGAGATATACAACTGCATCCACCTGCAGAAACCGAAAGCCGTACCATATTCAGAGGTAATTTAGCTCAGTCTGATTGAGATTAAACAAGCATTGGACCAAGTTAGGATGTCGTTGGCAGTTGAGGCGTCTGAAATTCCCAACATCGAAGTGGTTAAATTTTTGGGGGCGGGGAGGGGGAGGAAATGCAACGGAGAATGCCATCGAGTCACCACTTCTTAATAGGTCTCAGCTTCTAAATGTGCGTTACCATTAAAATCCATAGGGAGGGAGGAGAATTGCAGGATCTGGAGCGATCAACCTATTTTAACTTTTACATAAAATTGGGTGGGGACCTTGCAAAAGCCTGAAGCTGCCAAACACACATCTAAATGCAGATCAACATGCAAAATCATTGTAGTCACCTATAAAAGCTGATCATCTTTATAGTTGATCACCTTCCTAGATTCAAGGTAACTTCAAGGTAGGCAGCATAATGTCAAATGGGGCTAATTATACCGCTTGGCCCTGCTCATGGCGTGTGACAGTTGATCTCATATAGCCATGTAGCAGGACAAGTCCTTGGGCTCTTGGATTATATTAGATACCACCGATCAAAGATCATTAACTCCAGCAGGAGCAAGGATAGTTGAAATCAACAATGGATGCAACTCATTAATTCTAAAACAATCTGTATGGAATCTTTCTTTTCTACACCAAGAAAAACTAAGAGAACATTAGCGTAATTAAGAGTACATATTAAGGAAGAAGGATAAACAATTCATTGAAGTGGGGCTGGGTGTCACAGTGGATACAGGACAAAAGATGCCATTAACAAGACAACCACATTGTCTTACAAAACAGAAGTCCACATCGAAAGACACAGCAATACCAAAAGATAACTAATAATTCAAATATCTGGGATCTATGCCACTAGCCAAAGGAGCAGAATGAGGATCAATGGGAGCTTACATGTATTTAGCAGTAACATTTCCCTCATCTTAATGACATCAAATGATAGAACATCATTAAATATAGGGACAAATGAAATTTCAACATTTGAAAGAGAACCAAACCTACCACATGAGATGATCCCAAAGGACAATGACAAAGAATTCTGGAGAAAATCATGACATTGTGTTTTTGAATGGACTGGCCATTTTATATCACCAATGGTTAACCGGTATAGGGAAATTTCCATGCCACTGCTACTGATTTATTAAAATTTTGCAAACCATCCATACTGTAAAAGATACTTTCCTTCCTGGTTCCTTCATACATTCGACGTAAGCGGTCTTGCTCTTACAGAATCCCCTGCTTGGATCTTTGATGGAATGAATGGGAAGAGTCTAAGAGGACACCAGCATATGGTGCAGCACTTGCATTTTGGTGCATTCTTCTTACCTTAGTCTTTTGTTCTGTCATATTCCTAGTGCCATGAACATTTTTGTGAATGGAAAAACTCAACTCACACATCACCCTGGGAGGCAGGCTACCCATTCCCGAGGCACCCCTCCCCCCACCACCCAATGGACTCCCCACATAAGGCAAGCACATATAGCTCTGGATGTAGAGTGGATCCAAACAGGATGAGATCCATAAACGTTGAAGAAGGAAACCCAACACACAGGAGCAACTTTATGCTTTTCACATGAGGGTGCCACTAATTGGACTAAAGGTCAAGACCTTTGGGGATGAGACCGAGTTTTTGAGACAAATGGCTACCTACCTAGTTCAATATCATAAGCTTGTTTATTAAAGCCATATGAAGAGGAGCAACTAGGTTGGATTGAGTCGATTTTTTTTCCCTTAGCTGTGCTGTACTCCAATGAGGATGTTTCGTTGCTACAAAGAATAACGATAATAAAGATACATTTTCCCCATGTTTGTCACTTTAATTCCTAGTCCATAAATGAAGTAAACTGTTTCTAGATTGGTAAAACAAAAATTCAATCAAATGTATGAAAACTGCAAACATATTAGAAACAGCAAGAGTATTTATCTATACAGAATCTGGGGGACAGTCTAGCTTTCCAAATATATTCGAAGGAAAGAGAAAAGAAAACATTGCAGAGCTCTATTTAGGAAATAGAATGTAGCACGACAACCCCTGCATAAAGGCCAGTGCAGGATAAATCCACAATATTCACTGTACTAGAAGAATGATATGCATGCATTCAAGTGTGTACAAGACAAAAGCACTAGACAGTTGTAACAACAACATTGTATTAAAAATTTAGAAAGCTGCATCTCTAAAGAAAAAACAAAAAAAGGCACAGGTGCAAGTATCAAATGAAATATCATGAATTTGTGTTTTAACAGTGCAAGTTAATGCATAAAATCCACGTGTAGAAATACGTTATCTTCCTATTGCATTAGAAAAAACTATAAAATTTTGTGCAAGTCATACAGGGGAAAAGGCTTAACAAGTCCAATATGGTAAGGAATCTACAATAGCAAAGAAACACCAAAATAAAATAATGTGAGTTTTAATTTTCAGTCCCTACAATCTTATGATATTCCTTATAAGCCCCTGCAATCTTTGTATTCCTTATAAGTCCCTGCAATTATTTAAGAAGTCCCTAAAAGTTCTCTCAACCCTCCCTAAAAAGTCCCCATGGGGGGACATTTTGAGGATGATTCAAAGATTGTGAGGAGTTATAAGGGAATATGAAGATTGTTAGGAGCTTATAAGGAATATTCAAACATTATAGGGACTTAAAAGTAAAAATCTCACTAATGTGACATAGGCTACAATATGTCCTAGACAAAGGAAGTGAGAAATAAGGTACGCCCTCTTTCCTCTTTGATTGTCTGGCTCCTAAACCTATCCCCAGAAGATTGTCGCACTGTTCTTCTCCTTTGGGTGGGGTAACAGAAACGGGTAAACTTTCCCGTCATGCTAGCATCTCTCTTCTTGACCTCATTTACAAGGATCACTGACCCATAAGCTCACCTAAAAAAGCAAGGTACGGGGTCTCGGCCGGGCATCAGGTCTTGATAAATGTTTAATATACATCCAAGCAACACCCATCTTCTTTTAAAACAATGAAGAAACCTAGATATGCCAACATGATGCTGGACAAAAATAAAGTGAAAAAGGAACTGAATGAAAATGACGCAAGGGAACAGAAGCAGCAACAATGTCGCAGATCATCCAAGAAATGAGCCCATAGTAACAATAAAGAGCGATATAAAGAACTACGATGTGAATATCAAAGATAATACCAATCCAAGGGGGCACAAGTTTTTCACCAAAGTACCAGTTGGCTTCTCCAAAACTGTTAAAGCCACAAGAAAATCACATCACAGCCACACAAAGTATGGTCTAGAAAGATGCTACAGCCCCCAGAAGCTCTTTAACAACTAATCATCTCTACTTGGGGACATTGACGTATCAAGACTGACACAAAATAAAGTTGGCTGGATGCAAAATGTTGCTTCGGGCTACAGAGAATAAAAGCCAAATCAATAAAAAGATTTGACAGAACTGAACTGTTAAACCCTAGCTCATCCCAAACAAAATCCCCATCTACTGAGCCTGCAACCACTAGCAACAGAGACTATATATATCTCACAAAAAAATAAGGGATACCTTGGCGTAGTAATCTTTCCAGACCCGACGCGCGATCCGGTGGCCGCCCAAGTCGAACGCCTTGAATTTGATCTTGCCGATGCTCAATTCCTCCGAGGTCGGAAACTGCGTAGGTTGATGTTGAACTAATCTCTGCATCCAGTGAGAAAAGAAATTAAAGAAATCGACTACTTACTACAATCATAAGCACAGAACAACAAAAAACTGCAAATTAGTACAGAAATCCATGTGAAGCAGATAATAGAAACACATATACGATCGTCGGACGGCCTTTAACCTTGCTTTGGGAACTTAGAAAACACGAAAAACTGCAAATCTTAACACAGGTATGCAAAGTTTAAAAGGGGGAAAGCAATATGGAGACCTTGTCCTTCAGCATGTGAAGCAAGGTGGTCTTGCCAGCGTTATCCAGCCCTAGGAACAGGATCTTCGCCTCCTTCTGCCACAGTCCCAGCGAGGCAAGCACGCCGTAGAACCAGTCGACTAGAAACATGGCGGCCGGCAAGACTTCGCCTCCGACGACAGCAGAACACCGGCTTGCGCACCCCGTCCAAGAAGACAAAGCCTCCTCCGGCGACTCCCGTGATCGGATCGCCGGTACGACGCCGAAACAGAGCGAAAGGAGGGTGGAAAGGAGAGTCTAGAAGCCGGACGCGGGAATATGCGTGGTTTTTAGTTTCCCCATTTTCTGCTCACTTTTATGGACACGACAAGCGGCGCCGACGAATTCCGTTTGGGCCGCCGGCTTTAGTGACACCGTTGGAATCGGAAACCATAAAATATTTGTAATAATCATGATATTTAAAGTGTGCATAATCATATTTATTTGTTATGAATTTGTGTATTATAAATATAATTTTTTTACAAGCTCATGTTTGATTCATCGATTATGCTGTTTAATCACAATTGTGTTTAGGATAAGGTTGAGAGGCATCTCAACTTCAGTGTAAACCAACTCCAAATAAATTTCGAAAAACAAACTTGCCAGCAAGTCTTTGAGTTTACACTAGATCTGGGAGAATTTATGATTGTATCAATTGAAATAAATTATCATAAAAGCGGTTTTGCACAAAGTTAAATATGTTTAGAATTTTTTATTTGGTGTCAATTTTTAATTTTTCATATTTTTTAAGTCATCCGATTCGAGATCAAATTATATCACCATGTAACTCTAGTTGAGATCCACTTAAAAAAAAGTATGTTTTAAAAATTTGACTGCACTGTTAGATAGTGAGGGTGGGCTTGACGATGCAGCAAATCTTTTTCTATGTTTAGACTTGCTCTTTTTAAGTCCTGATTTTTATGCATTATTTACAATTCTATTTAGGAATGTAGCAAGGGTGAAGACTTCCACGTAACTTAAAGGGATTATATATATATATATATATATATATATATATATATATATATATATATATATATATATATCTTAAAAATATCATATTTGCTTATGCACTTTCAACTCTCACATATTATTTCTAATACTTTAAATCTCAGAAATGTTGTGGTAATATCCCTCCATCAAAATGCCGTTAAGTCAAACCTAAATAATTTGCATACAGATCCTTGAATTCACTAGTATAGATCAAACCTAAAGATTTTACATACATATCCTTAAATTCAATAATATTTTACACATATACTTCTAAATTCGCTAAAATTTTGAATTGCACACTTAAAGTTATCAAGATTTATGAAATCTTTTTGACACAATGGGACGTAAACACAACATTTTTGAGACTTCAATACTATTAAAAATAACATGTGAGAGTTGGGAGTATAGATACAAAGATAATATTTTAAGGGTATATATACAAAATCATTAACTTACGTGATTGAAGTGCCTTCACATCAATGAGCTGTGAAATACTTTTCGTTTATTCCATGGCAGCTAGAGTGGTTTCAGTAATACTACTGTCCTTAGACTTTGAGGATGACTATGGTGTTTGGTTTTGCACTCGTTTGGTTTGATGGGCTGTAAAATGTAAAATCTCAATGTTGAAATCATAGATTTTAAAATCATCTATTTTGGTTTATAGCGATTTTGGACTGAAAATTGAAATCAATTAAAAGGAGAATTTTAGTGTTCAACTATTTGAAGTATGGCAATTTATGACGTATCAAATGTATGAAAAAAATACCTTAAAATGATTTACATCACTCTAAACATAAGAAAAATATTAGTTTTATAGTTGTTTATGATGTTTTATGGCTCACCAAATAGATATATAAATAAATAAATAATAAAAAATAAAAAAATATTTCTATTATTTATAATTTTTTCCGAATCACAAACAAGTTATTCTACTATATTTTTTAAGAAAATCTTTCCTGTAATCTATATTACATGCAATCAAATAATTAGATAATAATTATTTTATACAATAAATGCTTTTTCCTCTCATTTTTCCCGCGTCTTTAATATAAGCCTCTTCTTCTCGCGCTTTCTTCCCCTTCTGATGCAGCATAGAGAAGGGAAAATTCCGATGGAAAATTCCGATGGGAAGGATGAACCTATCTAACTCGATACCAATAGACGTGCGACTACAAGGATGGGTTCCGTAATACCATTCTTTGTAAATTTTTGAAGAAAAAAAAGGACATTTTCTTATAATTTTAGAAGAGTGAGATTGGAAGAAAAATTTAAAAAGAAATGTTATTGTACTACATTTGAAGGAGGAGAATTTCGTTCGGCCTAAAAGTAAATGGGCCAACCTAATATGCCTTCGGTTGCTTTCATGTTCCTATTCATACTAACCAAAAGTAGAGCGAGGTATAGGGGTGTTCACGGTTTGGTTTGGTTTAGTTTAGAAGAAAAAAATTTCAAACCAAACCAAACCGACTCACTCTTAAAATCAAAACGAACCAAACCAAAAACGTTCGGTTTACTTCGATTTGGATCGGTTTGAACCGACTTAGCTGCAAAAAAAATTCACAAGAATTACTGAGCCCATTTACTTACTCGTCTGACATCAAAACTCTTATTGGGCCACGGCCCAGCTGCAAGCCTTAAACACCAGGACCCTTCCCTTTATAGACCCTATGTAGAAGTGGTAAAGGAAGATTGTCCGGTATAGGACTAAAATCCCAGGATGAATGGCGCGCACTGCGCAGGGTGCAAAGGAGTCAGCTTTAGTCCTACATCGGGCAACTTAGAGATCTTTGTTTCCTTGTAAGAGTTAACGACATTATCTGGTTTGTAAAGTTTGGTTGGTTGGTTGGTTGGTGTGGCATGTTGTAAGAGTTAGAAAATTTTAAATATAATATTATTTTTGATTTTCGATTTGGTTCGGTTTCTACGGGTTGAAAGAACTTGAAAACCGAACTGAACCGAATTGATTTTCAAACCAAACCAAATCGAAAATTTGGTCCGATTCGGTTTGATTTTTTAGGTTGAACCAAATAGTGAACACCCCTAGCGAGGTAGACCAGGATACTTGTAAAAAAGCCCACTGTGAGGCCATAAACAATCTATAAGTCTCCAGTGGACCGATTATGGTTGAATTCTGGCCCAAATCCATTCGAAGGAGGTTTCTATTCTCATCCTATGAGAGTAAAAGATGGATTTCCCTAATGATGTCAACCTTGGCCATCCTAAGATCAGAAGGATCCTGGGAAGATCATATCTTGCCCAACAAGAAAACTCCAGCTAGGATGACAGAATCCGATCATGACCTGGGCGCCATTCCGAGGGTACCCCGTAATCTATTATGTTATAAACTCTTCTCTTTAATAAGAACCCTTCCGACTGCAAACCCCAAGGAAAGGTCTTATAGGAGTTACTTTTCTTGATCGGAATCAACTCCTGACAAAGTTTTGAGCTGCTATATAAGGACCCTTAATCCGACCTTTTAAGTTATTCTTTCTGGAATCTAAGCAATCCTAATTCGCTTCTGTTAGTCTTAGGTGGCCTACAAGTCAATATGACTTTGTAATCTCGTTCATATTTATTAATATAATGGCATAATATTCATTGTGTGTAAATCGTATTAATTATCGTCTCATAATGAAGTCCGTGAATATGTGCGATAGTGATCAGATTATGATGAGATCATACTAGTGAGACTGATCACTTAAACACACATATTCTTAATCGTTCATAGTCGGAAGATATCTGAGAAGGACATCGGATATCCGGTTAGACTAGTACAGATTACTCTTGCTCATATGATGAGGGTGATTGATCTCATAAGTCACTTGTGTGGAGACACTAAGGCGAATCTGTAGGTGCCTATTGGAGAATGAGTTCACTGAACTAGTTCGACTGAATCGCTTGATGGTATTGTACCTCACTGTCAACCAGCTTGATTCTATTGTCGCAGTTGCGTGGATGGTCCTCGGACCTGAGACACCAAGGACACCTTGTTGGTGGACTTCTGTGCTTTGACCTTGGTTTATGAATCTCTAACCACGGAATTCTAAACAGCCAACGATTGGGTACAGCAGAATACCGTCGAAAGGAATTGTGTATCAATAAGGAATCATTCGCTCTCGGTACTTAGAGAGAGAATGCTCTAGGAAGGATACGCGGAAGTCTCTCCCCAGGGCGGACGATAATATCGGGAAATGAGTTTTCCGATATTCATCAGCGACATCCAATCTAAGTGAGTCGACCGATTAGGGTTTGACAGCACGCCATATTCTGAGTTGACTCGAAAGCATTGTACGGATGAAGAATTATATCCACGCGGTAACTGTCGGCAGAAATGTTCCAAGAGTGGGTTACTTAACCCCGATACCTTCCGGGTTTACGCGGTGTTGTTTGCACCCAACGTGATCGAAGGCCCGGTCGAATTCGATGTGCGACATCAATTCGATTGATTAATTAATTAATAAAGAGTTATTAATTGATTAATAAAGCCAGTAAGGAGTTACTAGGCTTATTGGACTATTAACCGGACTGGTAATTGGGCCTAGAGGGTCACACGTAAATGATTCTCAAGGCGATGGATAAATAAGTGAGTTTTATACAAACCGGAGATTTTTATGAAAAATCGCGCGGTTAGTATAAAATGTAGCGAACGGGTTGAGCAGGCTAAGTTGTTGCTAACCCTAGCTGCCCCCTCATCTGTTTCTCTCTCTCTCTGGCGTCCCAGACAAATCCGGATCTCCGGATTTGCTCCGCCGTTTCTCCGACTTCCGTTCGAGAAATCGTTCGCGCGTTGCGGCGACCGGCGGAGGTTTCGTGGCTGCGAAGAACGAGGAACGTGAAGATATCCATCACGAGGAAGATCGCATGGATTCCGCTAGAGGCCGGGCGCTTGCGCGGCTTGTGGTGTCGCACCGACGGAACCGAACGGTTGCGGATTCGAATCCGCACACAGTAAGAATATCCGATAATCTGATTTTTAGATTTTTCGAAACGAGAACGGATCTCCGTTTTTATTTTTATTTCCGCTGAGCCGAAGATCCGGAGAAACTCAAGAACCCAACAGCCTCATCTTCTAGGTTTTCTGACTTAGGTATCAGAGGAAGATCCCCTAGTTTAAAAAATAGTAGTTGTAAAAAAAAATTTCATATAAGATAGTTTTAGTAAGAGCCAAGAGAATACTTTGGGACAAAACTTTAACAAGAGCTCCCATTAATTTCTCATTTTGCTTTTGTTAAAGTTACTTTAAATAAAACTCTTTTTGCAACTGTTATATTTAAATGAGAACTTTTTTATCAAGCAATTAAAAGATTCCTAGTAAATGTGATATGATATGATACCATTCACGAGGAATGCTACTATATCTCAAATTTTGAATACGTAAAGTATGAGTGAATGAGAAAAATGAAATCTTAAATAAGAAATCTTAAATGCTTCAAAAATTATAATGATGACACGAAACTTTTAGGCAACTCAGTCCTTTATTCTAATATTTCAACTTTCTGTTTTATAGTAGTAGCTTGGCTCCAGCTGTCCATGGAAACGATCCTATCCCTTCCTTGGCCGCTCAGTACGAGCCGTTGATCTCTTGAGTTGTATAGCCGAACCGTCAATTTTTGTGGCTAGCCTCCTAAGGGCGGATTTTATCAAATCAATGGGAATCTTTATTTTATTTTTATTTCGGACAAATAAGTACAAAAGAGAATTTGTTTCTGTTTCCATCGGAGACACCTACAGACTTGTGATCTCTGGATTCTTCATTCTGAAACCACTTTTGATGTTAAGGTGGCATCTGGTAAAATTTTAATCCACATTTTAAGTATTCCGAGTTATGCGGAAATCTGATAAAAAAAAAAGTTACAAAATTTTTTAAAATACATGATATGAGTACTCAACTCAATGAAACTTTAATCTCAAATAATTGAGATCGGCTATATGAATTATCTGTTTTCATTCTAAACGGTTTCACACTACTTCTTAAAGATTTAAAACTTCTAAATCATATTGTACTACATTTTTCCAAGTTAATTTAGGTCTACTCTTTCTTTTTTTCCCCTCTTCTATCCTAATATACTCCGCTTTTCTAATTGGAGCCTCCCTAAATCTACGTCTAACATACACAAATCATCTCTATCTCCCTTCTCCCAATTTGTAATAATAGTACTAAAAATTGATTTGCATCAAGAAGGCTTCTTTTCGCCTGTGTCTAATGTTCAAAATCTCAAGAGAGAAGCCGGAGAGAGAGCATGGCGAATCTGCTATGTTGGTGGACTCGAGGTATCATGAATTAATGCATGGAAGTTTTCTCGGGTATAGATCTTGTGCTGTCAGGTCAGACCTGCAAAAAGTACAAATACTAAAAATGCAAGATTACTTTTTCCCATCATTGTGTTAATTTCTAGCAGAAGTCTATGATAGTACAATGTGCATAAAAACTCTAACAAATCTGTCAGATAAAAATATGACAGAAATCTCAGTTAAAAAGTATATATTAAATATAACCTGAGAGTACCGGCTAATTTAAATTGAATTAAGTAAATAAATTGCTAGCTGAAGTTACAAGATAATCGGAATGACGATTCTTTAATGTAATTCATAAATGAACGATAATCGGAGTAAGAATCTCACCACTAATTGATGTTAGTGAGTGAGTGTTAGTCTGACTCACAAACAGACTGTTAATCGAAGTATAGGTAGCTCTCACTCAGATTAGAAGGATAACTTAATTTAAAACACAAAAGATAATTAATCGAGGTGATAACAAAAGCGTTAAACGAAGTCTTAATCGATATGATGAAACTTGAGTGAGGTCTCCCATTAATTGAAGTCTCATTTTTTTTAGTAATTGTAGTGACACCTATGATCAGTAATCAAAGAAACATCGTTAGTCGAAGTAAAGCTGCAAATGTTAATCAAAGTAAAACTTACACTATAAGAAATGAAGCTTTTTGGGACGGAACACTAGCGACTGCTGCCTAAAGTCGTTCCAAATAATATTAATTGGGACAAAGTCAAATACTCGTCTCAAATTTTTTTTTATTTGTGACGACTGACCATATCCGCCCCAAATAGTTAGTTTTTACGACAGTCAAATCATACCCGTCTCAAATAGTATATTATTTGGGACAGTTAACACAATTGGTCGGAAATTGTTCATCACGTACACTTTATTGGGATGGCTATGATGTATGTTTCAATAAGTTTAACTTTTTGGGACAGCCATAATTTTTTTAAGACAAACATATGCAACCCTTTAGTGACAATTAAGATACTCGTTGTAAAAAGTTGAAAAAAGATATTTTTTAATTATAAAAAATAATTAACGACGAGCAATTAAGCTGTCTCAAAAAGTAAAACTTTTTTGGGACAACTCTTTTGATGTTTACGACGAACAAGGGAGGTCGTTTTGTGACAACTTGATTGATCGTCCCAAATAATTATACATAAAAAATCTAACATGATTAGCATACAAATATAGCGATGATATAAAATCATTGTAACTAATGATACTATTTAATAAATCATATTGATCTTTGAATGATATATTTTTAGAAAATTAATTTTTATGCTCAATAATTTTCATAATGATATTGAATAATTTATATTTTGATAATTATAACTGAATGATATGTTTTTATAACATTATCTTTATATAAAGTTACTTTCATAATGAACTTGAATAATATATTTTAAAATTTACAATTATAATGGTAACAGGAAAAATATTAATATATAGAATTAAATTATCATATATATATATATAATTTGTACACGCATACAAAACTAAAAATAGCATATATTTATGAATAATATAAATATTAAAAAATAATGTGAGAAAGAGTGTGTATCGTGGTGTGTGTGTCGATGCACATATATACATATGTGTCTCTGTGTATGTGTCTTACCACCTCTCTCTCTCTCTTCATGCAAGATATAGAGAGTTTTTTTTTTTTCTAGATTCAAGGATTTAGATAGGCTAAAATCATTAAAAGTATAGTTAAAAAAGTTACCTTATATGTTTAAAAATATAAATATATATAACTAACTTAAATAGAACCCTTATGTTGTGTTCTCTTTGAAAGGCTAGCACTATGGATGAAATAAACTGAGTTTTGCTGGGTATAAACTTGCTTTGACCAATTTTAATTGAGTTTGAGTTCGAACTGAGCACCTATGATGGTTGTTCTAACTTAGCTTGTTTAGATATTGAATGAGCTTGAGTCGAGTATCGAGTAGATCAAGAGTTCAATGAGTCCATGACCAATTTAGTCTAAAATCTTTTAAATTTAATTTATAAACTCAGGCCAAATCATGTGAGCACCAACTTGTTTGTACTACTAGTTATTTGATAAAAAACTCTACAAGATATTAAATATCCTACTAACTAAGTATGCTCGTGAATAGGCCAACTTAATGAGAATTACATGAGTTCTTAATGAAATATGTAAACAAGCTCATAATGAGTATTGAAATGAGCTCTTAAGGCGTACTGAAAACGAGTTCGTTGTCGAGCATAATAGAACCTAGCTCACCTATGTTCAAATTTGACTCGTTTAACAAATTGAACTAAATTTTTTATCAAATTTTTGGTTTAACTTAATAAGCGATCTTAGTCGAACTATTATTGAGTAATCTCATGAGCTATTCGTCTAATGTTTGGTTCAATTGCAATCTTAGCTAATGCAAACAGCTAGGAGGGAATATAGGAGAGGGGAACACTCAGAAGGAGGTGCAACCACTTTGTATATTCTAAATTATAAAACATATATGACTAATTATATATAAATCAAAATTTTACAATATCATTTTCCTTTTAGTTAATATTCACTTGAAAAATGAGAATAGATGCACGGTAAATTAAACATCTATCAAGTATTTTTTTCATGTTTAAAATTGAGCATCTACGTAACTATTTTATATACTCTAAATAATAAACATATACTTATATATTTAGAAATAGGATTTTTTATATCTAAACGCTTATGATCTTTTGATATTACAAATAAATCTTTATAATTTAAGCATTTACAAATAAACCCCCATAATTGCAACTTTCTTACAAATAAGCTTATTTGTAACACTCTCAGGGGCTTATTTGTAAGTTTTGGAGGCCTTTCATTAATTCACGATTAATTGTGGGAGCTTATTTATAAATAGTCAGATTAAGAAGATTTATTTATAATATGAAAAAATTATAAGGACTTATATGTAAAAAACCTATAAAGTATAAATGCATATTACTAACTTATTTATAAATATAACCCTCAAGGTTATTTAGAAAAATAACTCTCATATGAATATAACGATTTGTATAAATATATTTCAGTTATACATAAGTATATAAAAAATTTATAAAAATAACATTTAGACCTATGAGATTTCTCTTTTTTATTTTTTTAAAATAATATTAAAAAAAATTGTTGCAACAATCAATCAATGTTGATCGGAGGGTTGTTGGGCATCTCGTCTCAAACATAGTTGAGAAAAAGGTCCCTCCCAGGAACTCCCCCAAATTCCCTTTCAGAGGGTTTACCATGCGACGCCCGTCCAATCCACTAGCTGCAGCATCCCCCTTCGACTGCGGTGCTAACATTCGGGCAGCCTCCCAATGAGGGCTCTGTTAGTCTTAGGTGGCCTACAAGCCAATCTGACTATATAAATCTTGTTAGTTTATTAATATAAATGGCATAATATTCATTATGTGTAATTCTTATTGTTATCATCTCATAATGAAGTCCGTGAATATGTGCGATAATGATCAGATTATGATGAGATCATACTAATGAGACTGATCACTTAAACACACATATTTTTAATAGTTCCTAGTCGGAGGATATCTGAGAAGGACATCGGATATCCAGTTAGACTAGTACAGATTACCTCTGCTCATACGATGAGGGTGACTGATCTCATAGTCACTTGTGTGGAGACACTAAGGCGAATCTGTAGGTGCTCATTAGAGAATGAGTTCACTGAATTGATCCGATTAAATCGCTGGATGGTATAGTACCTTACTGTCAACCAACTTGATTCTATTGTTGCAGTTGAGTGGATGGTCATCGGACCTGAGACACTAAGGACACCTTGTCGATAGACTTCTTTGCTTTGACCTTGGTTTATGAATTTCTAACCATGGGATTCTAAACAGTCAAGGATCGGGTACAGCGAAATATCGTCGAAGGGAATTGAGTGTCAATAAGGAATCATTCGCTCTCAATACTTAGAGAGAGAGAGAATGCTCTAGGATGGATGCGCGAAAGTCCCTAGCCAGGGGGACGATAATATCGAGAAAGGAGTTTTCTGATATTATATGGCAGCATCCGCTCTAAGTTAGTCGACTGGTTAGGGTTTGACAGTACACCATACCCTGAGTTGACTCGAGAGCATTGTACGAATGAAGGATTATATCTATGCAGTAACTGTCAACGGAAAGGTTCCAAGAGTGGGTTACTTAACCCAAATACCTTCCAGGTTCACGCGGTGTTGCTTGGCACCTAACGTGATCAGAGGCCCGATCGAATTCGATGTGCGACATTAGTTCAATTGATTGATTAATTAATATGAGTTATTAATTGATTAATCAGGCTAGTGAGGAGTCACTGGGTCTATTGGGCTATTAACCAAACTGGTTATTGGGCCTAGAGGGTCACATGCAAATGATTCTCAAGGCGATGGATAAACAAGTGGGTTTTATATAGATAGGGAGTTTTTATGAAAAATCGCGCGGTTAATATAAAATGTAGTGAACGGGCTGAGCATGCCAGGCTGCTGCTCAACCTTAGCCGCCCCCTCCTCTCTTTCTCTCTCTCTCTAACGCCCTAGGTCGGATCCGCTCTCCGGGTCTGCTCTGCCGCTTCTCCGACTCCCGTCCGACGAGAAATCGTCCGCGCGTTGCGGCGATCGTTGCAGAGAACGGCGGAGGCTTCATGGGATGCGAAGAACGAGGATCCGTGAGGATATCCACCGCGAGGAGGATTGAGTGGACTTCGCTAGAGGCCGGGCGCTTGCGCGGCTAGCGGTGTCACACCGACGGAGCCAATCGGTCGCGGATTCGAATCCACGCACGGTAAGAACTGATTATATGATAATCTGGTTTTTAGTTTTTCGAAATGGGAATCATATCGCATATATTTTATTCTGCTGCGTTTTGCGATTCGGAGAAACGGCCGAGAATCCAACAGTGGTATCAGAGCCAGGTTCCACTGTTTCTCGTCCCGTTTCGATCTCCGAATTATTTTTTTCTTAAATTTATTCTATGCATGAGTTCCGTTAATAAATGCATCCCTGTTCATACGATGAACTGAAAATAATTTGATTATTTTTATTCTGCTATTTTCGGAATTTTATTTGGGGTTTTTCATGTTCTTCGTGGGACGAAGAACGACGGTCTTCGATGGCCTCGTTCGTGCAACCCCATGCATTGGGGAGGTGAGCCGAACCCCAAATCCCTTTAGGTATGTTCCTGCTCACCACCGGATCGGTGGCCAACGCCGGAGAGGCCTCAGGAGGTGGTTGGAGGGAGCCCCATCTCCTCCTTCTTTACACGGTTTTGAGAAAACTAGGAAATTAAGGGGCTTGGAACGGTGCTTGTAAGGCGGCCGCCGGCTGCCCCACTGACGCCGGGCAACTCGCTAACGGTGGGTGCAGCGTCCCAATTTAAATCCTATAAACCCCAAGCCCTATTAAATTAAATTGGATTTAATTTAAAATTTAAATTTTTTTTAAAATTTAAATTGTTATTCAATTTTATTAAGTTGGGCATTAATGATTATGAATCGTTATTATAATTAAAAAATTGTAGTTATATATAATTAGAGTTAGTCATTAATTTAACTGTTAAATTAATAATTAGTTAGTCATTAATTTAACTGTTAAATTAATAATTATTCTTAAATTGTGCATTAATGATTTTGAATAATTTTTTATTAATAATTAGATGTTAATTAATTAGAGTTAATTATTGATTTAACTGTTAAATTAATACTTAACTTTAATTTAACTAATTTAAGAGTTAGATTAATATTTAATAATTATTAATGTAAGTGTTAGATTATTAATTATTAATTCATCTAATTGTTAATTTATTTGAGTCAGTTAATTAATTTAAGTGTTAAATTAATAATTAATTTAATTGACAAATTTAAGTGTTAAATTCGCATTTATTAATTAATTGGTGTTAATTATTAGTTTAAGAGTTAAATTAATAATTCGCATTAATTAACTAATCTAAGTGTTAGGTTAATAGTTAATAATTGATTAGAATTGATTATTAATTTAAGTGTTAAATTAGTAATTAACTTTAATGGACTAATCTAAAGAGTTAGATTAGTTATTATTTATTAATAGTCTAATTGTTAGATTATTAATATTGTTTAATCTAAGTGTTATATTATTTTATATTAAAAATGTTCTAATATACGTGGAATAATATGGAATTATTAATTTGGAGTGTTTGCATATGTGATGTGTGATTGAATGTATTTAAAATTTGATTTAATTGCATGCATGTTAAGATAATAAAATAAATTTTCAAAATTTAAATACCAATTTTGATTGGAACCCAGCTTTTTCAAAGCTAAAATTATATATTTTTGAAAACTCTTTTGTTTTAGCCATGTGATGTGCTAATCATGTGTGGAATGTTTAAAACACACCGAGGTCATGTATATGCACTTATTTAATTATTCATATGATGAATGATTATGTGGATCGTGAATGTTTGAATGAGTACATTTATTAATTGTTAATAAATAGAGGTCTGCATACCTCTCCCTCTCTCATACTCCAATGTAATTCTATCTCCCTCTCTCTTGTACTTGCCATAAGGCCTTCTTCAATTTACATGTAATTTTAGAATTATAATAATCTGATCGAGGCAACCAAGGAAGGAGCGGGACGATCCACAATTGCAACCAGGAAGACAATATAATGAAGAGCTCTTGCCTATGTGTTTGCAAGGTAGTCTAATATAAATGTTAGGTTAGATTGTGTGTACGTTTGACTGTTGGTTCCAGTCAAACCCACTGTACTATCCATGACCATTCTAGACATGTATGAGATGAGTTGTTTTTAAGTTTGATTATGAATCAAAGCAGATATAGTTTTTAGTAAATATATACGATATATTTATATACTATTACCTAGGAGAGACCAAGATAAAAGTTATCTAAATACCCTCGTTCAAATTATAAGCCGTAACGTGAGTAGTTAAAAACTTACCGCGCGGTCCACCATCGTTATAGTCTTAGGATTCGAATTACTTTAGGCTGGCTTGTTGTGCTACCACAAGGCCTGTCTAATTATGAAGAGAAACTGTGGTTATGACATTAGATGCCTATTTGATCGGGGTAGAGGAACTATGTAGCTTTGTTGTACTATCCACAAGGGCTGCATGCAAATCTATGCTCGTCTCGTAACGATGGTTAGCTTAGACGAGAATTAGTGGCTTGTTGTACTATCTATAAGGCCATTAAATCTCTGGGACCGAAGATATGATCGGATAATCTTGCTTTGTTTCTTCTTCCTAGTTGTGGAAGAGAGGCCCTGTCGAAAGCAGGATGTTATTCCTCTTCTTGTAGAAGAGAGGGCCTGTAGTTGTAGGAGGTTGTTGTGTTTAACCTACAAGGAGTTGGTACCTTGCTGTTAGTAGAACTCTCAAGTGGTTTATTAGGGACTGGACATAGTTCTGGATAGACTGAACCAGTATAAATCTTATGTGCATTTATTGTGTGATTGTTTCTCTATTTTTATCTCCTTTTGTCTGTTTATTAGCTTCCGCATTTAATTTCTATTAGAGTAATTTTTAATAACTCATTCCCCTCCTCTGGGTTAGTCTAGTCTTAGGCAACAAGTGGTATCAGAGTCCGATCTCTCATTTGTTTGACCTAGCAGTCGAGAATAATGACTATGACAAATAGTTATACTAAAGGTTAACCTATCAACTACCATCTACTGTTTGATGGGGAAGACTACTCCTACTGGAAATGCCATATAGAATATTTCCTTAAGGGAGTCGACCTTGATCTATTAAGTATGTTTGAAGATGGAGACTTTATCGTAACTGTTCCCAGAGAGAGTTAGACAAATAATGACAAGCATTTAATCTCTTTGAATATGAAAGCCAAGAATATCCTATGTTGTGCTCTAGCAAAGAAGCAGTTCAACCATATTTCTACCTGCAAAATTGTTAAAGAAATGTAGTTGAAACTTCAGCTAACATATGAAGGCATAAAGAAAGTCAAGAAAATCATGATAGATATTCTGGTCACTCAATACGAGAAGTTCATGATGGAGCCAACCAAGAACATCATCCAAATGTATTCAAGATTCACAGACATCACCAATAGATTGATAGCTCTTGAAAAGGAATACCAGACAAGAAACCTTGTCCGAAAAATCTTAAGGTCTCTCCCTAGCCAATGGATATACAAAGTGATAGCTATTAAGGAAGCTTATGACCTCAGTACCTTGACACTTGAAAGACTCATTGGGTCTCTCATGGCCTATGAGATAAACATGGAAAGACTTGGGAAGGATACCTCCAAGAGAAGAGTCTCCACGGCTTTCAAGACCTCACAACCATGCACCAATGGAATAGCATCATCAAGTAAAGACACTGATGTTAACAGTGAGGAAGAAGCATTGGTATCTAGGAGGCTGCAATAGATTCTAAAAAAAAAAAGAAGTCTCAAGGTAGTCATAAATACTACAAGAAGAAGACTCTTACAGAGAAGAAGCAGGAACTAACCTGCTATGAGTGTAAACAACCAGGGCACATGAAAATAGAGTTCCCTCAACTGAAGAAGAAGGACAAGAAAAAAAAATACACCAAGAATCCTAAGTTCTTTAAAAGAAAAGCAATGGCAGTATCCTGGGATAATGAGAAAGATTCCTCAACTTCATCTAGCTCAGATGAAGAAGGGGAGATAACAAATCTTGCTCTAATGGCTGACAACACTCATAACACTAATGAGCAGGTAACCTCCAGTCCACCCCTTACTTTAGATTCAGATTCTGATGAAGAGTTATCTCTTGAGGAAGCCTTTGATGAGCTATATAAAAGTTTAAAATACTCTCAAAAGAGTTCAAGATGCTTAAAATAAACTATGAAAAATTGAGTGCTACAAGTGCTTCTCTAAAATCTAAAAACTCAGAATTAGTTCAGACTAATGAAGGACTAAAATCTGATAATATATATCTTGGTGAAGTAAATAAAACAAAAGACACTAAGCTGAAAGAATTACATACTGAACTGTCAAAGATAACCAAGGGAAGGACGGTTGTAAATGAAGAAAGAATAGAACAAGAGGTAAAATCTTCTATTGAGATATTAACTAGGGGTAAAACATCTTTACACCTATTCTTGAAAGGACTTAGGACTAATAACAGAAAAGATTGACTTAGTTTTGTGCACCCAAAGCCTCATCAAAGATAAACCCACATATAAATATCCTACCCCTAGATTTGTAAAATCTAAAACTGAAACAAGCTCACAGTCAAAAGCTCCTCATATAGATTGTTGTTCACATTGTGGTAAATTGAGACACACTTCCAAAACTTATAAGATGAGGAAGTGGGTCTGGGTACCTAAGGGATCAGTCCCTAATACTAACCATAAAAGACTCAAAAAGTTTTGAGTACTTAAATTCTCCAAGTGATAATTGTAGATTGGCCTAGAAGCATCAAGATGATACATGGATAGTGGATTCTCTAAGCATATGACATGGGATTGTACCTTGTTCAAGTCTCTCAGAGCAAATGATGGTACAGTCACATACGGGGACAATGGCAAAGGCAAAGTGGTTGGTTGTGGCATAGTGGGAAGCAAGTCAACAAATCTTATAGAGAATATACTGTGTGTGGATGGTCTGAAGCACAACTTGATCAGCATTTGCCAACTTTGTGACAAGGGACACAAAGTGATCTTTGAAGCCTCAGAGTGCACCAACACCAAGAAAGATAAAATAATCTTTAAAGCTCACAGGAAGAACCTTTATATACTTCATCTAAATGAGTATAAAGACAAAGATATGTGCCTAACAACTAACATCTTAGAAGAAGCATATTTGTGGCATAGAAGATTGGGTCACGCAAGTCAAGAAGCAATTCACAATTAATCAAGCATGACTTAGTAGATGGACTACCTAAATTGAAGATGAAGACAACAAGCATCTTTGCAGCATATGCCAAGGACAAGTAGACCACGATCTCATTTTAGTCTAAGACCATTGTAATAATTTTCAAGCTTTTAAAGCTGACACATATTGATCTATTTGGGCTATGAGGACAACTAGCCTAAGTGGCAAAATCTATGGAGTTTGTCATTGTTGATGACTACTCTAGATTCACTTAGATGGCCTTCTTGGAAAGCATGTCTAACACATTTGAAGCCATTCTCAAGTTCAGCAAAGTAGTGCAGAAAGAGCGGAAGCTGAGCATCATTGCAATAAGATTTTACTATGGTGGAGAATTTCAAAAGACTAAGTTCACCAAGTTCTGTAAAGAAAATAGAATTCAACATAATTTTTCAGCACCGAAGACTCCACAACAGAATGGTGTAGTAGAGAGGAAGAATAGAACATTGCTAAACATGGTCAGAACTATGTTGTCAGAAAGCAATTTATCAAGATACTTCTGAGTAGAAGAAATCAACACAGCTTGTTACATCATTAACAGAGTAATGATCAGGCCAATATTCAAGAAGACATCATATGAACGTTATAAAGGAAGGAACCAAATATGGGGCACCTGAAGCCATTCGGATGCAAATGTTTCATCTTCAAGAGAAGGACAACCTTGGCAAACTAGATGCTAAATCATAGGCAGGTTTGTTCTTGAAGTATATTTCTAAACCTTATGGTTTTAAAGTTTTTAATAAAAGAACTTTAATTGTTAAACAAACTGTATATGTAATATTTGATAAAACTAATTCATCTTCTAAAAGAAGAGAAATGTATTGTGATGATGATGATGTAGATGACATTATTGAAGGAATAGACAAGATGGAACTTAGAGAAAATGAGAAAGAAGATTCACCCTTGGAAGATATGCAGAAAATTAAAATTCAACATGAAAATCTATATGAATAGAAATATTATATGGATCACCCAAAGAAAAATATTATGGGAGATCCTAGTCAGGAAGTAACAACCAAAAGTAAGATCATTCTTTGTGGGTATCTAACTTTTGTTTATCAAATAGAGTCTAAGACAATCAATAAAATATTGGGAGATAAATCTTGAATCTTAGAAATACAAGAGCAACTAAATCAGTTTCAAAAAAATTAAGCTTGATCTCTTATACTTAAATCATCTGATCATCTTATTATTAGCACCAAATGAGTATTTAGAAACAAAATGAAACGAATCAGGTGTGATGTACCTAAACCATCTGATAATCCTAAACAATATCTGCATGTTATGTTTTTATGGTTGCTTCCATGTGCATGGTTGCAACAAGAAGCACAGACGCTTCTAGTATTATTCTAAGGCCTAGTTTAAAAATATTAAAAAAAAAGATTTTTTAAATTAAGTTTCTAATTAAATCTTAAAATAATATACATGTTTCATACTCCCTTTAAAACATTCACTGCGGATGCAACGACAGACTCTGTCAAATCCAGTAGCCAGGCGAGGTTTAGACCCGCGAGACTAGTCAGGCCTCCCCACCAAATACCCCAGTTAGGAACCAGTGGGCTCTCTCTAGATATGCCCGCCTTCCATTCCGAAAAAAGGTATTGACTGCGCTTCGCTTTCTTGATTTCGCCTGCCCGTAGTTTCAAGAGACAGCGTGGATATATAGATAAACCTCCACCCACGAGGACGCCGGGACCAGTTACCTCCCACCCCACAAACCACCGCCGAAATCAGAAAACCACGGAAGCGCCGGAAACCGGCAGCTGCAACCTCCCGAGTCCATGCTGATTCCCACACATATTATAAATCTACAAGTTCCTTTTCGACAACATTCCCACAGTACCAACACCACCCATTCTGATCACAACTACCCCCCCGTTCGATTGATCCCACTGGACCGACTTTTCAAGATTAATTAGCCAGAGAGATGGCCGGCGAGGCTAACCAGCTGCAGGGGAGGAAGATCGTGGTGGCGGTGGACGAAGGGGAGGAGAGCATGTACGCGCTGTCGTGGTGCCTCCGCAACGTGGCCGCCGCCGGGGACACCCTCGTCCTCCTCTACGCCATTCCCCCCCGTGTGGTCTACTCCGCCATGGACGGCACCGGTTAGATAGACGACATAGTGCATGCCGATTAATTTGTAGATTGAACTGGGGCAGATTCTGGTCTTTTGCGGGAGGGTTTAACTAAGTAACAAGTCGTTTTCTTTGTTCCTGCTCAACTTGTTTGTTAGGGTATCTCTGCTCCTCGGAATTGATCGCGACCATGGAGAAGTACAGCATGGAGATGGCCGACTCGGTCATTGACAGGGCCAGGCAGGCCTGCAGCTGCTCCCAAAATGTGCGTCCACTTAATTGTTGGCCCTTAAGTTCTCTCTCTCTCTCTCTCTGGGTACTGTTGTGATTACACACTGTTAACAACTCCTCGGTAATTAATATGGACACAGATCAAGGTCGAAGCGAAGGCGGAGAAAGGTGACCCGAGGGACGTTATCTGCGAGACGGTGGAGAAGCTCCGGCCAGACGTGCTGGTCATGGGAAGCCACGGCTACGGCCTCATCAAGAGGTACAACAACAACACTGCACACAAACTGGCTCCGTCTGAGATTGTTACATTGATTTCCTTTTGAGCTGATGCAGGGCGTTTCTGGGGAGCGTGAGCAGCCACTGCGCGCAGAACGTGAAGTGCCCTGTGCTCATCGTGAAGAGGCCCAAGCGGCAACATTAAGAGGGGCTGCTGCCTCTGCGGACGTCTCTGCCTCCCCTTTAGCTGTTGTTGTTTCCGGTGGATATCGTCTCTTGCCGACTCCATGATTTTAGTTGTTTCAGAATCAACATGGTTTAACGTGCGGCGGATGTGAATTTGTGGAGTGTCTGTGTGTGTATATATTATGTAATGATTTGGCCGGTAAATGCTTAAGTTGACGATAATTGGGTCTGAACAGAGGCGTGTGCATAACTAAATGCAAAATTATAATCCTTTAAGAATTTCACCCATCTTCTTTGTCTCAAGCTTAGATCTGTACGTGAGAAAATATATTTCAAGTTCGTATGATTTGTAAAAGCCTCAAACTGACGGTCATATACAAATAATGTCCCTAAATTCTTGAAGTATGTACAACAACAGCCATTTCCCTATTGTGTGTAAGATAATTCTGTTTATGATCTTTCAATTGCTTAGAACATTTAGAATTTTACAGTTTGATTTTTCGGGCAAAACTCGTCTCATTGGTAGGGTGCAAAACGGTCAGATCCGGGTAGGATCTGTCCGGACCGAAAGAGACCCGGATCCAGATCCGAATACGCATAGAGAATGTTGTATATGAATATCCAGATACGGATCCGAATTCAGTTTTACGGATCCGAATCTGCCCCGCATCCCGTGTATATGCATTTATGTGTTCCGTACTCATTTCATTCCACATTCTCTCCTGTAAGCAAGCCCGACATCGGGAAACAGTATCAGAGTAAAACTTTTTGCTTCTCTAATTTAAAAGTAATGGAAAATACCTTCAGTTGTGCAATAGCAAAGCAGAATGAATGATATGATCAAATTAACACCTATAAGGTGTTGATAAATACAAAATCTGAACACTATTATAAAAGAATGAACACGCATCGCACAGCAACACAGAAATACCTCTGAAGGAAATGTAGGGGAGGAATTTTGCAGAGAAAACATACATACATATATATATATATATATATATATATATATATATATATATATATATATATATATATATATATATATATATATATATATAAGAAACTTCCGAACCGGCCCAGTAATTAGATCATTTACGGATTTTTTCCACTCTTAATATCAAATTAGGCACACACACACATTCTCAATTTAACCTTCTTGAGAAAAAGGAAACACAAACCTTTTTCAAAAAATAAAATAAAAAAACTTCAAAATACTTGCATCAATGATCCACAACATAACACGATACATCTTCACGATGAAGATAAATACGAGGACGTGATCTATATGTTAGATCCACTACGCTTTCGAAATTTGATTCAGTATACTGACTCACATCGGATTCTAAATACGTAATATTGACTTAACAAATGAATATGAGAGATAAATATATCACAAGACAATTAAAATAAATATCATTATTATCACATAGCCCAAATAAATAGTTAAATACAAACTTTTACAATATTCATTAAATAATATCTTAACTCTCAATCTCATTAAATAAAAAAAATTACATCAATTTTTTCATAACTAATCCTACTACATCAAATTACTAGATTGAAAAATAAATTTCTAAAACTTATTTCAAAGATCCAACAGGCTTTATTCTAAGGTTCGCCGATTCAAAGAGTCAGACCGACTTGGATCTCTCATGATCCGGCATGAGTCCGGTCGACTTGTGCCGACTCGACCGAGTCGTATGAAAAAGTTCTTCCAAATCGCACAAACTTGGTTGAATCGCACCGACTCAGGTTCACCCCGATACAGTACGAGTCGCTCAAGTCGGCACGAGTCGATCCGATACAGCAAATCATATTTGATTCTCCACTTAGGTAGATTCCAAATTAGTTTCTCTTGAAAAACGTTTAGTTAGATTTATGAGTCTACTACTCAATAGACTTCAAACCAATCACATGACTTAATATATAGTAACTTTTGCAAATCATATTATATAATCACACTAACTATGATGATCATATCAAATTCTATATATAGTCAAGAAATTGATACGAAACACGTCATATGTTAATTATTATTATATGAATATTTTCTAATATAAATAATCAGATCTGAAATAATATGATCATATTGTCAAATCAAGATATTTAAATAACAAATTTCATATTATCATAGTTCTCTAGCCAGTACATTTATCAAACAAATAACATCTAATCCATAAGAGGTTCATATAGCACATATCAAATTCTCACATGGCTAACAATATGTTAACTTAATTACATTTTCATGATTCAAAGTTTACACTTTATAAATCATCGCAGAGTCATAAGATCACGAATGAAAGACTAATCAGAATAGAGCATGATTATTGAATTAAAAGAATGAAGGATGATCAATAAACTAATCAAAAGATGGCATAGGTAACTAATCAAGTAAGAATATGACTAATCAAATAAGTGATTTAGATAGCATATGAATATACAAGATCAAATCAAATTTTATATCATAAGTCAAATCGGATAATCATATCAAAAGATATATTAATTATCATAGTTTCACTTAAATATATTGGACATGCACCCAAACATAACATAAGGAGCAACCTACAAATACTAATGCACCTAGGCCAAATGGCACAAAAGTCTTTGTTACTGTGCAGAACTGTAGATACCATATCCGTATACCCATTAGCCATAGGTTCTGACCGACCCTGCGAATACTTACAAGGTCTGTCCAAAACTCTCTTATAGTGATACTATTCATGTATATGTATTTTACATATTTAGATCGCATATATCTTAGTTTCATGATTTTATATTGATTTAATATGATTTTGGATCAAGTTATTTTTAAAAGTAACAACTTTCGGTATTTAGAATATATTATTCAAGATAATACAAAGATCCAGAAAGATGTCACTCAAAGAGTCAAGGCAGGTTGACTGAAGTGGAGAAGTGCATTAGAGTCTTTTGTGATCGTCGGATCTCCTTAAAACTCAAGGGTAAGTTCCATAGGATAACTATAAGACATGTTATGTTATATGATTCTAAGTATTAAGCTATGAGAAAGGATCATGTGCAAAAATTATGTGTTACTGAGATAAGGATGTTGAAGTGGATGAGTGGTAGAATTAGAAAAGATCAAATTATAAATAAATATATACATAAGAATTTAGGGATAGCTCCCATTGACATTAAGCGTAGGGAGAATAGGCTGCAATTGGGACTATCAATGGATATCCGAGTTCTAATTATCTACTCCGTTTCTATTTTTATTAATGGATATTATTGACCAGTGGGAACGTGAGGCCACACGCCCACGATTTCCCTGCCCACGTTGGGCATGGGCATCATAGAGAAGAAGTGGTGGGATTGTAGGAGTTGCCCACATTGCATGCAGTTCCCAACCGCATGCTCTTTTTCCCCTTTCTCACACGTTCCCTCCTAGTTTTGAACGGGATAAAAGTAGGAAATAAATAGGTGGAGTGGGAAAAACGGGAAGACAAGAAGAGACTCTTCTTTCTTCCTTCTTCTTCTCTACAAAGTCTCTCTCTCTCTTTAAGGGTTGCTCTCCAAGAAGCTATCACCAGAGCGCTTGGGTCTTGAAGTGTGGAACTAAGGAAGACGCCCACCTCGTGGTTCTCTTCCTCGTCTTCTCGAAGTCTTCACAGTTCATCTCCGTACGTTGTGATGGATATAGGTGTCCTCTAAGCCAATCATAAGACACCTATTTCAATCTGGTTCACTAACCAATTGTATTAAATTCATTATGTAGATTGGCATATTTATAATTACGCATAATGAAGTCCATGAATATGTGCAATAGTCATCAGATTATGATGAGATCATAATAATGAGACTGATGACTTATAAACACATATTCTTAATTGTTCCTAGTTGTAGGATGTTTGAGAAGGACATCAAACATCCGGTAAGACTAATACATGTTATTCCAACTCATATGATGAGGGTGACTGATCTCGTTAGTTACTCGTGTGGAGACACAATGGTAAACCTGTAGGTGCTCATTGGAGAATGAGTTCACTGAACTGATCCGACATGAATCGCCAAATGGTAATTTACTTGACTGTCAATCGGCTTGATTCATCATCACAGTGGCGTGGTTGATCCTTGGACTTGAGACACCAAAGATACCTTGTCGGTGGACTTTTGGACTTTGACCTTGACCTACGAATCCCTATCCACGGGATCTCTAATAGTCAAGGATCGGGTCCAGCGGAAGACCTTCGAAGGTGATTGTGTGTTCAATAAAGGATCGTTCGCTCTCAGGCAACTGGAGAGAGAATGCTCTAGAATAGATCCGCAAGAGTTTCTCGCCAGAGCAGAAACAATATCAGAAAAAGATGTTTTCAGATATTGTACAACGGAGTCTAATTCAAGTGAGTTAACCATCTAGGGTTTGACAGTTGACTATATCCTAGGTTAACTCGAGAGCATAGTGCGAACGAAAGATTATAGCCACGCGGTAACTGTGGACGGACATGTTCCATGAGTGGGTTGCTGAACCCCATTACCTTCCGGGATCATGCGGTGTTGCTTGGCACCCAACTTGATCGGAAGTCCGACTGAATTTACGTGCGATGTTAATTCTGTTAAGTAATTAGTTAATATATAGATATTAATTAATTACAATAAGTCAATAACTAGGTATTGGACTTAACGGGCTAAAAATCGAACTAGTTAATGGGCCTAGAGGGTCACACGCAATAAGATTCTCAGTCGGTGGTACATAAGTGGGATTTATATTAACTCGGGGACTTTTGTGAAAAGTCGCGCCGACTTAATATATATACGTGCTGTTGAGAAACCCTGGGCCAAGTTCTAGGGTTTCCCTACGCTGGCCGTCATCCCCTCTTTCTCTCTCCTCCTCTGGGGCCCTCGTTCAACGTGCCGGAACAGTCTCCGTCTCCGCCGCGCGCGATTCCCGAAAGTCAGGAATTCCCGTATGCGGGTTTTCGGACATTGTTGTGGCGATGGATCTTCAGCGAGTGAGCTGATACAGACGAGGGAGCGAGAACGAACCATCGCGGAGGATTACCTGGATACCGCTGGAGGCCGGACGCTTGTGCAGCTCGCAGCATCGCCTCGACGGAACCGAGATGGAAGCGGATTCGAATCCGCGCACGGTAATCAGATTACGATCCGTTTATTTTCGATTTGTGTTTTTCGTTCCGAATCGGATCAGCGGACATCGGGCGGGATGAATTTTTGTTCGTCGTTTCAGCTGCGTTCTTCGCGTCCCGCCCGGATCCCAACAGTGGTATCAGAGCCAGGTTCCACTCAGATCCGCTTTGGAACGGCGAAATAAATATTCTAGATTTAATTCCATGCATAATTTTTCTTTCTCTAAATTTAAAATCGTTCATGGGATGAATAGTTTTACTTTGTAAGGAGAAATCTGATTTTTTGGGGGTTTTTCGGATTGTTCTTCATGGAGATGAAGAACTGATCTTCATGGGCTCAGATGCTTCTGATAAAATGCTAAATTGATCATTTAAAGGCAATCAAATGCATCATACTCATGTTTTTATCTGTAAAATAGCATGAAATGATAGATAATTGCGTACCAAGTCCAACGGTACCAATTTCGTCAAATTCTGACTTAAAAATATCGTCATTTCATGTTATTAAAGGAGTATAGCGCATTTGCGGTTTTTCGACAAAACCGAGACGAATTGAATAAATATAATGATATTTTTTTGATAATGTGCTAATTTATATTTATTTTATGTGAACAGGATATGCCGATGATGCAGTGCAGCTGGTGGAGTTTCCGGAAATTTGGGGGAGGTCTAAAGTTCGAATTTCGATATATTCGATGCTATTTTGTCCAAAAGATTAAAACAGGGGTAAAAACGTCATTTGAGGCCTTAGTGTAGGGCCAGCCGCCTTCCTAAAGTCTATTTTCTTTTTTTTTTAAAAAAAGAAAGATCCTTTGATTCCTTCTTTCTCTGGAGTTTCCCAAAACCCTCTATTTCCTTCCTTCTCTCCAATTTCCCAACCACATCCCTTCCTTTCTTTATTTTAAAACCCTCTCTCTCTTTTTAAAGGAACCTCTCCAATTCCGAATCCTCCTTCTCCAAGCCTCTCCCACGCATAACCTCTCCCACACACAGCCTCGTACTCTCCAATTCCCTCTCTCTCTCGGATTCGCTCCTCTTCTCCTTCTCCAATTTCTCCCAGCCGCAACCTCTCCCCATAGCTCTCTCTCTGGTACCCGCAGCCTCTCCTCTCCAATCTCCTCCTCTTTCTCGGTTTTTCTCCCACGTTTCCTCCCTCTCTCGGTCTCCCACACGATCTCTCTCAGTCTCTCCTTCCTCTTTCTCTCCCTCTGTTCTCCCTCTCTCCGTTTCTCCCCAGCACCCGGCAAGCCCTCCACCATCCACCAGCGAGCTCCATGCACCTGCATCTCCACGGCCAGCTGCGGTGAAGCCAGCACCTGTCCACGCAAGCCAGCAAAGCCCGGCTGCACCTCCACGACGTGCAGCACCAACAGCTTCTCCACGCGCCAACTCCTCCACGATTTGCAGCACCAGCAGCTTCTCCACGCGCCAGCTCCTCCAGCGCATGCAGCAGCAACTCCAGCAGCCTCTTTCCAGCATCAACCTACCAGCAGCAAGTCCCCCATGCCGCAACCCACCTCCCAGCAACTTCTCCAAGTCAAGCTCCACGTGCCGGCAGCTTCCTCCTAACCTCCCACCAGCTTCTCCATGTAGCCTGCTCATGCACCAGCCTCCAGCAGCCCATGCATGCACTCCTCCAGTGGTTCATTGCGCCGGCAGCCCCCACAGATTGTTGTTGCTCTTGTTCTTTCTCTCCCCATTAGTATAGTATTAGTTTAATTGTTTAGGATTAGTTAGTTATTATTTAATGTTTGATTGTTTAGTTTAAGAATATTAAATCATAAAATTTTGCACAATTTGTTTCATGATTTTTAGATAATTAATGTTTTACACATAGTTAAGTCACGGTGTCTTTGTTATAATTTTTTTTGTTGTGCTTATTTTCTATATGCGTTTGTGTTTAATTTCTGAAAAAAGAAAAAAAAAGGAGATTTGTTTAATTTAAGCAATTATATTTTTAGGTAACATTAGTTAATTGCGTTCTAGTTTAAATAAGTAATTAGTTTACTTAAATTTTCACCTATTTTTAGATAATTAAATTCCAAAGTTTTCAAAGTTAGAAATTTAACTCCCTGTGGATCGACTCGGACTCACCATTATTAATTTTCAAAATTAAATTTAAATGAGCCGAATAAATTTAGATTGAACATTCTCATGAGTGTTTAACGACGCACAATTTAGAACGATCAACTTTTGGCGCCGTTGCCGGGGCGTTAGATTTTTAATTTTGATTATCTTGGATTTAGTGTAATTATTCTTTAGCTAACCTTATTTTTCTTATTTTTGCAGGTATATTGAAAAAAAAAAAAAAAAAAAGGAAAGCGAAATCATGGTAAGTGTGTTCCAACTTTCTATGTTTCAATTTCCTTACTTTAGTTCGTTTCCATTTTTGTAGTTTCTAGTTTAGATAAGTTTCCATTAACTAAAAAAAAGAAACAAAAAGAACAACATCCAAAGTAAAAAAATTTTCATCTCCAAGATTAGAAACCTTTCATGCTAGGCATTCATTATTCTAGGAAAGCATGAGCTAGTTTCCTTGCACAGTTATTTCCATAAATTGTTGAAGATTGCGGGGGAAAGGTACGTGTTTTAATTTTAGCAAGTCATTCATGATTGCATCAACACACCTTGCATTGATTTGTTTGTTATCTTGAATTGCATTCAAAAAGACTTTAAGGGCAGCAACTTTAACCACATAAGGTAGGGATTTGATCATCCTTCCTTAGCCCACAAATCACCTTCCTTGCATTGGCATTTCCTAATCCAATTAAAAGCAAGTCGAAAGAGAATCTAGGGTTTACACCGTGAGTGGTTTAAATTTCGGGTTGCCTCCATTTTTGGCAACGGTGTCTAGGCTAGAGGTTAAAAAGGCAAACGTCTAAGCGGGAAAGTGGTTCTCTAATTAGGTCCCTACGAAAGTAGGGGGAGCCTCCCACTACCCCACCTCTTACCTAGCCGTTGATTGATTGTGGTTGTGACTCGAGGTGGACTTCATTCACCTTGTAATAAAATTCACATAGAGAGTCTAAGTTAACATTAGATCACTAGGATAATTTGTTTGCCAAAATTGTCTGCATTTAAAAAAAAAAACAAGAAATAGAAAACAAAATTCAAATCCATCCTCTCTCCATCAGTCCTAGTATATGTAAGGTAGGAAATCTCAAAACCCTAACCTTCTAGGACCATTTGCTGAAATAGAAAGAATCCTACATCAAAGAAATCCACCACAAGATCAAATGGCTGATAATCAGGATCCACCAAAGCAAATGAAGGACTATTTCATTCCAAATCGATATCAACCTTCATCCTGTTTTCATTTTCCTCAGAATCCAGCCAATCAATATGAAATCAAATCTAGCATCACTCAGATGCTCCCATCCTTTTATGGGAATACTAATGAAGATCCTTATAAGCATCTGGATGAATTTCTAGAAATCTGTTCCACGGTGAAGATCTAGAATTTCACCGATGATGGCCTTAAGTTGACCTTATTTCCCTTTTCATTAAAGGACAAGGCTAAATATTGGTTGGGAACTATAGGAAGGCCCATTAGGACATGGGAAGAAATGCAGAAAGAATTTCTCAAGAAGTTCTATCCCATAGGGCGGACCAATACCATGAGAAGGGCCATCACGAGTTTTACCCAAATTCCTGGGGAATTGATCCACGAATCTTGAAAAAGACTGAAAGAATTGCTTAGGAAATGCCCTCATCATGGGCTTTCAAAATGACAAATTGTCCAAGCATTCTATGAAGGATTGTCTGAACAGTTCAGACAAATGGTGGATGCTTCATGTGGAGGGGCATTTATGATGAAAAATAAAGATGAGGCCTATGATCTGTTTGAGATGTTAAGTGAAAATTCCATCAATCATGCCTCATTATCATCTTATGAAAGGTCTGTTGGGCCATTTAAACGGACTGGAATGTATGAACTTAAGACCCGTAGAGAGCCCGAATCCAGAATGGACATAAATCTGATTAATCAAAAATTGGATAAGGTAGACATCTTGGCCCAGAAACTAGACCAACTCTTGGCCTTAAACAAGCAAGAGCCTACTTACCCAACACAATCTAGTCCATATGAAGGCCCATCTTCTGCCAATCATGATATTTGTGCCTTATGCGCAAGTCCAACCCATCAAGTGAATGAATGCCCAATTGCAGCCCAACTTCCACCATTCATTCAAGAACAAGTTCAGGCTGCCCAGGGATTCTTTAGGCCCAATAATGATCCATTCTCAAATACTTACAATCATGGCTGGAGAAACCACCCTAATTTCTCTTGGAAGAATCAGCAGGCCCCATTACCAATGTCCAATCCTCCCATGCATCAAGCCCAAAAGCCACAGAATTCATTTCAACAGCAATCTAATTTCTATGGAAATGTTCAGGCTAGGGGATCTCAAGCCAGTTTTCTCAATCGGCCCAGTATCCATCAGGTCAACCGGTCCCTTATCGATCATTCCAATCAGGTCAACCGGCCCACTACCATTCATTCCAATTTGGACAGCCAACCCAATACCATCCTCCACCCACTTACCAACAACCTCCTCAGCCCAACTTTGATGACAAATTCACTCAACTCTAACAACTGATTTTGACCCAGCAACAATCCATTGCTAAGTTGGAAAGTCAAATGGGCCAACTAGCTGAGGCTACGATGAGAAGAGAAGTGGGTCAACTTCCTAGTCAACCCATTGCCAATCCAAGGAATCAACCTCCGGGTTTTCCACAGCAATCGGGTCTTTTACCTCAGCCCGGCCCATTACCACAACCTAAAGGGCCGCAATTTGAGAATGCTAAAGCTATTTCAGCCCTTAGGAGTGGGAGAAGCTTAGAAAAACCACATGCAGATAGAGAGTTAGCCAAAGGTTCCACTGATGGGCCTCAGGAAATTGAAAGTGAGAGTGAAGCTGAACCCAACATGGAAAAGTTGGAAGAGGACCTGAAAGGAAAAGAGAAGATAGATGAAGGCCCAAGTTCTTATCAACCTAGGGTGCCATTTTCTAATGTCTTGTTAGCTAAGTCCAATGCCAGGAAGAAACTGGCCCAGAATGAGGAGTTGTTGGATTTATTCAAACAAGTCCAGATTAATATTCCACTCCTCGATGCCATCAAGCATGTGCCAGCTTATATTAAGTTCCACAAGGAATTATGTACTCCACGAAGAGAATCTAGAATGGCACCCGAAAAGGTTCGGCTTTCATAAGATGTAAGTGCGATTGTGATGAATCATTTACCCAAGAAGTTAAAGGATCTTGGAGCACCTCTAATTTCATGTGACTTAGTTGGAGTTACATTTGATAGAGCTTTATTGGATTTAGGTGCTAGTGTGAATCTCTTGCCAACAACCATTTATGAGAAATTTGATATTAGGGAATTAAAGCCCACACCCATCATCTTGCAGTTGGCTGATAGGTCTGCGAAAACTCCACAGAGATTAATTGAGGATGTTATTGTGAAGGTTCATGATTGCTATTTTCCCGTGGATTTTCTTATTCTGGATATGGCATTACCTGAGGAACTCATTCACACCCCGATCATCTTAGGTCGTCCATTCTTAGCCACTGCCAAAGCTAATATAAATTGTGAAACTGGCATAATGGACATTTCATTTGGGGGTCAAAAGGTCAAGATTAATGTCTTCAAAGCTTCTCAATACCCAGATCATGAAAAAGAATGCCATACTATTGACATCTTAGATAATCTGGTTGAAGAAAATGAGATGTTCACACATGACCTTTTGGAGGAAGCCAACACTTTAAAGGATTCGCCCGACCCATTAACATCTTGGCCCAAGGTTGAATCTTTACCAGCCTTACAATCTGAGCCCGCTTTGCCATCTTTAGAGGACCCTCCTGAGCTTGAACTCAAACCATTACCTGAGTCTCTCAAGTATATCTTTTTGGGCCCAGACCAAACTCTCCCGGTTATCATTGCGGCAAATCTCACATCGCCGCAGGAGGCCCAATTAACCGAGGTCCTCAAAGACCACAAGGGTGCCATTAGATGGTCGGTGGCAGATTTAAAGGGAATTAGCCCGTCCATTTGCATGCATCATATCTATATGGAAGAGAATTTTAAGCCCAGTCGGGAGATGCAAAGGCGGCTTAATCCTAATATGAAAGAAGTGGTGAAGAAGGAAGTTGTGAAATGGCTGGATGCGGGTATCATTTACCCAATATCAGACAGTAAATAGGTCAGCCCAACCCAAGTGGTACCCAAGAAATCTGGATTAACGGTTATCAATAATGATTATGGAGAAGAGGTACCCACTAGGCTCACCACGGGATGGAGAGTGTGTATTGATTACCGAAAACTGAATCTCATGACTAAGAATGATCACTTTCCACTTCCATTCATGGATCAGATTCTGGAAAAGTTATCAGCCCAGAAGTACTTTTGCTTCTTAGATGGGTACTCAGGGTACAATCAAGTGGCTATTTACCAGGAAGATCAAGGAAAGACTACCTTTACGTGCCCTTATGGCACGTTCGCTTTTAGGAGGATGTCATTTGGATTATGCAACGTACCAGCCACATTTCAACGGTGCATGATGGCTATATTCTCCGATATGGTGGGAGAATTCCTCGAAGTTTTCATGGATGATTTTTCAATCTTCGGGAATTCTTTTGAAAATTGCTTGGAAAATCTTAAACAAGTGCTAGCAAGATGCATAGACACCAATCTGATACTTAGCTGGGAAAAGAGCTATTTTATGGTTCGAGAGGGCATTGTTCTAGGCCATATTGTGTCTGAAAGGGGGATAGAGGTAGATAAAGCTAAGATCGATCTCATATCCAATCTTCCTCCTCCTACCTCGGTCAGACAGATCCGTTCATTCCTTGGCCATGCCGGTTTCTATAGCCGATTTATCCACAATTTCTCTCAAATTGCCCGACCTCTAACTCTTCTCCTAGCTAAGGATGTTCCTTTCCAAATGGATGAATCTTGCATTAAGGCATTTAATTCTCTGAACGAATCTTTGACCAAAGCTCCGATTCTTCAATCTCCAGATTGGTCTTTACCCTTCGAAATCATGTGTGATGCCTCTGATTATGCTATCGGTGCGGTTTTGGGACAAAGAATCTACAAGTGTCCCGTGGTGATATATTATGCAAGTCGCACCCTTGCAGATGCTCAAATGAATTATACCACCACAGAAAAGGAATTATTAGCCGTGGTTTTTGCCCTAGAAAAATTCAGATCTTATCTTTTAGGGGCAAAAGTCATAATCTATTCTGATCACTCAGCTCTAAAATACCTGTTGACCAAGAAGGATGCAAAGCCTAGGCTTATTAGATGGATCTTACTCCTTCAGGAATTTGATTTGGAAATTCGGGATAAGAAGGGTTCTGAGAATGTGGTAGCTGACCACCTATCCTGAATTCCGATCTCAGAAAGTACACCAATTACGGATTCCTTTCCTGATGAGCATCTACTGACCATTTCTCACACTGTTGCACCTTGGTATGCTCATATTGTCAATTACAAGGTGACTAATCAGCTTCCGGAAGGATGGACTAAAAGTGAGAAGGACAAATTCTTTTCCCAGAAAAAATATTATTTCTGGGAAGATCCTGAACTATTCAAATTCTGTCATGATCAAATTATTAGAAGATGTGTTCCTGAAGAACAACAACAGAGTGTTCTCAACTTCTGCCATAATCTAGTTTGTGGGGGCCATTTCTCAAGAAAGAAAACTGCAGCCAAGGTCTTGCAAAGTGGTTTTTACTGGCCACACTTTTCAAAGATGCCCATGAATTTAGCAAAACTTGCCTCTGATGTCAGGCTGTAGGAAATATGGCAAAAAGGGATATGATGCCACTCAACCCAATCTTAGTGGTTGAAGTCTTTGATGTCTGGGGAATTGACTTTATGGGACCTTTTCCACCCTCTTTTGGACATACATACATTCTGGTAGCGGCGGACTATGTCTCTAAGTGGATTGAAGCAGTAGCCACCCGAACCAATGATCATAAAGTGGTCATTAAATTCGTTCAGAAGAATATCTTTTCTCGGTTCGGGTGGCCTAAAGCTATCATAAGTGATGGGGGAACGCATTTCACGAATTACCAGTTTCGAGCTTTGCTTAAGAAATATGGGATTAATCACAAAGTAGCCACTCCTTATCATCCCCAAACCAGTGGCCAAGTGAAAGTTTCCAATAGAGAGATTAAGAATATTCTGTAAAAGTCCGTTAGGCCCGATAGAAAAGATTGGTCTGAAAGATTGGATGATGCTTTATGGGCCTATCGGACCGCTTACAAAACTCCTATTGGCATGTCTCTTTATCGCCTGGTTTTTGGAAAAGCGTGTCACCTTCCGGTGGAATTGGAACATAGGGCTTATTGGGCTATCAAACAAGTCAATCTGGACCTAGCCCAAGCTGGTTCCCACCGAACCTTACAACTGAGTGAGGTAGAAGAGTTGCGCAACGAGGCCTACGAAAATTCAAAGATTTATAAAGCCAAGACTAAATCTTTCTATGATAAACATATTGTGAGAAAATCATTTCTTTCAAATCAGAAAGTTTGGCTATTTAATTCTAGGCTCCGCTTATTTCCAGGAAAACTGAAATCCAGATGGGATGGACCCTTCGTGGTCATTAAAGCCTTCGATCATAGAGCCGTTAAAATTCTGAATCCCAAGAGTGGGAACACTTTCACTGTTAATGGTCAACGGTTGAAACCATTCATTGAAAATCTTCAAAATGCACCACCTGAATCCATAGAACTGAGTGATCCACATTAACTGAACTTCCGTCTGGCTAAAGACGATAAACTTAGCGCTTGTTGGGAGGCAACCCAATATTTTACTTCAGTTTTTGTATTTCTTTTCCTTTTAGGTCCCTGAGCAGCAGTCGCCGTGGGTATGTCGCATCCCCTTCATTACAGGTTGTTTCGCTCCTTCACAATTCTCTTCTGGCTGACATGTTTTTCATATCTTTTATGCCATTGAGGACAATGTCAATCAAGTTGGGGGGTGGGGCAATCAATTTGATATGCATTTATTGGAAAATCGTTTGAAGAAAACTGATATCTTTCACTGAAAAATGGTCAAATTTTTTTCAAAAACTTATTTTCACGTCCTATGAAAATTGCATAGTTTAATTAAGTAAATCTTAAACAAGTCAGTTTTTTGGTTGTCACATTGGTTAAAGAACCTTCAAAGTTTAAATATCCCACTTCACAAAAATCTACGGCAGGATGATTTTCACATACACACGGCAACTTAGAATAAATGAAAGATCTTAAAAGTATAGAATTGTTGGAATTAACCTCAAGGATAAGACTACTTATTCTAATTTTTCTTTTGGGTTGAACGAAAGGAATGTGTAGGATCCGTAATAGGGGACTGTCCCACTCAGCACTCTAAAAGAGGTGGTCATTTAAAATGGACAGCTGTAAACACTAAAGGTAATAGAAGGCGTTAAAAGAGCTAAAGGAAGGTAGGTGGCAAAAAGTACACACCTCTCCTCAGGCAATTCAAAAAGAGTGGCAAAAAGTACGCACTCTCAAAAGCAAAAGTACAATGAAATGAACGAAAAAGCCACGCTAAAAAGTCCATCGTACCAAAAATATGACCAAGTCATGAAAAGTGCTGAGTCGGGACGGAAACTGAAAAACGGTCTTCGCTGACTGATCGGGAAATCTTTTATTCTCTTCTCCTCCGCAGGTAGTCTTATCTAAAGGGTAGTAAAGGCAAGAATATACCAGAAAGGTCGGAAACGAGTTCTAAGCGTGTCAATTTTCATGCACAACCACCTGTCGTGAATCAAAGTATTGTGGGATATGAAAACGTTAGCTTAACCAAACCGGCTACCACTTAAATTGTTTGCGAAAGATACTACAAATGAAGCATGATAATTCATTGTTTGTCCTAACTTTTCCTTATTTGCATTGCTAAGGGACTAGCAATGAGTAAGTTGGGGGGTGTGATAAAATGCTAAATTGATCATTTAAAGGCAATCAAACGCATCATACTCATGTTTTTATCTGTAAAATAACATGAAATGATAGATAATTGCGTACCAAGTCCAACGGTACCAATTTCGTCAAATTCTGACTTAAAAACATCGTCATTTCATGTGATTAAAGGAGTATAGCGCATTTGCGGTTTTTCGACAAAAGCAAGACGAATTGAATAAATATAATGATATTTTTTTGATAATGTGCTAATTTATATTTATTTTATGTGAACAAGATATGCTGATGATGCAGTGCAGCTGGTGGAGTTTTCGAAAATTTGGGAGAGGTCTAGGGTTCGAATTTCGATAAATTCGATGTTATTTTGTCCAAAAGATTAAAACATAGGTAAAAACGTCATTTGAGGCTCTAGTGTAGGGCCAGCCACCTTCCTAAAGTCTACTTTCTTTTTTTAAAAAAAAAAGAAAGATCCTCTGATTCCTTCTTTCTCTAGAGTTACCCAAAACCCTCTATTTCCTTCCTTCTCTCCAATTTCCCAACCACATCCCTTCCTTTCTTTATTTTAAAACCCTCTCTCTCTTTTTAAAGGAACCTCTCCAATTCCGAATCCTCCTCCTTCTCCAAGCGTCTCCCACACACAGCCTCTCCCACGCACAGCCTCGTACTCTCCAATTCCCTCTCTCTTTCGGATTCGCTCCTCTTCTCCTTCTCCAATTCCTCCCAGCCGCAACCTCTCCCCACAGCTCTCTCTCTGGTTCCCGCAGCCTCTCCTCTCCAATCTCCTCCTCTTTCTTGGTTTTTCTCCCACGTTTCCTCCCTCTCTCGGTCTCCCACACGATCTCTCTCAGTCTCTCCTTCCTCTTTCTCTCCCTCTGTTCTCCCTCTCTCCGTTTTCTCCCCAGCACCCGGCGAGCCCTCCACCATCCACCAGCGAGCTCCATGCACCTGCATCTCCACGGCCAGCTGCGGTGAAACTTGCATCTCCATGGCCAGCTGCGGTGAAGCCAGCACCTGTCCACGCAAGCTAGCAAAGCCCGGCTGCACCTCCACGACGTGCAGCACCAGCAACTTCTCCACGCGCCAGCTCCTCCACGATCTGCAGCACCAGCAGCTTCTCCACGCGCCAGCTCCTCCAGCGCATGCAGCAGCAACTCCAGCAGCCTCTTTCCAGCATCAACCTACCAGCAGCAAGTCCCCCATGCGGCAACCCACCTCCCAGTAGCTTCTCCAAGTCAAGCTCCACGTGCCGGCAGCTTCCTCCTAACCTCCCACCAGCTTCTCCACGTAGCCTGCTCATGCACCAGCCTCCAGCAGCCCATGCATGCACTCCTCCAGTGGTTCATTGCGCCGGCAGCCCCCACATATTGTTGTTGCTCTTGTTCTTTCTCTCCCCATTAGTATAGTATTAGTTTAATTGTTTAGGATTAGTTAGTTATTATTTAATGTTTGATTGTTTAGTTTAAGAATATTAAATCATAAAATTTTGCACAATTTGTTTCATGATTTTTAGATAATTAATGTTTTACACATAGTTAAGTCACGGTGTCTTTGTTATAATTTTTTTTTGTTGTGCTTATTTTCTATATGCGTTTGTGTTTAATTTCTGAAGAAAGAAAAAAAAAGGGGATTTGTTTAATTTAAGCAATTGTATTTTTAGGTAACATTAGTTAATTGCGTTCTAGTTTAAATAAGTAATTAGTTTACTTAAATTTTCACCTATTTTTAGATAATTAAATTCCAAAGTTTTCAAAGTTAGAAATTTAACTCCCTGTGGATCGACTCGGACTCACCATTATTAATTTTCAAAATTGAATTTAAATGAGCCGAATAAATTTAGATTGAATGTTCTCATGAGTGTTTAACGACGCACAATTTGGAACGATCAGCTTCTATTGGGGGTTTTTCGGATTGTTCTTCATGGAGATGAAGAACCGATCTTCATGGGCTCAGATGCTTCCATGGTGATGGAAGAACACTCTAAAATTTGCTGGCATGACCAGCTCTCCCTGGCCGGAGGTCGGCGGAGGTTTTCTTCTCATCTTCTTCAAGAGTTGGGAGTGAAATAGGGGAAGAAAAGCATGGTTAAAACCAGCCTAAACCGGCGGTTTGTGGGGCTTACTGGCGGCGAACGGCTCGCCAGCCGGCCACCACCGGCGCCGGGGACGAAGGGGGCATCCCCCCGACCACCTCCGGCCAACCCCCTGCCGCCGGCGCCGCCCCAAGAGGCTAAAACCCTAACAGGTTGCCATCTAAAGGGTGATCCCTGGGCTGGCCGAGCACTGGGTAGCGCCCCTGGACCGGCCGGTCTCGTGCACCTGGACCGGGCCGCCCAGGTGTGCGAGTTGGCTCAGCCAGGTTGCACCCAGGCTGGGTCTTGGCTGAGCCCAGGGCCATCATGACCGAGCCCTTTCCTGTTTTAATGGGCTAGGCCCATTTAGCCCTTTAACCCTAGCCCAATAAAACCCCAATCAACCCCTTAACCCTTTAAACCCCACCCCTTTTTAACTGGAAATTAAAATTAAATAAATTTAAAATTGTTTTAAGCTTATTTTTCCAATTAATAAAGGATTTATTAAGATTTGATCTTAATAATTAATTGAATTAACTAAGTAAGATATGATCTTAAATAAAGCGGACTTAATTATTAAAGATGTGATCTTTAGTGGAGGATTAATTTATTAAGATAGGATCTTAATTTATTAATTAACAAAGTGTTGTTAATGATTAATTAAGATATGATCTTAATATAAGAGGGGTTTAATTTTAAGATGTGATCTTAAATAAAATTACCATAAATTGTTGATTTACCTTTAATTAAAGTAATTAAAGGGGTTAAAATTTAAGATTTTGATCTTAAATTATAATTAACAAGTGTTGTTAATTTAAATTAAGTTGTGACTTTAAAATTAATTAACAAATGATGTTAATTATTTAAGTGATTAGATCATTGTTATGGTTTTAAAATTAATTAACAAATGTTGTTAATTTTATTTTAATTAACTAATTAGATATTAATAATTTCTTAGCAATTGTTGTTAGGAAATTGTTTTAATGATTGAGGGACACTTAATAATAGTTTATAAGTGATTAATTAACTAATTATAATAGTTATAATTAAGTTAATTAGTTCTTGAGTAATAAACCTTAATAAATGTTATTAAGGACTGATTAAGTCTTAACAATAGTTATTAAGATGATTAATTAGTTTACTCATGAATCTCTTAATTATTGTTTTATTGATCTAATCTACTTAAATTTGATCTTTTATAAAAGTTATTAAAAGATTAAATTAAGTCTAAGATGTTAGACTATTTTAATTAGAAATGTTCTAATTATTATTTCTTAATAATTGTTATTGAGAAATAAGATTTAATAAAAGGGTTCTTAACAAAGAGTTGTTAAGTAATTAAAATAAGAATTAGAAATTCTTTTATAAGTGTTATTTAAGAGTTTTTAATTCTATCTAAATGTTAGATTGTTTCGCATTAATAATTGTTATTAATGTGATTTAAAATTAATCTAAGTGTTAGATTAATTAATTTAGAATTGTTCTAAATTATGCATGAAATATTTTAGAATTTTAATTTTAACTTTGTTTGCACATGTTGATGTGTTTGATGTTTTAAATTATATTTATTGCATGTTAAAAAATAAGATTTTCAAAATTTTAAATTATCTAATTTTGATTGGCACCCAGAATTTGAGAAAACCAAAACTATTATTTTTCAAGATTTTATCCTTCATGTGATGTGCTTTATCATGAGTGGATGGTTAAAATTTGAAGTGGTCATGGACATGCACTTAGTTAATTTCATATCATGTGATGGTGTGATTTTTTGCATTATTATGGAATGAGTAATAGGTTAATTAAATGTTAATTAATGAGGCCTACATGCCTGCCTCTCACTATCATTCCACTGTGATTCTATCTCCTTCCATAAATGTACTTAGCCATAAAGCTTTCTCTTACGCTTTATTCATATTTGAAAATGTTTCAAATTCTATTTTATATTTGATCGAGGATCGAGGAGAGGCGATGATGATCTACAAATGCAACAAGGAAGGCGACAAGAGATATGATCACCAGTGGCTGTGTGTTTGCAGGTTATGATTATATAATTGTTATTTTGTTGTGGTGATTAATTGTTTAGCTCCAGTTAATCACCGTGCTGTCCATGACCACATAATGAACATGTATGGTTGATGCATGCTTTTTAGTTTTTGATTATGAATCGATTGCTAATATCTAGGTATAGTTAAATATATTCGATATATTTATAAACTATCACCTAGGATGAGACCGACTTAAAATAAACAAAACCTTCAACATAAAGTCTAAGCCGGAGCGCGAGTCATTGAGAATGTACCGCGTGACTCTCTATCAATATAGTTCTTAGAACTTGATTTAGTGATGGCAGTTTCTATGTGTTTACCCGAGATCTGCCATCATCTGATGAAAGGACTATTAACTATGGCATATTGATGCCTTGAGATTGGAATAGAGGAACGGTGTAGCTATCCTCGCGTTTACTCGGGAGCTGCATTCTTACTCTACTCTGTCACGTATTGATGGTAAAACTTAGATCATATATAATGGTCTACTATGTTTACTCGGGACTATTAAAAACATGGGAGCTGAAATAAGATCGGATATTGCAAGGAGTTGCAATTACTATGAGATGGTTGCTCTAGGATAATAGTATGATACTATGTGTTTACCCGAGGTCATACTGTGATTCTTGGAGATTTTGATCCTCACTAGGAGACCTTCGGAGTCTTTTGTTCTGTATACCTGAAGGTTATACAGTCCGTCGAAAAATAGTGGGAAATAGTTCAAGATAAAAGACCATAATTGAATTATAAGAACTATCTGCTTAAATCACGTTATTTCCTTCGTTCACTAAAATGTCGTATATTCGAGATTTTGGCATAATGGATGTCAATACTTCTCATATTCAGATTGACTAGAAAACTTTGAAGAATGTCTTCAAGGCCAAGTGAAAGTCACTATCCTAATCAAATATCATGAATCCTCTTACTTGGATAGACTAGGGTAAAGAGGTACTCATGGTATGCCTTTTTGGAAGGCAATGATTGTCATGAAATCTCTTATTTAGATAGACCAAGATGAAGAGATATTTATGATCTGCCTTTGAGAAAGACAAGTGGTAAGATTTTAAACGGTCGAACCCACACCTGAAAGGATAAAGGAAGGTCAGCTGAGATAGAGAAGTAACAGTTCTCCCACTACAACCAATATAAGGATACTGATATTGGCAAAACGAATATGAAACTTGAAAGAAGTTTCAGATATTCTTATTATCAACTTTTTATATATCTATTGGAGAATTAGCATATCCAATATGAGATATTGGAAATGGTTCTCAGAGCTGCGATGGTATGCAGACCTAGACAAGTAAAAGGAAATCGAGAAAATGTAAGTGTTAAGTTAGATTCAACAATTGTTCATGATATTCATAGGTAACTGTCAGACAGTAAATCTTTGTACATCCATAGGAGTCAAATATGAAATTGAATAATTGTTATTTAGTTGCATAAGATATCAAGAATTATAAAATTGAATAACGTTGACTGAAAAGGAACAATAGTTGTTCAAATCAGTCAATGCACTATAGATTCTTGATATGATATTTCATGGGATGAATGTTCACAAGTCTCCTATAGAAATGAACTGTGTGAATCATGATTATCTATGATATTGTACACAGGGTTGTACAATAAGAAATTATTGGTGCTGATACATACTGATGTAAACAGCTCAAAGGCCAAAGATAATCACTCTCATTGACTTACCTTATAGTTAACTCTCAGAATGATTCGACTGTATGTACTTACTGAAGTACAAGACAAATACATCTGAGAGATTAAGATATAAGATCAAAATGAAGTATTAGAATTTTTGATTTGATCAAAGAAATTAATACTTAAGTATATGATTCACATAAATCATTAAGAGGATAATTGTATCATCGCTCGACTGATCCTCATTATACATCATAGTAATATGATAGAATGAGGGATTGCACCTTATTAAGATATGGTGCAATGCATAATAAGATTTGCCTAATTCTTATATCCTTTTGAACATGAGTATAAACATTAGATGTCCATACTTTTTAGATGGTTCCAAATAAGTCAGTGTGTATTCATATAGGATATGGAAACCAAATAATTCATATGATATGTTAATTATGAACAAACTTGATTTTAAAGTCAAGTGAATTTGTAAAATGTCTGAAGAGTTTGGACATTACATTTATTGGTCAGGCGATAATGAAATAATTATCGTCCTGAAAACTGTTTTCTATGAAGAGGAATATGTCCTCAGAGAAGACAGTGATGATTTTGAATCAAACTGAAGCTTCCTAAGTTGTAATAAAAGTTTTGACTTAATGGTTAAACACTACGTGATCATTAAGAATGATCACGGATTGTGTGTGGGTTCAGAAAGGACAGTGGGAGTACGGTAGCTTTAGTAATGTTTTGTGATAATAACATCAAAGTAATTAAGAATGACATCAAGATGTTACTATCAGTGAAAGCATTATTAACTATGTTTTTCTCCATAATAAGTTTAGTTATAATATTCTACATATTGGAAATACAAATCTATTAAGATAGATCGGTGGGGTTATTATATTGACCTGTATGTCAAAATGTGTGGCATAAATTTTATAATAAGTCTCAATTGTTGAGACATGGAATTTATTCCTTTAGAGAAAAAGTTCCTTAAAAGGATACATGAGTGAAATGCATCATTAAGCACTTCAAAAGTGCCAATTATGCACTCACGTATATGGAGAGAATGATTTGAAGCTTTGAGGTCACACTGACTCAAATTTCAAGTCAAATAATGGACTTAACCTTCTAAAAGAAAGGAATGGGTTGAAAGGGTTCCAATCTACAACTCGATATTAAGGTGACGACATAAACAAGTGATACTATTATTAGAACAGTATGGATGAAAAGGTTCATCCCTGAACTAGATGTAGTTCTAAAAGGTCTCCGATAAAATCCCGTTGTTGTAAGACAACAGTGGGAGCGATCAATTGTGTGATCGAGCCATGGTCTCTTCAAAAGTTGCAGAACATTCTGAGGCTCCTTCACAAGTTCAGAGACAAAGGATAAAAGGAAATAACATAATGAAAAATATTCCATCTATAGATAATTTAGCAGATCCCTGACCAAGTCTTAGTCACAAACTTTATATGAGCAACACCTAGATTTGATAGAGATCAAATGCGAAAGTGATTGGCTTGAGTCCAAGTGGGAGATTGATGGATATAGATGTCCTTTAAGCTAATCATAAGGCACCTATTTCAATCTGGTTTACTAACCAATGACATTAAATTCATTATGTAGATTGGCATATTTATAATTGTGCATAATGAAGTCCATGAATATGTGCAATAGTCATCAGATTATGATGAGATAATAATAATGAGACTGATGACTTATAAACACATATTCTTAATTGTTCCTAGTCGTAAGATATTTGAGAAGGATGTCAAACATTCGGTAAGACTAGTACATGTTATTCCAGCTCATATGATGAGGGTGACTGATGTCGTTAGTTACTCATGTGGAGATACAATGGTAAACCTGTAGGTGCTCATTGGGGAATGATTTCACTAAACTGATCCGACATGAATCGCCAAATGGTAATTTACCTGACTGTTAATCGGCTTGATTTATCGTCACAGTGGCGTGGTTGATCCTTGGACTTGAGACACTAAAGACACCTTGTCGGTGGACTTCTAGACTTTGACCTTGACCTACGAATCCCTATCCACGGGATCTCTAATAGTCAAGGATCGGGTCCAGCGGAAGACCTTCGAAGGTGATTGTGTGTTCAATAAAGGATCGTTCTCTCTCAGGTAACTGGAGAGAGAATGCTCTAGAATAGATCCGCAGGAGTCTCTGGTCAAAGCAGAAACAATATCAGAAAAAGATGTTTTCGGATATTTTACAGTGGAGTCTAATTCAAGTGAGTTAACCATCTAGGGTTTGACAGTTGACTATATCCTAGGTTAACTCGAGAGCATAGTGCGAACGAAAGATTATAGCCACGCGGTAACTGTGGACGGACATGTTCCATGAGTGGGTTGCTGAACCCCATTACCTTCCGGGATCATGCGGTGTTGCTTGGCACCCAACTTGATCGGAAGTCCGACTGAATTTACGTGCGATGTTAATTCTGTTAAGTAATTAGTTAATATATAGATATTAATTAATTACAATAAGTCAATAACTAGGTATTGGACTTAACATGCTGAAAATCGGACTGGTTAATGGGCCTAGAGGGTCACACGCAATAAGATTCACAGTCGGTGGTACATAAGTGGGATTTATATTAACTCGAGGACTTTGGTGAAAAGTCGCGCCGACTTAATATATATACGCGCTGTTGAGAAACCCTGGGCCAAGCTCCAGGGTTTCCCCATGTTGGCCGTCATCCCCTCTTTCTCTCTCCTCCTCTGGGCGCCCCGTTCGAGGCACCGAAACCGTCTTCGTCTCCGCTGCGCGCGATTCCCAAAAGTCGGGAATTCCCGTCAACAAGTTTCCAAACATTGTTGCGGCGACGGATGTTCAGCGAGCGAGCTGATACGGACGAGGGAGCGAGAATGAACCACCGCGGAGGATCGCGTGGAAACCGCCAGAGGCCGTACGCTTGTGTGGCTCGCGGCATCGCCTCGACGGAAGCGGATTTGAATTCGCGCACGGTAATAAAATTACGATCCGTTTTTTTCGGTTTGTGTTTTTCGTTTCGAATCGGATCAACGGGCATCGGGTGGGATAAATTTTTGTTCGTCGTTTCCACTGTGTTCTTTGCGTGCCGCCCCGATCCCAACACGTTTCCGTAAAGGTAATTGCTAATCCCTCGCCGTGATCCATCTCCATGCATGCTTCCACTTTCATCTTGTTATTTTGATGCATTGAAGTTTTCCAACATTGGTATCAGAGCAAGGTTTACGACGATACCATGGTGAGATTTCTTATCCAACTCCTCAACCCCGCGGTGGCCTCGTCAAGCTGTCAAGCTCTTGTGGTTGTCGTTAACCCTGCAGGGCGGACGTGGCACTCGCTCCCCTGTGCGGGGGGGCGTCCATGCCCACGCCAATGCGTGGGGCGGGCATGGCACCCGTGCCGCGCGCAGGAGGGCGCCCACGCCCGCGCTTGGGCAAGCGTAGTGCTCGCGCCCCTGCGTTGGCTAGGCGTAGCACCTGTACCCCTATATGTGAGGGTGACCACTCTGCTGCCTCCGTGTAGGCCGGGCGTGATGACCGCACCTTATACAGTGTGGGTTCCCCCTGTTCATGTCCAGGAGGCGATCCCCGCCCATGCACGTCACCACAATGAGCCTTTTGATGCCACATGACCTCGTCATGGTTGTCCCTATCCGCAGGCGGGGTTGGGCCATGTTCACAGTGGTCCTAGAAGATGTATGGGTTGCCGAACTTGGCATTTAATCCTTCATATGGATCCGTTTTAAATTCTCCGTATGATAATAAACGAAGAAATTGAAATGGAAATTAGGGAGTTTTAGTATAGTTATTTTCTATTTTAAATGATGTATTTGTAAGAATAGTCAGTATTTAATTTGAATTATCTGATTATTAGTTCAATTCAATGCAATTTGATTAGCATGGACAAAATTTGATTAATGAATGATTTATATTCATTAGTGTTATTTATTCATTTGTGATGATTTTCATAAAACCATGTTGCACAGAATGAAATAAAATAAAATAATTTGTCACGCAAATAATTTATTTTAGTCACTTAGTTCGATTTTAATATCGATACGTGGAAATGAAGTGAATGTTCATATTTGCGCAAGTGAAAACTATTGACAATTTCGTAAAATGATTATTTATGATTATCCGTGAAATAATCAAATTATTTAATTAAGAAAACACACATTTATAAGGTCATTGAATTATTGCGCATATCGGATTCACGGCAATTGATTTAATTGGCATGCATCGACTTATAATATGCATAATTTTAAATTAGTCAATTACATGATTAATTTTGCACATGCACAATGATCAATTTACATTGGTTGTATCCAATTAAATGATTGAGTCCGTACATATTTATGGAATCATTTAATTATTGTGCATGTTAGTGTAGCGCCAATTAATTTGTTATTTAAATGATAGTTTGTAAATATGCGTATTATGACTTGATCCATTTACATGCCCATTTAGCTATCATCCCATTTAAAATGATCATGTCAAAATTAAAATTAAATTTTTACATGATCATGTATATGTGTGTATAATGTTCATGATAGCTGGAATTTGATTAAGTTGTTTTTATTGAAATGTCATGGACTTAGATAATTAAAGTTGATTTATTTTTTGAAAGTATGTTATTTCCGTAATATTCACATGGGCATGTGAGTGTTTGATAATTAGCTATCATGAGAAACATATATTGCTCCTCTCATTGTAAGATTTGCTCAAAATCGTTTTATTAAAATTAAGTTACCTTGAATTTATCAGGAGATGATTATAGTATCCTAGATCTATATTTCGATCCGATTGTTAAGTTAACTTAATATTTATTAGTATGTATTTTTGGAAGCAAATTGTGACGTGTAAACCATGTCAACTTAACTCTCTAAATTTTTATTTATGTAGTTATTTGCAATGGCCACGAAAAATGTAATTGTTGATCTGACTGAGGGTGACAAATATGAATTATGATATATGGCACCGTAAGATTCAATACATGCTAAACGAGCTAGATTATTGGAACATCTTAGCACCGTCATGTCATCGCTTGAGGACGGCAATAAAGCACAGCATCATTGGACCAAGAAGCATATTGCTAATGGCTCAATAAGGATCGTAGCGTGCATTACTATGCTAAGCAGCATGCAAGACGATCTTATTGGCAAATTTAAAAAATTCCAAACTGCCAAAGACATGTGGGATTAGCTGTAAGGATTCAGGTTTCGGATCCGGTTATCGGGTCAGTTTTGCGGTCGGATCCCTTGGTTTGGGCCTTTGTGGGGTTGGGACTTGTGTTCGACGCGGTTCAAACGACGTCCAGTGAGGTGGACGCGTTTTAGGTTGTGCCACGTGGGCGGGTTTTGGACCGTGAGAGTACGGCCCCGGTCTTATCGTCTGAACGGCATCTTGAATGGACGACGCCATTCAGAGTGCGGCCTTAGTATGTCAGTGTACAACCCGTCCTGTCGTCTGATTAGCATCGACCTTGGATGACGCATTTTAGTTAGTGTCGTTTTGACCCCGCAAACCCTTCATCCTTTCCCTCATTCTCTCTATTTCTCTCTTTCTCCTCCCTCTCCCCTCCGATCCGTTCGGTGCCCCTCCCCTTCTCCTTCCTTTCCTCTCCCCATTCTTCCTCTCCCTCCACTCCATCAACCTCCTAACTTCCACCACTATCACCACCACCTCCTCCTCGACGCATTTCTCTCCAGACGGCGGCCGACGGTCCCGGCGGAGTAACGACATCCACGGCAGTATCAGCGGCGGCTCGTGGTGTGGCGGTTTGGTGGCTTGGAGTTCGGAGGAGTTCGAGTAACCGGTAGGGTGACGATCCTCACAATGTTTTATTTAAAACTATGTTTTCCCGTTTTCAAGCATGTTTAGGGGATTTTCAGGGTGAAATGCTTATATCACCAAATTAGGATTGGTGGGTTTTATTGGGTATTTGGGTTCTCCTCCTACTCCTCCATTTTATGGCGTTTTTTTGCCATTTCGGGGAGAAAATCTCATTGTGAGAATTGGGGGGAGGCGGAGGAAGAACCTATCTGTGAGGGTTAAATGGCGTATGGGGACAGAGATGCCATTTAAAAGGCGACTTCCACCTACAACGTGATTTATCCCAAATAACATACTCTGTCTCTAGATTGAATAGCGTCCAGGGACAGCGACGCCTTTTAAACGGCGACCTCCATGGACGACACGTTTTAGTTCAGATCACCCCGAGGCCTGATTCTGTTTCTGTCATGATTAGGCGACCAGGAACAACGACGCCTTTTAAAAGATGACTACCATACACGATGTGTTTTAGGCCAACTTCTGAGGCCAGTTTTCACATGAACAAGTTAAGGGGTCGTGAATGACGTCGGCCTTTGGCGACGCATTCAAGACAGAATCTCATTAAAGCATGTAATTAACATGTGTTTACATTGTTAGATAGTTTGGATTAATATATGTTTGAAAATATACTCGAGGACGATGATGTTTACATAATCGGATCGCACCGTGTTGCGTTTTGTGCGATTGTGGGCCTAGAGTGACAATTGTTAGCGCTTAGGCACCCTATGTCGGTGTGGGAGTGACAAGGCGCCGGTGTGGGAGTGGTGGGGTGACGCCTAGAGAGAGGGTCACCTGGTGTACCTTGGGGTATAGCTAGTACCGGTGTGGGAGTGGTACATTCAGATTGTCACTCGTGCTGGGGGAAGCAGAGCCACCTTGAGCTAGGTCAGGCCGGAGTAGCCAGTGCGCTATCCGAGGGGTTTCTGTTTGGTCTCAGCGGGTCAGTGTTTTCTGCGTTCGGCCGTGTGACTTGTGTGTTTAGCCGAGACGCTAGTTGTGGATTCCGTGGTAGGGTGGTTTTAGAGTCGTGCATGTTATTGTTATGAATGCATGTGTTTTATATCGAAATCTGAGAGTTGTGTTTACTGCTTTATTTAATTAAATTGCCTATATTTGTGTTTTTGCACTTGTTGCTGTGTGAGTGGGTGGTGGAGATCGGATGATCCTTACTGAGTCTATTTCAATAAGACTTACCGCCTGCGGTTTTCAGGTGAGGGTTCCAGGCAGGCGTAGCGAGGAGAGTGTTGCCTTGGGTTGCGCGCCAGTAGTCACTGTTCCGGAGTATACCCCGATGTAGTTGTTATTTTCTTTTCTGGCCTGTACGCTTAATTATTTCTTTTCTGTTGGAGTATGTAATTAATTACTGAGTCAAGTCGAATTGTAATAATTTTTAATTTATGCACTTCCTTTACAATTCGATGTGATGTGGATGTTTAGCTTCGTTTATCATTTATTTCCCAGACTTATCGAGATCCTAGTTTGGCTCCAAATTTAATGATTCGGTACCCATTTAGTAATCGGATCCCCGATTATAGGGTGGCGGGTCGTTACAGTTGGTATCAGAGCATTTGGTCTGGCAAATAGATGAGTAACTAGGTTAAATATTATAATTTCGCAAATAATTACATTATCCCGTATAGGCACGACGGTAGTGTAGGTTTTGGGATTCTAATTAGAATTTTTCGATTTTTGTGATTATAGGCGATTAGATGGCTCCTAAGAAGAGAGTGCCAGTTATTAGGGAACGGGGTGATGTTCCTAGTGGATCTGAGGCCGGTAGGCCGAATATGGAGCGTTTCATGGAGGCTATGCTGGACACGATGACTAGATATCAGACACGAGACCCTAGTGAGAGTTCTAGTACTCGGGGAGGGCCTTCAGCTGCTCTGGAGAGATTCATAAAGTTGAAGCCGCCTCATTTTACCGGTCGTCCCAACCCTGATGAGGCCGTTCGTTGGCTGAGGGAGTTGGAGAAGACTTTTGATACCATGGATTGTGCGGCAGTTGAGAGGACTCCGTTGGCTATCTTCATGTTGAAGGATGATGCCTACGATTGGTGGACCACTTTGAAGAGTTTGTCATATGCGGATAGGAATCTCAGGGAGATTCCATGGGAGACATTTGTGAAGGAATTCAATGCGTAGTACTTCCCTAGGCATGTCCAGAAGGCCAAGGAGGGGGAATTTATGGAGTTGACTCAAGGAAGCATGACAGTGCTTGAGTACCAGATGAAGTTTGTTTTGCTTGGGAGGTTTGTGCCCTTTATTTCAGGAGACGAAGAGCATCACACTGAGAGGTTTGTGGATGGACTGAAGTTCAAATTGAGGAGTTTTGTGGCGTCCCACTATTGTACGGACTTGGCATCGGCGGTTAGGTGTGCCGCGGCAGTAGAGGCACAGCATGATCCGTCGGCTCGGGAGAGGGGACTAACTACTCAGGGGCCAGCTTATGGCAAGGGAAAGACAACAACAACAGCAGCACCTTCGTCCGGATCAGGATCGTCTTCACTCGGCTCCAGATTCAGGTGGTTCTTTCGAGGCGGTGGTGGCAGTAGTGGCAGCAGCGGTAGTAGCAGACCCAGGCAGAGCCAGCAGAGTCAGTCGGTGTCCAGTGCTCAGCAGGGGACAGCTCAGAGGCTTCCGGCAGCTTGTCGTTATTGTGGTGGTACTCACGGAGGGACTCAATGTCCTGCATTTTCTGGGAGGTGTTACACTTGTGGCCAGCAGGGCCATTTGGCGAGGTATTGCCCGCAGGGGCATGGTCAGGGGCAGGGACCAGGTGATCAGAAGAGGTCGAGGACCCAGGGGAGAGTTCTAGCTATCACCAGGAAGGAGACTCGTGCGTCCAACTTGGTGGAAGGTACACTTTCTGTCCTTGGGAACTCTGCACATGTGTTGATTGATTCGGGTGTTTCGCATTCTTTTATTTATGAGCAGTTCGTAGATATTTTTTCTACACCCGTTGATGAGTTATCTGATGAACTGATGGTTGAGGTTCTTTCTAGGGATTTCATGTTGTCTTATAACTGTTTGAGTGAGGTTCCCTTGACCATTGAGAGTCATGAGTTACCTGCCCAGTTAGTTGTGCTTGACATTCGCGACTTTGATGTCATCTTGGACATGGACTGGTTGGAGGCTTATTATGCCTAGGTGGACAGCCACAGGAAGAGGGTGCGTTTCTCTATTCCGGACATCCCGACCTTCTACTTCCAAGGTATTAGGCTCTCTTCTTGTGGTCTTCTTATTTCTGCTTTTAAGGCCCGGAGGTTGCTTGTTGGTGGCTGTGAGGCTTTCCTTGCCTCTATTGTTATAGCTGGAGTTAGTAGTAGTTCCAGTCCTTAGGAGGTGCCTGTAGTTTGTGACTTTGTTGATGTATTTCCTGAGGAGTTGTCTGGCCTTCCTCCTCAGCGGGAGGTTGAGTTCACTATTGAGCTTGCACCAGGTACGGCGCCCTTGTCTAAGGCTCCGTATCGGATGGCTCATGCCGAACTCGCTGAGTTGAAAGCGCAGTTGTAGGAACTGCTGGATAAGGGTTTTATCTGTCCCAGTACTTCTCCGTGGGGTGCTCCAGTTCTGTTTGTTAGGAGGAAGGATGGTTCATTGAGGCTATGCATTGATTATAGATAGCTGAACCAGGTAACAATAAAGAACAAGTACCCACTTCCGAGAATCGATGATCTGATGGATCAGTTGCAGTCTGCGAAGGTGTTTTCGAAGATTGACTTGAGATCAAGGTACTACCAGATGAGGATCCGTGATGTTGATGTGAGTAAGATGGCTTTTAGGACTCGGTATGGACATTATGAGTTTTTTGTTATGCCTTTTGGCTTGACCAATGCTCCGGCGGCTTTTATGGATTTGATGAACCGGGTCTTCAGAGCCTACTTGGATCAGTTTGTGGTGGTTTTTGTAGATGATATTTTGGTATATTCTTCTTCTAAAGAAGAGCATGCCACTCATCTTCAGGTGGTGTTGCAGGTTCTGAGAGAGCACCAACTTTATGCCAAGTTTAGCAAGTGTGAATTCTGGCTAGATAAGGTGCACTTCCTGGAGCATGTCATTTTTGGAGATGGCATTGCAGTGAACCCAGCCAAGATTGAGGCAGTGATGGATTGGGGCAGACCGACAACAGTAATTGAGTTCAGGAGCTTCCTGGGGTTAGCAGGGTATTACAGACGGTTCGTCCAGGATTTTTCTTCTATAGCGACCTCCTTGTCGAGGTTGACTCGTAAGGGAGTTCGTTTCATGTGGACCGAGGAGTGTGAGCGGAGCTTCATTGAGTTGAAAACTCGTTTTATTTTGGCTCCAGTTCTGGTACTTCCATCAGGCTCCGATGGATTCGTGGTTTACTTGGATGTATCTCGTGGCCTATGCTTCTAGGCAGCTGAAGAAGCATGAGGAGAACTATCCCACTCATGACTTAGAGTTGGCAGCCGTAGTATTTGCACTGAAGATCTGGCGGCACTATTTATATGGAGAGAAGTTCCAGGTTTTTACCGATCACAAGAGCCTGAAGTATGTATTCATGCAGAAGGATTTGAACTTGAGGCAGCGCAGGTGGATGGAGTTTATTAAGGATTATGATCTCGACCTTTCCTATCATCCGGATAAGGCAAACGTGGTGGCAGACGCCTTGAGTCGGAAGACGGTCGTATCATATCTTATGGTTCAAGATTGGAGGTTATTTAAGCAGGTTGTGGAATCTTCCTTTAGGATTCCGCAAGAGGCTGATAGAGCCATGTTGGCCAGCTTGACTGTGAGGCCAACAGTGTACCATGCAGTGATCGAGGCTCAGAGGGCAGATGCAGAGCTGCCGCAGATTCTCCAGATATCAGAGGTAGAGTTGTGGGATGATGGCACAGTCAGATTTAGAGGCAGACTCTATGTTCCAGCTGAGGAAGAGGTGCGCAGGAGTGTCCTGGATCAAGCGCACCGTTCTAGATATGTAGTGCATCCCGAAACGACTATGATGTATCAATGTTTGAGGAGGCGCTTTTGGTGGCCTGGTATGAAGAAGGACGTAGCTGATTATGTGGCAAGGTGCCTGACTTGTCAGCAGGTTAAGGCAGAACACCAGAGACCAGGAGGGTTGTTGCAGCCGTTACCGATTACAGAATGGAAATGGGAACATGTGGCCATGGACTTTGTGATGGGATTACCTATGTCACCCAGCAGAAGAGATGCGATCTGGGTCATTGTTGATCGATTGACCAAGTCTGCGCACTTTCTAGCTATTAGGAAGGACTGGTCAGTCGGTAAGTTGGCTAAGTTGTTTGTTGATCGGATCATCTCTCTGCACGAGGTGCCCTTATCCATCGTGTCAGATCGGGATTCGAGATTTACTTCTAGGTTCTAGAAGAGTTTTCAGAAGGCCTTGGGTACGCAATTAGCCTTAAGCTCGGCTTATCATCCCGAGACTGATGGGCAGTTGGAGAGGACCATTCAAACACCGGAGGATATGCTCAGGGCATGTTGCCTAGACTGGGGAGGTTCTTGGGAGTAGCACTTGTCTACAATAGAGTTTGCTTACAACAACAGTTATCATTCTAGTATCAGCATGGCACCATATGAGGCATTGTATGGGCGGCCGTGTCGATCTCCCATGAATTGGTCTGAGATTGGCGAAAGGCAGATAGCAGGGCCAGAGTTGGTACAGCAGTGTGCTGAGGTTGCTAGAGTAATGCAGCAAAGGTTGACTATAGCTCAGAGCAGGCAGAAGAGTTATGCAGATATCCATAGGAGACTGCTTGAGTTTGAGGCTGGGGATCACATGTTTCTCCGAGTCTCACCCTCTAAGGGTGTGATGAGATTTGGGAAGCGAGGTAAGCTGAGCCCGCGATATGTTGGGCCTTTTCTCATTCTTGCTCGAATTGGGGAAACGGTGTATCTGCTAGCCTTGCCGCCCAGTCTTGCAGGAGTCCACGATGTGTTCCGTGTTTCCTTGTTGAAGAAATATGTTCAGGATCCATCTCATGTTTTGAACTTTTCAGAGTTGGAAGTCGCTGAGGACTTATCCTTTCCAGAATTTCCAGTACGTATTGAGGATCGCAAGGAACAGGTTCTTCGAAAAAAGATTGTTCCTCTAGTAAAGGTGATTTGGCAGCATTGCTCTGGAGGCAAGGCGACCTAGGAGCGTGAGGATGAGATGCGGGAACAATTTCCCTACCTTTTTCTTGTAAGTTCTTCTTTTTATCTGTGCAATCTTATTATTTTATAGCAGCAATTTCGGGGACGAAATTCTTTTAAGGGGGGGAGAATGTAAGGATTGAGGTTTTGGATCCGGTTATCAGGTCAGTTTTGGAGTCGGATCCCTTGGTTTGGGCTTTTGTGGGACTAGGGCTTGTGTTCGATGCGGTTCAAACGGCGTCCAGTGAGGTGGACGCGTTTTAGGTTGTGCCACGTGGGGGCCACGTGGGCGGATTTTTGGCCGCGAGAGTACAACCCCGGTCTTATCATCTGAACGGCGGCTTGAATGGACAACGCCATTCAGTGTACGGCCCTGGTATGTCAGTGTACGACCCGTCCTGTCGTCTGATTAGCATCGACCTTGGACGACGCGTTTTAGTTAGTCTCATTTTGACCCCACGAACCCTTCCTCCTTTCCCTCATTCTCTCCATTTCTCTCTTTCTCCTCCCTCTCCCCTTCGATCCGTTCGGTGCCCCCTTCCCTTCTCCTTCCTTTCCTCTCCCCATTCTTCCTCTCTCTCCACTCCATCAACCTCCTAACTTCCACCACTACCACCACCACCTCCTCCGCGACGCATTTTTCTCCTGACGGAGGCCGACGGTTCCGGCGCAGTAACGGCATCTACGGCAGTACCAACGGCAGCTCGTAGTGTGGCGGTTCGGCGGGTTGGAGCTCGGAGGAGTTCGAGTAACCGATAGGGTGACGATTCTCGCAATGTTTTGTTTAAAATCATGTTTTCCCACTTTCAAGCATGTTTAAGGGATTTTTGGGGAGGAATCCTTATATCACCAAATTAGGATTGGTGGGTTTTATTGGGTATTTGGGTTCTCCTCCTACTCCTCCATTTTATGGCGTTTTTGTGCCATTTCGGAGAGAAAATTCCACTTTGAGAATTAGGGGGAGGCGGAGGGAGAACCTGTCTGTGAGGGTTAAATGGCGTCTGGAGATGGTGACGCCATTTAAAAGGCGACTTCCACCCACGACGCGATTTATCAAAGATAACAGACTCTGTCTCTGGATTGAATAGTGTCCAGGGACAGCGACGCCTTTCAAACGGCGACCTCCGTGGACAACGGGTTTTAGTTCAGATCACCCCGAGGCCTAACTATGTTTCTGTCGTGATTAGGCGACCAAGAACAGCGATGCCTTTTAAAAGATGACTACCGTACACGACGCGTTTTAGGCCAACTTTCGAGGCCAGTTTTCACATGAACCAGTTTAGGGGTCTTGAATGACGTCGGCCTTTGGCGACGCGATTCAAGACATAATTTCATTAAAACATGCAATTAACATGTGTTTACATTGTTAGATAGTTTGGATAAATGCATGTTTGAAAATATACTCAAGGACGATGATTTTTACATGATCGAATCGCACCGTATTGCATTTTGTGCGATCGTGGGCCTAAAGTGACAGTTGGTAGCGCTTAGGCATCCTGTGTCGGTGTGGGAGTGACACGGCGCTAGTGTGGGAGTGGTGGGGTAACGCCTAGAGAGAGGGTCACCTGGTGTACCCCGGGGTATAGCTAGTACCGGTGTGGGAGTGGTACATTTGGAGTGTCACTCGTGTTGGGCAGAACCACCTTGAGCTAGGTCAGGCTGGAGTAGCTAGTGCACTATCCGAGGGGTTGTTGTTTGGTCTCAGGGGATCGGTGTTTTCCGCGTTCGGCCGTGTGACTTGTGTGTTTAGCCGAGACGCTAGTTGTGGACTCCGTGGTAGGGTGGTTTCAGAGTCGTGCATGTTACTGTTATGAATGCATGTGTTTTATATCGAAATATGGGAGTTGTGTTTACTGCTTTATTTAGTTAAATTGCCTATATTTGTGTTTTTGCACTTGTGGGTGTTGTAGACACACTAATTTTGACATCATTTTGAGTAAATTCCATATCATATAATAATGCCTCAGAATGGTCTGATATTTAGTCATTGGTTAATTTTTATTGATCTTTTGAGTTAATTATCTAAATAGTGTCTGGACAAACAGGCATGATTTAAGTTAATCAATTAAATTAATTTTAACTCAAATTTCAGTTAAAATATGAAGAAGTCTAAAAGACGTCTACCTGTGCAGACGTTATTTAGAGTTTATTCCTATTTTGATGTTTAAATTTGAATTTTAATTAATTGATTAATTATCTGAAAGACGTCTGCCAGGCACGACGCAATTTAGATCTCCTAAGCTATTTCTGTCTCTTTTCCGGATGTTTATCCTTATCTTAAATAGATAAAAGGCGTCTCTAAAGGGCGACGCGTTTTAGCTAATTACAGATAAAGATGAACTTTTCCCGGATGTTTATCCTTATCTTAATCAGTCTGAAAGGCGTCTCCCATGGGCGACGCGTTTTAGATTAATTATCTGTTTGTTAAGCTGGATAAACTTCAAAATTTCTTCATGTAAATCCGCGAATGCAAAGAAGTCTATAAATACCTAGCCTCTTGGACGAGTGACAGTTAGTGATAGTGATCAAGTGGTGATAATTAGTGTCAGTGATAGTGAGAGTGACAATAGTGATAATTGGCGACGACGCCCAAACGCTGAAGGATCGAGGTGCTGCTTCCAGGAGTTCTTCATCCGATCTTCATCCTTTCAAGAATTTTCAAGACCAAGGCTTTCCAGGGGCCATCCAATTTAGCTTTTAATTTGTTTCTGCATCTTCTCACATTTTTCATCACATTATCCTCACATTTCAATTACATCACTCCATGCAACACGCTCACCATCATTCTTCTTAATCCATATCTTAAAGGGGTTTAAAAGACTACCCAGCGAGTGAGTTCAATTGTCTAGTTGCATGCTCAGAATTTCCACTAGAATAGATACTATATCTATCTGAGTTCTCATTGTGTTTTCTCTCTTCCTTTCCATTTTTCTTGCAAGGTACAAAGGAGAATCAAGGAGAGGGAATCAACAGTGAACAACAAGGAATCTGGACAATCCTCAAAGCTCAATAATCAAAGTAAGAACAAGGATAAAAATGGCTCTCTTTTTTCAGCTGGCTGAAGGAGGGGAATCAAAAACCTCAACAATCTCCCACATCCAAACATGTAGGCGATCAAACTTTCTTCTTTTGGAACTTTTTAGTTAAAAGTTTCTGGCGATTACGTTCACCTAGTTTCTTTTTAATAGGTTTATTCTTCACTTAAACAACATAATTTTCATGATAATCACACACTTAATTTAAGCACTCACAGCTTTATTGGCGATCACGGTGGGACTTGGTCTTGCCATCTTTTTAATCTTTTGTTCTTGCTTTTATCAATCGGGCACCCACGGTGCACCACCTGTGTCTCTCGATACGCCCTCACCAATTGGTGAGCTTTTAGTTTAGTTATTGTTCCTACGTGCACCACGTGCACACCCCTGTGGCAAGATCTTGCCCTCCCAGTTGATTAGTTGAAAAGCTGTTTTTGTGATAAAAGAATGTGTGATTGATTGATATTTTAGTTGTTTATTTGATAAAATCATCCTGTTAAAATTTGAAACAAAAAAAAAGATTCGCATGAGCTGATTATTTATCGCTTTTACCTTGTTCTTGTGAGGGGGAATCGATTCAGAAATTCCTCCTAAAATACTGAATCTATGACTTGAAAAGCGTCTAGGAACAGCGACGCGTTTCAAACAGCGTCGCCCAACCCAGACACCTTTCAGTCTAATTGCTTTGCTGTCTGCTTCCTGAGCTTCTGCGAAAAAATAAGGTTCTGTTTGAATAGCGTCGACCAACAGCGACGCGATTCAGGCAGTTTCTAATTTCTTCTTCAGTTCTCAGATTTTTGATCTGTGTGCTATTACCCATTATGTATTAAGCATTAGAGGCCATCCAGGCTGCAGGTCATACGCACTGAGGCTAACACTCTCCTCTTCTTAGGAACACTCTTCTTGACGTCTTCAACTCTTTCTGATTGGGTCGGTCCCTCGATCAGACTAGAGTGGTTGGCGTTAAAGACCTCCGTGAGTCCCCAAAATCAAGGTATTCCTCCTTGATCATCGGGCTGGTTGTACCAATTGAAGTCCCAGTTAAATTTTCATAATGTTGTGAGAGAAAGCCATAGAATATGACGGTGGAAATTGAACTGAAACTAAGATCCTACCCCTTGAGTGAATTTGTGATTAATTAATCCAAATAACCCAATAAGGAATCCTAAAATCATGTTAAACATTCACTTGTTTGCTTAACCTCTGTACAACTTGTTTGCTAATCTCTGAAAAAAAAAAATCTAACATCATGCTACTTCGATCAGGTAGGGACTTTAGCATGGCTCCAGATGCCATAGTCAACTACGAGGGAGATGCTAATGCCCCTCGTGACTCTGATTACTGTTTTGAAAGCGGGGGAGATGCTGATGCCCCCCGTAATTCTCTTCCTTGTCCAATTCGATATGAGGGAAATGTCTCAACCCCTCTTCATTGCCCTCATTATCAATATTCTGATCTTCCTCCGCATGTGCATGCGGTTCCTTACCTTATCTTCGAGGGAGACATGAACCAGGATGATCCCTCATCCTCTGATCCCTCGGATCTTGTAAATGCTTTGGGAGTTCTTGCCTCCTGTCTGGACCCTCAACAGTTCGAGGCGATCCAATCCATTCTAAAGGGGAAGACGCCCATGCAGTCTGCCGAGCCGAACCTTGCGGCTCCCCCTGCCGTCCCTCAACAACCTCCTCATCATCCTCCTTTCATTCATCAGGCCATGGAAGGCCTCCATGTCTCAACCTCTCGGCCAGCTAGGCCACAACTTTCCTCTTCTAGGCAACCGGTCAGACCGCTGATGCCTGCTTATCAAAATGCCCTCGGGCATGGCGGAAGCTCGGCCGGACCTCCACTTTATTGTCCTCCTTGCCCTACGTACTCTAGGCAACAGGCCTATCAAGTACCTTCACCTCCCCCTCCTCCCCAGGCTGATTCGACAACGCAAGCGTTGTTGGCAAAGATGGAGCGCATGGATGAACAATTCAACAACCTCCAGAAGATGATGGGGGTCAAAGCTGCACCAGAGATCAATTTACCAAGTATGCCTGTGTTCCACCTGCCACCCTTTGAGATGCCAGTGTACCGGAAATACAACGGTACTGGTAACCCCTTCACTCACTTGAAGGAGTTCATGTACGAGTCATCCTTCTGGCAAAACGACAAGAGGTCGTTGGCATTTTTGTTCAGGAGATCCTTAGAGGGACCAGCCCTCGAGTGGTTCTTTTCTTTAGAACCCTCTGAAGTAGAGGACCATGGTATCGTCTCCCGAAAATTGATTCAACGATACCAGGACAGAGTTGTCCCCTCCCTGTCCATTACTGACCTGATAGCAGAGAAGATGAAGCCCGATGAGGAGTTCGTTAGTTTTGCCGACAGATGGAGGGGCTTGGTCGAGAAAGTTAAAGATCACTTGTCTGAGTCGGAGCAAGTAAAGATGCTCATTTCTAATGCTACGCCTCAATTCAAACTAGTCCTCTCCTTGAACAATCTGACCAGCATGGCAGAGCTCTATGAAAGAGCGCGGTACTGTCAGAATGCCTTCAAGGACGCTACGTTATCTAGCGTCTTTGATCCTCACTGACCTAGCAGGCCTCCACCTCGAAAGTCTGCAGTGCCAAATTCCCCTAGCACAGGTCCAACTACTAAGGGCACGCTCTCTCATGAGTAGGTTAGCAGTATGAACAATAACCAGCCCCAATTTGTGAGGAGTCAGCAGCCACAGTACCAGCGCCCACAGTAGCAAAACTAGCAGGGTTACAGGTAGCAGCCAAACCCCCAGTATCAGCAGCCCCAGTATCAGTGGCCCCAGCAGCCGAACCAGCCACAATAACAGCCACAGCAACAGCCGCAACGGCAATTGTAGTACCAGCCACCACAACAACAGCAATATCAGCAACAACAGCAGTACCAGCCGCGCGCACTGCCGGCATATCACAATGTCCCTCCTCCTGCTGACTCAACCAGCAGAGAAGACCTCCAGGCCCGAAGAGGGCAGAATACCCAGTCCTCCCAGAGTCCTTGGCGAACATTTTCAGTGCTTTAATGGCAGCCAATGCCTTGGTCCTGCCAAGAGAAAAGGCAATCTGGCCCCAAAATGCCGATACTTCCAGGTATTGCTATTTCCATAGGCAACCTAGACATACCATAGACACTTGCTTCCAATTTAGAGATTATATTCATGATCTCAACGAGCAGGGCAGCATTGACTGGGAAGAGATGAAAAAGTACATATCTGCCTTGAAGGCAAGAAAACCACCACAGCAGCAACAACAGCAGCAACCAAGAGCACCAGTACAAGCGGCGGCACCACCAAACATGGGGGTAGTGCAGAACCCGCTTCCGGAGCACCAAAACCAGAACCAAGTTGCCCCTATTCTGACAAATAGCCGGTCTGAGGCTAATCGAGGGCAACAGTAGATGATAGAGGACTCTTCCTCTATTTATTCAACGGGTCACACTTCGAGTACCGCAGAACAACCACCATGCCGCACCATCCACATACCCAGACCACAGCCCATTACCATTACCCCTATACCAACACCCGCATATCACTCACCCGCACCCACTAACCCATTACCACCACCCGCTTTCCTCAAACCCATTGCACCCCATACCACTACCCCTCCATTAAATAACCCCCCGCAAGCCAACTACGCACCCCTTATGCCATCCAGACCACTACTCCGCGTACCATTCCCTGCATCACCCATTACCACTACCGCTTATCCAAATCTCATCCAACCATCTAACCGCTACTCCGCATGCCGTTCCCTACTTCATCCACACCAACCACTTACCCTTCTATCATCCAACCGTCTAGGCCTTTAATCCGCACCACACCACCACCAACCAACCCCACGCCATCACCTACATACCAACACTCCACACCATCCGCGCCGTCCATTAACCCTGCGGTACTCAAGGTATCACCCGGACCTTCCACGACTGAAGAACATGCGCTCCGGAGTGGGAGGATTTTCAACAAGGTCTTTCCTCAGTCGACAGTTAGAGACGGCCCATCACATCCGTCGGAAGAAGCACACAATGAAGAGAGTGCACCAGGCACTCAATATGACCTGCTGAAGTACCTTGACAAAACATCGGCACGCATCTCCGTGCTTGAATTGATTAAAAGATCAAAGACCCACCAAGAAGCTCTAATGGAATATTTGCAGAAGGTGATGGTCAACAAGGACGTGCCGGTAGAGAAGATTGCTGCACTACTAGTTCCTCAGGGGGATCAACCCTCTATTTCATTCCATGTCTTGGAACTAGCACCGCCAGCAGCCAGGAGTATGGCTCTGAGCATTACGGTCAACATCTGCAAAAGGGCCGTAGATGCATGCTTGGTTGACACAGGGGCTTCGATCAATGTTTTACCTCCGAAGACCCTGGAGTTGTGCGGTGTGCCCAAGGAAAAATGGCTGCCGAGCCCAATCTCCGTTACAGCATATGATAATTCCACCCGTTCCCCTCTGAGAATGGTCTATTTGAAAGTGGAACTAGGCCCTGTATGTCACGTAGAGATCGAATTTCACATTCTGGAAATCGACCCTTCTTTAAATGCCATTTTGGGTCGTCCTTACATAAAAACCCTCGAGGCGATTCCTTCCACGAATCATCAATGCCTCAAATTCCCCTTCAAAGGACGAATCATTAAGGTTACGAGCATGCCGATCCTTGCTGCTGCTCATTCTTTGAATGTCAAACCCACTTCTTCACCTGGCCGACAACCTTTTCTGTCGGTATTACAGGTTTACCATGCAGTGGCTGATCCTTTGAAAACTGCCACTATTACTCCTTATCCATTAAATGCCATAAAGAGGGGGAAGTGCATGAGTACCCCAGGATGGAGAATAATGATGAAGAATGGTTATCAGCCTGGAAAAGGCCTGGGCACACAGTTACAAGACAGGACCACTCCCGTCAAGGACCACCGAGGGACACCTGGAAATGGTCTGGGCTATAGGCCGAGAAAAATGAGGCAGGACATTGTTCAGCAAGAAGAGAATGAAGGCAGCCGGAAAGTCTAGGAGACAATGTCTACACCACACAAAGAAGGTCGGGACCCCTTAACATGGACTCTATACACACATTTTGTAAAGGGGCTCGTAATCAGCCATGACAACACGGTGGTCATTACTTCATGTTTTGACCTCCATGATATATATGGGAGAGACTTGGCTAGACATTGCTCAGAACTACTCACGTACCAATCCTTGGAGGCTCTGCGGCCTATGAAGAGGAGGAAATTTCAAGATCCTGAATGTTAATGGTACAGGTGGTTCGATTTAAGAGATCTCTACATCGCATTGAACAGGCTGTTTCTCGATCCTGCAGAACCCAAGTGGCCACCTCAAATAGATGAATTGATTGAAGGGCCTGGTGCTATTTTCGACAAGAGGATACTGCTGTCAGAGGAAACTGATAAAGGGGAGCCAGATGACTCCTATGAAGCTGGCTATACCATGGATCTGCTCTGGAGGGGGACTTGTCCTTCTCATGTTTTTATGCTGCACACCTTGTTCCGAACTTTGCTCCTGACCCTGGCTTGGTCGCGAGTCATTACTGAGGATATTCCACGGGCTCCGCCTGTTATGATTACTCTGTCCCTACGGGACCTCATTCCACCACCTCCACTCGATCCAGAGAGGATGTATGATTTAATCTGGGACATATTGCTGTATGATCCCCCTAATCCTTTGGCCTTGGTGTCACTTCCTTCATCTCATTCTCCTTCTATTCATCTTCATTCTTGTTTTATGTTAAATTCTTCTTTTATCCAAAAAAAAAACGCCAATTTGGCAACAAATTTCTCCCAGATCCTCATTAAGGAAACCTCTTACTTGTCCGACCGTACTCTCTCACGCGGGTCTTTCAATCAAGATTCTCTTCTAAATCTACTCTGCCCCTCCTCTCGGGAGGATTCTCCTGTATTTTTGTCTGTATCTCATGATTTTCTTTCTGCTTAATCTTCATTAGGTCAGAATAGGGAGTCTAGTGAAGTTAGGCAGTCTAGCTCTAGGCAGGTTAGTCAAGTTAGGAAGTCTAGAAAGTCTAAGGGTAGGTGAATTCCAGATAGATACCTCCAGGACTTAGCTGATAAATGCCTTTCTTGCTCTTTGATCCCTCAGCTATTAGAAAATCCAATTCAGATGCCAGAAGATTGTATAGAGGATGAGACAGTCAATGATGGATATGGGGTGTATGAATTGATACATGAAAAAGACCCCATTATTGAGGATGAGGAAGATGATGAAGACGGGGCTGAGTCATATGCCAGTGGGGTATAAAGATTCGACGAACCCTCAGCCGCTGTAGAAGAGCCCACCAAAGAAATCAATTTAGGGACTGAAGACGAACCTAAGGTTGTCCTCGTTAGTAAGAACCTTTATGAAGAGGATGAGAAGACAATGGTACAAGTTCTTAAGGATTATAAGGACACTTTCGCCTGGAGTTATGAAGATATGTCGGGATTAGACTCATCCTTAGTAGAACACAAGTTGACATTAAAAGATGGAGCTAGCCCGGTCAAACAGAAGTTAAGGCGATTCCACCCACAAATGGCTTTAAAGATGAAGGAAGAGGTCGACAAGTTACATAAAGCCAAATTCATTAGAGTTGTCCTTTATCCGCAAAGGGTGGCCAACATAGTCCCGGGTATGAAGAAAGATGGGAAGGTTAGGATCTGCATTGACTTCCGAGATTTGAACCGGACATGTCCTAAAGATGATTTTTCATTGCCTCATATTGATGTACTCATCGATAACACTGCTGGCTATGAAACTTTATCATTCATGGATGGATTTTCAGGATACAATCAGATTAAATTAGCAGAAGAAGATCAAGAAAAAACATCATTCACTACACCTTGGAGAACATACTACTATGTCGTCATGCCATTTGGATTAAAGAATGCTGGAGCCACTTATCAGAGGGCTATGATGGCAATATTTCACGACATGATGCACATTGATTTAGAAGTGTATGTGGATGACTTGTTGGTTAAATCTAAGACGAAGGCTGAGCATGCCAAAGTTTTGGCAAGGGTATTAGAGAGATCAAGGGAATATCAGTTGAAGATGAACTCCAAGAAATGTGTATTCGGGGTATCCTCAGGGAAACTACTTAGATTCATTGTCAGCAAACGGGGAATTGAGATTGATCCCAATAAGGCGAAGGCTATTAGAGAAATGCCACCTCCCAAGAACTTGAAAGAGTTAAGAGGATTAATCGGGAGGTTGCAATTTATTCGCCGTTTTGTCTCCCTTCACTCACAAAGGTGTAAGCTGTTCTACGAGCTTACCAAGCCGGGAGTCAAATTCGATTGGGACGATAAGTGTCAGGAGGCATTCGAAGGATTAAAGAATTATTTGGCAAGTCCTCCTATTTTGAGACCATCATCTCCAGGCAAACCATTGATACTTTACATTTCTGTCCTGGATGATGCAGTGGGGGCTGTCCTAGCACAAGAGGATGAAGAAGGAAAGGAGAGGGCAGCCTACTATCTCTCTAAACTTCTCAACCCCGCTGAACAGAGATACACAACGATGGAGAAAACATGTGCAGCACTGGTCTGGGTTGTTCATAAATTGAAGCATTATTTTCTAGCCCATGAAGTTCATCTCATCGCTAGGATGAATCCAATTAAGTTTCTTCTTGAGAAATATGTTCTTACTGATAGGTTAGCACGATGGTAAAGCTTTCTATCTCAATTTGATATCACTTACATTTAGCAGAAAGCGATCAAAGGCTATGCCATAGCAGAACATCTCGCTCATCATCCCCTTCCTCGTTTTGATCCAGTCCGATCGGAGTTTCCGGATGAGGAACTGATGTCCATAGACCAAATCAGAGATGATATATGGACTCTGCATTTTGACGGAGCTTTGAATTCCTATGGAAAGGGTATTGGCATTGTTCTGTTATCACCTGAAGGTGTCACCATTCCACAAGCCTTTTAGCTTGACTTTCCAGTCACCAACTATATAGTTGAATACGAGGCACTCCTTGCTGGCCTCGAGACTGCTCATTTCCATGGTGCTACTAAAGTCAGGATTGTGGGTGATAGCCAATTGATTCTTCGCCAAGTGTTAACCAAGTATCGAACTCTTGATCCCAAGCTCAAGCCTTATCAAGAACTTACTTCTGCTTATTCAAAGCTTTTCATAAAATAACCCCCCGCAAATATATATATTTCAAAATATTTCAAAACAAAATATATATATATATTTCGATTAGCATCTGCTTATTGCATTTAGTATGCTTCATTCATTTTGTTTTCAGTGAGTATCTATTTGTTTGCATGTTGCATTTTGCTTACAGTCTGATTATTCATATTATCTTTGTTAATAAAGGCTATGTCCCTTGACCCTTTTGCCAGGAAAAAGATTGATTGATCAGTTACTTAATTGAGCAAGGGGCTAAGCCTAAATAGATACTTAACTTGTTTGTTAAGTAATATGCTGGACACAGGACAAACAACTGGGACATAAGGCTGAAGGCAAAAATTTCATGTATATATCAAAAGGGTGTTTATACATGATACACAAAAGAGGAAAAATACAGAAGTAGCCCTCACGGCTGACTCTCCCTTGCCCCCTCATCGAGCTGACTCTGAGTCTCGTCAGGCGCATCTGGTGCCGGTCCTCGACTAGGAGGTGGAGGTGGTCCCATCGCACTCGGCCTTGCCTGGCCGGACGACATGGCGACGCTAGCAGTGAAAGCGCTCACCAAACCGTGATCAATAGCTCGCTGGCGGGCTCGCTGGTATCTCTCCTCCACCATCCTATCATCAATATCTGGCCTTATAAATTTACGTAGATCGTAATGTCCGGAGAACTATCTTCTGATCACTTCAATCGAAGAGTAGTGCAGTGATCAGATGGCGGTGCCACTATTCATTTTTTTTCTTATTATTATTGCTTTTTAAAATGCTGACTTAGGAGACCACCCCAACTCGATATCTGTACTCTCTGATCTTTGCTCGAATGGTCGGATCAGGTGATTGAAAAAAATAACATAAAAAAAGATCACACGTGCACGATCCTAGCCGTTGAATCGCTGCACTTTAACGCTGCTACAACAGCTGCATTGCAGCAAGCATTTCTCATGTGAAAAAGTCGTTCTCATTACAGTTGTTCTTGCACCCAATACAATGGAAGATGAACTACCACAGATAGTCGACCCTGAAGACTCTCCAGTCGAAGGCGGTCGTGGTCTCTCTCCTCATTCAGGACTTCCAGGCGAACCTGGAGACGTGCGAGATCCCCGGTAGAAAGACGAGCCACCTACTCCTCCAAGGGTTGAATTCGCGCAGCATCGGCCTCGGCACGAGCAGCCGCTACACGAGAATGCTCCAGCTCCACTTCAGCCCTCTGAAGGGCCTCCTGAAGCTCAGCAACCTGCAGAAGAAGATATTGTTAGTTCAAAGCAACTAAGCGATCAAAATCAAATTCAAAAATCAAAGAGAAAAGATAGAACTTACTCGAGCAGCTCGGTCCTCCTCTGCAAGGGAAGCCCGGTGGATGGCGGAGGCGAGCTGGCTCTGGAGGTCAGCCAGGGCAGCCTCGTGAGTAGCAGACGGGTAGGAGGAGGATGAGGCTTCGTGAGAAGGGGGAGCCGCCTGGGTGTAGACGGCTCGCTGCACCAAAAGACAATCATCAGTGGTTAATTGTCAAAATTGATTAATTAACTAAAACATTCATTCATATTCATTCATACATACCACGTCGAAGAGCTCCTTCTGGACCTGCTCTAGCTGGGTCTCCGCGTCGTGTAGGCGGGCCCGGAGGTCGATGATGACCGCATCTCGCCCATCCTGCATATCACACATACATACATTCATTCACAGATATAAATTAAGATAATAATAAAATGAAAGACGCATAAATCATACTTACATCGAGTGGTCGGAGGAGCCGAAGTTGATCGGCGTAGTGGGCCCGGTACTGCTAGAGATACGCATCGTTGCTCTCCGCACGGGACTCCACCCTGACGCCGCGGCGATGCCAGTCCTCGTACTGCTCCGGGAACTTGGCGCGCCAATCGGTGAGGGCTTGCTTGCCCCTCATGCTCCTTCCGACGCCCTCCGGGACTTCCTCGTCAACCCACTCCTGGTGGAGGCCCAGCGTCCTCATCGCGAGCCGTAGGCGGAGGGGTTCGATCTTATTCAGGCAGTGCAGCCACATCTGCTTGCCGAACCTCCTCTGGCCAGCCGTCACCCACGGCTGACCCTCTTCGCCCATACCGAGGTACGGGCGCCAGATCACCTGCATACAGGTTAGATGCATTCATATAAATAACTTGCAAAAGATTGCATTTAATGAACAAAATTGAACAAGTTAAAACTCACTAGAAACTCGGGGTAATCAAGGAATTGACGGCGGAGGGCCGTCAGCTGGTGGTGCTGTGTCCACAATTGGCTGCCAGCGGCAGGCCAATGGGACGGCACCGGGTCTCACTATCTGCGCTCGGCCGAGCGGGAAATAGTGATAACTCCAAACCTGCATACATGAACATATAAGTTAGAAATCATCACATCATATCGCATTGCATATTATAAACAGATAATAAAACAATTAATACCTGGAGGAACGGCTAGAAGTCGCTGATGGTGGTCTCACGGTCAGGCGTGACCGCAGACAGGTCTGCGAACAGGTGGGCCAGGAGGGCCGCACCCCATGCATACTCCTGAAGGCTATCTAAGTCATCTAACAGGTAAAGAAATCTACAATGAATGTGGTTGCCCTTCGTACTGAAGAGCAACCGACCAAAGAAAAAGACAAGGAAGACCCTCAACTACCTATCTACCTCCTCCTCCTGACTAGGGTCGCTACAGTAAACAGAGGAAGATGACTCTGCTAATCTATCCCTAAACTCTTCCCGGGTCTCGTATGACTGACGTCGGGGCTCATCTAATCCTAGGGCAGCCTCTACCTCTACCCTAGGGACCATCCTAGACTCCCTGCCTAGGCTAGACACCTCTATGCCTAGCAGAGCCTCTGCCAATCCCTGGTAGTTGGGGTAAGTCACCCCACTTATCGGCCGGCCCTCTACCCTAAGGCCAGTGATCCTGGCCACATCCTCTAGGGTGGGGATCATATGTCCCCAAGGCATTAGGAAAGCCCTGCTTTCCGCATGCCACCTCTCCCGCAGCGCATGCAGGAGGACAAGATCGAGCCAAAATGGCTCGATATCTAAGACCTCGCCGAATCCCATCCGACGTAGGCGCGCCTTCTGAAAATCCGGGAGCCCTCTATATACTCCTATAACTAGGTCCCAACTGATCCTGGCTCTCATTGTTCCCTGCAAGTGAAAACAAGGAATTCCATCAGTTAATGAACATAAAACAGATAAAATGCTTCTGAATTGAAAGGCGTCGAGTCACATGGACGCCTATTGAAAGGCATCTACAGGTCCTGACGCAATTTGGGACCATTTTCTGTCCACTTAAAAATCTGGAATTTCGCCTGAATGGCGTTGACCCAGGGTGACGCCGTTTGAAAGGCGTCACCTGGTCTAGACGCCATTCAAGGCCGATTCCGGGTTCTTCCCGAGAACCCCTTTCCCTCTCCTTTGTGCATTCTAATCAATCCACATGGAAAACTTACCAAGTGGGAGGCCTCTTCCTCTTCTTCTCCTCCTTCGACCGCCGTCGGTGGAGGAATCTCCTCTTCAAGGATGGCGGCCGCCGCCTCCAAGGCCATAGCTTCCTCGGGGAGAGCCGTCTCGCGCTCCTCCCTCCTCACCACCCGCACGGCGCGGCGGCTTTTCCCCCTCGAGCCTTCACCGTGCTCTATGGTCTTGGAAGAGAGAGTTTTGAGGGAAGAGTGGAGAAGATCACTGGAGGATCGTTGGAGAAGAGCTCGAGGAAGAGAGAGAAGGTTTTGGAGAAAGTGAGGAAGAAAGGGGGGCCTTCGCGGGTTCTGTTTGAAAAGGTTAAAACGCGTCTGGATACAGCGACGCGTTTCAAGGCGCATAAATTGAGGCGGCAAGGCCAGCTGTTTGAAATTGCGTGAAAGGTGTCTGGATAGAGCGACGCGTTTCAAGTTACCGCTAGTTCTGGTCAGAGCCGTACAAGGCATGATGATGAAAGGTGTCCACATGTCAAGATGCATGTCAGTGGATTAATCACAGAATTAATGTTGGAATTCTGGAAAAAAGCAAGAGAGAGAATTAAAAGGCGTCTACTAATGTAGACGCATTTTAAGGTTAATTCCGGATTTTTAAGGATTAAATCCCTGATTTTTTTGAGTGAAAAGCGTCTGCAAGTGTGGACACGTTTTAATGGTATTTCAGGATTTTCAGAAAAGATTTTGATGGAAAGGCGTCTGTCAGTATAGACGCATTTTTTGCTTAATTTAGGGTTTTAAGGTTAATGGCTGATTTTGTGGAAAATAAATTATGTTTGAAAGACGTCTTTCTGAGTGGACGCGTTTTGGATTTACTAAACCTGAACTTTGCTAAAGGAAAAATCATTGACACATTACAGGAGATTAAGGAAAGATTTCAAGGCATAAAGGAACGATTCTTTATTCAATAAAAATTCTTTATTACATCAAGGAAAGAAAAAAAAAAGAACATTCAGGGAAGAAATTCCCGAAGTGCTAGTATGTATTCAACTTTTAATCCTCTATCTGTATTCTTAGAGGATTTTACACGATGACTAAAGCCGATGTTCCACAAAGTGGCAATGAGTTCTATAGCTTCATAGTCTTCATCGGATTCCAAAGCACGCCTTTTGATTGGGGATGTAAGGGAGAATTTGGAAAATTCATAACGAGGCAAGCTGAGCTGAGTAAGGCATCGGTGGGGGTTGTACAACACAAGCTCAGTAGCCCCGATCAGCTTAAGCTCTGCACCGGATGCGCGGCGTACTCTAATGGGCTTTCCAACGAGTGCAAGTGGAGAAGAGTCAAACCCGTTGGACGACATGCATCTCAGATATTCTCTCCAGTCGGCTCGGGTCTTGAGCTTTGGTACTTTGTTGATCATCCTCTCGTTGAACTTCACGATGTTGGAGATGTGGTGGATCGGGCTGTTCAAGTAGATTTGAGACGGTCTTGCTGACATCCTCATGTGATATTCGAATTTCAAGTGTAGCTCGACCCATAAAGCAAAGAGCAGTATGCACCCATAAGGAGTTCGACCCGTGGACGCCGCAGAAAGCCCACTGTAGAGATAAGCCAGGATCGTAGCGCTGATGTCTTGCTGACATCCTCGTGTGATATTCGAATTTGAAGTGTAGCTCGACCCATAAAGCAAAGAGCAGCATGCACCCATAAGGAGGTCGACCCGTGGACGCCGCAGAAAGCCCATTGTAGAGATAAGCCAGGATCGCAGCGCTGATGTGTTTTCCCTCGAAGATTGCGCATATCGCACTGACTTGATCATCTTCGAGGATGTTGTCTTGCGTAGGAAAGAACAGAGCCCCGGCAAGGCACGTGACGAAAGCTTTCGTCACATCTTCAGCTTCATCCTCCCTCAGATCATCGATCTCGTATAAGGTCCATTTAGCGAGCTTTGCAAGGTTGATCCCTCTATTGGTAAGATACCCTTTTGCCTCTGTGGGATCCTTCATGATCGTCGTCAACAATTGTTGACCGGTGATCCTTTCCCTCGTCAAAGCCATCTTATCCTTGATCTTTGGAAGACCCAGCAAAAGCTCCACCTCCTCTAGAAGGATAGTACACTCGAATTGAGGGAAAAGAAAGGTGTGGGTTTGAGGATGCCACTGCTCAATCAAGGCACCCATGGCCGTCCAATCCACGTTCGAGCTCTTGTAGTGCTTAGCATGGACCACCAAGCCTTGGAGATTCCACTTGGAGATGAAAGTTTGCATAGAGAGTTTGACGCTCTTAGCAAGTTTGCAAATCCAAGGGAGGGAAGTGAATTTCCTTGGACCGGGAAACATGGGGTACGTCTGGAAAATATAAGAACGGATCAAACATGAAGGACATGAAGAACATGGGGAAAATAGGAAATTGAAGAAGAAGGATTGAAGAGAAAGAGGATTCAACTTACTTGGAGGTTGGGATCCCTTCCAATTAGATGATTCTCTACGTCGGAGAGCTTCTCCAGCGACCTCCTCATCCTCTTGCTTGAAGAACTCATCTCGCTTTCGAGTTTCTTCCTTCTTGAAGCCTTGAAACCTTGAAAACCTTAAAAATCTTTTGAAACTTGAAGAAAAACTCTAACTTGGATCTCTAGATTGTGGTAGGGTTGCTTTGAAACAAGCTAATGGTGTTTATATAGAAGGAATCGCGATCTTAGGAAGGCTTTTCCGGATTGGAAAAGGGATAGGCATGGGAAGAGTTAGAATATGAGTAGAGAACAGCAAGAACCTGTTTCTGCGACTGAAAAAGCATCGTGGAACAGGGACGCATTTTAGGTGGGTGAAGAGCGTCGGCACGACACGACGCATTTCAAGCTTTCTGTCATTTACCCGAAATTTCATATTTTGATGCCTAATTAAACACTTGCTTGAAATTACTAATAATTTTTTAGTACAGGAAATTCAGGAAAATCCAAATGAAGCTGAAAAATATCAAGAAGATCTCACTGTGGGAATTTATGAGTCTCAATTGTGGCTAAAAAGACGGTTATCTCTACCCTTATACTATTTCATGTAATTGATTTGCATAATCATCATTTACTATATGTTAAATATTTATTAGAGTACATCAAGGACCTTGTGGTCTTGATGAAACTGGAATTTGAGTTCCCCTACAACAAAAACGGTAATAATTCCAGAGAATTCTTGATCGCACGGATAGGCCGTTTAATTGTTAATTAATGGGGACGATGGTTCCACTTTTGTGAAACGGTGCGTAGATAAACGAGCCTCGGCTTAGCACTGAATTACAAGAATTGGTATCTTGACTCATTAATGACGATTTAACAATATTATCCTTGATTAATTTATATTTTATATTTTTCTTTTAGCCCAGCATGCATCATATAGGACTTTGAAATCACAGTGATACGAATTAATTATTGATTAAGTTTCAGACCATTGATTAAATAAATCTAACATGATATGAAATATTCCATTTTGAATTGAGTATCTTGATTATCTTTGAGGTTCGCTCGAAGGTATCCTTGGAATTCTATCTTTTTTTAGACTCTTTATCCAATATTTCTTGTTTTCTTTTGAGATCCATCATGGCTGCAGCACGTCCACATTGGCTCGCAATCGCTCCCCATGATGAAACCTGCAGTATCTATGACCTGGGGTACTTCCCACTCTGTGGAGGTTGATCGACCTTATTTTATTTCCTTGTCTACCTCATCCAGACATGATTAATTCTATTGATATTATTGAGCTATATTCATTGATGATTTTGAGAAAAATTCCAATCATGTGATGTTGAGAGCGTGTCTCATCACACCTTGGCATCACCTTTTCAGTATATTCCATTTCATTTCACTCCCTTGCAAAGACGATGCCAAGGTGAGGCAGCTGTAGACATGCTAATTTTGACATCATTTTGAGTAAATTTCATATCATATAATAATGCCTCAGAATGGTCTGATATTTAGTCATTGGTTTATTTTTTTTGATCTTTTGAGTTAACTATCTAAATAATGTGAGGACAAACAGGTATGATTTAAGTTAATCAATTAAATTAATTTTAACTCAAATTTCAGTTAAAATATGAAGAAGTCTAAAAGACGTTTACCTGTGCAGACGCCATTTAGAGTTTATTCATATTTTGATGTTTAAATTTGAATTTTAATTAATTGATTAATTACTTGAAAGACGTCTGCCAGGCACGACGCAATTTAGGTCTCCTAAGCTATTTCTGTCTCTTTTCCGGATGTTTATCCTTATCTTAAATAGATAAAAGGCGTCTCCAAAGGGCGACACGTTTTAGCTAATTACAGATAAAGATGAACTTTTCCCGGATGTTTATCCTTATCTTAATCAGTCTGAAAGGCGTCTCCCATGGGCGACGCGTTTTAGATTAATTACAGATAATGATGAATTAATCTGTGTTTATTTGTTGGTTAAGCTGGATAAACTTCAAAATTTCTTCATGTAAATCCGCGAATGCAAAGAAGTCTATAAATATCCAGCCTCTTGGACGAGTGACAGTTAGTGATAGTGATCAAGTGGTGATAATTAGTGTCAGTGATAGTGAGAGTGACAATAGTGATAATTGGCGACGACGCCCAAACGCTGAAGGATCGAGGTGCTGCTTCCAGGAGTTCTTCATCCGATCTTCATCCTTTAAAGAATTTTCAAGACCAAGGCTTTCCAGGGGCCATCCAGTTTAGCTTTTAATTTGTTTCTGCATCTTCTCACATTTTTCATCACATTATCCTCACATTTTCATTACATCACTCCATGCAACACACTCACCATCATTCTTCTTAATCCATATCTTAAAGGGGTTTAAAAGACTACCCAGCAAGTGAGTTCAATTGTCTAGTTGCGTGCTCAGAATTTTCACTAGAATAGATACTATATCTATCTGAGTTCTCATTGTGTTTTCTCTCTTCCTTTCCATTTTTCTTGCAAGGTACAAAGGAGAATCAAGGGGAGGGAATCAACAGTGAACAACAAGGAATCTAGACAATCTTCAAAGCTCAATAATCAAAGTAAGAACAAAGATAAAAATGGCTCTCTTTTTTCAGCCGGCTGAAGGAGGGGAATCAAGAACCTCAACAATCTCCCACATCCAAACATGTAGGCGATCAAACTTTCTTCTTTTGGAACTTTTTAGTTAAAAGTTTCTAGCGATCACGTTCACCTAGTTTCTTTTTAATAGGTTTATTCTTCACTTAAACAACATAATTTTCATGATAATCACACACTCAATTTAAGCACTCACAGGTGTGTGATTGGGTGGTGGGGATCGGAGGATCCCTACTGAGTCTATTTTAATAAGACTCACCTCTTGCGGTTTTCAGGTGAGGGTTCTAGGATCGGTGTTGCCTTGGGTTACCCGCCGGTAGCCGCTGTTCCGGAGTATTCCCCGATGTAGTTGTTATTTTATTTTCTGGCTTGTATGCTTAATTATTTCTTTTCTATTGGAGTATGTAATTAATTGCTGAGTTAAGTCGAATTGTAATAATTTTTAATTTCTGAACTTCCTTTACAATTCGATGTGATGTGGATGTTTAGCATAGTTTATCATTTATTTCACAGACTTATCGAGATCCTGGTTTGGCTCCAAATTTAATGATTCGGTACCCATTTAGTAATCGGATCCCCGATTATAGGGTGGCGGGTCGTTACATCAGCTGAAGTTCCAATTTGGTGTAACTTCAACTGCGTGGTTGCGCGCTCTTGTACTCAAGTTTGAGACCTACTGCAAAGACTAATGCTAGACTATAACTAAACACCTTAGGGTGATGTCGAGCATGATCTCACAGACGAGCAGCAAGTCCTTGCAGTGGTCTGATCTTTACTGGACTCTTGGGTTCATATGAAGCAGATTCTTACTCACAATGAGAATATCAAGAACTTTTCTGATATTTCTTGTCATGTAGAGTTAGAGGCCGAGCGTGAAGATATCGTGCGCGCCACTGCCCTAGTTACCAACGGAGGCAAACACCAAGGCAGGAAGGACCCAAGGAAGTGTTGGGTTTTCTTGGTTTCTCCGTATCGCTCACGCAGCGGAAAACAAAAATATTTACAGCGACCCGTTCCCGTTTCGAAATCTAAAATACGATAATCGGATTATCGAAGATCTCACCGTGTGCGGATTCGAATCCGCAGCCGTTTGGTTCCGTCGGTGTGACACCGCAAGCCGCGCAAATGCCCGGCCTCTAGCGAAGTCCACGCGATCCTCCCCGCGACGGATATCCTCGAGTTCGTCGTTCTTCGCAGCCCACGAAGCCCCCGCCGGCCGCCGCAATAATCGCCGCAGCGCGCGGACGATTTCCCGTCGAACGGGATTTGGAGAAGCGACGGAGTAGATCTGGATCTTCCTGGACGCCAGAGAAGGACAGAAACTGAGGAGGGGCGGCTAGGGTTAGCAGCAGCTTGGCCTGCTCAGCCCGTTCGCTATGTTTTATACTAACCGCGCGGTTTTTCATAAAAACCCCCGGTTTGTATAAAACCCACTTATTTATCTATCGCCTTGAGAATCATGTGCGTGTGACCCTCTAGGCCCAAGTACCAGTCCAGTTAATGGCCCAATAAGCCCAGTGACTCCTCACTGACTTTATTAATTAATTAATAACCCTTTATTAATCAATTAATCAATCGAATTGATGTCACACATCGAATTCGACCGGGCCTCCGATCACGTTGGGTGCCAAGCAACACCTCGTGAACCCGGAATGTATTTGGGGTTAAGTAACCCACTCTTGGAACCTTTCCGTCGACAGTTACCACGTGGATATAATCCTTCATTCGTACAATGCTCTCGAGTCAACTCAGGGTATGGCGAGCTGTCAAATCCTAACCGGTCGACTCACTTGGATTGGATGCTGCTGATAAATATCGGAAAACACCTTTCCCGATATTATCGTCCGCCTTGGCCAGGGACTTTCGCGCATCCTTCCTAGAGCATTCTCTCTCTAAGTACCGAGAGCGAATGATTCCTTATTGACACACAATTCCCTTCGACGGTATTCCGCTGTACCCAATCCTTGGCGTATTAGAATCCCATGGCTAGAGATTCGTAAGCCAAGGTAAAAGCACAGAAGTCCACCGCCAAGGTGTCCTTGGTGTCTCAGGTCCGAGGACCATCCACGCAACTGCGACAATAGAATCAAGCTGGTTGACAGTGAGGTACAATACCATCCAGCGATTCAGTCGGATCAGTTCAGTGAACTCATTCTCCAATGAGCACCTACAGATTCGCCTTAGTGTCTCCACACAAGTGACTTATGAGATCAGTCACCCTCATCATATGAGCAGGAGTAATCTGTACTAGTCTAACCGGATATCCGATGTCTTTCTCGGATATCCTCCGACTAGGAACGATTAAGAATATGTGTGTTTAAGTGATCAGTCTCATTAGTATGATCTCATCATAATCTGATCACCATAGCACATATTCACGGACTTCATTATGAAACGATAATTAACGCGATTTACACATAATGAATATTATGCCATTTTATTAATAAACGAACGAGATTTACATAGTCAGATTGGCTTGTAGGCCACCTAAACTAACAATGTCCCACTTGGACTAAAGCCAATCACCTTTATACAATAAGCCCATAGACTCTAGGTGACGCTCAAACACAATTTGAGCCAACGGCTTCGTCAGTGGATCTGCTACATTGTCGACGGATGGAACTCTTTCCACTACTACATCTCCTCTGGATATGATCTCTTTGATAAGGTGAAAGCGCCTCAGAATATGCTTCGATTTCTGATGAGACCGCGGTTCTTTCGCTTGCGCAATTGCTCCATTGTTGTCGCAGAACAGTGGAACATGCTCAGAGATGCTGGGAACAACGCCGAGGTCGGTGATGAATTTCTTCAACCACACTGCTTCCTTGGCGGCTTCAGCTGCAGCGATGTACTCAGCTTCAGTCGTCGAATCTGCAGTGGTTACTTGCTTGAAACTCTCTCAGCACACTTCCCCTCTGTTCAAAGTGAACACGAATCCAGATGTTGACTTGCTATCATCTGGATATGACTGAAAACTCGAGTCAGTAAAGCCTCGCAGTTTCAAGTCACCTCCTCCATAGACAATAAACATATCCTTAGTTCTTCTCAAGTACTTAAGGATACATTTCACTGCCTTCCAGTGCTCTTCGCCTGGATCAGCCTGAAATCTGCTCGTAACACTTAGAGCAAATGCAACATCAGGCCGTGTACATAGCATGACATACATGATAGATCCTATGGCAGAGGCATTGGGTATTCTATCCATGAATGTCCTATCATCAGGAGTCTTAGGAGACTGCTCCTTTGAGAGACTAATTCCATGTCTCATCGGTATGAGACCTCTCTTGGAATTTTCCACGCCAAGCCTTTTGACTATGGTATCTATGTATAAGGATTGGGTCATTCCAAGCATCCTCGTTGATCTATCTCTATAGATCCGTATTCCCAATACGTAGGATGCTTCTCCCAAATCCTTCATGGAGAAGTTTTTCGACAGCTAGATCTTTACTGATGACATCATAGCTACATCATTCCCAATGAGTAGTATGTCATCTACGTAAAGAACTAGAAAAGTGACTGCACTCCCACTGGTCTTCTTGTACACACAAGGCTCATCTTCATTCTTAATGAAGTCATAAGACTTGACAGCCTCGTCAAATCTTATGTTCCAGCTCCGGGAAGCCTGCTTCAGTCCATAAATGGACCTCTGAAGCTTGCACACTTTATCTGGAGATTCTTTGGATGTGAAACCTTCTGGTTGTATCATATACACCTCTTCCTCAAGGTTACCATTGAGGAAGGCAGTCTTCACATCCATCTGCCAGATTTCATAATCAAAATGTGCAGCAATGGCGAGTAAAACTCTGATCGACTTTATCATGGCAACTGGTGAGAAAGTCTCGTCATAGTCAATTCCTTGCCTTTGACGATATCCCTTTGCCACCAACCTTGCCTTATAAGTGTCGATCCGTCCATCAGCACCAATCTTTCTCTTAAAGATCCACTTGCAACCGATGGGTACAATACCCTCGGGCAAGTCCTCCAAGTTCCAAACTTGGTTGGTGTACATGGACTGGATTTCTGAGTTCATGGCATCTCGCCATTTCCCGGCTTCTGGGCCTTCTATGGCCTCCTGGTAGGTTTTCGGATCATCATCCTCATTATGTTGTACCTTAGACTTACCTTCAGCAATATGTCCCACATATCGTTCGGGTAGTCTAGGTACTCTACCAGATCTACGAGGCTCATCTGTGTGTACCTGAACAGATTCAGGAACTGATATCTCATCTGATGATAATGCAACTGTTTGGGGATCTGGAACCTCTTCCAGTACTATTTTACTCCCACTGTCTTCCTGGAGAAGGTATTCCTCTTCCAGGAAGACAGCTTTCCTGGCGACAAACACCTTTTGTTCACCAGGATGGTAAAAACAGTATCCAAAGGTTTTCTTTGGATATCCCACAAACCTGCATTTAACAGTTCGTGATTCCAGCTTGTCTGGATCATGCCTCTTTACATGAGCAGGACAACTCCAGACTTTAACATGTTTAAATTCTGGTTTCCTGCCTTTCCATATCTCATATGGAGTAGAGGCCACAGACTTGCTGGGTACTCTATTCAGTAGGTATGCTGCTGACTCTAGAGCATACCCCCAGAGGGACACTGGTAATCCCGAAAAGCTCATCATAGATCGCACCATGTCCAACAAAGTGCGATTCCTCCTTTCAGATACACCATTCATCTGTGGTGTATATGGAGGGGTCAGCTGAGAAAGGATACCATTTCCTTTAAGAATTGTGTGAAATTAGTACTCAAGTATTCTCCTCCTCGATCTGATCGAAGAGCTTTAATACTCTTTCCTAACTACTTCTCCACCTCATTCTTGAACTCCTTGAACTTCTCAAATGCTTCAGACTTGTACTTCATTAAGTACACATAGCCGAATCTTGAGAAGTCATCGGTGAACGTAATGAAGTATGAAAAGTCACCTTTGGCTTGGGTGGACATTGGACCACATACATACGAATGTATTAGTTCCAAAATGTCCTTGGCTCGTTCTCCATATCCAGTAAATGGAGATTTCGTCATCTTTCCCATAAGGCAGGATTCGCATATTGCAAACGATTCATAATCGAATGCAGTTAAATAACCATGCTTGTGCAACTTTTGCAACCTGCTTTCGCCAATGTGCCCTAGTCTACAATGCCACATGTAGGCCTGGTTCACACAATTCTTGCTCTTCTTAAGAGCTTTGTCAATCTAAAGATTGTAATGAGAAACATCTAATAGATATAGACCGTTGACTAAAGATGCTGAAGCTATTGATTTATTATCATAATAAATCGAACAACTTCTATTCTCAATAGTCAACCTATATCCTATCTTGTCCAAACAAGATATTGATATGATGTTCTTTATTATGCTAGGAACATAATAACAATCCTCTAATAGTAAGGTGTCTCCCGATGGAAGTTTGAGGTTTGCTGTCCCAACAGCAACCGCCGCAACTTTTGCGCCGTTTCATAGCCTCAATTCCACCTCACCTTGTCTCAGCTTACGCTTACTTGTCAGCATCTACACATCATGGCAGATATGAGAAGCACATCCGGTATCTAATACCCACGATGTGGAATCTCTAACTGATAAGTTGATATCTATCATATAGATATCTGAAGCTTCAGACAGCTTCACCTTTCCATGAGCTTTATCATGAAGGAACTCCTTGTAGTTCCTCTTCCAGTGACCATACTGCTTATAGTAGAAGCAGTCACCCTTCACTACTCTTTTACCTTTGTCCTTCGATCTTTTATCGTTAGCTGTCATCTCTGCTTCAGGGGCATCTAATGCCGATTCAGCAGGAAGATCAACTCCAGGGATAAAGTCAATGTGATCAGATCTGAAGACTTTCTTCAGGTTTCTGAACCAATCCGAGTAGATCAGGTAAGTCAAAAGGGCATCAAGTATGCCACGGAGTGGGTTATTCGACAACATAATTCCCTACATGAGATAAGTAAAATCTATTTAGCAGATGTTCAATTATTAAAGTTTAAAACAAGACATGGTCTTTTGTTCAAGTTTAACTCCCACTAATTTTCGACGGACTGTATAATCCTCAGTTATACAGAACGGGAGACGCCGACAGTCTCCTAGTGGGGATCAGAATCTTAATGACTTGCACTACAGCCTTGTGGATAGCACAACAAACTGTAATACAATCAGAGAGCACCCAACTCATGGGACTTGCAACTCCTTGCAATATCTGATCATACCTTCGGTCCCCAGAGATTTAATGGCGTTGTGGATAGCACAACAAACCACTAATTCTGGTCTAAGCTAACCATCATTACGCGACGAGCATAGATTTGCATGCAGCCCTTGTGGATAGCACAACAAAGCTACATGGTTCCTCTACCCCGATCTATAGGCATCTAATGCCATAGCTACAGTTTCTCTTCCCAATTAAGCAGGCCTTGTGGATAGCACAACAAACATGCCTAAAGTGATTCGAATCATATGGCTATAATGATGGTGGACCACGCGGTAAGTTCTCAACTACTCGCGTTACGGCTTAGAGTTTATCTGAGGGTATTTGGATAACTTTTATCTTGGTCTCTCCTAGGTGATAGTATATAAATATATCGTATATATTTACTAAATACTATAACCTGCTTTGATTCATAATCAAAAGATAAACAATGCATCACATACATGTCATTAGTGTGGTCATGGATAGCACGGTGGGTTTGACTGGAGCCAACAGTCAAACGCACACACAATCTAATTATAACATTTACATTAGATACCCTGCAATCACATAGGCAATAGATCTCCATCTGTACGCCCTCCTGGTTGCAATTGTGGATCGTCCTCGCTCCTTCCTCAGTTGCCTCGATCATATTACATTAATTCTAGAATTAACAAGTAAATTGAGAAAAGCCTTATGGCGAGTACAAGAGAGAGAGGGAGGTAGAAATACATCAGAGTATGAGAGAGAGAGGTGCGCAGACCTCTATTTATTAACAATTAATAAACATCATACATCCACGATCCACACAATCCATCATTCATCACATGAACAATTAAATAAGTGCATATCCATGACCACGGTATGTTTTAAACATTCCACACAAGATTCAGCGCATCACATGGCTAAAACAAATAAGTTTTTCAAAATATATATAATTTTGGCTTTCAAAAAAGCTGGGATCCAATCAAAAATTGGTATTTGAATTTCGAAACACTCATTTATTATCTTAACATGCAATTAAATCAAATTTAAAAGCAATAAACACACATCACATGCGCACACATTCCAAATTAATAATTCCAGATTATTCCATGCAAATTAGAACATTTCTAATAATCTAACACTTAGATTAAACCCCTTTAATAATCTAACAATTAGACTATTTAAAAACTAATCTAACTCTTTAGATTAATCCAACAAAATTAATTATTAACTTATCACATAAATTAATAATTAACTCTAACTTGTTATTAATTATCAATCTAACAATTAGACTAGATAATTAATAAATGTTAATCACTAATTTAACCATTAAACTAATAATTAATAGAAATTAACAGTTAAGCATTAATCTAACTCTTAGATTAGTGGATAAAATTAATTATTAGTTTAACTCTTTAAACTAATAACTAGTTACTCCTTATTAAACCTATTATATTAATTAATTAAAATTAATCATCAATTTAAAAATTAAACTAAAAATTAATTTCAATTAATTAATAACTACTAATTTAACATTTAAATTAGTATAATAAAATTAGTTATTAATTTAACATTTAAATTAATAACAAATTTAATCAATTAACAACTTCTTGTTAATTAAAATGATTCCAAAATCATTAATGGCTCAATTAAATGAAATTAGATAAAATATTAATTTCAAAAACACTTTGAAATTTTAATTTAAAAGGTAATTAAAGTTTAATTGAGTCAATGAGGTTTAACAAGTAATCTAGGGGGTTTTAATGGGGGAAAATAAAAAAAAATATGGCTCAGCCCTTGGGCTCGGGCCCTGGCCGAGCCAGGGCTCGGACCAGGCGCCACATTGGGCACCTGGTGCGGGCCTGGTTCGACCAGGCCCTGGACCCGGTCCGGGCCGGTCCGACCGGCTCGGGACCGGGCCCCCACCGGCTCACCCTTCTCTTCCCTGCAACAGCCCGACGCACAGGAACCCTAGGTGTAGGTGGGTGGGCGGCTGGACAGCGTCGCCGCCGGTGAGCCCCAGGTGCCGCCGGCCCCGGCCGGTGTTGCCCCCGGCGCCGGCGAAGTGCCCGGCGCCGGCAGGGCCGCCGTCGGCCTCCGGTGGGGTGTAGATCAAGCCCATTAATTCCCTTAAAAACAGGTTTTACAGGTTTCAAAAAACTGATTTAGGGCTTGATTACGGAGCCCTCCAAGGCCACTCTGGCGCCGGCAAGGGTTCCCAATGGATAGTGGTGACTATCCTCTATGGATCCGGAGCCTCGGCCGGCCATCCCAACGCTTGGGAAGCCGATTGAAGCCGCCGTAAACACGCCGTTCTTCGTCTCACGAAGAACACGAAAAACCCCCAAAATAATCTCGAAAAATTGAAAGAAAATAATCAGATTAACTGTGTTCATCGCATGGACACGGATCCAACAATTATTCGAAGTTACAACATGGAATAACTCATGAAAAAATTAATTTAGAGATCCGAAACGGGACGAGAAACAGTGGAACCTGGCTCTGATACCACTGTTGGGTTTTCTCGGTTTCTCCGGATCGCTCACGCAGCGGAAAACAAAAATATTTACAGCGATCCGTTCCCGTTTCGAAATCTAAAATACGATAATCGGATTATCGAAGATCTTACCGTGTGCGGATTGGAATCCGCAGCCGTTTGGTTCCGTCGGTGTGACACCGCAAGCCGCGCAAACGCCCGGCCTCTAGCGAAGTCCACGCGATCCTCCCCGGGACGGATATCCTCGAGTTCGTCGTTCTTCGCAGCCCACGAAGCCCCCGCCGGTCGCCGCAATAATCGCCGCAGCGCTTGGACGATTTCCCGTCGAATGGGATTCGGAGAAGCGGCGGAGCAGATCTGGATCTGCCTGGACGCCAGAGAAGGACAGAAACTGAGGAGGGGCGGCTAGGGTTAGCAGCAGCTTGGCCTGCTCAGCCCGTTCGCTATGTTTTATACTAACCGCGCGGTTTTTCATAAAAACCCCCGGTTTGTATAAAACCCACTTATTTATCCATCGCCTTGAGAATCATGTGCGTGTGACCCTCTAGGCCCAAGTACCAGTCCAGTTAATGGCCCAATAAGCCCAGTGACTCCTCATTGACTTTATTAATTAATTAATAACTCTTTATTAATCAATTAATCAATCGAATTGATGTCACACATTGAATTCGACCGGGCCTCCGATCACGTTGGGTGCCAAGCAACACCGCGTAAACCCGGAAGGTATTTGGGGTTAAGTAACCCACTCTTGGAACCTTTCCGTCAACAGTTACCGCGTAGATATAATCCTTCATTCGTACAATGCTCTCGAGTCAACTCAGGGTATGACGAGCTGTCAAACCCTAACCGGTCGACTCACTTGGATTGGATGCCGCTGATAAATATCGGAAAACTCCTTTCCCGATATTATCGTCCGCCCTGGCCAGGGACTTTCGCGCATCCTTCCTAGAGCATTCTCTCTCTAAGTACCGAGAGCGAATGATTCCTTATTGACACACAATTCCCTTCGACGGTATTCTGTTGTACCCAATCCTTGGCGTATTAGAATCCCATGGCTAGAGATTCGTAAACCAAGGTCAAAGCACAGAAGTCCACCGCCAAGGTGTCCTTGGTGTCTCAGGTCCGAGGACCATCCACGCAACTGCGACAATAGAATCAAGCTGGTTGACAGTGAGGTACAATACCATCCAGCGATTCAGTCGGATGTTCAGTGAACTCATTCTCCAATGAGCACCTACAGATTCGCCTTAGTGTCTCCACACAAGTGACTTATGAGATTAGTCACCCTCATCATATGAGCAGGAATAATCTGTACTAGTCTAACCGGATATCCGATGTCTTTCTCGGATATCCTCCGACTAGAAACGATTAAGAATATGTGTGTTTAAGTGATCAGTCTCATTAGTATGATCTCATCATAATCTGATCACCATAGCACATATTCACGGACTTCATTATGAAACGATAATTAACGCGATTTACACATAATGAATATTATGCCATTTTATTAATAAACGAACGAGATTTACATAGTCAGATTGGCTTGTAGGCCACCTAAACTAACAGGAAGTTCTTCAAACATAGAGATCGTGACACTGCATCCAACTCTAAGTCTAAGGCAGAGCAAACACCGAAGCACCACCACAGGAGCAAACGTGGTGGGAAAAGGGTCAAGTCGAAGGTGGAGTGCTACAATTGTGAGAAGATGGACATTTTGCTCGCGAATGCCTTGAGCTAAAAAAGGTATCCCTAAACCCAAGTTCTCTCTTTGTGTATGTTTGTTCTCATGTCTCAGTTACTCGAACTTATCTTAAGTGGATAGTGGATTCAGGAGTAACCAAGCATGTAACTAGAGATCGAGACGGGTATGAAGATTATCGCCGAATTCCAAAAGGGATGCAAAGAGTATACATGGGCAACGGGACTAGTAAGGAAATTTTAGGAGTTGGTTTGTGCAAGCTCAAACTTAGAACTGGTCGTGTGTTGATACTACATGATGTTCTTTATGCGCCAAGAGTTCAACATAATCTTTTGTCTACTGCATCTTTATTATCCCTAGGATTTGCTCTTATTTTAATAGGAAGTTGCATTAACATTTATTTGAATGATGTGTTGTATTAACATGCTTTATTAAGTGGTGGTTTGTTTAAATTAGATGTTGATATCAATGATTCTGCCTCTTCTATGTCGTATGTGGCTAATGATAAAGACCTTAGTTTTGAGACATGACATGCTCGCCTAGGTCACATAGGACAGGATAGAATGACCAGGTTAGCTCAAGAAGGGCCTTTTAGGTTCACTCGCAAAAGTTATTCTACCTGTATGTGAATCATGCTTGGTTAGAAAAGCATGCCGAAAGCCTTTAGGAAAGGCTAAAAGGGCCACTGAATTATTGTAGCTTATTCATTCTGATATTTGTGGAGCTATGAGCGTGAAGGCCCGTCATAGGGCATCGTATTTCCTTACCTTCATAGATGATTATTCGCGATATGGTTACGTTTATCTAGTCGCTCACTACTATGAAACATTGGATTGTTTCAAGCGCTTCTTAGCTAAGGTTGAGAATCAGACCGACAAGAATGTAAAAGTTCTTCGCACAACCGAGGACGCGAATATTTATCTAACCAATTCAAGATTCTATATGAGGAAAAGGGAATTACGAGACAACTCACTATTCCATACATTCCACAGCAAAATGGTGTTGCTGAGAGAAGGAATAGGACATTGTTAGACATGGTTAGATCGATGATGGCGCATGCCAACCTCCCAATATCCTTCTGGGGGATGCTTTGTTGACTGTCGCCTATATACTTAACCGTATGCCTTCACAGTCAGTTCCTTCTACCCCTTATGAGTTGTGGCGTGGCGAGAAGCCCAATTTAGAAAATCTACACCCATGGGGATTAGCTGGATATGTCCATGACACTTCCCATAAGTATAGGAAACTGGGCCCTAAAGCTAAAAAGCTTATCTTTATAAAATATCCTGATAGCTCACAAGGGTATGTCATGTATGGACAATATCAAGATGGAGGAATGACAAAGAAAGAGATCTGAGACGTTGTATGCGTAGAGAAAGAATACCTTAAACATGGCAATGCCGGAAAGAACTTTGATCTCCATGAAGTGGATGAGAGAAGTGCTCTCTTACCATCTTCCAGCGAAGAGAGGGAATTAATTCTTAACCATATGATTGCTAGAGATAGTAGATATGATCAAGTTAGTGGGAGTGCGCCCATTAATTTATCTAGTGGGAGTACTCCATTAGAATCGGTAGATGCCAACACCCAGGTACGTCAAAGTAAACGCGGGCACACTCCTCGTTAACATTTTGAGATTAAAGAATAGATTTTTAATGTATCAGCCTGCAAATGATGAAGAACCTAACAATGTCAAAGAGGCACATTCGTCATTATCAAAGAAAGAATGGGAAGCTGCCATGAAAGATGAAATGGATTCAATAGAAAAGAATAAGGTATGGGAGTTAGTTGATCTTTCACCTTGGTGTAAGGTTGTAGGAAACAAATGGGTTCAGGCTCTAAGAAACAAATGGGTTTTCAAAATTAAACGTGAGGTAGATGGATCAATTGACAAATACAAAACACGACTAGTGGTGAAAAGACATACCCAGAAGAAGGGTATAAACTTTGATGATACATTCTCCCCAGTGGTGAGATTTACGTCTGTTCGCTTGATCCTTGCCATTGTCGCATATTTAGATTTAGAACTCTTCCAAATAGATGTTTAGACGACATTCCTCAATGGAGAACTAGACGAGAAAATTTACATGTTTTAACCAGAGGGCTTTGAAGTAAAGGAACAAGAGCGCAAAGTCTGTCGCCTAAAACGTTCCATCTATGGCCTCAAGCAATCGTCTAGATAGTCGTATTTAAGATTTCATAGGGAAATCACCTCATTCGATTTTGAGACGACTGAGGAAGACCACTGTGTGTACGTTAAACGAATGAAAGAGATGGTTCTAATCTTGTTATTGTATGTTGACAACATCTTGTTAGCTGGAAATAACATGGAGTCTATCAATGTCACTAGATAGTGACTATCTTCCGTCTTTGAGACTAAAGATATGGTGAAACAAACTATGTACTCGGAGTGAAGATAGTTAGAGATCGCTCTAGAAGGTTTCTGAGTCTGTCTCAGAAAACCTACATTAATAAGATCTTAGAACGATACTGAATGAATCACTTCAAGTCCATTGATACTCAAGTTGATAAAAGTTGTGTTTTAAGTGTAAGCCAATGCCCACAGACAGAAGAAGAGAAGAACCAAATGAGTAAAGTGTCATATGCGGCAACTATAGGGAGTCTAATGTATACTATGTTGTGTACTCGACCTGACATTAGATATGTCATAGGTCTAGCTAGCCGTTATCAAAGTAACATTGGTCCTGCTCACTGAAAGGCAGTTAAGAGGATATTCCGATATTTACGTGGAACAACAAACCTTGCCTTGTGTTACGAAAGAGGTGATCTAAGGTTGAAAGGTTATAGTAATACTGATTGGGCCAGTGACAAAGACGAAAAAAAGTCTACGTCAGGGTATGTATTCATACTCAGTGGCGCGGCCATTTTTCGATGTAGTAAGAAACAAACGTGCATCATTCTATCCACTATGGAATCAAAATGCATGCCATATTCGGCAACTTGTCAAGAAGCAGTTTGGTTAAGAAATTTCCTACAACAATTGGTTGCCACTCCTCACCCGGAGGAGAGTGTACTATGAGTGCTTAAATTTTGATATGTAATTATCATGAAAATTTGTTGATTAAATGACAAATAAACCTATTAAAAACTATGTGATCTCCAGAAACTTTTGACTAAAAAGTTTCAAAAGATAAAAATTGATCGCTTACCTTTTTCAGACGTAGGAAATGTTGAAGTTCTTGATTCTTTCCCTTCAGCCGACTGAAGAAAAAGAGCCATTTTAACTTTGTTCTTACTTTGAATGCTTATTGGGCTTTGAGGATCGTCCAGATTTTCTTTGTTGATTCCTTCCTTTTGATTTTCTTTATACCTTGCAAAGAATAAAATAAAAGGGGAAAGAACAATAAAAACTAAATGGAGGTAGTATCTATTCCAATAAGAATTCTAATCATTCAACTCAAACAAATGAACTCATTTGTTTTGTGGTCTTTAAAATCTCTTAACATGTGGGTTGGAAAATATGCTAGTGTTGTGTGTGTAGCATGAAGTGATGATTATGAAATTATGATGCTAATATGATGGAATCAAGAGTATGTAGAATTAATTAAGAAAAAATTAAGTTGGATGACTTCTAGAAAGCCTTGGTCTTGAAAGATCTTGAAGAAAGAACAAAGAGAGGATGAAACTTGCTTCAAGGCTCCTGAATTCTAGAAAGCCTTGGTCTCGATCCTTCAATTCCTTCAGTATTTGGACGTCGTCTCTCTCTTGAATTCTTATTCAAAGATTTCCAATAACTTGCTAACGACTTCCACTCTAATATTTTCCACTAACTTTCTCACTAATTCTCTTTAAAGATTATCACTAACTTTCTAATGATCAAAGGCTTGGATATTTATAGACTTAAGTTTGTGCGTCCGCAGTCAATTATGGATTAACATGAAAGAGTTTGAAGCTAATTCAATCAAGAAACAAATAAACACAGCATAATTCATCATTATCTGTAATTACCTAAAACACGTCGCCCAAGAGAGATGTCTTTTAGCTTAATTAAGATAAGGATAAACATCATGAAGAAGAAACAGAAACACTTTAGGTCACCTAAATGGTGTCGTGCAAGGAAGATGTCTTTTAGTTTATTAATAATTTAATTATAAATCAAATTAATAATCAAAATAGAAATAAAACCCTAAATGGCATCTTCATAGGCCGACGTCTTTTATATTTTTTTTTATATTTGATTAAAAATATGAGTTAAAATGAATTTTATTAATAAACTTAAATGATGTCTATCTGACTCGATAATTATTCCAATAAAAATAATAAAAATTAACCGATAATTAAATATCAAACAATTTTGAAGCATTATTATATGACATGAAATTTACTCAAAATGATGTCAAAATTAGCGTGTCTACAGCTGTCTCACCTCGGCATTGTCTTTGCAAGGAAGTTAAATGAAATGAAATGTACTGAAAAGGTGATGCCAAGGTGTGATGAGACACGCTCTCAACATCACATGATGAGAATTTTTCTTAAAATCATCAACGATGATAACTCAATAATATCAATGGAATCAATCCCGTCTGGATAAGATAGACAAGGAAATAAAATAAGGTCGATCAACCTCCACGGATTGGGAAGTACCCTAAGTCACAAACCTTGCAAGTTTCATCATGGGGAGCGATTGCCAGCCAATGTGGACGTGCTGCAACCATGATGGATCTTAAAAGAAACAAGAAATGTTGGATAATGAGTCCAAGAAAGGACAGAATTCTAAGGATATCTTCAAGCGAACCTTAAAGATAATCAAGATACTTAATTCAGAATGGAATATTTCATATCATGTCAAGATTTATTTGATCAATGGTCTGAAGTTTAATCAATAATTAATTCTTATCACAATTATATCAAAGTCTTACATGATGCATGCTGGGCTAAAATATAAAATATAAAGTCAAATAAAATATAAATTAATCAAGGATAATATTGTTAAATTGCCATTAATGAGTCAAGATATCAATTCTGCAATTCAGTGCTAAGCCGAAGTTCGTTTATCCATGCACCGTTTCACAAAAGCAGAACCATCGTCCTCGTCAATTAATAATCAAACAGCCTATCCGTGTGATTAAGAATTCTCTGGAATCATCATAGTTTTTGTTATAGGGGAACTCAAATTCTAGTTTCATCAAAATCACAAGGTCCTTGATATAGTCTAATAAATATTTAACATATAGTAATGCTAATTATGCAAATCAATTACATGAAAGAATATAGGTGATAGAGATAACCGTCTTTTTAACCACAATTAAGACTCATAAACTCCTACAGTGGGATCTTCTCGATATTTTCAACTTTGTAATCACTTCTTTGAATTTCCTGCACTCAGAAATTATCAGTAATTTCAAGCAAGCATTTAATTAAGCATCAAATATAGATAAACAGTGAACTTCGGGCAAATAACAGAAAAGCCTGAAACGCGTTGTGTCGCGCCGACGCCATTAAGATGACTAAAAACACGTCGCTGTTCAACGACGCCATTTAAGTCGCAGAAATAGGTTCTTGTTGTGTTCGATTCGGATTCCAACTCTCTCCATGTATATTCATTCTCCAATTATGAAAAGTCTCTTCAACTTCGCAAATCTCTCTATATAAGGTTCCTTAACTTATATTAAGACAAGTCCAAGCCTAGTCTAGAGATAAAGGCAAGGAATTCTCTCCAAAGTTCAAGAACAATCAATTTTTTCAACGTTTCAAGAAGAAGCACTCAAAAACAAGATGGATTCTTCAAACAAGAGGATGAAGAAGACGCTTGAGAAGCTTTCTGATGTGAAAGATCATCTTGGTGGAAGAGATCCTAACTTTCAAGCAAGTTAAATCCTCTCTTTCTTTCAATTCTTCTTCTTCAATTCCCCTTTTCTTCATGTTCTTCATGGAATTTATAGTAGTTTTCTTTTATTTATCTAGGCATATCCTCTTTTCCCCAGCCCAAGAAAATTCACCTCTCTTCCTTGGATTCGGAAACTTGCTAAAAATATCACTATTTCCATGCAGTCTTATGTTTCCAAGTAGAATATCCAAGGTCTAGTCGTCCATGCAAAGCACTATAAAAGTTCAAACGTGGATTGTGCAGCGATGGGTGGTCTAATTGAGTTGTGGCATCCCCAAACTCACACTTTCCTCTTTCTTGATTTTGAATCCACTATACTCCTTGAAGAGGCCAAACTTCTATTGGGCCTTCCTAAGATCAAGTTGAACAGTGATGAATTGATCTTGAACAAGATGGCTCTCATGAGCGAAAAGATCACATGTCAACAATTGTTGATGAAAATCATGAAGGATCTAAAAGAAGTTCAAGGATGCCTTACTAAGAAAGGGATTAACCTCGCAAAGCTAGCAGAATAGACTTTATATGAGATTGAAGAACTCAGAGAAGATGACACTGAGAACGTGATGAAAGCGTTCACCACATGCCTAGCTGGAGCTCTATTCTTTCCTACCCAAGACAATATTCTGGAGGATGATCAAGTTAGTGCAATTTGCGAGATTTTTGAAGGAAGACAGATTGCTTGCATGCTTCTTTTCGCTCTGTGGGTTGAGTTGCACTTCAAGTTTGAATATCACACTAGAAATTCTACAAGACCATCTCAGATTGATCAAAATAGTCAAATCTTCCATATTTCCAATATTGTGAAATTCAATGAAAGAATGATCAACCAGTGCGCAGACTCAAGACTCGAGCTGACTGGCAAGCTTATCTGAAGAAAATGCCATCATATGGATTCAATGCTTCTCCACTTGCTCTTGTAGGGAAACCAATTCGAGTACGTCGTGCAGCTGGTACAGAGCTTAAACTGATTGGGGCAACTGAGTTCGTGGTGTATAATCCTCATCGATGCTATACTCAACTCAGCATGCCTCGCCATGAGTTTCCTGAGTTTTCCCATATTTCTCCAATCAAGAAGCGTGCCTTGGAATCCGATAAAGACTTTGAAGCAACCGAGCTTATAGTTACACTGTGGAATATTAGCTTCAATCATCGTGTAAAATCTTCTAGTGAAGCTCATAAGGGATTAGCCTATCCATATGTAATGGGACTTTTGGAAATTCTTCCTTGAAAGCCCTCTTTATCTTCCTTTTTTAATGTAAATAATTTATTTTCAATAAAGAATCAATCCTTTTATATCATGAAAATTCGTCTTCAATCTTCTGCAATTTATCCAGGATTTTTCCTTAAGTAGAACCATGATTTTTCCTTAAAATATGATTTCTAGGTGTAAATAGCGTCGTCTAACCAAGACGTCTTTCAGAGATCAATTCCTTAAAAATCCGTATTATGCTTAAAACACGTCCACTATGGAAAACACCTTTCAATTCTCTCTCTTACTTTCCACATAATTCTGCCATTAATCCTGTAATTACTCCACTGAAAACGCGTTGTTATCACAAGACGCGTTTAATCATTGACTGTGGTACGGATCCGAACAGAATTGGCGGTTTAACTTGAAACGCGTCGGCCTTAGTGGATGCCTTTTACTCATTTCAAAACTTCTGCTTTGCCGCCTCAATTTATGCGCCTTTAATGGCGTCGCTGTCCATCGACGCGTTTTAACTTCTCCAAACAGAAGCCGCGTGAGCTCGAGCTCCCTTCTCCTCATTCTCTCAAAAGTCCTTCCTCTCTCTTCCTTCCTCTTCGGCGACTCCCCATACTTCCGGCCATCCTCATTCTCCGGTGATCACCGGTCTCTCCCTCTCTCCGTCACCGGCCTTTCTTCTTCAAGCTCTCTTTCTCTCTTCACTCTTCTTCAACCGAGCTCCAACTTCCTCTCTTTCTCCCTCTTAAAACTATGGAAGAAGGAGAAGGATCGTGGGGAAGTGGCAAGCGCCGCCGTGTCACTCGCGTGGTGAGGAGGGAAGACCCTGGAGCGGTTCCCCTCGAGGAAGCCATGGCCTTGGAGGCGGCGGCGGCCATTCTTGGCGAGGATATCCCTCCGCCGGCGGTGGGTGATGAAGAGGAAGCAATGGAGGGCGGCCTCCACTTGGTAAGTTTTCTATGGAATGCTATGGATGAATAGGATGAAGAAAAGGGGGAGAATGGGACTTTTGGAAAAAGTCCAAAAATCGGATTTGAATGGCGTCTAGACCAAGTGACGCCTTTCAAAGGGCGTCGCCATGGTCCGACGCCTTTCAAACCAAAAATCAATTTTTAAATAGAGTAGAAAACCAGACTAAATGGCGTCAAGACATGTGGACGCCTTTCAAAGGGCGTCCACCATGGCAGACGCCTTTTGGACATAATATTTTATTTATTGTTAATGTCCACAAACTGATGAAACTTGTTGATTTTATTTGCAGGGGACGATGAGGGCCCGAATTTCATAGGACTTGGTGGTAGGGGCCGACCGGGGACTCCCGGACTTCCGGAAGGTGCGCTTGCGCCGGATGGGGTTCGGCGAGATTCTAGACATCGAGGCATTTTGGCTCGACTTGGCTCTTTTGCAGGCGCTGCGGGAGAGGTAGGACTCAGAGAGTCGGGCATTTCTAATGCCTTGGGGCCATATGGTCCAAAGTTTAGAAGACGTCGCTAGGATCACCGGTCTTAGGGTAGAAGGTCGGTCGATAAGCGGGATGACCTACCCCGATTACCGTGGATTAGCTGAGGCCTTATTAGGTATAGAGGTGTCTACCTTAGATAGAGAGTCTAGGACAGTCCCTAGAGTAGAAGTAATGGCAGCTCTAGGGTTGGTAGAGCCTAGGCGGCGATCAGATGAGACCCGCGAGGCATTTAGAGATAGGTTCGCTGAGTCCTCCTCCGCCGTCTACTGTAGAGATCCTAGCCACGTGGAGGAGATAGATAGGCAGTTGAGGGTCTTTCTTGTTTTTTTTTTTTTGTCGGTTGCTCTTCGGTACGAAGGGCGACCACATTCACTGTAGATTTCTTTTTCTTTTAGACGACCTTGAGAGTCTACATGAGTATACCTAGGGTGCGGCCCTCTTAGCTCAGCTCTTCGTCGATCTCTCCACGGTCACGTCGGACCGTAAGACCACCATCAACGGCTTCTCGCCGTTTCTCCAAGCATTAAATTATTTAATTATTTGTTTATACAATGAAATGCAATCATATGATGCTTTTCTAACTTATATGTTCATCTATGTAGGTTTGGAGCTATTATTACTTCTCGCTCGGCCGAGCGAGGATTATCTGACCGGGTGATGTCCCGTTGGCCTGTCGTTGGCAAACAATTGTGGACACAGCCCTGTAGACACCGATTTTGGACCACCCTTTTGGTCATAAACCCCATCCATCATTAGCCCATCATCACCAAACTCCTCATCTTAGCCATCTCAACCCACAAATAATCAGGTCCATTAACCAATCTCGACTTTTGCCACCTTTTCGTGGAAGGCCAACCAGTCCGCCTTCCACCACCCTTCAAAGGCCAGCCAGTCCGCCTTCCACCTCCCTTCGAAGGCCACCCCTTGCCTTCCACCTCCCTTCGAAGGCCACCCCTTGCCTTCCACCATCCTTCGAAGGCCAGCCGGCCCGCCTTCCACCACCCTTCGAAGGCCAGCCAGTCCGCCTTCCACCACCCTTCGAAGGTCAGCCAGTCCGCCTTCCACCGCCCTTCGAAGGCCAGCCAGCCCGCCTTCCACCACCCTTCGAAGGCCACCCCTTGCCTTCCACCCCCTTCAAAGGCCAACCGGGCCGCCTTCCACCACTTCGTGGAAGGCCAGCTACCTGGCCTTCCACGGGATTGGAAGGTATGTTGGCTGGCTGTCCACTCTCCTAACTACCACCTTGACCTCGTCTTCCCCACGATCTCCTCTACTCGCCGCCCTCACCTCCACTACTCCGATCACTCCCCACTCTGGCGACTGCCGCGCGCACCACCTCCGATCCTTGACCACTTCCCATTGGCTCCAGAATGATTTACGGAGATTTAGACCCCTAGTTTCTCCTATTTTCCCTTCACCTATTTAAACCCCCTATGTCCCCTCGAGCAGGGGGGGGAAGGTTTTTCTTGGGTTGGAGGGAAGGCTCAGAGGAGGTTGGCAAGCGGGTCGGCTTTGAGGAGTCGAGCGGGCAAGGAGTCAGAGAGTTTCAGGAGGAGCTTCAAGAGGAATCCTTCGCACTCCAAATGGGCTTGTCTTCTTAACCCTCTTTTACTTTTCTCCCCTTCATTTTATTGCATTCTCACTTTCCATCCGTGCCGTAACATTCTCCCTCTCTCACTCTTCTTTCCACTTTTAACACATCACCTCACTTTTCACATACGAGCACTCTATCTGCATGCATGCATCTTAGGATGACTTAGCAATCCTTATTTACCCCCAGAGGTTTCAAACAAAAAACGGGAGGTGGGTGGCCATAACGTATGGTCACCTTCCCTCCCAAACATCCATCCGGTGTGTCCCCCTCCAATTCTAGTTAATTTTTATGTTTGCATGAACGGATCCTACACGTCACAGTTCTAATCGGGCTATTTCTTTTCTTTGTTTGTCTTCTCTTTTCAGGGGCTCTTACCAGATTCTGCGCGCGGACTACTGAGCTCTCCTCCTCTGGCCGGCCGGAGGCGGAGAATAGGAATCCACTACTCCCGCTCCCTTAGAACGCGATCACTCTTACAATCCTGTAGAGCACAGGGACCGTAAGGTAATGCTCCTGGCGATCACACCTTAATTTCTAACCCCCTTTAAATCGCCGCAGTGCTAAGACGAACGGAGAAACCCTCGCCCGAAGCCCGCAGCAGCGGCGGGGGACGTTCCGGGCGCCAACAGCCCTCTAGCAATCACGGTGGGACCCTCTCTTGCTCGCCGCGCAGGTAAGACAGCTTAAAAGGTAAGAGCTCCTCCCGTGGACGGCCAAGCACTTGGCCGCCCAGAGTCCCGAACGGCCAAGCGCTTGGCCGCCCAGACCGGACGGCCAGGTACCTGGCCGTCCAGCGCAGACCGGACGGCCAAGTACCTGGCCATCCAGTGGACCGGACGGCCAAGTACCTGGCCGTCCAGTGGACCGGACGGCCAAGTACCTGGTCGTCCAGTGGACCGGACGGCCAAGTGCCTGGCCGTCCAGCCCAGACCGGACGGCCAAGTACCTGGCCGTCCAGAGCCCAGGACGGCCAAGCGCCTGGCCGTCCAGGCTCTAGGACGGCCACGTAGTCGGCCGTCCAGACTCTTGGACGGCCAACTGCCTGGCCGTCCAGGCTCTAGGATGGCCAAGTAGTCGGCCGTCCAGGCTCCGGCCTTCTGGCTGCCTAATTTTCACTGTCCAATTTTTCAAATTAAATTGTTGCTTTTTCTAGTTCTTTGTTTACTGTTTTCTTGTCTTTTCTTTTCTTCTCTTGTTTGCTGGACTGTGGGTTGATTCCAGGGTATTATCCGCAGGGGTTTTTAAGGAAGAGCCGGCATCACACTTCTAGTTACCTCTCCCACAGAGTCTGACTCTCCATATGAGGATTCCCACTCGGGTGTGACTAGTCTTATTCTGTTGGGAACCTCCATCAGTCTCCGCGAGCCAGGGATTCCCACTTGGCCGCTGAGCAGGTTGTACCTGAAACCACCCCATAGGAACCTCGGGTTTGTGTGAGAGATTAATTCAACCTTTCCATTTACAATCATCCACCTATAGGTGTCACTGAGAGAAATATTTTCAAAATTTAAAGACACCTAACTAAACTCTAGTCGAACAAGTTTTGAAAAATTCCAAAATCGTTAAGGGTTTGAACTTGATTTGTTAGAAACCAACACTCATAATACACAGTTAACCTTCCAAGTGAAATATAAAATCTGTTAGGATTTGTGTTTCATAATGAACCAAATGTATGTTAACACTGTGTATGATGACATGGATGAGTTTGGTAACAATGTCACACACAACCCTCTGTTCGAGATTGAAGTGGATCCACCACAAACATTTGTGGACATGTTCCAAACACCTAGAGAGGAACTTAAGGGAAGATACTTGGATGAATCTTCCTCTTCAGAAAGTGATCCTATAATCTCCAACAGAACCTTCCAAGACCCGAGTGAGGACCCGGAACTTATTGCCGTGTTATCAAGGTACACCCCTGATCAACTCATCCAGTTGGCCTCTTGTGGCAAAACTCAAGATGCCACTCTTCGGAGAACTCACTTCCAAGGATCTTCCAACAGAGTTCAGACCCGCATCAACCAGCCAACTCCTACTCCAGTTGCTCCACCCGTCATGCCGATTCCAGTCTCTCGAACTACACCTCCTCCCAAGCAGGAGGAATTCATTTACAAAAGTGAGGTTGAAACCTATGTGCGTAAGTTCATGGCCGAGAAACTTACCCTGAAACAACCGCACTCTCTCTTGAGCTATTGCAAGCTCCCTCCGGCCTACTATCCACCAGGATTCAAAGCCCCCGAGTACATAAAATATGCTGGCACCTCTGACCCTGTCAAGTTTCCTCATGGATTCCCATCAATGGCTCTACGACAGAGTCCTCCTTGTCCATCTGTTCCAAAAATCCTTAGAAGATGAGGCCTTAAGATGGTTTTCTTCCTTGCTCGCCACAGACCTAATCAATTTTGATATGGTCTCTGAAAAATTCATCACTCAGTTTAGTCATATAACAACCATGCCTCCCACCTTGTTTGATCTTGTGATGGAGAAGATGAAGCCTGAAGAGGAGTTCACGTATTTTGCCAATAGGTGGAGGGCAATGGCCTCTAGGGCTGAAGTGGCAATCCCCGAATCTCAGGCTATCACCATGCTAGTCAATAACGCTACCCCGCAGCTTCGGTCTATTCTCATGCTGAGCGAATTTCACACATTCGCACAACTTTATAATCGAGCTCGGGTAGTTCAATCTCAGATCTGGAGTTCTACTTTGCCATCCTTCTTTGAAGATCAGAACAGAAATAAGAAGACTACACAAACTCCACCAATAGAGGGAGTGGCAATCAATGAACAGGTGAGTGCCTTGGGGCAACCCTTCAGGTCACCCAGTCCTATGTCCAGATCAGACAACCAATCCAATCAGAGACCATATTCAGCAGTTCCCCCTTCCTCTAGCGCCAAGATCAATTGGGGGCACATGAAAGAGGCTATTGAAACCTTGAAAGTCAAGGGCCCTCCGCCCTCTCATCAGGTAGCTCAAGATCCATCTAGCTCTCTAGAAAGGGTAAGCACCCTTGTCAAAAATTTGGAACCAAATGTCGATCGCAGAGGATAGTACTGAGAGTATGAAGAGGTTGGGATATGGCATGAGTGCCCCACTAGGATGACCAAACCTAGAGAGCCGTTGCAAGGAGTCTCCACTATTATCCAAGACAAACTTTTGGTCTTGATACGACCTAGGGAACAACCAACGGTCATCAACCCAGTCACTCAGGTCCAAGTTCCCTCAATTTCAATCAGAGAACCTCCTCTATCCATCTTGTGTCCAAAGTCAGGTCCAGTAACCCAGTTCTGCCTAATGAATTCACCACCAGTTCAACCACTAAAGTTAGATCAAGTAGTAGACCCCAGTCCGATTGGTGTTATACTGAGAAATTGCATCATTCCCCCAACAAGTCAACCCTTGGACTCTCAAGAGGATTCAGATATGTCTAGAAGGATTACTCAATCCGAGTATGACATCCTACAGCATCCAGGGAAAACTCCCGCCAAGATACTAGTCCTAGAGTTGATTGGGAGATCTCCTACACACAGGGAGACATTGTTCAAATTCCTCAAGCGAATTACAGTCAATGAAGATCTTCCTATCAAGGGGCTCACAAATGCCATTCTCTCAGTCACCCAGACACCTATGATATCCTTTACAGGTAAGGATCTATCTCTCCCTGAATGCCAATCCTTTCCCTCATGCTTAACTACAACACTCAATAGTCACTCATTGGACTCCATCCTGTTGGATACCGGCACATCAATCAATGTTTGTCCACTCAAGACCCTCAAGAAAGTAGGGATTGATCCAGAAAAGAGTGGGTCTACTTCCATGATGGTCTCGATCTATGACAATTCTCAAAGACCAGTTAATGAAAAACTGGAAATTGGCCCAGTGGCCATGATCTTTGAATTTTACATCCTTAATGTCAAGCCCATATGCAACGTCATTCTGGGAAGGCCTTGGATGGACCAAACCCTGGGAGTGCCCTCCACTGATCATCAATGCTATAAATTCCCATACAATGGGAAGATTGTCAAGATGAAGAGAACCCCCTATCTTGAGTCTTTGGACTCAGTCTCAATTGAACAAATTCCATCCATGATCACTTCTGGAAAAGGGAAAGAGCCCATCCTTTCATCGGTTGACTCTCAGACCAAGCCCCAGCCTAGCATAGGTTGGCAGCTTATGGACAAAATGGGGTATAGTTCGGGATCTGGGTTAGGCAAAGAAGAGCAAGGAATTTGAGAACCTATCCTTGAAAATCCGACCATTGAAGGATTCAAATTGGGTTACCTACTAACCAAACCAACTGAAGGATCAAGAAAATGGAGTCTCTTGGATCACTTTGTGAAGGAAAATCAGGAGGTACTCAAGATACACGATCTTGAGGAGGAGTTGAAGGAAACAATCAATGAAATTCGAAGAGAAGATGCAGAAGATTTCGCTACACAGCTGATGTTCTATGAGCCAACCACTCGACGAGAAGGAGCTTCCTTAGTGAGGGATGAACAGGTACCCACCGCTCTCATTCCCTTACTATTTCACACACCTTCCCTTCTCAGGCTTCTATCATTGGTCGTAGCACATTTCCCTGAGTGTTTTATGCTTGGAGACTACGACTTCCAACAGGAGAAAAAGTTTCACTCCCATGAGGAACCAACATACTGGGGCAATTTTGCCATCATTGGGTCTCTGTCTCAAGGACCCACCTTTGCAACATATCTGACTCACCCTCTGAGTCTTGTGCATAATCGCTTAGGGATTGGATAGCTTCCTCTTTATTTAAGAGTTGTAGAGGTAAGTAAGTTCTTTCGTTTCTAGTTCAAGAGTTAGCAAATAAGTGTAAATATTTGAAAAATGTTTTCATTTGGATAGGAGTTTATTTGAAGAAGTTTTACCTTTAAAAATACAAAAAATTTCAAAATCCAAAAAAAATGGAATATCCAAAAAGCATAAAAAATATTTGTAAATATGTACATACTTTAATGAAAATAACAAAAAATCAGAAAAGATATAGCAACTGTCTGGTGACTGCCACGTAACCCCCTGTCTAGGTCTAGTTGCACGATAGGTTGGGTTGACATTAAGGTTTGGCTAAGATCTTGGTCCACCAGAACCTTGGACGTGTCTACTTTACTTTCATACGGATCCCTATGATGATCATGAGATGCACACATCTACACGATTTTCAAAGATAACCTATTTAAAATGAGTTCAAAGTCTTTAGTATACTGTCAAAATGCAACCTTTGCTCTTCGTCTCTCGACCGATCAGGACAGTCGACACCCTTAAACGGTCAAGTTCAGCAAACTACGGTTCCTCAACAACCCGATAGATGTAACCCCTCAAAAAGGGCCCAAAAATGAAATGTAAAGGACCAGAGCACGTGAAGAGGGCAGTGTCCCTGCAGGCGGAATATCAAATAACCCCGAAAAATGTCAAAGAGTAGAAAAGAAATACCAAAAAAGAAAAGGGGTTCAAGCAATCATACAAAAAAGCCTGGTCGTGACCGTGCCTGGCCATGAAATCTACCAAAGGCCTGAAAAGTCAAAATAGGGGCATCTAGGAGGTCAAAAGGGGTCCGTTTTGTCACAGCTCGCCCTTTTAACGGTTTTGTTGATCCTCCTGTGAAGTTTGTCTCCAAAATTTCTTCACTTATTTCTCCCTCAAGATTTTTGCACGAGATGGCTATCTAAAGACTGAACATCATTTTAAAATGGTTCGTTTTTCAAAAATCGTCACATACTCACATGATCACAGGAGTCCAGAATGGGTGAAGAGTAATGTCGATGTTTCTGGTGAACTAATTTCTTAACCATAATCTCAATGAGCACTCTCGAAGACTTCGGGATTAGGTCAATGCATGCGCGTCACCTATAGGTGCGACGACGTCTGATTCCGGGTCAGCGTCGCGCGGTTGACTGTTAGGGTTCCAAGGTGTTCCATCCTATACCTTCTAGATTGTGAGGAAAGGGACCCGGGTCGGGCAAATCATTTACCTCGAAAACTTTTTGGGCAAACTTGGTGGTCGGGAGCAGCTGGGAGCCTAATCATGACATGACAGTATTGTCATCAGTATGAGTCTTAGCCGGTCAAGGTTAGTTTGAAGAGTCAAACTAAGTTGAGTGTGCTTAGGATACCTAGGAAGTTGAGTGTGCATTTCCCTTCCATCATTCAACCAAGCTAAGTTTGGGCAGTCACCAGGTAGGTGGAATCAAAAACATGTTTTCATTCATCACACACCTCATTTGTTAATATCCACCAGCATTTGCATATTTACTTGTCGCATCAATTTCAATACTCTTCCTTTTGTCTGGTTAGTTAGATACGGCTCCTTGACCCTATGCGAAGGCTAGGGAAAAGGTAGTCGCTCTTTTCGGGCAAGGGGCCGAAAACAAATACTACTAACTATTTTCTTCTCAATATTGTGCATACAGGAAAAAAGATTCGATGTCCAAAAGGCGGACACTTTTGCTGTCGAGTCGAAGCCAAAAGCAACCGGATTGGCGTTCTACTTTGAGAATGGCCATATCTTCCGTGCTGGCTTCGACTCGACAGGGACCTTTGTCCCTCGTTTCCTTGCAGCTTGTCATTAAGATATTGTCATCATTGATTATTTACAATTACTAATGTGCGTTCTTGCAGCTGCAGGGAATCTGACGCAAGTAGGATTGAAGACACAGGAGGCTAATAACTTTGGGCGTATAGACTCTGAGTTCCTCTTTAAACAAAACAATGAGGAGTCTATATTCCCCAAGTTATTCGATTGGCCAATAAACCCCTCCTGTTTGCATTAGGAATTTGTTTGTTAATTTTAAACCAGCATGCATTTGCATAAGCATCCACCCACGCCTTAGGGGCAATGACCATAATTCATCGCTCTGCTTAATCCATTGTTGACCTGTGAGTTTGACAATTGTTCGTCTGTTAACTCTTTGAATTGCAAGACCTTATCCTTTTTTCCAATACGTGTGCTTGAGATTCTCTCACTTGGCGATCATCCGATGCGCCAGGCCACCGCGCGCCCGTTGTGTCGAGAGTTCTTCAAGTCACACTCCTACACCTTTCATGCTCGAGATCCCCTTGGGCCAGATCGTTGCATCCTGGTGCGCCAAGGCCTCGCGGTTCCAGCACCCGAGGGTCCCACAGACTGTGATTCTCTAGTACTGAACTTTGTCCCTTTTCTTAAACCACTCTTGCAACTCGAATAGCTAGCTTTCATGCATTTGCCACACTCTCATACCATCTTTAGATATAGCTCATCCCTTCTCTGGGCCGTCCAAAATCAGGTTCGATTTTCGGAACACCTATTTATCATTCCGCTCCACTCCACTGTAAAACAGGTGTCCCGGAGGGGCATTGGTAGACACCGATTTTGGACCACCCTTTTGGTCATAAACCCTATCCATCATTAGCCCATCATCACCAAACTCCTCATCTTAGCCATCTCAGCCCACAAATAATCAGGCCCATTAACCAATCTCGACTTTCGCCACCTTTTCGTGGAAGGCCAGCCAGTCCGCCTTCCACCTCCCTTCGAAGGCCACCCCTTGCCTTCCACCATCCTTCGAAGGCCAGCCGGCCCGCCTTCCACCACCCTTCGAAGGCTAGCCAGTCCGCTTTCCACCACCCTTCGAAGGCCAGCCAGTCCGCCTTCCGCCGCCCTTCGAAGGCCAGCCAGCCCGCCTTCCACCACCCTTCGAAGGCCACCCCTTGCCTTCCACCCCCTTCGAAGGCCAACCGGGCCGCCTTCCACCACTTCGTGGAAGGCCAGCTACCTGGCCTTCAACGGGATTGGAAGGCATGTTGGCTGGCCGTCCACTCTCCTAACTACCACCTTGACCTCGTCTTCCCCACGATCTCCTCTACTCGCCGCCCTCACCTCCACTACTCCGATCACTCCCCACTCTGGCGACTGCCGCGCGCACCACCTCCGATCCTTGACCACTTCCCATTGGCTCCAGAATGATTTACGGGGATTTAGACCCCTAGTTTCTCCTATTTTCCCTTCACCTATTTAAACCCCCTATGTCCCCTCGAGCAGGGGGGGGAAGGTTTTTCTTGAGTTAGAGGGAAGGCTCAGAGGAGGTTGGCAAGCGGGTCGGCTTTGAGGAGTCGAGCGGGCAAGGAGTCAGAGAGTTTCAGGAGGAGCTTCAAGAGGAATCCTTCGCACTCCAAATGGGCTTGTCTTCTTAACCCTCTTTTACTTTTCTCCCCTTCATTTTATTGCATTCTCACTTTCCATCCGTGCCGTAACATTCACCCTCTCTCACTCTTCTTTCCACTTTTAACACATCACCTCACTTTTCACACACGAGCACCCTATCTTCATACATGCATCTTAGGATGACTTAGCAATCCTTATTTACCCCCAGAGGTTTCAAACAAAAAACGGGAGGTGGGTGGCCATAACGTATGGTCACCTTCCCTCCCAAACACCCATCCGGTGCGTCCCCCTCCAATTCTAGTTAATTTTTATGTTTGCATGAACGGATCCTACACGTCACAGTTCTAATCGGGCTATTTCTTTTCTTTGTTTGTCTTCTCTTTTCAGGGGCTCTTACTAGATTCTGCGCGCGGACTACCGAGCTCTCCTCCTCTGGCCGGCCGGAGGCGGAGAAGAGGAATCCACTACTCCCGCTCCCTCAGAACACGATCACTCTTACAATCCTGTGGAGCACAGGGACCGTAAGGTAATGCTCCTAGCGATCACATCTTAATTTCTAACCCCCTTTAAATCGCCAGAGTGCTAAGACGAACGGAGAAACCCTCGCCCGAAGCCCGCAGTAGCGGCGGGGGACGTTCCGGGCGCCTACAGCCCTGCAGCACCATCAGCTGACGGCCCTCCGCCGTTAGTTTCTTGATTACCCAGAACTTCTGGTGAGTCTTTTTTAGTTGTTTATTTTTATTGAATGCAATATTTCATTAGTTAAATGCAGTTTTTTTACTATGAATGCATCTAACTCATATGCATGCAGGTGATCTGGCGCCCATACATGGGCATGGATGAGGCAGGTCAGTCGTGAGTGACGGCTGGCTGGAGGAGGTTCGGAAGGCAAATGTGGGTTCATTGCCTCAACGAAATCGAACCCCTCTGCCTCCACCTAGTTATGGGGACGTTGGGCCTCCACTAAGAGTGGATCGACGAGGAGGTCCCGGAGGGAGTAGGATGGAGCATGAGGGGCAAGCAGGCCCTCATTGATTGACGTGCCAAATTCCTGTAGCAGTATGAGAACTGGCACCGCCGAGGAGTACGAGTGGAGTCCCACACTGAGGATAACTTTGCCTATCTTCAACAGTACCGGGCCCACTACGCCGACAATTGCGGCTCTTTCGTCCTCTCGATGTAAGTATGCTTCTTATGCGTCTTTTATTTTATTATTATCTTAGTTTATATTTGTGAATGAATGTATGTATGTATGATGTGCATGATGCGTACGATGCGGTGATCATCGACCTCCGGGCCCGCCTACAAGATGCGGAGGCCCAGCTGGAACAGGTCCAGAAAGAGCTCTTTGACTTGGTATGTATGCATGACATGTATGAATATTTTAATTATTTAATTTGGTTTAACGATTAGCTACTGACAGTTGATCTTTTGGTGTAGCGAGCCGTCTATACCCAGGCGGCTCCTCCTTCCTATAGTGCTTCTTCATCTTATGCCTCATCCGCTCATGAGGCTGTCCTTGCTGACCTCCAAAGTCTGCTTGCCTCCGCCATCCACCGAGCCTCTCTTGCTGAAGAGGATCGGGCCGCTCGAGTAAGTTATAACCTTTTTCTTCCATTATTTGATTTTGATTACTTGATTGTCTTGAACTGACAATATCTTCTCTTGCAGGTTGCTGAGCTTCAGGAGGCCCTTCAGAGGGCTGAGACTGATGCGGCTCGGGTCTGTGAGCTCGAGGAGCAGGTGGCTCGACTCTCCATTGGGGATCTTCCTCGGGAGCTTTCACGCCTCCAGTCCCGACTAGAGTTCATCATTGAGGAGAGAGAACGAGAGCGACAGGAGAGGCAGCGACTGGACGCGGACATGACCTCCCTTCGAGTTCAGCTGGGCATCGCTGAGCACGAGCGCCGGAGTGTCGAGGAGAGATACAGACATGCTCGGCAGCGGGATCAAGAGCGCGGGCAGGCAAGCGCTTTCACAGCCAGTATGGCCATCTCCTCGGGTCAGGCTGGTCCGAGTACCATGGGTCCACCGCCGCCGCCATCCAGAGCACCAACACCGGACGCCCAGGATGAGGCCCAGAGCCAGTTCGACGAAGGGGCCGGGGAGAGTCAACCGTGAGGGCTGCTTATGTACTTTTCTTCTTTTTTTGTATGAGTCCTGTACAAAACACCTTTATATATATATATATATATATATATATATATATATATATATATATATATATATATATATATATATATATATATATATATATATATATATATATATATATATATATATATATATATATGAAACTTTTGCCTTCAGTTTTGTACTTTTTGTGTGGATTCTTTGACTTTTATACATGTGTCCTGTACATTACTTAACAAACAGGTTAAGTATCTATTCAGGTTTAGTCCCTTGCCTAGTTAAATAGCCGATTACTTGATCCTATCCTTGATAGAAGGGTCAAGGAGCAGAGCCTTTTATTAACAAAGGTAATGATAACCATCAAAAGAAATAGAATTATGCAACATTCAAGCATGCATATGCTCGTTGAAAATAAAAGAATGAAACACATCAAATGCTACAAGCAGATGCCAATTCAAATATTCATTTTGTTTGGGTTTTGGAATATATATTTTTTGGATTTTTGACATATCTATATATTTTTCTATTTTTTTTGGATTTTGAACTATATACTTTTTTTTATTTTTAAAATATCTAGTTTTTTGGATTTTTGAAATATCTATTTTTTTTATTTTGAAATATCTATTTTTTTTGGATTTTGAAATATCTATTTTTTTGGATTTTGAAATATCTATTTTTTTTGGATTTTGAGATAATGTGCAAACTAAAAGACCAGTATGGTACTCAGATCAAAAGAACATATTCATTTATTAACTTAATTATCAAATTGTTCTTCAGTAATCTAACTTAGACTCATTGTGCTTGAGCTTGTGTTTTCATTCGTGATCCCATTCGATGATCTGACCTTAGCCAATCTAGGCCGTTCCTTAAGCTTGGAGTACGCCTCTTCAGAAGGAAAGGAAGAATTTGTTTAGAAAGCCCACGAGCGGGTTCTGGAGACCCAAAAAGATATCCCTTCTTTACCCTAATATCCGTTGGGGTTCGGTCATTTTCTTTCCGGGGTATTTATCGACCTTGCGCTCCCTTTTCATTTCATTTCATTTCATGGCCTTGGTGTAATGTTTGTAATGTATTGGCCTTTTGATTTTGATATTTGGCTTTTTGCTTTTGGCTTTTTTTTTTTTCATGGTACGGATCTCCTCCTTTTTTTTTATGACGGCCTCCTACTAAGATGGTGGGTATTTCTGGTAGTCTATTCTAAGCCTCGTTCCGACATCGTAGGCCGAGTATAAAAATAGAATCTTTTCTTTAAAAAGAATGATTTGCACTTTACGCTCTTAGTCAAGCTTTCGGTATTCCTTCGAACTTCACATCTTTTGTTACTCACGAATCAAACGTGTCAGTATGTGTAGTAATGTGTTTGAATTAAATTATCTAGATTAATAAGGGAATTTGAGTTTCTAAATTTTCTGATTCCACTAGTCTTTGCATCATGCTGATCGACCCTTTAACTTAAGGGTAGTATTTCTTAAGATACAGACCATTCTAAGGGTGAGTTAATTCTTGCCCTTCTTCATTAATTAGACGGTAAGCGTTACCAGGAAAAGCATGCGATATGACATATGGTCCCTCCCAATTGGGTTGGTGCTTAGAACGCGAACCACCAGATTTTACAAAGATTATTTTGACGACCATTTTATCAATTTTGAACTTACGTTCAATGACTTTCTTTTGATAAAAACGTGCTAATCTATTTTGATATACACTTGCATGATTAGCAGCTGACCATCTTTTTTCGTTTAAGAGTTCCAATTGAACGAGGAGTGCCGAGCGATGCTCATCAATGGAGAATTCCTTGTTCAATTGTACTCTAAATGACGGTATGAGGATTTCATATAGAACTATCACCTCCATTCCAAATGTTAAGAAATACGGAGTCTGCCCAGTGGACGTGCCGATTGAAGTTCGGTATGCCCATAGAGCCTCAATTAGTTTTTTCTGGCCAGTCTGTAAATTTATTAGATTTGCACGCCTTTTTGATGTTTTTTATCAAAGTATTGTTAGTTGCCTCTGCTTGGCCATTACCTTACAGATAATATGGAGACAAATGATGCAATGCAATTTTATACCTGTTGCAGAGATCCTTCAGCTCCTGTGATACGAACTGCGGTCCATTGTCGGTGACGATGGTGCTTGGAATTCTGAATCTTGTGATGATGTTCTTCATGATGAACTTGCAGACGGTTGATGCTTTGACTTCCGTGTATGCTTCGACTTTTGCCCACTTGGTGAAGTATTCCGTTGCCGTGAGAATGAAGGATTTTTGCTTAATGCTAGAATCAGTATTGCCAAGGTGTCTAATGACGTTGAAAGCCCACATAGAGAAAGGCCATGGGGAGGAAACAGGATGGAGTGAGGATGCGGGAGAATGGATCTTGTCGGCGTGAAGTTAACACTTGGCACACCTATGGACATACACTACACAATCTTCTTCCATAGTCGGCCAGTAGAATCCTTGTCTAAGGATCTTCTTTGATAACATTTATCCATTAATATGGCCACCACAAACTCCAGTATGAGCTCCTTCCATGATCTTCCAAAGCTCATCTTCATCTAAGCATCTCAAGAGAACTCCATCAAAACCTCTTTTATAAAGTACTCCTCCAACTAGAGTATACCTTTGAGCAACTCTCCTGATAGCCCTTTTTTCTTTAGTTGTGGCTTCTTCAGGATATGATTGATCTTCACAATATCTTACAATTTCATAATACCCTGGTTTCTCTTCATCATTCATCTCTTCTTGTAATTCCAATAACATTATCTCTCGCTTTTCCACAATATCTCCATATCTGGCTTTCTTTAACAACTTCTCCTTAGTCCTAAGGAAGGAAGGGTCTTCCACGACAGGTGAGAGACGCCTATGAACAATGATTGATTCAGATTGTCTGCTGATTGGAAAATCGAAGGATGATGCGAGGGAAGCTAGAGCGTCAACTAAGATGTTATGATTTTGAGGAACATGGATGAAGATCAATTTAGTGAAAAGTTTAGTATAAGCATAAGTAAGTTCTTGATAAGGCGTAAGCTTAGGATCAAGAGTTCGATATTTGGTTAGCACTTGGCGAAGAATCAATTGGCTATCACCCACAATTCTGAGTTTGGAGGCACCATGGAGATGAGCAGCCTCGAGGCCAGCAAAGAGTGCCTTGTATTCAGGTATATTGTTAGTGACTGGAAAGCCAAGCTGAAAGGCTTGTGGAATGATGACACCTTCAGGTGATAACAGAACAATGCCGATACCCTTTCCATAGGAATTCAGAGCTCCGTTAAAATGCAGAGTCCACATATCATCTTTGATTATGTCTATGGACATCAGTTCTTCATCCGGAAACTCCGATCGGACTGGATCAAAACGAGGAAGGGGATGGTGAGAAAGATGTTCTATGATGCCATAGCCTTTGATTGCTTTTTGCTGAATGTAAATGATATCAAATTGAGATAGAAAGTTTTGCCATCGTGCTAGTCTATCAGTGATGAGAGATTTCTTAAGAAGAAACTTAATGTGATTCATCTTAACGATAAGATGAACTTCATGGGCTAGAAAGTAATGCTTCAGTTTCTGAACTACCTGTAGACATACTAATTTTGACGTCATTTTGAGTAAATTTCATATCATATAATAATACCTTAAAATGGTCTGATATTTAATCATTGGTTAATTTTTATTAATATTTTTAAATTAATTATCTAAATAGTATCGGATCAGACAGATATAATTTAAGTTAATTAATTAAATTGATTTTAACTCAAATTTTAATCAAATATGAAAAAGTCTAAAAGACGTCGACATGTGTAGACGCCATTTAGAGTTTATTCCTATTTTGATATTTAAATTTAAATTTTAATTAATTAATTAATTAGATAAAAGACGTCTGCTAGGCACGAAGCCATTTAGGTTTCCTAAGCTGTTTCTGTCTCTTTTTCCGGATGTTTATCCTTATCTTAATTAGTCTAAAAGATGTCTCCCATAGGCGACGCATTTTAGATAATTACAGATAAAGATGAATTAATCTGTGTTTATCTGTTTGTTAGCTAGATAAACTTCAAATTCTTTCATGTTACTCCATTAATAACCGCGGATGAAAAGCCTATAAATACCTAACCCCTTGGTCATAGAAAAGCTAGTGATGATGAGTGATGATGAGTGATGATAAGTGATTAAAGTGATAATTCTTGAGAGGTTAGTGATAATTATGAGTGATCCAAGAAGAAGACGACGTCCAGACGCTGAAGGATCGAGGTGCTGCTGCTACTTCTAGGAGTTCTTCATGCACTCTTCGTCCTTTCAAGAACATTCAAGACCAAGGCTTTCCAGGGGCCATCCAATTTAGTTCCTTTCATTAATTTTTGATTTCATCATCATATTAGTTCAAAATCTCATTCATCACATCACTCCATGCAACACACACTCACTAGCATAATTTCAAACTTATTTATTTTAAAGGGGATTAAAAGACTATAAAACAAGTGAGTTCAATTGTTCAATTTGCATGATTAAAATTTCTACTGGAATAGATACTACATCTATTTGAGTTCTCATTATTTTTTCCTCTCTCTTTCTTTCCATTTTTTTTTGCAAGGTACAAAAGGAGATCAAGAGGAGAGAATCAACAAACAACAAGGAATCTGGATGATCCTCAAAGTCCGATAAGCAGTCAAAGCAAGAACAAAGTCAAAAGGGCTCTCTTTCTTCAGCCGGCTGAAGGAAGGGAATCAAGGACTCAAACATCTCCCACATCCAAAATAGGTAGGCGATCAAACTTTTTTCTTTTGGAACTTTTTAGTTAAAAGTTTCTGGTGATCACATTCACTTAGTTTTTAATAGGTTCATTTGTCACATAATTAACATAATTTTCATGATAATCACACACCCCTAATTTGAGCACTCACAGCTTTTTGGCGATCACGGTGGGACTTGGTCTCGCCATCTTTTTAATCTTTGTTCTTGCTTTTATCAATCGGGCACCCACGGCGCACCACCTGTGTCTCTCGACACGCCCTCACCGATCGGTGAGTTTTTAGTTTAGTTGTTATTCCCACGTGCACGTGCGGCAAGATCTTGCCCTCCCCGTTTGATTGATTGAAGAGTTGTTTTTGTGATAAGAAGCATGTGTGATTGATTGATATTTTAGTTGTTTACATGATAAATCATCTTGTTAAGAAATTGAAATAAAAGATTCGCATGAGCCGATTATTTACTGCTTTCATCCTGTTTGTTTGAGGGGGAATCGATCCAGAAATTCCTCCTAAAATATTGATTCTACGACTTGAAAAGCGTCCAGGAGCAGCGACGTGTTTCATACCGCGTCGCCAAACCCAGACACCTTTCAGGCAATTTCTCTGCTCTGCCTGAGCTTCTGCGAAAAAATAAGTTTCTGTTTGAATAGCGTCGACGAACAGCGACGCGATTCAGGCAGTTTCTTGTTTCTTCTTCAGTTCTCAGATTTCTGATCTGTTTGCTACTACACATTATGTCTTAAGCATTAGAGGCCATCCAGGCCACAGGTCATACGCACTGGGGCTAACACCCTCCTCTTCTCTTAGGAACACCCTTCTTGACGTCTTCACCTCTCTTTGATTGGGTCGGTCCCTCGATTAGACTAGAGTGGTTGGCGTTAAAGACCTCCGTAAGTCCCCAAAATCAAGGTATTCCTCCTTGTTCATCGGGCTGGTTGTACCAATCGAAGTCTTGGTTAGATTTTCATAATGTTGTGAGAGAAAGCCATAGAATATAATGGTGGAAATTGAACTGAAACTAGGATCCTACCCATTGAGTGAATTTGTGATTAATTGAATCCAAATAACCCAACAAGAAATCCTGAAATAACGTTAAACATCCACTTGTTTGCTTAATCTATGTGTAACTTGTCTGCAAATCTTTGAAAAATCTAATATCATGCTACTTCGATCAGGTAGGGATTTGAGCATGGCTCCAGATGCCATAGTCAACTACGAGGGAGATGCCAATGCCCCTCTTGAGTCTGATTACCATTTTGAAAGCGGGGGAGATGCTGATGCCTCCCGTAATCCCCACTCTTATCCAATTCGATACGAGGGAAATCAACAAACCCCTCTTCCTTGTGCTCATGATCAATATTCTGATCTTCCTCCGCATGTGCGTGCGATTCCTAATCCTATTTTCGAGGGGGGCATGAACCCGAATGATCCCTCATCCTCCGATCCCTCGGATCTAGTGAACTCTTTGGGAGTTCTTGCCTCCCGTCTGAATCCTCGACAGTTCGAGGCAATCCAGTCTATTTTGAAGGGGAAGATGCCCATGCAGTCTGCCGAGCCGAACCCTGCGGCTCCCCCTGTCATTCCTCAACCACCTCCTCGTCATACTTCCTTCATTCATCAGGCCATGGAAGGCCTCCATGTTTCATCCTCTCGGCCAGCTGGGCCACAACTTTCTTCTTTGAGGCAACCGGTCAGGCTGTTGACGCCTACTTACCAAAAAGCCTTCGGGCATGACGGAAGCTCTACCGGACCTAAACTCTATTGTCCTCCTTGTCCCACATATTCTAGGCAACAGGCCTATCATGTACCTCCACCTCCCCCTCCTCCCCAGGTTGATCCAACAACACAAGCGCTGCTGGCAAAGATGGAGCGTATGGATGAATAGTTCAACAACCTTCAGAAAATGATGGGAGTTAAAGCCGCACCAGAGATTAACTTACCAAGTCTACCTGTGTTCCATTTGCCACCCTCTGAGATGCCAGTGTACCGAAAATACAACGGTACTGGTAACCCCTTCACTCATTTGAAGGAGTTTATGTATGAATCATCTTTCTGGCAAAACGACAAGAGGTCGTTGGCATTTTTGTTCAGGAAATCTTTGGAGGGACCAGCCCTCGAGTGGTTCTTTTCTTTAGAACCTATTGAAGTAGAGGACTACGGTATCGTATCACGAAAGTTCATTCAACGATACCAGGATAGAGTTGCCCCCCCCCCCCCCCCCCCCCTGTCCATTATTGATTTGATAGCAGAAAAGATAAAGCCCGACGAAGAATTCGTCAGTTTTGCTGATAGATGGAGGGGTATGGCAAAAAAAGTGAAAGATCATCTGTCTGAGTTGGAGCAAGTAAAGATGTTAATCTCTAATACCACGCCTCAGTTTAAACTAGTCCTCTAGTCCTCTCCTTGAACAACCTAACCAGCATGGTAGAGCTCTATGAACGAGTACGGTACTGTCAGAATGCTTTCAAGGATGCTATGTTCTCTAGTGTCATTGATCCTCACTGACCTAGCAGGCCTCCACCTTGGAAGCTTGCCGTGCCAAATTCCCCTAACACAGGTCCAACCACTGAGGGCACGCTCTCCCATGTACAGGTTAGTAGTATGAACAACAATCCGCCCCAACTTGTGAGGAATCAGCAACCACAGTATCAGCGGCCGCAGCAGCCAAACCAGCAGGGTTACAGACAACAGCAGCCAAACCCACAGTATCAGTAGCCTCAGTACCAGCGGCCTCAGCAGCCGAACCAGCAACCACAATAGCAGCCACAGCAGCAGCCGCAACGGCAATTACAGTATCAGTCCCCACAACAGCAGTATCAGCAACAACAGCAGTACCAGCCGCGCGCACCGCCAGCATACCACAATGTACCTCCTCCTGCTGATTATAACCAGCAGAGAAAACCTCCAGGCCCGAAGAGGGCAGAATATCCAGTCCTTCCAGAGTCCTTATCGGATATTTTCAGTGCTTTAATGGCAGCCAACGCTTTGGTCCTGCCAAGAGAAAAAATTGTTTGGCCCCAAAATGCTGACACGTCTAGGTATTGTTATTTCCACCGACAACCTGGACACACCATAGACACCTGCTTTCAATTCCGAGATTATATTCATGATCTCAACGAACAGGGAGGCATTGATTGGGAAGAGATGAAGAAGTACATATCCGACATGAAGGCGAGAAGACCACCACAACAACAGCAGCAGCAACAACAACCAAGAGCACCAGCGCAGGCAGTGGCGCCGCCAAATATGGGTATAGTGCAAAACCCACTCCCGGAGCACCAGATCAGACCCAAGTTGCCCCTATCTTGACAAATAGCCGGTCTGAGGCTAATTGAGGGCAACAGTGGAAGATAGAGGACTCTTCCTCTATTTATTCAACAGGCTACACTCCAAGCACCGCAGAGCAACCATCACGCCGCACCATCCATATACCTAGACCACAGCCCATTACCATCACACCTATACCAACACCTGCATATCACTCACCCGCACCCACTAACCCATTACCACTGCCCACTTTCCTCAAACCCATTACACCCCACGCCACCACGCCTCCATTAAATAACCTCCCGCAAGCTAATTACGCACCCCTCATGCCATCCAAACCACTGCTCCGCGTACCATTCCCTACATCACCCACTACCACTACCGCTTACGCAAATCCCATACAACCATCTAAACCCCTACTCCGCATGCCATTCCCCACTTCATCCGCACCAACCACTTACCCTTCCACCATCCAACCATCTAAGCTTCTCATCCGTACCATGCCACAACCAACTAACCCCGCGCCATCACCCACATACCAACCCTCCACACCGTCTACACCATCCACTAACCCTGCAGTACTCAAGTTATCACCCGGCCCTTCCACAATTGAAGAACATGCACTCCGGAATGGGAGGATCTTCAACAAGGTCTTTCCTCAGTCAACAGTCAGAGACGACCCATCACAGCCGTCGGAGGAAACACATAATGATGAGAGTGCACCAGGCACTCAATACGACCTGCTGAAGCATCTTGACAGAACACCGGTACGAATCTCTGTGCTTGAACTGATAAAGAGATCGAAGACCCATCAAGAGGCTCTGATGGAGTATTTACAGAAAGTGATGGTCAACGAAGACGTGCCGGTAGAGAAGATTGCCGCACTACTAGTTCCTCAGGGGGATCAGCCCTCTATCTCATTTCATGCTTCGGAACTAGCACCACCAGCAGCCAGGAGCATGGCTCTAAGTATTACGGTCAATATCTGCAAAAAGGCTGTGGATGCATGTCTGGTCGACACAGGGGCTTCAATTAATGTCCTGCCTCCGAAGACCCTTGAATTGTGTGTTGTACCCAAGGAAAAATGGTTGCCTAGCCCTATCTCTGTAACAACTTATAATAATTCCACCCGTTCCCCTCTGGGAATGGTCTATTTGAAAGTGGAGTTGGGCCCTATATGTCATGCCGAAGTCGAATTTCACATTTTGGAAATCGATCCTTCCTTGAATGCCATTTTGGGTCGTCCTTATATGAAAACCCTCGAGACGATTCCCTCTACGAATCATCAGTGCTTCAAATTTCCATACAAAGGATAAATCATTAAAGTTACGAGCATGCCGATCCTTACTGCTGCTCATTCCTTGAATATCAAGCCCACTTCTTCACCTGGCCGACAACCTTTTCTGTCGGTATTACAGGTCTACCATCCGGTGGCTGATCCTTTAAAGGCCGCTACTCTTACTCCTTATCCACTGAATGCCATAAAAAGGGGGAAGTGCATAAGTACCCCTGGATAGAAAATAATGATGAAGAGTGGTTATCAGCTTGGAAAGGGCCTGGGCACACAATTACAAGGCAGAACCACTCCCGTCAAGGACAACCGAGGGACACCTGGGAATGGCCTGGGCTATAGGCCAAGAAAAGTGAAACACGACATTACTCAGCAGGAAGAAAATGAAGACGGTCAGAAAGTCTGGGAGACAATGTCCACACCATGCAAAGAAGGTTGGGACCCCTTAACATGGACTCTATACATACATTTTGTAAAAGGGCCCGTAATCAGTCATGACAACACGGTGGTCATTACTTCTTGTTTTGACCTCCATAACATATATGGAAGAGACTTGTCCAGACATTGTTCAGAATTGCTCACGTACCAATCCTTGGAGGCTTGCGGCCAATGAAAAGGAGAAAATTTCAAGACCCTGAATGTGAATGGTACAGATAGTTCGACTTAGGGGATCTGTATATTGCATTGAATAGACTGTTCCTTGATCCCTCAGAACCTAAGTGGCCACTACAAATAGATGAACTGATTGAAGGGCCTGGTGCCATTTTTGATAAGAGAATACTACTGTCTGAGGAAACAGATGAAGGGGAGCCAGATGACCCCTATGAAGCTGGTTATACCACGGATCTTCTCTGGAGGGGGACTTATCCTTCTCACATTTTCACACTTCATACCTTGTTCTGCACTCTGCTTCTGACCTCGACTTGGTCACGGGTCATTACTAAAGATATTCCACAGGCTCCGCCCATCATGATCACCCTGTCCCCACGGGACTTCATTCCTCAACCTCCTCTCAATCTAGAGAGGATTAATGATTAGATCTGGGACATACTACTGTATGATCCCCCCAACCCTTTGCCCTTGGTGCCACTTCCTCCATCCCATTCTCCTCCTATTCACCTTCACTCTTGTTTTATAATTAATTCATCTTTTCTCAAAAAAAAAATACCAATTTGGCAACAAATTTCTCCCAGATCCTCATTGAGGAAACTTCCTACTTGTCCGATTGTACCCCATCGCACGGGTCTTTCGGTCAAGATTCTCTTCTAGATCTACTCTGTCCCTCCCTTCGGAAGGATTTTCCTGTATTTCCACATGTATCCCATAATTTTCATTCTGCTTCATCCTCATTAGGTCAGGATAAGGAGTCTAGTGAAGTTAGGGAGTCTAGTTATAGGCAGATTAATCAGATTAGGAAGTCTAGAAAATCTAAGGGTAAACAAATTCCAGATAGATACCTCCAGGATTTAATCAATAAATGCCTTTCTTGCTCTATAATCTCTCAGCTATTAGAGAATCCTATTCAGATGCCAGAAGATTATGTAGATGATGAGACAGTTAATGATGGATACGGGGTGTATGAATTGATACATGAAAAAGACCCCATTGTTGAAGATGAAGAAGATGACGAGGATGCGGCTGAAGCATATGCAAGTGGAGTGAGGAGAATTGATGGACCCTCAGCTGCTGTAGAAGAGCCCACCAAAGAGATCAATCTAGAGATTGAAGACGAACTTAAGGTTGTCCTCGTTAGCAAGAATCTTTCTAAAAAGGATGAGAAGGCAATGGTACAAGTTCTTAAGGATTATAAGGATACTTTCGCCTGGAGTTATGAGGATATGCCGGGGTTAGGCTCATTACTAGTGGAACATAGGTTGACATTAAAAGATGGAGCCAGCCCGGTCAAACAGAAGTTAAGGCGATTCCACCCACAAACGGCTTTAAAGATAAAGAAAGAGGTCGACAAGTTACACAAAACCAAATTCATTAGAGTTGTCCTTTATCCATAATGGGTAGCCAACATAGTCCCGGTTATGAAGAAAGATAGGAAGGTCAGGATTTGTATTGACTTCCGAGATTTGAACTGGACGTGTCCTAAGGATGATTTTCCATTGCCTCATATTGATGTACTCATCGATAATACTGCTGGCTATGAAACTTTATCATTTATGGATGGATTTTCAGGATATAATCAGATTAAATTTGCAGAAGAAGATCAGAAAAAGACATCATTCACTACACCTTGGGGAACATATTGCTATGTCGTTATGCCATTTGGATTAAAGAATGTTGGAGCCACTTATTAAAGGGCTATGATGGTAATATTTCACGACATGATGCATATCGATCTAGAAGTGTATGTGGATGACTTGTTGGTGAAATCTAAGACTAAGGCTGAGCATGCTAAAGTCCTGGCAAGAGTATTAGAAAGATCAAGAGAATATCAGTTAAAGATGAACCCAAAGAAATGTGTATTCGGGGTATCCTCAAGAAAATTACTTAGATTCATTGTCAGTAAACGGGGAATTGAGATTGATCCCAACAAGGCGAAGGCTATCAGAGAGATGCCACCTCCCAAGAATTTGAAAGAATTAAGAGGATTGATCGGAAGGTTGCAATTTATTCGCCATTTTGTCTCCCAACACTCACAAAGGTGTAAGCCGTTCTACGAGCTTACCAAGCCGGGAGTCAAATTCGATTGGGACGATAAATGTCAGGAGGCATTCGATGGATTAAAGAATTATTTGGCAAGTCCTCCTGTTTTGAGACCACTATCTCCGGGCAAACCATTGATATTATACATTTCTGTCATGGATGATGCAATGGGGGCTGTCCTAGTACAAGAGGATGAAGAAGGAAAAGAGAGGGCAGCCTACTATCTCTCTAAACTTCTCAACCCCGCTAAGCAAAGATACACAGCGATGGAGAAAACATGTGCAACATTAGTCTGGGTGGTTCAGAAATTGAAGCATTACTTTCTAGTCCATGAAGCCCATCTTCTCGCTAGGATAAATCCAATCAAGTTTCTCCTTGAGAAATCTGTCCTTACTGATAGGTTAGCACGATGGCAAAGCTTTCTATCTCAATTTGATATTACTTACATTCAGCAGAAAGCGATCAAAGGCTATGTCATAGCAGAACATCTCGCTCATCACCCCCTTCCTCATTTTGATCCAGTCCGATCGGAGTTTCCGGATGAGGAACTGATGTCCATAGACCAAATCAAAGATGATATGTGGACTCTGCATTTTGACGGAGCTCTGAATTCCCATGGAAAGGGGATCGGCATTGTTCTGTTATTACCTGAAGGTGTCACCATTCCACAAGTCTTTCAACTTGACTTTCCAGTCACTAACAATATAGTTGAATACGAGGCACTCCTTGCTGGCCTCGAGGCTGCTCATCTCCATGGTGCCACCAAACTCAGAATTGTAGGTGATAGCTAATTGATTCTTCGCCAGGTGTTAACTAAGTATCGAACTCTTGATCCCAAGCTCAAGCCTTATCAAGAACTTACTTCTGCTTAGCAAAGCTTTTCACAAAATTGATCTTCGTCCATATTCCTAGGAATCAAAACATCTTAGCTGACGCTCTAGCTTCACTTACATCTTCTCTTAATTTTTCGATCAGCAGACAATCCGAATCAATCATTATTTATAGGTGTCTTTCACTCGCCGTGAAAGACCCCTCATTCCTTAGAACTAAGGAGAAGCTACTAAAGAAAGTTAGAGATGGAGATATTGTGGAAAAGAGAGAGATTATGTTAATGGAGCTGTTAGAAGAGATGGATGATGAACATAAACCATGGTACTACGAAATTGCTAAATATTGGGAAGATCAATCATATCCTGAAGAAGCCACAACTGAGGAGAAAAAGGCTATCAGGAGAGTTGCTCAAAGATACACCCTAGTTGGGGGAGCATTATACAAAAGAGGTTTAGATGGAGTTTTTCTGAGATGTCTAGACGAAGATGAGCTTTGGAAGGTTCTGGAAGGAGCTCATGCTGGAGTTTGTAGTGGCCATGTTAATGGACAGATGTTAGCAAAGAAAATCCTTAGACAAGGATTCTATTGGTCAACTATGGAAGAAGATTGTATAGGATATGTCCGTAGGTGTGCTAAGTGTCAACTTTACGCCGATAAGATTCATTCTCCTGCATCTTCACTCCATCCTGTTTCTTCTCCATGGCCTTTCCCCGTGTGGGCTTTCGATATCATTGGACCCCTTGGTAATCCTAATTCCGGCATTAAGCAGAAGTCCTTCATCCTCACGACAACGGAATACTTCACCAAGTGGGCAGAAGCTGAAGCGTACACGGAAGTCAAAGCATCAACCGTTTGCAAGTTCATCATGAGGAATATCATCACCAGATTTAGAATTCCAAGCACCATCGTCACCGACAATGGACCGCAATTCGTGTCACAAGAGCTGAAAGACCTCTGCAACAGGTACAAAATTGCATTGCATCATTCGTCTCCTTACTATCCGCAAGGCAATGGCCAAGCAGAGGCAACTAACAAGACTTTGATAAAAATCATCAAAAAGACGTGCAAGTCTAATAAATTCACAGATTGGCCAGAAAAATTGATTGATGCTCTATGGGCCTACCGAACTTCAATCCGTACGCTCACTAGGCAGACTCCTTATTCCTTAACATTTGGAATGGAGGCGGTAGTTCCATACGAGATCCTTTTACCGTCATTAAGAGTACAATTGAATAAGGAATTCTCCATTGATGAACACCGTTCAGCACTCCTTGCTCAATTGGAACTCTTAGACGATAAAAGATGGTCAGCTGCTAATCATTGAAGAGTTTATCAAAATAGATTAGCACGTTTTTACCAAAAGAAAGTTATCGAACGTAAGTTCAAAGTTGGTGAAATGGTTGTCAAAAGAATCTTTGTAAAACCTGGTGGTCTACGTTCTAAGCTCCAACCCAATTGAGAAGGACCATATGTTGTATCACATGCTTTTCTTGGTAACGCTTACCGTCTAGTTAATGCAGAAGGGAAAGAGTTAACTCACCCCTGGAACGGTTTGTATCTCAAGAAATACTACCCTTAGGTTAAAGAGTTGATCAGCATGGTGCAAAGACCAGTGGGGTCAGAAAATTTAGAAACTCAAATTCCCTTATCAGTCTGAATAATTTAATTCAAAACACATTACTGCACACACTGACACGTTTGATTCGTAAGTAACAAGAGATGCCAAGTCCTAAGGAATATCGAAAGTTTGACTGAAGGTGTAAAGTGCAAATTATTCTTTTTAAACAAAATTCTATTTTTACACTCGGCCCATGATGTCGAAACGAGGCTTAGAATAGACTACCAAGAATACCTGTCATCTTAGTAGGAGGCCGTCATAAAAAAAATGGGCGAGATCTGTCCCAAGAAAAAGAAAAGAAAAGTAAAAGCAAAAGACAAAAGCCAAATGTCAAAAGGCCAGTACATTACAAATGTTACATCAAGGCCATGAAATGAAATAAAAGGGAACGCTGTAGGTGCTTAGAATGACCGTGTGATTAACATGAAATATCTATGTTGTTTAGGTGTAAACTAATCTATTAAAAACAGCAACTAAAGTGCAGTGATCGCCAGAAACTTTTAACTTAAAAGTTTCAAAAGAGAGTATGATCGCCTACCTTTCAAACGCGGAAGATTGAGTCCTTGGTTCCCCTTCCTCAGCCGGCTGAAGAAAGAGAGCCCTTTCTTTGCTTCTTTGTTCTTGCTGTGGAATTTGAGGTTGAGGATCGTCCAGAAGTTGTGCTTGATTTCCCCTTTTGATCTCTTGTTGTCGTTGAGTACAGCAGAGACAGAAAAAAAACAGAATGAAGAAACAATGATGAGAATCTAAGTAGAAGTAGTATCTGAACTAATCATGATTTTAAGCATATTTAAAACAGCAAACTCACTTTTTTAATGGCTTTGAAACCCCTTAAATCAAGTAGGTTTTTTTGAAAGATTATGCTGTGGTGTGTGTTTGCATGAAGTGAATGAAAAAATGAACTAATGAAATGAATGCAGTAATGAAAAACTTATGCCCAGTTGGTTGAAGCTCTTGAAAGGATGAAGATCTTGAAAGGAACGGCGACTTCTGGAAATGGCAGCGCTCCGGCGTTACAACGTTGTTGCTTCGATCTTAAACTCGCTATAACGCTATGGCTCAACTCAACTTAATTCTGTTCTCCCTCTTTTTAACATGCAGGGTATTTATAGGCATTTCTTGCGTTCGAGATTAACATTAGAAAACCCCGAATTTATCCATCTTAACCGACAGATAATTACTGATTAATTCATCTTTATCTGTAATTATCTAAAACGCGTCCACCTTAGCTGACGCCTTTCAGATTAATTAAGATAATGATAAATATCCGGGAAAACTTATCTTTATCTTTATTAGACAAAACGCGTCCACATGTGTAGACGTCTTTTAGACTAATTAAGATAAGGATAAACATCCGGAAGAACTTATCTTTATCTTTATTAGGTAAAAAGCGTCCACCTGTGTAGACGTCTTTTATACTAATTAAGATAAGGATAAACATCCGGAGGAGAAGTAGAAACCATTTAGGAAACCTAAAACGCGTCGACCTTCCCAGACGCCTTTTAGTTAATAAATCAATTAATTAAAATTCAAATTTAATCGTTAAAACAGGAATAAACTATAAATGGCGTCCAATTGAGTCGACGTCTTTTAGAATTCTTCATATTTTAACTCAAATTGAACTAAAATCAATTCAATTGATTAACTTAAACACATCTGTTAAACCCGACACTCAAAAAAATTAATTAATGATTAATTATCAGACCATTCTGAGGCATTATTGTGTGATATAAAATTTACTCGAAATGACGTCAAAATTATCGTGTCTACAGCTGCCTCACCTTGGCATCGTCTTTGCAAGGGAGTGAAATGAAATGGAATGTACTGAAAAGGTGATGCCAAGGTGTGATGAGACACGCTCTTAACATCACATGACTGGAATTTTTCTCGAAATCATCAAGGAAGATAGCTCAAGGAAATCAATGGAATTAATCCTGTCTGGATGAAGTAGACAAGGAAATAAAATAAGGTCGATCAACCTCCTCGGAGTGGGAAGTACCCCAGGTCGTACACACTGTAGGTTTCATCATGGGGAGCGTTTGCCAGCCAATGTGGACGTGCTACAGCCATGATGGATCTTAAAAGAAAACAAGAATATTGGATAAAGAATCCAATCAAGGATAGAATTCTAAGGATATCTTCAAGCGAATCTCAAAGATAATCAAGATACTCAATTCGGAATGGAATATTTCATATCATGTTGGAAATTATTTTGATTTAATGGTCTGAAACTTAATCAGTAATTAATTCTTATTACAATGATTTCAAAGTCCTACATGATGCATGCTGGGCTAAAAGAAAAATATAAAGTCAAATAAAATATAAATAAATCAAGGATAATATTGTTAAATTGTCATTAATGAGTCAAGATACCAATTCTTGTAATTCAGTGCTAAGCCGAAGCTCATTTATCCACGCACCGTTTCACAAAAACGGAACCATCGTCCCCACTAATTAACAATCCAACGGCCTATCCATGCGATTAAGAATTCTCTGGAATTATCACTGTTTTTGTTGTAGGGGAACTCAAATTCCAGTTTCATCAAAACCACAAGGTCCTTGATATAGTCTAATAAATATTTAACATATAGTAATGCAAATGCAAAATAATTATATGGAATAATACAAGGATATAAATAACCGTCCTTTTAGCCACGGTCGGGACTTGAATTCCACAATGGGATTTTCTCGATATTTCCAGCTTTACTTGAATTTCTTGCAATCAAAATCGTTAGTAATTCCAAATAAATATTCAATTTAAACACCAAAAACCACAGAATTTCGGATAAATCACAGAATTATTGAAACGCGTCGTGTCGAAAAGACGCCATTCAGTGTTGAAACGCGTCAGGTATCCTAGACGCCTTTTACCCACAGAAACAGGTTCTGGTTGTTTTCAAACCGAATTCCAACTCTCTTCAGGCCTTGTGTTCTGTATATGACTTGAACAAACAGGTTAAGCATCTATTCAGGTTTAGCCCCTTGCCTGGTTAAGTAACCGACTACTTGATCCTATCCTTGGTAGAAGGGTCAAGGGGCATAGCCTTTATTAACAAAGGTAATAAGAATAATCAGACTTAAGCAAAATGCAACATGCAAGCAAACATATGCTCACTGAAAATAAAATGAATGAAATATTTTTGTGGTTTTGAAATATTCATTTTTGTTTGGGGTTTTGAAATATGTATTCTTTTTTTTTTTTTTTTTTTTTTTTTTTGACAAATGCACATTTTTTTTTGAATTTTTGAAATATGTACCTTTTTTTTGAATTTTGACTATGCAATTTTTTTTGAATTTTTGACATATACATTTTTTTTTGACTTTTTGACTAAAGACCAGTATGATACTTAGATCAAAAGATCATATTCATTTATTAACTTAATTTCCAAATTATTCTTTAACAACTTAACTTAAAACCCATCGTGTTTAAACTTGTGTTTCCATTCGTGATCCCATTTGATGATTTGACCCTTAGTCAATCTAAGCCATTCTTTAAGCTTGAAGTACACCTCTTTAGAAAAGAAGAATAGATTTAGAAAGCCCATGAGAAGGTTCCGGAGACCTAAAAAGATGTCCCTTTCTAACCCTAATATCTGTTGGGGTTCGGTCATTTTCTTTCCGGGGTATTTATCGACCTTGCGTTCCCTTTTGTTTCATTTCATGGCCTTGATGTAACGTTTGTAGTGTAATGGCCTTTTGATTTGAATTTGGCTTTTTGCCTTGCTTTTGCTTTTCCATTCTTTTCTTTCTTTGCTTTGCTTTGGAACGGATCTCCCCCATTTTTTTTATGACGGCCTCCTACTAAGATGGCGGGTATTCTTGGTAGTCTATTTTAAGCCTCGTTCCGACATCATGGGCTGAGTGTAAAACAGAATTTTATTTAAAAGGAATGATTTGTACTTTATACTCTTAGTCAAGCTTTTGATATTCTTAAGGACTTGGCATCTCTTGTTACTCACGAATCAAACGTGTCAGTGTGTGCAGTAATGGGTTTGAAGTTAAATTATTCAGACTAACAAAGAAATTTGAGTTTATAAACTTTATGATTCCACTGGTCTTTATACCATACTGATCGACTCTTTATCCTAAGGGTAGTATTTCTTAAGGTGTAAACCATTCCAGGGATGATTTAGCTCTTCTCCTTCTGCATTAACCAAACGATAAGCATTACCAGGATAAGCGTGCGATACAGCATAAGGTCCTTCCCAGTTGGGTTGGAGCTTAGAACGCGGACCACCAGGTTTTACAAAAATTCTTTTAACAACCATTTCACCGACTTTGAACTTTCGTTCAATGACTTTCTTTTGATAAAAACGTGCTAATCTGTTTTGATAAGCTTTTGCATGATTAGCAGCTGACCATCTTTTCTCGTCTAAAAGTTCCAATTGAGCAAGAAGTGCTGAACGATGTTCATCAATGAAGAATTCCTTGTTCAATTGTACTCTTAATGACGGTATAAGGATCTCATATGGAACTACCGCCTCCATTCCAAATGTTAAGGAATAAGGAGTTTGCCCAGTAGGCGTGCGGATTGAAGTTCGGTAGGCCCATAGAGCCTCAACCAATTTTTCTGGCCAATCTGCGAATTTGTTAGATTTACACGTCTTTTTGATAATTTTTATCAAAGTCTTATTTGTTGCCTCTGCTTGGCCATTGCCTTGCGGATAATAAGGAGATGAATGATGCAATGCAATTTTATACCTGTTGCAGAGGTCCTTCAATTCTTGTGACACGAACTCCGGTCCGTTGTCGGTGACAATGGTACTTGGAATCCCGAATCTTGTGATGATGTTCTTCATGATGAATTTGCAGACGGTTGATGCTTTGATCTCCACGTATGCTTCAGCTTCTGCCCACTTGGTGAAGTATTCCGTTGCCGTGAGAATGAAAGATTTTTGCTTGATGCCGGAATCTAGGTTACCAAGAGGTCCAATAATGTCGAAAGCCCACATGGAGAAAGGCCATGGGGAAGAAACAGGATGGAGTGAAGATGCAGGAGAATGAATTTTGTCGGCGTGAAGTTGACACTTGGCACACCTACGGACATATCCTACACAATCTTCTTTCATGGTTGGCCAATAAAATCCTTGTCTAAGGATCTTCTTTGCTAGCATCTGTCCATTGACATGGCCACCACAAACTCCACTATGAGCTCCTTCCATAACCTTCCAAAGCTCATCTTCGTCTAGACATCTCAGAAGAACTCCATCAAAACCTCTTTTATATAATGCTCCCCCAACTAGGGTGTATCGTTGAGAAACTCTCCTGATAGCTCTTTTTTCCTCAGTTATAGCTTCTTCAGGATATGATTGATCTTCACAATATTTTGCAATTTCATAATACCATGGCTTCTGTTCATCATCCATCTCTTCTAACAGCTCCATCAACATGATTTCTCTTTTCTCCACGATACTTCCATCTTTGAATTTCTTCAGCAACTTCTCCTTAGTTCTAAGAAATGAAGGATCTTTCACGGCGGGTGAAAGACGCCTATGAACTATGATTGATTCAGATTGCTTGCTGATAGGAAAATCAAGAGAAGATGCAAGTGAAGCTAGAGCGTCAGCTAAGATGTTTTGATTTCTAGGGACATGGACAAAGATCAATTTTGTGAAAAGCTTTGAGTAAGCAGAAGTAAGTTCTTGATATGGCTTGAGCTTGGGATCAAGAGTTCGATACTTGGTCAGCACTTGGCGAAGAATTAATTGGCTATCACCTACAATCCTGAGTTTGGTGGCACCATGAAAATGAGCAGCCTTGAGACCAGCAAGAAGTGCCTCGTATTCAGCTATGTTGTTGGTGACTGGAAAGTCAAGCTGAAAGGCTTGTGGAATGGTGACATCTTCAGGTGATAACAGAACGATTCCGATACCCTTTCCATGAGAATTCAGAGCTCCGTCAAAATGCAGAGTCCACATATCATCTCTGATTTGATTTACGGACATCAGTTCCTCATCCGGAAACTCTGATCGCACTGGATCAAATCGAGGAAGGGGATGATGAGCGAGATGTTCTGCTATGGCATAGCCCTTGATCGCTTTCTGTTGAATGTAAATGATATCGAATTGAGATAGAAAGCTTTGCCATCGCGCTAACCTATCAGTAAGAACAGATTTCTCCAGAAGGAACTTAATCGGATTCATCCTAGCGATGAGGTGGACTTCGTGGGCCAGAAAATAATGCTTTAATTTCTGAACAACCCAAACCAATGCTGCACATGTTTTCTCCATCGCCGTGTATCTCTGTTCAGCGGGGTTGAGAAGTTTAGAGAGATAGTAGGCTGCCCTCTCTTTTCCTTCTTCATCCTCTTGTGCTAAGACAGCCCCCACTGCATCATCCAGGACAGAAATATAAAGTATCAATGGTTTGCCTGGAGATGGTGGTCTCAAAACAGGAGGACTTGCCAAATAGTCCTTTAATCCATCAAATGCCTCCTGACACTTATCGTCCCAATTGAATTTGACTCCTGGCTTGGTAAGCTCGTAAAACGGCTTACACCTTTGTGAGTGCTGGGAGACAAAGCGGCGAATAAATTGTAACCTCCCGATTAATCCTCTTAATTCTTTCAAGTTTTTGGGAGGTGGCATTTCTCTGATAGCCTTCGCCTTGTTGGGATCGATCTCAATTCCCCGTTTGCTGACAATGAATCCAAGCAATTTCCCTGAAGATACCCCGAATACACATTTCTTGGGGTTCATCTTCAACTGATATTCTCTCGATCTCTCTAATACCCTTGCCAAAACTTTGGCGTGCTCAGCCTTTGTTTTAGACTTAACCAATAAGTCATCCACATACACTTCCAAATCTATATGCATCATGTCATGAAATATTGCCATCATAGCCCTTTGATAAGTGGCTCCAGCGTTCTTCAATCCAAATGGCATGACGACATAACAATATGTTCCCCAAGGTGTAGTGAATGAAGTCTTCTCTTGATCCTCTTCTGCCAGCTTAATCTGGTTGTATCCTGAAAATCCATCCATAAATGATAACGTCTCATAGCCAGCAGTGTTATCGATGAGTACATCAATATGAGGCAATGGAAAATCATCTTTAGGACATGCCCGGTTCAGATCGCGGAAGTCAATGCAAATTCTGACCTTCCCGTCTTTCTTCATAACCGGGACTATATTGGCCACCCATTGTGGATAAAGGACAACCCTAATGAATTTGGCTTTGTGTAATTTATCGACCTCTTCCTTCATTTTTAAAGCCATTTGTGGGTGGAATCGCCTTAATTTCTGCTTGACCGGACTAGCTCCATCTTTTAATGTTAACCTGTGTTCAACTAAAGATGAGTCTAACCCCGGCATATCCTCATAACTCCAGGCGAAAGTGTCCTTATAATCCTTAAGTACTTGTACCATTGCCTTCTCATCCTCTGCAGAAAGATTTTTACTGACGAGGACAACCTTAGGTTCGTCTTCAGTCCCTAAGTTTATTTCTTTGGTGGGCTCTTCGACGGCAGCTGAGGGTTCATCAAATCTCTTCACTCCACTGGCATAAGCCTCAGCTGTGTCCTCATCATCTTCCTCATCTTCAACAATGGGGTCCTTTTCATGTAGTAACTCATATACCCCGTACCCATCATTGACTGACTCATCATTTGTACAATCTTCTGGCATCTGAATTGGATCTTCTAAAAGCTGAGGGATTAAAGAGCAAAAGGAACATTTATCAGCCAAATCCTGGAGGTATCTTTCTGGAATTTGCCTACCCTTAGGCTTCCTAGACTTCCTAACCTGACTAACCTGCCTAAAACTAGACTCCTTAACTTCACTAGACTGCCTATCATAACCTAAGGAAGATGAAACAGGATGAAAATCCTGAGATACAGGTGGAAATACAGGGGAATCCTCCCGTGGGGAGGGACAGAGTAGATCTAGGAGAGAATCTTGACCGACGGACCCGCGCGATGGGGTGTAATCGGACAAGTAAGATGTTTCCTCGATAATGATTTGGGAAGAATTTGTTGCCAAATTGGCGTTTTTTTTTTGGACAATGAAAGAATTAAACATAAAGCAAGAATGAATACAAATGAGAGGAGAATCAGACGGAGGAAGCGGCACCAAGGCTAGAGGATTAGGGGGATCATATAGCAATATGTCCCAGATCAGATTATACAACCTCTCCAGGTCGAGAGGAGGTTGTGGAATAAAGTCCCGAGGGGACAGAGTTATCATAATGGGCGGAGCCCGTGGAATATCTTCAATTATGACCCGCGACCAAGTCGGGGTCAAGAGTAGTGTACGAAAAAGAGTATGGAGCATGAAGACATGTGAAGGATATGTCCCCCTCCATAGCAGATCTGTTGTGTAACCAGCTTCATAGGGGTCATCTGGCTCCCCTTCATCAGTTTGTTCGGACAGCAGTATCCGCTTGTCAAAGATTGTGCCAGGGCTCTCAATTAGCTCGTCAATCTGCGGTGGCCACTTGGGTTCTGCAGGATCCAGGAATAGTCTGTTCAGTGCTATGTATAGGTCCCTCAGGTCGAACCATCTGTACCATTCGCATTCAGGGTCATGGAATTTTCTCCTCTTCATAGGCCACAGAGCCTCCAAGGATTGGTATGTAAGTAGTTCGGAACAATGTCTGGCCAAGTCCCTCCCATATATGTCATGGAAGTCAAAACAGGAAGTAATGACCACCATATTGTCGTGACTAAGTATGGGCCCTTTCACAAAGTGAGTATATAGAGTCCATGTTAAGGGATCTCGGCCTTCTTTCAGTGGTGTGGACATTGTTTCCAAGATTTCTTGACCATCTTCTTGCTGAACCCTGTCTTGCTTCAGTTTCCTCGGCCTATAGCCCAGACCGCTTCCAGGTACTGCCCGATGATTTTTAACAGGAGTGGTCCTGCCTTGCAACTGTGTGCCCAGACCTTTCCCAGGCTGATAGCCATTTTGCATCATGATTCTCCATCCTGGGGTACTCATGCACTTCCCCCTTTTGATAGCATTTAATGGGTATGGAGAAATGGTAGCGGCTTTCAAAGGATCAGCCACTGGACGGTAGACCTGTAATACCGACAGGAAAGGTTGTCGGCCAGGTAAAACAGCAGATTTAATATTCAAGGTATGAGCAGCAGCAAGGATCGGCATGCTCGTCACTTTAATAATTCGTCCTTTATAAGGGAATTTGAGGCATTGGTGATTCGTAGAAGGAATCGCCTCAAGAGTTTTAATATAAGGACGTCCAAGAATGGCATTTATGGAAGGGTCGATTTCTAGAATATGAAATTCGACCTCTGCATGACTTACTGGACCTAACTCTACCTTTAAATAAACCATTCCAAGAGGGGAACGGGTAGAATTGTCATATGCCGTAACTGAGATGGGGCTAGGCAGCCATTTCTCCTTGGGCACACCGCATAGCTCCAGGGTCTTCGGAGGTAGAACATTAATTGAAGCCCCTGTATCAACCAGGCATGCATCCACGGCCTTCTTGGAGATATTGACCGTGATGCTCAGAGCCATGCTTCTGGCGGCTGGCGGTGCTAGTTCCGATGTGTGAAACGTAATTGAGGGCTGATCCCCCTGAGGAACTAGTAGTGCTGCAATTTTCTCTACCGGCACGTCTTCATTGACCATCACCTTCTGTAGGTATTCCATTAAAGCTTCTTGGTGAATCTTGGACCTTTTAATTAATTCCAGTACAGTGATCCGTGCCGGTGTTTTGTCCAGATGTTTCAACAAGTCATATTGAGTGCCTGGTGCACTCTCTTCATTATGGGCTTCCTCAATCGGCTGTGATGGGCCGTCTCTGACTGTGGACTGAGGAAAGACCTTGTTGAAAATCCTTCCACTCCGGAGCGCATGTTCCTCGACCGTGGAGGATCCGGGTGACACCTTGAGTACCGCAGAGTTGGGTGGCGTAAGCGGTGCGGAGGGTTGATGCGTAGGTGGTGGCGTTGGGTTAGATGGTGATGGCGTAGGGTTAGGTGGTGATGGCGCGGTGCGGATTAAAGGCCTAGATGGTTGGATGGTAGATGGGTAAGTGGTTGGCGAAGTGGGGAATGGTACGCGTAGTAACGGTTTAGATGGTTGGGGCATATCTGGGTAGGTGGTAGTGGTAATGGGCGAAGTAGGAAATGGTACGCGTAATAATGGCCTAGATGGTAAAAGGGGTGCGTTATTGGTTTGCGGAGGGGTATATGATGGAGGCGTAGGAGTGCGGGGCGCAATGGGTCTAAGGAAGGTGGGTAGTGGTAGTGAGTTATTGGATGAGGGCGAATGATATGTGGGTGTGGGTAGAGGGGTGATGGTGACGGGTTGTGGTCTGGGTATGTGGATGGTGCGGCGTGGTAGTCGCTCTGCGGTACTTTGAACGTGACCCGTTGAGTAGAGAGAGGAAGAGTCCTCTATCCTCCATTGTTGCCCACGACCAGCCTCAGACTGGCTGTTCGTTAGAATGGGAGCAACCTGGTTCTGGTTCTGGTGCTCCGGGAGTGGATTCTGCACTATGCCCATGTTGGGTGGTGCTGCTGCTTGTGCTGGTGGTCTTGCTTGCTGCTGCGGTCTCCTCGCCTTCAGGGCTGTTATGTATTTCTTCATTTCCTCCCAGTCTATGCCGCCCTGCTCGTTGAGATCATGAATGTAATCTCTGAATTGGAAGCAGGTGTCAATGGTATGCCCAGGTTGCCTATGGAAGTAGCAATACCTGGACGTATCGGCATTTTGAGGCCAGACGGCCTTTTCCCTTGGCAAAACTAAGGCGTTGGCTGCCATTAAAGCACTGAAGATATCGGCCAAGGATTCTGGGAGAGCCGGGTATTCTGCCCTCTTCGGGCCTGGAGGTCTCCTCTGCTGGTTGTAGTCACCAGGAGGAGGGACATTGTGGTACGCTGGCGGTGCGCGCGGCTGGTACTGTGGCTGTTGCTGGTGCTGATACTGCTGCTGCTGTGGTTGCTGGTACCGCTGTTGCCGTTGCGGCTGTTGCTGTAGCTGTTGCTAGTTTTGATTCTGATTCGGCTGCTGGGGCCGTTGATACTGTTGTTGGTACTGGGGGTTCTGCTGCTGTCTGTACCCTTGCTGCTGTGGCCTCTGGTACTGCTGCTGACTCCTCACGAACTGGGGCGAGTTATTGTTCATGGTACTCACTTGCTCATGAGAGAGCGTGCCCTCAGTAGTCGGACCTGTACTGGGAGAATTCGGCACTGCAGGCTTCCGAGGCGGAGGTCTGCTAGGTCTATGAGGATCAAAGACGCTAGAGAATGTAGCGTCCTTGAAAGCATTCTGGCAGTACCGTGCTCTTTCATAGAGCTCTGCCATGTTAGTCAAATTGTTCAAGGAGAGGACGAGCTTGAACTGGGGGGTGGCATTGGAAATTAACATCTTCACTTGTTCAGATTCGGACAAGTGATCCTTCACCTTTTCAGCCAGACCCCGCCACCTGTCAGCAAAACTGACAAACTCCTCATCAGGTTTCATCTTTTCCGCAATGAGGTCCGTGATAGACAAGGAGGGTGCAACTCTGTCCTGGTATCGTTGAATAAACTTGCGTGAAACGATACCGTAATCTTCTACTTCTGAGGGTTCTAGGGAAAAGAACCACTCGAGGGCTGGTCCCTCTAGAGATCTCCTGAACAAGAAGGCCAACGACCTCTTATCATTCTGCCAGAAAGAGGATTCATACATGAACTCCTTCAGATGTGTGAAAGGGTTACCAGTACCGTTGTACTTTCGGTACACTGGCATTTCAGAAGGTGGCAGATGGAATACTGGCAGACTCGGTAGACTGATCTCTGGTACAGCTCTGACCCCCATCATTTTCTGGAGGTTATTAAATTGCTCATCCATACGCTCCATTTTGGCCAACAGCGTTTGTGTGGTCAGATCTGCTTGAGGAGGAGGAGGAGGAGGAGGTACTTGGTAGGCCTGCTGCCTAGAGTACGTTGGACAGGGTGGACAATAGAGGGGAGGTCCGGCAGCGCTTCCGCCATGCCCGAGGGCATTTTGATAAGTAGGCGTTTGCGGTCTAGCCGGTTGCCTAGATGATGAAAGCTGCGGCCCAGCTGGCCGAGAAGTAATATGAAGGCCCTCCGTGGCCTGATGGATATAAGGAGGAGGAAAAGAAGGTTGCTGAGGAACAGCAGGGGGAGCCACAGGGTTCGGCTCGGCAGGCTGCATAGGTGCCTTCCCCTTCAAAATAGATTGGATCGCCTCGAACTGCTGAGGGTCCAGTCGGGAGGCAAGAACTCCCAGAGCATTGATGAGATCCGTAGGATCAGAGGATGAGGGATCATTCTGATTCATGTCCCCCTCAAGATCAGGATTAGGGATCGCATATTCATGCGGAAGAGGATCAGGATATTGATCACGTGGAGGCAAAAGAGGTGTCCGAACATTCCCATCTAGACGATACGGAATGGGGATAGAACTACGGGAGGCATCAGCATCTCTCCCACTCTCATAGTTGTACTCAGGATTCCGAGGGGCATTAGCATCTCCCTCGTAATTAATCATGGCGTCTGGAGCCACACTCAAGTCCCTACCTGATCGTAGCAACATGATGTTAGATTCCCTTTTCAAAGATTTAATCAAACAAGTTGTACAGAGATTAATCAAACAAGTGGATGCTTAACGTGATTTTAGGATTCCTTGTTGAGTTATTTGAATTGGATTAAACCACAATTTCGCTCAGGGAAAGGATCCTAGTTTCATTTCGATTTCCACCGTTATTCTCTAGGGCTTTCTCTCACAACGCTTTCAGAATCTAACCGGGACTTCAATTGGTACAACCAGCCCGATGATCAAGGAGGAATACCTTGATTTTGGGGACTTATGGAGGTCTCAACGTCAACTTCTCTAGTCTGATCAAGGGACCAACCCAATCAGAGAGAGTTGCTGACGTCGAGTAATGTGTTCCTAAGAAGAGGAGGGATTAGCCTCAATGCGTATGTCCTGTGGCCTGGACGGCCTCTAATGCTTAGTAAGTAATGGGTAGCTAGCACTCAAAACACAGAAATCTGGAAACTGAAAAAAATTAAGAAACTGTCTGAATCGCGTCGATGGTAGTCGACGCTATTCAAAACAGAACTTAATTTTTCGCAGAAGCAGATGCAGAGAGCAGAGAAACTGTGAAGCCTGAAAGGCGTCTAGGTAGGTTGACGCGGTTTTGAAACGCGTCAGCTATCCTGGACGCTTTTCAGTTCGCAGAAGCAATTTTCCAGGAGGATTTTCTGGGTTGAATCCTCCTTAAACAAGATGAAAAGCAGTAAACAATCGACTCATGCAAGTTTTTTTAGTTCCAGATTTTAAACAGGATGGTTTACTAACTAAACAACTAGAAAAACAATCAATCACACATCATTTTTATCACAAAAACAGCTTTTTGAGTTAATCAAGGGGGGGGGCAAGATCTTGCCACTGGGGTGTGCACGTGGTGCACGAGGGAAATCAATTAAACTAAACACTCACCAATTGGTGAGGACGTGTCCAGAGACACCAATGGTGCACCGTGGGTGCCTGATATGATGATAGCAAGAACAAAAGGAAACTAAAAGATGGCGAGACCAAGTCCCACCGTGATCGCCAAAAAAGCTGTAGGTGCTTAGAATGACCGTGTGATTAACATGAAATATCTATATTGTTTAGGTGTAAACTAACCTATTAAAAACAACAACTAAAGTGCAGTGATCGCCAGAAACTTTTAACTTAAAAGTTTCAAAAGAGAGTATGATCGCCTACCTTTCAAACGCGGAAGATTGAGTCCTTGGTTCCCCTTCCTCAGCCGGCTGAAGAAAGAGAGCCCTTTCTTTGCTTCTTTGTTCTTGCTGTGGAATTTGAGGTTGAGGATCGTCCAGAAGTTGTGCTTGATTTCCCCTTTTGATCTCTTGTTGTCGTTGAGTACAGCAGAGACAGAAAAAAAACAGAATGAAGAAACAATGATGAGAATCTAAGTAGAAGTAGTATCTGAACTAATCATGATTTTAAGCATATTTAAAACAACAAACTCACTTTTTTAATGGCTTTGAAACCCCTTAAATCAAGTAGGTTTTTTTGAAAGATTATGCTGTGGTGTGTGTTTGCATGAAGTGAATGAAAAAATGAACTAATGAAATGAATGCAGTAATGAAAAACTTATGCCCAGTTGGTTGAAGCTCTTGAAAGGATGAAGATCTTGAAAGGAACGGCGACTTCTGGAAATGGCAGCGCTCCGGCGTTACGACGTTGTTGCTTCGATCTTAAACTCGCTATAACGCTATGGCTCAACTCAACTTAATTCTGTTCTCCCTCTTTTTAACATGCAGGGTATTTATAGGCATTTCTTGCGTTCGAGATTAACATTAGAAAACCCCGAATTTATCCATCTTAACCGACAGATAATTACTGATTAATTCATCTTTATCTGTAATTATCTAAAACGCGTCCACCTTAGCTGACGCCTTTCAGATTAATTAAGATAAGGATAAATATCCGGGAAAACTTATCTTTATCTTTATTAGACAAAACGCGTCCACATGTGTAGACGTCTTTTAGACTAATTAAGATAAGGATAAACATCCGGAAGAACTTATCTTTATCTTTATTAGGTAAAAAGCGTCCACCTGTATAGACGTCTTTTATACTAATTAAGATAAGGATAAACATCCGGAGGAGAAGTAGAAACCATTTAGGAAACCTAAAACGCGTCGACCTTCCCAGACGCCTTTTAGTTAATAAATCAATTAATTAAAATTCAAATTTAATCGTTAAAACATGAATAAACTATAAATGGCGTCCAATTGAGTCGACGTCTTTTAGAATTCTTCATATTTTAACTCAAATTGAACTAAAATCAATTCAATTGATTAACTTAAACACATCTGTTAAACCCGACACTCAAAAAAATTAATTAATGATTAATTATCAGACCATTCTGAGGCATTATTGTGTGATATAAAATTTACTCGAAATGACATCAAAATTAGCGTGTCTACAAACGCAAGGTCGATAAATACCCCGGAAAGAAAATGACCGAACCCCAACAGATATTAGGGTAAGAAAGGAACATCCTTTTAGGTCTTCGGAACCTTCTCGTGGGCTTTCTAAACCAATTCTTCCATTCTTTTTGAAGAGGCATACTCCAAACTTAAGGAATGGCCTAGATTGACTAAGGATCGAATCATCAAATGGGATAACGAATAGAAACACAAGTTCAAACACGATGGGTTTAGATTAGATTATTGAAGAACAATTTGAGAATTAAGTTAATAAATGAATATGATCTTTTGATCTGAGTACCATACTAGTCTTTTAGTTTGCACCATACATATTCTAAAATCCAAAAAAGTACATATTCCAAAATCCAAAAAAAGTACATATTCCAAAAATAAATAAAAAACACATATTTCAAAAATCCAAAAAAAAATGTATATGTTTCCAAAAAACCAAACAAAAATGAATATTTCAAAACAACAAAAATATCTCAATTAGCATCTGCTTATTGCATCTAGTGTGCTTCATTCCTTTTATTTTCAGTGAGCATCTGTCTGCTTGTATGTTGCATTTTGCTCACAGTTTGATTATTCATGCTATCTTTGTTAATAAAGACTATGCCCCTTGACCCTTTTACTAAGGAAAAGATTGATCGATCACTCACTTGACCAGGCAAGGGGCTAAGCCTAAATAGATACTTAACTTGTTTGTTAAGTAATGTGTATGACACAGGACAAACACATGGGACACAAAGCTGAAGGCAAAAGTTTCATATATATATCAAAAGATGTTTTGTACATGATACACAAAAGAAAGGCATAAATACATGATCTGAAGCCCTCAAGGCTGGCTCTCCCTTGCCCCTTCATCCAATTGACTCTAGGCTTCATCCTGGGCATCCGGTGCTGGAGCTCTGGACAGTGGCAGCGGTGGACCCATAGCACTCGGACCAGCCTGACCAGAGGAGATGGCCATGCTGGCTATGAAAGCACTCGCCTGCCCGCGTTCCTGAGCACGCTGCCGAGCACGTCTGTATCTCTCCTCGACACTCCGGCACTCGTGCTCGGCGATGCCTAACTGGACTCGGAGGGAAGTCATCTCCGCGTCCAGTCTCTGCCGCTCCAGCCGCTCCCTCTCTCTCTCTCCTCAGTAACGAACTCCAGTCGGGACTAGAGGTGTGAGAGCTCCCGAGGAACATCCTTGGTGGAGAGACGAGCCACCTGCTCCTCGAGGTCGCAAACCCGGGCCGCATCCGCCTCAGCCCTGAAGGGCTTCATGAAGCTCAGCAACCTACAGAAGAAGATATTGTTAGTCCAAGGCAATCAAGCGATTAAAATCAAATTCAGAAAAGAAAAAAAAAAAAGAAGATCAGAACTCACTCGAGCAGCACGGTCTTCCTCTGCGAGAGAAGCCCGGTGGATGGCAGAGGCGAGCTGACCCTAAAGGTCGGCAAGAGCAGCCTCGTGAGCAGCCAAAGTAGAAGATGAAGCTCCGTAAGAAGGGGGAGCCGCCTGGGTGTAGACAGCTCGCTGCACCAAAAGACAACCGTCAGTGGCTAATCGTCAAAACAAATAAATTAATTAAAATATTCATTCATAAGCATACATACATACCAGGTCGAATAGCTCCTTCTGGACCTGCTCCAGCTGGGCCTCCGCATCATGTAGACGGGCCCGGAGGTCGATGATGATTGCATCTTGCGCATCCTGCATATCACATACACACATTCATTCACAGATATAAATTAAGATGAAAGAAGTATAAATGCATACTTACATCAAGTGGTCGGAGGAGTCGTAGTTGGTCGGCGTAGTGGGCCCGGTATTGCTGGAGATAGGCCTCGCTGCTCTCCGCACACGACTCCACTCGGACGCCGCGGCGGCACCAATCCTCGTATTGCTCCGAAAATTTGGCACGCCAATCTGTAAGGGCTTGCTTCCCCCTCATACTCCTTCCGACTCCCTCCGGGACCTCCTCGTCAATCCACTCATGGTGGAGGCCCAGGGTCCTCATCATGAGCCGGAGGCGGAGGGGCTCGATCTCGTTTAGGCAATGTAGCCACATCTACCTGCCGAACCTCCTCTGACCAGCCGTCACCCACGGTTGGCCCTCCTCACCCATGCCCAGATACGGGTGCCAGATCACCTGCATATAGGTTAGATGCATTCATATAAATAACTTGCATTTAATAAATGAAAGATTGCATTTAATAAACAAAATTGAACAAATTAAAACTCACCAGGAGCTTGGGGTAATCGAGGAACTGACGGCGGAGAGCCGTCAGTTGGTGGTGCTGTGGCGCCGTATCCACTATTGGCTACCAGCGGTAGGCCAATGGGATCGCACTCGGTCTCACTATTCGCGCTCGGCCGAGCGGGAAGTAGTGGTAACTCCAAACCTGCATACATGAACATATAGGTTAAAAAAAAAAAAAGCATCATTTCATTACATTTCATATCATGAACAAATAATAAAAACAATTTAATACCTAGAGGAACGGCAAGAAGCCGCTGATGGTGGTCTCACGATCAGGCGTGACCGCGGACAAATCTGCGAATAGGTGGACTAGGAGGGCCGCACCCCATGCATACTCATGCAAGTTATCTAGGTCATCTAACAGGTAAAGGAATCTACAATGGATATGGTCGCCCTTCGTACCGAAGAGCAACCGACCAAAGAAAAAGACGAGGAAGACTCTAAGCTATCTATCTACCTCCTCCTCCTGACTGGAGTCACTACAATATACAGAGGAAGAGGACTCTGCTTGTAACGACCCGCCACCCTATAATCGGGGATCTGATTACTAAATGGGTACCGAATCATTAATTTGGAACCAAATCAGGATCTAAGTAAGTCTGGGAAATAAACAATAAACTAAGCTAAACATTCACATCGCATTGAATTGGAAGGAAAATGCAGGAATTAAAAGTTATTACAATGCGACTCGATACAGCGAATAATTACATACTCCAGTAGAAAAGAAATAATTAAGCATACATGCCAGAAATAAAGATAACAACTACATCGGGGCATACCCCGGAACAACAACTGACGGCGCGCGACTCACAGCAGTACACACCTCGCTAAAGTCCGCCTGGAACCCTCACCTGAAAACTGCAGGGGTGAGTCTCAACGAAAAGACTCAGTAGGGATCCTTCGATCCCCACTGCCCACTCACACACCCACAAGTGTAAAACACAGCTGAAGGTACAGTAAACAATTAAAGCAGTAATTACTACTCCTAAATCTCGATATGAATCACATGCATTCGAAATATATTTAACATGCATATTTCTAAAACCAGTCTACCAGGGAACCCACAACCAACGTCTCGGTAGAACACGCCAACCACACAAACGAAGGTGGGGGAAAACACCGACCCGCTGAGACCAAGCAGTAACCCCTCGGATAGCACTCTAGCTACTCTGGCCCAACTGGCTCAGGTGGTTACTCCTTCCCTCAGCACGAGTGACACTCCAAAGGTACCACACCCACACCGGTACTAGCTAACCCCGAGGTCCACCAGGTGACCCTCTCTCACTAGGCGTCACCCCGCCACACCCACACTGGCGCCGTGCTCCACCCACACCAACACAGGGTGATAAAGCGCTACAACTATCACTCTAGGTCCATAGTAGCTCAAAACACAGCACAGTAAGAAGTCCACGGTCGCACGCAACACCACGTGTACGATCCGGTTATAAGGAATCCATCACCATCGAGTATAACTTAAAGCATGCATTTAACCAACAAAACAACTATCTAACAGTGTAACATGTTTTAATGGCATGAATTAGTGTGATTCTGTCTTGAATGGCGTCGCCCAAGGCCGACGCCATTCAAGTCTCCTAAACTGGTTCACAGAAACTCGGCCACAGAACCTGACGTAAAACGCGTCGCTATAAGTAGCCGCCTTTTGAAAGGCGTCGCAGTCCCTAGTCGCCTTTTAGCGACCGAAAACAGGGACAGGCCATGAGGTGATTTCCATTAAAACGCGTCGTTGACGCAAGTCGCCTATTGAAAAGGCGTCGCTGTCCCTGGACGCTTATCAGTCCGGGGACAGGGTCTGTTATTGGGTTAAATCGCGTCGTGGGTGAGCGCCGCCTTTCTAAAAGGCGTCGCTTCACCTCGACGCCATTTAGCCATGACAGACTGGTTCTCCCCTTCCCTTCTCCCAATCTTCGAGGTGGGATTTCTCCCCCAAAACCTATAGAAAAAGGTACAAAACATAAAGGGGAAGAAGGAGAACCCAACTACCCATTAGAAGACCCAATTTCTCATACATGCACTTAGCGTTTTCACCCCAAAAAGCACCCCAAAACATGCTTCAAACGCTGGAAAACATGGCTTCAAACGAAAATGTACTGGGGATTGTCACCCTACCGGTCACTTGAACTCCTCCAAGCTTTAAGCCGCCCACCCGTCTCGCCCCACGCCGCCGCCGGTACCGCCGAGGTCGTCGTTACTCCACCGGGACGTCGGCCGCCGTCTCGAGAGAAAACGCCGCGGAGGAGGTGGTGGTGGTAGTGGTGGGAGTTAGGAGGTCGATTGAGTGGAGGGAGAGACGAAATGGTGGGAGGAAAAGAGGGAGGGAAAGGAGGCGTCGCCGGAGGAAGGGAGGAGAGAGAGAAAGAAAGAAGAAATGAGGGAAAGGAAGGAGGGTTCGCGGGGTAACCAGAAACTGGGTAAAACGCGTCGCGCTGTACGGACGCCTATCAGTTGACATGACGGGCCGTACTGACAGAACTCTGAAATGCGTCGTCTACCCAAGACGTCGTTCAGACGACAAGACCGGCACCGTACACTGACAACCCAGGGTCGCAGTCTGAATGGCGTCGTCCATCGCGGACGCCGTTCAGACGACACGACAGCGCCGTACTCTCGCGGCCCAAAACTAGCCCACGTGGCACCCACGTGGCACAATCTAAAACGCGTCTGCAATGCTGGACGCCGTTTAAACCGTGTCGAGCAGGCTCGACGCGAAACGGAACAGAGTCTCAGCCCCATTAGGGCCTGGACTACAGGGTCCGACCCCGAAAACTGACCCGATAACCAGATCCGAAAACCTTAGTCCTTACACTGCTAGCCTACTCCTAAACTCCTCCCGGGTCTTATCTGATCGACGCTGGGGCTCAACTAACCCTAGGGCAACCTCTACCTCTACCCTAGGCACCATCCTAGACTCCCTACCTAGGCTAGACACCTCTATGCCTAGTAGGGGCTCTGCCAATCCTCGGTAATCGGGATAAGTCACCCCGCTTACCGGTCGGCCCTCTACCCTCAGGCCAATGATCCTGGCCACATCCTCTAGAGTTTGGACCATGTGGCCCCAAGGCATTAGGAAAGTCCTGCTTTCCGCATGCCACCTCTCTCGCAGCGCCTACAGGAGGACCAAATCGAGGCAAAATGGCTCGATCTCGAGGATCTCGCCGAACCCCATCCGGCGCAGGCGCGCCTTCTAGAAGACCGGGAGTCCTCGGTATCACCTATCACTAGGTACCAAGAAATCCTTGCCCTCATCGTCCCCTGCAAATAAGAACAAGGAATTTCATCAGTTAATGGACATGAAAACAAATAAAATATTCCTAATTGAAAGGCGTCAGACAACATGGACGCCTATTGAAAGGCGTCTAACAGTCTTGACGCCATTAAAGTTCATTTTCTGTCCAATAAAAAGTTTGAATTTCGGTTGAATGGCGTCGGACCAGAATGACGCCCTTTGAAAGGCGTCACCTGGTCTGGACGCCATTCAAACCCGATTTCGAGTTCTTCCAAAGAACCCCTTTCCTCTCTCCTTTTTGCATTCCATTCATTCCACAGGACACTTACCAGGTGGAGGTCGCCCTCCCCTCCTTCTTCCTCGGCCATAGGCGCCGGAGGAGCCTCCTCCTCCTCCAAAAAGGCCTCCATTGCGGCAAGCTCGGCCGGCACTTCTTCTTCCTCCCTCACCGAGGTCCGTCGGCGCTTCACGAGGGCCTTGGCCTTGCGGGATCCTTCACCGTGCTCCATAGACTTGAGAGAGAGAGCATGCAAGGGAGAGAGAGCAAGGTCGCCGGAGAAGGCAAAGATCGCCGGAGACGGTGAAGAGAGAGGGAAAGTTTGGAAAATGAGGAAGAAAGGGGGCCTTAGCGGGTTATGTTAGAAAAGCTTGAAACGCGTCTGGGTACAGCGACGCCATTCAGGGCGCATAAACTGAGGCGGGAAGGCCAGCTGTTTGAAATTAAGTAAAAGGCATCTTGACATAACGACGCGTTTCAGTTTAAACTGCCAATTCTTGTCAGAACAGTACAAGGGATGATGATGAAAGGCGTCCACACATAACGACGCGTTTCAGTGGATTAATCATAGAATTAATGGCGAAATTCTGGAGAAAAGCAAGAGAGAGAATTGAAAGGCGTCTGCACCTGTGGACGCGTTTTAAGATTAATTCGAGATTTTAAGGATTAATCTCTAATTTTTGGAAAATGAATTATGGTTAAAAGACGTCTTCATGCGTGGATGCGTTTTACATTAAAGCATACTCGAATTGCTATATTTTTAGGAAAAATCAAGATTTTATTTAAAGAAAAATCATGGACAAGTCACATGAGATTGAAGAAGGATTTCAAGACATAAAGGAACAATTCTTTATTCAAATAAATTCTTTATTACATCAAGAAAAGAAAAGAAAGAAAACATTCAAGGAAGAAATTCTCGAAGTCTCAGTATATATGGAACAGATAATCCTCTATCTCTTTCTCTAGAGGATTTCACACGATGATTGAAGCTAATATTCCACAAAGTGACTATAAGTTCAGTAGCTTCATAATCTTCATCGGATTCCAAGGCACGCTTCTTGATTGGAGATGTATAGGAAAATTCAGGGAATTCATAGCGAGGCAAGCTGAGTTGAGTAAAGCATCGATGAGGATTGTACAGCACGAACTCAGTAGCCCCGATCAATTTAAGCTCTACACCCGCTGCACGACGTACTTGAATGGGCTTTCCTACAAGAGCAAGAGGTGAAGAGTCGAACCCATTTACTAACATTCTTCTCAGATAATCTCTCCAGTCAGCTCGAGTCTTGAGTTTTGGCACTCGATAAATCATCTTCTCATTGAATTTCACAATGTTGGAAATATGGAAGATCGAGCTATTCTGATAGATTTGAGACGGTCTTGCAGAATTCCTCGTGTGATATTCAAATTTGAAGTACAACTCGACCCACAGAGTGAAGAGCAGCATGCAACCATAGGGAGGCTGACCTGTGGACGCTGCAAAGAGTCCACTGTAGAGATAAGCTAGGATCGCAATACTAATATGTTTTTCCTTAAAGATCTCGCAGATCGCGCTGACTTGATCATCTTCTAGTATGTTATCTTGAGCGGAAAAGAACAGAGCCCCGACGAGGCACGTGATGAAAGCTTTTGTCACGTCCTCAGCGTCATCCTCTCTCAGGTCTTCAATCTCGTACAAAGTCCACTCTGCAAGCTTAGGAAGGTTGATCCCTTTCTTGGTGAGGCACTCTTTAACTTCTGTTGGGTCCTTTATGATCGTCATCAACAATTGTTGACTGGTGATCTTTTCCCTCATCAAAGCCATCTTGTTCTGGATCACTTCGTTATCACCGTACAATTTGATTTTGGGAAGGCCCAATAAAAGTTCCACCTCCTCTAGAAAAATAGTGCATTCAAAATCAAGAAAAAGGAAGGTATGGATTTGAGGATGCCACAACTCAATCAAAGCACCCATAGCCGCCCAGTCCACGTTTGGACTCTTGTAATGCTTTGCATGGACCACTAGACCTTGGAGATTCCACTTGGAAATAAAAGATTGCATGGAAATTGTGGTACTTTTAGCAAGCTTGCGAATCCAAGGGAGAGAGGTGAATTTCCTTGGACCGGGAAACATAGGATATGCCTAGAAAATAGAAGGAAGAATTATTTGAGAATTACTTTAAGAACATGAAGAAAATGGAGGAAAAAGGAAAGTGAAGAAAAAGGATTGAAAGAAAAGAGAATTCAACTTACTTAGAGGTTAGGATCTCTTCCACTTAGATGATTTTTTACGTCAGAGAGCTTCTCTAACGTCTTTCTCATCCTCTTGCTTGAAGGATCCATCTTGTTCTTGAACTTTTCCTTCTTGAAGCCTTGAAACCTTGAAAATCCTTGAACTTTGAAGAAAATCCCTTGCTTCAATCTCTAGATTGTGCTAGGATTGCCTTGATACAAGTTAATGAAGTTTATATAGAGAGAATTGCGATCTTAAGAAGACTTTTCCGGATTGGAAAAGGGATAAGTATGGAAAGAGTTGGAATCCGGGTGGGAATCAGCCAGAACCTGTTTCTGCGACTGAAAAGGCGTCGTCGAACAGCGACGCTTTTTAGTGGCTTAATGGCGTCGGCTCGACATGACGCGTTTTCTGTTATTTACCCAAAATTCAATGTTTTTACATATTTGCTTAAAGTTACTGATGAATTTTGAGTGCAAGAAATTCAGAAAAATTCAAATGAAGCTGAGAATCTCAAGAGGATCCCACTATGGGTGTTTATGAGTCCTGACCATGGCTAAAAAGACGGTTATCTCTATTCCTTGTATTATTTCATGTAATTGATTTGCATAGTATCATTACTATATGTTAAATATTTATTAGATTATATCAAGGATCTTGTGGTTTTGATAGAATTGGAATTTGAGTTCCCCTTCAACAAAAACGGTGATAATTTCAAAGAATTATTAATCGCACGGATAGGCCGTTTGATTGTTAATTAGTAAGGACGATGATTCCACTTTTGTGAAACGGTGCGTAGATAAACGAGCCTCAGCTTAGCACTGAATTACAAGAATTTGTATCTTGACTCATTAATGACAATTTAACAATATTATCCTTGATTAATTTATATTTTATTTGACTTTATATTTTTCTTTCAGCCCAGCATGCATCATGTAGGACTTTGATATAATTGTGATAAGAATTAATTATTGATTAAGTTTCAGACCATTGATCAAACAATCCCAACATGATATGAAATATTCCATTCTGAATTGAGTATTTTGATTATCTTTGAAGTTCGCTTAAAGATATCCTTGGAATTCTATCCTTTCTTAGACTCTTTATCCAACATTTCTTGTTCTCTTTTAAGATCCATCATGGCTGCAGCACATCCATATTAGCTGGCAAACGCTCCCCATAATGAAACCTACAGTGTCTATGACCTGGGGTACTTCCCAATCCGTGGAGGTTGATCGACCTTATTTTATTTCCTTGTCTACCTCATCCAGACATGATTGATTTCATTGATCTCCTTGAGTTATCTTCATTGATGATTTTGAGAAAAATTCTAATCATGTGATGTTAAGAGCGTGTCTCATCACACCTTGGCATCACCTTTTGAGTATATTCCATTTCATTTCACTCCCTTGCAAAGACGATGCCAAGGTGAGGCAGCTGTAAACACGCTAATTTTGACGTCATTTTGAGTAAATTTCATATCATATAATAATGCCTCAAAATGGTCTGATATTTAATCATTGGTTAATTTTTATTAATCTTTCTAAATTAATTATCTAAATAATATCAGGTCAGACAGACATAATTTAAGTTAATTAATTAAATTAATTTTAACTCAAATTTTAATCAAATATGAAAAAGTCTAAAAGACGTCGACATGTGTAGACGTCATTTAGAGTTTATTCCTATTTTGATATTTAAATTTAAATTTTAATTAATTGATTAATTAGATAAAAGACGTCTGCTAGGCATGACGCTATTTAGGTTTCTTAAGTTGTTTCTGTCTCTTTTTTCAGATGTTTATCCTTATCTTAATTAGTCTAAAAGACGTCTCCCATGGGCGACGCGTTTTAGATAATTACAGATAAAGATGAATTAATCTGTGTTTATCTGTTTGTTAGCTGGATAAACTTCAAATTCTTTCATGTTAATCCATTAATAACCGCAGATGAAAATCCTATAAATATCCAACCCCTTGGTCATTGAAAAGTTAATGATGATGAGTGATGATAAGTGATTAAAGTGATAATTCTTGAGAGGTTAGTGATAATTCTGAGTGATCCAAGAAGAAGACGACGTCCAGACGCTGAAGGATCGAGGTGCTGTTGCTACTTCCAGGAGTTCTACATCCACTCTTCGTCCTGTCAAGAACATTCACGACCAAGGCTTTCCAAGGGCCATCCAATTTAGTTCCTTTCATTAATCTTTGATTTCATCATTATATTAGTTCAAAATCTCATTCATCACATCACTCCATACAATACACACTCACTAGCATAATTTCAACTTATTTGTTTTAAAGGGGTTTAAAAGACCATAAAACAAGTGAGTTCAATTGTTCAAGTTGCATGATTAAAGTTTCTACTGGAATAGATACTACATTTATTTGAGTTCTCATTGTTTTTCCCTCTCTCTTTCTTTCCATTTTTTTTTGCAAGGTACAAAAGGATATCAAAAGGAGAGAATCAACAAACAACAAGGAATCTGGATGATCCTCAAAGTCCGATAAACAGTCAAAGCAAGAAGAAAGTCAAAATGGCTTTCTTTCTTCAGTCGGCTGAAGGAGGGAAATCAAAGACTCGAACATCTCCCACATCCAAAATAGGTAGGCGATCAAACTTTTTTCTTTTAGAACTTTTTAGTTAAAAGTTTCTGGCGATCACATTCACTTAGTTTTTAATAAGTTCATTTGTCACATAATCAACATAATTTTCATGATAATCACACACCCCTAATTTGAGCACTCACACTACCCAAACAAGTGTTGCACATGTTTTCTCCATCGCTGTGTACCTTTGTTCAGCAGAGTTGAGAAGTTTAGAGAGATAGTAGACTGCCCTCTGCTTTCCTTCTTCATCCTCCTGTGCTAGGACAGCCCCCACCGCATCATCCAGGATAGAAATATATAGAATTAAAGGTTTGTTCGGAGATGGTGGTCTTAAGACAGGAGGACTTACTAAATAATTCTTCAATCCATCAAATGCCTCCTGACACTTATCGTCCCAATCGAATTTGACTCCTAACTTGGTAAGCTCGTAAAACGGCTTACACCTTTGTGAATGTTGGGAGACAAATCGGCGAATAAACTGCAACCTCCCGATCAATCCTCTTAACTCTTTCAAGTTCTTGGGAGGTGGCATTTCTCTAATAGCCTTTGCCTTGTTGGGATCGATCTCAATTCCTCACTTACTGACAATGAATCTAAGTAATTTCCTTGAGGATACCCCGAATACATAATTTTGGGGTTCATCTTCAACTAATATTATCTTGATCTTTCTAACACTCTTGCTAAAACCTTGGCATGCTCAGCCTTAGTCTTGGATTTCACTAACAAGTCATCCACATACACTTCTAAATCGATGTGCATCATGTCATGGAATATTGCCATCACAGCCCTTTGATAAGTGGCTCCAGCGTTCTTTAATCCAAAAGGCATCACGACATAGCAATATGTTCCCCAAGGTGTAGTGAATGATATTTTCTCTTGATCTTCTTCTGCCAATTTAATTTGATTATATCCTGAGAATCCATCCATAAATGATAAAGTTTCATAGCCAGCTGTGTTGTCGATGAGTACATCAATATGAGGTAGTGGAAAATCATCCTTTGGACATGCCCGGTTTAAATCTCGAAAGTCAATACAGATTTTGACCTTCCCATCCCTTTTCATAACTAGAACTATGTTGGCCACTCATTGTGGATAGAGGACAACTCTAATAAACTTGGCTTTATGCAGCTTATCAACCTCTTCCTTTATCTTCAAAGCCATTTGTGGGTGGAATCGCCTTAACTTCTACTTAACCGGACTAGTTCCATCCTTCAATGTCAATCTGTGTTCCACTAGTGATGAGTCTAACCCCGGCATATCTTCGTAGCTCCAGGCGAAAATCTTTAAGAACTTGGACCACTACCTTCTCATCTATTTCAGAAAGATTTTTACTAACGAGGACAACCTTAGGTTCGTCTATAGTCCCTAGATTGATCTCTTTGGTAGGCTCTTCTACGGTAGCTGAGGGTTCATCAAATCTTTTCACTTCACTGGCATATGCCTCAGTCGCGTCCTCGTCATCTTCCTCATATCTTCAACAATGGGGTCTTTCTCGTGTATCAATTCATACACTCCATATCCATCATTGAGCGACTCATCGACTTTACAATCTTCTGACATCTAAATAGGATTCTCTAACAGCTGCGGGATCATAGAGCAATAAAGGCATTTAACAGCTAGATCCTAGAGGTATCTATTTGGAATTTGTCTACCCTTAGATTTCCTAGATTTCATAACCTGATTAACCTGTTTAGAACTATACTCCCTAACTTCACTAGACTCCCTATCCTGACCTAAGGAGGACGAAGAAGGATGAAAATCATGGAGTACATGAAGGAATACAGGAGAATCCTTCTGAGGGGAGGGATAAAGCAAGTCTAGAAGAGAATTTTACTCGAATGACCCACGCGATGGAGTACAGTCGAACAAGTAGGAAGTTTCCTCAATGAGGATCTGAGAGAAGGAAGTTGCCGAATTGGCTTTTTTTTTTGGAGAAAAGATGAATTAATCATGAAATAAGAATGGATATGAATAGGAGGGGAATGAGATGGAGGAAGCGGCACCAAGGCCAAAGGATTGGGGGGATCATACAATAGTATGTCCCAGATTAAATCATAAATCCTCTCTAGATCGAGAGGAGGTTGCAGGATAAAGTCTCGTGGGGACAGAGTGATCATGATGGACGGAGCCCGTGGAATATCTTCAGTGATGATCCGCGACCAAGTCGGGGTCAGAAGCAGAGTGCGGAATAGAGTGTGAAGGGTGAAAATGCGAGAGGGATAAGTTCCCCTCCAGAGAAAATTAGTAGTGTGACTAGCTTCATAGGGGTCATCTGGCTCCCCTTCATATGTTTCCTCAGACAGCAGGATTCTCTTATCAAAAATGGCGCCAGCCCTTCAATCAACTCGTCTATCAACGGTGGCCACTTCGGCTCTGAGGAATCAAGGAATAATCTGTTCAATGCAATCTACAGATTCTCTAGGTCGAACCACCGATACCATTCACATTCTAGATCTTGAAATTTCCTCCTTTTCATCGGTTCTAGAGCCTCCAAGGACTGGTACGTCAGCAATTCTGAGCAGTGTCTTGCCAGGTCCCTTCCATATATGTCATGCAGGTCAAATTGGGAAGTGATTAGCACCGTATTATCATTATCATGATTGATTATGGGTCCCTTGACAAAATGTGTTTGCCAGGTGTGGACATTGTTTCCCAAGCCTTCTGACCGTCTTCATCTTCTTGTTGCTGCACGATGTCATGCCTGACTCTTCTTGGCCTATAGCCTAGGCTATTATCAGGTGTCCTTCGGCTGTCTTTAAGGGACGTAGTTCTACCCTGCAATTGTGTACCCAGCCCCTTTCCAGGCTGATAGCCACCCTTCATCATAATTTTCCAACCAGGGGTACTCATGCACTTCCCCCATTTCATGACATCAATTGGATAAGAATCAAGCGTATTGGCTTTCAAAGGATCAACCATAGGACGGTAAACCTGTAATACCGACAACATAGGTTGTTGGCCAGGTAAAGGGGTCGGCCTGATATTCAAAGAATGAGTGGTAGCAAGAATCGGCATACTAGTAACTTTAATAATGCGTCCCTTGTATGGAAATTTGAGGCATTGATGATTTGTAGAGAAATTGCCTCAAGGGACTTAATGTAAGGGCGGCCAAGGATACCCTTCAAAGATGGATCGATTTCTAAGATGTGGAACTCGACCTCGTAACAGAGCCTAACTCTACCTTCAAATAAATCATTCCCAAAGGGGAATGAGTAGAATTGTCGTAGGCTGTCACAGAAATTGGAAAAGGCAGCCATTTCTCCTTGGGTATACCACACAATTCAAGGATCTTCGGTGATAGAACATTGATTGAGGCCCCTGTGTTAACAAAGCATGCGTCTACAGCCTTCTTGCAGATGTTGACCGTAATGCTCAAAGCCATGCTTATAGATGTTAGTGGTGCTAGTTCTGAAGTATGAAATGAAATAGAGGGCTGATCCCCTTGAGGAACTAATAGTGTGGTGATCTTCTCTACCGGCACGTCTTCGTTAACCATAACCTTCTACAGATACTCCATTAAAGCCTCCTGGTGGGTCTTGGATCTCTTAATCAACTCGAGCACGGAGATTCATGCCAGTGTTCTGTCTAACTGTTTCAACAGGTAGTATTGAGTGCCTGGTGTACTCATCATCATTATGAACTTCCTCTGGCGGCTGTGATGGGCCGTCTCTGACTGTAGACTGAGGAAAGACCTTTGCAAGGAGTTGCAAGTCCTTTGAGATGGGTGCTCTTTGATTGTATTACAGTTTGTTGTGCTATCCATAAGGCTGTATTGCAAGTCATTGAGATTTTGATCCCCGCTATGAGACTGTTGGCGTCTCCTGTTCTGTATAGCTGAGGGTTATATAGTCTGTCGAAAATTAGTGGGAGTTAAAACTTGATCAAAAGACCATGTCTTGTTTTAAATGTTAATAATTGAACATCTGCTGAATAGATTTTATTTATCTCCTGTAGGGAATAATTTCGTCGAATAACCCACTCCGTGGCATACTTGCGTTTGACTAGCCTGAACTATTCGGATTGGTTCAGAAATCTGAAGAATGTCTTCACATCTGAGCACATTGACTATGTCCTTGGAGCTGATCCTCATGCTGATCCGGCATTGGATGCCATTGACGCGGAGATGATAGCTAACGATAAAAGATAGAAGGACAAAGACGAAGGAGTAGTAAAGGGTGACTGCTTCTACTATAAGTAGCAGGGTCACTGGAAGATGAACTACAAGGAGTGCCTCAACATTAAAGCTCATGGGAAATTGAAGCTATTAGAAGCTTTAGATATCTATATGATAGATATCAACTTGTCAGTTAGAGATTCCACATCTTGGATATTAGATACCAGATGTGCTTCTCATATCTGCCATGATGTGCAGATACTGACAAGTAAGCGCAAGCTGAGAAAAGGCGAGGTGGAATTGAGGCTAGAAAACGGCGCAAAAGTTGTGGCAATTGCTATTGGGACAGCAAACCTCAAGCTTCCATCATGAGACGTCTTATCATTAGAAGATTGTTATTATGTTCCTAACATAATAAAGAACATCATATCAGTATCTTGTTTGGACAAGATAGGATATAGATTGTCTATTGAGAATAGAAGTTGTTCGATTTATTACGGTAATAAATCAATAGCTTTGGCATTTTTAGTCAACGGTCTATATCTCTTAGATGTTTCTTATTACAATCTTCATATTGATAATACTCTTAAGAAGAGCAAGAATTGTGTGAACCAAGTCTACATGTGGCATTGTAGACTTGGACATATTGGTGAAAGCAGGCTGCAAAAGTTGCACAAGCATGGATATTTAAATGCATTAGATTATGAATCGTTTGCGACATGTGAGTCCTACCTTATGGGAAAGATGGCGAAATCTCTATTTACTGGACATGGAGAATGTGCCAAGGACATTCTGGGATTAATACATTCAGATGTATGTGGTCCCATGTCCACCCAAGCCAAAGGTGGCTTCTCATACTTCATCACGTTCACCGACAACTTCTCAAGATTCAGCTATATATACTTAATGAAGTACAAGTCGGAAGCAATTGAAAAATTCAAGGAGTTCAAGAATGAGGTAGATAAGTAATTAGGAAAGAGTATTAAAGCTCTTCGATCAGATCGAGGAGGAGAATATTTGAGTACTAATTTCGCACAATCTTAAAGGATAATAATATCTTTTCTCAGCTGACCCCTCCATATACACCACAGATGAATGGTGTATCATAAAAGAGGAATTGCACCTTGTTGGACATGGTGCGATTCATGATGAGTTTTTCGGGATTACCAGTGTCCCTCTGGGGGTATGCTCTAGAGTCAGCAGCATACCTACTGAACAGAGTACCTAGCAAGTCTGTGACCTCTTCTCCATATGTGATATGGAAAGGCAAGAAATCAGAATTTAAACATGTTAAAGTCTGAGATTGTCCTGCTTATGTCAAGTGGCATGATCCAGACAAGCTAGAATCACGAACTGATAAATGTAGGTTTGTAGGATATTCAAAGAAAATATTTGGATACTACTTTTACTATCCTGGTGAACAAAAGGTGTTTGTTGCCAGGAAAGCTGTGTTCTTAGAAGAGGAATACCTTCTCCAGGAGGACAGTGGGAGTAAAATAGTGCTAGAAGAGATTCTAGATCCCCAAGCAGCTGCAATATCATCAGATGAGATATCAGTTCCTGAATTTGTTCAGGTACACAGATAAGTCTCGTAGATCTGGTAGATTACCTAGACTACCCGAGCGATATGTGGGACATGTCGTTGAAGGTAAGTCTAAAATTGAATATAATGAGGATGATGATCTTAAAACCTACTAGGAGGCCATAGAAGGTCTAGAAGCCGGAAAATGGCGAGAAGCCATGAACTCAGAAATCCAGTCCATGTACATCAATCAAGTTTGGAACTTTGAGGACTTGCCCGAGAGTATTGTACTCATTGTATGCAAGTGGATCTTTAAGAGAAAGATCAGTGCTGATGGACGGATCGATACTTATAAGGCAAGGTTGGTGGCAAAGGAATATCGTCAAAGGCAAGGAATTGACTATGACGAGACTTTCTCACCAGTTGCCATGATAAAGTCGATCAGAGTTCTACTTGCCATAGCTGTATACTACGATTGCAAGATCTGGCAGATGGATGTGAAGACTACCTTCCTCAACGGTAACCTTGAGGAAGAGGTGTATATGATACAAACAGAAGGTTTCACATCCAAGGAATCTCCAGATAAAGTGTGCAAGCTTTAAAAGTTTATTTATGGACTGAAGCAAGTTTTCCGAAACTGGAACATAAGATTTGACGAGGCTGTCAAATCTTATGACTTCATTAAGAATGACGATGAGCCTTGTGTGTACAAGAAGACTAGTGGGAGCGTAGTTACCTTCTTAGTTCTTTACGTAGACGATATACTATTCATTGGGAATGATGTAGCTATGATGTCATCGGTAAAGATCTAGCTGTCGAAAAACTTCTCCATGAAGGATTTGGGAGAAACATCCTACGTATTGGGAATACGGATATGGATCTATAGAGGTATATCAAAGAGGATGCTTGGAATGACCCAATCCTTGTACATAGATAGCATGGTCAAAATGTTTGACATGGAGAATTCTAAGAGAGGTCTCATACTGATGAGACATAGAATTAATCTCTCAAAAGAGCAGTCTCCTAAGACTACTGATGAGAGGGTATTCATGGATAAAGTACCATATGCCTCTGCCATAAGATCTATCATGTATGCCATGTTGTGTACACGGCCTGATGTGGCATATGCTTTAAGTGTTACGAGCATATTTTAAGCTGATCTAGACGAAGACCACTAGAAGGCAGTGAAATATATCCTTAAGTACTTAAGAAGAACTAACGATATGTTTCTTGCCTATAGAGGAGATGACTTGAAACTGCGAGGCTTTACTGACTTGAGTTTCCAATTAAATCCAGATGATAGTAAGTCTACATCTAGATTTGTGTTTACTTTGAACGGAGGGACAATATGCTGGAAGAGTTCCAAGCAAGCAACCATTGCAGATTCGACGACTGAAGCTGAGTACATTGCTACAGTTGAAGCCGCCAAGGAAGCAGTGTAGTTGAAAAAATTCATCACCGACCTCGGCGTAGATCTCAGTATCTCTGAACCTGTTCTACTGTTGTGTGACAACAATGGAGCCATTGTGCAAGTGAAAGAGCCGCGGTCTCATCAGAAATCGAAGCATATTCTGAGGCGCTTTCATCTTATCAGAGAGATCATATCCAGAAGAGATGTAGTGGTGGAAAGAGTTCTATTTGCCAATAATGTAGCAGATCCACTGATAAAGCCATTGTCTCAAAATGTGTTTGAGCATCACCTAGAGTCTATTGGATTAGTACATAAAGGTGATTGAATTTAGTCCAAGTGGGAGATCGTTAGTCTTAGGTGGCCTACAAGCCAATTTGACTATGTAAATCTCGTTCATTTATTAATATAAATGACATAATATTCAGTATGCGTAATTCATATTGTTATCGTCTCATAATGAAGTCCGTGAATATGTGCGATAGTGATCAGATTATGATGAGATTATATTAATGAGACTGATCACTTAAACACACATATTCTTAATAGTTCCTAGTCGGAGGATATCTGAGAAGGACATCGGATATCTAGTTAGACTAGTACAAATTACTCCTGCTTATACGATGAGGGTGACTGATCTCATAGTCGCTTGTATGGAGACACTATGGAGAATATGTAAGTGCTCATTAGAGAATGAGTTTACTGAATTGATTCGATTGAATCGTTGGATGGTATAGTACCTCAGTGTCAACTAGCTTGATTTTATTGTCGTAGTTGCGTGGATGGTCCTTGGACTTGAGACAGCAAGGACACCTTGTCGGTGGACTTCTGTGCTTTGACCTTGGTTTATGAATTTCTAACCACGGGATTCTAAACAGCCAAGGATCGGGTACAGCGGAATATTGTCGAAGGAAATTGAGTGTCAATAAGGAATCATTCGCACTCGGTACTTACGGAGAGAATACTCTAGGATGGATGTGCAGAAGTCCCTGGCCAGGGCGGACGATAATATCAGGAAAGGAGTTTTCTGATATTATATGGCAGCGTCCGCTCCAAGTGAGTCGACCGATTAGGATTTGACAGTACACCATACCCTGAGTTGACTTGAGAGCATTATAAGAATGAATGATTATATCCACGCGGTAACTATCGGTGAAAAGGTTCAAAGAGTGGGTTACTTAACCCCAATACCTTTCGGGTTCACGCGGTGTTGTTTGGCACCCAACGTGATCGGAGGTCCGATTGAATTTGATGTGCGACATTAATTCGATTGATTAATTAATTAATATGAATTATTAATTGATTAATCAGGCCAGTGAGGAGTCACCAGATTTATTGGGCTATTAACCGGACTGATTATTGGGCCTAGAGGGTCACACGCAAATGATTCTCAAGGCAATAGATAAATAAGTGGGTTTTATATAAATCAGAGACTTTTATGAAAAATCGCGCGGTTAATATAAAATGTAGCGAACGAGCTGAGCAGGCCAGACTGCTGCTCAACCTTAACCGCCCTCTCCTCTCTTCCCCTCTCTCTCTGGCGCCCCAGGCCGGATCCGCTCTCCGGGTCTGCTCTGCCGCTTCTCCGACTCCCGTTCGACGGGAAATCGTCCGCGCGTTGCGGCGATCGTTGCGGCGAACGGCGGAGACTTCGTGGGCTGCGAAGAACGAGGATATGTGAGGATATCCACCGCGAGGAGGATTGCGTGGACTTCGCTAAAGGCCGGGAGCTTGCGCGGCTAGCGGTGTCACCCCGACGGAGCCAATCAGTCGCAGATTCGAATTCGCCCGCGACAAGAACTGATTATCCGATAATCTGATTTTTAATTTTTCAAAACGGAAATCGGATCACAAATATTTTGTTCCGCTGCGTTTTGCGATCTGGAGAAACGGCCGAGAACCCAACAGGCTCTACCCCTTAGGGCGCCTCCCACTTCGCCGTCGCCAAGGGCCACAACGAGGTCTCCCCCTCTCTCCATCTCTCTGTGTATGTGTGTTTGTGGTTGATCGAGGCGGTTGTGCTTGTGGCCGGTTGATTTCGTTCTTCCTCTACTCCGTTCATTGTTGCCGGCACAAGTCGTAATGACGCCCTCGTAGCTCCACCTTCGCAATGCCGCCCGATCCATTCCTTCTTCCTTTGCTTCGGGATGTGCTCAGATCACCCGACCCATTCCCTCTTCCTTTGCTCTGGCATGGCTCAAATCTCTGCATGTGACGCCCCAACCTGTCCGTTGCCGCCTTGCCGGCGCAGGTCGTAAAGCTGCCCTCACAGCTTCGCCTTCGCCGTGGAACCCCAAACCCAGTCTGTTCTCTCTTCCTTTCCTCTTGGATGTGCTTAGATCCCAACACCTTTTTTGGTTTGATGGTTTGCTGCTGCTGTCAGGTTCTCCCAAGAGTTGTTCGACAACGAGCCAGTTAGATCGCTATGGTGGTTTTTGTGCTTGGTGATTCACGGGCGCAAGGCGAGGTTCCTCTGTGGATGTGAGTTCATCTCTCGTTTCTAGATTCATCAATTTCCCTTCATCAGTTTTAGTGGTGTTAGTTTCTGATTGTCTCAGCTAATCCTTGAGGAAGAAATAACAGATGGATCAAGTAAAAGTTGTTCAATTAACCTTGTAAGAAATTATTTGATTCACAATCAGGTTAGGCATCTCAATAACACATTGGTGCTTTGATAGGAAAGATAAAAATTATTCACGCTTCTCCTGCCCATCTTCATTGTTGTTTAGCAGCACTAGGCTGCTGGTTGAATCTTCTGTTGTCTAGAACTTCAATATTTGTATGTTGCCTGTGTAGTGAGTACAAGCCTTATAACTTGGACATGCGTATCTGAATTTTTTATGAGTGCTGAGAATTTTAAAATCTTGAGCAATATATAACAATTTAGAAGAAAAAAACTGATCGAAGATGCACTCATTTAATAGTTTAGAAGAAAAAACACATGTTTAGGAAAAATTAACATGATGTTTTGATTGGCTCTTAATTTTGAACTGATTAATAGTTGCCAAAAGAGATCTTGGCTAATCCTAGGCCCATTAAGCCTGATTCTGGTCTGATTCAGATTGTTTTTTGTTTTTGTTTCTGTCTTTAGGAGGGGATTGGATTCTCCCCAATAGTAGATTAGGATGGCTCCCCTAAACCACATCTATGTTAATGCTAGTGGCAAGGAAGACTTGGAAGGCGATAGATCAGGTCTCCATTTTTAACCTTCCTAGACTGCTATGTATTGCTCTTACTTGGCTATTTTGTGGTGTGGTCTATGTGCAAGTATATCTTGGTGATGATTTTTGAAATTGTCAATATCATGTGTACTTTCTATAAACAATAAAGTAATGTGCCTGCCTTCTTCTTCACTTTTAGATTACTGGCATCTGAAGACTGCAAAGGATTTCTTCCTCGTAAAATGGTCAATTCAAGGTATCGAATCCACAAGATTCTCTTCAATTTTTTGATCTAGGGAGCCTGAGTGGTGGCTCATTTTTATATTATTATGTTTATAATTTAATATTAAATGTTTGTGAATATATGATCCAGCAAACGTGGGTGGTGGCTCATTTATATATTATTATATCTTTGATTTAATGTTAAATCATTGTGATCCAGTGAGTCTGGGTGGTGGCTCATTTATATATTATTATATTTTTGATCTAATGTTAAATCTTTGTGATCTAGCGAGTCTAGATGGTGGCTCATTTATATATAATTATGTATTTATGCTTATTGCTTAATGCTAACCGTAAGGAATGAGTCTATTATTGACTTGTTTCAAAATATGAAAAATTGTCGTGTCCAATTGTAAGAAAAAACTTTTAATGAAGTATATCATTTTTATTGAAATGTATCATCTTATCACTTGCACTTTTACGTTTTAGCAAAATATTAGTGAAATAACTGATTTTTGATACAATTTTGTTATCATCAAAATATGGAGAGCCTAGCATCCTCGGTTCACCTTTGCTGCATAGTGGTTGGACAAAAAATTAGTATGAGTGACCTCACTGAACAAAATTTTTACATCCGCCACTGTCTTTGTCCTCTATAATTCTGCATGATCAACACATTCTAACAGGGAACAAGCTAATATAATATCTAAATCTGCCCCCATTGTTCTGAAAAAATATTGTTGAACTATAAGAGAAGAGTTTAGAACTTGGATTTGGCTAAACAGCCAATACTTAAAGATTGCACATGGAAAAAGGTAGGAACCATTCAACTTTAAGTCCAGATTAGGTCATCCTTAAGCTGTTCTCTCCACTTTTATATAACACAATTCAAGTTTTTGGACTGTAGTTCAAAGTGCCTACGCTATTGCAATTTTTAGTGGTTAAGGACTATTTTGCTATTGCAAGTTTTAGTGATTAAGGATTGTTTTTCAAGCCTTCTTCATGTCTTCTCTTCACCGCACCGCCCAGGCATCTTAATTTCCCTGAAATCACACATCTTGCTATTGTAGTTTTTAGTGATTAAGGCCTATTTCAGACTAGTTTCCCCAAATATACGGGAACCAAAGAGAAAAATCAGTCGTCATTGTTCTAGGTTAACTTGTCTAAACAATTTACTGGTATGATTTCTTTAATTTAACTTCTTATCAGTGCATTTATAATTTGTCTATCTATTTATTTGAATATTTGGAATTTTTAGTGTTGAATTTATCTGAACGTTTCAATTTCTTCAGAGTTAGGCGTAAGATCTAAATTGCATTGCAAAATATGATAAAGGGATTTTAGAAAGCTTCCTTCTGAAGTCAAGAATGCAATTTTTAGAAATTTCATAGTAATATATTCTTGTAACTTTTTTTTTGTAATTGAACACTATTTATAGTGCTTTCTAAGATTCGTATTTGTCTTATAATATGCAACAATATTTCACTTTATAATAGAGTGAAGAGATAGATAATCAAATTGTAAAAAGAAAATGGGCGATAAGCAACACAAGCATTGATGGAACTTCAAACATAAGCACATTATAATTATATTTTCATTTAAAGTATTATTTTTACATTATTTAACTTAACTATATTTTATTTCTTTGTGACAATATTTTGAAATTTTGACTTTGAGGAAGTAATTGAAAAGCTACCTTAGCTGAGAACAAGCATAGAAGTAAGTACAAGGAAATTACAAGCACAACTGAAGATGCAACAATATCAGATGGAGGTGATGGAGGGGGATGAGGAGGTGTGGGACAATGTTCAGATTGATTTTTGATGACTTAATTGATTTTCATTTCATCATATGATTGTATTGGATTTTTATTTTATCATGTGGCTATATTTGGGATGATGTTGAAATTGATTTCTGATTTTTTTTATGTTATTTGGAAGACTTTTTAACTTTTAGATGTTAATTGAATCGATAATGATTAGTGGTATATGTGTGTATTATGTAGCGTTGTATCTATGTTAAATAGATTTTCATATAGGTTATGAGGTTGTGAAATAAGTTGTAAAATATTAGAATATAATTTTAAATATATAATTTTTAAGCTAAAACATTTTGAGACGACTGATGATCGTCTTAAGTAATCATACGAATTTTTTTTGAAGTTGAGATTTGTCCCAAATAATCATAGGGAATGTTTTTGAGACAGTTAGTAGTCATCTCAAATAATAAATACAATTATTTGAAACAATTGATACTTATTTAAAAATAGATTCTGAAGTTTTTTGAGATAGACGTAATCGTCCCAAAATCTAAAGATAATTATTTGATATGGCTGGCTAGTCGTCTCAAATGTATAAATATTTTTTTGAAACAATTGTAGTTGTTGCAAAAGATAAAATAATTTATATATTTTTAGCTTAAAATATTTTTTTAGACAATTATATTTATCGTAAAAAATAAATTATTTCAAATAAATTATTTTTTATTTTTTGGGATGGCTATATCCGTCGCAAATAATGTTGTTTTGGAACAAAATATGTCGCCATCTCAAATATGTTTTTTGAGACAAATCCTAAATCCATCGTAAGTAATTAATATTTGAGACAAATCTGATAGTCCATTCCAAAAGAGATTATTTGCGACAGTTGCAACCGTCCTAGACTATTTCTGGTGGAGTTATTTGAGATGGCTCTAGCGACGATCATTAGCCGTCACAAAAAGTCTTTTGTGACGGATCTTCACTTTTTGAGACGACTTTTCAGTTGTTGCTCGTTGTCATTTTTCTTGTAGTGTTATAGCGTTACTTGAAGTGAAGTCCGAGAACGAAACTTCGATTAGCGTCATAATAATAATCAAAATGAATTTTAATTAATGTTATCAAGATAATCAAAATAGTTGCACAAAACATTAATCGAAGTCAAACTTAGATTAACTTGAATTAAAAATTTAAATGGTAATCGAATGCGAATATGAAGTATTAATCGATAGAGAATTTAAAATACTAATTAATAAGACTTATAAAGCTAATCCATAAGGAACTTTAAGTTTTTTATTGGAAGTGACTATGTCAACATTAATCAAAGTGAGACTTAGTCACATAATCGATAGAACACTTAGAAAAATTGATTCGATTAAAACAAAGAGTAATGTTTCGATTTGTGCTGAAATAATTTCAAGTTACTAAAAGTTTTAAAACTTAATCAAAGTTCTAATTAACTCTTTAATTGTAAAAGTTAGGAAACTCTGTAAGTGATTAAGTCACAGACTTTATGTAACTTATGACATAAACTGTATATAACTAAACTAACGAAACAAAGAGATTTATCTCATTTTCATATAAATAAAGTTCTGACATTTTTATAATGTGTTATCACCAAAACATGGAGAATATGAAAAATACAAATTATTCAACATATTTGTCTTTTTATGTTGTCATTACAACTCATTATTCATTGAGGTTAACATATAGCACTTGACTATAGTGGAGTCTTCTTTTCACTTCTCATATACAATTGTCTCTTTCAAAAATATATAATGTCGATTTAGGCGGGGCCTCAAGTCGGATCCAGCGATTCAAGTCAGATCAGTTTAGACAATCATATCTCATAGGTAATTTACTATCAAACAATCCAATCAGATCAGTTCAATGAACTTATTCACCAATGAACACCTACATATTCAACATAATTTCTCTGTACAAGTGACTATGAGATCAATCTTCCTCATCACATGAACTAGAATAACTTATACTAGTCTCACTAGATATCTGATGTCCTTCTTAAATATATTCTGATTAAAAATAATTAAAATTTTGTGTTTATAAATTGTTAGTCTCATTATTATGGTCTCATCGTAATCTGATAACTATTGCATACATTCACAAACTTCACTATGATACGAATGTAACATTGATGCGATTTACACATAATGAATATTTATTGATATTAAATAAATGAACAAGATTGTAACTATCGTTCATCTCGGATCCCACCTCCTTCGGCTAGCTACTACACCCACACTTATCTTCCTCACCCTGTCTAGACCAGACAATACACTTATTCAGTAGGCTTCTTGGCCATTGCAGTATCTAATGTTGCATACTTGTCCAGGCCGATTTTGTGTTCTATTTCAGTATGGATTGGCCCAGACCACTTCAACAGATCAATTTCTACTGCTCTATCAAATAATTGAAGGAGTGTTTGTATGCATATCTCTATAAATTATTGTGTTTATATAAATATACTCAACTCTCTCGTATTGTTATAAATATTCCTAACATCTTCATAAATATTATAATTATTCTTTTTATCAAAATGTTACAAATTTCAATCAAATATGTTGGAAAGATTTTGTAGATTCTAGTGAAGTTAAGAATATACAAATAAAATACGATAAAATTAGGGTGTACAACACAAAAATATTGGAAGTTTTTTAGCATACTCCATTAAATTTTAAGGTATTTGAGTGAATGTAATGCAACTTTGACAAATTTTTTAGTACGACAAATATTTTACAGAAATGATAAATACTTCGTAGGCATGACAAGTAATATTTGTCATACTTGAAAAGTAATTATCATCTCTCTATGTATATATGTAGATTTATAGGCATGATAAATATTTTGTAGACACGACAAATGCTTCATAGACATGACAAATAATATTTTCATGTCTACGAAATATTTTTTACGGATACGTATATTTGTTACGTTCAGAATCTTACATCCACATTTAATACTTGTTTGGTCCACCCGTTGAAATAATGGTCTAATCTATATACCTCTCATCTAGTTGTACCAATGACATTTTATTTTGCAAGATGATTAAGTTTACTGCATTGACATTTTATTACCGTTCTGTCGGATCCGTGACGTTGGACGGGTTGTCTAACCAGTAAACCAACCGAAGAGTCTCTATCGAACCGTTCACTTACCCCGCCGTTCTCTGGGGTCCATGACGTCGGACGGGTGGTCGGCCTAAGAAAGATTAGCAGCAAACAAGATGGTTCGTTACATCCGGTGATCGTGGACGTAAGATAGTCTTCCAGTTGTCTCGCTGTCTGCCGAAAGATGCATAAAGTAGATGGACTGTGAAGCACGCCTCCACTGGTTAGGTGGACGCCGGCCAGTGCTGATTAAGGATGTAAATGGACATTTATTTTTAATCAAAATTTAAAGATCATAAAAAGATATAGGTTAAAAGATAAAGATAAAGATATTTGTGTCCAAATAATTTAAGATAAGAATAAAGATACAATATCTTTTTCGGATCTGATTATTTGAATATTTGTTTATTTTCTTTCGCTCTTCTTATCTATTGATCAAATCTTATTTAAAACTGTTATTTCTAAATAAAATCTCTAATCGCATACTTAAATAATTATATATCTTGTTGTCCATACTATTCTTTTAACCTCTTTTCTCCGTCATTCACTAGTTTGCAAGATTCATTCTGACGTATCTCATGTGTTTATAATTAAATTTATAAAAAATAATAAAAATAAATTTATACATATATATATTTTGAAAGTAAGATTTCTTCTTTGTAAAAGCAATATAAGGCTAAGTTTATGTTCACACATAGTATTTTCTGATAATTTAACTTTTACATATTCGTTTTCGATATTTTTTTATAATTTGAAAAACTAAGAATACACGAAGATAAGAATACACATATTATTTATAGAATAAAGATAACAATAGAGTCACTATTTAACCTGATATATATCTGATGAGGCAGAATCCGATTCGGCCCATTATAACAAGTCCAAGTCCAGTTCAGCCCAACAGCAGCAGTGGAAGGCTTTCAGGAAGCCTTCGGCTCATCAGCGGCCCAACAGCCTTCGGCCCATAAGCAGCACAGTAGTCCTCGGCCCAGCAGGCTTTGGCCCATCAGCGGTCCAACTCCCTTCAACCCGATAGCCGTGTCCGGCCCACTCCGGTGGAGGACTAGGCACTATGGCGGTTTACCAGTAAGTCCGGAACATAGTCCTATATCGGCTGTCACCGTTAACCATCCTCTATCCTTCGTTATAAATACATCGCTATTTATTGCCAAAGGTATGTCTCCGAGACCCTCAAGGACTATAGTCCAAAAAACATTAAAGCTATTCTTTGCCTTCTGAATCGAATCATCTTCAGGAGCTAACTTAACCGTCGGAGGGGGTTCCTAAGGGCCGAAGCCCGGGACTCCTGCTGACCGGTTTCTTCTTCTTTCCCTCCTGCAGGGGCTCGGTTCGAATCATCGCCGACCTCCCCGAATCGGTCTCGGCCGCCGACTTCGGACTTCTCCCACCGGTCTCGACGCCGTGCGCCGGCTGCCCCTCGACCGAAGGAGCCTCGGCCCCACTCTTCGGATACAAGCCATCCTCCGACCGAGTCACTCTCGGCCTCGGACCCTCGGCTTCGCCTCTGCCTCCGTCGCCTTCTGGATCCCTGTCGGGCCTCTTTTATCGATCCGACCTAGCTCTGGATCCCAAAAACTTCGGATTCCAGCTTCGGAATCCGGTCATGATAGCTTCGGCTACATCACGTGGCGCCGTCTGTGGGAAACAAACAAACAAGTCATGTCTCAACGACCTATAACCCGACGATCCGGTCAGAGCGAAGCAGAGATACGAGAGGCCTCCGCGCAGCCCCCTCATTCTGAAGGCGCCCCGTCTGCTCCTCCACAAAGCGCGGCTCTGCCTGTCATACCAGAGTCCCTCGCTATTAAAGACAACCGGGTGGAGGAGCTCCAGCAGCAAATGGCAACGCTAGCCGCCACCGTGACTTCTCTGGCGCTCCTGCCAGACGTAGTATCTGCCATCATCCAGCACATAGGGGTACTGAGCCAGCTCCCCCGCCAGACACCACCTCCTCTCTTTTGCCCTATTCGAAACGAGAGATTTCGGCCAACGTCTCCGCACGTCTTTTCCGACGAAGCCGTTACGGTGAACAGCGAGCCCTCGGCATCGCCTGCCCTTCCAGCGGCTCGACTACAACTTACGAATCAAGAACCTTCACGCATGCGATATCGAAAGGAAAGGGACCGAGGCAAGCGACGGGATCCCCAGCCGCGGCACCTACCGTTACCTGCTCCCCCTTCCCAAATGCTTACGGAGATGAAGCATATGCTCCGGCAGCCTCAGCGTCTCAAAACTGATCCTCGCCGAAGGGACCCTAGCAGATATTGTGAATACCATCAGGAAACCGGCCATTCGACTGACGAATGCCGGCACCTTCGGGAGGAGATAGATCGCCTCATCAGGGGGGGCCAACTGCCAACATATCGGTGAAGACAGCCTCAACAGGGGCGTAACTGGAAGCTCTTGTAGCAGCAAAGCAACGTCCACCCTCGGACAAGGAAATCTCGTCTCAGCCGAAACCGTGCTTCGAAGATGAGCAAAGGGGGTGATAAGGGAGGTAGTCCAACAAGGGGCCTATCGATTGGAAACCCCTTTAGGAGAACCTCTCCATCATACCTAGAACATGGAGCGCCTTCGGCACTGCTTCCTGTAAATTATTTCCCTCGGAGATCAGCCAGCAGACATGAATACAATTTTTTCTGTTCGAAAATTTCATGTTCGGCATGGTTTTTCTAAGTCCGCAGGTACCCTGATCCGAGGATGGCTTCGGCCATGTATAGCGGATCGGGAAGCGGCAAGGTATATTTTTAAGCCCGCAAATAACTCGAAACCGGGAGTGGCTTCGGCCATGCAAACCGTATCGGGAAGCGGTATGGTTTTTCTAAGCCCGCAGGTACCCTGGTCCGAGGATGGCTACGGCCATGTATACCGGATCAGGAAGCGGCATGGTATATTTTTAAGCCCGCAAATAACCCGAAACCGGAAGTGGCTTCGGCCATGCAAACCGTATCGGGAAGCGGCATGGTTTTTCTAAGCCCGCAGGTACCCTGGTCCGAGGATGGCTTCGGCTATGTATACCGGATCGGGAAGCGGCAAGGTATATTTTTAAGCCCGCAAATAACCCGAAACCGGGAGTGGCTTCGGCCATGCAAACCGTATCGGGAGCGGCATGGTATTCTAAGTCCGTGTAAACCGTACCGGGAGTGGCTTCGGCCATGCAAACCGTATCGGGAGCGGCATGGTATTCTAAGTCCGTGTAAACCGTACCGGGAGTGGCTTCGGCCATGCAAACCGTATCGGGAGCGGCATAGTGTTCTAAGTCCGTGTAAAGCGTACCGGGAGTGGCTTCGGCCATGCAAACCGTATCGGGAGCGGCATGGTATTCTAAGTCCGTGTAAACCGTACCGGGAGTGGCTTCGGCCATACAAACCGTATCGGGAGCGGCATGGTATTCTAAGTCCGTGTAAACCGTACCGGGAGTGGCTTCGGCCATGCAAACCATATCGGGAGCGACATGGTGTTCTAAGTCCGTGTAAACCGTACCGGGAGTGGCTTCGGCCATGCAAACCGTATCGGGAGCGGCATGGTATTCTAAATCCGTGTAAACCGTACCGGGAGTGGCTTCGGCCATGCAAACCGTATCGGGAGCGGCATGTTATTCTAAGTCCGTGTAAACCGTACCGGGAGTGGCTTCGGCCATGCAAACCGTATCGGGAGCGGCATGGTATTCTAAGTCCGTGTAAACCGTACCAGGAGTGGCTTCGTCCATGCAAACCGTATCGGGAGCGGCATGGTGTTCTAAGTCCGTGTAAACCGTACCGGGAGTGGCTTCGGCCATACAAACCGTATCGGGAGCGGCATGGTATTCTAAGTCCGTGTAAGCCGTACCGGGAGTGGCTTCGGCCATGCAAACCGTATCGGGAGCAGCATGGTATTCTAAGTCCGTGTAAACCGTACCGGGAGTGGCTTCGGCCATGCAAACCATATCGGGAGCGGCATGGTGTTCTAAGTCCGTGTAAACCGTACCGGGAGTGGCTTCGGCCATGCAAACCGTATCGGGAGCGGCATGGTATTCTAAGTCCGTGTAAACCGTACCGGGAGTGGCTTTGGCCATGCAAACCGTATCGGGAGCGGCATGGTGTTCTAAGTCCGTGTAAACCGTACCGGGAGTGGCTTCGGCCATGCAAACCGTATCGAGAGCGGCATACCGCATAAACCCGGCCGGGAGTGGCTTTGGCCACACAGACCGCGTCGGGGGCGGCAAGATGTCCCCTCAGATCATATAAACCACGTTAGTAAAGGCCCCGGCCGTATACTATCGGTGGCAATATTTTATCAACTTCCTATCCGAACCTACATCGGGTCTCGGCCTTGTGAGCTGCAGCAAAAACGACAGGATCTCGGATTTCTGAAAAACCAGATCCGGTCGATCATGCACAAACACCAAGGTAAAGCCAAAAACACTTCTTGTATTCACAATGAAGTACAAAACCGGCCTTCCACCTAGCCGCAGGCTTACATAAGAAGAAAAATAAAAACCAGAGCAGGCCCCCGCGCTAGTTCTCGGCGATCCCCTCCACTTCAACTGGGCTTCGGCCAGGAGATGGGGAGGGAGAATCGACTACCTGCACGGCCTCAGAGGGGGTGGCTTCGACAGGGACCTCCTCGACCGGAACGACCTCGTCGTCTTCTGCCAAGGCCGTAGCCCTCTCGGCCGAGAGCCCCTTCCACCAGGATAGGAGTTCCTCACCTTCCTCATCCGTCGGCAGAGCGATCCCGGTGAAGTCCACATCTGGACAAGCCTTCTGGGCGGCGGCTAGCCCGATGTAGAAGACCGAGGAGGCCGCTAGGAGCTGGGCCTGGACTATCTCCTCGGCATAGTCCGGGCCGGCCTTGTAGTCGGCCACCGCCAAATCCACCGCCTCCTCCAGCTCCTGTTTCAGAGCCGACATCTCTTCGGCATGGCGACGGTTTTCCGAAGCCCGCCGGGCGTCCTTGTCCTGGATCTGAGCCTTAAGGGCCCGGTTCTCAGCCTGGGCCGCAGCAAGCTCCCGCTCGGCCTTCTCCTTCTCCCGCTCGGCCTTCGTCTTGGCCTCGGAAGAAGCTCGGGCCTCTGCTGCCCGCTCCTCCAGCTGCGCCCGCATCCGGGCGTTCGTGGCTACGAGCCCGTCGACGATGGGCTCGATATCACGCCCCGCTGAAGGGTCCTGGCCCGAACCTGCCGAGGCCGACGCCCTCTCGGCCTCCAGGAGTTGATCTCGGAGGAGCTCCTGATGACGAATCAGGACGCTGCCCGAGACCGCAGCCTGCGGCCGAAAGAAGATAAGGGTCAGCAAACTCAAAATGAGCTAAAGAAAAGCTAGATCGGAGCATACTAAGAAACTCCTTACCTGGATCGCCAGTCGGGCGCTGATCATCGCCAGGTCGATGATCGAGTGATCCTTCAGCTCCTCCAGAGCTGAAGGGAGAGTGAGGCCACGGACCAGACGCAGGTACGTCTGTGAATCCTCTATGCTCTCATCTCTGTAGACCCCCAGCTCGGGGACCCACAGCTCGCGCTCTTGCGCGTGAGGCGCCTGCGACCCGGCGCCTTCGTGCTCTGCCCCCGCCATTGCGGTCGGAGGAGAGTCGCCCCTCGGCGCCTCGGGGGACGCCAGCCTTGCAGCCCTTCGGGCTCCGGCGGTTCTCCTAACCAAGGGGCGGGCTCTTCCTCTTCGGGCTCCTTCGCCCGGGGCCGCTTCGACAATCGAACGCCCCTTAAGGCGGCCGACTTAGTTTTCCGCTCCCTCTCGAGAGCGGCGGCGGCAGCACGGCTCTCGGAGGAGGCCGCGGTCATCGTAACCCCGGCTCGGGCCCTCGGGGCCACTGTGCCTCGTCCAGATCCGCCTGCCGCCTGCGAGGGTGATGGCTGACCTCGGCCGTGTTGCTGGGCTATCCGGCTCAGAAGGTCCTGGATCCCAGACATCGCTACGAACAAGAGAAATGTTAGAAACAAATAACACAACAGCTGCAACTCAAAATCGACTTACCCTCGGCCGAAGCTTCGACAACCTCGCCGGCCGCTTCAGCAACCTCGGCGGCCGGAGGAGCTTCGGCCGGAGGAGCGGCCCCAGCGTTTCCTTCGCTATCCCGCGGAGCCTCCCCGAGAGGAAGGTAGGGGAAGGCCCGCTCCGGATCACACCTCGGGTCCGGCCATACCCCGGCACCCACAAACAGCTCCGGCTTGCTGAAGAGCCCCCAGATATCATACGGAGCCGCGGCCTCGATGTGGCCCACGAGGGTGCTCTGGATGGAATTCAGGATGGGAGGATCGGAAAGGCCTGCGGCCAGCGGTGCCCATTCGGTAGGAAAGGGCCACACGCTCTTCTCGTTCTCCGGCAGAGAAACGAAGATAAAATTCCTCTTCCAGCCGTGAATGGACGAGGGCTTCCCGGAAAAAATGCTTCGGCCGATACGATGGACGAAGCAATACCACTCGGATCTCTCCTGCCTTTGGATTTTGAAGAGGTAGCGGAAAATGTTGACCGAGGGAACAGTTTGCATGCGGGCGAATACAGCCAAGAAGGCATAGACTGTGCGCCAAGAATTGTGGAAGAATTGGGACGGGGCCAGCCCATAGAAACAAAGGAGGTTGACGACGAAGGTAGAGAGAGGAAGACGAAAGCCCGCCCGGAAGCTTTCTTCATAGATAGAAAAAGTACTCGGGCGAGGAGTGTTGGCCCTGGTGTTGGAGCCAGGCCGATAGGGGGTCATCCACGAAGGAAGTTGATAATAAGAAGCGATGTAGCTAACCGCTTCATCCGAAAGGGCGCAGGCTGCTTCCGAGGCAGTCTCGGGACGACGACGTCCCGAGGTGGAAGCCTGGCCCGGGGTATGAACCTCCTCGGACCCTTCAGCACCAGAGGCCTCGGCCTCTCCGGACATCGCAGAAGCGAGGGAGTCCAGAGTAAGAGGGGATGACAGAGAAGACTTGGGGGAATGAGATTGAGTATACTCCTCGTCTGAAGGAGTAATCCCGCTCGAAGGAGAACTGCGGGGCATAAGGTCGCGGGGATGGAGAAAGGAGATCGAGGCTTACTCTCAAAAGGGAAAAGATCTCTCCTGGATCAAGCGCAGCCTCTCAAGCCACTAAACTCCACCAGCAAACGCCCCGAGAGATGGAAATCTTCCTGCGATGGCCGGCGAACTCGGACGACGCCTTCAGAGGGCTAGCCTTTCGCCGGAGAGGAAGGGAAGCTCGGATGATCGCAGAGGGACGCAGGCACGGAAGCAAGAAGAAGAACAGTGCTCTGCGAGGGGTTCCTATTTATAGGCATCATTCGAAGCCCTTCCCGCCGAAGCCGACGGCTGAGATCTTCCACGTCGTCTCACTGCTCCTCTCGGATGCCCGCCACGTATACTGTCCTTCGGCAATAATGGTGGGCAGACTCCGGGAATTAAAACAGAACGATCAACGGCCGAAAGCGCTCCGACCTTTCGGCTGATCACTCGGATGCCCGCCACGTGTCCCGATCCGCGTGCCGGAGAAGGAAGCGGCGGCAATCCGAGCGGAACCTCGGGCAGAGAGCCGAAGCGACCGGATCTTTTTGTGTTTTTGACGGGGCGACCGGATGCGCGACGCGTGTCCTGTGCTTTTTCGCGAGGCGACCGTTCTGAACGGGAAAAGCGACGCCCGTCCCGTCCATTTAATGAAGCCTGACACAAGTCGGGAGGCTCGGCCCTTCGCCCTCAGAGGCAAAGGCCTTCGTCGCCATCCCGAATGAAGACGAAGTAGCTGATTAACCCTCGGTCGACCGAGGGCACCCTCTTCTCAAGAAAAAGAACAGAAGGTTTCGGGTAAAACACCCGTTACGCTATTTCTCAAACAAGCTTCGGGCTGTACTCTCGCCATCTCAAAAATGAGGAAGACAAGAGTGAGGGGCTATGTGATGAGGCAGAATCCGATTTGGCCCATTAAAACAAGTCCAAGCCCAGTTCAGCCCAGCAGCAGCAGTGGAAGGCTTTCAGGAAGCCTTCGGCCCATCAGCGGCCCAACAGCCTTCGGCCCATAAGCGGCACAGTAGCCCTCGGCCCAGCAGGCTTTGGCCCATCAGCGGCCCAACTCCCTTCGGCCCGATAGCCGTGTCCGGCCCACTCCGGTGGAGGACTAGGCACTATGGCGGTTTACCAGTAAGCCCGGAACATAGTCCTATATCGGCTGTCACCGTTAACCATCCTCTATCCTTCGTTATAAATACATCACTATTTATTGCCAAAGGTATGTCTCCGAGACCCTCAAGGACTATAGTCCAAAAAGCATTAAAGTTATTCTTTGCCTTCTGAATCGAATCATCTTCAGGAGCTAACTTGACCGTCGGAGGGGGTTCTTAAGGGCCGAAGCCCGGGACTCCTGCTGACCGGTTTCTTCTTCTTTCCCTCCTGCAGGGGCTCGGTTCGAATCATCGCCGACCTCTCCGAATCGGTCTCGGCCGCCGACCTCGGACTTCTCCCACCGGTCTCGACGCCGTGCGCCGGCTGCTCCTCGACCGAAGGAGCCTCGGCCCCACTCTTCGGATACAAGCCAACCTCCGACCGAGCCACTCTCGGCCTCGGACCCTCGGCTTCGCCTCTACCTCCGTCGCCTTCTGGATCCCTGTCGGGCCTCTTTTATCGATCCGACCCAGCTCTGGATCCCAAAAACTTCGGATTCCAGCTTCGGAATCCGGTCGTGATAGCTTCGGCTACATCAATATCTTTTTTCTTCCCCAGTGGTGACCGCTGAGAATGGGTCCTTCTCCGCATATTAGCCAAGATAAAATCGTCTACGTCTTTGAATATATATATGTATGTGATTTAGCTTCCGTTGGTGTCGACATAAAGAAGTTATTATAAAAGTGTCCATCTTCAAAAAGAAAATGTTGAATAGTAAAATAATTTAAAAAGTTTCAATTATCCCCATCCATCAAAATACTGTGAACTTTAATTAAATATGTCAAAAAGTTTTTATAAATCCTGACAAAGTCAAAGGCCCATATACAAAATTCTAGTGAGTTTAAGAGAGTACATGGAACACGTTAGTGAGTTTAAGGGTATACGTACAAATCCTTTGATTTGATTTCACAGCTATTTTGACATATAGAGGTACAAGTAGCTGTAACCTTTCTGAAAATTTTAAAAATATTTATAGTACTATGTGGGAATTAGCTAGTACATACATAAAATATAACAGTTTACATGACTATATATACAAAAATTCTTAAAAATTTTATAATAATAATAATACTAATAATAGTACATCTGAATTAGCTCTCTCTCTCTATATCTTTTTAAATGGCTATTCCCAGCCCACGTGCACACACGGATGATATCATCTCGTATAATCCCTTTCAGTGCGGATCCTTTCAGTGACGCTGACCTAGAGCGGCGGCGCCCCCCTTGCAAATCGGATAAGGGGCAACCTTTGCGTCCCGTGTTTGGATTCCTCTTCCCGCATTTATATTAGGTGTCCACGGTTGAATAGATAGGGGCCGCTGTCCATGGTTAGGCAGGTGTCCACGGTTGAATGGACAGGGGCTGCTGTCCATGGTTAGTCTGTGGCGGATCCAGTATTAATTTAATCGGGTCTTCGAATTTCATTGAATTTTTTTAAATCTATTGATTCAACACAAAGTAACTTAGTTGGGGATCTTACTGACCCAATTTAAAAATTTATTGATCCAACCCAAAATTTTATATGACATAACTCAAAATTCTACTGACTTGGCCATACTTATGCGAGTGACCCTACTAGATAAAACTTCTGCGTCTGTCACTGTGGTCAGCGCCGTGCTTGTGACATGCTCCTCAGCCATCAAGCATATGCCTGCGTGTGTCAAATTATTTATGGAATTATGGAGAGTATCAATCTGACCCTTGCCATTGGGAGTCATCAGAGTGATTAGGTTAGGGGGACTGTAGGTTATGTGCTTGGAAAACTCCCCTAGAATCCTTGGTAGCTTCCTTTGGGAGTTGGGAGTGGGGGGTCTCTTCGTGGACAATAATGCATCATCCTTTGTCACTGTCACGTATGAGTATTGCTTGGTGCTGTAGTTCGAGCACGATTGAAATGGCCATCGAAATGGAAGGTGGTATTGATATTAAAAAGTTTTCTTCTGCGACAATTGACGTGCTGACTGGCTGTGTGTGAGTTTGACGTCGGCACCCATGTAATTACTATACAAGACAGTCAAAGTGGATATAGATCCGTTAACAGACTCATTTAAATGGTTAGTTTTAAATCTGCAGGGTATTGCCCTTTAGTCGATAACATTTCTATCTTTATATGCTACATAAATTTGTGCAGGTCGATTTTAGGATCTGTCACGTAAACCACAAATACGGAGTGCGCGGCCAGGTTCTTAATCATGGACTCTGGTACCACGTTACAAACTACAAAACTCAGATGTTAAGTTTGAAAGGGCCCAAAATCATAAGCACTAGTCACAACTGAAATTAATCGATGTAAGACTATTATATAGCCGCTCCAACACTTCTCGATCCATTTTTGACATGTAATTAGAAGTCCGAAGTTCTTTTCTGTTATTTTTAGCAAAATCAGAAAATATATATTGCTCGTAAGATATAAAATAATCTCGAGAATTTTATGACCAACTTAGAAAACATTGTAAAGTCTGATAGTAAGTAAAATATGTACAATTATGTAAACATTTAACTATCGTTGCATTAAAAAAATGCCATCCAAATGAAAAATAAAGTTAGATCCAAGATAACTCTAATCAACCTTTGTATTTCCAATAAGCAACTACACAAGTTTAAAAAAGTAGCCAGTTTATTGAAATTAGAATCGCGAAAGGCCATTTCTATCGGAATCCCAAACCTTTAGAATTCCGCATAACTTGGGTAGGTATCCAAAACTACAAAAATTTGTGGAAGACCAGAACCCCAAATTAACTTGAAAATGAGGAAATTATTTTGGCTACTGACGTCGCTCCTTGCAACGGCGGTGTCCCCTGTGCGACAGATCCGCCGTGCATGTGTTGTTCAAAACTTTCGTCTACCTTCCTAAAAATCGGATCCGAATCTTCTTCATCAGTGGAAAAGGACAGAGAGAGCCGAGAGAAGGATCTGTGTGTTTGGGGATAAGCGAGAGAAGAAAGAGATCAGGGATGGCTTACGGTCTGAGCCAGTTCTTGTGTGAACGGGTCGAATTCGATGCAGATCTAAAGTAGATCCCATAACTGTATCTATTAAACTATTGATTTAAAAATACTATTTGTTATTGTCCTATAGACTAACAATCGATCGGATAATGGTATCTTAACATACTATATGTATTCGGTCAGAAAAAAAATATATCTATTATCTTAACCTATTATACGTATCCGTTTAAAAGGACTATCTATTAACTGACTTATAATTTAACAGACGGTCGGATAATGAGACTATTGGTTGCTATTTGCATCCCGATTTATAATTAACACGAACTGGGTGACTAACCCTACAACTACTTAATCCCTTTTAGCCGTTGCTCCATTGCAAGGTTTGCGATCTGGATCATCAAGACGTGTTTATGATGGTTAAATCCAATGTCAACTATCAGAAGGATCCATCAAATCGCACGGACCCTTTGCTTTGCCTGCAAGTGAGAGAAGGGTGAAGTGATCCTGGTCAGATCACGTACGTGGGTGGTTCCCCTTCCCTTGGAGTCATTGGCTTCCTTCCCACATCACCTTTTCATTAGCTTCTGGATGCATAGCCTCTTGCCACGAAAGAGAGAATCTCCACTCTTCATGATTAATTAACCTATATACTTTTAACCAGAGACCCAAGAATCTCAACCAATGATCAGATCTTTCTTTCTTTTCTTTACTGGTAGCGTTCTTGGTGTTGGTTTGGTGTAGAGATTAAGAAAGGTGCCCTCCTTGTGGCCGCAATTCCAATCCGTTTGGATTAGTCACATATGCAGCATTAATTAGGGTAAAAACCACCACATAATGACAGGAGGGAGGAGTCCATCCCTTTCCCAGTCCTAGCCACCACACCCGCAACGACTCCGAAGAAGAAGAAGAAGAAGAGGATAAGCACAGACGTCTGCATTCCCCACCCCTTTTCATATAATAAATAAAAGAAACATGATATTTGTAAAAAGAAGAGACCCAAAATCAAAGAAAAGGATGACACCAAAGGAAGCAGCAAACTACAAGCTAAAGTACAAGGGGCAATAGATAATTGCCAACCCCATACACATGCCGACGTCATCCGCATGTTTTGTTAACTCCCCCCCTTCATCACCCCCCACCGGTCACCACTCTTTCTTTGTCGGGTCTCTCCCCTTTTTCCCCCTTGGTATTGTTTTTTTATTCCCTAAATACCCCCCGGATTCAAATTTTGAAACCTCTTTGGGTTCCCGGAATCTCCACAACGGTCCATTTCATCTTGGGCAGGCAGAGAAAACCGCAGAGAAGAGAGAGAGGGATTCAAATGTGTCCAGCCAAGTACGAGTGTGATCCGAAGGACCAGGTCCACACAAGCCATCACCAGCACGTTGCCGGAACTACCCCTACCATATGACTCGTCCGAGGACTTCTTCTTCCAACTTTTCCAATCTCGACGCCTCGCCTCGTTAATGAGCTGGTGTTGTGCTGGTGGGCCATGAGATCATGATCCCTTCCTTTATCCAAGATCAGACGGGCCTGCTGAAACCATGGTGTGAAGACTAGTTTCCTAATAAGTAAGTTCTAGACGACGGGGGAACGACGACTGTTGACCTTTCGCCTTTGGGCTAGTTGGGTCAAACCGGTCCGACCGGGAGAAACCGTGTGCATTGTCCACCTTCGCATTTGCCTGTCCCGAAGGCCACGAAATCGACCGGACATGTCCGCCATTAACAGAATCCGGAGGGTAGTTCCGGAAACTTGCAGCCTCATAGCTGATTTATAAAGCGAAAAGGGAATCGGATTGAGAGAGAGAGAAGAGGGGGAGCCTAAGCCTAACGTTTAGCACAACACAGCCAGAGGAGATCAGAAACAGAGGACACGAAAAGTGGGGGAGATGGAGATTATGAAATCGTATGGTGGCGACGAAGAAGTTGTGCTCCTGGTTGCGGAGGATGATCCTTGTTCTTCCTATTTCCCTTCTTCTTCTTCTTCTTCATCCTCCATGTACCTGTGTAGAATATGCCACGAAGAAGAGGAAGAGAGCTCCACGACCATGGAGGACCCCTGTGCGTGCTCTGGGACTCTCAAGGTGAAGAAACGGTCAAGAAATCCTTCTCTTCTCTTTTTTTTTTTTTCCTATGGTTTCCATAGCTGTTGCATCCTCAGCTCTGTCATCTTCTTGGATTTCCCTTTCTCTCTGAGCCTTTTCCTTTTTTATTTTTTTGGGCAATCTGAGATTGACCCACTTGCTGTAATGATCTGAATCCCTGTGTTCATTCATCTTGCAGTATGCCCACAGGGGATGCATACAGAGGTGGTGTGACGAGAAAGGGAGCACGACTTGTGAGATATGCCTCCAGGTTCGTATGGAAAAGTGGCAGCGTCGCAAAAACTTGTGCTTTCCTTTCTTTCTTACATATGAAATTGCTGGATTCCTAAGTTAGTATTTTATTTTCCCCTGCGTCTCTGGTCTCGACGACGCCTCCGCTTTCCTTCTGATCGGTAAGCCGGTGGTGGTAGTAGCAATCCAGTCCCTCTGTTGTTCGTTTCCTCTGTATCTGCTATTCCGGTTTGGCATCAACAGGATGGTTTAAAGTATATATGCGTCCATTAGCTTTCTTTTGAGCACTCTCTCTCTCTCTCTCTATTTCTGCTCACCTACCGACTTCTCTCGCTAAGAAATATTTGTCATCTCCTTCTGAAAGCATCTACTTGGTAAGAAAGTTGGATCTCCCAACACTGCAAGTGGGATTTTTAGCTATTCACCGGAACGAGGGAGAATTGCACGTTTTAATAGCTGTGTCACAACGCATAAATAGCAGGTTTTTAAATTTTCTCCTCATCAGTTGTTAGTCTTTGCTTCTGCATCTTCCTTGTTGGAAAGCTCAACCAATAGAAAGCACCCCAATAACAGGATTATTCCGTCTATTTGTGTAGTTCCAAAGTAGCCATGTAGACGCCCCCATCCTCGCTCCTGTAATCCATGAGACTGTTTATTTCCTTAGTGAAACCAGACAACGTGATCACATACGCAGACGGGGGGTGCCCTTCTAGTTTCGTTTTATTTGGCTGGCCTTGGAATTAAGTGGGGTTCGTGCCTTTGCTTGTTCCATCAATTCTTAAGACCTTCTTCGTCCTAAGCATGGGTTTCTCTGAACCGGGTCTTGACAACAGTTCTCCTTGTCCCCTCCCATCTGTCTGTCATATATTCTGGTCTCTACGGTTTTTTTTTTTTAATGAGTAGCAAATACCAGTTAGGCACAGAGTTGGGTACCATTTTTGTTCTTACGGCAGTTTGACTACCCGTTTTTGTTCCTATTTGCTTCCATTTCGTGCTTCACCAAATGGTCTAAATATTTTTTTAATCTTCGGTTCTATTTCTCATATGTATTTTTTGCTGGTTCTGAGCCCGTCTTACCAGCTACCAGTGACTAGTTTACTGACCAATAAGCAAATCCTTTACAGAAATTCGAACCCGGTTATACGGTACCCGTCAAGAAGGCGCTGGTCGAGGTGGGGGTGACAATAAGGTGCTTTCCCTTTTGTTATAGCATGCAGCAGCTGATGAAACAACAAAAAATAAGTTGGAATCCCTTCATTTCTTCCTTCTTATGAACTCATACTCTGCAACAGGGGGAGTCTGGAGGTCCCCAGGCAAAACTACGAGCCGAACCGGGGGACTGAGGACGACGACGAAGCCGATTACGCCGAATGCTCGCCGGCGTCTGAGAGGAGCGCTACTTGCTGGCGGTCTGTGGCCGTAACCGTGAGTTTTATCTCATCCGAAACATTTCAACTGCATACGTCATAGTTCTAAGCCACTAATAACTAAGCTGCTCCGTGTACGATCGGTGCAGTTCACAATCGTATTGCTGCTGCGGCACTTCATCTCTGTGATCACAGTTGGAGCTGACCATTACGCCTTCACCCTGTTCACCGTAAGCACTTGCCCTCTGGACGCTTAGATAAATCTAACGGCGTTACCATTCATGAATGAGACAGGATCTTGGGGTGTTCTGGTCTTGCGCTTATTTGTTGTTTGGTTTGTTGCTGCTGTTGTCATGCAGGTGTTCCTCCTAAGGGCAAGTGGAATACTGTTGCCATTCTACGTGATAATGTGCGCCATCAAGGGCATGCAGCAGGTGCAGAGGCTGCAGCTGCAGCAGCAACTCCATGTCAGTACCTTAAAAAACCCACTTCATCTTCTAGTACGAAGTAGTGTCCTACACCATTAACGGGGAACCCCCATTACACTATTAGTAATTGGCATTTAGTACACTCTACCTTCTATATTGAAGGATCCTTCAACTTAATTTGTTATCGAACTCTGCGTATTGCACGCCATATGAAACATGAGGCCCTTTATATTAACCAAAAAAACCCTCGTCGAAACAATAGGATATCATATTTGGTGACGAGTCAATTTGGGTCAACCTCATATACTTCAAACTGACCAGATTTTTTTTTTTTTTTGAGTTAAGGGGTTGTTTGTTTTGCAATGTAAAACTTTGTAAATCAGCAGTTTCAAAATCACTGGTTTCAAAATAAGTGAATTTATTTTGTTTTAGAATCATGAAATATTTGTTTGGTTGTTTGTAAAATAAAACAAGATGGACGCTTCAATTTTTTTGTTTTAATTTACAATAAGTCTTTGCCGTAAATCAAAACAAGAGAATTAGACTGTCAAGTAGGCAAACAAGGTCCAGACAGAATTTTATTTTACATTATTTTACATCATTCCAAACAACTGAAAATATTGTAAAATAAAATAATTGTTTCAAATTACGTTCTTTTATGTTAAAGCAAACAACCCTTAGGTCGATAAACTCTTTTTAATGACCAAGCTGATTCTGTAATGATCCCTAACATGTCATCACTTACCAAAATAAAGGGGTAAGTGAACTAGAACGGCAGTTCTTGTTCTCAGTGTGTGATTTATCGCCTGTTAATGCTTTCGTGCCTTTGGATCAGGTAACCGGTGGTTCGCACGCGCAAGTAGCCGAGCCAGGAGATGAAGTGTTGCATCAGCATGTGATACAGATCCAATCATGACCACCGAGGGAGACAGACGTACATATATTCACAACCCAAGTATCACCAAGCATAGGAAGTGAAATAGCTACTAATACTCTAGCTACCTCACCTGAGCTATTTTTTTCGCTCAGGGCATTCTCTACATGTAAAGCTACACGAGTGGAGTAAATAAGCAATTCAAGTCTCTCTATTGTTTGTTCCACTTTCTTTTATCAAGTAAATAAGCAATTCAACTCAAGTAAATAAGCAGGCACGAAAGCTATACCATGTTTCTTTCATTTTTTACTTCGCTTCTTTCAAACGTACCGTACCTCTCTTGTCAATGGTTGGATCTGAGACAATTCAGTCGAACCGGCCAAGTCCCCATGAGAAAGGACAAGTAACATGGTCGTGTTAAAAAACCCACACGCATGATAGGAATTAGGAGCAAGGAAATCCAGTGCTGAAGATCTCATTTCCCGTTGGCGAACAATTGTTCAAATTAAGATGCACTTCACCTCAGCACCAGCTGGTGTAAGCTCAACTTTCACATTATCAAATGTAAGTTGACTAGTTAAGGGGGGATGTCCTCCTCTATGATTTCATTTGAATAAAGACCTTGCCCGAAACATGGCCGCCTCTTTAGAACACCTTAAGTTCGTCAACGTATACCAACAAAGTGCTAAAGCATACTAGTGTGTTCAGAACTCTAGCCCATCCAGCTTCTAGATGATATGGACCCATGGTTTGTCATGGACTAGTCCTTCCCATCCTGTCAAAATTGGAGAAATGCCATAGCTCAGCCATCCAAAGATGATGGAATCAAGCAGACAAAGATATGGACCACATTCCTGTACCAAGGCAGCTGTCCACATCCGAGTGAAATTTTGCCACGCTAGCCACGTCGCAAGTTGCAGAAAGAAAGAAATGAATTAGCCAAAAATTTCACCAGCATACTCCAGCTTTTTGAAACTAGGTTTCAATTTTGCCAAACTTGCACTATTCGATATAATTAATCCAAGAAGCCTGTTCCAAGCTAAGCCCTTTAGAGTAGCAGCGTATGACAAGCCACCTTGGTGGCTGGCATATCCAGTGGCGGATTCAATATTGATCCAGTGGGGTCCTAGGACTCCACTGGATTTTGCCAAGTTTATTAGTCCAATCTAATATAGTATAGTTCGGGACCTCATGACCCAACCCAAGATCCTATTGATCTAACTCAGGATCCTATATAACTCAATCTAAGACCTTACTAACCCAATCACACTGATGACTTAATGTCTGAGTGACTCCACTGGATAAAATTTATATATCTGCCACTGGGCATATCCACAAGTTTAAGTTGCTGAGACAGGCAACCTTGCTTTGTAGTGAAGTTCAATCAGGAATATCGGATTTGATGCCCAAGTATTCTCCTTGTAGTTCCATGTTGAGAGCTGGAACAAAGTTCTGGATGCATGTTTCATCATCTCCAGACTCCAACGTGATCACACGAAATACTTAGTACCCACAGCTTCTTCAACCACACATGATCTGGCCATGGCTTTTGGAAGAATGAATTCAGGAAGGCCTGAATTCTCGAAAGTTGTTAGAACCAGAAATAAGTTGGGCTAAGAATAAGCTACACACTTCAAGAGTATCTGAGAAAAATTTGACCAGAGAATTATAAGGTGATCTGTTTAAAGAAATTGCACAAAATAAGCTAAGCTTACTAGCCAAATGAGCAACATTAACACCACAGCCTTTTGGACCGGAGCCGGATGTCAGCCTGTGAAGAAAGGCAATTTCCTCGACACCAACAGCTCCTTTTCAAATTTGGCAGGACATATCATGGAGGGATACATGTGGATAATTCACAAGATGGGTCGAAATCTCATCTACCACGATCAGAGTCCTCTACCTGGGATCAAAGGATTGGGAATCAGCTGTTCATGCAAAAGAGACTATCGTTAAGGACCTCTAGTGGTAATCCGAGGGATCCCCTTTCAATGCGTAAGTCAGAAGACTAGGGGTTTAGAAGAAGACAGTGAGAGCTTGGGTCGATTGGAGCGTACTTTGGCATGTTGGTCTAGAGATCTTTATATAATAGTGTAGACACTTGTGAGATTCATAAGTCCGTGTTCCACCCCGAGCTGCAGTCAGACTAGGCTGAGGGAGGCGAAGTCTTCCAATCCGAGTTGGCTTCCGAGCGAGATAGGGCCTTTAAGCTGATCGGGTTAGTCCAGATATTTGGTTAAGGAGTAGATTCGAACTCTACTGCCCTTGTCTCTAACGTTAAGACTATTGAGGCCAGTTCTAAGGCTACTCTTAGATTGAGTCTGGGCTAGGGCTCAAGTACAAAGACACTTGCCTACCTTAGTGGGGTGTGGCCCTCCTAAGAGATATATCTGGTGGCTTGTAAGCAGACTTATTGGGCCGGCCCAGTGGCTGTTTGGGCTAGACAAAGTTCTTCTCTTTCACTTGCCCCCCTATGCCTTGGCATATTTTGTATGGCAAGGAGTGCTACGTGCCTACTGTTAGTTTTAGGTGGCCTACAAGTCAATCTGACTATGTAAATCTCGTTCATTTATTAATAAAATGGCATAATATTCATTATGTGTAAATCGCATTAATTATCGTTTCATAATGAAGTCCGTGAATATGTGCTATAGTGATCAGATTATGATGAGATCATACTAATGAGACTGATCACTTAAACACACATATTCTTAATCGTTCATAGTCGGAGGATATCCGAGAAGGACATCGGATATCCGGTTAGACTAGTACAGATTGCTCCTGCTCATATGATGAGGGTGACTGATCTCATAAGTCACTTGTGTGGAGACACTAAGGCGAATCTGTAGGTGCTTATTGGAGAATGAGTTCACTGAACTGATCCGACTGAATCGCTGGATGGTATTGTACCTCACTGTCAACCAGCTTGATTCTATTGTCGCAGTTGCGTGGATGATCTTCGGACTTGAGACACCAAGGACACCTTGTCGGTGGACTTCTGTGCTCTAACTTTAGTTTACGAATCTCTAGCCACGGGATTCTAATACGCCAAGGATTGAGTACAGCGGAATACCGTCGAAGGGAATTGTGTGTCAATAAGGAATCATTCGCTCTCGATACTTAGAGGGAGAATGCTCTAGGAAGGATGCGCGGAAGTCCCTGGCCAGGGCGGACAATAATATCGGGAAAGGAGTTTTCCGATATTCATCAGCGGCATCCAATCCAAGTGAGTCAACCGGTTAAGGTTTGACAGCTCGCCATACTTTGAGTTGACTCGAGAGTATTGTACGAATGAAGGATTATATCCACGCGGTAACTATCGGCGGAAAGGTTCCAAGAGTGGGTTACTTAACCCCAATACCTTCCGGGTTCACGCGGTGTTGCTTGGCACCCAACGTGATCGGAGGCCCGGTCGAATTCGATGTGCGACATCAATTCGATTGATTAATTAATTAATAAATGATTATTAATTGATTAATAAAGCCAATGAGGAGTTACTGGGCTTGTTGGGCCATTAACTGGACTGGTACTTGGGCCTAGAGGGTCACACGCATATGATTCTCAAAGCGATGGATAAATAAGTGGGTTTTATATAAACCGGGGGTTTTTATGAAAAATCGCGTGGTTAGTATAAAACATAGCGAACGGGCTGAGCAGGCCAAGCTGTTGCTAACCCTAGCCGCCCCTCCTCTGTTTCTCTCTCTCTCTCTGGCGTCCAGACAGATCTAGATCTGCTCCGCCGCTTCTCTGAATCCCGTTCGACGGGAAATCGTCCGCGCGTTGCGGCGACCGGCGGAGGTTTCGTGGGCTACGAAGAATGTGGAACGTGAGGATATCCATCGCGAGGAGGATTGCGTGGACTTCGCTAAAGGCCGGGCACTTGCGCGGCTTGTGGTGTCGCACCGACGGAACCGAACGGTTGCGGATTCGAATCCGCACACGGTGAGAATCGATTATCCGATAATCGTAGTTTTTAGTTTTCCGAAACGGGAACAGATCGCTGTTTAATATTTTATTTTCCGCTGCGTGAGGGATCCAGAGAAACCGGAGAAACCCCAACAGTGTTATCAGAGCCAGGTTCTACTGTTTCTCGTCCCGTTTCGATCTCCGAATTAATTTTTCCATGAGTTATTCCATGCGTTTAATCCGATTAAAATGACGAAATAGTGTTCATAAGATGAACACAAATATTTAGATCATTTTTCTGTGATTTTTCGGATTTTATTTGGGGGTTTTCAGAGTTCTTCATGAGATGATGAACCGGGGCTTTTTGGCGACTTCATACGAGCTTCCCAGGTGTTGGGATGGCCGGCCGAGTCTCCGGATCCCTTGGTAATAGTCACCACTGCCCATCGGGCATGATGGTCGGCGCCGGAGTGCCCTTGGAGGGCTATAAATTCAAGCCCTAAATCGGTTTTAACCTGTGAAAAACCAGATTTTTGGGCTTGGATTACACCACATCCAGAGGCCGCCGGCAGCCCTTGCCGACGCCGGGGGTATCGCCGGCCGGGGCCGGCGGCGCCGGGGGGCAGAACGGCGACGGCCTGCAACGAGCCCAGCCGCCGCCTACCTGCTGCGGTTTAGGGTTGCAGGTGGGGAAGAAAGGAAAGGGGGCCGGCCGGTCTCGAGCCGGTCCGACCCGTCCTCCCTGGCTCGAACCGGCAGGGTCCACTTCTCCAATGTATTTCCCATTTAAACCCCCTAAAACCCCAAATTAGCCCATTTAAAATTCAAATAAAATTTGAATTAAATTTTAAAATTCAAAATTGTTTTGAAATTTAAATTTATTATTCAATTTTTATTTATTGAGCTTATTAATGATTTTTGAATCAATTTTGATTAACATTTAGTTGTTAATTTGATTAATGTTAATTGTTAGTTTAATGGTTAAACTAATAATTAATATTAATAAAACTAATTTAATGGTTAAATTAGTAACTAATAATTATTAGTCTAATAGTTAGATTACTAATTATTATTTCAACTAATTGTTAATTAATATGTAAGTTAATTGTTAATTTAAGAGTTAAATTCATAATTAACTTAGATAACTAATTTAAGTGTTAAATTAGTAATCCTTAATGATTAATTGTTAGTTATTGATTTAAGGGTTAAATTAATGATTAACATTAATCTTCTAATCTAATTGTTAGATTAATAATTATTAATAAATTAAAGTTAATTGTTAATTTAAGAGTTAAATTAATAATTAATTTTAAATTAACTAATCTAATTGTTAGATTATAGTTATTAATTCATTAGTGTTAATTAATAATTTAAGTGTTAAATTACTAATTAACATTAATTAACTAATCTAAGAGTTAGATTAGAAGTTAATTAATAATTAGAGTTAATTAATAATTTAAGTGTTAAATTATTAATTAATTTTGTTGGACTGGTCTAAGAGTTAGATTAGTTATTAATAGTCTAATTGTTAGATTATTAATGGGGTTTAATCTAAGTGTTAGATTATTAGAAATGTTCTTATTTGCATGGAATAATATGAAATTTATTAATTCGGAGTGTGTGCACATGTGATGTGTGTTTTAATGTTTTTAAATTTGATTTGATTGCATGATTAATTTAATTAAAAGTGTTTTCGAAATTCAAATACCAATTTTGATTGGATCCCAGCTTTTTAAAAGCCAAAGTTATGTATTTTTAAAAACTCTTTTATTTTAGCCATGTGATGCGCTGAATCATATGTGGGATGTTTAAAACACACCGTGGTCATGGATATGCATTTATTTAATTGTTCATGTGACGAATGATGTGTTTGTGTGGATCGTAGATGAATGATGGATGTTTATTAATTATTAATAAATAGAGATATGCGCATCTCTCCCTCTCTCATTCTTTGATGTATTTCTACCTCCTTCACTCTTGTACTCGCCATAAGGCCTTCTTCAATTTACCTGTAAATTCTAGAATTTATTGTAATATGATCGAGGCAACCGAGGAAGGAGCGAGGACGATCCACAGCTGCAACCAGGAAGGCGAAAAGATGAAGATCCTTTGCCTATGTGTTTGCAGGTTTATCTAATGTAAATGTTATGTTAGATTGTGTGTGCGTTTGACTGTTGGCTCCAGTCAACCCCACTGTGCTATCCATGACCACACTAATGACATGTATGAGATGCATTGTTTTCTTTTGATTATGAATCAAAGCAGGTTGTAGTATTTAGTAAATATATACGATATATTTATATACTATCACCTAGGAGAGACCAAGATAAAAGTTATCTAAATACCCTCAGATAAACTCTAAGCCGTAACGTGAGTAGTTAAGAACTTACCGCGTGGTCCACCATCGTTATAGTCATAGGATTCGAATCACTTTAGGTAGGTTTGTTGTGCTATCCACAAGGCCTGCTTAATTGGGAGGAGAAACTGTGGCTATGGCATTAGATGCCTATATGATCGGGGTAGAGGAACCATGTAGCTTTGTTGTGCTATCCACAAGGGCTGCATGCAAATCTATACTCGTCGCGTAACGATGGTTAGCTTAGACCATAATTAATGGTTTGTTGTGCTGTCCACAAGGCCATTAAATCTCTGGGGACCGAAGCCATGATCAGATATTGCAAGGAATTGCAAGTCCCATGAGTTGGGTGCTCTCTGATTGTATTACAGTTTGTTGTGCTATCCACAAGGCTGTAGTGCAAGTCATTGAGATTCTGATCCCCACTAGGAGACTGTCGGCGTCTCCCGTTCTGTATAACTGGGGGTTATACAGTCCGTCGAAAATTAATGGGAGTTAAACTTGAACAAAAGATCTTGTCTTGTTTTAAATTTTAATAATTGAACATCTGCTAAATAGATTTTACTTATCTCCTGTAGGGAATTATGTCGTTGAATAACCCACTCCGTGGCATACTTGATGCCCTTTTGACTTACCTGATCTACTCAGATTGGTTCAGAAACCTGAAGAATGTCTTCAGATCTGAGCACAGTGACTTTGTCCCTGGAGCTGATCCTCTTGCTGAATCGGCATTGGATGCCCCTGAAGCAGAGATGATAGCTAACGATAAAAGATCGAAGGACAAAGGTAAAGGAGTAGTGAAGGGTGACTGCTTCTACTATAAGCAGTATGGTCACTAGAAGAGGAACTACAAGGAGTTCCTTCATGATAAAGCTCATGGAAGAGTGAACTTGTCTGAAGCTTCAGATATCTATATGATAGATATCAACTTGTCAGTTAGAGATTTCACATCTTGGGTATTGGATACCGGATGTGCTTCTCATATCTGTCATGATGCACAGATGCTGACAAGTAAGCGTAAGCTGAGACAAGGCGAGGTGGAATTGAGGCTAGGAAACGGCGCAAAAGTTGCGGCGATTGTTGTTGGGACAGCAAACCTTAGACTTCCATCAAGAGACGCCTTACTTTTAGAAGATTGTTATTATGTTCCTAGCATAATAAAGAACATCATATCAATATCTTGTTTGGACGAGATAGGATATAGGTTGACCATTGAGAATAAAAGTTGTTCGATTTATTATGGTAATAAATCAATAGCTTCGGCATCTTTAGTCAACGGTCTATATCTCTTAGATGTTTCTTATTACAATCTTCAAATTGATAATGCTCTTAAGAAGAGAAAGAATTGTGTAAACCAGGCCTACATGTGGCATTGTAGACTTGGGCACATTGGCGAAAGCAGATTGCAAAAGTTGCACAAGTATGGTTACTTAACTGCATTCGATTATGAATCGTTTGCAACATGTGAATCCTGCCTTATGGGAAAGATGGCAAAATCTCCATTTACTGGACATGGAGAACATGCCAAGGACATTCTGGAACTAATACATTCGGATGTATGTGGTCCAATGTCCACCCAAGCCAAAGGTGGCTACTCATACTTCATCACGTTCACCGATGACCTCTCAAGATTCGGCTATGTGTACTTAATGAAGTACAAGTCGGAAGCGTTTGAGAAGTTCAAGGAGTTTAAGAATGAGGTAGAGAAGCAGTTAGGAAAAATTATTAAAGCTCTTCGATCAGATCGAGGAGGAGAATACTTGAGTACTAACTTCACACAATTCTTAAAGGATAATGGTATCCTTTCTCAGCTGACCCCTCCATATATACACCACAGATGAATGGTGTATCAGAAAGGAGGAATCTCACCTTGTTGGACATGGTGCGATCCATGATGAGCTTTTCAGGATTACCAGTGTCCCTCTAGGGTATGCTCTAGAGTCAGCAGCATACCTACTGAACACAGTACCCAGCAAGTCTGTGGCCTCTACTCCATATGAGATATGGAAAGGCAAGAAACCAGAATTTAAACATGTTAAAGTCTGGGGTTGTCCTGCTCATGTAAAGAGGCATGATCCAGACAAGCTGGATTCACGAACTGATAAATGCAGGTTTGTGGGATATCCAAAGGAAACCTTTGGATACTATTTTTTCCATCCTGGTGAATAAAAGATGTTTGTCGCCAGGAAAGCTGTCTTCCTGGAAGAGGAATACCTTTTCCAGAAAGACAGTGGGAGTAAAATAGTACTGGAAGAGGTTCTAGATCCCCAAAAAGCTGCATTATCATCAGATGAGATATCAGTTCCTGAATCTGTTCAGGTACGCACAGATAAGTCTCGTAGATCTGGTAGAGTACCTAGACTACCTGAACGATATGTGGGACATATTGCTGAAGGTGAGTCCAAGGTAGAATATAATGAAGATGATGATCCTAAAACCTACCAGGAGGCCATAGAAGGCCCAGAAGTCGAGAAATGGCGAGAAGCCATGAACTCAGAAATCCAGTCCATGTACACCAACCAAGTTTGGGACTTGGAGGACTTACCCGAGGGTATTGTACCCATCGATTGCAAGTGGATCTTTAAGAGAAAGATCGGTGCTGATGGACGGATTGACACTTATAAGACAAGGTTGGTGGCAAAGGGATATCGTCAAATGCAAGGAATTGACTATGACGAGACTTTCTCACCAGTTGCCATGATAAAGTCGATCAGAGTTCTGCTCGCTATTGCTGCACATTTTGATTATGAAATCTGGCAGATGGATGTAAAGACTGCCTTCCTCAATGGTAACCTTGAGGAAGAGGTGTATATGATACAACCAGAAGGTTTCACATCCAAAGAATCTCCAGATAAAGTGTGCAAGCTTCAGAGGTCCATTTATGGACTGAAGCAGGCTTCCCGGAGCTGGAACATAAGATTTGACGAGGCTGTCAAGTCTTATGACTTCATTAAGAATGAAGATGAGCCTTGTGTGTACAAGAAGACCAGTGGGAGTGCAGTCACTTTTCTAGTTCTTTACATAGATGACATACTACTCATTGGGAATGATGTAGCTATGATGTCATCTGTAAAGATCTGGCTGTCGAAAAACTTCTCCATGAAGGATTTGAGAGAAGCATCCTACGTATTGGGAATACGGATCTATAGAGATAGATCAAAGAGGATGCTTAGAATGACCCAATCCTTGTACATATATACCATAGTCAAAAGGTTTGGCATGGAAAATTCCAAGAGAGGTCTCATACCGATGAGACATAGAATTAGTCTCTCAAAGGAGCAGTCTCCTAAGACTCCTGATGAGAGGGCATTCATGGATAGAATACCATATGCCTCTGACATAGGATCTATCATGTATGCCATGCTATGTACACGGCCTGATGTTGCATTTGCTCTAAGTGTTACGAGTAGATTTCAGGCTGATCCAGGCGAAGAGCACTGGAAGGCAGTTAAATGTATCCTTAAGTACTTGAGAAGAACTAAGGATATCTTTTTTGTCTATGGAGAAGGTGACTTGAAACTGCGAGGCTTTACTGACTCGAGTTTCCGGTCAGATCCAGATGACAGCAAGTCTACATCTGGATTCGTGTTTACTTTGAACGGAGGCGCAGTGTGCTGGAAGAGTTCCAAGCAAGTAACCACTGCAGATTTGACGACTGAAGCTGAGTACATCGCTGCAGTTGAAGCCGCCAAGGAAGCAGTGTGGTTGAAGAAATTCATCACCGACCTCGGCGTAGTTCCCAACATCTCTGAGCATGTTCCACTGTTGTGCGACAACAATGGAGCCATTGCACAAGCGAAAGAGCCGCAGTCTCATCAGAAATCGAAGCATATTCTGAGGCGCTTTCACCTTATCAGAGAGATCATATCCAGAGGAGATGTAGTAGTGGAAAGAGTTCCATCCGTCGACAATGTAGCAGATCTACTGACAAAGCCGTTGGCTCAAATTGTGTTTGAGCGTCACCTAGAGTCTATAGGCTTATTGTATAAAGGTGATTGCCTTTAATCCAAGTGGGAGATTGTTAGTTTTAGGTGGCCTACAAGCCAATATGACTATGTAAATCTCGTTCATTTATTAATAAAATGGCATAATATTCATTATGTGTAAATCACATTAATTATCGTTTCATAATGAAGTCCGTGAATATGTGCTATAGTGATCATATTATGATGAGATCATACTAATGAGACTGATCACTTAAACACACATATTCTTAATCGTTCATAGTCGGAGGATATCCGAGAAGGACATCGGATATCCGGTTAGACTAGTACAGATTATTCCTGCTCATATGATGAGGGTGACTGATCTCATAAGTCACTTGTGTGGAGACACTAAGGCGAATCTGTAGGTGCTCATTAGAGAATGAGTTCACTGAACTGATCCGACTGAATCGCTGGATGGTATTGTACCTCACTGTCAACCAGCTTGATTCTATTGTCGCAGTTGCGTGGATGGTCCTCGGACCTGAGACACCAAGGACACCTTGTCGGTGGACTTCTGTGCTTTGACCTTGGTTTACGAATCTCTAGCCACGGGATTCTAATATGCTAAGGATTGGGTACAGCGGAATACCGTCGAAGGGAATTGTGTGTCAATAAGGAATCATTCGCTCTCAGTACTTAGAGGGAGAATGCTCTAGGAAGGATGCACGGAAGTCCCTGGCCAGGGCGGACGATAATATCGGGAAAGGAATTTTCCGATATTCATCAGCGGCATCCAATCCAAGTGAGTCGACCGGTTAGGGTTTGACAGCTCGCCATACCCTGAGTTGACTTGAGGGCATTGTACGAATGAAGGATTATATCCACGCTGTAACTGTCGGCGGAAATGTTACAAGAGTGGGTTACTTAACCCCAATACCTTCCGGGTTCACGCGGTGTTGCTTGGCACCCAATGTGATCAGAGGCCCGGTCAAATTCGATGTGCGACATCAATTCGATTGATTAATTAATTAATAAAGGATTATTAATTGATTAATAAAGCCAATGAGGAGTCATTGGGCTTGTTGGGCCATTAACTGGACTGGTACTTGGGCTTAGAGGGTCACACACATATGATTCTCAAGGCGATGGATAAATAAGTGGGTTTTATATAAACCGGGGGTTTTTATGAAAAACCGCGCGGTTAGTATAAAACATAGTGAATGGGCTGAGCAGGCCAAGCTACTGCTAACCCTAGCCGCCCCTCCTCTGTTTCTCTCTCTCTCTCTCTGGCGTCCAGACAGATCTAGATCTGTTCCGCCGCTTCTCCGAATCCCGTTCGGCGGGAAATCGTCCGCGTGTTGCGGCGATCGTTGCGGCGACCGGCGGAGGTTTCGTGGGCTGCGAAGAATGTGGAACGTGAGGATATCCGTCGCGAGGAGGATCGCGTGGACTTCGCTAGAGGCCGGGCACTTGCGTGGCTTGCGGTGTCGCACTGACGGAACCGAACGGTTGCGGATTCGAATGCGCACATGGTGAGAATCAAATATCCGATAATCGTAGTTTTTAGTTTTTCGAAACGGGAACGGATCGCTGTTTAATATTTTATTTTCCGTTGCGTGAGCGATCCGGAGAAACCCGAGAAAACCCAACACCTACTACATGCGTCGCTTGGTCGGCACCCCTTTGGTATTCCCTGCAATGAATTCCCTAGGTATCCTTCTGCCCATTGTGCTTTTCGAGGCAGATACCATGCGACGTTTATGCTTTATCGGGTGCTTTATATCTCTTCAAAGAAGAGGATCATCTCAGTCCCTTGATAATCCTGAATTATGGCAAAGGTCATAGATTACGCTGCAAAGGTAGCTAAGGATCGTTGTGCCATGGGATCCTCGCATGCCACAGGGCCCTCGCATGCCACGACAAAATTTCTTGCTGAAATCTAGGTGGGCTATCACATTTTGGGCGAGTACCACTTTGTGGTCTCGTCTACTGTAGATTGCATTTTTTCTGAGAGACAGAGCTCATTCACCACCCATACGGCCATGTTTGAGGTAGGGTTTAGGTTGTCAGTACCTGTCTTCGTTGAGCACCTGCTGTAGTATTTCCAGACTGCCCCTGCTTAATTGATGTCGAATTCCTAGAGGATGGCTATAGGCATTACCACACTGATCTGGGACATGGGTTATCCAGGAGTGACAATGGACATGTTTCGCCACCTCTTCTGGGCTAGGTGATGTGTTGCTCCTAGCGCTTGCGGCTTTGTCCAGTTTGAGGCTAGGACAAGACATCACTAGCCCTAAGTTGTAGATTTTCTTCCGTAGGATGGAAGGATTCCTTCTTCTGGGTCAAGGGGGGCCCTTAAGGGGAGTGCCCTTTCTCTCTGATCTTTCAATATCTCTCCTCTGCTGCCCCCCTTAAGCAGGGGATATCTTTTCTACCGTACATGGATGCGTACACCCTCCACCCTTATCTCAGTAGGGCCACCTATCGCCATTGGCCTGCAGCTAACCGAGGAGGTGCTATAGCGTTTTGGGTTGTCTGTGCCTGCACTATTTGTTGAAGGGGAGTGGGCCCCTGTTGGAGGATCGAGTAGTGAAGGCTTGCACGGTCCGTCCTTCTTGCGGCAGGGAAGGCAACCGTTGTAGGCATTGCTGATCGAGCGACTTAGGATATGCATGTTCTTTTTCTCCCCCCCCTCCCTTTTTTTTTTGATCTTGTACATTGCTTCTCTATAATGCAATCACAATAGACTCTTGTTCTTGTAGTCCATGTCATCCTTCTCTTCTCTCTTTTTTATTCACCTAATGTGGCTACACGTCTCAAGGGTTTAGGCTAGGTGGCTGCGCAGTTATTCTTACTTAACGTCTTGCCGGACCGAGGCTGATCCCTCGCAACACGGGGTCACAAGGTTGTTCAAGATGTGCTAGGTTCCTATCAGGCATCCTGCATGCTTAGTGAATGATGTGAGAGGGTCACGGGCGCTGCCCCTGTCTTCGCAGCTAGGTGAGGGGGTGGTTCCTTCCTCTCGACTTCTCTCTTTGATCTTCAGCTTTTTGCCTCACTGCCATGGGTCATTTTTGGTACGGCGAATCTTACTCAGCTTTTCTGAATTGTCCTTGGTTGTTGATTCGGGCCATAATTGGGGAAGGGTAGGCTTCTCCTTTTAAAAGGTGGTGAGAGCATGCCATCCTTTCTCATTTACAATCTTGAAGAGACTTGTTGTATTCTTTACTAGGGGGTGTCATTGTCCTAGAGCCATTTGGCTATCATGGGGGTGAGGCTTGCTCTTCTGAGTGTTGGAAGTTGGTGGAGATGCCATACCTATGATGTGAGGGGAGGGACTTCGTTGAATCCTAGAGACGGGGGTTTTACCTTTCGATTGCAAGCCGAACTTTTGGTTTTCTCGAAGCCTAGGTACTAGGGATGTTCCAGTTTGTGAGGCGATGTCATCGTTATTTGACCTCATCAAATCCACAAGTTTGTCTCGACTAGGCCTATAGACTGACATCGAGCTACATGCCCTCTTGCGTTGTTCCAGGTAGCTCAACCCAGGCTGGTTTGGGGGCTTCTATAAGTGCCCGTCCTCTACATCTTGACTCTCTTATTCTAGCACCTCATGTTATCCCTTCCCGTGCCTTCTATTCTAACAGGTGTAGTGGCCTGCACTAGAGACATGGGTGATGACGTCATTATATGGCTTGTGCAAGGGCTTGCTTTTGGTCATGTGCTTAGGTGGGCTCAAGGCGCCACCACTACGGCCATGGCTCCCATCTGTGTTTTTCATTAAGGGTTCGTCCTTTAGAAAGCCTAGGGAGAAGCGAGCTCCTCTTGTGCAAGGTGCTCGAGTGAGTTTGGCTTCAGGGGTACAGAGGCGGCGAGGACCAAGCCACCGACCCGACGTCTTGTTAGGAGCTCTTCCAATTTCACAGCCCATCCTGGGTCGGTGGTGGAAACTAGTGACTAACTTGGCGAGGGACTTTTCGCTTTTTGCTCATTACTCTTCATCGTGCATATTCTTTTGGCAGCCTTGCACCTTATTGCTTTTCTTTTGTCCATAGAATGTTTATACAAAGAAATATTTTCAAGAAAGGATATATGCGACTTACCTCTGCTTTTCCCCCCAACCGAGCAGGCTAAGTCCTATCAAGGACTTAGGATGGTTTTGCGGTCAGTGAATATGTATTGTCGGGGCTGATGTGCAGGGCGAGTGTATTTACTCTAATCTTTTGGGGGGGATTCTTCTCGGTGAGATGAAGTTTTGCGGGTGGGAAGTCAGCGAGTTTAGTCCCATCTAAGGGTGGGGATCCCCTTCTCTACGAGGTGAGGTGAGGCAAGAGAAAGAAATGAGTTTAGTTTCATCTGAGAGTGGAGAGTCCCTTCCCTATGAGGCGAGGGTCGGCAGAGGAAAGTTGAGCGAGTTTAGTCCCATCTGAGGGTGGGGAGCCCCTTCTCTGTAAGATGAGACTCGATAAGGAAAAGTCGCCAATGCCGGTTGGCATTGGTCGGTGTCGATCGGTATTGATTGTCGGGATCTCTTCTTTTTTGCCATGCCTATCGTAGGTACTTGTCTACCATGGTTCAAAATTGGCAATAAGAATAATTTTGCAACATGGTGTTAATCAAGGAGAAGAGATGATCTTATTATAAAAGAAAGAAGAGCCTGCTCGAGAAGTAACTACTAATAAAAGAGCTGCATGTGTTCTGCGCTCCATTTATTATCTAATTGCATGTTGTTCAGTTGGGCAAAATGATATGCCCCATTATTATAGCTTTTGATGACCCTGTATGGCCCCTCTTAGTTAGGAGCTAGCTTACAGCCTGCTTCAAGTGGTCAGGAGGCATGCGTGCTCCATAAGATGAGGTCCTATTGGTGAAAGCTTTTTGGCCACACTCTTTTATCTTACAGCCGGACCGCCATCCACTGATAGTTAATCATGCAAATTTTGGCTTCTTTTTTGTTTTCATCGACTTGGTCCAGGTTCTCCCTCAGCCTCTAGTTGTTGTCTTCTTCGTTGAATTCCTAGACTCAGGTAGAAGGCATGCCAACTTCTAATCGGATTGCCGCGTTGGTTCCATAGACTATGTGATAGGGAGTTTCCCCTATGGTTGTATGTGCAGTGGTCCAAAAGTACCATAGGGCCTTTAGGAGTTGCTCGAGCCGGTTCCATTCTCCTTGCATTAGAGTCTTAATTCCTCTTATTATAGTCTGGTTGGCATTTTCTACTAGACCATTATCTTGGACATAGGCCATTGGGGAAAAGTAGTGCTTAATATTAAAATGCTAACATCGGTCAGCAAATCATTGGCTAGTGAAGTGCCGCCCATTGTCAAAAACGAGTACGTAGGGCACCCCAAATCTGTATATCACATGAGAAAGGAAGAACTTTTAGACAATGTCTTCCCTGAGCTTCGTCATAGCCTCGGCTTCTGGCCACGTTGTAAAGTAGTCAATGGCGACCAGCAAGAACTGTTTCCACACCGTAGTCTTGGGAAAAGGTCCCAAGATATCAATCTCCCACATCGTGAAGCGACATGGCTTGCAGATGGTGTGAAGTTCCTCAGTAAGGATTCAATAGATTGTCACGTACATATGACAACTTGCACATTTCTTGAAGTAATCGATGCAGTCCCCCACCAATGTGGGCCACCAATGCCTATGACATAATTGTTAGTCTTAGGTGGCCTACAAGCCAAAATGATTTTGTAATCTCGTTCATTTATTAATATATAATAGCATTATATTCATTATGTATAATGAAGTCCGTAAATATGTGCGATAGTGATCAGATTATGATGAGATCATACTAGTGAGACTGATAACTTAAACACACATATTCTTAATAGTTCATAGTCGGAGGATATTCGAGAAGGACATTGGATATCCGGATAGACTAGTACAGATTACTCCCGCTCATAAGATGAGGGTGACTGATATCATAGTCACTTGTGTGGAGACACTAAGGTAAATCTGTAGGTGCTCATTAGAGAATGAGTTCACTGAACTGATCCGACTGAATCGCTGGATGGTACTGTACCTCACTGTCAACCAACTTGATTCTATTGTCGCAATTGCGTGAATGGTCCTCGGACCTAAGACACCAAGGACACCTTGTTGGGGGACTTCTGTGCTTTGACCTTGGTTTATGAATTTCTAACCACGGGATTCTAAACAGCCAAGGATCGAGTACAGCGGAATACCGTTGAAGGGAATTGTGTGTCAATAAGGAATCATTCACTCTCGGTACGATGAGAGAGAATGCTCTAGGAAGGATGTGCGAAAGTCTCTAGCCAGGGCGGATGATAATATCGGGAAAGGAGTTTTCCGATATTCATCAACGGCATCTAATCCAAATAAGTTGACCAGTTAGGGTTTGACAGTACACCATACCCTAAGTCGACTCGAGAGCATTGTACGAATGAAGGATTATATCCATGCGGCAACTGTTGACGGACAGGTTCCAAGAGTGGGTTACTTAACCCCGATACCTTCCGAATTCATGCGGTGTTGCTTGGCACCCAACGTGATCGGAGGCCCGACCGAATTAGATGTGCAATACTGATTCAGCTGATTAATTAATTAATATGAGTTATTAATTGATTAATCAGGCCAATGAGGAGTCGCTGGAGTTATTGGGCCATTAACCGGACTGGTTATTGGGCCTATAGGATCACACAAAAGATTCTCAAGGCGATGGATAAATAAGTGGGTTTTATATAAATTGGGGATTTTTTATGAAAAGCCGCGCAGTTGCTATAAAATATAGCGAACGGGTGTAGACACGCTAATTTTGACGTCATTTCGAGTAAATTTTATATCACACAATAATGCCTCAGAATGGTCTGATAATTAATCATTAATTAATTTTTATTAATCTTTTTGAGTGTCGGGTTTAACATATGTGTTTAAGTTAATCAATTGAATTGATTTTAATTCAAATTTGAGTTAAAATATGAAGAATTCTAAAAGACGTCTACACACGTGGACGCCATTTATAGTTTATTCCTGTTTTAACGATTAAATTTGAATTTTAATTAATTGATTTATTAACTAAAAGGCGTCTGGGAAGGTCGACGCGTTTTAGGTTTCCTAAATGGTTTCTACTTCTCCTCCGGATGTTTATCCTTATCTTAATTAGTCTAAAAGACGTCTACACAGGTGGACGCTTTTTACCTAATAAAGATAAAGATAAGTTTTCCCGGATGTTTATCCTTATCTTAATTAGTCTAAAAGACGTCTACATAAGTGGACGCGTTTTGCCTAATAAAGATAAAGATAAGTTTTCCCGGATATTTATCCTTATCTTAATTAATCTGAAAGGCGTCGGCCAAGGTGGACACGTTTTAGATAATTACAGATAAAGATGAATTAATCAGTAATTATTTGTCGGTTAAGATGGATAAATTCGGAGTTTTCTAATGTTAATCGCGAACGCAAGAAATGCCTATAAATTCCCTGCATGTTAAAAAAAAGAGAGAACAGAATTAAATTGAGTTGAGCCATAGCGTTATAGCGAGTTTAAGATCGAAGCAACAACGTCGTAACGCCGGAGCGCTGCCATTTCCAGAAGTCGGCGTTCCTTTCAAGATCTTCATCCTTTCAAGAGCTTCAACCAATTGGGCATAAGTTTTTCATTACTGCATTCATTTCATTAGTTTCATTTTTCATATTCACTTCATGCAAACACACACCACAGCATAATCTTTCAAAAAACCTACTTGATTTAAGGGGTTTCAAAGCCATTAAAAAAGTAAGTTTGCTGTTTTAAATATGCTTAACATCATGATTAGTTCAAATACTACTTCTATTTAAATTCTCATCATTAGTTCTTTATTTTTGTTTTTGTCTCTGCTACACTCAACAACAACAACAAGAGATCAAAAAGGGGAAATCAAGCACAACTTCTGGACGATCCTCAACCTCAAACTCAACAGCAAGAACAAAAGAACAAAGAAAGGGCTCTCTTTCTTCAGCCGGCTGAGGAAGGGGAACCAAGGACTCAATCTTCCGCATTTTGAAAGGTAGGCGATCATACTCTCCTTTTGAAACTTTTAAGTTAAAAGTTTCTGGCGATCACTGCACTTTAGTTGCTGTTTTTAATAGGTTAGTTTACACCTAAACAACATAGATATTTCATGTTAATCACACGGTCATTCTAAGCACCTACAGCTTTTTAGGCGATCACGGTGGGACTTGGTCTCGCCATCTTTTAGTTTCTTTTGTTCTTGCTATCATCATATCGGGCACCCACGGTGCACCATTTGTGTCTCTGGACACGTCCTCACCAATTGGTGAGTGTTTAGTTTAATTGATTTCCCTCGTGCACCACGTGCACACCCCAGTGGCAAGATCTTGCCCTCCCTTGATTAACTCAAAAAGCTGTTTTTGTGATAAAAATGATGTGTGATTGATTGTTTTTCTAGTTGTTTAGTTAGTAAACCATCCTGTTTAAAATCTGGAACTAAAAAAAATTTGCATGAGTCGATTGTTTACTGCTTTTTACCTTGTTTGAGGGGGATTCAATCCAGAAAATCCTCCTGGAAAACTGTTTCTGCGAACTGAAAAGCGTCCAGGATAGCTGACGCGTTTCAAAACCGCGTCAACCTACCTAGACGCCTTTCAGGCTTCACAGCTTCTCTGCTGTCTGCATCTGCTTCTGCGAAAAATTAAGTTCTGTTTTGAATAGCGTCGACTACCATCGACGCGATTCAGACAGTTTCTTAATCTTTTTCAGTTTCTAGATTTTCGTGTTTTGAGTGCTAGCTACCCATTACTTACTAAGCATTAGAGGCTGTCCAGGCCACAGGACATACGCATTGAGGCTAATCCCTCCTCTTCTTAGGAACACATTACTCGACGTCAGCAACTCTCTCTGATTGGGTTGGTCCCTTGATCAGACTAGAGAAGTTGACGTTGAGACCTCCATAAGTCCCCAAAATCAAGGTATTCCTCCTTGATCATCGGGCTGGTTGTACCAATTGAAGTCCCGGTTAGATTCTGAAAGCGTTGTGAGAGAAAGCCCTACAGAATAACGGTGGAAATCGAACTGAAACTAGGATCCTTTCCCTGAGCGAAATTGTGGTTTAATCCAATTCAAATAACTCAACAAGGAATCCTAAAATCACGTTAAGCATCCACTTGTTTGATTAATCTCTGTACAACTTGTTTGATTAAATCTTTGAAAAGGGAATCTAACATCATGTTGCTACGATCAGGTAGGGACTTGAGTGTGGCTCCAGACGCCATGGTTAATTACGAGGGAGATGCTAATGCCCCTCGGAATTCTGAATACAACTATGAGAGTGGGAGAGATGCTGATGCCTCCCGTAGTTCTATCCCCATTCCGTATCGTCTAGATGGGAATGTTCGGACACCTCTTTTGCCCCCACGTGATCAATATCCTGATCCTCTTCCGCATGAATATGCGATCCCTAATCCTGATCTTGAGGGGGACATGAATCAGAATGATCCCTCATCCTCTGATCCTACGGATCTCATCAATGCTCTGGGAGTTCTTGCCTCCCGACTGGACCCTCAGCAGTTCGAGGCGATCCAATCTATTTTGAAGGGGAAGGCACCTATGCAGCCTGCCGAGCCGAATCCTGTGGCTCCCCCTGCTGTTCCTCAGCAACCTTCTTTTCCTCCTCCTTATATCCATCAGGCCGTGGAGGGCCTTCATATTACTTCTCGGCCAGCTGGGCCGCAGCTTTCATCATCTAGGCAACCGGCTAGACCGCAAACGCCTACTTATCAAAATGCCCTCGGGCATGGCGGAAGCGCTGCCGGACCTCCCCTCTATTGTCCACCCTGTCCAACGTACTCTAGGCAGCAGGCCTACCAAGTACCTCCTCCTCCTCCTCCTCCTCAAGCAGATCTGACCACACAAACGCTGCTGGCCAAAATGGAGCGTATGGATGAGCAATTTAATAACCTCCAGAAAATGATGGGGGTCAAAGCTGTGCCAGAAATCAGTCTATCGAGTCTGCCAGTATTTCATCTGCCACCTTCTGAGATGCCAGTGTACCGAAAGTACAACGGTACTGGTAACCCCTTCACACATCTGAAGGAGTTCATGTATGAATCCTCTTTCTGGCAGAACGACAAGAGGTCGTTGGCCTTCTTGTTCAGGAGATCTCTAGAGGGACCAGCCCTCGAGTGGTTCTTTTCCCTGGAACCCTCCGAAGTAGAGGATTACGGTATCGTTTCACGCAAATTTATTCAACGATACCAGGACAGAGTTGCACCCTCCTTGTCTATCACGGACCTCATTGCAGAAAAGATGAAACCTGATGAGGAGTTTGTCAGTTTTGCTGACAGGTGGCGGGGTCTGGCTGAAAAGGTGAAGGATCACTTGTCCGAATCCGAACAAGTGAAAATGTTAATTTCTAATGCCACGCCCCAGTTCAAGCTCGTCCTCTCCTTGAACAATTTGACTAACATGGCAGAGCTCTATGCAAGAGCACGGTACTGCCAGAATGCTTTCAAGGACGCTACATTCTCTAGCGTCTTTGATCCTCATAGACCTAGCAGGCCTCCGCCTCGGAAGCCTGCAGTGCCGAATTCTCCCAGCACAGGTCCGACTACTGAGGGCACGCTCTCTCATGAGCAAGTGAGTACCATGAACAATAACTCGCCCCAGTTCGTGAGGAGTCAGCAGCAGTACCAGAGGCCACAGCAGCAAGGGTACAGACAGCAGCAGAACCCCCAGTACCAACAACAGTATCAACGGCCCCAGCAGCCGAATCAGAATCAAAACCAGCAACAGCTACAGCAACAGCCGCAACGGCAACAGCAGTACCAGCAACCACAGCAGCAGCAGTATCAGCACCAGCAACAGCCACAGTACCAGCCGCGCGCACCGCCAGCGTACCACAATGTCCCTCCTCCTGGTGACTACAACCAGCAGAGGAGACCTCCAGGCCCGAAGAGGGCAAAATACCCGGCTCTCCCAGAATCCTTGGCCGATATCTTCAGTGCTTTAATGGCAGCCAACGCCTTAGTTTTGCCAAGGGAAAAGGCCGTCTGGCCTCAAAATGCCGATACGTCCAGGTATTGCTACTTCCACAGGCAACCTGGGCATACCATTGACACCTGCTTCCAATTCAGAGATTACATTCATGATCTCAACGAGCAGGGCGGCATAGACTGGGAGGAAATGAAGAAATACATAACAGCCCTGAAGGCGAAGAGACCGCAGCAGCAACAGCAGCAGCAAGCAAGACCACCATCACAAGCAGCAGCACCACCCAACATGGGCATAGTGCAGAATCCACTCCCGGAGCACCAGAACCAGAACCAGGTTGCTCCCATTCTAACGAACAGCCAGTCTGAGGCTGGTCGTGGGCAACAATGGAGGATAGAGGACTCTTCCTCTCTCTACTCAACGGGTCACGTTCAAAGTACCGCAGAGCGACTACCACGCCGCACCATCCACATACCCAGACCACAACCCGTCACCATCACCCCTCTACCCACACCCACATATCATTCGCCCGCATCCAATAACCCACTACCACTACCCACCTTCCTTAGACCCATTGCGCCCCGCACTCCTACGCCTCCATCATATACCCCTCCGCAAACCAATAACGCGCCCCTTTTACCATCTAGGCCATTACTACGCATACCATTTCCTACTTCACCCGCTACCACTACCACCTACCCAGATATGCCCCAACCATCCAAACCGTTACTACGCGTACCATTCCCCACTTCGCCAACCACTTACCCATCTACCATCCAACCATCTAGGCCTTTAATCCGCACCGCGCCATCACCATCACCATCTAACCCAACGCCACCGCCTACGCATCAACCCTCCGCACCGCTTACGCCACCCAACTCTGCGGTACTCAAGGTGTCACCCGGATCCTCCACGGTCGAGGAACATGCGCTCCGGAGTGGAAGGATTTTCAACAAGGTCTTTCCTCAGTCCACAGTCAGAGACGGCCCATCACAGCCGATTGAGGAAGCCCATAATGAAGAGAGTGCACCAGGCACTCAATATGACTTGTTGAAACATCTGGACAGAACACCGGCACGGATCACTGTACTGGAATTGATTAAAAGGTCCAAGATTCACCAAGAAGCCTTAATGGAATACCTACAGAAGGTGATGGTCAATGAAGACGTGCCGGTAGAGAAAATTGCAGCACTACTAGTTCCTCAGGGGGATCAGCCCTCAATTACATTTCACACATCGGAACTAGCACCGCCAGCCGCTAGAAGCATGGCTCTGAGCATCACGGTCAATATCTGCAAAAAGGCCGTGGATGCATGCCTGGTTGATACAGGGGCTTCAATTAATGTTTTACCTCCGAAGACCCTGGAACTATGCGGTGTGCCCAAGGAGAAATGGCTGCCTAGCCCCATCTCAGTTACGGCATATGACAATTCTACCCGTTCCCCTCTGGGAATGGTTTATTTAAAGGTGGAGCTAGGTCCAGTAAGTCATGCAGAGGTTGAATTTTATATTCTAGAAATCGACCCTTCCATAAATGCCATTCTGGGACGTCCTTATATCAAAACTCTTGAGGCGATTCCTTCTACGAATCACCAATGCCTCAAATTCCCTTACAAAGGACGAATTATTAAAGTGACGAGCATGCCGATCCTTGCTGCTGCTCATACCTTAAATATTAAATCTGCTGTTTTACCTGACCGACAACCTTTTCTGTCGGTATTACAGGTCTACCGTCCAGTGGCTGATCCTTTGAAAGCCGCTACCATTTCTCCATACCCATTAAATGCTATCAAAAGGGGGAAGTGCATGAGTATCCCAGGATGGAGAATCATGATGCAAAATGGCTATCAGCCTGGGAAAGGTCTGGGCACACAGTTGCAAGGCAGGACCACTCCTGTTAAAGATCATCGGGCAGTACCTGGAAGCGGTCTGGGCTATAGGCCGAGGAAACTGAAGCAAGACAGGGTTCAGCAAGAAGATGGTCAAGAAATCTTGGAAACAATGTCTACACCACTGAAAGAAGGCCGAGATCCCTTAACATGGACTCTATATACACACTTTGTGAAAGGGCCCATACTTAGTCACGACAACACGATGGTCATTACTTCATGTTTTGACTTCCATGACATATATGGGAGGGATTTGGCCAAACATTGTTCCGAACTACTTACATACCGATCCTTGGAGGCTCTGCGGCCTATGAAGAGGAGGAAATTCCATGACCCTGAATGCGAATGGTACAGATGGTTCGACCTGAGGGACCTATACATAGCACTGAACAGACTATTCCTGGATCCTGCAGAACCCAAGTGGCCACCGCAGATTGACGAGCTAATTGAGAGCCCTGGCACAATCTTTGATAAGCGGGTACTGCTGTCCGAACAAACTGATGAAGGGGAGCCGGATGACCCCTATCAAGCTGGTTACACAACAGATCTGCTATGGAGGGGGACATATCCTTCACATGTCTTCATGCTCCATACTCTTTTTCGTACACTACTCTTGACCCCGACTTGGTCGCGGGTCATAATTGAAGATATTCCACGGGCTCCGCCCATTATGATAACTCTGTCCCCTCGGGACATTATTCCACAACCTCCTCTCGACCTAGAGAGGATGTATGATCTAATCTGGGACATATTGCTATATGATCCCCCTAATCCTCTGGCCTTGGTGCCGCTTCCTCCGTCCGATTCTCCTCTCATTTGTATTCATTCTTGCTTTGTGTTTAATTCTTTCATTGTCCAAAAAAAAATGCCAATTTGGCAACAAATTCTTCCCAAATCATTATCGAGGAAACATCTTACTTGTCCGATTACGCCCCATCGCGCGGGTCCGTCGGTCAAGATTCTCTCCTAGATCTACTCTGTCCCTCCCCACGGGAGGATTCTCCTGTATTTCTACCTGTATCCCAGGATTTTCATCCTGTTTCATCTTCCTTAGGTTATGATAGGCAGTCTAGTGAAGTTAGGGAGTCTAGTTTTAGTCAGGATAGGAAGTCTAGGAAGCCTAAGGGTAAGCAAATTCCAGAAAGATACCTCCAGGATTTGGCTGATAAATGTTCCTTTTGCTCTTTAATCCCTCAGCTTTTAGAAGATCCAATTCAGATGCCAGAAGATTGTACAGATGATGAGTCAGTCAATGATGGGTACGGGGTATATGAGTTAGTACATGAAAAGGACCCCATTGTTGAAGATAAGGAAGATGATGAGGACGCAGCGGAGGCATATGCCAGTGGAGTAAAGAGATTTGATGAACCCTCAGCTGCCGTAGAAGAGCCCACCAAAGAAATAAACTTAGGGACTGAAGACGAACCTAAGGTTGTCCTCGTCAGTAAAAATCTTTCTGCAGAGGATGAGAAGGCAATGGTACAAGTACTTAAGGATTATAAGGACACTTTCGCCTGGAGTTATGAGGATATGCCGGGGTTAGACTCGTCTTTAGTTGAACACAGGTTAACATTAAAAGATGGAGCTAGTCCGGTCAAGTAAAAATTAAGGCGATTCCACCCACAAATGGCTTTAAAGATGAAGGAAGAGGTCGATAAATTACACAAAGCCAAATTCATTAGAGTTGTCCTTTATCCACAATGGGTGGCCAATATAGTCCCGGTTATGAAGAAAGACGGGAAGGTCAGAATTTGCATTGACTTCCGCGATCTGAACTGGGCATGTCCTAAACACGATTTTCCATTGCCTCATATTGATGTACTCATCGATAACACTGCTGGCTATGAGACGTTATCATTCATGGATGGATTTTCAGGATACAACCAGATTAAGCTGGCAGAAGAGGATCAAGAGAAGACTTCATTCACTACACCTTGGGGAACATATTGTTATGTCGTCATGCCATTTGGATTGAAGAACGCTGGAGCCACTTATCAAAGGGCTATGATGGCAATATTTCATGACATGATGCATATAGATTTGGAAGTGTATGTGGATGACTTATTGGTTAAGTCTAAAACGAAGGCTGAGCATGCCAAAGTTTTGGCAAGGGTATTAGAGAGATCGAGAGAATATCAGTTGAAGATGAACCCCAAGAAATGTGTATTCGGGGTATCTTCAGGGAAATTGCTTGGATTCATTGTCAGCAAACGGGGAATTGAGATCGATCCCAACAAGGCGAAGGCTATCAGAGAAATGCCACCTCCCAAAAACTTGAAAGAGTTAAGAGGATTAATCGGGAAGTTACAATTTATTCGCCGTTTTGTCTCCCAGCACTCACAAAGGTGTAAGCCGTTTTACGAGCTTACCAAGCCAGGAGTCAAATTCAATTGGGACGATAAGTGTCAGGAGGCATTTGATGGATTAAAGGACTATTTGGCAAGTCCTCCTGTTTTGAGACCACCATCTCCAGGCAAACCATTGATACTTTATATTTCTGTCCTGGATGATGCAGTGGGGGCTGTCTTAGCACAAGAGGATGAAGAAGGAAAAGAGAGGGCAGCCTACTATCTCTCTAAACTTCTCAACCCCGCTGAACAGAGATACACGGCGATGGAGAAAACATGTGCAGCATTGGTTTGGGTTGTTCAGAAATTAAAGCATTATTTTCTGGCCCACGAAGTCCACCTCATCGCTAGGATGAATCTGATTAAGTTCCTTCTGGAGAAATCTGTTCTTACTGATAGGTTAGCGCGATGGCAAAGCTTTCTATCTCAATTCGATATCATTTACATTCAACAGAAAGCGATCAAGGGCTATGCCATAGCAGAACATCTCGCTCATCATCCCCTTCCTCGATTTGATCCAGTGCGATCAGAGTTTCCGGATGAGGAACTGATGTCCGTAAATCAAATCAGAGATGATATGTGGACTCTGCATTTTGACGGAGCTCTGAATTCTCATGGAAAGGGTATCGGAATCGTTCTGTTATCACCTGAAGGTGTCACCATTCCACAAGCCTTTCAGCTTAACTTTCCAGTCACCAACAACATAGCTGAGTACGAGGCACTTCTTGCTGGTCTCGAGGCTGCTCATTTTCATGGTGCCACCAAACTCAGGATTGTAGGTGATAGCCAATTAATTCTTCGCCAAGTGCTGACCAAGTATCGAACTCTTGATCCCAAGCTCAAGCCATATCAAGAACTTACTTCTGCTTACTCAAAGTTTTTCACAAAATTGATCTTTGTCCATGTCCCTAGAAATCAAAACATCTTAGCTGACGCTCTAGCTTCACTTGCATCTTCTCTTGATTTTCCTATCAGCAAGCAATCCGAATCAATCATAGTTCATAGGCGTCTTTCACCTGCCGTGAAAGATCCTTCATTTCTTAGAACTAAGGAGAAGTTGCTGAAGAAATTCAAAGATGGAAGTATCGTGGAGAAAAGAGAAATCATGTTGATGGAGCTGTTAGAAGAGATGGATGATGAACAGAAGCCATGGTATTATGAAATTGCAAAATATTGTGAAGATCAATCGTATCCTGAAGAAGCTACAACTGAGGAGAAAAGAGCTATCAGGAGAGTTGCTCAACGATACACCCTAGTTGGGGGAGCATTATATAAAAGAGGTTTTGATGGAGTTCTTCTGAGATGTCTAGACGAAGATGAGCTTTGGAAGGTTATGGAAGGAGCTCATAGTGGAGTTTGTGGTGGCCATGTCAATGGACAGATGCTAGCAAAGAAGATCCTTAGACAAGGATTTTATTGGCCAACCATGGAAGAAAATTGCGTAGGATATGTCCGTAGGTGTGCCAAGTGTCAACTTCACGCCGACAAAATTCATTCTCCTGCATCTTCACTCCATCCTGTTTCTTCCCCATGGCCTTTCTCCATGTGGGCTTTCGACATTATTGGACCTCTTGGTAACCCAGATTCCGGCATCAAGCAAAAATCTTTCATTCTCACAGCAACGGAATACTTCACCAAGTGGGCAGAAGCTGAAGCATACGTGGAGATCAAAGCATCAACCGTCTGCAAATTCATCATGAGGAACATCATCACAAGATTCGGGATTCCAAGTACCATTGTCACCGACAACGGACCGCAGTTCGTGTCACAGGAATTGAAGGACCTCTGCAACAGGTATAAAATTGCATTGCATCATTCATCTCCTTATTATCCGCAAGGCAATGGCCAAGCAGAGGCAACTAATAAGACTTTGATAAAAATCATCAAAAAGACGTGTAAATCTAACAAATTCGCAGATTGGCCAGAAAAATTGGTTGAGGCTCTATGGGCCTACCGAACTTCAATCCGCACGCCTACTGGGCAAACTCCTTATTTCTTAACATTTGGAATGGAGGCGGTAGTTCCATATGAGATCCTTATACCGTCATTAAGAGTACAATTGAACAAGGAATTCTCCATTGATGAACATCGTTCAGCACTTCTTGCTCAATTGGAACTTTTAGACGAGAAAAGATGGTTAGCTGCTAATCATGCAAAAGTTTATCAAAACAGATTAGCACGTTTTTATCAAAAGAAAGTCATTGAACGAAAGTTCAAAGTCGGTGAAATAGTCGTTAAAAGAATTTTTGTAAAACCTGGTGGTCCGCGTTCTAAGCTCCAACCCAACTGGGAAGGGCCTTATGTTGTATCGCACGCTTATCCTGGTAATGCTTATCGTTTGGTTAATGCAGAAGGAGAAGAGCTAAATCATCCCTGGAATGGTTTACATCTTAAGAAATACTACCCTTAGGATAAAGAGTCGATCAGTATGGTACAAAGACCAGTGGAATCAGAAAATTTATAAACTCAAATTTCTTTGTTAGTCTGAATAATTTAACTTCAAACCCATTACTGCACACACCGACATGTTTGATTCGTGAGTAACAAGAGATGCCAAGTCCTTAAGAATATCAAAAGCTTGACCAAGAGTATAAAGTACAAATCATTCCTTTTAAATAAAATTCTGTTTTACACTCGGCCCATGATGTCGGAACGAGGCTTAGAATAGACTACCAAGAATACCCGCCATCTTAGTAGGAGGCCGTCATAAAAAAAAATGGGGGAGATCCGTTCCAAAGCAAAGCAAAGAAAAGAAAAATAGAAAAGCAAAAGCAAGGCAAAAAGCCAAATTCAAAATCAAAAGGCCATTACACTACAAACGTTACATCAAGGCCATGAAATGAAACAAAAGGGAACGCAAGGTCGATAAATACCCCGGAAAGAAAATGACCGAACCCCAACAGATATTAGGGTTAGAAAGGGATATCTTTTTAAGTCTCCGGAACCTTCTCATGGGCTTTCTAAATCTATTCTTCTTTTCTTTCTAAAGAGGTGTACTTCAAGCTTAAAGAATGGCTTAGATTGACTAAGGGTTAAATCATCAAATGGGATCACGAATGGAAACATAAGTTCAAACACGATGGGTTTTAAGTTAAGTTGTTAAAGAACAATTTGGAAATTAAGTTAATAAATGAATATGATCTTTTGATCTAAGTACCATACTGGTCTTTTAGTCAAGAAAAAAAAACAAAAAAATTGCATATGTCAAAAATTCAAAAAAAATGTATATGTCAAAATTCAAAAAAAATGTATATGCAAAAATTCAAAAAAAATGCATATGTCAAAAATTCAAAAAAAAAATATCTCAAAAATTCAAAAAAAATACATATTTCAAAACCCCAAACAAAAATGAATATTTCAAAACCACAAAAATATTTCAATTAGCATTTGCTTGTGGCATTTAGTGTGTTTCATTCATTTTATTTTCAGTGAGCATATGTTTGCTTGCATGTTGCATTTTGCTTAAGTCTGATTATTCTTATTACCTTTGTTAATAAAGGCTATTCCCCTTGACCATTTATTCAAGGAAAAAATTGATTGACCATTTATTTGGCCAGGCAAGGGGCTAAGCCTAAACAGATACTTAACATGTTTGTTCAAGTCATATACAGGACACAAGGCATGAAGAGAGTTGGAGTTCGGATAGAGAACAACCAGAAATCTGTTTCTGTGAGCAAAAGGCGTCTAGGATACCTGACGCGTTTCAAAGTTAAATGGCGTCTTCGCGACACGACGCGTTTTAACAAATCTGCTATTTTCCCGAAATTCTGTGATTTTAATTGAATATTTGTTTGGAACTAATAATTTTGATTGCAGAAAATTCAAGAAAGCCTGAGCAAAGCTGGAAATGTCAAGAAAATCCCATTGTGGAATTCAAGTCCCGACCGTGGCTAAAAAGACGGTTATTTCTACCCTTGTATTATTCCATGTGATCCCGAACTTTTGGTTTTCTCGAAGCCTAGGTACTAGGGATGTTCCAGTTTGTGAGGCGATGTCATCGTTATTTGACCTCATCAAATCCACAAGTTTGTCTCGACTAGGCCTATAGACTGACATCGAGCTACATGCCCTCTTGCGTTGTTCCAGGTAGCTCAACCCAGGCTGGTTTGGGGGCTTCTATAAGTGCCCGTCCTCTACATCTTGACTCTCTTATTCTAGCACCTCATGTTATCCCTTCCCGTGCCTTCTATTCTAACAGGTGTAGTGGCCTGCACTAGAGACATGGGTGATGACGTCATTATATGGCTTGTGCAAGGGCTTGCTTTTGGTCATGTGCTTAGGTGGGCTCAAGGCGCCACCACTACGGCCATGGCTCCCATCTGTGTTTTTCATTAAGGGTTCGTCCTTTAGAAAGCCTAGGGAGAAGCGAGCTCCTCTTGTGCAAGGTGCTCGAGTGAGTTTGGCTTCAGGGGTACAGAGGCGGCGAGGACCAAGCCACCGACCCGACGTCTTGTTAGGAGCTCTTCCAATTTCACAGCCCATCCTGGGTCGGTGGTGGAAACTAGTGACTAACTTGGCGAGGGACTTTTCGCTTTTTGCTCATTACTCTTCATCGTGCATATTCTTTTGGCAGCCTTGCACCTTATTGCTTTTCTTTTGTCCATAGAATGTTTATACAAAGAAATATTTTCAAGAAAGGATATATGCGACTTACCTCTGCTTTTCCCCCCAACCGAGCAGGCTAAGTCCTATCAAGGACTTAGGATGGTTTTGCGGTCAGTGAATATGTATTGTCGGGGCTGATGTGCAGGGCGAGTGTATTTACTCTAATCTTTTGGGGGGGATTCTTCTCGGTGAGATGAAGTTTTGCGGGTGGGAAGTCAGCGAGTTTAGTCCCATCTAAGGGTGGGGATCCCCTTCTCTACGAGGTGAGGTGAGGCAAGAGAAAGAAATGAGTTTAGTTTCATCTGAGAGTGGAGAGTCCCTTCCCTATGAGGCGAGGGTCGGCAGAGGAAAGTTGAGCGAGTTTAGTCCCATCTGAGGGTGGGGAGCCCCTTCTCTGTAAGATGAGACTCGGTAAGGAAAAGTCGCCAATGCCGGTTGGCATTGGTCGGTGTCGATCGGTATTGATTGTCGGGATCTCTTCTTTTTTGCCATGCCTATCGTAGGTACTTGTCTACCATGGTTCAAAATTGGCAATAAGAATAATTTTGCAACATGGTGTTAATCAAGGAGAAGAGATGATCTTATTATAAAAGAAAGAAGAGCCTGCTCGAGAAGTAACTACTAATAAAAGAGCTGCATGTGTTCTGCGCTCCATTTATTATCTAATTGCATGTTGTTCAGTTGGGCAAAATGATATGCCCCATTATTATAGCTTTTGATGACCCTGTATGGCCCCTCTTAGTTAGGAGCTAGCTTACAGCCTGCTTCAAGTGGTCAGGAGGCATGCGTGCTCCATAAGATGAGGTCCTATTGGTGAAAGCTTTTTGGCCACACTCTTTTATCTTACAGTCGGACCGCCATCCACTGATAGTTAATCATGCAAATTTTGGCTTCTTTTTTGTTTTCATCGACTTGGTCCAGGTTCTCCCTCAGCCTCTAGTTGTTGTCTTCTTTGTTGAATTCCTAGACTCAGGTAGAAGGCATGCCAACTTCTAATCGGATTGCCGCGTTGGTTCCATAGACTATGTGATAGGGAGTTTCCCCTATGGTTGTATGTGCAGTGGTCCAAAAGTACCATAGGGCCTTTAGGAGTTGCTCGAGCCGGTTCCATTCTCCTTGCATTAGAGTCTTAATTCCTCTTATTATAGTCTGGTTGGCATTTTCTACTAGACCATTATCTTGGACATAGGCCATTGGGGAAAAGTAGTGCTTAATATTAAAATGCTAACATCGGTCAGCAAATCATTGGCTAGTGAAGTGCCGCCCATTGTCAAAAACGAGTACGTAGGGCACCCCAAATCTGTATATCACATGAGAAAGGAAGAACTTTTAGACAATGTCTTCCCTGAGCTTCGTCATAGCCTCGGCTTCTGGCCACGTTGTAAAGTAGTCAATGGCGACCAGCAAGAACTGTTTCCACACCGTAGTCTTGGGAAAAGGTCCCAAGATATCAATCTCCCACATCGTGAAGCGACATGGCTTGCAGATGGTGTGAAGTTCCTCAGTAAGGATTCAATAGATTGTCACGTACATATGACAACTTGCACATTTCTTGAAGTAATCGATGCAGTCCCCCACCAATGTGGGCCACCAATGCCTATGACATAATTGTTAGTCTTAGGTGGCCTACAAGCCAAAATGATTTTGTAATCTCGTTCATTTATTAATATATAATAGCATTATATTCATTATGTATAATTCGTTATTATCGTCTTATAATGAAGTCCGTAAATATGTGCGATAGTGATCAGATTATGATGAGATCATACTAGTGAGACTGATAACTTAAACACACATATTCTTAATAGTTCATAGTCGGAGGATATTCGAGAAGGACATTGGATATCCGGATAGACTAGTACAGATTACTCCCGCTCATAAGATGAGGGTGACTGATATCATAGTCACTTGTGTGGAGACACTAAGGTAAATCTGTAGGTGCTCATTAGAGAATGAGTTCACTGAACTGATCCGACTGAATCGCTGGATGGTACTGTACCTCACTGTCAACCAACTTGATTCTATTGTCGCAATTGCGTGAATGGTCCTCGGACCTAAGACACCAAGGACACCTTGTTGGGGGACTTCTGTGCTTTGACCTTGGTTTATGAATTTCTAACCACGGGATTCTAAACAGCCAAGGATCGAGTACAGCGGAATACCGTTGAAGGGAATTGTGTGTCAATAAGGAATCATTCACTCTCGGTACGATGAGAGAGAATGCTCTAGGAAGGATGTGCGAAAGTCTCTAGCCAGGGCGGATGATAATATCGGGAAAGGAGTTTTCCGATATTCATCAACGGCATCTAATCCAAATAAGTTGACCAGTTAGGGTTTGACAGTACACCATACCCTAAGTCGACTCGAGAGCATTGTACGAATGAAGGATTATATCCATGCGGCAACTGTTGACGGACAGGTTCCAAGAGTGGGTTACTTAACCCCGATACCTTCCGAATTCATGCGGTGTTGCTTGGCACCCAACGTGATCGGAGGCCCGACCGAATTAGATGTGCAATACTGATTCAGCTGATTAATTAATTAATATGAGTTATTAATTGATTAATCAGGCCAATGAGGAGTCGCTGGAGTTATTGGGCCATTAACCGGACTGGTTATTGGGCCTATAGGATCACACAAAAGATTCTCAAGGCGATGGATAAATAAGTGGGTTTTATATAAATTGGAGATTTTTTATGAAAAGCCGCGCAGTTGCTATAAAATATAGCGAACGGGTGTAGACACGCTAATTTTGACGTCATTTCGAGTAAATTTTATATCACACAATAATGCCTCAGAATGGTCTGATAATTAATCATTAATTAATTTTTATTAATCTTTTTGAGTGTCGGGTTTAACATATGTGTTTAAGTTAATCAATTGAATTGATTTTAATTCAAATTTGAGTTAAAATATGAAGAATTCTAAAAGACGTCTACACACGTGGACGCCATTTATAGTTTATTCCTGTTTTAACGATTAAATTTGAATTTTAATTAATTGATTTATTAACTAAAAGGCGTCTGGGAAGGTCGACGCGTTTTAGGTTTCCTAAATGGTTTCTACTTCTCCTCCGGATGTTTATCCTTATCTTAATTAGTCTAAAAGACGTCTACACAGGTGGACGCTTTTTACCTAATAAAGATAAAGATAAGTTTTCCCGGATGTTTATCCTTATCTTAATTAGTCTAAAAGACGTCTACATAAGTGGACGCGTTTTGCCTAATAAAGATAAAGATAAGTTTTCCCGGATATTTATCCTTATCTTAATTAATCTGAAAGGCGTCGGCCAAGGTGGACGCGTTTTAGATAATTACAGATAAAGATGAATTAATCAGTAATTATCTGTCGGTTAAGATGGATAAATTCGGAGTTTTCTAATGTTAATCGCGAACGCAAGAAATGCCTATAAATACCCTGCATGTTAAAAAAAGAGAGAACAGAATTAAATTGAGTTGAGCCATAGCGTTATAGCGAGTTTAAGATCGAAGCAACAACGTCGTAACGCCAGAGCGCTGCCATTTCCAGAAGTCGGCGTTCCTTTCAAGATCTTCATCCTTTCAAGAGCTTCAACCAATTGGGCATAAGTTTTTCATTACTGCATTCATTTCATTAGTTTCATTTTTCATATTCACTTCATGCAAACACACACCACAGCATAATCTTTCAAAAAACCTACTTGATTTAAGGGGTTTCAAAGCCATTAAAAAAGTAAGTTTGCTGTTTTAAATATGCTTAACATCATGATTAGTTCAGATACTACTTCTATTTAAATTCTCATCATTAGTTCTTTATTTTTGTTTTTGTCTCTGCTACACTCAACAACAACAACAAGAGATCAAAAAGGGGAAATCAAGCACAACTTCTGGACGATCCTCAACCTCAAACTCAACAGCAAGAACAAAAGAACAAAGAAAGGGCTCTCTTTCTTCAGCCGGCTGAGGAAGGGGAACCAAGGACTCAATCTTCCGCATTTTGAAAGGTAGGCGATCATACTCTCCTTTTGAAACTTTTAAGTTAAAAGTTTCTGGCGATCACTGCACTTTAGTTGTTGTTTTTAATAGGTTAGTTTACACCTAAACAACATAGATATTTCATGTTAATCACACGGTCATTCTAAGCACCTACAACGGGCTGAGCAGGCCAAGCTGCTGCTAACCCTAGCCGCCCCCTCCTCTCTTTCTCTCTCTCTCTGGCGCCCCAGACGAACCCGAATCCCTGGATCTACTTTGTCGTTTATCTGACTCCCGTTTGACGGGAAATCGTCCACGCGATGCGGTGATCGTTACGGCAAACAGCAGAGGTTTCGTGGGCTGCGAAGAGTTGGAGATCGCTACAGACCCTGTTCCCGGACTGATAAGCATCCAGGGACAACGACGCCTTTTCAATAGGCGACTGGCGTCGACGACGCATTTTAGTGAAATCACCTCATTTCATGTCCCTGTTTTCGGTCGCAAAAAGGCGACGAGGGACAGTGACGCCTTTCAAAAGGCGGCTACTTATGGCGACGAGTTTTACGCCAGGTTCTGTGGCCAAGTTTCTGTAAACCAGTTTAGAAGACTTGAATGGCGTCGGCCTTGAGCGACGCGATTCAAGACAGAATCACACTAATTCATGCCATTAAAATATGTTACACTGTTAGACAGTTGTTTAGTTAGTTAAATGCATGCTTTAAATTATACTCTATGATAATGGATTTAATGTAACCGGATCGTACGCGTGGTGTTGCATGCGACCGTGGACTTCTTACTGTACTGTGTTTTGAGCTACTGTGGACCTAGAGTGACAGTTGTAGCGCTTTATCACCCTGTGCTGGTGTGGGTGGAGCACAGCGCCGGTGTGGGTGTGGCGGGGTGACGCCTAGTGAGAGAGGGTCACCTGGTGGACCCCAGGGTTAGCTAGTACCGATGTGGGTGTGGTACCTTTGGAGTGTCACTCGTGCTGAGGTAAGGAGTAACCACCTGAGCCAGTTGGGCCGGAGTAGCTAGAGTGCTATCCGAGGGGTTACTGTTTGGTCTCAGCGGGTCGGTGTTTTCCCCACCTTCGTTTGTGTGGTTGGCGTGTTCTACCGAGACATTAGTTGTGGATTTCCCTGGCAGACTGGTCTTAGAGATATGCATGTTATGTATTTCGAATGCATGTGATTCATATCGAGATTTAGGAGTAGGAATTACTACTGTACTTGTTACTTTACTTTCAGCTGTACTTTGCACTTGTGGGTGTGTGAGTGGGTAGTGGGGATCGAAGGATCCCTACTGAGTCTTTTCGTTGAGACTCACCCCTGCGGTTTTCAGGTGAGGACTCCAGACAGACTTAGCGGGGGGTGTGCTGCTGTGTGTCGCGCGCCGTCAGTTGTTGTTCCGGGGTATGCCCCGACGTAATTGTTATCTTTATTTCTGGCATGTATGCTTAATTATTTCTTTTCTGTTGGAATATGTAATTATTTGCTGTATCGAGTCGCATTGTAATAACTTTTAATTCCTCCATTTTCCTTTCAATTCAATGCGATGTGAATGTTTAACTTAGTTTATCGTTTATTTCCCAGACTTAGTTAGATCCTGGTTTGGTTCCAAATTAATGATTCGATACCCATTTAGTAATCGGATCCCCGATTATAGGGTGGCGGGTCATTACAGCCTGAAACAACCCCCCCCCCCCCCCCTGCAAGCTAGGGTTTCTGCGTTTTTGGAGCTGTCGGGTTGCAGGAGGAAGGGGGCCAACCCGAGCCAGTCTGCGTTGTCGGAATATGTAATTATTTGTTGTATCGAGTCGCATTGTAATAACTTTTAATTCCTGCATTTTCCTTTCAATTCAATGCGATGTGAATGTTTAGCTTAGTTTATCGTTTATTTCCCATACTTACTTAGATCATGGTTTGGTTCCAAATTAATGATTCGGTACCCATTTAGTAATCGGATCCCCGATTATAGGGTGGCGGGTCGTTACAGTTGGTATTAGAACATTCGGTCTGGCAAATAATTACATTATCCCGTACAGGCACGACGGTAGTGTAGGTTGTAGGATTCTAATTAGAACTTTTCGATTTTGTGATTGTAGGCAATTAGATAGCTCTTAGGAAGAGGATGCCGGTTATTAGAGAGCGGGGAGATGTCCCTAGTGGATCTGAGGCCGGTAGGCCGAGTGTAGAGCAGTTTATGGAGGCTATGATGGACACGATGGCTAGATATCAGACCCGAGACCCTAGCGAGAGTTCTAGTGCTCGGGGAGGGTCTTCAGCTGCACTAGAGAGGTTCCTGAAGCTGAGGCTGCCTCATTTCACCGGTCGTCCCGACCCTGATGAGGCTGTTCACTGGTTAAGGCAGATGGAGAAGACTTTTGATACTATGGACTGTGCGGCAGTTGAGAGGACTCCTTTAGCTACCTTCATGCTGAAGGATGATGCCTACGATTGGTGGACCACTCTGAAGAGTTTGTCTTATGCGGATAGGAGTCTCAGGGAGATTCCATGGGAGACTTTTGTGAAAGAATTTAATGCACAATACTTCCCTTGGCATGTTCAGAGGGCCAAGGAGAGGGAATTTATGGAGCTGACTCAGGGAAGTATGACAGTACTCGAGTACCAGGCGAAGTTTGTTTCGCTTGGGAGGTTTGTGCCTTTCATTTCAGGGGACAAGGAGCGTCGGACTGAGAGGTTTGTAGATGGACTGAGGTCCAGTCTGAGGAATTTTGTGGCATCTCACTGTTGCTCAGGTTTGGCATCGGCAGTTAGGTGTGCAGCAGCAGTGGAGGCACAGCAGAATCAGTCGGCTAGAGAGAGAGGACTGACCACTCAGGGACCAGCTCGTGGCAGGGGAAAGGTAGCAATAACAGCTTCTTCGTCCGGATCAGGATCATCTTCACTCGGCTCTAGATTCAAGAGATTCTTTCGAGGCGGTGGCAGCAGTAGTGGCAGCAGCGGTGGTAGCAGACCTAGGCAGGGTCAGCAGAGCTAGTCGGTGTCCAGTGCCCAGCAGGAAACAACTCAGAGACTTCCTGCAGTTTGTCAGCATTGCGGTGGTACTCATGGTGGGACTCAGTGTCCTGCTTTTCCTAGGAGGTGTTTCACTTGTGGCCAGCAGGGTCATTTGGCAAGGCATTGCCCGCAGGGGCATGGTCAGGGGCAGGGTTCAGGTGATCAGAAGAAGCCGAGGACCCAGGGGAGAGTTCTAGCTATCACCAGGAAGGAGGCTCGTGCGTCCAACTTGGTGGAAGGTACACTTTCTGTCCTTGGGAACTCTGTACATGTGTTGATTGATTCGGGTGCTTCGCATTCTTTCATTTCTGAGCAGTTCATAGATATTCTTTCTGCACCCGTTGATGAGCTATCTGATGGATTGATGGTAGAGGTTCCTTCTGGGGATTTCATGTTATCTTATAATTGTTTGAGGGATGTTCCCTTGACCATAGAGGGCCATGAGTTACCTGCCCAGTTGGTTGTGCTTGCCATTTGTGACTTTGATATCATCCTGGGCATGGATTGGTTGGAAGCTTATTATGCTGAGGTGGACTGCCACAGGAAGAGGGTGCGTTTCTCTATTCCGGACATCCCGACCTTCTACTTCCAAGGTATTAGGCTCTCTTCTCGAAGTATTCTTATTTCTGCCTTTAAGGCTCGAAGGTTGCTTGTTGGTGGTTGTGAGGCCTTCCTTGCCTCTGTTGTTGTATCCGATGTCAGTGACAGTCCCAGTCCTTGGGAGGTGCCTGTAGTGTGTGACTTTGCAGATGTGTTTCCGGAGGAGTTGCCTGGCCTTCCTCCTCAGCGAGAGGTCGAGTTTACCATTGAGCTTGCACCGGGTACGGCGCCCCTGTCTAAGGCCCCGTATCGGATGGCACCAGCCGAACTCACTGAGTTGAAGGCGCAGTTGCAGGAATTGCTGGATAAGGGTTTCATTCGTCCCAGTACTTCTCCGTGGGGTGCTCCAGTTCTATTTGTCAGGAAGAAGGATGGTTCTCTGAGGTTGTGCATTGATTATAGACAGCTGAACCAGGTGACAATAAAGAATAAGTACCCACTTCCAAGGATCGATGATTTGATGGATCAGCTGCAGTCTGCAAAGGTATTTTCTAAAATTGACTTGAGATCTGGATATTATCAGATGAGGATCCGTGAGCTCGATATTAGTAAAATAGCTTTTAGAACTCGGTATGGACATTATGAGTTTTTGGTCATGCCTTTTGGCTTGACCAATGCTCCAGCGGCTTTTATGGATCTAATGAACCGAGTCTTCAAGGCCTATCTGGATCAGTTTGTGGTAGTATTTGTAGATGATATTTTAATATATTCTTCTTCTGAGGAAGAACACGCCACTCATCTTCGGGTGGTGTTGCAGGTCTTGAGAGAGCACCAACTCTATGCCAAGTTTAGCAAGTTGAATTCTGGCTAGACAAGGTACACTTCCTTGGGCATGTCATTTCTGGCGAGGGCATCGCAGTGGATCCAGCCAAAATCGAGGCAGTGATGGATTGGAGCAGTCCAACTTCAGTGACTGAGATCAGGAGCTTCTTGGGGCTAGCAGGTTATTACAGGCGGTTTGTTCAGGGGTTTTCTTCAATAGCGGCCCCCTTGTCGAGGTTGACTCGAAAGGGAGTTCGTTTTGTGTGGACCGAGGAGTGTGAGCGGAGTTTCATTGAGTTAAAGACTCGCCTCACTTCGGCCCCAGTGTTGGTGCTTCCATCAGGTTCTGGTGGGTTTGTGGTTTATTCGGATGCGTCTCGTCGAGGTTTGGGTGCAGTTCTAATGCAGCATGGCAGGGTCGTGGCTTATGCTTCTAGACAGCTGAAGAAGCACGAGGAGAACTATCCCACCCATGATCTAGAATTGGCAGCTGTGGTATTTGCACTGAAGATCTGGAGACATTACTTGTATGAAGAGAAATTTCAGGTTTTTACTGATCACAAGAGCCTGAAGTATGTGTTCACACAGAGGGACCTGAATTTGAGACAGCGTAGGTGGATCGAATTCATCAAGGATTATGACCTCAACCTTTCCTATCATCCGGGTAAGGCGAATGTGGTGGCAGACGCTTTGAGTCGGAAGACGGTCATGTCATACCTTATAATTCGAGAATGGAGATTATTTGAGCAGGTTGTGGAATCTTCCTTTCAGGTTCCATGTGAGGATGATAGAGCCGTGTTGGCCAGCTTGACTGTGAGACCAGCAGTGTACCATGCTGTGATTGAGGCTCAGAGGGCAGATGTAGAGTTACCGCAGATTCTCCAGAGACCAGAGGTGGAGTTGTGGGATGACGGTACATTCAGGTTTAGAGGTAGACTCTATGTTCCGGCCGAAGAGGACGTGCGCAGGAGTGTCCTTGATGAGGCGCACCGTTCTAGGTATGCAGTGCATCCCGGGACAACTAAGATGTATCATTGTTTGAAGAGGCACTTTTGGTGGCCTGGTATGAAGAAGGATGTAGCTGAGCATGTGGCTAGGTGCTTGACTTGTCAGCAGGTTAAAGCCGAACATCAGAGACCAGGAGGGTTGTTGCAGCCCTTGCCGATCCCGGAATGGAAATGGGAGCACGTGACTATGGACTTTGTGATGGGATTACCTGTATCCCCTGGCAGGAGAGACGCAATCTGGGTTATTGTTGATCGGCTGACCAAGTCGGCACACTTCCTGGCTATTAGGAAGGACTGGTCAGTCGGTAAGTTGGCTAAGTTGTTTGTAGATCGGATCATCTCTCTGCACGGGGTGCCTTTATCCATCGTATCAGACCGGGATCCGAGATTTACTTCCAGGTTATGGAAGAGTTTTCAGAAGGCCTTGGGCACGCAGTTGGCCTTCAGTTCGGCCTATCATCCCGAGACTGATGGGCAGTCGGAGAGGACCATTCAGACTCTGGAGGATATGCTCAGGGCATGTTGCTTAGACTGGGGAGGTTCTTGGGAGCAACATTTGCCTACTGTGGAGTTTGCCTACAACAACAGTTATCATTCTAGTATCGGCATGGCGCCTTACGAGGCTTTGTACGGGCGACCGTGTCGATCTCCTGTGTGTTGGTCCGAGATTGGTGAGAGGCAGATAGCAGGGCCAGAGTTAGTACAGCAGTGTGCTGATGTTGCCAGGATAGTACGGCAGAGACTGATCGCAGCTCAGAGCAGGCAGAAGAGTTATGCTGATATCCAGAGGAGACCGCTTGAGTTTGAGGTTGGAGACCACGTGTTTCTCCGAGTCTCACCCTCCAAGGGTGTGATGAGATTCGGGAAGCAAGGCAAGTTGAGTCCGCGATATATTGGGCATTTTCCCATTCTTGCTCGAATTGGGGAAACCGCGTATCAGCTGGCCTTGCCGCCCAGTCTTGCAGGGGTGCACGATGTGTTCCATGTTTCTTTGCTGAGAAGATATGTTCATGATCCATCCCATATTTTAGATTTTTCAGAGTTGGAGATCGCTGAGGACTTGTCCTTTCCAGAGTTTCCAATTCGTATTGAGGATCGCAGAGAACAGGTCCTTCGGAACAAGGTTGTGCCTTTGGTTAAGGTGATTTGGCATTACCGCTCCGGGGGCGAGGCTACCTGGGAGCGTGAGGACGAGATGCGGGAGAAGTTTCCTTACCTTTTCTCGTAAGTCCCCTTGTGAGCTTGTATCTCTATGTTTTGACCTCGTTAATTCTAGCTGGCGATTTCGAGGGCAAAATTCTTTTAAGGGGGGGAGAATGTAAGGACTGAGGTTTTCGGATCCGGTTTTCGGGATCGGACCCTGTATTTTAGGCCCTGCGGGAGCGGTTTAAACGGCGTCCAGCGCTGCAGACGCGTTTTAGATTGTGCCACATGGTTGCCACGTGGGCGGACTTTGGGCCACGAGAGTACGGCCCTGTCGTGTCGTCTGAACGGCGTCCACGATGGACGACGCCATTCAGACTGCGACCCTGGGTTGTTAGTGTACGGTGCCTGTCTTGTCGTCTGAACGGCGTCGTAGGTAGATGACGCGTTTCAGAGTTCTGTCAGTACAGCCCGTCTTGTCGACTGATAGACGTCCGTACAGCTCGACACGTTTTGCCCAATCTCTGGTTATCCCGCGAACCCTCTTTCCTTTCCCTCATTTCTTCCTTCCCTCTCTCTCTCCTCCCTTCCTCCAACGATTCCGGCGACGCCTCCTTCCCCTCGCTCTTTTCCTCCCTCCCACCATTTCATCTCTCCCTCCACTCCATCGACCTCCTAGCTCCCACCACTACCACCACCACCTCCTCCGCGACGTTTTCTCTCCGGACGGCGGCCGACGTCCCGGTGGAGTAACGACGACCTCGATGGTACCGGCGGCGGCGTGGGGCGAGATGGGTGGGCGGCTTGGAACTTGGAGGAGTTCAAGTAACCGGTAGTGTAAGGACTAAGGTTTCGGGTTCTATATTCGGGTCGGGTTCGGGCCGGATCCCCTGGTTTGGACCCTGTGGGGTCTTGAGATTTTTTTGACTGAATGGCGTCAGCACTGCTCGACGCCTTTCAAAAGCCGTTTAGGTCTGCTGGTTGTTGTGCCACGTGTGCGCCACGTGGGCGGTTTTCGGGCCGCGAGAATACGGCCCCTGTCACTTCGTCTGAACGGCGTCCAGGTGGGTCGACGCGATTCAGACTGCGACATCTGCGATGTCAGGGCACGGCGTCAGAGCGCTGTCAGTACGGCCTGTCACATCGTCTGAACGGCGTCCACGGTGAGCGACGCATTTCAGAGCGCTGTCAGTACGGCTGTCCTGTCAGACTGATTGGCGTCTGCCTCGATCGACGCGTTTTAGCGAGATTCAGATTGACCCCGCGAGCCTCCCTTTCATTCCCTCATTCTCGCCTCCACTCTTTCTCTCTTCGCCCTCTCTGCTCCCTCTGCCCTCCTTCCTCCCTTCCCTTCCTCTTCTTCCTCTTCCATCACTCCATAGCCTCCTTACCTCTCACCTCTACCTCCACCACCTCCTTCGCGGCGTTCCCTTCTCCGGACGGCGGCCGACGTCCCGGTGGAGTGGCGGCGTCCTCGAGGATACCAGCGGCGGTCTGCGGTGCAGCGGGTCGGCGGCGAGGAGCTTGGAGGAGTTCAAGAACCGGTAGGGGGACAAACCTTGTATGCGTTGCTCGTGTTTCTTTGGTGTGACATGATGTGCTTGTGATCGTGGATTCGTAGCATGCTTGTGGTGGTTGAATTCCTCTTCCTCCCCTTCTTGTTTTGGGGCTTTTTCGGAGGGTTTGGGGTTAAGGGAGAAACCCTCGGTTCGAACCAGGGAACCAGGTTTCTGGCGCTAAACGGCGTCGTGCCTGGTCGACGCCTTTTAGAAGGACGTCAGGACAGTACGACGCCTTTTAGGGCAGAAACCTCCCTGTTCGATGTTTCACGAGTTAGGGGTTCTGGCGCTAAATGACGTCATGGATGGATGACGCCTTTTAGAAGGACGTCGGGCCATCATGACGCCATTTAGGCAGGAAATCACCCCGAGTAAGGGTCTGTAAATCTGGAAATTCGGTGTGAATGTCGTCTGTGGACCTGGACGCGTTTTAAATAGGCGACTCCCTATGACGACGCGTTTCAAGGAATAATCTAGCTTTAATAAACCTGTCTGAGGGGCTTGAATGGCGTCGACCTCGGTCGACGCGATTCAAAACAGAACTGTGTAATCCTGGTTTTACCATGTGTTTTACTGCGGGACGGTTCAATGCATGTGTTACGTTGTACGCTGAGACTGAGGACTTCTGCGTGAATGGAGTTAGATCATGTTATGTTTGTGTGTGTGCTTCTACAACTGTGGATCGGAATAACTGTGGTTTACGTTTGTCACCATAGACCGATGGGGACAGGGTCATGGTGTCTGTGAGGCATTGTGCCGTACCGGTGGGAGAAGGGGTACATGTTGTGGTTTACATTTGGCTGAGGGAAGCAGAACCGCCTTGAGCCCGTCGGGCCGGAGTAGCTGGTGCGCTATCCGAGGGGTTGCTGCTTGGCCTCAGCGGGTCGGGTTTCCCTGTTTGTCGTGGCAGCTTCCGGCGCGTTTCTTGCTGTGGAGCTGGTTGTGGAGTTGTTTTACCCCTGTAGCCACTGGGCCTGATGTGACCTTTGATCAAGGTTACGAGTGGTACCCTTAGCCCTTTGGCCTGACGTAGCCCGGGAGGTTAGGGTTGTGGGTAGTTCCTGTAGCTTCGGCTTGACGGGGGTTCGCCGATCCCCAGGGCCCTCCTGAAGTGCTGAGGCCTAGCGTGGAGGCAATCCGGTGGGTAGGACAGTAGTCTAGACTGCTTGTGTGCACACGTAGCTGGCAGTGGCGGTACACTGGTTCCAGCTAGTCCTAGTTAGGCTCACTGCCTCACCCTACAGTGCCCCGGAACACTGTAGGGGTGGACAGGCGTGAGCAGTGGTGGTAGTGTTGGGAGGCGACGTTTGACTTCGGTCGACAGTGTGGTACAGTCGCTTCGTGGACTTTGGCTATGAGTCGTGACTCTGTGTTGGGTTCTTCGGGTTACTTAGAACTGTTCTTGTTACACTGCTCATCGTCCGTTTCTTATCAGATCTAGGTGTTGTGTTTACTGCTTTACTTAATTGCCATATATCTGTGTTGTTACACTTGTGGGTGTGTGAGTGGGAGGCAGGGGATCGGATGATCCCTACTGAGCCCAATTCTGGTGTGGCTCACTCCCTGCGGTTTCAGGTGTGGAATTCGCGGCGTGTGGAGGCGTGTAGTGCCTTCTTGGTGTGCGGACCAGCAACTGTCTCTGTTCCGGGGTATGCCCCGATATTGTTGTACTTTCTTTCTGCCTGTACTTATTTAATTTGTTGGACATGTAATTATTGTTGGACTGTATACGGACATTGTTATTTTCCTTCCTGCGCACTTGTTATACCTTTGTAGTTCGTGTGATTGTTATATTTAACCTTGTTTAGCACTTACTCCTCCAGACGTGTTGTGTGAGATACCGGTGTGAACCCGTAGTTAATGGGCCGACATCCATTTAGTGATCGGGTCTCCGGTCATAGGATGGCGGGTTATTACAGATGGTATCAGAGCTCAGTCTGGTCGAGTATGTGGTAAACTAGGTTAGATATTATAGTCCAACAATAAGTACGAGTCTGTACAGGCTATGGCTGCTGGTGTAGATTGGTAGGTTTTAACTTGTTTTGGTTCGATTTGCGTGTTGTGAGTTAGTGATGGCTCCGAAGAGGAGAGTTCTGTTGGCTCGTGGTTCGAGAGCAGATGGTGGTGGTTCAAGAACAGAAGGACATGATGTGGATCGATTCATGGAAGCTATGATTAGGGCTATGTCTAGATACCAGCAGGGAGATGGAAGTGAGGGGTCCAATTCCCGAGGTGGCCAATCCATGGTGATGGAGCGGTTCTTGAAGTTGAAGCCCCCTTCTTTCACGGGTCAACCTGTTCCAGATGCGGCAGCTCAGTGGATTAAGGAAGTGGAGAAGACATTTGATGTTCTAGAATGTGCCGAGAGTGACAAGACCTTGTTGGCAACCTACTTGCTGAAGGGCGATGCTTATGATTGGTGGGTTACCATCAAGGGGTTGATGTTTCCAGATAGGTCTTTGAGAGAGATTCCTTGGGAAGGCTTTGTGAGGGAGTTTAGTGGACAGTACTTTCCGAGGCATGTTCGTAGGGCCAAGGAAAGGGAGTTTATGGAATTGGTACAGGATGGTATGTCAGTTCTAGAATATCAGATGAAATTTGTAGCTCTGGGAAGATTTGCTCCACACATATCTGAGCGTGAGGATCTTAGGACGGAGAAATTCGTGGATGGGCTCCGGCATGATTTGAGGGAGTTTGTGGCAGCCCATTGTTGTAAGGACCTGGCGTCAGCAGTTCGGTGCGCGGCAGCGGTGGAGATGCAGTTCCAACACTCAGCGAAGGAATCGGAGCATTCAGCACAGGGGAAGCAGCATAGCAGGGATAGATCAGCGGTCTTTTCGTCAGGTGGTTCGAGTTCATTCGAGGTCGAGTTCCATGAGGTACCTTGTGACGAGGATGAGGATGGTTCGGTTCAGCAGATGGAGACAGAGGTCAGCTGACAGCAGGAGGCGAGGCGGGACGCTGCGGATTGTTGTCCCCGTTGTAGCAGGTTTCATGGTGACAGGATATGTCCCTTGATCACTGGTAGCTGTTTTAGCTGTGGCAGGAAGGGACATCTCGCGAGGAACTGTCCCCAGAAGAATAAGGCAGGTCAGGAACCGAGTGGTCGGTAGGTGTTCGAGACGTGAGTGGAGTTGCGTCTCTTCGTGATGGTCCGAGAGGCCGTGCTAGAAGAGCACTTTTATCTTGTCTGGTTCAGAAGTGATTGTGAACTCTTGTGGCACTTGTATGTACTTGGGTTTGGTGGAGAATCGGTTTTGTAATATGTGCCTTGCTAGTGTGTGGTTATTGTTGATCTTTCAGCTTTCGTCAAGATTGAGAATCTTGGTTAGCTTGGTGTAAATTTGTTTGGCTATTCGGTGGAGCCTGTGTGTGAGATTGGTGAGGTTGATTGTTGTAATCGGTGTGTGTCGGCATGTGATGGTTAGTCGAGTTATCATTGAGCGGTTGCAAATTTCGAGGACGAAATTCTTTTAAGGGGGGGAGAAAGTAAGGACTGAGGTTTCGGGTTCTGTATTCGGGTCGGGTTCGGGCCGGATCCCCTGGTTTGGACCCTGTGGGGTCTTGAGATTTTTTTGACTGAATGGCGTCAGCACTGCTCGACGCCTTTCAAAAGGCGTCAGGGTGTGTGGACGCCATTTAGGTCTGCTGGTTGTTGTGCCACGTGTGCGCCACGTGGGCGGTTTTCGGGCCGCGAGAGTACGGCCCCGGTCACTTCGTCTGAACGGCGTCCAGGTGGGTCGACGCGATTCAGACTGCGACATCTGCGATGTCAGGGCACGGCGTCAGAGTGCTGTCAGTACGGCCTGTCACATCGTCTGAACAGCGTCCACGGTGAGCGACGCATTTCAGAGCGCTGTCAGTACGGCTGTCCTGTCAGACTGATTGGCGTCTGCCTCGATCGACGCGTTTTAGTGAGATTCAGATTGACCCCGCGAGCCTCCCCTTCTATCCCTCATTCTCGCCTCCACTCTCTCTCTCTTCGCCCTCTCTGCTCCCTCCGCCCTCCTTCCTCCCTTCCCTTCCTCTTCTTCCTCTTCCATCACTCCATAGCCTCCTTACCTCTCACCTCTACCTCCACCACCTCCTTCGCGGCGTTCCCTTCTCCGGACGGCGGCCGACGTCCCGGTGGAGTGGCGGCGTCCTCGAGGGTACCGGCGGCGGTCTGCGGTGCGGCGGGTCGGCGGCGAGGAGCTTGGAGGAGTTCAAGAACCGGTAGGGGGACGAACCTTGTATGCGTTGCTCGTGTTTCTTTGGCGTGACATGATGTGTTTGGGCTAGATTGAGCATGTTTAGGGGGTTTCCTTGTGGGAATGGCGGTGCTTGTGATCGTGGATTCGTAGCATGCTTGTAGTGGTTGAATTCCTCTTCCTCCCCTTCTTGTTTTGGGGCTTTTTCGGAGGGTTTGGGGTTAAGGGAGAAACCCTCGGTTCGAACCAGGGAACCAGGTTTCTGGCGCTAAACGGCGTCGTGCCTGGTCGACGCCTTTTAGAAGGACGTCAGGACAGTACGACGCCTTTTAGGGCAGAAACCTCCCTGTTCAATGTTTCACGAGTTAGGGGTTCTGGCGCTAAATGACGTCATGGATGGATGACGCCTTTTAGAAGGACGTCGGGCCATCATGACGCCATTTAGGCAGGAAATCACCCCGAGTAAGGGTCTGTAAATCTGGAAATTCGGTGTGAATGGCGTCTGTGGACCTGGACGCGTTTTAAATAGGCGACTCCCTATGACGACGCGTTTCAAGGAATAATCTAGCTTTAATAAACCTGTCTGAGGGGCTTGAATGGCGTCGACCTCGGTCGACGCGATTCAAGACAGAACTGTGTAATCCTGGTTTTACCATGTGTTTCACTGCGGGACGGTTCAATGCATGTGTTACGTGGTACGCTGAGACTGAGGACTTCTGCGTGAATGGAGTTACATCATGTTATGTGTGTATGTGTGCTTCTACAACTGTGGATCGGAATAACTGTGGTTTACGTTTGTCACCATAGACCGATGGGGACAGGGTCATGGTGTCTGTGAGGCATTGTGCCGTACCGGTGGGAGAAGGGGTACATGTTGTGGTTTACCTTTGGCTGAGGGAAGCAGAACCACCTTGAGCCCGTCGGGCCGGAGTAGCTGGTGCGCTATCTGAGGGGTTGCTGCTTGGCCTCAGCGGGTCGGGTTTCCCTGTTTGTCGTCGCAGCTTCCGGCGCGTTTCTTGCTGTGGAGCTGGTTGTGGAGTTGTTTTACCCCTGTAGCCACTGGGCCTGATGTGACCATTGATCAAGGTTACGAGTGGTACCCTTAGCCCTTTGGCCTGACGCAGCCCGGGAGGTTAGGGTTGTGGGTAGTTCCTGTAGCTTCGGCTTGACAGGGGTTCGCCGGTCCCCAGGGCCCTCCTGAAGCGTTGAGGCCTAGCGTGGAGGCAATCCAGTGGGTAGGACAGTAGTCTAGACTGCTTGTGTGCACACGTAGCTGGCAGTGGCAGTACACTGGTTCCAGCTAGTCCTAGTTAGGCTCACTGCCTCACCCTACAGTGCCCCGGAACACTGTAGGGGTGGACAGGCGTGAGCAGTGGTGGTAGTGTTGGGAGGCGACGTTTGACTTCGGTCGACAGTGTGGTACAGTCGCTTCGTGGACTTTGGCTATGAGTCGTGACTCTGTGTTGGGTTCTTCGGGTTACTTAGAACTGTTCTTGTTACACTGCTCATCGTCCGTTTCTTATCAGATCTAGGTGTTGTGTTTACTGCTTTACTTAATTGCCATATATCTGTGTTGTTACACTTGTGGGTGTGTGAGTGGGAGGCAGGGGATCGGATGATCCCTATTGAGCCCAATTCTGGTGTGGCTCACTCCCTGCGGTTTCAGGTGTGGACTTCGCGGCGTGTGGAGGCGTGTAGTGCCTTCTTGGTGTGCGGACCAGCAGCTGTCTCTGTTCCGGGGTATGCCCCGATGTTGTTGTACTTTGTTTCTGCCTGTACTTATTTAATTTGTTGGACATGTAATTATTGTTGGACTGTATACGGACATTGTTATTTTCCTTCCTGCGCACTTGTTATACCTTTGTAGTCCGTGTGATTGTTATATTTAGCCTTGTTTAGCACTTACTCCTCCAGACGTGTTGTGTGAGATACGGGTGTGAACCCGTAGTTAATGGGCCGACATCCATTTAGTGATCGGGTCTCCGGTCATAGGATGGCGGGTCGTTACAGGTAGGGTGACTATCCCCAGTGCATTTTCGTTTGAAAACCATGTTTTCCAGCATTTGAAGCATGCTTTGGGGTGCTTTTTGGGGTGAAAACGCTAAGTGCATGTATGAGAAATTGGGTGTTCTAATGGGTAGATGGATCCTCCTCCTTCCCCTCTATGTTTTGCACATTTTCTACGCGATTTGGGGGGAGAAATCCCACCTCGAGGATTGGGGAAAACAAGGAGAGAACTTGTCTGTCGGTGCTAAATGGCGTCGAGGTGAAGCGACGCCTTTTAGAAAGGCAGCGTCCACACATGACGCGATTTAACCCATTAACAGACCCTGTTCCCGGACTGATAAGCGTCCAGGGACAGCGACGCCTTTTCAATAGGCGACTAGCGTCGACGACGCGTTTTAGTGAAATCACCTCATTTCCTGTCCCTGTTTTCGGTCGCAAAAAGGCGACGAGGGACAGCGACGCCTTTCAAAAGGCGGCTACTTATGGCGACGCGTTTTACGCCAGGTTCTATGGCCGAGTTTCTGTGAACCAGTTTAGGAGACTTGAATGGCGTCGGCCTTGAGCGACGCGATTCAAGACAGAATCACACTAATTCATGCCATTAAAACATGTTACACTGTTAGACAGTTGTTTAGTTAGTTAAATGCATGCTTTAAATTATACTCTATGATAATGGATTCAATGTAACCGGATCGTACGCGTGGTGTTGCATGCGACCGTGGACTTCTTACTGTGCTATGTTTTGAGCTACTGTGGACCTAGAGTGACAGTTGTAGCGCTTTATCACCCTGTGCTGGTGTGGGTGGAGCACAGCGCCGGTGTGGGTGTGGCGGGGTGACGCCTAGTGAGAGAGGGTCACCTGGTGGACCCCGGGGTTAGCTAGTACCGGTGTGGATGTGGTACCTTTGGAGTGTCACTCGTGCTGAGGGAAGGAGTAACCACCTGAGCCAGTTGGGCCGGAGTAGCTAGAGTGCTATCCGAGGGGTTACTGTTTGGTCTCAGCGGGTCGGTGTTTTCTCCACCTTCGTTTGTGTGGTTGGCGTGTTCTACCGAGACGTTGGTTGTGGATTTCCCTGGCAGACTGGTCTTAGAGATATGCATGTTATGTATTTCGAATGCATGTGATTCATATCGAGATTTAGGAGTAGGAATTACTACTGTACTTGTTACTTTACTTTCAGCTGTACTTTGCACTTGTGGGTGTGTGAGTGGGCAGTGGGGATCGAAGGATCCCTATTGAGTCTTTTCGTTGAGACTCACCCCTACGGTTTTCAGGTGAGGAGTCCAGGCAGACTTAGCGGGGGGTGTGCTGCTGTGTGTCGCGCGCCGTCAGTTGTTGTTTCGGGATATGCTCCAACGTAGTTGTTATCTTTATTTCTGGCCTGTATGCTTAATTATTTCTTTTCTGTTGGAATATGTAATTATTTGTTGTATCGAGTCGCATTGTAATAACTTTTAATTCCTGCATTTTCCTTTCAATTCAATGCGATGTGAATGTTTAACTTAGTTTATCGTTTATTTCCCAGACTTACTTAGATCCTGGTTTGGTTCCAAATTAATTATTCGGTACCCATTTAGTAATCGGATCCCCGATTATAGGGTGGCGGGTCGTTACAGCCTGAAACAACACCCCCCCCCCCTGCAAGTTAGGGTTTCTGCATTTTTGGAGCTGTCGGGTTGCAGGAGGAAGGGGGCCAACCCGAGCCAGTCTGCGGGCGGGCTGGGCTGGCTGAGCCGGCCCAGGGCCAAGACCACGAACCTGGTCTACCTTGGCTCGAACCAAGGGGGCCCTGGTTCGAGCCCTGGCTGAGCCATTTCCCCATTTAAAACCCTTAACCCCCCAATTACCCAATTATTAATTAAATTGGATCATACTTTAAATTTTTTTTTTTTTTAATTTTAAATTAGTATTGAATTTTAATTAATTTAAGGTATTTGATGATTTTGAATCATTAAGTAATTAAAGGGGTTAATTAATTAGTAATTAGTTGTTTATTAATTAGGGTTAATATTAGTTTAAATGTTAAATTAATTATTAACCTTAATATGACTAATTTAAGGAATTAAAGTTAGTGGTTAATAGTTATAATCTAAATGTTAGATTTTTAATTATTTAATCATCTAATTGTTAATTTATTAGAGTTAGTTATTAATTTAAGAGTTGAATTAATAATTAATTTTAATAACTAATTTAATTTTTAAATTAGTAGTTTTTAATTAATTAGTGTTAGTTATTAATTTAATAGTTAAATTAATGATAACATTAATTATCTAATCTAAGAGTTAGATTAGTAATTGCTAGTTAATTAGAGTTAATTGTTAATTTAAGTGTTATGATTAATGATTAATTTTAAATTAACTAATCTAAGTGTTAGATGATAATTATTAATTAATTAATGTTGATTAATAATTTAAGTGTTAAATTAGTAATTAACATTAATTAATTAATCTAAGAGTTAGATTAGTAGTTAATAATTAATTGTAGTTGATTAATAATTTAAGTGTTAAATTAATAATTAACTTCAGTGGACTAATCTAAGAGTTAGATTAGTAGTTAATTATTAATAGTCTAATTGTTAGATTATTAATATGTTAGGATCTAATGGTTAGATTGTTTTAATTATTAGAATTGTTCTAATGGCGTGGAATAATATGGAACTATTAATTTGGAGTGTGTGCACTTGTGATGTGTGTTTATATGCTTTTAAATTTGATTTAATTGCATGTTAAGTTAATAAAATGAGTTTTCAAAATTCAAATACCAATTTTGATTGGATCCTAGGTTTTTGAAAGTCAAAATTATTTATTTTGAAAACTCTTGTTTTAGCCATGTGATGCGCTTATCATGTGTGGAATGTTTAAAACACATGGTGATCATAGATATATACTTTTAAATTATTCATGTGATGAAAGATGTGTGTGGATCGTTGATGTATGGTTGAACGGGGGTTTTATTAAATTGTTAATAAATAGAGGTCTGTGTACCTCTCTCTCTCTCATACTCCAATGTAGTTCTACCTCCCTCTCTCTTGTACTCGCCATAAGGCTTTCTTGCGTTTACATGTAAATTCTAGAATTTAATGTAATCCGATCGAGGCAACCAAGGAAGAAGCGATGATGATCCACAGTTGCAACCAGAAAAGGCGATATGATGAAGATCTCTTACCTATGTGTTTGTAGGTTATCTAATATAATTGTTGTGTTAGATAATGTGTGCGTTTGACTGATGGCTCTAGTCAAACCCATTGTGCTATCCATAACCACACTAATGACATGTATGAGATGTATTGTTTTATGTTTGATTGTGAATCAAAGCCGGTATAATATTTAGTAAATATATACGATATATTTATATACTATCACCTAGGAGAGACCAAGATAAAAGTTATATAAATACCCTCATCTAAACTCTAAGTCGTAACGTGAGTAGTTTAGAACTTACCGCGTGGTCTACCATCGTTATAGTCATAGGACTCAAATTACTTTAGGCAAGTTTGTTGTGCTATCCACAAGGCCTGTTTAATTGTAAGGAGAGACAATGGCTATGACATTAGATGCCTATTGATCGGGGTAGAGGAATCATGTAGTTTTGTTGTGCTATCCACAAGGGCTGCATACAAATCTATGCTCGTCTCGTAACGATGGTTAGCTTAGACCAGAATTAATGGTTTGTTGTGCTATCTACAAGGCCATTAAATCTCTCGGGACCGAAGATATGATCGAATATTGCAAGGAGTTGCAAGTCCCATGAGATGGGTGCTCTGTGATTGTTTTACAGCTTTCTTGTGCTATCCACAAGGTTGTAATGCAAGTCATTGAGATTTTGATCCCCACTAGGAGACTATCGGCGTCTCCCGTTCTGTATAACTGAGGGTTATACAATCTGACGAAAATTAGTGAGAATTAAAACTTGATCAAAAGACCATATCATGTTTTATATATAATAATTGAACATCTGCTAAAATAAATTTTATTCATCTCCTGCAGGGAATTAAGTTGTCGAATAACCTACTCCGTGGCATACTTGATGTCAAATTTTTGACTAGCCAGAACTACTCAAATTGGTTTAGAAACGTAAAGAATGTCTTCAGATCTGAGCACATTGACTATGTCTTTGGAGTTGATCCTCCTGCTGAACCGGCATTGGATGCCCTTGATGCAGAGATGATAGTCAACGATAAAAGATCGAAGGACAAAGGAAAAAGAGTAGTAAAGGGTGACTACTTCTACTGTAAGCAGTAGGGTCACTGGAAGAGGAACTGTAAGGAGTTCCTCAACAATAAAACTCATGGAAAGTTGAAGCTATCAGAAGATTAAGATATCTATATGATAGATATTAACTTGTCAGTTAGAGATTCCACATCTTGGATATTAGATACCTGATGTGCTTCTCATATTTGTCATAATGTGCAGACGTTGACAAGTAAACTCAAGTTGAGAAAAGGTGAAGTGGAATTGAGGCTAGGAAACGGCGTAAAAGTTGCGGCGATTGCTGTAGGGATAGCAAACCTCAAGCTTCCATCGGGAGACGTCTTATCATTAGAAGATTGTTATTATGTTCCTAGCATAATAATGAACATCATATCAGTATCTTGTGTGGACAAAATAGGATATAAGTTGTCTATTAAGAATAGAAGTTGTTCGATTTATTATGGTAATAAATCAATAGCTTCGGCATCTTTAGTCAATGGTCTATATCTCTTAGATGTTTCTTATTACAATCTTCATATTGATAATGCTCTTAAGAAGAGCAAGAATTGTGTGAACCGAGTCTACATGTGGCACTGTAGACTTGGACACATTAGTGAAAGCAGGTTGCAAAAGTTGCACAAACATGGATATTTGAATGCATTCGATTATGAGTCGTTTACGATATGTGAATCTTGTCTTATGGGAAAAATGACAAAATCTCCATTTACTGGACATGGAGAACGTACCAAGGATGTTTTTGGTCTACGGAGGAGATGACTTGAAATTGCGAGGCTTTACTGACTCGAGTTTCCAGTCATATTCAGATGATAGCAAGTCTTCATCTGGATTTGTGTTTACTTTAAACAGAGGCGCAGTGTGCTGGAAGAGTTCCAAACAAGAAACCACTGCAGATTCGACGACTAAAGCTGAATACATCGCTGCAATTGAAGCCGCCAAGGAAGCAGTGTGGTTGAAAAAATTCCTCACAGATCTCGGCGTAGTTCCTAGCATCTCTGAACCTGTTCCGCTGTTGTGCGACAAAAATGGAGTCATTGCACAAGCGAAAGAGCCACGGTCTCATTAGAAATCGAAGCATATTCTAAGCCGCTTTCATCTTATCAGAGAGATCATATGCAGAGGAAATGTAGTGGTGGAAAGAGTTCCATCTGTTGACAATATAGCAGATCCACTGACAAAGCCATTGGCTCAAAATATGTTTGAGCGTCACCTACAGTCTATAGGTTTGGTGTATAAAGGTAATTGGTTTTAGTCCAAATGGGAGATTGTTAGTCTTAGGTGGCCTACAAGTCAATATGATTTTGTAATCTCGTTCATTTATTAATGTATAATGGCATTATATTCGTTATGTATAATTCATTATTATCGTCTCATAATGAAGTATGTGAATATGTGCGATAGTGATTAGATTATGATGAGATCATACTAGTGGGACTGATCATTTAAACACACATATTCTTAACAGTTCCTAGTCGGAGGATATCCGAGAAGGACATCGGATATCCGGATAGACTAGTACATATTACTCCCGCTCATAAGATGAGGGTGACTGATCTCATAGTCACTTGTGTGGAGACACTAAGGTGAATATGTAGGTGCTCATTAGAGAATGAGTACACTGAATTGATCCGACTGAATCGCTGGATGGTACTGTACCTCACTGTCAACCAACTTGATTCTATTGTCGCAGTTACGTGAATGGTCCTCGGACTTGAGACACCAAGGACACCTTGTTGGTGGACTTCTGTGCTTTGACCTTGGTTTATGAATCTCTAACCACGGGATTCTAAATAGCCAAGGATCGGGTACAACGGAATACCGTCGAAGGGAATTGTATGTCAATAAGGAATCATTCGCTCTCGGTACGATGAGAGAGAATGCTCTAGGAAGGATGCGTGAAAGTCCCTGGCCAGGGCGGACGATAATATCAGGAAAGGAGTTTTCCGATATTCATCAGCGGCATCCAATCCAATTGAGTTGACTGGTTAGGGTTTGATAGTACACCATACCCTAAGTCGACTCGAGAGCATTGTACGAATGAAGGATTATATCCACGCGGCAATTGTTGATGGACAGGTTCCAAGAGTGGGTTACTTAACCCCGATACCTTCTGGGTTCACGCGGTGTTGCTTGGCACCCAACGCGATCGGAGGCCCGACCGAATTAGATGTGCGACACTGATTTGGCTGATTAATTAATTAATATGAGTTATTAATTGATTAATCAGGCCAGTGAGGAGTCACTGGACTTATTGGGCCATTAACCGGACTGGTTATTGGGCCTAGAGGGTCACACGCAAAAGATTCTCAAGGCGATGGATAAATAAGTGGGTTTTATATAAACCGGGGGTTTTTTATGAAAAACCGCGCGGTTGATATAAAATATAGCGAATGGGCTGAGTAGCCCAAGCTGCTGCTTACCCTAGCCGCCCCCTCCTCTCTTTCTCTCTCTCTCTAGCGCCCCAAACAAACCCGGATCCCCGGATTTACTCTGTCGCTTCTCCGACTCCTGTTCGACGGGAAATCGTCCGCGCGATGCGGCGAATGGCGGAGGCTTCGTGGGCTGCAAAGAACGAGGAACGTGAGGATATCCACCGCGAGGAGGATCGCGTAGACTCTACTAGAGGCCGGGCACTTGTGCGGCTTACGGTGTCACACCGACGGAACCGATCGGTTGCGGATTCGAATCCGCACACGGTAAGAACCGATTATCCGATAATATGATTTTTAGATTTTACGAAATGGGAACGGATCTCCGTTTTATGTTTATTTCCGCTGTGTGGGAGATCTGGAGAAACAGCGAGAATCCAACAATAATAAGGTCCTAGCCAGGGCGCGTGGCCCTGCATGGCTTCCAAAAACCACTTCATGGACTTCTGCAATGGCATCGCCCACTTCTCTTGGGGTAGGGCATTTCAGCAAGGGAATAGTCAAAGACCTGCGATACAATTCATCGCCGACCAGAGTAAACTGCTACTTGATATTTGACTCACTTAGCTTCGATCTTGTTGTGTAGTAGTTGACCATCTGAAAGGAAAGTGATGATTGGGTCCATCCACGAAGGTTCGGTGTTTACCTGCGCAATTTTTGCCTACTAGATAGGCGGCACCGGTATGTCTTCTACAAATACTGTCCGCAAAGTCGGTAGTGCCAAAGATGCGAGTTTGGCCAACTCATCTTCCCTTTGATTTTTCTCTCTAAGAATGTGCAAGATTTCAAATCCCTCTAAGGCAGTGGTCATTTGCATGATCAATTCTTTATACTATTAAGAGGCCATGCACCAGGCCCACAAGGGCCCAAACCAAGGGGTCCGACATCAAAACCGACCCGATAACTGAATCCGAAACCTTAATCCTCACATACGGTTAGTCATGAGGACCCTGGGCTTGCCTTAGGAATGGGTGGAGGACAAGATATCGTAGGGGATAGGGCACACCATGAGGGGGAAGCAAGTCCGCATAGACTAGCGAGTGAAATTCGTGGAGCAGTATGACGATTGGCAGTGGTGAGGCCTTGCGGTGGAGTCTTACGTGCAGAGCAGTAAGGCTTACCTCCAATAGTATCGGGTACTCTATGCCGCCTAGCTGCAGCATCTCCGTCCTCTAGATGTAAGTATTATCACATGCATTTGTTCTATTTATTTATATGCATTCTATTTGACTGACTAAATGTGGATATGTAAGATGGACAGGATGCTACGATTATCGACCTCCGGGCTCGTCTCCCGATGTAGAGCAGCTTGACAAAGCCCACACCGACCTTAACACCTTAGTATGCATGCAAACTTTATCATACATGTATGTTCTGTTGTTTAGGCGCTTGACCACTGATAACAACCATCTCTATTTTAGCGTGCCACTTATACTCAGGCTGCCCATCCCGCTCCATCATACGTTTCTTCTTCTGCTGCCCCTCCCTCATCATCAGTTGCTTCACTTCAAGAGCAACTAGCCAGCGCCATCCTCCAAGCCTCCCAAGCGGAAGAGGATCGCTCTACCCAGGTAAGTATCAACTCAAACATTGCATTTAATTTATTTGTGAGCTCATAACCATGCGTAAATCCATTATTTATTCAATTTATTAACTATGAGGATGATTCTCAATTGACAGGTGGCTGAGCTGCAGGAGGCCCTCCGCAAGGCTGAGGAGGAGGCAGAGCGGGTTAGGGGTGATGCCGCATGGGCACAAGAGGAGGCCCGGTTGATTCAGGAAGCGGTTGCTCACAAGGATGCCCGAATCCATGAGCTGGAGGAGCAGCTGGCGCAGCTGCTCACTAGTGACCTCTCCCAAGAGTTGACGAGACTCCAGTTATGATTGGAGATGATGGAGGAGGAGAGGAGCAGAGAGAGGGAAGAGAGGAGGAGGGCTGAGATCGAGATCACCACACTCAAGGTGCAGCTCGGGATCACTGAGCATGAGCGACATAGTATAAAAGAGAGATATCAGCGCGCCTGTCAGCGAGCCCGTGAGGGTGGTCATGGCAGCGTCTTCAATGTAGTTAGATTCATCAAAAATTACATGAATTGATTCTTCAACAATAAGAGTTGTTTTATTAAATACACGGTAAGCTCTAGAATTCAAAGAGTAACCAACAAATATTCGTTCATCACTTTTGGCATCAAACTTATCCAAGTTATCTCTACCATTATTATGAATGCAACACTTGCATCCGAACAATTTGAAATAAGAAATCACCGGCTTCTTTTCCTTGTAAAGCTCATACAATATTTTCTTTAAGATGGGTCTAATCATAACATGGTTAGGAATATAACAAGTGGTATTCACAGCTTCTGCCTAAAAATATGGTGATTAATCATTCTCACAAAGCATGGTACGTGCCATAGACTAAAGTTCTATTTTTTATTTTCACTACACCTTTTTGTTGTGGTGTCCTTGAAGAGAAAAAATTGTGATCAAAAGTATTTTCTTTACAAAAATTATCAAACATCATGCTTTCAAATTCCTTACCATGCTTTCTCCGAATCGACGTAATGACGTATCCCTTATCATTTTGAACTTTCCTACAAAATTTTACAAACTTACATAAAGCATCATTCCTATGGGCTAAGAAAGAGACTCGTGTAAATCTAGAATAATCGTTCACAATAACAAATCCATATCTCTTCCCACCCAAACTTAAAGTTCAGATTGGACCAAATAGATCAAGATGGAGCAATTGCAAAGGCCTATTTGTGATAACAATATTCTTAGATTTAAATGAGAATATAGTATGCTTACCCATAGCACACGCATCACAAATCTTATCAAGTGTATAAGAGGATTTTAGCAAGCCTACGACTAAGCCATGTCTAGATAATTTTGAAATGATTCTAAAACTAGCATGCCCAAGCCTACGGTGCCATAGCCATGTAATATCATCACTATCACTAGCGACTAAGCAAACACCTTTGTTATCTACTTCATCAAGGCTAATTTTATAGATATTATTGGTCAGAATACCAACGAATCTTACTTCATTAGTCTTCTTATCCAATATGACACAATGTGAGGATTCAAATAAAACTCAATAGCCTTTATTTCATAATTGACTAATGTTAAGCAAGTTATGTCTTAATCCTTTCACAAAAAGTACATTTTCAATTGAGTTAGAAGATTCGTTACCAACATTTTCAATGCCCAATACCTTTCCTTTTCTATCATCTCCAAAGGTGACGGCTCCACCTTGTTTTTCTTCAAATGAGTTGAATTGAGAATTGTCCCCTGTCATATGCCTTGAACATCTACTATCAAGATACAATCTTCTCCTTGTTGCTTCAAGGCATACCTACGACAAAAGATAAATTCATTCTTTCTTCTTTAGTATCTGAACCTTTTTGAATCTAATGTGATTAGTCCAATTATCGTAATCATAATCATGAGTAGATTTATAACTATGATTGTAACTATAACTCTAGTTAACCCACATGTTCCTAAAGACATGTGCATTACCCCAGAATTGATTATTACCATTATAAAATATTCTACTACCACATGTATGACAAGTAGAATTGGTGTATTATAATAAGGTCTTATATACAGTTGAGGTCGATCATTCCTCTTCTTGTGGAAGGAAACTTGTCCACCTTGAGTTCTAGAAATTGCCTCCATTTTACCTTATCACATTATAAGCTTAATTGTTCCTTCAGTCAAAATGTCAAGCTCTAGTTTAAGAACACAAACTTTATCTTTCATGTAAGGCACTTCTTTCTCAAAGTGAGAAATTTTGTTAGAAAGTTTGATAGTTTTTACTTTCAAGGATTTGTTTTCTTGAGAAATCATATCGAGCTCAAGAGAGTCATGAATGTCACTTAAGATAGATAGCTCTTTCTTAAGCTCCTTGTTCTCCGTCTTGAGCTTTCTATATTTCACATAAATATTCTCATTAAGCTCTTTATAATTGCTCAAATGTAAAGGAAGGATTGTTATAATATACTTTGGATGACTCTTCCTTTAGAGCCATCAATCAAAGGTTGCCAATGTCAATGTCTTCATCTTCATCACTCCAGATGGAGATCATTGTCTTCTTCTTCTTGTACTTCTCCTTCTTGAATTTCTTATGTAATTCGGGACATTCACCCTGCATGTGTCCTGACTTCTTACATTCATAGCAAATCATGTCATCTTTCTTACTAGACTCTCCCTTTGTTGGTACCTTCTCTGTTAGATTCTTGTGATACCCTTGATTCTTCTTCTTCTTTTGTAGGAACTTCCGGACTTGGCATGTCATCATAGTGATCTCATCTTCATCGTCTTCATTACTATCGTCCTCTTCACTCGAGTTGTGTACTTTGGATGTTGTCTTAAGTGTGATAGACTTTTTTTCTTGTCCTCATCACCATCTCTCTTGAAATTTATCTCATAGGTCATTAGAAACCTTATGAGCTCATCAAGGAAGAAAGTGGAGAGGTCCATAGCTTCCTCTATAGTAGTGATCTTTGTACTCCAAGAGGAAGGAAGAGGACGTAAGATTTTTTTAACAATTTCGGAATTTGAATATTCCTTACCTAGGGATTTAATCTCGTTGGTAATCTCGGTGAGACGCCCAAACATCACCGAAATTGTTTCATTCGGTTTCATCTTGAATAACTCATACTTAGAAATCAATAGGTTCACCTTAGTTTCCTTCACTTAGCTTGTACCTTCATAGATCAAGGCGAGCTTGTCCTACATCTCCTTGGCACTACTACACATGAAAGTACGAGAATATTCACTTAGGCTAGTGGCACATTGCATATTCATAATGTAAGGATTGAGGTTACGGATCCGGTTATCGGGTCAGTTTCGGTGTCGGATCCCTTAGTTCGGGTCTTGATGGGGCTGAGACTTTTTTTTTTTTTTCGCGTCGAGCTTGCTCGACGCTGTTCAAATGGCATCCAGCAATGTGGACATGTTTTAGGCTGTGCCACGTGGGCTAGCCTTAGGGCGCGAGAGTACGGCCCCGGTCATATCGTCTGAATGGCGTCTTGGATGGACGACGCCATTTAGAGTACGACCCTGGGTTGTCAGTGTACGGCCCGGTCTTTTCTTCTGAATGACGTCGGACTTGCACAACGCGTTTTACCCAGCTTCTGTTTGACCCTGCGAACCCTGCTTCCTTTCCCTCATTCTCTCCTTTCCTCTCTCTCTCCTCTTTCCCCTCCGAGCTCCGGCGAACCACCTCCCCTTCTCCTTGCTTTCCTCCCTCCATTCCATCTCTCCCTCCACTCCATCAACCTCCTAACTCCCACCACTACCACCACCATCTCCTCCGCGGCATTTTTCTCTCCGGACGGCGGCCGACGTCCCGGTGGAGTAACGGCGTCCACGGCGGTACCGGCGGCGGCTTGTGGCGAGGCGGGTTGGCGGCTTGGAACTATGAGGAGTTCGAGTAACCGGTAGGGTGACGATCCCCGTTGTATTTCGTTTAAAAACCATGTTTTTCCTGCTTGGAGCATGTTTAGGGGTTCTCTTGGGGAGAAAATATTAAATGCATGTAATGAGAATTTAGTGTTTTAATGGGTACTTAGGTTCTTCTTCTCCTTCTCCACTCTGTTTGTGTTTTTACACGATTTGGGGGAGGAAATTCCACCCCGTAGATTGGGGGAAGGCTGAGGGAGAACCTGTCTGTAAAGGTTGAATGGCGTCGGAGGACAGCGACGCCTTTTAGAAAGGCGGCTTCCACACACGACGCGATTTGACCCAGATAACAGACTCTATCTCTAGAACTGAATGGCGTCCAGGGACAGCAACGCCATTTGAATGGCGTCATCCGTGAACGACGCGTTTTAGGCCATCTTCCGAGACCAAATTTCACATGAACCAGTTTAGGGGTCTTGAATGACGTTGGCCTTGGGCGACGCGATTCAAGCCAGAATTCTATTAATCCATGCAATTAACATATGTTTACACTGTTAGATAGTTTAGTTAATTGCATGTGTAGAAATGTACTCGATGACATTGGATTCTATGTGATCGGATCGCACCGTGTTGTGTTTTGTGTGATCGTGGGCCTAGAGTGACAATTGTTAGCGCTTAGGCACCCTGTGTCGGTGTGGGAGTGACACGGCGCCGGTGTGGGAGTGGCAGGGTGATGCCTTGAGAGAGGGTCACCTGGGGTACCCTGGGGTATAGCTAGTACCGGTGTGGGAATGGTACATTCGGAGTGTCACTCGTACTGGGGGAAGCAGAAAACACCTGGAGCCTGTCGGGCTGGAGTAGCCAGCGCGCTATCCGAGGGGTTGCTGTTTGGTCTCAGTGGGTCGGTGTTTTCCGCGTTCGGCCATGTGACTTGGGTGTTTTGCCGAGACGCGGGTTGTGGACTTGTGACGGAGTGGTTTTAGAATTGTGCATGTTACCGTTTGAATGCATGCGTTTCATAACGAAATTGGAAAATGTATCTACTACTTTAATTGCTTATATTGTCTATATTTGTGTTGTTATACTTGTGAGTGCGTGGGTGGGCGGTGGGGATCGAAGGATCCCTACTGAGTCTTTTCGATGAGACTCACCCCTGCGGTTTTCACGTGAGGGTTCCAGGCAGGCGTAGCGAGGAGAGTGTTGCTTTGGGTCGCACGCCAGCAGCCGTTGTTCCGGAGTATGTCCCAATGTAGTTGTCATTTTATTTTTTGGCCTGTATGCGTAATTATTTCCTTTCTGTTGGAGTATGTAATTATTTGCTGAGTTGAGTCGCATTGTAATAATTTTTAATTCCTGCATCTCCTTTCTAATTCAATGCGATGTGAATGTTTAGCTTAGTTTATTATTTATTTCCCAGACTTATCAAGATTCTGATTTAACTCCAAATTAATGATTCGGTACCGATTTAGTAATCAGATCCCCGATTATAGGGTGGCGGGTCGTTACAGTTGGTATCAGAGCATTCGGTCTGGCAAATAAATGAATAATTAGGTTAAATATCGTAATTACCGGCAAATAATTACATTATCCCGTACAGGCACGACGGTAGTGTAGGTTTTTAGGATTCTAATTAGAACTTTTCGATTTTTGTGATTATAGGCGATTAGATGGCTCCTAGGAAGAGGATGTTGGGTTTCTCGGGTTTCTCCGGATCGCTCACGCAGCGGAAAATAAAATATCAAAACAGCGATCCGTTCCCGTTTCGAAAAACAAAAATCGATTATCGGATAATCGAAGTTCTCACCGTGTGCGGATTCGAATCTGCAACCGTTCGGTTCCGTCGGTGCGACACCGCAAGCCGCGCTAGTGCCCGGCCTCTAGCGAAGTCCACGCGATCCTCTTCGCGACGGATATCCTCACGTTCCTCTTTCTTCGCAGCCCACAAAACCTCTACCGGTCGCCGCAACGATCGCGGCAACGCACGGACAATTTCCCGTCGAACAGGATTTGGAGAAGCGGCGGAGTAGATCTAGATCTGTCTGGAGGCCAGAGAGAGAGAGAAACAGAGGAGGGGCGGCTACGGTTAGCAGCAGCTTGGCCTGCTCAGCCCGTTCGCTATGTTTTATACTAACCATGCGATTTTTCATAAAAACCCCCAGTTTATATAAAATCCACTTATTTATCCATCGCCTTGAGAATCATTTGCGTGTGACCCTCTAAGCCCAAGTACCAGTCCAGTTAATGGCCCAACAAGCCCAATGACTCCTCACTGGCTTTATTAATCAATTAATAATCCTTTATTAATTAATTAATCAATCAAATTGATGTCGCACATCAAATTCGACTGGGCCTCCGATCACGTTGGGTGCCAAGCAATACCGCGTGAACTCGGAAGGTATTGGGGTTAAGTAACCTACTCTTGGAACCTTTCCGCCGACAGTTACCGCGTGGATATAATGCTTCATTCGTACAATGCTCTCGAGTCAACTCAGGGTATGGCGAGTTGTCAAACCCTAACCGGTCGACTCACTTGGATTGGATGCCGCTGATGAATATCGGAAAACTCCTTTCCCGATATTATCGTCCGCCCTGGCCAGGGACTTCCGCGCATCCTTCCTAGAGCATTCTCCCTCTAAGTACCGAGAGCGAATGATTCTTTATTGACACACAATTCCCTTCGACGGTATTCCGCTGTACCCAATCCTTGGCGTATTAGAATCCCGTGGCTAGAGATTCGTAAACCAAGGTCAAAGCACAGAAGTCCACCAACAAGGTGTCCTTGGTGTCTCAGGTCTGAGGACCATCCACGCAACTGCGACAATAGAATCAAGCTGGTTGACAATGAGGTACAATACCATCCAGCGCTTCAGTCGGATCAGTTCAGTGAACTCATTCTCCAATGAGCACCTACAGATTCGCCTTAGTGTCTCCACACAAGTGACTTATGAGATCAGTCACCCTCATCATATGAGCAGGAGTAATCTGTACTAGTCTAACCGGATATCCGATGTCCTTCTCGGATATCCTCCGACTAGATTAAGAATATGTGTGTTTAAGTGATCAGTCTCATTAGTATGATCTCATCATAATCTGATCACTATAGCACACATTCACGGACTTCATTATGAAACGATAATTAATGCGATTTACACATAATGAATATTATGCCATTATATTAATAAATGAACGAAATTTACATAGTTAGATTGGCTTGTAGGCCACCTAAAACTAACAGAGGATGCCAGTCATTAGAGAGCGGGGAGATGTCCTAGTGGATCTGAGGCCGGTAGGCCGAGTATGGAGCGTTTCATGGAGGCTATGATGGACACGATGGCTAGATACCAGACCCGAGACCCTAGTGCGAGTTCGAGTGCTCGGGGAGGGTCTTTAGCTACACTGGAGAGATTCCTGAAGCTGAAGCCGCCTCATTTTACCGGTCATCCCGACCCTAATTAGGCTGTTCATTGGTTAAAAGAGATGGAAAAGACTTTTGATACTATGGATTGTGTGGCGGTTGAGAGGACTCAATTGGCTACCTTCATGTTGAAGGACAATGCCTACGATTGGTGGACTACTTTGAAGAGTTTGTCATATGCGGATAGGAATCTCAGGGAGATTCCATGGGAGACATTCGTGAAGGAATTCAATGCTCAGTACTTCCCTAGGCATGTCCAGAGGGCCAAGGAGAGGAAATTTATGGAATTGACCCAAGGAAGCATGACAATGCTTGAGTACCAGATGATGTTTTTTTCACTTGGAAGGTTCATGCCTTTTATCTCAGGAGACAAGGAGCGTCGGACTGAGAGATTTATGGATGGACTGAGGTCCAATTTGAGGAGTTTTGTGGCATCCCACTATTGTGCAGATTTGGCATCAGTGGTTAGGTGTGCCGCGGCAGTAGAGGCATAACATGAACAGTCAGCTCGAGAGAGAGGACTGACTACTCAAGGGCCAGCTCATGGCAGAGGAAAGACAGCAGCAGCAGCAGCTCCTTCGTCCAGATCAAGATCGTCTTCACTCAGCTCTAGATTCAGGAGGTTCTTTCGAGGAGGTGGCAGCAGCAGTGGCAGTAGCGGTAGTAGCAAACTCAGGCAGAGCCAGCAGAGTCAGTCGGTGTCCAGTGCTTAGCAGGAGGCAACTCAGAGGCTTCCGGCAGCTTGTCGACATTGCGGTGGTACTCACGGTGGGACTCAGTGTCCTACCTTTTCTGGAAGGTGTTACACTTGTGGCCAGCAGGGCCATTTGGCGAGGTATTGCCCACAGGGGCATGGTTAGGGGTAGGTGCCAGGTGATCAGAAGAAGTCGAGGACCCAGGGGAGAGTTCTAGCTATCACCAGGAAGGAGGCTCGTGCGTCCAACTTGGTGGAAGGTACACTTTCTGTCCTTGGGAACTCTGCGCATGTGTTAATTGATTCGGGTGCTTCGCATTCTTTTATTTCTGAGCAGTTCGTAGATATTCTTTCTGCACCCGTTGATGAGATGTCTGATGGACTGATGATAGAGGTTCCTTCTGGGGATTTCATGTTGTCTTATAATTGTTTGGGTGAGGTTCCCTTGACTATGGAGGACCATGAGTTATTTGCCCGGTTAGTTGTGCTTCCCATTCGCGACTTTGATGCCATCTTGGGCATAGACTGGTTGGAGGCTTATTATGCCGAGGTGGACTGCCACAGGAAGAGGGTGCGTTTCTCTATTCCGGACATCCCGACTTTCTACTTCCAAGGTATTAGGCTCTCTTCTCGTGGTATTTTTATTTCTGCCTTTAAGACCCAGAGATTGCTTGTTGGTGGCTGTGAGGCTTTCCTTGCCTCTGTTGTTTTAGCTGATGTTAGTAGTAGTTTCAGTCCTTGGGAGGTGCCTGTAGTTTGTGATTTTATTGATGTGTTTCCTGAGGAGTTGCCTGGCCTTCCTCCTCAGCGAGAGGTTGAGTTTACCATTGAGCTTGCACCAGGTACGACGCCATTGTCTAAGGCCCCATATCGGATGGCTCCGGCTGAACTCGCTGAGTTGAAGGTGCAGTTGCAGGAATTACTGGATAAGGGTTTTATTCGTCCCAGTACTTCTCCGTGGGGTGCTCCAGTTCTATTTGTCAGGAAGAAGGATGGTTCTCTGAGATTGTGTATTGATTATAGACAGCTGAACCAGGTGACGATAAAGAACAAGTACACACTTCCAAGGATCGATGATATGATGGATTAGTTGCAGTCTGCGAAGGTGTTTTCAAAGATTGACTTGAGATCAGGATATTATCAGATGAGGATCCGTGAGGTTGATGTTAGTAAGACGGCCTTTAGGACTCGGTATGGACATTATGAGTTTTTGGTTATGCCTTTTGGTTTGACCAATGCTCCGACGGCTTTTATGGATTTGATGAATCGGGTCTTCAGGGCCTACCTGGATCAGTTTGTGGTGGTATTTGTAGATGATATTTTAGTATACTCTTCTTCTGAGGAAGAGCATACCACACATCTTCAGGCGGTATTGCAGGTTCTGAGAGAGCACCAACTCTATGCCAAGTTTAGCAAGTGTGAATTCTGGCTAGATAAGGTGCACTTCCTAGGACATGTCATATCGGGTGATGGCATAGCAGTGGATCCAGCCAAGATTGAGGCAGTAATGGATTGGAGCAGACCTACAACAGTAACTGAGATCATGAGCTTTTTGGGGTTAGCAGGATATTACAGACGTTTGTCCGGGATTTTTCTTCGATAGCGACCCCCTTGTCGAGGTTGACTCGTAAGGGAGTTCGTTTCGTGTGGACCGAGGAATGTGAGCGGAGTTTCATTGAGTTGAAGACTCTCCTTACTTCGGCTCCAGTACTGGTGCTTCCATCAGGTTCTGATGGATTTGTGGTTTATTCAGATGCATCACGTCGAGGTTTGGGTGCGGTTCTAATGCAGCATGGTAAGGTTGTGGCCTATGCTTCTAGGCAGCTGAAGAAGCATGAGGAGAACTATCCCACTCATGACTTAGAGTTGGCAACTGTGGTTTTTGCACTGAAGATCTGGCGGCACTATTTGTATGGAGAGAAATTTTAGGTCTTTACCGATCACAAGAGCCTGAAGTATGTATTCACGCAGAAGGATCTGAACTTGAGGTAGCGCAGGTGGATGGAGTTTATCAAGGATTATGATCTCGACCTTTCTTATCATCCGGGCAACGCAAATGTGGTGGCAGACGCCTTGAGTCGGAAGATGGTCGTGTCATATCTCATGGTTCAAGAATGGAGGTTATTTTAGCAGGTGGTGGAATCTTCCTTTAGGATTTCGCGAGAGGCTGACAGAGCCATGTTGGCCAGCTTAACTGTGAGACCAGCAGTGTACCATGCCGTAATCGAGGCTCAGAGGGTAGATGCAGAGTTACCGCAGGTTCTCCAGACACCAGAAGTGGAGTTGTGGGACGATGGTACAGTCAGATTTAGAGGCAGACTCTATGTTCCAGCTGAGGAGGACGTGCGCAGGAGCGTCCTGGATTAGGCGCACCGTTCCAGATATGCAGTGCATCCCGGGACGACTAAGATGTATTATTGTTTGATGAGGCACTTTTGGTGGCCTGGTATGAAGAAGGATGTGGGTGATTATGTGGCAAGGTGCCTGACTTGCCAGCAGGTTAAGGCAGAACACCATAGACCAGCAGGTTTGTTGCAGCCCTTGCCGATCTCGGAATGGAAATGGGAACACGTGACTATGGACTTTGTGATGGGGTTACCTGTGTCCCCTGGCAGAAGAGACGCGATCTGGGTCATTGTTGATCGATTGACCAAGTCGGCACACTTTCGAGCTATGAGGAAGGACTGGTCAGTCGGTAAGTTGGCTAAGTTGTTTGTGGACTGGATCATCTCTCTGCACGGAGTGCCCTTATCCATCGTGTCAGATTGGGATCCGAGATTTACTTCTAGGTTCTGGAAGAGTTTTCAGAAGGCCTTGGGCACGCAGTTAGCCTTCAGCTCGGCTTATCATCCCGAGACTGATGGACAGTCGGAGAGGACCATTCAGATACTGGAGGATATGCTCAGGGCATGTTGCTTAGACTGGGGAGGTTCTTGGGAGCAACATTTATCTACAGCAGAGTTTGCCTACAACAACAGTTATCATTCTAGTATCGGCATGGCGCCTTATGAGGCATTGTACGGGCGGCCGTGTCGATCCCCTGTGAATTGGTCTGAGATTGGCAAGAGGCAGATGGCAGCGCCAGAGCAGGTACAGCAATGTGCTGAGGTTGCCAGAGTGGTGCAGCAGCGGTTGACTACAGTTCAAAGTAGACAGAAGAGTTATGCAGACATCCGTAGGAGACCGCTTGAGTTTGAGGTTGGGGACCACGTGTTTCTCCGAGTCTCACCCTCCAAGGGTGTGATGAGATTCAGGAAGCGAGGTAAGCTGAGTCTGCGATATGTTGGGCCTTTTTCCATTCTTGCTCGAATTGGGGAAACGGCGTATCAGCTAGCCTTGCCACCCAGTCTTGCAGGAGTGCACGATGTGTTCCATGTTTCTTTGCTGAGGAAATACGTTCAGGATCCATCTCATGTTTTGGACTTTTCAGAGTTGGAGGTCGCTGAGGATTTGTCCTTTCCAGAATTTCTAGTGCGTATTGAGGATCGCAGGGAACAGGTCCTTCGGAATAAGGTTGTTCCTCTGGTTAAGGTGATTTGGTAGTATCGCTCCGGGGGCGAGGCGACCTGGGAGCGCGAGGATGAGATGCGGGAGCAGTTTTCCTACCTTTTCTCGTAAGTTCTCTTGTTTATTGTTTTAATCTCGTTAATTGTAGTAGGCAATTTCGGGGACGAAATTCTTTTAAGGGGGGGAGAATGTAAGGATTGAGGTTACGAATCCGGTTATCGGGTCAGTTTCGATGTCGGATCCCTTAGTTCGGGTCCTGATGGGGCTGAGACTTAGTTTCAAGCTCGACGCGGTTCAAACGGCGTCCAGCAATGTGGACGTGTTTTAGCCTGTGCCACGTGGGCGCCACGTGGGCTGGCCTTGGGGCGCGAGAGTACGGCCCCGGTCATATCGTCTGAATGGCGTCTAGGATGGACGACGCCATTTAGAGTACGACCCTAGGTTATCAGTGTACAGCCCAGTCTTGTCTTCTGAATGACGTCGGGCTTGCATGACGCGTTTTACCCAGCTTTTGTTTGACCCCGCGAACCCTCCTTCCTTTCCCTCATTCTCTCCTTTCCTCTCTCTCTCCTCTTTCCCCTCCGAGCTCCAGCGAACCACCTCCCCTTCTCCTTGCTTTCCTCCCTCCATTCCATCTCTCCCTCCACTCCATCAACCTCCTAACTCCCACCACTACCACCACCATCTCCTCCGCGGCGTTTTTCTCTCCGGACGGCGGCCGACGTCCCGGTGGAGTAATAGCGTCCACGGCGGTACCGGCGGCGGCGTGTGGCGAGGCGGGTTGGCGGCTTGGAACTATGAGGAGTTCGAGTAACCGGTAGGGTGACGATCCCTGTTGTATTTCGTTTAAAAACCATGTTTTTCCCGCTTTTAGCATGTTTAGGGGTTCTCTTGGGGAGAAAATATTAAATGCATGTAATGAGAATTTAGTGTTTTAATGGGTACTTAGGTTCTTCTCCTCCTTCTCCACTCTGTTTGTGTTTTTACACGATTTGGGGGAGGAAATTCCACCCCGTGGATTGGGGGAAGGCTGAGGGAGAACCTGTCTGTGAAGGTTAAATAGCGTCGGAGGACAGCGACGCCTTTTAGAAAGGCGGCTTCCACCCACGACGCGATTTGACCCAGATAACAGACTCTGTCTCTAGAACTGAATTGCGTCCAGGGACAGCGACGCCATTTGAATGGCGTCATCTGTGAACGATGCGTTTTAGGCCATCTTCCGAGACCATATTTCACATGAACCAGTTTAGGGGTCTTGAATGACGTCGGCTTTGGGCGACACGATTCAAACCAGAATTCCATTAATCCATACAATTAACACATGTTTACACTGTTAGATAGTTTAGTTAATTGCATGTGTAGAAATGTACTCGATGACATTGGATTCTATGTGATCGGATCGCACCGTATTGTGTTTTGTGTGATCGTGGGCCTAGAGTAACAGTTATTAGCGGTTAGGCACCCTGTGTCGGTGTGCGAGTGACACGGCGCCGGTGTGGGAGTGGCGGGGTGACGCCTTGAGAGAGGGTCACCTGGTGTACCCCGGAGTATAACTAGTACCGGTGTGAGAGTGGTACATTCGGAGTGTCACTCGTGCTAGGAGAAGCAGAAACCACCTGGAGCCTGTCAGGCCGGAGTAGCCAGCGCGCTATCCGAGGTGTTGTTGTTTGGTCTCAGCGGGTCGGTGTTTTCCACGTTCGACCATGTGACTTGGGTGTTTCGCCGAGACGCGGGTTGTGGACTTGTGACGGGGTGGTTTTTAGAATTGTGCATGTTACCGTTTGAATGCATGCGTTTCATAACGAAATTGGAAAATGTATTTACTGCTTTAATTGCTTATATTGTCTATATTTGTGTTGTTATACTTATGAGTGCGTGAGTGGGCGGTGGGGATCGAAGGATTCCTACTGAGTCTTTTCGATGAGACTCACCTCTACGGTTTTCAAGTGAGGATTCCAGGCAGGCATAGCGAGGAGAGTGTTGCTTTGGGTCGCACGCCAGCAGCCGTTGTTCCGGGGTATGCCCCGATGTAGTTGTCATTTTATTTTCTGGCATGTATGCTTAATTATTTCCTTTCTGTTGGAGTATGTAATTATTTGCTGAGTCGAGTCGCATTGTAATAATTTTTAATTCCTGCATCTCCTTTCTAATTCAATGCGATGTGAATGTTTAGCTTAGTTTATTATTTATTTTCCAAACTTATCAAGATTCTAGTTTGGCTCTAAATTAATGATTCGGTACCCATTTAGTAATCGGATCTCCGATTATAAGGTGGCGGGTCGTTACACATAACATTGTAATCAATGGTAGATTGTCGGATTTGCTCCTCGTCCCATATGTCCTCATCATATAGGGAACCTTCTTCATTACTCTCTATACTTCATATTATTAGAATCAGAGGAATACAATCATTTGATTCTTCCAATATGGGTAATTGGTACCATCAAAGTATGGAGAGCGATGAATAATGTCCTTATGGAATGACGTTAAGGGTACCTCGTTTTGTCATATAGTTAGGATCACTCAAGGTGGTTAAACCTACAACATTGAGCCTTTCGCTATGATCTCACTTGTTAGCTCTGTTCTATATGGCAAACCCAAGAGGGGGGTGAATTGGGTTTTGAAAAACTGTGATTTTGAAAACTTTTAGGATATGAAATTTGAGCACAAGAAGCTCAAATGTAAATAGAACAAGCACACACACAAGGCACACACGATTATAGTGGTTCAGTCCCAATCAATTAAACTTACATCCACTCCTTTACACATCATAGAAAATACCACTAGATGAACAATCTAGTATACACGCTAGTTATGGCCTAGCTAGCCTTACACACTATGTTCAAAAGTACTCACAATGGCACAAGGCCAAAACACATACAAGCCACCAGTAACCAAATGTAATCATACAAGAAAGGAGAGAGAGAGAGAGAGAGAGAGAGAGAGAGAGAGAGAGAAAGCTTGATGAAGCAATGAATGATTGAAGCCCTCTTCCAAGTGTAGCAATGGAAGAAGACTGAGGAGGAGCCAATCTTCTCTTAAATTCTCTCTCTTTCTTCACTTCTAGAGATCTTTCCACTCTAGGAAATGACTCTCTAGAATACTTCTCTTGGGTGGCAAAAAGTTAGACTTCAACGGGTGCAACTTCTCTTTTATAGAGGCGTAGAAAACAATCGACCGTCTCGATAGAATCAGTCGACCGATTTTATTGGATTGGTCTATCGTTTTTGCAGTCGCTTCTGTTAGAAGAACCTATTTAGAGCGGTCGATCGTTCTCTATGTCGGATGGTCGACCGTTTAGTCTAAAATTGCACTTTTAGGTAGGTTTTGATCTAATTGGTCCTTATAATAATACACTTATAATTTTTCTCCTGTCATCTATTTAAGTGACATGTTAGAATTTTCACATGATTTTATTATCATCGAAATTAAGTTCTAGAGACAACAAAATTTTTGAGAATTATAAAAAGTTAACTTGATTTACACTAATTAAAAATATGTTTATTCAAATATGATATTTTCTTGTGCATCGAATGGACATAGAGCTAGTTCCCTTTAAAATTGTGTTGCATGATTTAGGCCGTGTTAGTCCATTTGGAAGTATTTTTACACTTCTATTTAATTATTTTTTTGGCAGAAACATTTAGATATTGGGAGCTTTTTATGTAGTATTTTACTTATGTTTTGGCTTCCAGCCAAAAACTAGAAGGTGAAGTTTGCAAAATTAGAGAAAAAGTGAGATTATTATAAAAGAGTTGACTTTTATAATATACTAAAATTAGTTATAAGCTCTTTCCCTCAAGTCATTCTATGTGAAAGGAGAGTCAAAAATAACTGTCAAATAGAAGTACTGTCAAACACCCCCTGAGCATCACTTTTGCTCAAATGAAAATTTAAGCAAGTGTAACCGTGTGCCCGTTTTATTTGGTACCTCTTTTGTGCAATCTTTCCACCGAAGGAATAGGTCCACCTTGCGAGATATTTGTTGCAGAAATCCATTAGACATATGGAGATGTTTCCTTCTCCAACCTTTGTAAATTTCATGTAGAGAACCGCCTTCTAGAAAACAGACTAATCCGTACAATGAGGTCTTATTCTAACCGTTTAGAGTTTTATGTTGAATAAGTCCATTCAAGACCCGCCATGAATTTTCAAAAAATTAAGCTACTATCAGTTGATTCTACAGGATTTTTCTCTCTTTTCAGACTACCGTCCCCATACTTCTGTTAGCCAGAGGTATTTATAAAGTCTCCATAATAATGGAGAGAGTATACAAGTTTATATTTTAAACCATATTTGCTAAGAGTTGTTTGTACACCGTCGTGATTGCTCCACCTCTGTAGATGCTGCGAGAAAGGACATTTTCTACTGGTCCTGTCCTGTCACCTATAGAGAGCACTTGGACATAAATTCTTGCAAACTTGTGGGACAAATACCTCTTCCCGGACGATCGCTGAACCTGAGATTTGAACCTAGGACCATTCAACCTACGGGCCGATGATGATCACTGTCCCCAAACTAGTTGACTGGCCGACACCCAAACTCATTTTCTACGACCATGTTGATTTAAACTTTCAAGAACCTCATGGCAGATTCGCGGTCAAGATAGCTTTTAAGCTTTCACAATTGCCAAGTGATAATGACCTAAGTCATTGCAGAGTTTAATTTCATACAGCTGCAGAAAGATGCTCGAAGGTCTTCTAAACCTGCTAAACGAGTTTGGTAAGAAGAAATGAAACAAGTTGTATACGTATATAAATATTAAGATACTACATACACCCCAACCACCAAAGAAAGAAAGAACGACTCTAAATACTTTCAAAAACTGATTTCTACATCAAAATTAAACACAAGTCCGGTACTGATGCACAGGAAGCACTGAGGCACTCAACAGAGGTCGCATGGCACCGAGAGAACCTAGGCAGCTTCCTAACCAAACAAATTCAGCCAGTGAAGTGGAAAAGTAAAGAGCAAGTTTAAGGCTGTCAGCTTTGTACATACAATTTGGTCCTTCAGATGATAATACATTACAGCAAAAACCTCATTTCTGTGGTGTACATTTTGGTTGGTTGCAGTAGATTTCAGCCATCATCTACTGCCAAGCGTTCTCTGAACCAGGGACCTCCAAATCAAAGCCATTTGAAGAGCAACCCTCCATGCGTTGCAAAGAATGGAGCAAACACCAGTGATTCTACAGCCATAAGCTTAATTAGAATGTTGAGAGATGGACCTGAGGTGTCCTTGAGTGGATCACCAATGGTGTCACCAATGACAGCGGCCTTGTGTGGGTCAGAGCCCTTGGGACCCAAGGACCGTGCGTGTTCGGAGGCACCCGCCTGCGCACCAAGTTGCTGTCAGCTAATATTTTGAATCTGCCTCCAAACTATAACGGCTATGATCAAATCTAGAATATTAAGGGCCATGGAACTGGACAAGTGTTCTTGCAATACCTCTATGTATTTCTTCGCATTATCCCAAGCACCTCCGGTGTTGGAAGCTGAGATAGCAACCTGCACATATAGAACCATTCTGAACACTGAAGTAGAAAAATAACCAACTTGAATCAAACTAGCAAGTTGCAATGATCACTATTTTTAGACAGCCAACATAGAGGAAAATGAGAAATGTGACTGAAATGATCATATGAAACAAGACCGACCTGCACACCGGAAACAAGAGAACCGGCAAGAACTCCAGAAAGAGTTTCAACACCAAAGAGGGTTCCTACGATCAAGGGTGTCAGCATGACCAATGCACCTGGAGGAATCATCTCCTTGAGTGAAGCATCCGTGGAGATCTTCACACAAGTCGCGTAATCCGGCTTCGTTGTTCCTTCCATGATTCCGGGAATTGTGTTGAACTGCCTCCGAACTTCTTCCACCATCTTTAATGCGGCGCTGCCAACACTCTTCATGGTCATGGCTGAGAACCAGTACGGAAGCATGGCACCAACAAGGAGCCCAATGAAGACCTTAGGGGTCAATGCGTCAACATTCTTTAGTCCTGCTCTGCTCACAAAAGCACCAAACAAAGCAAGAGAAACAAGTGCGGCAGATCCAATTGCGAAACCCTGCAACTCAGATGAGAAGATGTTAAAATCTATGATGACAAAGTGCCAGCATGCATTCCATTAAAGATGGCATCAAAAGATCATGTATACCTTGCCGATAGCAGCAGTTGTGTTCCCTGCAGCATCCAGAGCATCTGTTCGTTCACGGATTCTATGGCTCATGCCAGCCATTTCAGCAATCCCACCAGCATTGTCACTGATGGGTCCATAAGCATCGATTGCAAGCCCGGTTGCAATAGTGCTGAGCATCCCCAGAGCAGCCACAGCAATGCCATACATCGCAGCCAAGCTGAAGCTGACATAAATGGCTACAGCAATGGCAAATATGGGCACTATGACGGACTTGTATCCCAGAGCCAACCCAAAGATAACATTTGTTGCTGCACCTGTCCTGCAGGAGTCGGCCACATCTTGCACAGGCCTGTAAGATGAACAAATTCAAGCAAGCATAGCTTCTCACATCATCAGAATTAATTGGACGAACTCAACCATAAGCCAAGTGATCCTACGTTTTTCAAGAGCAATGACAAAAAAGAAAAAAGGAAGCCTACCTATAAGCATTGCTTGTGAAGTACTCGGTGCTGTAGCCAATTGCGAGCCCGGCCCACAGGCCTATTGAGACACAGAAGAAGAGGTGCCTGCAAACATATTAAATACCATATCTTTCATATCATAAAACATATAGGTTAAGACACTAAATTACATGCAATGCAGCAAAGTTGTGTACCAGTTTTTTACAATCTTCTCTGATCCAAAATTAAATAGAGTGAATTCGGATGGGAGGGTCACAAAGCTGACAATGGCAATCCCCACGGTCATCAGGATGGTAGATATGAGGAGCTGCCGCTTCAGAGAAGGCTCAATCTCTTTTACACCTTTAATTTCAAAAAAATCGGTAGCAAATAGTGTGGTAATTAAGCAAACTATGATCCCCATTGAGCTTATAATCAAAGGGTAGGACATGCCAGAGAAGTCATGGTTGATGCCAAACGATGAGATGGATGCAACAAACAATGCGGCACAAGAGGATTCAGCATAGGAGCCAAATAGGTCAGAACCCATCCCAGCAATGTCCCCCACATTATCACCAACATTATCTGCAATTACCTGCGAAACACAAATCAAGAAAGTCAAGAAAATGAGTAGTGTAATGCCTTACTTGACTAAGAACTTAAAAGGGAGAGATCAGAGAGAGAGAGAGAGAGAAGGGGTCAGATATGAACAAAAAAGATTAATTTACCGCAGGATTTCGTGGATCATCTTCAGGGATATTTCTTTCAACCTTACCAACAAGATCCGCACCAACGTCTGCTGCTTTGGTGTATATGCCTCCTCCAACTCTTCCAAACAGCGCCATTGAAGAGCCACCAAGCCCATAACCAGTGATAGACTCATAAAGACCCTCCCAATCATCCCCATAGTACAGTCTGAACACATTGATGGAAATATACAGCACTAAGAGCCCATTGGCAGCAAGAAGGAAACCCATTACAGCACCGGATCGAAAGGCTGTGATGAATGCTCTCCCAACACCTTTCCTGGCCTCCAGGGTAGTTCTAGCATTAGCATAAGTAGCAATCTTCATCCCAAGGAATCCCGACAGAACAGAAGTGAGTGCACCGAGTAGGAAAGCGATGGTGCTAAATATGGCATTTGCCAATGCTGGCTTACATACTATGTCCTTGCTGTAAGTGCAAGGTTCGCTCTCTGTGCTGAAGCCCTTCACGGAACCGAGGAAGAGGAATATAATTGCACCAAAGACAACCATGAAGATGCCAAGATATTTGTATTCAGTGAACAGAAATGATGTTGCCCCTAGAAGCAAGGAAGCCACATTAGTCCAAAATTAGACTGCAGAATGGTAAGAATTTGGTCAAGCACAAGGCTACCAGCAACCTCCCCATCGCACTCACTATAGAATGGCAAACAGTCATTGTCCAAGAAGCCTATGAAACACGTCAGACATGCATACCAGAGTCCCCTCACATGTAAACTCCAACAATATAGAACATATCATGAATTTAGAAATTGATGCAGCATAGCAGTGAACAAGAAATCCTGGCATCAACGAATCAGCTACGGTGGTCGTCATTATGATATAAATGATTCGTTATTAGGACATGATTCAATCAAAAGTAGCCATGATCCACAGCTGAAGATTTACTAGATATGGATGGCCTGATCAAAATTACGTCTGTTCAACATTGAGTTCTCACTTATAACGAGGTCAGCAGCTGCAACTTAAAGCAACAAGATCCTAACTAAGTCAACACAAAGATGTCCCTGTATCCAACATCTGAAAAATAACAAGGGAAGGCACTCCATTTAGGGAAAAGATCAAACCAAAACAAGACATCATAGTTTCAGAGCAGCGGCTGAAAAGATAGATTTCACTATTGTTCGAGACCATTCACACAATACCCAAGTGAGAAGAAGAGATGTTTGGTGCCCGTCCACTACGATAGGGGCAAGAAAATGTACAAAAAACATATTCTGCAGTCACCACTTAGCAAAAGCTTACCATTTTCCAAACAGAACAAATCTAAATCTATAAAGCTACAAAAATGAAACACAGCCAGCAGACCATTGAAACCACCTTTTGATATTTACTCGTTCTTGCAACAACAACAAAATAAAACAGCCATGATTTTTTGGTTGCTTTATCACTCAGCAGTCAGCCCCAATGAATATATGGAAACTAGAAAGAGAGAAAAGCATTTGAAACCAAGATCTTAGCACACTACACCCATTATTAAATATAAAAGTAACCAAATGCCCAAGACACCACACCATGAGGAAGAACAATTAAATCATATCAATCCCCACCAAAGACAACCCAAACTTGAAGAAACTAAAACCCATCCTAGTTACCAACAACTAAGTAAACCAAACTGCTAACTTGAACTAACCAAAGAAGAAGAAGAAAAGTTACAAACAAGCGAGCAATTCCCATATGTAGAGAAAATTTAAAACATAAAACGAACTACAAACTCACCGACAGAGATGGCATTCTGGATCTCGGCACATTTCAGAACAACGGCATCGTCGTCCACGCTGTCCTCCTCGTCTCCCATCAACCCGTCCTTCTCCCCCGTCCCGCCGGAGACCCTGACCCTGGAGACCAGGAACCACTGCAGCAGAGCAAACCCGATGCCTACCACCGCCGCCGCGGGTATCACCGCCTGCACCGCCGCCTCGCTCATCACAGCCATCCTTGACCCTCCCCCACCACTACCACCCAACACTTAGACCCAGCAGGACACCAAGAATACAATTCTAGAACCGAAAACACCCAGAATCGAATAACGTACTACTGACCACCGGGTACCCAGCTAAGAAACGACGCAAAAAAGGTGGCGCCTTGGCCCTCCCTTTGCCCCTGCGCGAACCAAAACGTTGTGGGGTACTTGAGAGAACCACACCAGGAAACCGCCCCAGTGTGTTGTGGAAGAAGGAGAAGAACTGAAGAGAGAGGGAGAGAGAGGGCGCTGCGCTGTGGTGGGACGTGGTTGGGAAACCGCCAACCTCCCGTAACTTCCCCCCAGCGGCGCTGCGGTCCGTCCGTCGCCGGATGGTGTGATCCCCTGTGTTGGTTTCTTATCCGTTGCACAACGAGTCCTCGCCCACTCGCCCTCTCCGACGTGATGGCGGGGGTAAGAAAGGGGCCTCCTTTAAAAGCACTCTTCTTGGCTCTCTCTGTTCTTTCTATTCTCGCGTGTGAAGAAGATGCGAATGTTACTTTGTCCTGTTGGGGCCAGACACACCAGGAGGTCCACCACCATGTTAGGTCGAGGTTCCAACGGTTGGCAGCGCGGGAGAGAGCAATTTTTCTTTTTGTTTGCTTGCTTGTGGTAATCTTATGTCCCTCCCCCCTGGTTGCCCGTGGGATTACAAGGAAGATGGCCTCCATAATTGTCATCTTGATATTTCTAGACTAGAGATGTGAGCAGGGGCGACCATTTCCTTCCTTCGTACAGGAGTTTTATACCGCGTCGTCTCTCCTCTCCCTTCTTAGCTTACATGTGTAATTAATTTGACCTCCTTCTTCGGTTCACATCTGTCTTGTCCTTCCTCTTCGCCCGAGTGTGGGTTACAACCTAAATAGCTTGCATCCAAAACAGGTTCTATATAACTTTTCTCTCTTTCTTTTTTTTGCTCTCTTAAAAAAATCTATGATTTAACAGACTATTGTTCTATTTGTATAAAAGAACTATGTCAGATACTTGGATGGGACACGATATTTAGACACTCATGTCCAATTCTTTACCTTATGATTTTAAAGTAAACATTAATTTATTTCTTAGAAAACTTATACGTATGGTAACCATTTGATATATTTTGGTTATATCTTTTACATTTTTAAATGAGCTTTAATAATTATTTATCTATATATATATATATAACTACACATTAATATCTTGGTATCTTATTTTTGAGATAGCATATATTGTGTGTAATACAAATGTCATGTCCACATTTGACTCCTGTATCCGCGTCCCACAAGGCATGGTTTAAAATCCATGTTTTGCACGGCGCCGCATATGAAAGAGGTCGGATGGTGAATTTCCCCTCTCCTTCGGAAGACAATCCAATCCAAGAGGAGGTGGGCCCCTCCTCTGAACTCAAAAAATTCGGCGGCCCCGATCTTTCTTCAAAGGGATCAGATTATTAGATCAGTGCATCGAAAGCCTTCAACGTTGAAGATTGCCGAGCCTGCCAATTAAAATCCAATGCATGATGACCGCAAAGATTATAGATCCTCCAATCAATTCGCAGGACGTCGCCCATGTTAATTTGTGATAGAGAAGCTGCAGTTGACGAGCAGGTTCGATCTTGGTTGGTGTTTAAAAATTTCTCAGTCATGTAGTCCTGGTGTTGTTGGTATCTTTATCTCTTGATCTGTGAGATTATTTCTCGAGAAATCAGACGGATCTGAAATTTTCGCTTAATTAGGCGGATCCATCGACTTGATCGAAATTATCTCTAAGTTTAGAAGAAAATTTCATATTCCATATTAGAATCCCGATCGCTTGTAAATAGTTGTACATACTCGGGCTATGGGTCCTTTCAAAAAAAAGGTGGGCAGAATCGAGGATTCCTGGGGAAGCAGGCCCTACGGAGTACGTAGTACAACCAAATCCCCCCACCCCATGATCAACGCGCTTGGCTCGCTCACATCTCATGTGCTTGGCGAGGAATCCTGGAATCCTGTACCAAAGTTTGGCAAGAAAAGGTTTTCAATTGTTTACATGGTTTAATCGTATGTATTGTAAGACCATCTATGAAACTTCCTGGAGTGGCGCTAGGAATAGGAAGTGCTCTTACCATCAGAATTTAAATTAAAATAATCTCATATGTTGCCGCGTGATCTGACCTAATGGATGCGGGCTAAACTGGTCAAACGTGACTTGGCCGGTGACTCCAGACGGGTTGGTATCTTAAATCCGATTAGTTTTGGATCAGAAGTACTTAATCTTACCCCATCTAATTTCAATCTGAAATAATGGCTCTCTTTTTTGCCCCTTAATGCAGGGCCATCAGACTAGATTTGACTGTCCTGTCTGTAGCAAAGGCCCAACAGAATTTTGCCCACCCGGTTATATATATATATATATAGCACAGATAAAATGCATCCCATGACACATCTAACTTAGATGCGTCCATCAAAAATTCTTTACCTCGATTTCAAAAATAAATAAAGATCACTAACAATTTGAAAATATTCAAATACTCTCATCTAAATGATTTTCTATTCTTTTTAATTAAAATTTCAAGAGATGAGATCAACCTTGAGGGTTAATATGACGAATTTTCTATTTTATGATTATTTTTTCAGTATTTTTAGATATTAATTTTTTATACATATCCGATTGAATGGCTCCGATTAATTTTCAAAATCAGACATTAAAAATTAAAGTTCCGAAGATGAGATCAACCCTAAAAGCCTTATTTGAATACTTAACAATTTGTGAAAAAAAAATATTTTTTTCAACATTGGATGGGTGGGTTTTTAAGGTCCTAAGGCATGTTGAATCTTTCATATATATATATATAGAGAGAGAGAGGAATACTATGATGCAACGCACTGTAGCAGTGTGCAACTAAGTTGCACGCATTATTTTCAACCTCTTCTTCATATTAAATAAATAAATAAAATTTATTATAAAATTTTAAATATTTAATAACTCCTTTTAAGATTGTTTCTATCTCCTAAAATTTTATTTTCACCGTTCGATCGTAGTTCGATCTTAAAACTCAATCTTAATCGTTTATCGAATGCATGCAAATCTCAATTTCTAAAAATCATAAGAAAATAGTCAAAAATTAGAAAATTGGTCAAATTGTCTTTAAGGTTGCTTCTATTCTCAGAGGTTATAGTATTCATCACCAACTAATTAGTACAAGATTGAACAATTACAATCAATTCGATATAATCTAATAGTGAAATTTAAGTTCTAAGGAGTGAAAATTATCTTATGGAGGTAACTGAATATTTAAAATTTTATGATGATTTTTATTTATTTTTTGAATGTGAGAGTGGAGCCAAAATGTACTGTACAACCAGATTGCATACATGGCCTTGGTTGAACCATAGCATCCCTCTCTCTCTCTCTCTTTATATATATATATATAAAGAGGGAGAGAGGAGTGATATGGTGCGAATGCTACAGTGCGTACGGCTAAACCACATGCACTATTTCGACCCCTTCCTTGTGTTTAAAAAAAATTAAAGTTATGATAAACTTTTAAATATTCAACTCTCCACTCAAGATAAATTTCATCTCTTTTAGTTTAAGTTTCACCACTGGATCACGAGGCTTTCAACGTAAGCTATTTGATTTTACATTCGTAAATTAGTGATGAATACTAAAACTCCAAAAGATGAGAACAACCCTAGGATTAATGTGATGAATTTTTTATTTTTTAAATATTTTTTATGATTTTTAAAAATCAAAATTTACATGTACCTGATGTACGGCTAAGATTGGATTTCAAGATCGAACCATGATAGGATGGTCAAAAGAAAGCCTTGGGAAATGGAAATAACCTTAAGGGAGGTTATTGAATTCTTAAAATTTTATAAATTTTTTATTGTTTTAATATATAAGGATAGAGCTCAAACAATAACTGCATACACTGTGCACTATAATCCTGCCATATTTCTTTTACGGGGTCGCAAACAGAGTATATATTGATTATCTGTTCCATACAAGGAATATTATAGGACTGCAGCCCTTGTATAATAGACTCTTGTGGCAGTGGATGCAAATAAATCAGATTCAGTGCAGATCTAAGATGAATTGGTGACTTTTTGTATTATGTTAACAGTTTAGAAAAATTATCATATTCCTTCAATTTAAAAGAGATGTGTATCTGCTACCTATTCACTGCACATATCTAAACCGACTGTTAACTTTTATCTATAAACTAATATTCGGTCAAACAATCAGATTTTCAGTTACCATTTGCACCCCTAGTTTGCAGGGAGCAGGTGGAGGACTGTATTATATAATGTTGCCCCCCCTCCCCATTCATCCACACCGTTCGAAAACTTAGTCCATAAATGCCTCATAGGCTTAAACAAAGAGAATGAGGAATTAGGGATAAAGGTTTTGGGAATATTTCTTTTCAAGTGAAAAAATAAATAAAGGAAAAATTGAAATCAAAATGCTTAAAAGAAGAATAGCAGCAAATTTCCTTGTCACACCGTAATAAGAAAATTATTCTACATATTAGGTTTAAAAGAATTCTAGAGTCATTAAAATCGAGCTGACCCATACCAAATCCACGATGCGTGGCTTGTATTGGACGCCTGCTCCACGTAGATTCTAAACCCAATCCAACTCAACCCCCTTTTTTTGGTTGACTTGGAACGGATTCAAGTTGATTTTGCAGCCCCAAACCCAGCATAAATGGAGAAGAAAATAAAGTCCAAATTTACCTGCCGTACGATTGGCCATATAAAGGAAAATTCTATGAAGTGTTCTATCTTGCCCCCCTTGGGACTAATTCCAGAAATCCAATTATTTAATCAGTTTTCTCGAACGGTTACCTTATATTAATATATGCTCCAAACGACAAGTGTGACCAGCTTCCCACATAATCTTCTTCAAAGTCTTCAACATCATTATTATAATTTCTTCGTAGTTCTAGAAGAAATAAAAGGTTCCTCAACACAATGTAAGAAGGCTAGTCGCTTGGGGAAGTAAATTTGTGTTCTAATCTCTGGCTTTCTCTTCTTCTAGTGCACGTTAATTACTTGTACATTGACCAGGTTCCTGATTGATTTCAGAGTCACAAGGCCTTCTTTTTTTTCCCCTATGAGGACCCTTGGTTGCAAGGCTCTATACATGGGCCTCTTCCTCCATTTTGGAACCTTAGCTTCCAAGGTTCTTCGTTGACATCTACTTCCCTTGTTTGATGACCCTTCACTTCGAAGGTTCGTCATGAATCTTTTCTTAGTGTACCTTTTGCAACTTCACCTACCAGCGTTGTCCTCCAAGATTTAAGTTGGACTTTTCCTGTGGGTCTGTGAAGGTTCTCTGATGACGTTCTCGCTTACGAAAGGACTTCCTGGCAACTTTTAAAGAATTTTTTACAAAAAAGTTGAGATTGTGAAGATTTATTTATAAATAATTAAATAAAAAAAAATTATTTATAATATCAAAAGTTTCGAAAAATTTTAAAAAAAAAATAACACCTTCTCCGCCCACACTAGTGTGCCAAGCATCCCGCACATCCCCCGCATAAACATTTTTTTTTCCTTTTTTGTGATAAAATCCATTCTCTTGCCAGACTATGATACAACCTGCTAGCAAGTTATTGCTTGCTGGCAGTGGCCTATCAAAGCCACCGGATCTTGACCTAGAACCCAATATTTTTCCAGAAAAAGGAAAAACACCCTCGCCCGGCATTTGACACAAGCAAGTAGTACTCTTGACATAAGGAAAACGGTTTTGTAACATTTGCATTTGACTCCACATTTGACACTACACACAGCACAAATTTTAAGATGAATGAATGACAAATGCATGAGTAAAATTTGTGACTCTCACTTGTGTTATATGTGTTATGTGTGTGGTGTCAAATGTGGAATCAAATGCAAGAGTTATAAAACCGTTTTCCTTGACTTAAAGTGTGCAGAGAAACCCATGTATACCGTGTGGGCGCCACTATGTCCTACATCATCCGTTCAAGTGAATGAACAGTTTAATTTTTTCTATTATTTTTCTTGAGATTTTCTTTCCTGCCAGACTATGATACAATCTGCTACAAGTCACCGCTTGCTGATAGTGGACTATATCAAAGATCATCGGATCTTGATTTAGTACCTTTTTTTTTTTCGAGAAAAAGAAAAAAAATTCCCCCCTCAACATATGGAGCACCCCAAGTATACTGCGTAGGCACAGGATGCCCTGCGCATCCTAATGATTGAATAGTTTAATTTTTTATACTTTTTGATTGAAATCATTTCTTCCTCGAGGCTATACCCTCCCATAAATTTTTAGCGTCGCACTATCCTATGAATTAGATTCCACTGCTAATAGATATAATTAATGGAGTACAATGTTTTTTGCTCCCTATATATCTTCATGTAGACATAAAATATTATGTAATATTTAGCCTTTATGTATTTATTTCTAATTGATGGGCCAAAATCTCGTCCACCCTCCGTTCATAATCACAGAGTCAGAATTCAACAGTTCTTACAGAAAAGAATACCGTCAAAGACTCCGGTACTAATCTGAGATCTCTCTCTCTTATGCTTAAGTCAGAAAGTTGGGAGATACTAGAGAGAAGCAGAAAGAAGTTGGGTTGGCTGTTGCGTACCTTGATCTATAGGCTTGGAGACCTTTATATAGTGGTTCAGAACCTAATAAGAGTCTATTCTCGTCCAAGAGGGTAGGGTCCCAAGGGTAATTCTGAGTCGAAAAGGGCCGTTTCCAGAAGACTGGTCCTAGATCGGATCCTCAGGTCTACCCTGTCCTAATCTGGATCGTGATCAGATTGGTACTAGGAGGGGCGAGGCCTTCTAGTCTGGGTGGTCTTCTAAGTACAACAAATCTTTGGAAGGATTAGGTAATCCTAAGAGTATGGATCCGGTGCAGGTTCTGATTCCGTGGATACACCCATGAATTATGTCTAGACTAGGCTATAAGCGAGATGGCTTGTATGCCCAAGCAAAAATGCATTCGATAATCAAAACTCAGACTCATTGGCCAGCCCATTGACTTTTTTGGGCCAAGCTAAGTTCTTCTTCTTCACTTGCCCCCTTGCTCCTTGGCGTATTTCGTACGGCAAGGAGCGATTCATATCCTTTGCATGTGCCACTTGGCTGGCGCTCTTTGGTATTTATGTTTGCAACTTTCCAAGGAGTCCCTTCGCTCGTCACGTCTCTCCAAAGTAGGTAACGTGAGACGTTTTAGCATCGTTAGGCGCTTTATAACCCTCCAAAGGGGAGGGTCATCTTCGGTGCCTAACTAACTCCGTATTTCCATAGAAATCATGGATTACACCGCAAAAGTTACTGAGGACCGCGGCATGATGGAGCCATCGCGGGCCACTATGCAGCTTCTTGCTAGAGTTTGGAGTGTTAGTATTAGGTGGTCTGAAAGCCAATCAAATACTATGTATCATTCAGTTTATTAAGATAATGACATTAATTCATTGTGTGTAATTAGTTCGATCTATGGTTATCGTATCACGATGAAGTCTATGAACATGTGTAACAATCTTCGGATTATGATGAGATCATAATTATGGGACCGAAGACTTATAAACACATGTTCTTAATTATTCATAGTCGGAGGATGTTTGAAATGGACATCAACATCCGGATAGACTAGTACAAGTTTCTTCAGCTCATATGATGAGGGTGACTGATCTTATAAGTCACTTATGTGGAGACACTATGCTGGATCTATAGGTACTCATTGAGGAATGAGTTCACTGAATTAATCCGACCTAGAATTACTGGATAGTATATACCTCACTATTAACCAGCTCGATTCTTTTGTCTCGGTTGCGTAGATGATCCTTAGATCTGAGACACCAAAAATACCTTGTTGGTATGTCTCTGAACTTTGACTTTGACTAACAAATCCCTAACCATAAGTTATCAATAAGTCAAATGTCAGGTTCAGAGAAATGCCATCGAAGGTAATTGTGTGTTCAATATGGGATCATCCGCTCTCGGTATTATGAGAGAGAATGTTCCGGGAATGATGCGCTTAAGCCCCTGGCCAGGGCGGACACTATATCAGATAAAGAGTTATCCGATATATTTTAGTGGCATCTGATTCAAGTGAATCGACCGGCTAGGGTTTAACAATAAATCATACCCTAGGTCGATTCGGGAACATTGCACGGATGAAAGATTATATCCGCGCGCTAACCGATGACGGAAAGGTTCTAATAGAGAGTTGCGATAACCCCAATGCCATCTACGATCACGCAATGTTGCTTGGCATCCAACGTGATCGGAAGCCCGTCTGAATTTACTGTGGGACATTAAATTTGGCTGATTAATTAATATAAGGATACTAATTAATTCAGTGGATCCGTAAAGAGTTATTGGGCTTAATGGGCCATTAACTGGACTGGTATTTTGTCCTAGAGGGTCACACGCAAAAGGTTTTCAAGTTGATGGATAATTCGACGGGATTTCGGATAAGTATAGGTTTTTGTAAAAAACCGCAAATATGCTTATTATAAAAGAACGACACTAGGTCAGGGGCCAGCAATCCTGACCTAGCCACCACCTTCTTTCTCTCTCCTCTCTCTTGGGCATACGACACAAGGTGGCCATTTGGAGGCTCCGCTTTGGCTCCCGACAGCTCCGACTTCCGTCCGACGGGAGTTTCCAAATCCGCATGTCGCGGCGGATTATGCGCAGTCAGACGGGATCCACGAACGCCGCATCGAGCTAGGAGGCGACGACGATCCATCGCGAGGAGAACCGCGTGGATACCGCTAGAGGCCGGACACCTGCGTGGCTTGCGGCATCGCTCCGACGGAACCAGAAAACGAATGCAGATTCGAATCCGCGCAAGGTAAATCCGATTTTCGGTTTAATTTTGACAATCGAAACGGGATAGATCCGATCCTGCATATATAATTCCGCTGCATTTTTCGGTCGGATCTTGACACAGCGAACCCAACAGTGGTATTAAAGCCAGGTTCCATTGTGTTTTCTCCGTTTTGACTTCTGAAATTATAATTTTTGAATTAAATCCATGATTATGATTATTTTCTTGCAAGATTGATGTTCATGAGATGATCATTGTGATACAGAATTTTAAATTGAAAAAAATAATTATTTTGGGGTTTTCTTCATGTTCTTCGTTGGATGAAGAACGCTTCATTTTTGGCACTCTAAACGGATCCAAGGGTTGGTTCCCTATGATGTGAGATCTTCCACTGCTGCATCAATGGTTGTAGTGGATGGGGCGTTGGATGGCCGACCATGGTGCTCTTCCTCTTCGTTTTTGTGTTTTGGAAACCATAATTTCAAAAGGAAAAGGGAGGGGAAAAATCCTTTTTTCGGAGCCCTTCTCGAGCCTTCGCCGGTCACCGGACGTCGCTGGCAGCGTCGACGTTGCCGGCAGTCAGGGCTGGTTCCCGCTCGTCGCCGGGGTCGACGCTGGAGAAGACCCCAAAAGGGGAAGGGGGGGGGGGGGGGGGGGGGCATCGGGTTCCCTGCACAACAGGGAACCCTCAGGCCGACCCTGTCGGGCGGCTAGGGTTTGCCTAGCCGCCGACAGGGTCCAGCCCGGTTGGACCCTGGCCCGGGCCAGGGTCCGAGCCAGGACCCACCAGGGCTCGGGCCAAGATTGCGGGCCTGGGTCCGAGCCCCTATCTGAGCCCTGGCTCAACCCTGGCTCGAGCCAGGGGCTCAGCTGGGCTGAGCCCTTATGGGCCCATTATCAAGCCCAATTTTTTTTAATTTGATTAATTAATTTTTTTGGATTTGTATTATTTGTAAAATATGTTTTTAATGATTAATATTAAATTCAATTGGGTCCTTATTAAGGTTTATTTATTTTGATCAATTAATTGACAAAAGTTGTCAATTTAATTAATTAATTCTAAATTGTTAGATTAACCTTAATTGATCTAATTGTTAGATTAACCCCAATCATTTGAAGTGTTCATATGAGACATGGAATATTCTTAAATCATAATTTTCAGATTTAGATCACATATGATGTGTTTCTATGATTCATTTAATTTGATGTGTTATATATTGCTTGTTTAAATTCTGATTTAAATTAGCGTACTTAACTAAATTTTTTCTTTTTCGAAAGATAAATTTAATATCCAATTTTGATTGGTTCCTGATTTTATGAAATCAAAATTATCTATTTTCAAAAATTTTAATAAGCCATGAGATGTGCACTACATGTGTGGATTGTTTAATTAAAATACATGGTGGTCATAGATGTACATTAAATTTGTGGATGTGGAATGTGATTGTGTAGTTTATTATTTGTTAATAAATAGAGGTCTGCAAACCTCTCCCTCTCATATTCTATTATGTTTCTACCTCCCTCCTTGATGTATTTGCTATAAGATTTCCTCTTTTAAATTTTCATGTAATTGAGAATTTTATGATGAAATTTGATTGAAGTGGCTGAGCATGAAGCAGCATAATCCACAACTACAACCAGATGAATAGGAAGGAGTTCATTGAATTTATGAGTTTGCAGACTCATGATATAAACTATTATATTGTGTGCGTGTGTGTATTTGACTGTCTGGCTCAAGTCAAAACGCAGTGCCGTCCATGACCACACTAATGACTAGCATGTGATGTGTGTGTTTTATTTTGATTATGAATCAAAATTGCTAGGTTATTAGTATATGTAATATATACGATATATTTAATACTATCACCTAGGATGAGACCAAAGTAAATAAATAAAACCTTCGTTACAAAATCTAAGCCGTAGCGTGAGTCATTGAGAATGCACCGCGTGGCTCTCCATCAATATGATTAATAGAACTTAATTCAGTAGTGGCAGATTCTATGTGTTTACCCGAGATTTGCCATCGTCTGTTGAGAGGACTATTAATCATGGCATTAGATGCCTTTAGATAAGAATAGAGAAACGATATAGTTATCTACGTGTTTATCCGGGAACTATATTTCTACTCTACTCTATCACATATTGATGATAATGCTTAGACCGGGGATAATGGTATACTGTGTTTACCCGAAACGATTAATAACCTGGGAGCCGAAATATGATTGGATATTACAAGGAGTTGTAATTATCATGAGATGATTGCTCTGAGATAACAGTATGATACTACGTGTTTATCCGAAGTCATACTATGACACTTGGATATTCTGATCCCCGCTAGGAGACTGTCGACATCTCCCGTTCTGTACATATGAAGGTTATACAATCCGACGAAAATTAGTGGGAGTAAAACTAGATAAACAAAATCCATGTCATGTTTTAAATTAATAAACTGATAGTCTGCCAATTTTAATTTGATTATCTCCTGTAGGCTAAAATGTCGCACCACAACCCATTGCGTGGCATACTTAATGCCAATCGTTTGACATGCCCAAACTACTCAGACTGGCTCAAAAACCTGAAGATTGTCCGCAAGTCTGAGCAAATTGCTTTTGTCTTAAATGATGAATCTCCTACTGAACCAGCATTAGATGCACCAGAGGAGGACATGCTGACATATGAGAAATGGAAAGAGGATTCCACCATGGCCCAATACTACATGTTGGCCTCTATGAGCAATAAGTTGCAGAGGCAACATAAAGAGATGGATGCTAGATCCATCATGCTTCATCTGAAGAAGCTATTTGGTGAGCAGAGCAGGATCGAGAGATATGAGATATCCAAGAATCTGTTCAAGGCTTAGATGGTAGAGGGATCTTTAGTACAGAATCATGTGCTGAAGATGATTGAATGGGTGGAAAGGTTGGATGCTCTTGGGGTTCTACTCCCTAAGGAGATGCATACCGACCTTGTGTTATCCTCACTTTCACAATCATATGCTCAGTTCATTGTTAACTTTAACATGAATAAGATCCAGACCACTTTGGCTGAACTACTGAACATGCTGAAGACTGCAGAGAGGAACCTTGTGAAGGAGAAACTCCAAGTCCTTATGGTTGGTAAGACCAGCTGGAAAAGACTAGCAGTCCAAGCCTTTAGGAAAGGCAAAAGCAAGAATCAAAATAAGCCGAAGGTTGTCAAAAAGGACAAAGGCAAGAGTGCTGAGAAAGGTGAATGCTTCTACTGTCATCAAAAGGGGTATTAGAAGAGGAATTGTAAAGAATACCTCAAAGACAAGGTTCAAAGAACTGTGAAGCAGCAGGACGCTTCAGGTATCTATATGATAGATGTAAACTTGTCAATAAGAGATTGTACATCATAGGTATTAGATATTGGATGTGTATCTCACATCTGCAATACTGTGCAGGCACTAACAAGAAGGCGTAAGCTGAGGACTGGCGAGGTGGAGCTGAGGTTAGGTAACGGCGCAAGAGTTGTGGCGATCGCTGTAGGGACAGTGGAGCTCAAGCTACCATCCGGAGACACATTTTCATTAGATGAATGTTATTATGTACCTAGCATAATAAGAAATATTATTTCTATTTCATGTTTAGATAGAATAGGGTACACTTTATCTGTTGGGAACAATTGTTGTTCAATTTATTTTATAAATAAATTAATAGCTTCTACTACATTATCCAATAGATTGTACTTATTAAATGTGTCTCATAAGAATTTAAACATCAGTTCCATAACTAAAAAAAAAAGGTATGAAATGAACAAAGCTTACTTATGGCATTGTAGGCTTGGTCACATTGGAGAAAACAGACTCCAAAGATTGCATAAAGATGGATACTTAGATCCATTTGATTATGAATCATATGCGACCTATGAGTCATGTTTGATAGGTAAAATGGCTAAATCTCCATTTACTGGAACTGGAGAACGAGCCAAAGACTTACTAGAACTAATACATTATGATGTATGTGGTCCTATGTCTACCCAAGCCATTGGTAGTTTCTCGTACTTCATCACATTAACTGATGATTACTCAAGATTCGGATTCATATACTTACTGAAGTATAAATCTGAAGCCTTTGAGAAATTCAGAGAATATAAGAATGAAGTAAAAAACAAACTGGAAAAAGCATAAAAGTCATCCGATCTGATCATGGTGGTGAATACTTAAGTACAGAGTTCATTAAATACCTAAAGGATAATAGTATCCTATCTCAGCTTACACCTTCTTATACACCTCAGATGAATGGTATATCAGAAAGGAGGAATCGCACATTAATGGAAATGGTGCGATCCATGATGAGCATGTCCAAATTACCAGTGTCCTTATGGGGATATGCACTTAGCTCGGCTATGTATATCTTGAATAAGGTACCTAGCAAATCTGTTGAAATCACTCCATATGAGATATGGAATGGAAAGAAACCAGACCTTAAATATGTTAAAGTCTGGGGATGTCCTACTCATGTTAAAAGACATGATGCAAATAAGCTGGAGTCCAGAACTGACAAATGCAGATTTGTGGGATATCCAAAGGAAACTTATGGATATTACTTTTATCATCATGACGAACAAAAAGTGTTTGTAACTAGGAGAGCTATCTTTCTGGAGGAATATTATATTCTCCAGAAGGACAGTGGGAGTAAAGTAACATTGGAAGAAATTCCAAATTCACAAATTGGTAATGGTTCGTCTGATGAACTGTCAATTTCTGAACCTATTCAAATAACTACACAAGAAACTCATAGGTCAGAAAGAGTACCTAAACCACCAGAAAGATATGTGGGACATATTAATTTGGATGGTTCTAAGATACTCTATAATGAGGATGATGATCCTAAGACTTACAAGGAGGCCATTGAAAGTCCAGAGGCCGAGAAATGACGAGAAGCCATGAATTCTGAGATTCAGTCCATGCACATCAACTAAGTTTGAAACTTGGTTGACTTGCCCGAAGATATAGTATCTATCGGCTGCAAGTGAATCTTTAAAAGAAAGATCGGTGCAGATCGACGAATAGAAACTTATAAGGCAAAACTAGTGGTGAAAGGGTATCGTCAAAGGCAAGGAATTGATTATGACGAGACCTTCTCATCCGTTGACATGATTAAGTCTATCAAAATTCTTCTCGTCATTACTACATACCATGATTATGAAATCTGACAAACGGATGTGAAGACAGCTTTCCTCAATGAAAATCTTGAGGAAGAGGTGTATATGATACAACCAGAGGGCTTCACATCAAAGGAATTTTCAGATATAGTATGTAAGTTGCAAAAGTCCATTTATGGACTGAAACAAGCTTCCCGAAGCCGGAACATAAGGTTTGATGAGGCAATTAAATCTTATAGCTTCATTAAGAATGAAAATGAGCGTTGCGTGTACAAGAAAAACAGTGGGAGTGCAATCACATTCCTAGTTCTTTACATTGACGACATCCTACTCATTGGAAATGATGTCATCAATAAAGATCTGGCTATCCAAGAATTTCTCTATAAAGGATTTGGGAGAAGCATCTTACGTATTGGAAATACGGATCTATAGAGATAGATCAAAGAAGATGCTTGCCTTAACCCAATCCATGTACATAAAAACCATTATCAAAAGGTTTGGCATGGAAAATTCCAAGAGAGGTCTCATACCGATGAGACATGGAATTTATCTCTCCAAATGTCAGTCTCCCAAGACTTCTGAGGAGAGGGCAATAATGGACAAGATTCCCTATGCTTCAGCCATAGGTTCCATCATGTATGCCATGCTATGTACTAGACCTGATGTTGCATATGCTCTAAGCGTTACGAGCAGACATCAGGCAGATCCAGGTGATGAATAGGAAGGCTGTAAAATGCATCCTTAAGTACTTGAGAAGAACTAAGGATATGTTTATAGTCTATGGAGGAGGGGACTTAAAGCTACAAGGATACACTTATTCAAATTTTCAGTCTGATCCTGATGATAGCAAATCGATATCAGATTTTGTCTTCACACTCAACGGGGGAGCAGTGAGCTGAAAAAGTTCCAAGCAGGAAACCACTGCTGATTCGACAACGAAAGTTGAATATATTGCTGCTGCTAAAGCCGGAAAGGAAGCTGTCTGAATGAAGAAATTCATCGATGATCTTGGTGTGATGGAAAGCATCTCTAGTCCCGTCCCACTAGTGTGTGACAACAACAAGGCGATTTTTCAAGCGAAAGAGCCAAGGTCTCATCAGAAGTCAAAGCACATTCTGCGGCGCTTTCATTTGATTAGAGAGATCATAGCTCGAGGAGATGTCGTAGTGGAGAAAGTTTCTTCAACCGACAACATAGCAGATCCATTGACAAAGCCTTTGTCTCAAAATGTCTTTGAGCGTCACTTAGAGAATATGGGTATTCTGTTTAAAAGTGATTGGCTTTAGTCCAGGTGGGAGATTGTTAGTATTAGGTGGTCTGAAAGCCAATCCAATACTATGTATCATTTAGTTTATTAAAATAATGGCGTTAATTCATTATGTATAATTAGTTCGATCTATGGTTATCGTATCACAATGAAGTCTATGAACATGTGCAACAATCTTTGGATTATGATGAGATCATAATTATGGAACCGAAGAATTATAAACACATGTTCTTAATTATTCTTAGTCGGAGGATGTTTGAGATGGACATCAAACATCTGGATAGACTAGTACAGGTTTCTTCAACTCATATGATGAGGGTGACTGATCCTATAAGTCACTTGTGTGGAGACACTATGCTGGATTTGTAGGTGCTCATTGGGGAATGAGTTCACTGAATTTATCCGACCTAGAATCGATGATGGTATATACCTCAATGTTAACCAGCTCGATTCTTTTGTCTCGATTGCGTAGATGATCCTTAGACCTGAGACACCAAAGATACCTTGTTGGTATATCTCTGAGCTTTGACTTTGACTAACGAATCCCTAACCATGGGTTATCAATAACATTTGGGCCTAGAGGGTCACATGCAAAAGGTTTTCAAGTCGATGGATAATCCGACGAGATTTTAGATAAGTATGGGTTTTTGTGAAAAATTGCAAATATGCTTATTATAAAAGAACGGCCGCTAGGTCGGGGGCTAGTAACTCTGACCTAGCCGCCGCCTTCTTTCTCTCTCCTCTCTCCTCTCTGCTGGGCGTACGACACGAGGTGGCCATCTGGAGGCTCCGCTTCGGCTCCCGACAGCTCCGCCTTCCATCTGATGGAAGTTTCCGAATCCGCATGTCGCGGTGGATTACGTGCAGCCAGATGGGATCCACGAACGCCCCATTGAGCGAGGAGGCAAGGAGGATCTATCGCGAGGAGAACCGTATGGATACCACTAGAGGCCGGACACCTACGCAGCTTGCGGCATCGCTCTGACGGAACCGGAAAACGAACGTGGATTCGAATCCGCGCAAGGTAAATCCAATTTTCAGTTTAATTTTGATAATCGAAACGGGATAGATCCAATCCTACGTATATAATTCCGCTGCGTTTTTCGATCGGATCTTGACATAGTGAACCCAAGTTGGAGGACCTACCACATTCTAGGCGAGTATCGCTTTGTGGTGCCGTCTACTGCAGACCGCATCTTCTCGAAGCGTCAAGGCTCCTTCGCCGCTCACGCGGCCATGTTTGAGGCAGGGTTCCGACTGCCTGCACCGGCCTTCATCGTGCGACTATTGCAATACTTCCAGATTGCTTCGGCTCAATTACTGTCAAATTCTTGAAGGATGGTCGTCGATTTTACCACTCTGATCTGAGACATGGGTCACCTGGGGGTGATAGTGGACATGTTCCCGTACCTCTTTTGTGCCCGGCGGTGTGCTGATCTAGACGCTCGCGGCTTCGCCCAATTTGAGGCTAGGGAAAAAACGCCGTTGGTGTTGAGTGTTGGGTTCCCCCAAAGGGCTAGGGACGAAACACCTTGCCCCTAGTCTTTCGGGATCTTTCCGATGGTGCCCCCTTAGAATAGGGGATAACCTTGTTGTCGTACATAGATGCGCACGTCCTTGCTTTTATTTCGGCGGGGCCACCTATCGCTATCGGCCCGCAAGTCACTGAGGAGGGGCTGTGGCATGCCAGTTTGTTCGTGTCGGTGGTTGAAGAGGAAGGAGACCCGATTGGGGCCCAAATGGCGATGGACCGCACAACGTGCTGGCTTGGCGTCGAGGCAAGCGGCAGTTGTAAATGTTTAATGGTTAGATGGCTCAGGATGCATTTGTTTTATTCTTTTTTTTTTCTCTTTTATTTTATCCTATATGCCACCATTCTGTAATATAACAGACCTTTAGCCTTGTGGTCCGTACTATCCCAGGTTCAGTGACTAGATGGTCTTTTCCGTCTTGAGATATTTGTTGGTCCGGACCCGACTCTTATGTCGGAGGGGGTCACTGGATTTTTCAGGATGCGCCATACCCCTGCTTTGTGCTCTTCATAATCTGTGAATGATGTTGGAGGGATCACGAGCACCGCCCCCAACCTCATGGCCCGTGAGGGGGCAACTTGCCCTTCGTCCTATTTCGCCAGTCGTCAACTTTCGGTTTCACTGTCAGGGGACACTGTTAGTACGGCGGATTCCTCTTGATCTTTTTAAATCTTCCTTGGCTACTGACTTGGACTATCATCAGGGAAGGGTATGTTTCTCCTTTAAAAGGGGGAAAGGGTATGCCATCTCATCCCATTCATCATTGAAAGGAAGGACGTTATGTTGCTGGCCAAGAGGCGTCATCTTCCTATGTCCATTCTGAGGGGGTGGGGGGGAGCAAGGCATTCTTACCTGAATGTCTGAAGTTGGTAGGGATGTCATACCTGCAGTGTGCTAGAAGGGCCCCATTAGTCCCTAGAAGTTGGGGTTTTAACCTTCGATCGGGAGTCAAAACTTTGGTTCTTTTGGGGACTTGGGCATTAATATTATTTTGAGTTGCAAAGTGCTGCTCTCGTTGCCCACCTAGCGGGTTTGTTGCAGTTGGGTTTACAAGCCGGTGTTAAGTTACATGCCTTTTTTCTTGCTCTAGTCAGCTTGACCCAGACTAGCTCGATGGTTCTAGTAAGTGTTCTATCCTTTGCGCTTTGGTCTCCTTATTCTTGTGTCTCACATCCGTGCTTCTCGTACCCTTTGCTTTGACAGGTGCAGTGGCCTATCTTGGGGGAGCAGGAAATGACATTATCATATAGTTTGTGCAGGGGCTGCTTCTTGGCCACATGCTCGGGCAGGCTCGAGGTACTGCTACCAAGGTTAGGACTTTCACGTGTATTTTTCTCTTAATAGTTTATTTTCTAGAAAGTCTGGGGAGAAGTCTACTCTTCTCAAACAAGGTGCTCAGGCAAGTTCGACTTTAGAGGTACAAAGGCGGCGGAGTGCAAGTCACCTCTTGAGTTTTTCCTAGTTTTCCAGTCCATCTAGGACCAAAGTCCCACCATAATACTTGACAAAAGGTCTTTTGTTTCTACTTGTCCATAGAGTGTTTAAAAAATTTATACAAGAAGAAACATTTTTGAACATGCATGGCTTACCTCCCACTTCTCCTCCGACTGAGCAGGCTAAGTCCTCGCTAGGGGCTTAGGCTATTTTTGTAGTGGTGGCTTTGTCTTGCTTGTGCATCAAGTTGTGAAATATGAACTTTTTTAACTCGTGTGAGACGAGGCTGGGATCCCCTTTTATGCGAGACAAGGATCGATAGGGAGAAAGTCGAGCGAATTTAGTCCCATCTGGGGGTGAGTATCCCCCTCCATGTGAGGCGAGGCAGGGGAAAATTCGAGCGAGTTTAGTCTCATCTGAGGGTGGAGAGCCCCTTACCTATGAGGCAAGGCTCAGAGGGGGGAAATTCAAACGTGTTTAGCCCCATCTGTGGGTGGAGAGCTCCTTCCGTGCAAGGTGATGCGCGGCACTTCCCTTCGAGATGAACAAAGGCAGGGGGAAATCCAAGCAAGTTTAGTCCCATCTGAGAGTGGGAAGTCCCTTTCCTGTGAGGCGAGACCAATAGGGAGAAATCCAAGCAAGTATAATCCCATCTGAGGGTGGGGAGCCCCTTTCCTATGAGGTGAAGCTCAGTAGAGGAAAAGTTTATAATCCTGATTGGTGTTTGTTCGATGCTTACTTAGGTTGATGCCACATCGATCGTTGTCGGTCGGAGTTGCCTTTACTCGTGATGTTTGTGTAATGTGTGAGTGCTCAAATTGGGTGTGTGATTATCATGAAAATTTTGTTGTTTATGTGACAAATAAACATATTAAAACTAAGTGAATGTGATCGCCATAAACTTTTAACTAAAAAGTTTCAAAAGAAAAGATTGATCGCCTACCTGTTTTGGAATTGGGAGATGTTTGAGTCTTTGATTCCCCTCCTTCAGCCGGCTGAAGAAAGAGAGCCCTTCTGACTTTGTTCTTGCTTTAGATGCTTATCGGACTTTAAGGATCATCTAGATTTCCTTTTCCTTGTTGATTCTCTCCTCTTTATCACCTTTTATACCTTTGAACCTTACAAAAAGTGAAAGAAAGAGAGAACAATAAGAACTCAAATAGACGTAGTATCTATTCCAGTAGAAATTCTAATCATGCAACTAAACAAATGAACTCACTTGTTTGATGGTCTTTTAAACCCCTTAAAATATGGATAGGAAAATAATGCTAGTGAGTGTCTGTTGCATGGAGTAGTGTGATGAATGAGATTTTAAACTAATATGATGATGAATAATTAAGAACTAAGTTGGATGGCCCCTAGAAAGCCTTAGTTCTTGAATAGATCTTGAAAGGACGAAAAAATGATGAAGAAGGGATGTAGCTTGCTTCAAGACTCCTGGAATTAGCAACACCTCAACCCTTCAGCGCCTAGACGTCATCGTTAAGATTCTTTGCTCCAATTTCACTCAATTATCACTATCATCACCCATTTTTCAATGACCAAAGGGTTGGGTATTTATAGGCTTTACATCCGCGGTTATTAATGGATTAACATGAAAGAATTTGAAGTTTATCCAACTAACAAACAGATAAACACAGATTAATTCATCTTTATTTGTAATTATTTAAAATGCGTCGCCTATGGGAGACGTCTTTTAGACTAATTAAGATAAGGATAAACATCCGGAAAAAGAGATAGAAACAGCTTAGGAGACTTAAATGGCGTCGTGCCTGGCAGACGTCTTTTAACTAATTAATCAATTAATTAAAATTCAAATTTAAATATCAAAATAAGAATAAACTCTAAATGACGTCTACACATGTCGACATCTTTTAGACTTTTTCATATTTGATTAAAATTTGAGTTAAAATTAATTTAATTAATTAACTTAAATTATGTCTGTCTGACCCGATATTATTTAGATAATTAATTTAGAAAGATTAATAAAAATTAACTAATGATTAAATATCAGACTGTTTTGAGGCATTATTATATGATATGAAATTTACCCAAAATGATGTCAAAATTACCGTGTCTACAGCTGCCTCACCTTGGCATCGTCTTTGCAAGGGAGTGAAATGAAATGGAATATACTGAAAAGATGATGCCAAGGTGTGATGAGACACGCTCTTAACATCACATGATTGTAATTTTTCTCAAAATTATCAATGAAAATAACTCAAGGAGATCAATGGAATTAATCATGTCTGGATGAGATAGACAAGGAAATAAAATAAGGTCAATCAACCTCCACGGATTGGGAAGTACCCCAGGTCATAGACACTGTAGGTTTCATCATGGGGAGCGATTGCCAGCTAATGTGGACGTGCTGCAGCCATGATGGATCATAAAAAGAAAACAAGAAATGTTGGATAAAGAATCCAAGAAAGGATAGAATTCTAAGGATATCTTTAAGCGAACCTCAAAGATAATTAAGATATTCAATTCATAATGAAATATTTTATATCATGTCGGGAATTATTTGATCAATGGTATGAAACTTAATCAATAATTAATTCTTATCACAATTATATCAAAGTCTTACATGATGCATGCTGGGTTAAAAGAAAAATATAAAATCAAATAAAATATAAATTAATCAAGGATAATATTGTTAAATCATCATTAATGAGTCAAGATATAAATTCTTGTGATTCAGTGCTAAGCCGAAGCTCGTTTATCTACGCACTGTTTCACAAAAGCGAAACTATCGTCCTCACTAATTAACAATCCAACGGCCTATCCGTGTGATTAAGAATTCTCTGGAATTATCACAGTTTTTGTTGTAGGGGAACTCAAATTCCAGTTTCATCAAAACCACAAGGTCTTTGATATAATCTAATAAATACTTAACATATAATAATGCTAATGCAAACTTAATCACATGAAAGAATACATGGAATAGATATAACCGTCTTTTTAGCCACGGTCGGGACTTATAAACTCCCACAGTAGGATCTTCTTGAGATTCTCAGCTTTATTTGGATTTTCCTAAATTTCCTGCACTCAAAAATTCATTAGTAACTTCAATCAAGTGTTTAATTAAACATCAAAATATGGATAAACACTGAATTTCGGACAAATAATAGGAAACCCTGAAACGCGTCGTGTCGCACCGACGCCATGAATCCAACTAAAACGCGTCACTGTTCCACAACGCCTTTTCAGTCGCAGAAACAGGTTCTGGCTAGCTTCTACCCGGATTCCAACTCTCTCTATCCGGAAAAGCCTTCCTAGAATCGCAATTCTCTCTATATAAAGTCCATAAACTTGTATCAAAGCATCCCTAACACAATCTAGAGATTAAAGCTAGAGATTTTCTTCAAAGTTCAAGGATTTTCGAGGTTTCAAGGCTTCAAGAAGGAAAAGCTCAAGAACAAGATGGATTCTTCAAGCAAGCGGGTGAAGAAGACGCTAGAGAAGCTCTCCGACGTGGAGAATCATCTAAGTGGAAGAGATCTTAACCTCCAAGTAAGTTAAATCCTCTTCTCCTTCAATCCTTCTTCTTCAATTTCCCTTTTTTCTCCATATTCTTCAAGTTCTTCAAGTTTTTCATTGCAATTCATAGCAATTCTCCGTTGTTTTTCTAGGCATATCCTTTGTTTCCCAGCCCAAGGAAATTTACATCTCTCCCTTGGATTCGCAAGCTTGCTAAAAGTACCACAATCTCTATGCAATCTTTTGTTTCCAAGTAGAACATCCAAGGTCTAGTAGTCCATGCAAAGCATTACAAAAGTCCAAACGTGGACTGGGCGGCTATGGGTGCTTTGATTGAATTATGGCATCCTCAAACTCATACCTTCCTTTTTCCTGAATTTAAATGCACTATTCTTCTAGAGGAGGTTGAACTCCTATTGGGCCTTCCCAAAATCAAGTTGTACGGTGACAATGAAGTGATCTAGAATAAGATGACTTTAATGAAGGAGAAGATCACCGGTCAACAATTGTTGATGAAGATGATGAATGACCTAAAAGAAGTTAAAGGATGCCTCACCAAGAAAGGAATCAATCTTGCTCAGCTTGCAGAATGGACTTTGTACGAGATTGAAGATCTTAGAGAGGATGACACTGAGAACGTGATGAAAGCTTTCACCACGTGCCTAGCTGGAGCTCTGTTCTTTCTTGCTCAAGATAACATATTAGAAGATGATCAAGTTAGTGCAATCTGCGAGATCTTTGAAGGAAGACATATCAGCACAACGATTCTAGCCTATCTCTACAGTGGGCTTTCTGCAGCGTCTACAGGTCAGCCTCCCTATGGTTGCATGCTACTCTTCGCTCTATAGGATGAGTTGCACTTCAAGTTTGAATATCACACTAGAAATTCTGCAAGACCGTCTCAAATCTATCAGAATAGCCCTATCTTCCATATTTCCAACATTGTGAAATTCAATGAGAAGATGATCAATCGAGTGCCAAAACTCAAGACTCGAGCTGACTAGAGAGATTATCTGAGAAGAATGTCAGCAAATGGGTTCGACTCTTCACCTCTTGCTCTTGTAGGAAAGCCAATTCGGGTACGCCGTGCAGCGGGTGTAGAGCTTAAACTGATCGGGGCTACTGAGTTCGTGTTGTACAATCATCATCGCTGCTATACTCAACTCAGCTTGCCTCGCTATGAATTTCCTGAATTTTCCCATACATCTCCAATCAAGAAGCGTGCCTTGGAATCTGATGAAAATTATGAAGTCACTAAACTTTTAGTCACTTTGTGGAATATTAGCTTCAATCATCGTGTAAAATCCTCTCGATAAACAGATAGAGGATTATTTGTCTGATATATTTTGAGACTTTGGGAATTTCTTCTTTGAATGTTCTCTTTTTTTTTTTTTACGATGTAATAAAGAATTTATTTCAATAAATAATTATTCCTTTATGTCATGAAATCCATCCTCAATCTTCTATGACTTGTCCAAGATTTTTCCTTGAATAAAAATTTGATTTTTCCTTAAAATATGACAATTCAGGTTTACTTAATGCAAAAATGCGTTCACTCAGAAAGACGCCTTTTAACCATAATTTATTTTCTAAAAATCAAAGATTAATTCTTAAAACAAGAATTATGCTTAAACCGCGTCCACATATGTAGACGTCTTTCATCCAAAATCCTTCTCCAAAATAAGACATTAATTCTAATAACCCCGAATTATGCTCAAAACGCGTCTAGTAATGTAGACGTCATTCAATCAAAATGCGTGCTGTAGACACGCTAATTTTGACATCATTTTGAGTAAATTTCACATCATATAATAATGCCTAAAAATAGTTTGATGTTTAATCATTAGTTAATTTTTATTAATCTTTCTAAATTAATTATCTAAATAGTATCGGGTCAGACATACATAATTTAAGTTAATTAATTAAATTGATTTTAACTAAAATTTTAATCAAATATGAAAAAGTCTAAAAGACGTCGACATGTGTAGACGCTATTCAGAGTTTATTCTTATTTGGATATTTAAATTTAAATTTTAATTAATTGATTAATTAGTTAAAAGACGTCTGTTAGGCACGACGCCATTTAAGTCTCTTAAGCTGTTTCTATCTCTTTTTCCGGATGTTTATCCTTATCCTAATTAGTCTAAAAGACGTCTCCCATGGGTGACGCGTTTTAGATAATTACAGATAAAGATGAATTAATCTGTGTTTATCTGTTTGTTAGTTGGATAAATTTCATATTCTTTCGTGTTAATCCATTAATAACCGCGGATGTAAAGCCTATAAATACCCAACCCCTTGGTCATTGAAAAGTGAGTGATGATAGTGATAATTAAGTGAAATTGGAGCAAAGAATCTTGGCGACGACGTCTAGGCGCTGAAGGGTCGAGGTGCTTCTACTTCCAAGAGTCTTGAAGCAAGCTACATCCCTTCTTCATCATTTCTTCGTCCGTTTAAGATCCATCTAACAACCAAGGCTTTCTAGGGGCCATCTAACTCAGTTCTTAATTATTCATCATCATATTAATTTAAAATCTTATTCATCACATTACTCCATGCAACAGACACTCACTAGCATTATTTTTCAATCTATGTTTTAAGAGATTTAAAAGACCATCAAACAAGTGAATTCATTTGTTTAATTGCATGATTAGAATTTCTACTATAATAGATACTACGTCTATTTGAGTTCTTATTGTTCTCTCTTTCTTTCACTTTTTGCAAGGTTCGAAGGTATAAAAGGAGCTAAAGAGGAGAGAATCAACAAGGAAAAGGAAATCTGGATAATCCTCAAAGTCCGATAAGCATCTAAAGCAAGAACAAAATGAGAAGGGCTCTCTTTCTTCAGTCGGCTGAAGGAGGGGAATCAAGGACTCGAACATCTCCCAATTCCAAAACAGGTAGGCGATCAATCTTTTCTTTTGGAACTTTTTAGTCAAAAGTTTCTGACGATCACATTCACTTAGTTTTAATAGGTTTATATGTTACATAAACAACAAAATTTTCATGATAATCACACACTCAATTTGAGCACTCACAGCTTTTTGGTGATCACGGTGGGACTTGGTCTCGCCATCTTTTAATCTTTGTTCTTGCTTTCATCAATCGGACACTCTCTGTGCACCACCTGTGTCTCTCGACACACCCTCACCGATCGGTGAGTTTTTCATTTAATTGTTATTCCTACGTGCACCACGTGCACACCCCTGTGGCAAGATGTTGCCCTCCCTGTTTGATTGATTGGAAAGTTGTGGTTGTGATAAGAAGATTATGTGATTGATTGATATTTTAATTGTTCATCTGATGAAATTATCCTGTTAAAAATTATAAAAAAAAAAAAAAAATCGCATGAGCCGATCATTTACTGTTTTCATTCTGTTTGTTTGAGGAGGAATCAATCCAGAAATTCCTCCTGAATTGTTCATTCTGCGACTTGAAAAGCGTCCAGGAACAGCGACGCGTTTCATACCGCGTCGCCTAACCCAGACACCTTTCAGGCCAAATTATCTGTTGTCTGCTGCCTAAGTTTCTGCTAAAAAATAAGGCTCTGTTTGAATAGCGTCGAACAACAGCGACGCGATTCAGGCAGTTTCTTTTTTTCTTCAATTCTCAGATTTCTGATCTGCTTGCTACTACATATTACGTAATAAGCATTAGAGGCCATTCAGGCCACAGGTCATACGCACTGGGATTAACACCCACCTTTTTCTCTTAGGAACACCTTTCTTGACGTCTTCACCTCTCTCTGATTGGGTCGGTCCCTCGATCAGACTAGAGTGGTTGGCGTTAAAGACCTCCGTAAGTCCCCAAAATCAAGGTATTCCTCCTTGTTCATCGGGCTAGTTGTACCAATCGAAGTCCTTGTTAGATTTTCATAACGTTGTGAGAGAAAGTCATAGAGTATAACGGTGGAAATTGAACTGAAACTATGATCCTACCCCTTGAGTGAATTTGTGATTAATTGAATCCAAATAACCCAAAAAGGAATCCTGAAACAATGTTAAACATCCACTTGATTGCTTAATCTCTGTGCAACTTGTCTGCAAATCTTTGAAAAAAAAAAAAAAATCTAATATCATGCTACTTCGATCAGGTAGGGATTTGAGCATGGCTCCAGATGCCCTAGTCAACTACGAGGGAGATGCTAATGCCCCTCTTGAGTCTGATTACCACTTTGAAAGTGGGGGAGATGCTGATGCCCCCCGTAATAACCATTCTTGTCCAGTTCGATACGAGGGAAACCAACAAACCCCTCTTCCTTATGCTCATAATCAATATTCTGATCTTCCTCCGCATGTGCATGTGATTCCTAATCCTATTTTCGAGGGGGGCATGAACCCGAATGATCCCTCATCCTCCGATCCCTCGGATCTAGTGAACGCTTTGGGAGTTCTTGCCTCCCGTCTAGATCCTCGACAGTTCAAGGCAATCCAATCTATTTTGAAGAGGAAGACGCCCATACAGTCTGCTGAGCCGAATCCTGCGGCTCCCCCTGTCATTCCTCAACCTCCTCCTCATCATACTTCCTTCATTCCCCAGGCCATGGAAAGCCATCAAGTCTTAACCTCTCGGCCAGCTGGGCCACAACTTTCTTCTTCGAGGCAACCGGTCAGGCCGCTGACGCCTACTTACCAAAATGCCCTCGGGCATGGCGGAAGCTCTGCCGGACCTCAGCTCTATTGTCCCCCATGCCCTAAATACTCTAGGAAACAGGCCTATCATGTACCTCCACCTCCCCCTCCTCCCCAGGTTGATCCAACAACACAAGCTCTGCTTGCAAAGATGGAGTGTATGGACGAACAGTTCAACAACCTTCAGAAGATGATGGGAGTTAAAGCTGCACCTGAGATTAACCTGCCAAGTCTGCCTGTGTTCCATGTGCCACCTTTTGAGATGCCGGTATACCAAAAATACAACAGTACTGGTAACCCCTTCACTCATTTGAAGGAGTTTATGCATGAGTTATCTTTCTGGCAAAATGATAAGAGGTCATTGGCATTTTTGTTCAGGAAATCCTTGGAGGGACCAGCCCTGGAGTGGTTCTTTTCTTTAGAACCTGCTAAAGTAGAGGACTACAGTATCATATCAAGAAAGTTCATTCAACGATACCAGGATAGAATTGCCCCCTCTCTGTCCATTACTGATTTGACAGCAGAAAAAATAAAGCCCGACGAGGAGTTCGTCAGTTTTGCTGATAGATAGAAGGGCATGGCAGAAAAAGTGAAAGATCATCTGTTTGAGTCAGAGCAAGTAAAAATGTTAATCTCCAATGCTACACCTCAGTTTAAGCTAGTCCTCGCTCTGAACAACTTGACTAGCATGGCAGAGCTCTACAAAAGAGCACGTTATTGTCAGAATGCTTTCAAGGATGCTACGTTCTTTAGTGTCTTTGATACTCACCGACCTAGCATGCCTCCACCTCGGAAGCCTACTGTGCCAAATTCTCCTAGCACAGGTCCAACCACTGAGGACACGCTCTCCCATGAGCAGGTTAGTAGCATGAACAACAACCAGCCCCAATTTGTGAGGAATCAGCAACCACAGTACTAGCGGCCGCAACAGCCAAACCAGCAGGGTTACAGACAGCAGTAGCCGAACCTACAGTATCAGTAGCCTCAGTACCAATGGCCTCGGCAGCCGAACCAGCAGCTACAACAGCAGCCACAACGGCAACTATAGTATCAGCCCCCACAACAGTAGTATCAGCCCCCACAACAGCGGCAGTACCAGCCGCGCGCACCGCCGGCATACCACAATGTGCCTCCTCCTGCTGATTATAACCAGCAGAGGAAGCCTCCAGGCCCGAAAATGGCAGAATATCCAGTTCTTCCAGAGTCCTTATCAGATATCTTCAGTGCTTTAATGGCAGCCAATGCTCTGGTTTTGCCAAGAGAAAAAACTGTTTGGCCCCAAAATGCCGACACTTCTAAGTATTGTTATTTTCACAGACAACCTAGACACACCATAGCTACCTGCTTCCAATTCCGAGATTATATTCATGATCTCAACGAGTAGGGAGGCATCGACTGGGAAGAAATGAAGAAGTACATATCCGCCTTGAAGGCGAGAAGACCACAACAACAACAACAACAGCAACAACAACCAAGAGCACCGGCGCAGGCAGCGGCACCACCAAACATGGGTATAGTGCAAAACCCACTCCTAGAGCACCAGAACCAGAATCAAGTTACCTCCATTTTAACAAATAGCTGGTCTGACGCTAATCGAGGGCAACAGTGGAAGATAGAGGACTCTTCCTCTATTTATTCAACATGACACACTCCGAGCACTGCAGAGCAACCACCACGCCGCACCATCCACATACCTAGACCACAACCCGTTACCATAACGCCAATACCAACACCCGCATACCATTTACCTACGACCACTAACCCATAATCACCGCCCACTTTCCTTAAACCTACTAACCCATTACCACTGCCCACTTTCCTCAAACCCATTATCCCCCACGCCACTACGCCTCTATTCAACAACCCCCCGCAAGCTAATTACGCACCCCTCATGCCATCAAAACCACTGCTCCGCATACCACTCCCTACATCACCCATTACCACCACCGCTTACCCAAACACCATACAACCATCTAAACCCCTACTCTGCATGCCATTCCCCACTTCATCCGCACCAATCAATTACCCTTCCACCATCCAACCATCTAAGCCCCTCATCCGTACCATGTCTCCACCAACTAACCCTACGCCATCACCCGTATACCAACCCTCCACACTGTCTACACCATCCACTAGCCCTGCGGTGCTCAAGTTATCACCCGGCCCTTCCACAACTGAAGAACATGCACTCCGGAGTGGGAGGATCTTCAACAAGATCTTTCCTCAATCAACAGTCAGAGACGGCCCATCACAGCTGTCGGAGGAAGCACATAATGATGAGAGTGCACCAGGCACTCAATATGACCTGTTAAAACATCTTGACAGAACACCGGGACTAATCTCTGTGCTTGAATTGATAAAGAGATCAAAGACCCATCAAGAGGCTCTGATGGAGTATCTACAAAAAGTGATGGTCAACGAAGACGTGCTAGTAGAGAAGATCGCCGCACTACTAGTTCCTTAGGGGGATCAGCCCTCTATCTCATTTCATGCCTCGGAACTAGCACCACCGGCAGCCAGGAGCATGGCTCTAAGTATTACGGTCAATATCTACAAGAAGGCCGTAGATGCATGTCTAGTCGACACAGAGGCTTCAATTAATGTCTTGCCTCCGAAGACCCTTGAATTGTGTGGTGTACCCAAAGAAAAATAGCTGCCTAGCCCTATCTCTGTTACAGCATATGATAATTCCACCCGTTCCCCTCTGGGAATAGTCTATTTGAAAGTAGAGTTAGACCCTGTATGCCATGCCGAGGTCGAATTTCACATTTTGGAAATCGATCCTTCCTTGAATGCTATTTTGGGTCGTCCTTATATGAAAACCTTCGAGGCGATTCCCTCTACGAATCATCAGTGCCTCAAATTTTCCTACAAAGGACGAATCATTAAAGTTATGAGCATGCCGATCCTTGCTGCTGCTCACTCCTTGAATATCAAGCCAACTTCTTCACCTGGCCAACAACCTTTTCTGTCGGTATTACAGGTCTACCATCCGGTGGCTGATCCTTTAAAGGCCGCCACTCTTACTCCTTATCCACTGAATGCCATAAAGCGGGGGAAGTGCATGAGTACTCCTGGATGGAAAATAATGATGAAGGGTGGTTATCAGTCTGGAAAGGGCCTGGGCACGCAATTACAAGACAGAACTACGCCCATCAAGGACAACCGAAGGACATTTGGAAATGGCCTGGGCTATAGGCCAAGAAAAGTGAGGCATGACATTACTCAGCAGGAAGAAAATGAAGACGGCCAGAAGATATGGGAGACAATGTCTACGCCATGCAAAGAAGGTCAGGACCCCTTAACATGGACTCTATACACACATTTTGTCAAGGGGCCCGTGATCAGTCATGATAACACAGTGGTCATTACTTCCTGTTTTGACCTCCATGGCATATATGGAAGAGACCTGGCTAGACATTGTTCAGAGTTGCTCACGTACCAGTCCTTGGAGGCTCTGCGGCCAATGAAAAGGAGGAAGTTTCTAAATCCTGAGTGTGAATGGTACAGATGGTTTGACTTAAGGGATCTATTTATTGCATTGAATAGACTGTTTCTTGATCCCTTAGAACCTAAGTGGCCGCCACAAATAGATGAACTGATTGAGGGCCTGGTGTCATTTTTGATAAAAGAATACTGCTGTCTGAAGAAACATATGAAGGGGAGCCAGATGATCCCTATGAAGCTGGTTATACCATGGATCTTTTCTGGAGGGGGACTTATCCTTCTCACATTTTCACACTTCATACCTTGTTCCGCACCCTACTTCTGACCCCGACTTGGTCGCGGGTCATTACTGAAGATATTCCACGGGCTCCGCCCGTCATGATCACCTTGTCCCTACAGAACTTCATTCCCCAGTCTCCTCTCAATCCAGAGAGGATTTATGATTTAATCTTGGACATACTACTGTATGATCCCCCAAATCCTTTGGCCTTGGTGCCACTTCCTCCATCCCATTCCCCTCCTATTCACCTTCATTCTTGTTTTATGATTAATTCATCTTTTCTCAAAAAAAAAAAAACGTCAATTTGGCAACAAATTTCTCCCAGATCCTCATTGAGGAAACTTCCTACTTATCCGATCGTACCCCATCGCGTAGGTCATTCAGTCAAGATTCTCTTCTAGATCTACTCTACCCCTCCCATTGGGAGGATTCTCATGTATTTCTGCCTGTATCCTATAATTTTCATTCTACTTCGTCTTCATTAGGTCAGGATATGGAGTCTATCAAAGTTAGGCAGTCTAGTTCTAGGCAGGTTAATCAGGTTAGGGAGTCTAGAAAATCTAAGGGTAAACAAATTCCAGATAGATACCTCCAGGATTTAGCATTTAAATGTCTTTCTTGCTCTATGATCCCTCAGCTATTAGAGAATTCTATTCAGATGCTAGAAGATTGTATAGATGATGAGACAATTAATGATGGATATGGGGTGTATGAATTGATACACGAAAAAGACCCAATTGTTGAAGATGAGGAAGATGATGAGGACGCGGCTGAGGCATATGTCAGTGGAGTAAAAAGATTCGATGAACCCTCAGCTGCCGTAGAAGAGCCCACCAAAGAAATCAATCTAGGGACTGAAGACAAACCTAAGGTTGTCCTCGTTAGCAAGAATCTTTCCGAAATGGATGAGAAAGCAATGGTACAAGTTCTTAAGGATTATAAAGACACTTTCGCCTGGAGTTATGAGGATATGCCAGGGTTAGACTCATCACTAGTAGAACACAGGTTGACATTAAAGGATGGAGCTAGCCCGGTTAAACAGAAGTTAAGGCGATTCCACCTATAAATGGCTTTGAAGATGAAGGAAGAGGTTGATAAGTTACATAAGGCCAAATTCATTAGAGTTGTCATTTATCCACAATGGGTGGCCAACATAGTCCCGGTTATGAAGAAAGATGGGAAGGTCAGGATTTGTATTGACTTCCGAGATTTGAACTGAGCATGTCACAAAGACAATTTTCCGTTGGCTCACATTGATGTACTCTTCGATAACACTGCTGGCTATGAAACTTTATCATTTATGGATGGATTTTAAGGATACAATCAGATCAAATTGGCAGAAGAAGATCAGAAAATGACATCATTCACTACACCTTGGGGAACATATTACTATGTCATCATGCCATTTGGATTAAAGAATGCTAGACCCACTTATCAAAGGGTTATGATGGCAATATTTCACGACATGATGCATATCGATCTAGAAGTGTATGTGGATGACTTGTTGGTGAAATCTAAGACTAAGGTTGAACATGCCAAAGTTTTGGCAAGAGTATTAGAAAGATCAAGAGAAAACCAGTTAAAGATGAACCCCAAGAAATGTGTATTCGGGGTATCCTCAGGGAAATTACTTGGATTCATTGTCAGTAAACGGGGAATTGAGATCGATCCCAACAAGACAAAGGCTATCAAAGAGATGCCACCTCCTAAGAACTTGAAAGAGTTAAGAGGATTAATCGGGAGGTTGTAATTTATTCGCCGTTTTGTCTCCCAACACTCACAAAGGTGTAAGCCGTTCTACGAGCTTACCAAGCCGGGAGTCAAATTCGATTGGGACGATAAGTGTCAGCAGGCATTCGATGGATTGAAGAATTATTTGGCAAGTCCTCCTGTTTTGAGACCACCATCTTTAGGCAAACCATTGATACTATACATTTCTGTCCTGGATGATGCGGTGGGAGCTGTCCTAGCATAGGAGGATGAAGAAGGAAAGGAGAGGGCAGCCTACTATCTCTCTAAACTTCTCAACCCCGCTGAACAGAGATACACGGCGATGGAGAAAACATCTGCAGCACTTGTATGGGTTGTTCAGAAATTGAAGCATTACTTTCTAGCCCATGAAGTCCATCTTATCACTAGAATGAATCCGATCAAGTTTCTTCTTGAGAAATCTGTCCTTACTGATAGGTTAGCACGATGGCAAAGCTTTCTATCTCAAATTGATATCACTTACATTCAACAAAAAGCGATCAAAAGCTATGCCATAGCAGAACATCTCACTCATCACCCCCTTCCTCGTTTTGATCCAGTCCAATCGGAGTTTCCGGATGAGGAACTGATGTCCATAGACAAAATCAAAGATGACATCTGGACTCTGCATTTTGACGGAGCTCTGAATTCCCATGGAAAGGGTATCGGCATTGTTCTGTTATCACCTGAAGGTGTCACCATTCCACAAGCTTTTCTGCTTGACTTTCTAGTCACTAACAATATAGCTGAATACGAGTCACTCCTTGCTATCCTCAAGGCTGCTCATCTCCATGGTACCACCAAACTCAGAATTGTGGGTGATAGCCAATTGATTCTCCGCTAGGTGTTAACTAAATATCGGACTCTTGATCTCAAGCTCAAGCCTTATCAAGAACTTACTTCTGCTTATGCTAAACTTTTCACAAGGTTGATCTTCGTCCATGTTCCTAGGAATCAGAACATCTTAGCTGACGCTCTAGCCTCACTTTCATCTTCTCTTAATTTTCCAATCAGCAGACAATCCGAGTCGATTATCGTTCATAGGCATCTTTCACCCGCCGTGAAAGACCCCTCATTCCTTAGGACTAAGGAGAAGCTGCTGAAGAAGGTTAGAGATGGAGATATTGTGGAAAAGAGAGAAATTATGTTAATGGAGCTGTTAGAAGAGATGGATGATGAGCAGAAACCGTGGTACTACGAAATTGTTAAATATTGTGAAGATCAATCATATCCTAAAGAAGCCACAGCTGAGGAGAAAAGAGCTCTCAGGAGAGTTGCTCAAAGATACACCCTAGTTGGGGGAGCATTATACAAAAGAGTTTTTGATGGAGTTCTTCTAAGATGTTTAGACGAAGATGAGCTTTGGAAGGTTATGGAAGGAGCTTATGCTGGAGTTTGTGGTGGCCATGTTAATGGACAGACGTTAGCAAAGAAAATTCTTAGACAATGATTCTATTGGCCACCTATGGAAGAAGATTGTGTAGGATATATCCGTAGGTGTGCCAAGTGTCAACTTCACGCCGATAAGATTCATTCTCCTACATCTTCACTCCATCATGTTTCCTCTCCATGGCCTTGTTAGAATTGAGTGGCCTCAAAGCCAATCATTGTACATTCTAGTTCATATTATTAATAAAGGCAATTATTTCTTCATTTAACAGTTCTCGCAAACGACTATCGTAATGAAGGTCCATAGACAAATGTATGGGATATTGAATCATGATGAGATCATGATAGTGAGATCAATATCCTAAGGCAATTGTGTTAAATAGTTCTCGATCATAGGATATTTGAGATGGACATTAAATATCCGATAAGATCGACACAAGTTATGTCTGCTCATATGATGAGGGTGAATGATCTCACATTCAATCGTGTGGTGACACTAAGACAAACAAGTGGGTGCTCATTAGAGAATGAGTTCACTGAACAGACCCAAATAAGAATTCCTGGATGGTAATTATACCTATTAGTCAACCAGGGAATTCAATCATTACAGTAGCACAGTTGGTCCTTTGACCTGAGTCACCAATGATACCTTGTTTGTGGACCATTGTATCTTGATTCTCTGACTCGTGGACTTTAACCATTAAATCCATTATAATCGGTCTTTCAGATACAGTGGAAAGCTTGCGAAGGTAATTGAGTGAACAACAAGGGATCACTCACTCTTGGTATAAGACTGGAGAGAGAATGTTCTATGGATGTGTACACATAAATCCCTGGCCAGGGTCAAATGAAAGAGATGTCTTTCTAGATATTAACTGTGTACTGGAATCCATCTGGATAATGCGATAGAGGGTTTGACTATAAAACCATACCCTTGCGTTATCGGGACATTGCATGAGTGAAGGATTATATCTGTGCGGTATCGGCAGACGGAAATGTTCAATTGAAGGGAACAGTATCCCTTATATCTTCTGGGATCATGAGATAGTGTTTGGTACTGTTCATGATCAGAAGGCCAAGTGATTTGATCATCAGATGATAATTCACTTGTTTATTAAATTAATCATTTAACATGTGATGTTTAAATGTTAATTAATAAATATTAAACTCAAGAAACAGTTCTAAGTTTAATGGGCCTGCAACCGGACTGATATATGGGCGTAGAGGGTCACACACATAAGAGTTCTCGTCAGACGGTGAGAGATGTTAAATTTCATGCTTATCTGGGTTTTTGTGAAAAGCTGCAGGATAAACATGAAGATTTAATGGAGAATTATCCAAGGCCAAACTCTTGGATAATCATGAGGATTAACTCTTGTGCTTATCCTTATTTCTATATAAGGAGGGCCAAGGGGGAGCGGTAAAAAGTTAGTTGGACAAATTTTACTCCCCATATTCTCTCTCTCCTCTCTCTCTCTCCTTATCTCTCTCTTGGAGTGGATCTGTCTCTCTCGGCGCATGGTGGATTTGAGATCTGGTCGGAGCACTCAAGCCGAGGAGGAAATTGCGTCTGCTGCGGGAACTCGTGTGGATACCTCTAGAGATCGTGCGCGTACGCGATTACCGAGTCGGCATCATCCACGGGAGATTCGAAACCCCGCAAAGGTGAAGAACTGTTCTTCCCGCCTAGATTTTAATGTCCGTTTTACGACCCCAGCAACCGATACAATGGAATCATTTTTATTTCCGTTGCGTTCATGGCGATTCCTTACAGTGGTATCAGAGCCAGGTTCGCTGGTTCAGTTGTAAAACGGCACCGTTATGCGTGTTTTTCTCGTTATGCGTAAAGAACCCGTATTGTACGTGTTCTTGTGTTTAATCCGATTAAAAATGACATATTAGTGTTCATATGTTGATCACGATCAATTTCATTATTTTTCTGTATTTTTCGGATTTTTATTTGGGTTTTTCGGAGTTCTTCATGTGATGATGAACTGGGGTACTTCGGCGGCTTCGTACGTGCATTCCAAGTGTTGGGATGGCGGCCCGGATGTCTGGATCTATTGGGGATAGTCACCACTTCGCATTGGGCATGGAGATCGGCACCGGAGTGCCCTTGGAGGTCCTCGAAATCGAGCCCAAAGACGGATTTAAAACCCTGCAAAATCAGATTTTGGAGGGGTTTTGGGCTTAATTTCTCACCTCACCGGAGGCCGCCGCCGGCGGCCCTGCCGGCGCCGGGCACGTCGCCGGCGCCGGGGGCACCGCCGCCGCCGGGGGTGGCCGCCGGTGCCGCCCACAAAGCCTCCATCGCCGCCGGCCTGCACAAATTAGGGTTGCAGGTAAGATAGGAGGAGGGCCGGTCGAATCCGTTCAAAACGGATGAACCGTCCGGTCCCGACCCGGTCGGACCGGGCGGGGGCCGGGCGGCGCCCTAGCCGGGCCAGGGTGCGGCCCTGGCCGAGCCAGGGCTCGACCCTGGCCGAGCCAGGGTCCTGGGTCCGGGCCCTTTGGGCCTTAATGGCTGGGCCCATTTTATATTTTATTAAAAATTATTTTTAATTACTGTTTAGCCCCTTATAAACCCAATTTTAGTCCGTTTTAGCCTGTTTTAAAATTGTTTTAAAACAGAAAAATTATAAGAATAATTAATAAATGTTATTAATTAATTTTTATGATTATTAACAGCTTATTAAAGTGTTTAATAACTGTTAGTCTATTAAAGGACTTTATAATTAATGGGTGTTAGTTAATTATTTAAAATTATTTTAGATAATTAATTTCCCTGTTAATTTAATAAGTTTAAAACTGTTTTAAACTGATTTCATGCATAACTTGATTACTCTTAATGTTCAAATTGTTTGAATTTGTATTTAGATTAACTGAATATTTTAGTTAGTTTATTTGTCAATAATGTTTTGAATATTATTGATTATGCTGAAATAAATGTTATTTCGAAAACTAATTGGTATTATAATTTTATATTTATAAAATTTAATACCAAACAGCAATTATGTGATGATTGTGATGCATGTGATGTGTTTTATGGCGGGATGATCATGGACTTAGTATTTTCATGTGATGAATGATGTGAATGGATGCGATGCTTATTTCATTTGGTATTTTAAATAGGACCTGCGTGTCCTCCTCTCTCTTAATCCAAGTGTACTTTCTACCTTCCTATAAAATTGTACTCCCCTTGATAAGATCAAGGTTTCTTAGTGTTTAAATGTACATTTGTGGACCTGCGAGTCCTGAATTTTGTATTTAAATGTATCGGATTAAGTTTAAAGGACGGGATCTTCTGAAGACACCTCTGGAGGGAGGACTCGCATCAAATGGAACCAGTGTTGCTGTTTTCACATTAGGATCCTATTATGGATCATCGTTTGGCTCCGATGAATCCATAGTAGCTTTAGCAGTCCATGATCATCCCCATTTAATTTTTCTGCATATATGTGATGTTTGCGGACTCTGCTATCATATATATATATTTCTATTAAGTATATTGATACTTCAAATTGAAATACTATTGATAGCACGATTTTTACAAATCAAAATCAAAAACCCTCTTTTAAAACTTAAGTTGTAAACGTGAGATATTCAGAATAATCCACGTAACCCACCATCATTATAGATCTTAGGATAATTCTTATCTCAAACGGATTTGTTGTGCTACCACAAGATCCATTTGATTTAGAAATTAAACTAGATCTACGACATGTGATGTCATTAAGATGAATGGACAAATAGTGTAGTTTTGTTGTGCTACCACAAGGATTGCACTATGAATTCATGTCATCTAAGTAATGATGGATAAACTTAACTGAATCAAATTGATTTGTTGTGCTACCACAAGGTCATTCTGATTCAGGGGTTAAATCGATCGGATATTGCAAACGTTGCAACTGTCAAGAGTTGACTGCCTAAGGGACTTGATGTGATTTGTTGTGCTACCACAAGGTCACATGCATGTTGCCCGAAGGATTCTGATCCCCACTAGGAGATCACCGGAATCTCCCGTTCTGTATCTTAGAGGGTCATACAGATCGCCGAAAAATAGTGGGAGCATAAAATCTAGATTAAAAGTCCTAAATCTGATTTTAAGAACTATCTGCTCATTTTATATATTTCCATGTAGGTCGCTATGTCGTCACCAAACCCCTCCGTTGCATACTTGATGCAAACAAACTCACGGGACCAAATTACATTGACTGGTTACGCAACCTGAAGATTGTCCTCAGGTGTGAAAAGCTAGCCTATGTCCTGGATCAACCAGATCCAGTGCAACCCGGTGATAATGCTAACGAAGATGAATTAATGATGTATGAAAATTGGAAGGAGGACTCAGTCAAGGTCCAGTGTTATATGCTCGGTTCAATGAATAATGAACTGCAGCGACAGCATGATAACATGGAACCTAAGACCATTCTGAATCACCTACAAGAGTTGTTTGGTGAACAATCCATAACAGAAAGATATGAGATATCTAAGAAATTGTTCATGACCAGAATGAGTGAGGGCACATCTGTGCAAACTCATGTGCTCAAGATGATAGAGTGGATTGAGAGGCTTGTTGTGCTGGGCTTTGTTATGAACAATGACCTAAGCATCGACTTAATCCTACAGTCTCTTCCAGATTCATTTTCACAATTCATTATCAACTTCAATATGAACAAAATTGAAGTTTTACTAGCTGAGCTGCTCAATATGTTGAAGACAGCAGAAGGCACTATCCAGAAAGATAAGCCAAATGTAATGCTTGTTGGTAAGACCAACAAGAAAAGGAAAGCTGGACAGGCCTTTAAGAAAGGTAAGCCTAAGAAGCTAGTAAAAAGCAAACCGGCGGCGCAAAAGGACAAAGCTAAAGTCAATGATAAAGGTCAGTGTTTCCACTGCCATAAAGAAGGTCATTGGAAGAGAAACTGCAAGGTTTATCTTGCAGAAAAAGCAAAGGAGAAGCTTGGTGAAGCTTCAGGTATTCTCATGATCGATCTTAACTTGTCTTATAGAGAATCAACATCCTGGGTATTAGATACTGGATGTGTTTGTCATATCTACAATAACTTGCAGGTGTTAACAAGTAAAAGAAGATTGAACCGTGGAGACGTGGATCTGAGGCTCGGGAATGGAGCAAAAGTTGTTGCGTTAGCTGTGTGGACAACAAGACTTCAGATACCGTCAGGAGACTCTCTGGAACTGATAGATTGTTATTATGTTCCAACCATTATTAGGAATATCATATATATTTCATGTTTAGATAGACAAGGATATTCTATGAAATTAGAGAATAAAGGTTGTTCAATTTATCAAGGAGACAAATTGTTTGCTTCCGGATATTTATTGAATGGATTATATTTACTTGATATTTCATATGATGTTTGTCTGGTAAATAATTCTCTTGAACGCTTAGATAAGGATGTGAATAAATCATACCTATGGCATTGTAGGCTAGGTCATATAAATGAGAACAGGATCATAAGGTTGCAAAAGAATGGATATCTTGATCCATTTGATTATGAATCATTTGCAACCTGTGAAGCTTGTCTCATGGGAAAGATGACCAAAGCTCCATTCTCAGGACATGGAGAAAGAGCTAAGGACTTATTGGAACTAATACATAGTGATGTATGTGGTCCAATGTCCACTCATGCTATGGGTGGTTACTCATACTTTGTTTCATTTACAGATGATTTCTCAAGATATGGCTACATATATTTGATGAAATATAAGTTAGAAGTCTTTGAGAAATTTAAAGAGTTTAAAAACGAAGTTGAGAACCAGACTGGAAAGAGTATTAAAACTCTTCGATCAGATCGAGGGGGTAAATACTTAAGTACAGAATTCACAGAATATCTTAAGGATAATGGTATTTTGTCTCAGTGGACTCCTCCCTATACACCTCAGTTAAATGGTGTATCGGAAAGGAGAAATCGTACTCTATTAGATATGGTACGATCAATGATGACTAATGCTAACCTTCCAACCTCTTTATGGGGATATGCACTATTGACTGCTGCATATATGTTGAACAAAGTTCCGAGTAAGTCAGTACCTTCCACTCCATATGAGATATGGAAAGGAAAGAAACCAGACTTTAAGCATGTTAGAATCTGGGGTTGTCCTGCACATGTCAAAAGACATGATCCAGACAAACTGGATTCCAGGACAGAGAAATGTAGATTTGTGGGATATCCAAAAGAAAGTTTTGGATATTACTTCTATCAGACCAGCGATCAAAGGGTGTTTGTCGCAAAAAGAGCTGTCTTCTTAGAGAAAGAATATCTTTCAAAAGAAGACAGTGGGAGCAAGATAGAACTGGAAGAAATTCTAGACTCACAAGTCAACACTGGTTCATCTACTGAACCATTGACTCAAGAACTTGTTCAAGATGATACACAAAAGGTTCGCAGATCAGGTAGAGTGCCTAAGCAGCCTGAAAGATATGTTGGACATATCGATGAAGGCAAACCAAAAGTGCACTTAAATGAGGATGATGATCCTCAAACCTACCTTGAAGCCATAAATAGTCATGAATCAGAAAAATGGCAAGAGGCAATGGATTCTGAAATTCAGTCCATGTATGCCAACCAAGTTTGGAACTTGGTTGATCTGCCAGAAGGTATAGTACCTATTGGCAGTAAATGAATCTTTAAAAGAAAGATCGGGGCAGATGGATAAATTGACACATACAAGGCAAGGCTTGTAGCAAAAGGATATCGTCAAAGGCAAGGTGTTGACTATGACGAAACTTTTTCTCCAGTTGCCATGATTAAGTCAATCAGAATACTTCTTGCTATCGCCGCATTCTATGATTATGAAATATGGCAAATGGATGTGAAAACAGTATTCCTTAACGGGAACCTTCAAGAAGAGGTGTATATGATACAACATGAAGGATTCACTTTCAAAGAGCATTCAAGCAAGGTATGCAAGCTGCAAAGATCCATCTATGGATTAAAGCAGGCATCCCGAACTTGGAACTTAAGATTTGATGAAGCAATCAAATCTTATGACTTCATTAAGAATGAAGATGAACCTTGTGTATACAAAAAGGTTAGTGGGAGCGCAGTTACCTTTTTGGTACTTTACGTTGATGACATTCTACTCATTGGGAACGATCTAGGAATGTTGTCATCGGTAAAGGCTTGGTTATCCAAAAACTTCTCCATGAAAGATTTGAGAGAAGCATCTTATATTCTGAGAATAAGGATCTATAGAGATAGGTCCAAAAGGATGCTTGGCTTATCCCAATCTATGTACATAGATACCATAGTCAAAAGGTTTGGCATGGAAAATTCCAAGAGAGGCCTCGTTCCTATGAGGCATGGAATTTATCTCTCTGAAGAAATGTCTCCCAAGACACCTGAAGAGAGGGCATACATGGATAGAGTTCCTTATGCCTCGGCAATAGGATCTATCATGTATGCAATGCTATGTACTAGGCTTGATGTGGCACATCCATTAAGTGTCACTAGTAAATATCAGGCTGATCCAGGTGAGGAACACTGGAAGGCGGTGAAATGTATCCTTAGATACTTGAGAAGGACTAAGGATCTATTTCTTATTTACGGAGGAAACGACTTGGAACTTCGAGGATTTACTGACTCGAGTTTCCAGTCGGATATGGATGACAGCAAATCCATGTCTGGATTTGTGTTCATATTAAATGGAGGTGCAGTAAGTTGGAAGAGTTCTAAACAGGAAACAACTGCAGATTCGACGACCGAAGCAGAATACATTGCTGCAGCTGAAGCGGCCAAGGAGGCAGTTTGGATGAAGAAGTTCATCTCGGCGCTTGGAGTCGTTCCAAGCATTTCAGATCCTGTTCCATTATTGTGTGACAACAATGGGGCAATAGCTCAAGCGAAGGAGCCCACATAACATCAGAAGTCAAAGCACATTCTGAGACGATTTCATCTGATTCGTGAAATCATCGCCCGAGGAGATATAGTAGTTGAGAAAGTCTCATCTGAAGATAATGTAGCAGATCCCTTGACTAAGCCATTGTCTCAAAACAATTTAGAACGTCATCTTAAGTCTATGGGACTTAGACACATGGGTGATTGGCTATAGTCCAAGTGGGAGAATATTAGAATTGGGTGGCCTCAAAGCCAATCATTGTACATTCTAGTTCATATTATTAATAAAGGCAATTATTTCTTCATTTAACAGTTCTCGCAAACGACTATCGTAATGAAGGTCCATAGACAAATGTATGGGATATTGAATCATGATGAGATCATGATAGTGAGATCAATATCCTAAGGCAATTGTCTTAAATAGTTCTCGATCATAGGATATTTGAGATGGACATTAAATATCCGATAAGATCGACACAAGTTATGTCTGCTCATATGATGAGGGTGAATGATCTCACATTCAATCGTGTGGTGACACTAAGACAAACAAGTGGGTGCTCATTAGAGAATGAGTTCACTGAACAGACCCAAATAAGAATTCCTGGATGGTAATTATACCTATTAGTCAACCAGGGAATTCAATCGGTACAGTAGCACAGTTGGTCCTTTGACCTGAGTCACCAATGATACCTTGTTTGTGGACCATTGTATCTTGATTCTCTGACTCGTGGACTTTAACCATTAAATCCATCATAATCGGTCTTTCAGATACAGTGGAAAGCTTGCGAAGGTAATTGAGTGAACAACAAGGGATCACTCACTCTTGGTATAAGACTGGAGAGAGAATGTTCTATAGATGTGTACACATAAATCCCTGGCCAGGGTCAAATGAAAGAGATGTCTTTCTAGATATTAACTGTGTACTGGAATCCATCTGGATAATGCGATAGAGGGTTTGACTATAAAACCATACCCTTGCGTTATCGGGACATTGCATGAGTGAAGGATTATATCTGTGCGGTATCGGTAGATGGAAAGGTTCAATTGAAGGGAACAGTATCCCTTATATCTTCTGGGATCATGAGGTAGTGTTTGGTGCTGTTCATGATCAGAAGGCCAAGTGATTTGATCATCAGATGATAATTCACTTGTTTATTAAATTAATCATTTAACATGTGATGTTTAAATGTTAATTAATAAATATTAAACTCAAGAAACAGTTCTAAGTTTAATGGGCCTGCAACCGGACTGATATATGGGCGTAGAGGGTCACACACATAAGAGTTCTCGTCAGACGGTGAGAGATGTTAAATTTCATGCTTATCTGGGTTTTTGTGAAAAGCTGCAGGATAAACATGAAGATTTAATGGAGAATTATCCAAGGCCAAACTCTTGGATAATCATGAGGATTAACTCTTGTGCTTATCCTTATTTCTATATAAGGAGGGCCAAGGGGGAGCAGTAAAAAGTTAGTTGGACGAATTTTACTCCCCATATTCTCTCTCTCCTCTCTCTCTCTCCTTCTCTCTCTCTTCGAGTGGATCTGTCTCTCTCCGCGCATAATGGATTTGAGATCTGGTCGGAGCACTCAAGCCGAGGAGGAAATCGCATCTGCTGCGGGAACTCGTGTGGATACCTCTAGAGATCGTGCGCGTGTGCGATTACCGAGTCGGCATCATCCACGGGAGATTCGAAACCCCGCAAAGGTGAAGAACTGTTCTTCCCGCCTAGATTTTAATGTCCGTTTTACGACCCCAGCAACCGATACAATGGAATTAATTTTATTTCCGCTGCATTCATGGCGATTCCTTACAGGCCTTTCTCCATGTGGGCTTTCGATGTCATTGGACCCCTTGACAATCCTGATTCCGGCATTAAGCAGAAGTCCTTTATCCTCACGGCAACGGAATACTTCACCAAGTGGACGGAAGCTGAAGCGTATACGGAAGTCAAAGCATCAACCTTCTGCAAGTTCATCATGAAGAACATCATCACCAGATTTGGAATTCCTAGCACCATCGTCACCGACAATGGACTGCAGTTCGTGTCACAAGAGCTGAAAGACCTCTACAACAGGTACAAAATTACATTGCATCATTCGTCTCCTTATTATCCGCAAGGTAATGGCCAAACAGAGGCAACTAACAAGACTTTGATAAAAATCATCAAAAAGATGTGCAAGTCTAATAAATTCACAGACTGGCCAGAAAAATTGATTGAGGCTCTATGGGCCTACCGAACTTCAATCCGCACGCCCACTGGGCAGACTCCTTATTTCTTAACATTTGGAATGGAGGCGGTAGTTCCATACGAGATCCTTATACCATCATTAAAGAGTACAATTGAATAAGGAATTTTCTATTGATGAACACTGTTCAGCACTCCTTACTCAATTGGAACTCTTAGACGAGAAAAGATGGTCAGCTGCTAATCATGCAAGAGTTTATCAAAATAGACTAGCACATTTTTACCAAAAGAAAGTCATTGAACGTAAGTTCAAAGTTGGTGAAATGGTCGTCAAGAGAATCTTTGTAAAACCTGGTGGTCCGCGTTCTAAGCTCCAACCCAATTGGGAAGGACCATATGTTGTATCACATGCTTTTCCTGGTAACGCTTACCGTCTAGTTAATGCAGAAGGGGAAGAGTTGACTCACCCCTGGAATGGTCTGTATCTCAAGAAATACTACCCTTAGGTTAGAGAGTCAATCAGCATGGTGCAAAGACTAATGGAATCAGAAAATTTAGAAACTCAAATTCTCTTATCAGTCTGAATAATTTAATTCAAACACATTACTACACACACTGATACGTTTGATTCGTGAGTAACAAGAGATGCCAAGTCCTAAGGAATACCGAAAGCTTGACTAAAAGTGTAAAGTACAAATCACTCTTTTCAAACAAAATTCTATTTTTATACTCAGCCCACAATGTCGGAACGAGGCTTAGAATAGACTACCAAGAATACCCGCCATCTTAGTAGCAGGCCGTCATAAAAAAATAGGGGAGATCCGTCCCAAGAAAAAGAAAAAGAAAAGAGAAGCAAAAGCAAAAGGCAAAAGCCAAATGTCAAATCAAAAGGTCATTACACTACAAACGTTACATTAAGGTCATGAAATGAAATGAAAGGGAACGCAAGGTCGATAAATACCCCGGAAAGAAAAAGACCGAACCCCAATAGATATTAAGGTAAGGAAGGAACATCTTTTTAGGTCTCCGAAACCTTCTCGTGGGCTTTCTAAATCAATTCTTCCTTTCTTTCTGAAGAGGCATACTCCAAGCTTAAGGAACGGCCTAAATTGACTAAGGATCAAATCATCAAATGGGATCACGAATAGAAACACAAGTTCAAGCACGATGAGTCTAAGTTAAATTATTGAAGAACAATCTGGGAATTAAGTTAATAAATGAATATGATCTTTTAATCTGAGTACCATACTGGCCTTTTAGTTTGCAATTCAAAATCCAAAAAAATACATGTTTCAAAATCCAAAAGAAATATATACATGTTTCAAAATCCAAAAAAAATACATATTTCAAAATCCAAAAAAATACATGTTTCAAAATCCAAAAAAAATATATACATATTTCAAAATCCAAAAAAATATATACATATTTCAAAATCCAAAAAATATATATATATATTCAAAACCCAAATATGTTTCAATTAGCATCTGCTTATCGCATCTAGTGTGTTTCATTCCTTTATTTTCAGCGAGCATCTGCCTACTTGCATGTTGCATTTTGCTTACAGTTTGATTATTCATATTACCTTTGTTAATAAAGGCTATGCCCCTTGACCCTTCTATCAAGAAAAGTATTGATTGATCAGTTACTTAACTGAGCAAGGAGCTAAGCCTAAATAGATACTTAACCTGTTTGCTAAATCATGTACAGATTACATACATGAAAGTCGAAGCACAAGGTTGAAGGCAAAAGTTTCATATATATATATATATCAAAGTCGGTTTTTGTACAGGACTCACAAAAAAGGAAAAGTACATGTGCAGCCCTTAAGGCTGACTCTCTCCTACCCCTTCATCCAATTGACTCTGTGCTTCATCTTGGGCATCTGGCACTGGAACTCTAGACGGCGGCGGCGGTGGACCCATGGCGCTCGGACCAGTTTGACCAGAAGAGATGGCCACGCTGGCTGTGAAGGCACTCACCTATCCGCGCTCCTGAGCACGCTGCCGAGCACGCTTATAACGCTCCTCAATACTCCTGCGCTCGTGCTCGGCGATGCCCAGCTAGACTCGAAGGGAGGACATCTCCGCATCCATCCTCTGTCGCTCCTGCCTCTCCCGCTCTCACTCCTCAGTAATGAACTCCAGTCGGGACTGGAGGCATGAGAGCTTACGAGGAAGATCGCCGGTGGAGAGTCGAGCCACCTGCTCCTCAAGATCCCAGACACGAGCCGCGTCTGTCTCAGCCCTCCGAAGGGCTTCCTGAAGCTCGGAGACCTACAAGAGAAGACATCATCAGTCCAAGGCAATTGGGCAATTGAAGTCAAATTCAGGAAAGAAAGTCAAAGATTAGAACTTACTCGAGGGGTACGGTCCTCCTCCGCAAGAGAGGCTCGGTGAATGGCAGAGGCAAGCTGACTCTGGAGGTCAGCCAGAGTAGCCTCGTGAGCAGCAGACGGCGCCAAAGATGATGAGGCTCCATAGGTAGGGGGAGCCGCCTGGGTGTAGACGGCTCGCTGCACCAAAAGACAACTGTCAGTGGCTAATTGTCAAAACAAATTAATTAATTAAAATATTCATACATAACATGCATACATACCAAGTCAAAGAGCTCCTTCTAAACCTGTTCCAACTGGGCCTCGGCATCCTGGAGGCGGGCCTAGAGGTCGATGATCACGGCATCTCGTGCATCTTGCATACCACACATACATACATTCATTCACAAATATAAGTTAAAGATAATGATAAAATGAAAAAAGCATAAACGCATACTTACATCGAGAGGACGGAGAAGTCGCAGTTGATCGGCGTAACGTGTCCGATACTGTTGGAGGTAGGCTGCGCTACTCTCCGCCTGCAACTCAACTCGGACACCCTGGCGATGCCAGTCTTCATACTGCTCCGAGAATTTTGCTCGCCAATCAGTGAGGGCTTGCTTGCCCCTCATACTCCTCCCAACGCCCTCCGGGACCTCCTCGTCAGTCCATTCTTGATGGAGGCCCAGCGTCCTCATCACCAGGCGGAGGCGGAGTAGCTCGATTTCATTGAGGCAGTGGAGCCACACCTGCCTCCCGAACCGTCTCCGACCAGCCATCGCCCACGGCTGGCCCTCCTCGCCCATGCCCATGTATGGGCACCAAATCACCTGCATACAAGTTAGATGCATTCATATAAATAAATTGCATTTAATAAATGAAAAACTGCATTTAACAAAATTGAACAAATTAAAGACTTACCAGAAGATATGGATAGTCGAGGAATTGACGGCGGAGGGCCGTCAATTGATGGTGCTGTGGGGCTGTGTCCACAATCGGCTGCCAAGGGGACAACGTCCGGCCTCACAATCTGCGCTCGGCCGAGCGGGAAATAGTTATAACTCCACACCTGCATACATGAACATGTAGGTTAGAAAAAACATCATGTCATTGCATTTCATAAACAAATAATTAAAATAATTTAATACCTGGAGGAACGGCGAGAAGCCGCTGACGGTGGTCTCGCGGTCTGGCGTGACCGGGGAGAGATCTGCAAAGAGGTGGGATAGGAGGGCCGCACCCCAGGCATACTCATGGAGACTTTCTAAATCATCTAACATACTCAAAAATCTACAGTGGATATGGTCGCCCTTCGTACCGAAGAGCAACCGACCAAAGAAGAAAACAAGAAAGACTCTAAGCTGCCTATCTATCTCCTCTACCTGGCTAAGGTCACTGCAGTAGACGGCAGAGGAAGACTCAGCTAGTCTAGTCCCAAACACCTCCCAGGTCTCGTCAGACCGATGTCGGGGCTCTACTAAACCTAGAGTGGCCTCTACCTCCACTCTAGGGACTATTCTAGACTCTCTATTTAGGGTGGACACCTCTATACCTAATAGGGCCTCCGCCATCCCACGGTAATCGGGGTAAGTCACCTCGCTCACCGGTCGGCCCTCTACCCTGAGACCAGTAATCCTGGCCACGTCCTTTAGACTGGGGACCATATGCCCCCAAGGCATTAGGAAAGCCCTGCTTTCCGCATGCCACCTTTCCCGCAGTGCCTGCAGGAGGACTAAATCAAGTCAGAATGGTTCGATCTCGAGGATCTCGCCGAACCCCATTCGGTGCAGGCGCGCCTTCTAGAAGTCCAGGAGTCTCCGGTATGCTCCTATCACCAAATCCCATGAAATTCGAGCTCTCATTGTCCCCTGCAAATTAAACAAGGAAAATTTCATCAGTCAAGAAAATCAATAAAATATTCCTTTTAAAGGGCGTATGCAGTGATAGACGCCCTTTGAAAGGCGTCTACCACCCTTGACGCCTTTTGAACCCATTTTCTATCATATTTAAAAATTGAATTCCGGCCTGAATGGAGTCGAACCATAGCGACGCCCTTTGAAAGGCATCACCTGGTCTGGACGCCATTCAAATCCGATTTTCGGACTTTTTGAAAAGAAGTCCCTTTCTACTCTTTCCCTCATTCCATTTCACCATAAATCAATCCCATAGGAAGCTTACCAGGTGTAGAGCCTCTTCCCCGCCTTCCTCTTCGGCCATGGGTGCCGGGGGAGCTTCTTCCTCCTCCAAGAAGGCCGCCACCATCGCGAGATCGGCCGGCACCTCCTCGTGGACCTCTTCCGCCGGCACCACCGCAAGGGAGGCCGTCCGCCCCTCTTTGCCATGACTTTGGCTTTGCGAGATCCTTCTCCTTGCTCCATAGGAGAAGAACAAGAGCTTGAGGGAGCTCGGGTGAGAGAGAGGTTTGTAGAAAGAGAGAGAGTTAGAGAGAGAAAGCTCGAGAGAAAGAGAGGATGGAGAAAGAAGAGAAACCGGCGATGATGAAGAGGAAGGTTGGTGGAGATGATCGCCGGACAAGACGAGGATGGCCGGAGATCGCCGGAGGTGGAGGAAGAAAACTTTTGGGAAGAATGAGGAAGAAGGAAGGCTTGCGCGGGTTCTGTTAGAGAAGGTTGAAATGCGTCGGGGTACAACGACGCCATTCATGGCGCAAAAACTGAGGTGGCAAAGGACAGAGGTTTGAAATTGATCAAAAGGCGTCTTTGCAGAGCGACGCGTTTCAGTTTAAACCGTCAATTCTGGTCAGAACAGTACAAGGCATGATGATTAAACGCGTCTACATATCACGACGCATTTAAGACGATTTAATCGCAGAATTAATGACAGAATTCTGTAAAAAAAAAATAAGAGAGAGAATTTAAAGGCGTCTACATTACTGGACACGTTTTAAGCATAATTCAAGGTTTTCATAATTAATGTCTTATTTTGAAAAAGCATTTTGATTGAATGACGTCTACATTACTAGACGCGTTTTGAGCATAATTCGGGGTTTTTAGAATTAATGTCTTATTTTGGAGAAGGATTTTGGATGAAAGACGTCTACATATGTGGACACGATTTAAGTATAATTCTGGTTTTAAGGATTAATCTCTGATTTTTAGAAAATAAATTATGGTTAAAAGGCGTCTTTATGTGTGAACGCATTTTTGCATTAAGTAAACCTGAATTGTCATATTTTAAGGAAAAATCAAGTTTTTATTCAAGGAAAAATCTTGGACAAGTCACAGAAGATTGAGGATGGATTTCATGACATAAAGGAATAATTATTTATTGAAATAAATTCTTTATTACATCATAAAAAAAAAAAAAGAACATTCAAAGAAGAAATTCCCGAAGTCTCAGTATATATGGAACAGATAATCCTCTATCTGTTTCTCGAGAGGATTTTACACGATGATTGAAGCTAATATTCCACAAAGTGACTATAAGTTCAGTGACTTCATAATCTTCATCAGATTCTAAGGCACGCTTCTTGATTGGAGATGTATGGGAAAATTCAGGAAATTCATAGCGAGGCAAGCTGAGTTGAGTATAGTAGCGATGAGGATTGTACAGCACGAACTCAGTAGCCCCGATCAGTTTAAGCTCTGCACCCGCTGCACGGCGTACCCGAATTGGCTTTCCTACAACAGCAAGAGGTGAAGAGTCGAACCCATTTGCTGACATTCTTCTCAGATAATCTCTCCAGTCAGCTCGAGTCTTGAGTTTTAGCACTCGATTGATCATCTTCTCATTGAATTTCACAATGTTGGAAATATAGAAGATAGGGCTATTCTGATAGATTTGAGACGGTCTTGCAGAATTTTTAGTATGATATTCAAACTTGAAGTGCAACTCAACCTACAGAGCGAAGAGTAGCATGCAACCATAGGGAGGCTGACCTGTAGATGCTGCAGAAAGCCCACTGTAGAGATAGGCTAGAATCGCTGTGCTGATATGTCTTCCTTCAAAGATCTCGCAGATTGCACTGAATTGATCATCTTCTAATATGTTATCTTGAGCAGGAAAGAACAGAACTCCAGCTAGGCACGTGGTGAAAGCTTTCATCACGTTCTCAGTGTCATCTTCTCTAAGATCTTCAATCTCGTACAAAGTCCATTATGCAAGCTTAGCAAGATTGATTCCTTTCTTGGTGAGGCATCCTTTAACTTCTTTTAGGTCATTCATCATCTTCATCAACAATTGTTGACCGGTGATCTTCTCCTTCATTAAAGCCATCTTATTCTAGATCACTTCATTGTCACCGTACAACTTGATTTTGGGAAGGCCCAATAGGAGTTCAACCTCCTCTAGAAGAATAGTGCATTCAAATTCAGGAAAAAGGAAGGTATGAGTTTGAGGATGCCTTAATTCAATCAAAGCACCCATAGCCGCCCAGTCCACGTTTGGACTTTTGTAATGCTTTGCATGGACTACTAGACCTTGGATGTTCTACTTGGAAACAAAAGATTGCATAGAGATTGTGGTACTTTTAGCAAGCTTGCGAATCCAAGGGAGAGATGTAAATTTCCTTGGGCCGGGAAACAAAGGATATGACTAGAAAAACAAAGGAGAATTGCTATGAATTGCAATGAAAAACTTGAAGAACTTGAAGAATATGGAGAAAAAAGGGAAATTGAAGAAGAAGGATTGAAGGAGAAGAGGATTTAACTTACTTAGAGGTTAAGATCTCTTCTACTTAGATGATTCTCCACGTCGGAGAGCTTCTCTAGCGTCTTCTTCACCCGCTTGCTTGAAGAATCCATCTTATTCTTGAGCTTTTCCTTCTTGAAGTCTTGAAACCTCGAAAATCCTTGAACTTTGAAGAAAATCTCTAGCTTTAATCTCTAGATTGTGTTAGGGATGCTTTGATACAAGTTTATGAACTTTATATAGAGAGAATTGTGATTCTAGGAAGGCTTTTCCGGATTGGAGAAAGGATAAGCATAGAGCGAGTTGGAATCCGGGTAGAAGTTAGCCAGAACTTGTTTCTGCGACTGAAAAGGCGTTGTGGAACAGTGACGCGTTTTAGTTGGATTACTGGCGTCGGTGCGACACGACGCGTTTTAGTTGGATTATTTGTCCGAAATTCACTATTTATCCATATTTTAATGCTTAATTAAACACTTGATTGAAGTTACTAATGAATTTTTGAGTGCAGGAAATTCAGGAAAATCCAAATAAAGCTGAGAATCTCAAGAAGATCCCACTGTGGGAGTTTATAAGTCTCGACCGTAGCTAAAAAGACGGTTATATCTATTCCCTGTATTCTTTCATGTGATTAAGTTTGTATTAGCATTACTATATGTTAAGTATTTATTAGACTATATCAAAGACATTGTGGTTTTGATGAAACTGGAATTTGAGTTCCCCTACAACAAAAACAGTGATAATTCCAGAGAATTCTTAATCGCACGGATAGGCCGTTGGATTGTTAATTAGTGAGGACGATGGTTCCGTTTTTTTAAAACAGTGCGTGGATAAACGAGCTTCGGTTTAGCACTGAATTACAAGAATTGGTATCTTGACTCATTAATGATGATTTAACAATATTATCCTTGATTAATTTATATTTTATTTGATTTTATATTTTTCTTTTAACCCAGTATGCATCATGTAAGACTTTGATATAATTGTGATAAGAATTAATTATTGATTAAGTTTCATACCATTGATCAAATAATTCCCAACATGATATGAAATATTCCATTCTGAATTGAGTATTTTGATTATCTTTGAGGTTCGCTTAAACATATCTTTAGAATTCTATCCTTTCTTGGATTCTTTATCTAACATTTCTTGTTTTCTTTTTATGATCCATCATGGCTGCAGGACGTCCACATTAGCTGGCAATCGCTCCCCATGATGAAACCTGTAGTGTCTATGACCTAGGGTACTTCCCAATCCGTAGAGGTTGATTGACCTTATTTTATTTCCTTGTCTATCTCATCCAGACAGGATTGATTCCATTGATCTCCTTGAGTTATTTTCATTGATGATTTTGAGAAAATTTCCAATCATGTGATGTTAAGAGCGTGTCTCATCACACCTTGGCATCATCTTTTCAGTATATTCTATTTCATTTCACTCCCTTGCAAAGACGATGCCAAGGTGAGACAGTTGTAGACACGGTAATTTTGACATCATTTTGGGTAAATTTCATATCATATAATAATGCCTCAAAATAGTCTGATATTTAATCATTAGTTAATTTTTATTAATCTTTCTGAATTAATTATCTAAATAGTATCGGGTCAAATAGACATAATTTAAGTTAATTAATTAAATTGATTTTAACTCAAATTTTAATTAAATATGAAAAAGTCTAAAAGACGTCGACATGTGTAGACGCCATTTAGAGTTTATTCTTATTTTGATATTTAAATTTGAATTTTAATTAATTGATTAATTAGTTAAAAGACGTCTGCCAGGCACGACACCATTTAAGTCTCCTAAGTTGTTTCTATCTCTTTTTCCGGATGTTTATCTTTATCTTAATTAGTCTAAAAGACGTCTCCCATGGGCGACGCATTTTAGATAATTACAGATAAAGATGAATTAATCTGTGTTTATCTGTTTGTTAGTTGGATAAACTTCAAATTCTTTCATGTTAATCCATTAATAACTGCGGATGTAAAGCCTATAAATACCTAACCCCTTGGTCATTGAAAAGTGAGTGATGATAGTGATAATTGAGTGAAATTGGAGCAAAGAATCTTGGCGACGACGTCCAGGCGCTGAAGGGTTGAGGTGCTGCTAATTCCAGGAGTCTTGAAGCAAGCTACATCCCTTCTTCATCATTTATTCGTCCTTTCAAGATCTATTCAAGAACCAAGGCTTTCTAGGGGCCATCCAACTCAGTTCTTAATTATTCATCATCATATTAGTTTAAAATCTCATTCATCACATTACTCCATGCAACACACACTCACTAGCATTATTTTCCAATCCATGTTTTAAGGGGTTTAAAAGACCATCAAACAAGTAAGTTCATTTGTTTAGTTGCATGATTAGAATTTCTACTGGAATAGATACTACGTCTATTTGAGTTCTTATTGTTCCCTCTTTCTTTCACTTTTTGCAAGGTTCAAAGGTATAAAAGGAGATAAAGATGAGAGAATCAACAAGGAAAAGGAAATCTGGATGATCCTCAAAGGCCGATAAGCATCTAAAGCAAGAACAAAGTCAGAAGGGCTCTCTTTCTTCAGCCGGCTGAAGGAGGGGAATCAAGGACTCGAATATCTTCCAATTCCAAAACAGGTAGGCGATCAATCTTTTCTTTTGAAACTTTTTAGTTAAAAGTTTCTGGCGATCACATTCACTTAGTTTTAATAGGTTTATTTGTCAAATAAACAACAAAATTTTCATGATAATCACACACCCAATTTGAACACTCACAGCTTTTTGACACGCTAATTTTGACATCATTTTGACATCATTATTTGACACGATTTGTAGTTAAAAAAAAAGGAATTTCACATCATCGCATTAGCTAGAAAAAATAAATAATCTTATCACAAGGAGACAAGAGTTAATTCAGAAAACATTGCTATTAATAAAAGGGGTGCAAATACTCCACATTCCATTTATTGTCTAGTAATATTCGTCTAGTCAGACAAGACAATATACTCCATTGTCATAGCTCTTGACAGTTCTGTATGGACCTTCCTAATTGGGGGCTAGCTGGCGACCTGCTTCGAGTGGTCGAGAGGCGTACATACTCCACAAGACGAGGACCCTGGGCAAAAGCTTCTTGGCCACACCTTTTTGTTGTACAACAAAACCACCATCTATTGATAGTTGATCATGCAGACCCTAGCTTCCTCCCTATAGTTTCATCAATTAGGTCCAAGTTGTTTGTAGCCTTTGGTCATTGGCTTCTTTGTCAAACCCTCAGACTAGATGATAAGGGGTTTTCCCTATGGTTGTTTGTACAGTGGTCCTAAAGGGACATAAGACCTTTGGGAGCTACTCGAGCCAGTTCCTTTCTTCTTGTAGTCAAGTCTTGATCCCCCTCATTATAGTCCGATTGATATTTTCTACTAGGCCATTTGCTTGGGGATGTGTTACTGACGAAAAGTAGTGCTCAATGTCGAAATGCTGACACCGGTCGGCAAACCACTGGCTAGTGAATTGTCATCCGTTGTTGGAGACTAGTACGTAGGGTATCGCAAATCGATATATCACATGGGAGAGAAAGAACTTCCATACCATATCTTCCCTGATGTTTGTTGTGGCTTCAGTTTCTGACCATTTCGTGAAATCATCGATGACGACTAGTACAAACTATTTCTACACTGTAGTCTTGGGAAAGGGCCCCAAGATGTCAATTTCCCATATTGCAAAGGGACATGGCTAAGAAATAGAGTGAAGTTCTTTGGCAGGGATTCAACATATTGGCGTGTGCACCTAACAGCTCACGCACTTCTTAAAATAGTCGATACAGTCCCGTCCCAACATGGGCCACCAGTACCCGGAGTGTAGCGAGGTCCTAGACAAGGCTCGCGGCCAGCGTGACTCCCACAGACTCCTTCATGGACTTCTGTAATGTCATCGTATGCTTCTCTTGGTGTAACGACCCGCCACCCTATAATCGGGGATCCGATTACTAAATGGGTACCGAATCATTAAATTTGGAGCCAAATCAGGATCTTGATAAGTCTGAGAAATAAATGATAAACTAAGCTAAACATTCACATAGTATCGAATTGTAAAGGAAGTGCAAAAATTAAAAATTATTACAATTCGACTTGACTCGGCAATTAATTACATACTCTAACAGAAAAGAAATAATTAAGCGTATAGGCCAGAAAAGGAAATAACAACTACATCGGGGCATATCCCGGAATAGCAGTTGCTAGCGCGCAACCCAAGGCAACACTCTCCTTGTTACGCCTGCTTGGAACCCTCACCTGAAAACTGCAGGGGGTGAGTCTCATCGAAAAAGACTCAGTAGGGATCTTTTGATCCCTACCACCCACACACACACACACACACAAGTGCAATACACAAATATAGGCAATTATAACAGTAACATGCACGATTCTGAAACCACACTACCACGGAGTCCATAACTAGCGTCTCGGCTAAACACACAAGTCACACGGCCGAACGCGGAAAACACCGACCCGCTGAGACCAAACAGCAACCCCTCGGATAGCACGCTGGCTACTCCGGCCTGACAGGCTAAAGGTGGTTCTGCTTCCCCCAGCACGAGTGACACTCCGAATGTACCACTCCCACACCGGTACTAGCTATACCCCGGGGTACACCAGGTGACCCTCTCTCTAAGCGTCACCCCACCACTCCCACACCGGCGCTGTGTTACTCCCACACTGACACAGGGTGCCTAAGCGCTAACAACTATCACTCTAGGCCCACGATCGCACAAAACGCAACACGGTGCGATCCGATCACGTAGAAATCATCGTCCTCAAGCATGATTTCAAGCATGAAATTAACCAAACTACCTGTCAATGTAAACACATGTTAATTGCAGGAATTAATGAGATTCTGTCTTGAATCGCGTCGCCCAAGGCCTACATCATTCAAGACTCCTAAACTGGTTCATGTGAAAATGGACCTCGGAATATGGCCTAAATCGCGTCGTTCAATTCAGTCACCTTTAAAAAGGCGTCGTTGTTCCTAGTTGCCTATTAACGACAGAAACATAATCACGACTCGGGGTGAACCGGGCTAAATCGCGTCGTTGGGGGCAGACGCCATTCAAAAAGGCGTCGCTGTCCCAAGATGCCATTTAGCGTTCGCCAGCAGGTTTCCCAGCTGGCCTTCCCTGAGTTAAAAAAATGAGATTTCTCCCCAAATCGCATAAAAACATAACACAAACGGGGAGGAGGAGGAAAATCGGAATACCCATTAAAAGCCCTTCATTCCTCATTTACAAAGTTAACATTTTCGCCCCAAAGATCCCCTAAACATGCTCCAAAAGCAGGAAAAACATAGTTTTAAACAAAATACAATGGGGATCGTCACCCTACCGGTTACTCGAACTCCTCCGAGCTCCAAGCCGCCGAACCGCCACGCCACACGCCGCCACCGGTACCGCCGTGGACGCCGTTACTCCACCGGGATGTCGGCCGCCGTCCGGACAGAAATGCGCCGCAGAGGAAGTGGTGGTGGTAGTGGAGGAAGTTAGGAGGTTGATGGAGTGGAGGGAGAGGAAGAATGGGGAGAGGAAAGGAAGGGGAGGGGGAAAGGAGTCGCCGGAGTCCGGAGAGAAGAGAGGAGAGAGAGAGGAAAGGAGAGAATGAGGGAAAGGAGGGAGGGTTCGCAGGGTCAAACTGAAGCTAGGTAAACGCGTCGTCCAAGTCCGACGTCATTCAGACGACAAGTCTGGGCCGTACACTGACATAGCAGGGTCGTACTTTAAATGGCGTCGTCCATGCAGGACGCCATTCAGACGATAAGACGGGAGCCGTACTCTCGCGGCCCAAAGCTAGCCCACGTGGCGCCCACGTGGCATAGCCTAAAACGCGTCCACATCACCAGACGCCGTTTGAACCGCGTCGAGCAAGCTTGACGCGAAAAGGAACCCAAGCCCCAACCCCACAAGGGCCCAAACCGAGAGATCCGACCCCGAAATTGACCCGATAACCGGATCCGAAACCTCAATCCTTACACTTGGAGTAAGACATTTTAGCAGTGGGTGAGTCAGAGATCGGTGATACAATTCTCCACCGACCATCATATACTTAGCTGCCTGATATTTGATTCACCTATCTTCAATCCTATCTGGTGGTAATTGTCCATCTCTTAGGAAGATAATGATCGGATCCATCCATGTAGGCTCAGCATCTATTTGGGCCACCTCTATTTGTTGGATGGCATATGCTAGTACGTCTTCTACAAATATTATCCTTGAGGTTGGCAATACTGAAGAGGCAAACTTGGCTAGCTCATCCGCCCTCTGATTTTCCTCCCTCAGGATGTGCAGGATTTTAAATCCTTCCAAAGTAGTGATCATTTGTATGACTAAATCTTTGTATTGTTTCATAGGATCTTTGGCCTCATACTCACCTTTTAATTGTCGGACAATAAGTTGAGAATCTAAGAAAGCTTATATTTGAGTTGCCCCCAAGTGGTGGGCCATCCGAATCTCGATTAGGAGTGCCTCGTACTCTGCTACATTGTTGATGGCTCAAAATTAGAATCTTAGGAAAAGTTGCAATCCTTCACTCTCTGGTGCTTCTAGGGGTATTAGAATAAGCCCGGCTCCACACTCGGTAGTTCACAACGACCCATCAGTATAAATCAGCCATGTTGGTCGGGGACCGACCTTAGCCGCCTACTCTTGTGGGGGAAGAGTGCATTTTGCTCCTAGGGCTTGTACTTTTATGACGCTTCTTGGCCGGTAGGAAATATTGAACTCCGATAGCTCAATGGCCCATTTTATCATATGTCCTGAGGTGTCTGAACATTGTAGTAGCTATCGTAGAGGACGATCGATAACCACCTCGATCGGGTGTGTTCATTATTAATTTAACAATTAAACTAAATTAAATTAATAATGAACCTTAATTTAACTAATTTAATAGTTAAATTAGTGTTTAATAATTTTAGTCTAAGATTTAGATTATTTATTATTAAATCATATAATTGTTAATTAATATTTGAGTTAGTTATTAATTTAATTGTTAAATTAATAATTAACTTAGATGACTAATTTAAATGTTAAATTAGCAGTTCTTAATTAATTATTGTTAATCATTAATTTAATAGTTAAATTAATGATAACTTTAATTATCTAATCTAAGAGTTAGATTAATTAATTATTAATTAGTTAGCGTTAATTATTGGTTTAAGAGTTAAATTAATAATTAACATTAATTGATTAATATAAATGCTAGGTTAGTAGTTAATAATTAATTATAATTAATTATTAATTTAAGTGTTAAATTATTAATTGACTTTGTTGGACTAGTCTAAGAGTTAGATTAACTATTAATAGTCTAATTTTTAGATTATTAATGTGGTTTAATCTAAGTGTTAGATTATTTAATTATTAGAATTGTTCTAATGGCCTAGAATAATCTGAAAATTATTAATTTGGAGTGTGTGCACATGTGATGTGTGTTTTATATGCTTTTAAATTAGATTTGATTGCATGTTAAATTGATTAAAAGAGTTTTCGAAATTCAAATACCAATTTTGATTGGATCCCAGTTTTTTGAAAGCCAAAATTATTTAATTTTGAAACTCTTTTATTTTAGCCATGTGATGCGTTATATCTTGTGTGAATTGGATAAAACACACCGTGGTCATGGATAAACACTTATTTAATTATTCATGTGATGAATGATTGTGTGGATCATAGATATGTGATTGGAATGTTTATTAATTGTTAATAAATAGAGGTCTGCATACCTCTCTCTCTCTCAAACTCCGATGTAATTCTACCTCCCTCTCTCTTGTACTCGCCATAAGGCCTTCTTCCATTTTACATATAATTCTAGAATTAATGTAATTTGATCGAGGCAACCGAAGAAGGAGTGAAGACGATCCACAGATGCAACCAGGAAAGCGATATGATGGAGATCCTTCGCCTATGTGTTTGCAGGGTAGTCTAATATAGATGTTATATTAGATTGTGTGTGCGTTTGACTGTTGACTCCTGTCAAACCACTGTGCTATCCATGACCACACTTGACATGTATGAGACGTATTGTTTTATGTTTGATTATGAATCAAAACAGGTATAGTATTTAGTAAATATATACGATATGTTTATATACTATCACCTAGGAGAGACCAAGATAAAAGTTATCTAAATACCTTTCTAACAAATTCTAAGCCGTAGCGCGAGTCATTGAGAATGCACCGCATGACTCTCCATCAATATGATTAATAGAACTTAATTCAGTTATGGCATATACTATGTGTTTACCCGAACTTTGCCATCGTCTGTTGAGAGGACTGTTGATCATGGCATTAGATGCCTTTGGATAAGAATAGAAGAACGATATAGTTATCCACGTGTTTACCCGGGAACTATATTTCTAGTCTACTATGTCACGTATTGGTGGTAAAGATTGGACTGGGAATAATGGTCTACTATGTTTACCCGAGACCATTAAACCTGAGAGCCGAAGTATGATCGGATATTGCAAATAGTTACAATTATCATGAGATGATTGCTCTGAGATAACAGTATGATACTATATGTTTACCCGAGGTCATACTGTGATGCTTGGAGATTCTGATCCCCACAAGGAGACAGTCGGCGTCTCCCGTTCTATATATTTGAAGATTATATAGTCCGACAAAAATTAGTGGAAGTTAAAACTTGAACAAAAGACCATGTCCTGTTTAAATTTTAATAATTGAACATTTGCTAAATAGATATTACATATCTTCTGTAGGGAATTATGTCGTTGAATAACTCACTATGTGGCATACTTGATGTCAAACGTTTGACTAGCCTGAACTACTCGTATTGGTTCAGAAATTTGAAGAATGTCTTCAAATCTGAGCACATTGACTATGTCCTTGGAGCTGATCCTCTTACTGAACCGACATTGGATGCCTTTGACACAGAGATGATAGCTAATCGAAGGACAAAGGCAAAGGAGTAGTGAAAGGTGACTGCTTCTACTGTAAGCAGTAGAGTCACTGGAAGAGGAACTGCAAGGAGTTCCTCAACGATAAAGCTCATGGAAAGGTGAAGCTGTCTAAAGCTTCAGATATCTATATAATAGATATCAACTTGTCAGTTAGAGATTCCACATCTTGGGTATTAGATACCAGATGTGCTTCTTACATCTGTCATGATGTGCAGATGCTGACAAGTAAGCGAAAGCTGAGAAAAGGTGAGGTGAAATTAAGGCTAGAAAATGGCGCAAAAGTTGCGGCGATTGCTGTTGGGACAGCAAACCTCAGTTTTCCATCGGGAGACGTCTTATCATTAGAAGATTATTATTATGTTCCTAGCATAATAAAGAACATCATATCAGTATCTTGTTTGGACAAGATAGGATATAAGTTGTCTATTGAGAATAGAAGTTGTTCGATTTATTATGGTAATAAATCAATAGTTTCGGCATCTTTAGTCAACGGTCTATATCTCTTAGATGTTTCTTATTACAATCTTCAAATTGATAACGCTCTTAAGAAGAGTAAGAATTGTGTGAACCAAGCCTACATGTGGCATTGTAGACATGGACATATTGGTGAAAGCAGGTTGTAAAGGTAGCACAAGCATAGTTATTTAACAACATTCGATTATGAATCGTTTGCAACATGTAAATCCTACCTTATGGGAAAAATGACAAAATCTCCATTTACTGGACATGGAGAACGTGCCAAGGACATTTTTGAACTAATACATTCGGATGTATGTGGTCCCATGTCCACCCAAGTCAAAGGTGGCTTCTCATACTTCATCACGTTCACCGATGACTTCTCAAGATTCGGCTATATGTACTTAATGAAGTATAAGTCGGAAGCATTTGAGAAGTTCAAGGAGTTTAAGAATGAGGTAGAAAAGCAATTAAGAAAGAGTATTAAATCTCTTCGATCAGATCGGGGAGGAGAATACTTAAGTAGTAATTTCACACAATTCTTAAAGGATAATGGTATCCTTTCTCAGTTAACCCCTCCATATGCACCACAGATGAATGACGTATCAGAAAGGAGGAATCGCACCTTGTTGGACATAGTGTGATCCATAATGAGCTTTTCGGGATTACTAGTGTCCCTCTGGGGGTATGCTCTAGAGTCAACAGCATACCTACTAAATAGAGTATCGAGCAAGTCTGTGGCCTCTACTCCATATGAGATATAGAAAGGCAGGAAACCAGAATTTAAACATGTTAAAGTCTGGAGTTGTCCTACTCATGTAAAGAGATATGATCCAGACAAACTGGAATCACAAACTGATAAATGCAAGTTTGTGGGATATCCAAAGGAAACCTTTGGATACTATTTTTTACCATCTTGGTGTACAAAAGGTGTTTGTCGCTAGGAAAGTTGTCTTCCTGGAAGAGGAATACCTTCTCCAGGAGGACAGTGGGAGTAAAATAGTACTGGAAGAGGTTCCAGATCCCCAAACAGTTGCATTATCATCAGATGAGATATCAATTCCTGAATCAATTCAGATACACACAGATGAGCCTCGTAGATCTGGTAGATTACCTAGACTACCCGAACGATATGTAGGACATATCGCTGAAGGTGAGTCTAAGGTAGAAAATAATGAGGATGATGATCCTGAAACCTACCAGGAGGCCATAGAAGGCCTAGAAGCCGGGAAATGGCGAAAAGCCATGAACTCAGAAATCCAGTCCATGTACACCAACCAAGTTTGGAACTTAGAGGACTTACCTGAGGGTATGGTACCCATCGGGTGCAAGTGGATCTTTAAGAGAAAGATCGGTGCTGATGGACGGATCGATACTTATAAGGTAAAGTTGGTGGCAAAGGGATATCGTCAAATGCAAGGAATTGACTATGACGAGACTTTCTCACCAGTTGCTATGATAAAGTCGATCAGAGTTGTACTTGCCATTCCTGCACATTTTGATTACGAGATCTGGCAGATGGATGTGAAGACCGCCTTCCTCAATGGTAACCTTGAAGAAGAGGTATATATGATATAACTAGAAGGTTTCACATCTAAGGAATCTCCAGATAAAATGTGCAAGCTTTAGAGGTCTATTTATGGACTGAAGCAAGCTTTCCGGAGCTAGAACATGAGATTTGACGAGGCTGTCAAGTCTTATGACTTCATTAAGAATGAAGATGAGCCTTGTGTGTACAAGAAGACCAGTGGGAGTGCAGTCACCTTCTTCTTTACGTAGATGACATACTACTCATTGGGAATGATGTAGCTATGATGTCATCAGTAAAGATCTGGCTGTTGAAAAACTTCTCCATGAAGGATTTGGGAGAAGCATCCTACGTATTAGGAATACGGATCTATAGAGATAGATCAAAGAGGATGCTTGGAATGACCCAATCTTTGTACATAAATACCATAGTCAAAAGGTTTGGCATAGAAAATTTCAAGAGAGGTCTCATACCGATGCGATATGGAATTAATATCTCAAAGGAGAAGTCTCCTAAGACTCCTAATGAGAAGGCATTCAAGGATAGAGTACACTATGTCTCTGCCATAGGATCTATCATGTATGACATGCTATGTACACATCCTGTTGTTGCATTTGCTCTAAGTGTTACGAGCAGATTTCAGGCAGATCCAGGCGAAGAGCACTGGAAGGCTGTGAAATGTATCCTTAAGTACTTACTGACTCGAGTTTCTAGTCAGATCCAGATGATAGTAAGTCTACATTTGGATTCGTGTTTACTTTGAACGGAGGAGCAGTGTGCGGGAAGAATTCTAAGCAAGCAACCACTGCAGATTCGACGACTGAAGCTGAGCACATCGCTGCAGCTGAAGCTTTCAAGGAAGTAGTGTGGTTGAAGAAGTTCATCACCGACCTTGACATAGTTCCCTGCATCTTTGATCTTGTTTCGCTGTTGTGTGACAACAATGGGACTATTGCACAAGTGAAAGAGCCGTGGTCTCATCAGAAATCGAAAGATATTCTGAGGCGCTTTCAACTTATCAGAGAGATCATATCCAGAGTAGATGTAATGATGGAAAGAGTTCCATCTGTCAACAATGTAGCAGATCACTGACAAAGTCGTTGGCTCAAATTGTGTTTGAGCGTCACCTAGAGTCTATAGACTTACTACATAAAGGTGATTGGCTTTAATCCAAGTGGGAGATTGTTAGTCTTAGGTGGCCTACAAGCCAATCTAACTATGTAAATCACGTTCATATTTATTAATATAATGGCATAATATTCATTATGTGTAAATCACATTAATTATTGTCTCATAATGAAGTCCGTGAATATGTGTGATAGTGATCAGATTATGATGAGGTCATACTAATGAGACTGATCACTTAAACACATATATTCTTAATCGTTCATAGTCGGAGGATATCCGAGAAAGACATCGGATATCCGGTTAGACTAGTACAAATTACTCCTGCTTATACGATGAGGGTGACTGATCTCATAGTCACTTGTGTGGAGACACTAAAGCGAATTTGTAGGTGCTCATTGGAGAATGAGTTCACTGAACTGATCCGACTGAATCGCTGGATGGTACTGTACCTCACTGTCAACCAGCTTGATTCTATTGTCACAATTGCGTGGATGGTCCTCGGACCTGAGACACCAAGGACACCTTGTCGGTAGACTTCTGTGCTTTGACCTTGGTTTATGAATCTCTAACCACAGGATTCTAAGTGGCCAAAGATCGGGTATAGCGGAATACCATCGAAGGGAATTGTGTGTCAATAAGGAATCATTCGCTCTCGGTACATAGAGAGAGAATGCTCTAGGAAGGATGCGCGGAAGTCTCTGGCCAGGGTGGACGATAATATCAGGAAAGGAGTTTTCCGATATTCATTAGCGACATCCAATCCAAGTGAGTCGACCGATTAGGGTTTGACAGCACACCATACCCTGAGTTGACTCGAGAGCATTGTACGAATGAAGGATTATATCTACACGGTAACTGTCGGTGGAAAGGTTCCAAGAGTGGGTTACTTAACCCCAATACCTTCTGGGTTCACGCGGTGTTACTTGGCACCCAACGTGATCGAAGGCCCGGTCGAATTCAATGTGTGACATCAATTCGATTGATTAATTAATTAATAAATAGTTATTAATTGATTAATAAAGCCAGTAAAGAGTTACTAGGCTTATTAGGCTATTAACCGGACTGGTAATTGGGCCTAGAGGGTCACATGCAAATGATTCTCAAGGCGATGGATAAATAAGTGGATTTTATATAAACCAGGGGTTCTTATGAAAAATCGCGCGATTAGTATATAATGTAGCAAACGGGCTAAGCAGGCCAAGCTGCTACTAACCCAAGCCGCCCCCTCCTCTCTTTCTCTCTCTCTCTCTGGCGCCCCAGGCCATATCCGGATCCCTGAATCTGCTCCGCCGCTTCTCCGACTCCCGTTCGACGGAAAATCGTCCGCGCGTTGCGGCGATCGTTGCGGCGACCGGCGGAGGTTTCGTGGCTGCGGAGAACGAGGAACATGAGGATATCCACTGCGAGGAGGATCGCGTGGACTCCGCTAGAGGCCGGGCACTTGCGCGGCTTGCGGTGTCGTACCGACGGAACCGAACGGTTGCAGATTCGAATCTGCACACGGTAAGAACTGATTATCCAATAATCTGGTTTTTTAGATTTTACGAAATGGGAACGAATCTCCGTTTTTATTTTTGTTTCCGCTGCGCGGAAGATCCGGAGAAACCCGAGAACCCAACATAAAGCCAAGCTAAATTTTTCTGCGACTAGGTAGCAAACTTCGGCCACTTGGAAGGCATAACTCATGTAGTAGATTGACTCCTAAATGCTCTCTTCTTCCCTGACCAATACTAAATACAAGGTGTGAGGAGATAAGGACAGATAGAGGAGGAGACTCACCCAGGCGCAGTTTGGAGAGGACTGGTGAGGCGACCTGGTATAGTTTTAAATCTTCTAATGCCTACTTGCACTCCTGCGTCTAGTTAACATGTCCCTAGGCATCATCCAGCTCATCTTTCACCTACAGCAATCAGAAGAAAGGAAGGCATCACTTAGTGGCCCTTGACAGGAACCGACTAAGTGCAGCAAGGCATTCGGTTAGCCTTTGTACGTCATTAAGCCGCGTCGGTGGTTTCATTGTTAGCATAGCCTCAATCTTGTCTGGATTAGCTTCGATCCCTCGATACGTGACTAGGAACCCTAGAAACTTTCTAGCCGTGACTCCAAAGGCACACTTAGCTAGATTTAGTTTCATGCCATATCACCTCTAAGTGTCGAATGTTTTCAATAGGTCCTCAAAGTGGTCAATGACATGCTTGGATTTGACTAGCATGTCGTCATCATATACTTTCATATTTCGTCTGATCTGTCAACCAAATATATTGTTGACAATCCTTTGATAAGTCACCCATGCATTTTTTAACCCAAACGGCATTGAAGTATACTAGTACAACTCCATATAATTGATAAAGCCAGTGTGTTCCTCATTTGCTGGATTTATCCGTATCTGGCAGTAGCTGAAGAAAGCATCTAGGAAGCTAAGTTGTTCGTGTCCTGCCGTCGCGTCGATTAATTGATCGACATTAGGTAGAAGGAAATAATCCTTGGGAGTGACCTCGTTGAGGTGGGTGAAGTCCACACACGTATGCCACTTTCCAAAAGCCTTCTTTACTAGGATGACATTGGTCACCCACACAGGGTATTGAGCGTCCCTTATTACTCCTGCATTTAACAAAGAAGTTACATGTTCCCTGACACCATCTTATCGTTCCTTGTTAAAGCACTTTCGTTGCTGGACTGGGGGGGAATCTTAGGTCGAGGTTGAGGGAGTGTGTTGCTATATGCTCCGGTACTCCTGAGAGCGGGGCATTGGCCCAGGCAAACACATCTAAGTGGATGGAGAGGAATTCCTGATACTCCTCCCACCTTTGCTCGGACATAATGGCTCCTACCATTAATTCATGGTCAGGGAAGGTCTGACCTTGATGGTGACCAACTCCTCAGACCACTGGGCAGTCACTTTGGATCTCTCCAAAACTTCATTGGCTAGTTCCATGGGTTTGTTTGTTTGAGCGACATTTAATGCATCTTGTTTTCATCCTGATTCTATTGATCAAGAGGATATTGTTGAACCTAGAAGGAATAAGTGACTAAGAATTTTCAAGGATTTGGAAAGTGATTTTATTACTTATCAAATCGAGGGTGATCCTCTCTCATACCAAAATGATATGGCTTCTGTTGAAGCAATGCATTAGAAGGAAGCCATTAAGAGTGAAATGGATTTCATTCTCTCCAATGGTACTTGGGAATTGTTGATCTTCCTCCGGATTAGTTGATCTTCCTTCGGATTCAACTACTATTGGATGTAAGTGGGTCTTTAAGAAGAAATTGAAACCAAATGGAACTAAAGAAAAGCACAAAACCAGATTGTTTGCCAAAGAGTTCAAACAAAAGGCGGGAATAAATTTGTTTGATACCTATTATCTTGTTACTAGAATGACCACAATCAAAGTGCTTTTAGCTTTGGCTTCTGTGTATGATCTCATCATCTATCAAATGGATGTTCAGACTGCCTTTTCGAATGGTGATCTTGAAGAAGAGATATACATGGATCAGCCTGAAGGATTTATGGCATTTGATAATGAAAAGAAAGTTTGTAGACTTGTTAAGTCTTTATATGGACTGAAACAAGGTCCCAAATAATGGCATGAGAAATTTTATAAGACCATCTTATCATTTGGCTTTGTTGTTAATGAATTTGATAAGTATATATATTCGAAGGTTAAAGGTCATTCCTACATTGTTCTATGCCTGTACGTAGATGACATTATGCTACTTCGTAATTCTATTGGGATCGTGAATGACACAAAGTCCTTCTTGAATAGCATGTTTAAGATCAAATATATGGGAGTTGCTAATGTAATTTTGGGCCTTAAACTAATTCGGTCAGTTTAAGGGAAAACAATTTCTCAATCTCACTATATTGAGAAAGTCTTGAAAATTTTTGGCTATCAAAGTTGTAAATCTGTGTGCACTCCATATGATCCATCTAAAACATTCTTTAAGAATAAGAGTGGTGTTCTAGTGTCTCAACTTAGATATTCTCAAATCATAGGAAACTTGATGTATCTTGCATATTACACTAGACCTGATATTTCATATTCAATAACAAGACTTAGTCCTGACTGTACTCACTGGAAAGGCTTGGATAGGATACTAAAGTATTTTAAAGAAACAATTTCTTTGGACTTACATTATGGAAGGTTTCCTATTGTACTAGAAGGATATAGTGATGCAAGCTGGATAGCCCAAAACTCTAGGAGTAATGGTATTACAGGGTATTTTTCACCTTGGATGGCGATGCAGTCGCCTATAAGTCTACAAAAAACTGACCATTATGTCTTGGTCTACTTTTGAAGTTGAGCTATGTGTTTTGGATACAACTAGAATTGAATAGATAAGAGGTCTTCTTTTTGAACTTCCTTTGATGAGTAAGTCAATTCTTGTGATCTTTGTACATTGTGATAACATGACCACAGTTACAAAGATTAGAAATTCAAAGTACAACTAAAAACAAAGGAGACATATCCAAGTCAGATTAAAATCTGTAAGGGAATTTGTGTCTCATGGAGTGATAGCTATTGAGTTTATTGGTACCAAAGACAATACTGCAGATCCATTCACAAGGGAACTTGACAAAAAGCAAGTCCATAAATCCAGAATGGGGATGGGACTGAGACCCATTGAAAATTCTACTATGGTGGCAACCCAACCTCTTTGAGTGGAGATCCCACAAAGTAGGTTCAATGTAGTAATGGCAAACCGTAGGGAGAATAAAATGGCACTTAAAAGAGAATTTGATACTTATGTATCAGGAGTCTATCCCATATGATTTATTCTAAGTGCTTGAACTACAAGTCAAGGAATAATTTTTAAACTCTAAATGGGTTTAAACCTATTTAGGCAGGATGTTAGCAATGCATCTTTGGAGAAGTCCACCTATGTGAGTATGACTGTTAGGCCACAGTAAGAAGAATATGGGTCATTCTTAGAAATACTCGTGAATCAGGAAAAGGATGCATGGCCATTAAAAGCATCAACCCTGAAGATTATAACCAAAAATCTATCATGTTGTTTCCGATCAACACCTTCACATTTAAGAATTAAGGTTCAACACTTAGTTTCCCTCGGTTATGTGGGGGTATAATTTAATTAACTCAGGTTAAGGTTTAGACCTGAAAAGTATCTTTACTGAAAGCATGATATGTTAACCTTTTTGTATTATCTCCTACATTCAAACATAGAATTTGTGAGGGAATGTTAGAAAAAGTGAATAGAGAGTTTAAGAGAATTCTATGTTTTCATGTGTATGGTTGTTCTCAAATTAGTATAAGAACTTTAGTCCTATATTGGAAAACTAAAAGAGAGTATATACGTTTGTCATGTATTAGACTTCCTAGTAACTTGTTCTAAGGAACTAGATGAAGTTATGCTACAATACACATACGCACACGCGCGCACAAGCATGGGCACAAGTCGGGCCGGATCGGAGTCAGAGCTCAAGCCACGTGCAAGTTAGGCCAATCTTTTTGGTTCTTGGTAGTCTAAAGTCCTATTTAACCAAGTCTCTTTTTGGATATGTTAAGGATGGGAACGTGCTCATTCTTCTCGGATGTGCCCTTTCATGTAACAGTGCATAGGGAGGAAGGAGAACGTTCGGATATATCTATCTCTCTAGTCATACTCTTTATGCATTTTTCTCCCTATCTCTCCTCTGCTCTCTGATCTTCTTTCTCTCTGTGAACGAGGAACAAAGAAGGAGATTTTCTAAAGTCATCTTTGAAATGCAATCTACGAGGTGCAACCAAATCGCTATAACCATTCTATCCTGGAGAAAGATCGTGGAATTTCATCCACTAATATGACAAAGACGATTTCTTCTCTAAGAAGAATTTTCTTGGGAAACGACTCTACTAAATTTTCTAACTCTATTTTATTTATTTTTTGTTGCATAACCATGCATGTTTTCTTCTTGTGGTCTTGCTTTGGATCTTGCCTTTGTGTAAACTATTTTATAAGAAATCTATGCTTCATCTCTTCGATATTTATTTAGACATTTATAAATAATTTCCTTTTGCTTGTCAGGCTGGTCTACAGCTTTAGCTTTACTCGCTGAGAGATACAAAGATGGAGATTTTTCCTGTTTTCATCTTTCATCTGAAGCAAAATATTTGCTGCAACACTAACGCACTACTGTCCGATCATTTTAATCGGACAGCAATATCTTAGACACACTCTGTTTAATGAAAAAATTTAGCCAGCTGAAGCCTCCAATTTGACATCCTTGTCATCCGATCTTTGATCGGATTGACTAAAAGAAGTTGTAAAAATTGGGATCGCAATCTCTTAGATCTGACGCTGTCACATGGGTATTGCAGTACTCTTATCCGAAATCCACATGCCACCGCCAAGTACACCACATGCCGCAACTAACCGTCGCTCACCCTTGATTGAGCAGTAAAGCTATAACTCAATATAGACTTGAATCTATAAATAACCGTAACTAAAAGGAGGGAAATTAAGTCACATGTTCCTCAAAGACGTTAAGGTGTCTTTTGATGCATTGTAAAATGCCATAAAATCTCAATTTTGAAATCACCGATTTCAAAACCAGCAAACCTGACCAGTTTAGTTTACGGTGATTTTGAACCCCAAACTGAAATCAGCTAACAGTATATTTTACGAGTCAAACCAGTTTTGAAGTAGGACAATTTACGATATACGAAAAGTATCATAAAACGACTTACTGCACTCAAAACACAAGGAAAACACAATTTATGATTGCTTACGATGTTTTACGACATTTTACAACACACCAAATGACACCTAAATCACCGTCTATCACCGGGGATCCTTCCATTCCTCGGAGAAGGTGAGCTGTTCTCTCGTGGCGGCAGTGGCATAATGACCAGTTCATCTTTCATATCGGAGGTGGATGAGAGACGGCAGTGTCCTTAATCTTGTTTCCGTTGCTTCCATTTAACTGTTCACTTCATGGGTGAATTGGCCATCATTCCCTTGCTTTTCTTGCATCTGATTCTCTGTGTTGGTTAGGAATGTGCATCAATAGGCCATCTTCCTAAGGAATTGGCGTTTCTGGTGGGTCACTTTCTCCGCAGGTTCTGCAACTCAGACCAGAGGCTTGGACACTAGGACTCCCCAAGTAACTCCGGACATGGAGAGGAATTTGGGCTTTGCTGCTGCGGTGTAATGTTTCTGCTGCTGGACTTGTATGGCTTGTTCCATGAGAGTGATGACGGCCATGGCATCTAATAATGCGGTCAAGATATCCAAGTAATAAATCTTCACCAAAATAAAATCAGGTAGGGATACCAGGATTAGATTCCTGAGTAACCTTCTTTTCCGTTTTTGCAAATAAATAGTTACTTAGAAATGAATATTCTCAGATACATCAGAAGACTGAACTGGTTGACAGGAACAGTGGAAAGGGGGATGATCCCAAGCCGCATTTGATTTTATTTGGAATCTTTGGGTAGCTCTCTTGGCCAAATCATGAGCGGCTTGGTTATATGACCAGTGAACATAAAAGGGAGATAAGAGGATGATTACTAAGCAAAGCTTGACACTCCAGAATGATGGTTGATGTAGTCCTTCATAGCTCGGATAACATTCATGGCATCTCCTTTGATGATGACTGGTCCTTGAATAGAGGACACTGTCTGCAAGGAAGTAAGCAAACTTCGCTTCACTGACATCAGAGAATCACCAAGATCAACAACTGACTTACGGAAGAGTACGGCTCTGACAATTAAAGGAGCACCTGGCCTTCCAAATCTGCCACATGATCAAGAAATACAGGCAAGCGGTGAAGAAAGATACAGATAAAGAGAAGGTTGAGATGCCCATTTGGATATTCTGTCCTCAAGCAATGTTGAGTCTTCTGCAGAGTGAAATGTGTGGGGGGAGGCCAGCCACACTGCTTTGGCCACATGACAGTGAAATAATAGATGTTCGCAAGTCCCTGGTTCAAATCCTGCACAGATCATCAACATGCATGTTAAATCTGGTCAACTGGATCTGCATTGGGATTGCATTGTGAAGCATTTCCACACAAACATAGGGACTTTGGGTGAGACCAGGCTGTTCAGATTTGGGTTCCAGAGAAGTTTCTAAATGGGAGATGGGCCTGTAGAAGAGGAGGGATGCTCTACTTCTCTTAGGGAGCGATAGGCAGATTTAAGGGTGAATGAACCATTTGGAATGAAGGACCAGACCAAACAATCATGACAAGTATGACAGTGTAAGGGAATATAAGTACTTCTGATTTGGCTCTGAGTCTTTCATCAAATAGAATATTCAGCAAGTTGTTGTCCCAATCCCCATTCTTGAAGACTCTAGTAGGGAGATTGCCAGAGAGATTGACAAAGCTTCAAAGGGAAATGGCGATCAGTTTGTCCTCCCATATATTAATTTGATAGCCTGACTGGGCAGACCATCAGACATGCTTCTTCAGCTAGTTTCTAATAGTCAAAAGGCCAGTCCATCTAGAGGATACATTGCCATTTTCTTTTTGAATTTTTTTTTTCCCACCATGCTCGACACGTCTATACAACCAGATCTCTGATCAGACGACCCAAAGAATCTAAAAATAAAAAACCAAGACCCATTTTATTGGGCTCAGGCCATTAGGGACATTTTTTAACTGTTCGTTGGGGCTCGATTTTTTATTTTCTAGAATTTTTTGGGTCGTCTGATCGAAGACCAGATTATATGGATATGTAGGGTATGGTGGGGTCCATTTAAAAAACCTTCAATCTCTTTTTGTTTTCTGTTTTTTTTTTTTTTTTTTTTTTTTTTTGGGGGGGGGGGGGGGCACCCCACAGCATGCGGGCAGCAAAAATCTCCCAGAAGGATCTGAAACCCACATAATTGGCTCTGATGATACAAGCCCACAGGGATAGGAAACGCTGGATCAGTCTCCAAGCTAGTTTCATCAAAGCGGCTCTGTTATAATCATGAAAACCTCCGATACCCAAACCACCTGAATTTTTATCATTCAAAACCTTTTTGCCAGCTGATGAAATTCAGTTTTCTTCCCTAGAGAGTTCCACCATCAGTCCTACTGTAATTTATTGAGCCTTTTCAACATGGCTTGCAGAAGCAAATAGGTGGGCATCAGATGCATGCGAATAGCACGCATTGATCAGCATGGTTCTCCCGGCTGTGGACAGTGTGTTCGCTTCCCAGCTGTTCAGCCTCTCTTGAATGAAGTGGAACTGTCGAACTCTGGCCCTCACAGAGCAGATAGGAACACCTACATACACGGAATCCTTTCTGATCAGTTTAATGGCACTCATCTGCATCATTTGGCTCTGTATATGGATAAGGATGTTAGGACTAAAGATGAGTCTAGATTTAGCTTTATTCATCCCCTGCCTGGACCAATTCTAGCATGTTTGGAGACACTGTAGGACATCATCCATTTCTTTAGCTTCAGCCTTCTTAAAGGTGAAGAGGTCATCCACATACATGATGTGAGAAATAGATTGGGCTTGAGCATTGTTAACCTTAAATACTTTAATGATACCTTGGTCTTGCTTGCTTTTGAGAAGAGAGGAGAGGGTTTCGGCACATAGAATGTAAATATAGGAAAAGATGGGGCAACCTTGCCTAATCCCTCTCCCAGTCTTGATTAAACCAGTGGTTTAACCATTAATGTTTGATGGAGAAAGTGAAGAAGTGATGCACATGATCATATGAAAGGTATTACCCATAATGACATGCCTAGAGAGGATAGATGCAATGAATTGCCAACTCAATTTGTCATATGCATGGGAAATATCTAATTTCATTTTACCTAACTTGCTCTTTTTGTGTCTAAAGGAATGCATAAGTTCTTTGACGGTGACAATCATAGTAGTCAAATCCCCTCCCGTCTCGGCCTGTCCCAGCCGGAATGTCTCATCCCAGTGAGAAAATGGGCCGGGAAAGTTTCTTCTTTGTCCTAAGAACTGTCCCGCCTCGTCCTAGCCTGTCCCGGCCTATTATGGCCCATCCTGGCCTGTCCCGATCTATACAAACCAGAATTTGTATTTTAACCTGATATTTTCCTAACCACTTAAGCTCTTGTAAACTTATTTTGGAGGATTTGATGAATATACTCTTTTATAAACCCATAAATCCATCCTAAATACTTTTATTGCATTAAGTTTATCAATTTTCATGTTTATATGTTTATTTTTTATATTATTTATTATATTCATAAAATTTCAGGATGGGACACCGGAATTGTCACAGAACACAGGGACGTCCCATCCCAGTAGGAAACGGGACAGGGACCGAGACAAGATTGACAACTATGGTGACAATGCAATCTACTTATTTTGGACAAAAGCACCCTGAAAGGGGGAGATAAGTCTATGTAAGGTGGTGTTTCAGTCTGGATGCTAGAATTTTGGTGATTACCTTACATAGAGTTTTACATAAGCTAATAGGCCTAAGGACAGGAAGGGATATTGGGGGGACTTTTTTGGGTAGGAGGGTGATGTAAGGGTGGTTCATACCTATAGTCAGGGAAGCAGATTTGAATATGTTTACCACAGGCTGAGTGACTTTCCTGCTAACTGTACTCCAGAATTCTGAAAGAAAATAAGTGGAAGGCCATCCGGACCTGGTGCCTTCAGAGCTGCCATGCTGAAAATTGCCTACTTGATTTTGTCCTCAGAAAAATATAGGTAATATAGGTATTAAGTGTCTAACTGGACTTTTCAATAAGATTTTAAAAGAAAAGAGAATACCGGATAATTGGAGAAAAAATATTGTGGTTTCTTTCTTTAAAAATAAAGGAGATATTAAAAATTATAATAATTATCATGGAATTGAACTTACGAACCACACTATGAAACTTTGGGAGAGAGTAGTAGAGAAGCGTCTCAGGCGTGTTACTAGTGTTTCAAAAAATCAATTTGAGTTTATGTCCAGTAGATCTACTACAGAAGCTATTTTCTTGTTAAGACAATCGATGGAGAAATATAAAGAGATGATGAAAGATTTATACATGATTTTTATTGATTTAGAAAAAACTTATGATCGTGTACCTAGAAAGCTAATTTGGTGGAGTTAAGAGAAGAGGGGAATATCAAAAGGTTATATCCATGCGATTAGAGATATGTATGAGAGGACTTATACTAACGCAAGGTCTATTGCCAGAGAGACATCTGAATTCCCTATTACTATAGGACTACATCGAAGGTCAGTTTTAAGTCTTTATCTCTTTACTTTAGTTATAGATGAAGTTACTAAGCACTTACATGATGACATCTCTTGGTGTATATTATATGCAGATGATATTATTTTGATTGATGAGGATATTGAATGATAAATTAGAACAATGGAGGTCTGCTTTATGATCAAAATGCTTTAGAATTAGTCAAACTAAGACAAAATATATCAAATGTAACTTCAATAATAGAAATGTTGATGAAGTAGATTTAGTCACTATCAAAGGTCAAGTTATTCATAAAGTAGCAACTTTCGATATTTAGGATATATTATTCAAGATAATGGAGAGATCCAAGAAGATGTCACTCATAGAGTCAAGGCAAGTTGGTTGAAGTGGAAAAACGCATCTGAAGTCCTTTGTGATCGACATGTCCCCTTAAAACTCAAAGGTAAGTTTTGTACGACAGCTGTAAGACCTGCTATGTTATATAATTCCGAGTGTTGGGCTGCGAGAAAGGATCATATGCAAAAATTATGTGTTGCTAAGATGAGAATGTTAAGGTAGATGTATGGTAAGACTAGAAAAGATAAAATTATAAATAAATATATACATAAAGATTTAGGTGTAGTTCCTATTGACATTAAGTTTAGGGAAAATATGTTGTGATGGTTTGGCTACGTACATCGTCACCCAAGTTTAGCATCAGTTAAGAGGTATGATAGAATTAGAGTGGAGGAGGATAGAAGACATCGAGGAAGACCTAAGATGAGATCGTTAGATGTAGTTAGAAAGGACATGACATTGCTACATATTACCTCAAGTTTGGCATTTGATAGATTAAGATGGCGGGATAAGATTCATATAGCTGACCCTAAATAAATGGGATAAGGCTTTGATGATGATGATGATGAAGAAGCGCAGCTAATATAGGGGAAAAGGGGAGTTGGCAAGGGAGAAATGATCTGGGATAGGAGATGAAAAGGATGGATGGGACAATTGGACAAAGAAGTTAACAAATTGATCTTTGATGGTATCATGTCACTAGTCCAATGTCCCATACAATGGTGATGTTGTTAGATCTCTTTCTATTCAGTGCTTGAATGTGGAAAAAATTGGAGCATTTGTCTTCTTCTTTAAGCCAGAAGATCTTAGCTCTGTCTCCAGAAATCATCAAGTTGGTTCATTAATTTGAGATACTCATCTTCCAGTCTATTCTCTACAAAAGATTTTCTTCGATGACTCTAAGTTTGCCAAAGGCTGTGAGCACTCTCTTAATATCATTCATTCTTCTGTTACGGTGTTCAAAAGAACTCATTTTCCATTTCATAATGGCCTTTTGGAACTCATCCATTTTCTGTTAATAATTATCGACAAGTTTGAGTTGTTGTTGCCAACAATAAACCGACTTTTCAAACTTAGGATCCCTTATCCACATAGCCTTCAATTTGAAACACCATTTTCTTTTTCTACCATAACCAGCTAAGTTGACATAAATAGGATTATGATCACTGTAATATTTGGGGAGATGATGAACTGTCCTGTGGGGGAACTTCAGGCTCCATTCTGCATTGGCAAGGGCTCTATCAAGTCCTTCCTTAATATGGAACTTAGTTGTCCTCTTGTTGGACCAGGTGTAGATGAGTCCATCAAATCCCAGATCTAATAAGGCCGCATCTTGGACAAAATTTCTGAAATGCTGAAAATAATAGGCATTGGGTTTGACACCTCCAATTTTATCAGCTCTAATGATAATAGAGTTCATGTCATCTATGACAAAAATGGGACCATTGAGATTCTGAACATGTCGTAGGAGTTGGTGGCAGAACATAATCCTCTTATGACTGGTGGGGCAGAGTGTACATATGATGAACCGTTGGTGCGCTATATTCGAATAATCCACATGGCTGACAATCCAATTGTCATTTGAATCTATCATCTTCAGCTGACAGTCATTCTTCCACCAAAGCCACAAAACCCTGACCTTACCCTGTGCCTCCACTACATGAAAGGAGGTTATAGAAGAAATTGTGAGTTGTGACCTATTGCACTTAGTCTCATAAATGAAGGTAAGATCTTGATTTAGGGAACAGATTAGCCGATCAACAAAGGAGATTGTCTTGGCTCTGCTGAGCCCTCGACAATTCCAGGACAAAATCTTCATTGGACCCTTGGCAGTGATTTACGGTCCACCGCCAAGACCTTTGAGGAGGATTGGAATGTACCAGCATCGGTGTGAAAGGGGTTCGGTTTGGAATTCATTGATTTGGGCTGTCTGTTCCTGGCCAGTTGTTTAGCATTACTAGGATGTTTGGAGTTTTTTGTGGGTGGAGCAAGTAATGTTGAGAAGAACACTGATTGGATTAGGGGAGCAAGGTTCTGGTTTGGGTTTCTTTAGTTCAGTAGAGTCTTCCCATTGTAATTTTCTTTTGGCAGAAATGGGGTGTTGGTGAAGATCAAGTTAAGGTGAGGAAGGATTGAAAGTTGGGCTTAGCAAAAGTGGGTCTATCTGCACTAGAATGGCAACCAGGTCATCTTGTTTGGGGTAGTGTTTGGTATTGGGTTGGAGTACATTGACTGCTATTAGTGGTATGGGGGAAGAATGGCGAAGCAAATCTAGTTAATGAAAAGAGGTATGGGATGAGGAATAAGGTGACAGATTGAGGGATGGAAACTTTATACTTCGAAAGGGAAATGCCTGGTTTGGCTCTTTCAACTAAAACAAGACATTATTGAAGATCCAAGGAGTTCTACGACATACTTCTCCATTTGCAGCCTCAGCAAATCTGACCAGAAACTTGTTCATTGGCTTGAGTTCCACATTGTTTCCATTCATTCTTTTAGGCCCGCCGGACAGACACTAGCATCGGTGTGAACCTTCACTACCAAGGCGTGCTCCCATCTGGTTTGAGCTACAGAGTCTGTTAGCTTCAGGTATAGTGATCTCTTGCTCAGACTCCTTTGCCATCATAGCCCTGAAGCTTTGGAGAACATCCCCCTCCTGCTGGTTAAGTGGAGTGTCCTCTTCTTCCTCACATTCTATAGGCCGGTGACAAACAGGACCAGGAGAAAATCGATGAAGTTTGAAAAGGCTATCGGTGTGGAAACAAAAAGGGGATGGAAAACAAGGCAAAGTGAAACTGAAGGGGTAGAGCCTCAAGAAGGAAGAGGAGGTAGTTAGAAAAGAGAAAGATGGTGAGAGCTAAGGAAGTGAGGAGGAATGGGGAGAGGGAAGCAGGACAGGGAAGAAAGCAAAGCAAACAATTCTCGGAGATCGTCATGGGCAGTCCCTACGGGTTCCAGCAACTCCTCATGGAGCTTCCTAAAAACCCAAGACCCTTTCGGTGATTCCTGTGTAACCTTTTGAAAACATGAACGTCTATCCAATTTGATGGTCACGTCACTTCATATATCTCATATTTGGACATCCAGTATTAAAGTTCCTTATCTTGTGGGTTGTTTGATTGATGTAGTGGAAAAAATAATCTCATCAGTAATATTTTTTTTTGATATTGCTACTAACAATAAGTTTTGACTATACTTCACATCTTTGATATTCATATATTAACAGAGTACAATATATTAGTAAAGTATTATATTATAACAAATTTAATACTAGTCTAAACCTACACCAAACTTAGTCTTGAGAATCTCAAAACTCTCTTTCTTGTCCTTTCCGCATCTCTAACTATCTCTTTTCTCATCTTTATTCTCGTATCAACTTCAATATTTTTTTCAATTCAATATTATCTAAAAATATTAATAGTATAACCAAAAACTCCACCTAGGTATGAGCCTCTTGTGCTTAGCCGGTCCCAAACCCAGATAAAAGAGGAAGGTTGCAGTAGGTGACAGCCAGCGTAAAAATCTTCTCACATCTCATAATATGGATTCAATCAAAATTAACGTTAGGGCGTCCTCTACTTACGACGGGCTGCACAGGAACCCGGGTGTAGTGAAAAATAAGCAAGGGTTGAGGGCGTTCCCCGTAAGCGACGCGCCACGTCGCCGCCTGGATGTGTTGTTAAATGAGGAAGGGTTCTCACGTCATGGACGGGTGTGGATAAAAAAATTAGTCTATGAAACTTAACAGAGAATAGGATACATGACAAACTTAGATAATAATAGATGTTACTACAGAAAGAATTCTAAGAAAATGCAGGTTGAGAAAAAGATCAGAGTAGGTTCTTGGAATATAAGATCTCTTACAAGAAAGTTGATGGAACTTGTTGACATCATGGAGAGAAGAAAAATCAATATTTCTTGCATTTAAGAGACTAAATGGGTGGGAGAGAAAAGTAAAGAAGTGAAAAATACAAGCTACAAATTGTGGTATACAAGAAATGAGAGAAAGAAGAATGGGATAGGTATTATCATTCATGAGACTTTGAAGGATGTAGTGGTAGCGGTGAGGAGAGTAGGAGATAGGATTATCCCAGTACAATTAATTCTAGAGGGAGATGCAATTAATGTAATTAGTGCTTACACTCCATAAGTTATATTAGATAGTGAGAGTAAACGGAGGTTTTGGGAAGATAGATGACCTTATGCAGAGTATACCAAATGAAGAGTATCTTTATTGATAGGGACCTCAATGGACATGTAGAAAGTGAACATTAGGGTTATGAGAAGGTTCATGGAAGTTTTGACTTTAGGACTAGAAATGATGAGAGAAAAAGTATCCTCGATTTTGCTATGGCCTACAACTTTATACTAAATACTCATTTTATAAAAAAAGAATCTCATTTAGTAACCTTTGAAAATAGACAAAATAGAAGCTAAATTGACTTCCTTCTCACAAGGAAGATAAATCGCGTTTTATGTAAGGATTGTAAAGTTATCGCCAGAGAAGCCTTAACAAGTCAACATATGTTAGTAGTCTTAGATATTAAGATCAAGAGGTGGGCAGGTACGTCTAGAAGAAAAGTTGTTGTTAGAACAAGGTAGTGGGAATTAAAAGGGATGAAACAAGTGATGTTTAAGAATGAACTTCTTAATATGGGTGATTGGAAGTCGGATTTGGAGGCGAATACTATGTGAATAGATATGGCCTTAAAGATTAGAGAAGTTGCTGAAAAAGTGCTCGGAGAGTCTAAAGGACATGGCCCACCTGCGAAGGAGAGGTGGTGGTGGAATGAGGAAGTACAAAAGGCAGTGAAGAGTAAAAAAGAATAGTATAAAAGATTGTCAAAATGTGATAATAATGAGGCTTATGAGTAATACAAGTTAGTAAAAAATGAAGTAAAAAAGATTGTTAGTCGGACAAGAGTTAACGCCTTTGAAAAGATGTATGAGAAACTTGAAACCAAGGAAGAGAAAAAAGATATTTATAAATTGGCAAGGATAAGAGAGAAAAGATGTCGGGATCTTAACCAAATTAGGTGCATCAAGGATAGTGAAGAAAATGTTTTTGTGAAAGATGAAGACATCAGAAAAAGGTGGAGAAGCTACTTTGACAATCTTTTTAATAATAATCATAATGGAAACATATTAGACATCGAATGTACAACAAAACGTAATATGAACTATACTATTGAAAGGAGTAAAGCTTGTAGTCCTGATGGAATTCCTATTGAAATGTGAAAATATTTAGAAGATGTAGGAGTAGAATGGTTGATCCGACTATTTAACAAGATCCTACTCTCTAAGAAAATGTCAGATGAATGGAGGAAGAGTACTCTTGTATCTATTTTTAAAAATAAAAAAGATATCCAGAACTGCTCAAATTATAGAAGAATTAAACTCATAAGTCATACTATGAAGCTGTAGGAGAGAGTTGTAGAACATGGTTTACGTTGTAACACAACTATCTCGATCAACCAATTCGACTTTATGTCGGGTCAATCAACTATGGAAGCTATCTTTCTCATTAAGAACTTGATAGAGAAATATAAAAATATGAAGAAAGATCTACATATAATGTTCATCGTTTTGGAGAGGCCTATGATAGAGTTCCAAAAGATATCTTGTGGTGGGTGTTGAGGTGCAAGAGGGTATCTATTAGGTACATACAAGTATTAAAAGACATGTATGAAGGAACGACTACTAGTGTCCGCACGGTTGGAGGAGAAACAAGATATTTTCCTATTTTCGTTGGAGTGCATCAAAGATCATTAGTAAGTCTTATCTTTTCGCATTAATTATGAATGATTTAACAAAGGATATACAATAGGACATTCCGTAGTGTATGATATTTGCAGATAAAATTGTGTTGATAGATGAGACACAAGAGAGAGTTAATAGAAAATTAGAACTTTAGAGGAGCACCTTAGAGTCTAAGGTTACAGATTAAGTAGAACTAAGACAAAATACATACATTGTAAGTTTAGTGAAGGTCGGATGAACAAAAAAGAGGGAGTTAACTTGGATGGGATGATAGTACCCCAAAACATCCACTTCAAATATATTGGTTCAATCCTCCAAGAAGACGGAGGGTGCAATGAGAATGTTAACCACAAGATTAAAGCAGGATGGATAAAATGGAGACTTGTCACGGGAGTCTTATGTGATTGCAAGATCCCAACGAAGCTGAAAGAAAAATTCTACCGTACGACGATAAGACCGGCAATATTATATGATAGCAAGTGTTAGACGATGAAAGGACAACATATCTCCAAGATGAGTGTTGTCAAAATGAGAATGTTAAGATGGGTGTGCGGACATACTAGGCTAGATAAAATTCGTAATGAGTATATTAGAGAAAAGGTGGGAGTGGTACCAATTGAGAACAAATTGAGAGAAGGTAAATTGAGATGGTTTGGACATGTTAAACGTAGACCTAAGGAGGCTCCAGTTAGAAAAGTGAAACATATTAGGATAGATGAGGGGAAGAAAGGAAGGGGTATACCTAGATTAACTTAGAAGAAGGTAGTAGAATATGATTTGGAGACTTTAAACTTTTCAGAAGAGATAGCTCAAAATCGTTTACAGTGGAAACAGAGAATCCATATAGCCGACTCCAAATTATTTGGGATTAAGGCTTAGTTGAGTTAAGTTGAGTTGAATATTAATAGCATAACCAAACTAGTACTCCAGGGCGTTGGATGTCAAACTACAGCATTTTTAGTGGAATCACGAAAAGATCTTCTGAAGGTTTCTAGTACTACCCAAAAAAAAAAAAAGTAACTCCTTGGGCATCAGGATTGTACCTTCGGCGCCCGGCACCGAGGACTGAGCTTGCCCACGGTGGAAGTGGAGCATGAAACCGGAGAGGCAGACCAGTGACGGGGTGCTCCAACTGCAAGCTCTCAGCGTGGAGGGCATGGCACTCGCAGGCCTCCCCCAACCACTCGCAGACGCCCCCATACTTGACGTCACCTTTGATGGGCACCCCCAGGTACTGGCAGTGCAGCCGGATCTGGTGCGTCCTCCCGCTCTCCGGCCGCGCCCTCACCAGGATTTCGTCCGCCTTCCCCCCACCACCCGCTCCCATCCCCTCCTCTTCCTCCTCCTCCGCCGCCTTCCCTTCCACGACCAAGGTCTCCCCCTCTACGCCCCGATCCACCGGCTCCACACACACCCCTTGGCCGTTCACCGCCAGCAATTCGAAGGATGTGGCCATGTGCCTCACGGCTGACCCCCCCGGCAGCGCCCGCCCCACGTCGGACGCGGCGTACACGCGCCAGGCGCCGAATCTTGATCTCCCGTGTCCGGAGACGACGCGGATCCGGCCCCATTCCGGGGCCCTCCCGGTGCAGAGGGTGACGTACGTCTTCGCCACCCTGTGCTCGGTGAACGCCTTCACCAGCTTGGCCGCCGCCTTGTGCGACTTTGTTATCACCATCAGCCCGCTGGTGTCCCGGTCAAGCCTGTTCGCCAGGTGGAGTTCCACCGCCACGCCTCCTCCGCCAGCGGATTTGTCTCCCCCTGCGGGAGGAGGAGGAGGAGGAGAAGATGAGGGAAGGGCGAGGGAGGAGTAGGCGGAGAGGAGGGCCTCGCAGTAGACCCCGGGTGGCTTGTTCACCACCACCAGCCAAGGGTCCTCAAACACTATGTGGCCGTCGGCGAGAGAGAAGAGTGCCGACCTCGAGGCTGCCGACATGGCCCTGCCCAGCTCCACCTCCTTGGAGAGCGGCGGGTACGGCGGGGACACCGGCGCCGGGAAGGCCCGCAGGTCGAGGGTCTGGTCGCCGCCGCATTCAGGGCGCATGGGCTTCGTGGCGGCAGACATGGCGCGGGATCCGGCGGCGGGGGAGGGGGGATCGCGGGTGATAGGTGTGAGGATTCGCCCGGGTGAGCAAGGAAGATGATGTGGAGCGACGCAGACGGTGGGGAAGGGTATCTTGGTCATTTGGGGGAAATTTGGATTCCGGCCACGGGATGGCTGGCGGCGCGAGAAAGCACTTATAATGCCCCGAGATGGTGACGTGCCAGTTTGATCGTTTCCCCTCACATTAAACGGTTCGGCCTATTTGGATGAAGCCAATTAATCGAAGGGTTTTTTTATCTTCCATAAAACTTTTCATATTATCAGAAAAAAAATTTAATCTAACTATTTAAAAATAAATTCTCATAATTACAATTTATTTATAAAAAAAGTCTTTTGCATTATGGGGTCTTGCACCAATTCACGAGAGATTATGAAGACTTGTAAATAAATAGTTAGATTAGTGGACTTATTTGTAAATATATTATATTTTTATGGGTTAAAGCATATTTACATCTTAATAGAATGGATAGTTGCAAGGAAAATCCTTTGTTATTTTTTATGACTGCAAGTTTCAGTGGGTCATTCTGAATGAGTGCATTAACCCCATAGTTGAATGAAGTTGAAATCAACTACAGTCACGTTAACATTAACAGAGTTTCTAACATAATCTGATCGAATAATTATGCAAATTGAATATAACTTTAGTCCATATAAAAGATAAATCAGCGTACTGAAATAGACTTCGTAGTCTTATATTTTTGAACAAAAGTTAGATTATAATGTTGTTATACCCTTTATTTTTCAGCCCATTAGAAATTTTAATTGACTTAGTTACATCCCTTCAACTCAATTGTGAGAGTTCATTAACCTTAGTAGTTCACTGTCCATGGGCACACAGGGCATTGTCTTGGTATTTTACTAATATCCCTCTGTAGAAAATCTGGATTAAGTAAGGCTAGATCAGTTAGAAACAGTACTAAAAAAAATCTACAATTTATAGAAAATCACTTTTCTAACACACTTAGATGTAAATGCACATGTAGATGAGACTTTTCCTATGGGAAAGAGTCTCAAGTTCCCAAGATTCGAATTTTTCATGGATAGAAAATTCCTTTCCATGGAAACTCCAACCAAAAGAAGTAACTGGAGTAGTATTGGGCTCGGGAAGATATGGAAATACTATAAATAAGAGAGCCAATTGGTACAGCAAACCCTAGTTGCTAGTTGTGCTTGGGAAAGATGAATTTTGGTGTGTTTAAACAGAGAAAGAGAAGGAGAAGGCCGCTACACATAGCCAACACTTCTCTAACCATTTAGTCTTCTCGGTGATCAAAGGGTTATAGAGGAAGACTTGAAAGCAGAGGAATTCGTTGCGAATTGTAAGGAATCCTACATGTTACATGAGCGGAATTCTTCAAATCGATAAATATATGATTAACCTAATGTTGCATAGTTTGTAATTATATTTTCTTTTGATATTTTAAGATCTTACAAGACTATTAGAATCAATTCTATAAGCTTAATTTCAAATTTGGACTATGAATCATGTAAACTAGATCAATTTTGTGTGCCATCCACAGAATAGTCGAGCTTTTTGGTCATACTTTCTCCCTCTACGTGTTTAAGACTTCTGGGTTCATTTGTTCAGTTTATCTTTCTCGTTTGATCCTATTACGATTACCCATATTCATTTGATCACCCCATGTGCCTTGATTCTAAGTTTGACTATATTATATGCCACGTGAGCTTATATGATATGTGAGTCTATTCATATACTAAAGCTCATCTATAAGATATGTAGTCACATGTCTAGATCATGCTAAGCTTTGGTTTGATTTCATGCTCAAAAGATCATCTTTGAGCGTTTGTGCTAAATCTGAAAATTTTGTAATAAGACACTTCCATATGCATTTTATGCTCTTATGGCATGCTTTGTGTTACCCAAATTTTACCAAAACTCATAAGATCATGTGAATTATGTTGTGTATCATTTTGAGTTTACGAACCATATTATATGTTTAATCATGTGCAAGGTTATGATACATGTTGAGTTTTATACTCACTAAGTTGTTAACTTAGGCAACGTTTGGTAACTCCATAGAAGACCTTCTAAATGACTTCTCCTCCTCAAAAATTTATTTATGTAAAAAGTGGATGTATTTGATAAGTTTGTTATTTTTACTTCTCCACGAAGAAAGAGAAAACCGACTCTGTGCAGAAGTAGAAAATTTCTACTTTTGTGCGGAGTAATTTTTTGCCTCCTCCGTAAGGGAGGGAGAAAAAATAGGAAAGAGATAATTATTCTCTCTCTCTCTCTCTCTCTCCAACGAATCTCTGTCTCTCTCACCAACTAATCTTCTCTATGGCAGCACCAATGAACAAGAATATTTTCATTCTTTTCTTATCTGAAACAAGAATGTTTCATTCCTTTTTATGATTATAAATCTTTATTTATATAATATTGTTATATATGATTATTTATAAACTATATTAATTATTTAGTTTGATGGTTATGTTAATATATCATATTCTTTATAAATATATTTTATTTATGTAATAAATAAATATATCATTATATTTTATTTTATGATTTGACTTACAATATGTTTATCATATATTAAATTTTTAGAGGCAAAAATTTAAATATTTAAGATGAGGTTACTTTAATGAAAACTTATTCAGAAGTCCTTCCAACGATTAGGTTCATTTTGTGTTTCCAAACTTCTTTCACTTCTATAATAAGAAGTACATTTATTTGAAGTCACTTCTACTTGAAGTCACTTCAATGTGAAGTATTTTAAAAAAGTTCCCAAACATGGCCTTAATTTTCTAGGGAGGTAGTTTTTTATTCATATGATGAGGACCAGGGGATCTCTTTCAAGTATTTGTTCATATTTTGAGTTTTTCTTTAGTAGATTTGATGTGTTAGGACTTAATTTGGATAGCTATGTAATTGAGTGAACTTGGAAAGTTTAAGAGTTAGTTGATACTTATTTGTTGTTATTTATTAACATCAGAGATTTGTTATTATTATGTTATTTGAAGTATTGAGCAATTAGTTAGCATAACATTATTTGGCATAATGTTATTTGATTGTGGAGATACTTATGCACTTATATTGGATATGTGTGTGTTATATTTCATTGAATTGTTTTCGAATTCCACTGAAAATCAAATAAGACTAGATCCACGATTCAGAGGTGTTACAAAATGTAGTTGTTGTGACATGCTCAAGTAGTTATGTAATTAAGATTTTATTTTTGTTCTTAGTTGTTCTATTAAAATAGATAGATAGTATTTGATAAAAGGAAACTAAAGAAATGTAGGCTACTAATAATACAACTTAATCAACCTAAGTTGCAACTCTAATTCTATGGGGTGTTTGGTTCTTACATTGAATAGCTTTATCCGCATCAATTTTGATACTCAAATATTAGTAAAGTATATTGCCCTAATAAGTTGAATACAAATCTAAATCTACATTAGAAGTGTTATCGTTTAGTCTTTGGAAGTCATAGGACTCCTCTCCTTTGGCTTTGACCATCTTTCTCTACATTCCTTAAATATCAATTTTATATTAATATCTTAGACCTCAAAGTACTACTATCAAAACTAATATTCCAACCAAATAGGCATTAGATATTCATATGCACTACTCTTGGTCATTTATTTGTGAATGATCAACAAAAATAGCTTTCATTTCCTTGTTCCTTCGAAAATGTGGAGGGCATCTAATGTCCACTATGTAAACCCAATAAGCTTAGGGTTCTTTTCTCTGGTAAACATTAACTTTCTATGTGGTAATGTCAAGTTCGAAGTAGAAGCAACTTTAGATAAAAGAAGAAGAAACTCCCGTACAAAATGGTTAGAAGCAAAGTAGCTTATTGGTTTCTCTATTTTTGCTTGTGCTATCAAAAGGCGACCATAAGAGATTCATGGACACTTTAGACTCAATAAAGATGAAAAATAAACAAAATTGATATTTAAGTATGATCTTCATTATTTAGAATAGAATTGTCAAACGAACATGGACAAGATATTTTTGACATTGTCTTATGAAGGTGAAGAGCTACATGTAAATCTTAGAAAAGCGATTTTGGTTTCTCAAGCTATTTGATAACAATAATTTCATCCAAGAGGTGCTCCCTTGAGAAGTTTGTTTTGTATTTGTTCTTAATAAGCTCATGAGTTTCAATTTACTCATGAAAAATTCTAGAATCATCTATGTAATACCTCGGCTCTTTGGTGATTCTTGACTCAACCCTATTTGACCACAATTTTGACTTGCCATTGGATTGACCCTAATTGATAAAAACTTTTTCTATTATAATTAGCAATGATTTATTTGGTTAATATGTGTTTAATTTGTAATTACATGAACTAGTTAAGAATTAGTAAGATTTGGTGCCAATTTTTGTCTTTTAATGGATTTGAATCAAATGGATGAATTTTTGGGTTAGATTGAAGTAAGATTGGTATAGTATGGGGAGTTCGTGTTTTGGATTCATTTGCAAGTTATTAGGCTCATTTGAGTGCGCTTTGGATGGCCACTGAGGAGAAGTGACGGCTTTGGATGATAGGAGGGGCTTAACTGAAATTTTCCACCTATTTAACCAAGGGAAAAGGGGGAGCTCGACCCCAGCTCGCTCTCTCTCTCTCTCTCTCTCTCTCTCTCTCTCTCTCTCTCTCTCTCTCTCTCTCTCTCTCTCTCTCTCTCTCTCTCTCTCTCTCTCTCGTTTCATGGTTGTGGAGGTGGAAGCTTGACTTGCATGTTCTTGGAGGTGATCAAGTGGTGAATTGGAAGAGGAATACCCAATAATGCTTGGTTGAGTGGATTCAAGGCTCTTCGGGTTGGTGGAGATCAAATGTAAGGTAGGATGATGTCCATGGAGTAGATTTTGGATTTCTTATGTGTATGTTAGGTTTTATTGCTTAAGTGAACATGTATGGGTATGTTAGGTTTAATTGCTTAAGTGAACATGTATGGCTTTAGTTTGATGCCCAGTATGATGTTTATATTCTCTAAGTTATTAATTCATCATGAAGAAGTGATTTGGGTAATGATCTCTCATAAATTACATGCTTAGATGTGTTTTGTCGGAGAATGAGATTTTAGGACAATTGATATGTTAAATGTGAACCATAGGGTGTATGGATTGCCTTGCATGTTATGAAATTTGTTCATTTCTATGCTAGTATATACAATTCTAATTATGTGAGATTTGGTTGTGCATTGGTAAGATTAGCTTCCATCTTCCAAAGTGTGGAGTTAATTGTGAAAACAGAGAATGCAATTGGTTTTTGATTTAATCCGATGTGTCAATGCTCCAATTAGTTTAAAATTTATATATGATATAGTTAACCTATAATTTTTAATACCCAGTAGTAGATTTCCATTTGGTTATGGAGATTTCAAATGCCATGGGTGTAAGGGACCAGATTCAATTTGCAACTACAAGGTTTCCCTACGGTCTAGCAAATAGTCAGAAATGGGCTTTGATTTATACCTGAATGGGTAGATTGATTTTGTCAATTTCCACGCATGTTCCAAGTAGGCCAAAAGGTTGACCCCATTCTCAAAGAAATAGTCAACTATTTTGACCCAAAATTGTATAATGGAGGGGAAATGAGATGCTTTGACCCCTAGATCTTGTGCTTCAACTTTGGGCTTATATCTAATGATTATGAAGTGATAGATTACAAACATTTTGATCATGTTTTCACCTTGGTTGATGTGCTTCATGTGATGCTTTACTTTCTTTAAGAAATTTGTAAATCATGGACTAGTTCTTAGAAACTTGGCACGAGTGACTACACAATAGCGGGTTATTGGCTTCATTTGATATAGTCCAAAAGCCTAAACAAGGCATTTAGTATGTCATTAGAAGGCAGTGGTAGGTGAAACCCATTTGTATGCACACCTCAACTTGGGGGCTTGGACCAATGTGACATTGTATTCACAAACCTCAATTGGTTTGTCTTTTTGCCACAACTTCTAGGATTTTTAGAGATCCGAGAAAGGCAAAACTACATGGACCAGGTAAAGGAGTCCTTTGAGACATTATGAACCCAAATGTGAACATGACTTGAATGTGATCGATGCTAGTGTAGTTCCTCATCATTCTCTATATCGTGATGATTCTTTATGTGATATGAATTTGAAGTTCAGTAATTGTGAACTATCCCTATCATGGTGACTTAATGATTATGATAGAGAACCCGATAGATCTTGTGATATCGACTTGTGACTGTGAATCTCTGGCTATTAGTCTCTCATTTAATTATAAGTATGATATTGTGATTATGGTGCTCTATTGTCAGCTCCTTCTGTACTTGAGTTTTATTGGGTTCCATTCAATAGTGGTTTTTTAGGACTTCATAGGTATATGATCTCTATTGACCTCTCTTATTTGAGAACTATCTCTTTTATGATTTTCTAGATTCGAGGAGTAGAAGTCCTGAGGAGGCGCTATTATGGTTGGGTCTTGGTGGTGCTCAGGGTTCTTATTTGCTTGGCTAGGCACACTAATGGATTGTTCTTAAGTTTATTCCCTTCACATGAACATCTCGGGAATATAATACTATCTCCTTAAACTTTGTATCTTTCAATTTGTTTGAACCTTGTATGAATGGTCTATGTGTGAGATTTAAGTTCTAGTTGCAGTGGTTTATATTCTTTTGTTTTTAGTTTACACGTATCACTTCCAACACTTTATGATACTAGTGAATAGGTTCTGACTCGATGTCAGTCCTAATCAAGTCTGTTGACCCAGTGTGGCTTGTGCTTTTGGCCCAAAGTGTTACAGTGTTGTATTAGAGTATAGTTGGACATAATTCTTGTAAATATAAAAGAAAATAAGTAAATCATATGTGGTAGATGATAGAAATGTATATCCTACAAGCCAAACAAATGAGTTTTTTATGGCATCATTTCATGTGATTATCTCATTCTTATTAATAATAAATGATATTTCTTCAATACATCTTATTATTTAATATGCATCTATCGTTTGATGTGATAAAGTCCTACAATATATGCAAAGATGACTGAATTATAATGAGATTATGATAATGAGATCAGTCATCTAGATGCATGTGTTCAAATTGTTCCTAGTCATAGGATCTCTAAGACGAAATATTGAAGATCCGAATAGACCAATGCACATGATACATACTCATATGATGAAAAAAGAGTGATTTATATCATAGTCACTAGTGTGGAGACACTAACGTGCATGTACAGGTGCTCATTAGTAGAATGAGTTCACTAAACTGATCTGACCTAGAATTCTTAAATAGTCATCATACTAGCTATCAATCGGCATATTCTATAGTTACATTAGCATAGTTGGATCCTAGACCTGAGTTACCAAGGATGCCATGTTTGAGTGACAATGAGTATTTGATTACTGACTTAAGGATCTCAAGTTTGTAATCTTGTGTAGTTAGTTACTCAGGTTCAGTGGGATTCTCGCAATTGAGTTGACAATAAGGGATCATTCACTCTCAGTATATAATCAGAGAGAGTATGTCCTAGAATAGTACTCGAAAATTTCTGGCCATAGTCTAATAATTAAATAGAAAATGAGTTTTCTATTTAATTTAATATTGAGTACAAGGTTCTATATAGTCAAGACATATCAAGGTTTGACAGTAAACCCATACCCTGGTCTGACTGGGACATTGCATAGATGAGGATCTCTAGCTTTGTAGTATCTGTGGAGGAAAGGTTTCGATGAGTGGGTTGCATATCTCCGATGTCTTTTGGATCATGAGGTGTAGCTGGGCACCGTTTATGATCGAAAAGCTTAAAGGATTCATCATTTGATGATGGATTAGCGATTATGTGGTAATTAGATTAAAATTTATTATAAGATAGTAAATAATAATTAATCAAGTCAAATCAATTATTTTTTTACTTAATGAGCTGAAAAACAAATAGACAATTGGACCTAGAGGGTCACACACAAAAAAGTTTTTACAGATCTAGAGAGGATTTAAGTTTATATAAAATTCTAAATTTTTGTGAAAAATGCGGAGAGTCTATAAATACTTGTTGTTGGAAAATTCTAACCAAGCTTTAGAGTTTTCCCCAAGGACCAGGCATCATCCTCCCTCCCCCTCTCTCTCTCTCTCTCTATGTCTCTCTCTCTAGCACCACCTTCTCTCTCCCCATGCATTCATGTTGGATCTGAGATCCAGATGGAGCGTGCAGAGCGTGTAGGAGAACCAAACTGCTGTAGAGACTTGTGTAGATATGTCTAGAGGTCAGACTTGAACGACTCATGACTCTGAGATCTACCACTCGTTCATCTTTGAATTGACGTAGGATTTTCATCTCCGCAACGGTAAAGATCCAATCTTCATATTTTATTCGATTTTTTGTTGCCATCTAAATACTCTGAGAATTGATGCACATACATCGAGAAAAAATTATTAACTTTTTAAATTCCAATGTGCTTTCATTCTTCCCGTTATGAATCTTACAGTGGTATCAGACAAGGTTCTTAGCTCTGTTTAGAATGTTTTGATGCATTTATGCTGTTTTTTTGACATCGCATGTGTGTTTTTCAGGCTGACTTTGTCGGGGGCGTGCATGTGATGTTGCCATCGATCTGATTGCCACAAAGTATTTGTGAGTAGTTGGATATATTGTCCAAGTCGTGGGATATGATTTGGGCTCTAGAACGATGCCTATTGGTTGTTTGGAATGCCTCAAATAGGCCATTTTGTCATCTACGTGCACAAACCCTTGGGCGTAAAGTTTTGATTTTACAAACCTTGTTATCCAGATAATCCTTGAAGTTTTCTAGGAGTGTTAAGCATCAAAAATTGCTCATGGAAAAATTAGTTTCGCGATTTTTGAGCCCCAGATGAAGGAGAAACGTGGTTGTCGGTTTTTGGAACACTTACAAGGAGATCCGGCCAGATCTCCTCGCGTCGCCGACCAACGTCGGTGGGGTCGTCTGATGGGCAACTGGCCGGCAACAGGTGCAGTGGCAGCAGCGGGTGCAGGGCGGCATCGTTGCTGCTGCTGCTCCTATAGTTTGGGTTAGGGGGCAGGTGGGTGGGAAGCCCTAACGGGCAAGGAATGGGATAAGGGTGTTGGGATTCGGGCGGGACGCGAAGAACGCAGTAGAAACACAACTAAAACTCCTGCCCAATGCCCGCAAATCCGTTTTGGAACAAAAATTAGAAATCGAAAAAATTGGGTTGTGTGATCACATCACCTTGCACATATTCGAATCTGCGACCGTGTCAGTTCCGTCGAGGCGATGCCGCTAGCCGTACAAGCGTCTAGCCTCCAACAGTATCCACGCGATCTTCCTAAGTAGTTCGTCCTCGATCTCTCGTCCAGATCAACGCGCTCACTGAAGAATCCTCACCGTAACATTGTCCGGATCACCCGAACGGGAATTACCAACTCTCGGGAAGTGCGCGCGACAGAGATGGGAAGTGTCACGACGCCTCGAGAGGGCGCCCAAAGGAGGAGGAGAGAGAGAGGGGGATGGCTAGCCTTGAGAGCTCTTAGAGCTTGGCCCAGGATTTCTCAACAGCGCATATATATATTAAATCGATGCGACTTTTCATAAAAGTCCCTGACTTAATATAAATCCCTCTTAAGTACTACCGACTGAGAATCTATTCGCGTGTAAGCCTTTAGACCCATTAACCAGTCCGATTTTTATCCCGTTAAGTCCAATAACTATTTATTGACTTACAATAATTACTTAATATCTAATATTTAATTAATTACTTAACCGAATTAACATCTCATATAAATGAAGTCGGACTTCCAATCAAGTTGGGTGTCAAGCAACGCCACATGATCCCGGAAGGTAATTAGGTTCAGCAACCCACTCATGGAACCTGTCTGTCCATAGTTACTGCGTGGCTATAGTCCTTCATTCGCACAATATTCTCGAGTCAACCTAGGATATGATCAACTGTCAAATCCTAAACGGTCAACTCACTTGGATTAGATTCTGATGTACAATATCAGAAGTCACTTTTTTTGATATTGTGTCCGCTCTGGCCATGGACTCCTACGGATCTATCCTAGAGCATTCTCTCTCCAATTACTTGAGAGCGAATGATCCTCTATTGAATACACAATCACCTTCGAAGGTCTTCTACTGAATCCGATCCTTGACTATTAGAAATCCTGTAGATAGGGATTCATAAGCCAAGGTCAAAGTTCAGAAGTCCACCGACAAGATGTTATTGGTGTCTCAAGTTTAAGGATCAACCACGCCACTGTGACGATGAATCAAGTCGGTTGATAGTCAGGTAGATTACCATTCGGCGATTCATATCGGATCAGTTCAGTGAACTCATTCCCCAATGAGTACCTATAGGTTCTCTATGAATAACCTGTACTAATCTTACTAGATGTTTGATGTCCTCTTCAAACATCTTTCGACTAGGAACAATTAAGAATATGTATTTATTAGTCATCGGTCTCATTATTATGATCTCATCATAATCCGATGATTATTGTACACATTCAAGGACTTCATTATACGTACTTATAAATACACCAATCTACATAAATGAAATATTTGTCATTTATTAATTAACCAGATTGTAATAGGTGCCTTATGATTGGCTTAGAGGACACCTATATCCATCAAAGGGATAGGCCCCTTCGTAGGTCCTTTGGACCCCCGCCCAAGACCAAACCCGAACAGGATCCGACAAGGCCTATTAAGCCGCATTTAGCACAATTTTAATCTGTTTAAGCCCATTTGAGGCCCATTTAAAGTTTTAAATGGTTTAGAACTTATTTAAAATTATTTTTGATGCAATTAAAAGTTTTTAAAATTATTTAAAATTACTTTAATTATATCAAAGGATTTCTAAATTGTCTTTTTCAAGTTAACAAATTTCAAATTGCTTTAAAACTTCGTTAACTTAGGTTTTATTTGATTGTTAACTGATGAGGCAGAATCCGATTCGGCCCATTAAAATAAGCCCAGCACTGAGATCAGTCCAAAAGCAGCAGTAAAAAGCCCAGTGGTCCTCGGCCCATTAGCGGCCCCGCAGCCCTCGGCCCAGTAAGCAGCCCAGTGGTCCTCGGCCCATTAGCGGCCCCGCAGCCTTCGGCCCGTTAGCGGTCCAACGGCCCTCGGCCCAGTAGGCTTCAGCCCACTAAGCGGCATCAGGCCCATCAGCGGCCCCTCCCCCTTCGGCCCAATAGCCGTATCCAGCCCACTCCAGTGGGAGGGTTAGGCGCTATGGCGGTTTATCAGTAAACCAAAACATAGTCCTATATCGGTTGCCACCATTAAGCAATCTTTATCCTCCGCTATAAATACACGGCTATTTATTACCAAAGGTATGTCTTCTCGACCCAAGGACTACAGTCCAAAAAGGATTAAAGCTGCTTCTTCTTCCTTCTCTTCTGAATCGAATCTTCTTCAGAAGCTAACTTAGCCGTCGGAGGGGGTTCCTTAGGGCCGAAGCCCGGGACTCCTACTGACCGGTTCTTCTTCTTCTTTTCCTCCTTCTGCAGGGGCTTCGGTTTGAATCTTCGCCGACCTCTCCGAGTCGGTATCAGCCGCCGACCTCGGGTCTTCTCCCTCCGGTCTCGACGCCTTTCGACGGCTGGTCCGCCTCGCCCGAAGGAGCCTCGGCCTTGCCCTGCGCCGGCTGGTCCGCCTCTCCCGAAGGAGCCTCCGCCTCGCCCGGGCACCTCTCGGCTTCGGATCCTCGGCCCCGTTTCGGCCCTCGCCTCGTTCCGGATCCCCGTCGGTCCTCTTCACCGATCCGATCCAGCTTCGGGTTCCATCATCGGATTCCAATCTCGGAATCCGATCGTGATAGCTTCGGCTACATCACGTAGCGCCGTCTGTGGGAATTTAGCCGGAAGTCATGAATAAAATTCTTTTTTAAAATATCATGTCCGGCATGGTTTTCTAAGTCCGTGCAAACCGTGCGGGGAATGGCTTCGGCCATGCAAACTGTATCGGGAGCGGCATGGTTTTCTAAGTCCGTGTAAACCGTACCGGGAGTGGCTTCGGCCATGCAAACTGTATCGGGACTTACAAAACCATGCCGCTCCCGATACGGTTTGCATGGCCGAAGCCACTCTCGGCACGGTTTGCACGGACTTAGAAAATCATGCCGGACATGATATTTCAAAAAAGAATTTTATTCATGACTTCCGGCTAAATTCCGGGGGAAATAACTTACATGAAGTAGCGACCGGCCTCTTAGCCACGGGGGCGGACTCCTTCTCGCCGGGATCATCCGCCCGGCCCCTCTTCGCGGGTCGGCCGCTCCCTCGAGCGACCGATTTCCCCTTCTGCCGCTCTCTCTCGAGCGCAGCAGCAGCAGCACGACCTTCAACCGAGGCCGCCGTCTGCCTTGTGGCCCGGGCACTCGGGGCCGCAGCTCCTTCGACCACCCCTTCTTCCGCCGCCTGCGGCTAGGACGGTCGAGACTAGCCGGATGTCTTGGAGAGTCTGTTAGTTTAGGTGGCCTACAAGCCAATATGACTATGTAAATCTCGTTCATTTATTAATAAAATGGCATAGCATTCATTATGTGTAAATCGCAATGATTCTCGTTTCATAATGAAGTCCGTGAATATGTGCTATAGTGATCAGATTATGATGAGATCATACTAATGAGACTGATCACTTAAACACACATATTCTTAATTGTTCCTAGTCGGAGGATATCCGAGAAGGACATCGGATATCCGGTTAGACTAGTACAGATTACTCCTGCTCATATGATGAGGGTGATTGATCTCATAAGTCACTTGTGTGGAGACACTAAGGCGAATCTGTAGGTGCTCATTGGAGAATGAGTTCACTGAACTGATCCGACTGAATCGCTGGATGGTATTGAACCTCACTGTCAACCAGCTTGATTCTATTGTCGCAGTTGCGTGGATGGTCCTCGGACCTGAGACACCAAGGACACCTTGGCGGTGGACTTCTGTGCTTTGACCTTGGTTAACGAATCTCTAGCCACGGGATTCTAATACGCCAAGGATTGGGTACAGCGGAATACCGTCGAAGGGAATTGTGTGTCAATAAGGAATCATTCGCTCTCGGTACTTAGAGAGAGAATGCTCTAGGAAGGATGCGCGAAAGTCCCTGGCCAGGGCGGACGATGATATCAGGAAAGGAGTTTTCCGATATTCATCAGTGGCATCCAATCCAAGTGAGTCGACCGGTTAGGGTTTGACAGCTCGCCATACCCTGAGTTGACTTGAGAGCATTGTACGAATGAAGGATTATATCCATGCGGTAACTGTCGGCGGAAAGGTTCCAAGAGTGGGTTAATTAACCCCAAATACCTTTCGGGTTCACGCGGTGTTGCTTGGCACCCAACGTGATCGGAGGCCCGGTCGAATTCGATGTGCGACATCAATTCGATTGATTAATTGATTAATAAAGGGTTATTAATTAATTAATAAAGCCAGTGAGGAGTCACTGGGCTTGTTGGGCCATTAACTGGACTGGTACTTGGGCCTAGAAGGTCACACGCACATGATTCTCAAGGCGATGGATAAATAAGTGGGTTTTATATAAACCGGGGGTTTTATGAAAAATCGCGCGATTAGTATAAAACATAGCGAACGGGCTGAGCAGGCCAAGCTGCTGCTAACCCTAGCCGCCCCTCCTCAGTTTCTGTCTTTCTCTGGCGCCCAGGCAGATCCAGATCTGCTCCGCCGCTTCTCCGAATCCCGTTCGACGGGAAATCGTCCGCGCGTTGCGGCGATCATTACGGCGACCGGCGGAGGCTTCATGGGCTGCGAAGAACGAGGAACTCGAGGATATCCGTCGCGGGGAGGATCGCGTGGACTTCGCTAGAGGCCGGGCGCTTGCGCGGCTTGCGGTGTCACACCGACGGAACCGAATGGTTGCGGATTCGAATTCGCACACGGTGAGAACTTCAATAATCCGATTATCGTACTTTAGATTTCGAAATGGGAACGGATCGCTGTATTTTTTTTAGTTTCTGCTGCGTGAGCGATCTGGAGAAACCGAGAAATCCCTACAGAGTCAGATGAGTAGTCCCTGAAGTCCAGTCATCTCTGCGGGCAAAAAGAAAGAAGGTTAGCAACAAATTAAAGCATACAACTTTCTTCGACTCAAGCCCGACTCACCCTCGGCCGAGGCTTCGGAGCCCTCTTCAGTCGGAAGGGCTTCGGCCGGCGACTCGACCTCAACAGCTCCCTCGGCCGAGGCCTCGGAGCCCTCTTCGGTCGGAAGGGATTCGGCCGGAGACTCGACCGCAGCAGCTCCCTCGGCCGAGGCCCAGAATACCTTCGAGAGGAAGGTAAGGGAAGGCTCGAGGAGGAGAGATCGTCGGATCCGGCCAAACTCCCATTCGCACGAGCCTCTCCTCGTCCTCGAATAGCTCCGAGATGTTATACGGAGCATCGCCTTCCAGGAGGTGCACGACGTCGAGCTGCTCCGGGTTGAGGGAAGGCGGATCGGAGAGACCCTCGGCCAAAGGCGCCCACTCAATAGAAAAAGGCCAAACACTATTCTCCTTCTCCGGAAGAGTAACAAAGAAGAAGCCCTTCTTCCAATTATGGATGGACGAGGACTTCCCAGAAAAAATACCCCGGCCGAAGCAGGGGACGAAGCTATACCAACAAGATTTCCCCTGCGGCTGAATCTTGAAGAGGTAGCGAAAGACATTTACCGAGGGGGCGACATCAAGATAAGAGTGCGCGGCCAAGAAAGTGTAGACAGTCCGCCAAGAGTTCGGAAAAAATTGGGATGGAGCCAGTCCATAGAAGCAAAGAAGTTTGATGACAAAGGAGTAAAGGGGAAGACGAAAGCCCATCCGGAAGCTCTGTTCATAAATGGAGAAACTACCCGGACGGGCAGAGTTGGCCCTGGTATGCTTCCCGGGCCGAACGGGAGTCATCCAGGACGGAAACTGGTAATAGTGATAAATGACCTTGAGGGTGTCAACGTCAAGGGCACTCACCACGTCCGAAACCCTCTCGGCCGGGCGACGACCGGAGGTAGAAGGTTCGGCAACAGCCGGAACCGCCTTGGCTTCCTCAGCCTGAGACATCACAGCCTCTTCCGCCGTGGCAGAAGCAAAGGAAGTGGAAGAAAAGGGAGATGATAAGGAAGACTCGGGAGGTCTGGACGAGGAGCAGGAAGAACCTCCCTCAGCCGAAAAGCTACTTTCGACCGAGGCGGAGCTACTGGACATGTATCAACAGAGTGGAGAAAGAGAATTGAGGCTTACCCTCTAAAGAGAGTCTCCCCGACTGCTAATAGCCTCTCCAACTACGGGAAGTTCCCCGGCGACAGAAATCTCCCCGGCGACGGACAGGGAATCCTCGCACGACCTCGATGGCTCGTTCTCCCCCGGCGAAAGCAAGAAACTCGGGAGCGGATCGCAGGGAAGCACAGGCGCCAGGAGAAGAAGAAAGCGGAACAGTGCCCTGGGGAGAGGGGCTCCTATTTATAGGGAAGGTTGAAGGCATTCCGCGCCGAATCAACGGCCGAGATCTTCCCCCTTTTCGGCACCACTCCACTCAGATGCGCGACACGTGTCCTGTCCTTCGGCATGATGACGGGCGGGCTGTAGGATCGAGAGAAGGCAATCAACGGACGGGAGCGGCTTGACCCTTTGGCTATCCATCCGGATGCTCACCACGTGTCCCGATCCTCGTGCCAAAAACAAGAGAGGCGGCGATCCAAGTGAAATATTGGGCAGAGAGCCGAAGTGACCCGCGATCCGTGTGATCACTGCTAACGGCCAGGATCTTTTTGTGCTTTCGGCAAGACGGCCAGATGCGCAACACGTGTCCTGTGTTTCTCAAGACACGACCGCTCAGACGGGAAGCTCGACGTCTTTTCCGTCCTTTTTTCAGGGTCCTGACACACTCAAAAGACTCGCCCCTTCGTAACTGGAGACGAAGGCATCCGTCGCTAAGTCTTGGCCTGAGACGAAGGTACCAGTAACGAGGTCCCGGCCTAAGACGAGGCTGATTGTCACCAGCCCTCGGCCGATCGAAGGCAGTTCTTTTTTACAACAAAGCAGAGCAAAGGTTTCGGACGAAGGACATGCTGTATTACTCTTCCGAAGAGGCTTCGGACTTTACTCTTGCCATCTCATAAAAATGAAGACAACAAGAGTGGGGGGCTATGTGATGAGGCAGAATCCGATTCGGCCCATTAAAACAAGCCCAGCACTGAGATCAGTCCAAAAGCAGTAGTAAAAAGCCCAGTGGTCCTCGGCCCATTACCGGCCCCGCAGCCCTCGGCCCAGTAAGCAGCCTAGTGGTCCTCGGCCCATTAGCGGCCCCGCAGACCTCGGCCCATTAGCGGCCCCGCAGCCCTCGGCCAAGTAAGCAGCCCAGCGGTCCTTGGCCCATTAGTGGCCCCGCAGCCTTCGGCCCGTTAGCGGCCCAGCGGCCCTCGGCCCAGAAGGCTTCAGCCCACTAAGCGGCATCAGGCCCATCAGTGGCCCCTCCCCTTTCGGCCCAATAGCCGTATCCAGCCCACTCCGGTGGGAGGGTTAGGCGCTATGGCGGTTTATTAGTAAACCAAAACATAGTCCTATATCGATTGCCACCATTAAGCAACCTCTATCCTACGCTATAAATACACGGCTATTTATTACCAAAGGTATGTCTTCTCGACCAAAGGACTACAGTCCAAAAAGCATTAAAGCTGCTGCTTCTTCCTTCTCTTCTGAATCGAATCTTCTTCAAAAGCTAACTTAGCCGTCGGAGGGGTTCCTTAGGGCCGAAGCCCGGGACTCCTACTGACCGGTTCTTCTTCTTCTTTTCCTCCTTCTGCAGGGGCTTCGGTTTGAATCTTCGCCGACCTCTCCGAGTCAGTCTCGGCCGCCGACCTCGGGTCTTCTCCCTCCGGTCTCGACGCCTTTCGACGGCTGGTCCGCCTTGCTCGAAGGAGCCTCGGCCTTGCCCTGCGCCGACTGGTCCGCCTCTCCCGAAGGAGCCTCGGCCTCGCCCGGGCACCTCTCGACTTCGGATCCTCGGCCCCGTTTCCGCCCTCGCCTCGTTCCGGATCCCCGTCGGTCCTCTTCACCGATCCGATCCAGCTTCGGGTTCCATCATCGGATTCCAGTCTCGGAATCCGATCGTGATAGCTACAACTACATCATTAACTTAAACCCATTATTAATTGTAATTATAATGAGATTCTAATTAATCAATTAATTTTTTTAATTCAAAATGCAACATGCGATGACGAGATATATTTTATTGTCTAAATTGTTTAGACTTATTGTTTATAATCTAACTAAAATTGTTTCGTTACATGGAAGTCATTTTTTAATTATATTATAAATATTATTATTATTTTTTAAATAATAATTATTTTAGAATTATCTATATGATAGTTAACACCTTATACTTGTGATGTATTTGTGTGTGTGTGTGGATGGATGATCATGGACGAGCCTAATCATGGACGAGCCTAATCATGGAATGATTTGTGATTGAATGGATTAAATGGTGAGGGTGTGATTTATTTAATGGGACATGCGTGTCTCCTTCTCTCTATAAAATTCAGGTTGTAATTTCTATCTCCCATCATAAATGTGCTCTCCTTGATTTAGATCAAGGTTTCTTATTATTTCATATATATGTGTGGGCCTACGAGCCTATTTTATTGATTACATGTAATTTTAATAAATAGATTGTATATGGAGCGAGGATGACATCAGGCAGAACCATTAAAGAAGAATTAACATCACGAAGAGCATGGAATGGAAAGGCCAACTGTGTTCACTTTTTGTATTATCTTGTGGTTCATCGACTGGCGCCGATGATACCATTCATATTTAAAGTCCATGATCAACCATGTGTTTTCTGACATATGTATTTGATGTATGTAGATGGTGCTACTCGATATATATTCTATACATGAGTATATATATATATATATATATATAGTACTCCAAAGACTTATATCTATGTAATACTACTATTGATTAGACCCAAATTATAAAATCCCGCGTTGGTTAAATATTAAGTTGATGAACGTGAGGCATTGAGAATGACGTACATAGCCTTTCATTGTTATTGTTAGTCTTAGGTGGCATACAAGTCAATCTGACTTTGTATAATCTCGTTCATTTATTAACAAAATTGCATTATTTCATTATGTGCAATTCATTTTATTATCGTTTCATAATGAAGTCTGTGAATATGTGCAATAGTGATAAGATAATGATGAGATCATACTAATGAGACTGATCACATATACACATATATTCTTAATTGTTTCTAGTCGGAAGATATCTGAGAAGGACATCAGATATCCAGTTAAACTAGTACAGATTACTCCTACTCACATGATGAAGGTGATTGATCTCATAGTCATTTGTGTGGAGACACTGAAGTGAATCTATAGGTGCTCGTCAGAGAATGAGTTCACTGAACTGATCTGACTGAATCGTTAGATGGTAATATACCTAACTATCAACCAACTTGATTCTATTGTCGCAGTTGCTTGGTTGATCTTCGGACCTGAGACACCAATGACACCTTGTCGGGGGACTTTTGTACTTTGACTTTGGTTTACGAATCTCTATTCATGGGATTCTAAATAACCAAGGATCAGGTACATCAGAATACCGTCGAAGAGAATTGAGTGTTCAATAAAGAATCATTTGCTCTCGGTATTCAGAGAAAGAATGCTCTAAGTAGGATGCGCAGGAGTCCTTGGCCAAGGCAGATAATAATATTGGGAAAGAAGTTTTCCGATATTATACGGCAAGATCCGATCCAAGTGAGTCGACCGGTTAAAGTTTGATAGATTACCATATCCTGAGTTGACTCGAGAGTATTGTGTGAATGAATGATTAAATCCACATGGTAACTGTCGGCGGTAAGGTTCCAAAAGTGGGTTGCTTAACCCTAATGCATTCCAGGTTCACGTAGTGTTGCTTGACACCCAACGTGATCGAAGGCCCGACCGAATTGTGTGTACGACATTAATTCGGTTGATTAATTAATTAATTAATATGAGATATAAATTGATTAATTAAGTCAGTAAAGAGTTACTTGGCTTATTGAGCCATTAACTGGACTGGTAGTTGGGCCTAAAGGGTTACACGCAAAAGATTCTCAAGACGATGGATTAAAAGTAGGTTTAATACTTTTCTGAGTTTTTTATGAAAAATCACACGATAAGTATAAAACATAGCGAGTGGGTTGAGCAGGCCAGGCATCAGCTCAGCCCTAGTCGCCCCCCTCCTCTCTCCCTCTCTCTCTCTCTGGCGCCCCCTGGCCGCCCCCTCTCTAGGGTCTGCTTCACCGTCTTCTCTGACTCCCGTGAGATAGGAAATTGACCGCATGTTGTGGCGATCATCGCGGTGAATGGAGGCTTCTTCGAGTGCTATGAGAAATAAGGAATGTGAGAAAATCTGTCACAAAGAAAATCGTGTGGACTCCGTTAGAGGCCAGGCATTAACGTAGTTAGTGACATCACACCGACGGTATTGTTTGAACGCATATTCGAATCCGCGCAAGGTGATAACTAGTTTTCAGTTTTAGTTCTATGAAACGGAAAGGGATCGCTTCTATTTAATTTTTATTTAATTCCGCTACGTCTGCGATCCTGAGAAACAAAAACCTTGTAGTGGTATCAGAGCCAGGTTCTACTATTTCTCGTCCTTTCAATCTCCAAAATTAATTTTTCCATGTTATATTCCATGCTATTATTCTATTTTGATGCTATATTTATGTTCATAGGATGAACACAGATAATTAGACTATTTTTTATTTTGCAAAAATCGAATTTTTTGGGGGTTGACTTGCATTCTTGGTCGGACGAAGAACGGGACTTCATGACAACTTCTATGGGCATCCCCAAGCGTTGGGGAGGTGGACCGGTGCCCCGGATCCTCCGGGAGGCGTCGTCAGTCACCACTGGGCTCACTATTGGCACCAGGGAGGACAAGTTGGAGGCAGCCGGCCGCCCCACCTTTCTTCTTCCCCTTCTTAACTGTTGCAATAGTTTTAACAAGAAAGAAGGGGGGGAGGGGAATTTCGTGGCCTGTAGTGGGTCTGGGAATGTCGCCGGCGAGCCCCATCGGCGGTGGGGGCGACAGCGGTGGCACCGTCTGACGATGGGAGTCCAGTTGAGCCCGGACTCCTCCCTGGAAAGGGGGCTCCCTATGAGACAAGGATTCTCGGTGAGGAGGACCTCATCGGGCGGCTACGATCCCTAGCTCGCCCTGACAGGGTGGGGCCCGAGCTAGGGCTCAAGCCGCTCCAGCCAGGGGCTCGGGGCAAGACACCCAATGGTTAGGCGCCTGGGCCCAAGCCCACTGGCTGGGCCGGGCTCGACCCTAGCCTAAGCCCAAGCACAACTGGGCCAAGCCATGGCTCAGCCAGGAGCTGAGACCATTCCCCATTTCCCCATTTAAACCCCAACCCAATTAAAAAAAAAAAAAAGATTTTAATTTTAAAATTCAAAATTATTTTAAAATTAAATTTTTTATTCAATTGTATTTAATTGGGCTTTAAATGATTTTGGAATCATTTTAATTAACAAAAGTTGTTAATTAATTAGTGTTAATTATTAGTTTAAAGGTTAAATTAGTAATTAACTTTAATTGACTGATCTAATAGTTAGATTAGTAGTTAATAATTAATAGTCTAATTGTTAGATTGTTGATTATTGATTAATCTTAATGTTAGATTAATTTTAAATTATTAGAAATGTTCTAATTGGTATGAAATATTTTGAAAATTATTAATTTGGAGTGTGTGCACATGAGATGTGTGTTTAATACTTTTAAATTTGATTTAATTGCATGTTTAAGATAATAAAATGAGTTTTCAAAATTCAAATCCTAATTTTGATTAGAACCAAGCTTTATGAAAGCCAAACTTACTTTTTTTTTAAACCCTTTTATTTAGCCATGCGATGTGTTCTTCCACGTGTGGAATGGAAAAAATACACTGTGGTCATAGATATGCACTTGTAAATACTTCATGTGATGATATATATATATATGTGGATCGTGAATGTATAGTTAATTTTATTAATTGTTAATAAATAGAAGTCTGCGAACTTCTTCCTCTCTCATACTCCAATATACTTCTACCTTCCTCCATTTTGTACTCGTCATAAAGTCTTCTTCAATTTTACATGTAAATTGAGAATTTAATGTAATTTAATTGAGGCAATCGAGGAAGGAGCAACTATGATCCACAGCTGCAACCAGAAAAGCCATTTGATGGAGATCTTTTGCCTATGTGATTACAGATTATCTAATATAAGTGTTATATTATGCGTTTGACTGTTTGGCTCCAATCAGACCACTGTACTATCTATGACCACACTTGACATGTATGTGATATATTGTTTTATGTTGATTATGAATCAAAGCAAGTATACTTTATATACGATATATTTATATTATCATCTAGGAAAGACCAAGATAAAAATTATCTAAAAACTCTCGTCAAATTATAAGTCGTAATGTGAGTAGTTGAAAACTTACTGCATGATCTTCCATCGTTATAGTTATAGGACTCAAATTACTTTAGGCAGGTTTGTTGTACTATCCACAAGACTTGTCTAATCGTAAGGAGATACTCTGGCTCTGGCATGAGATACCTAATGACCAGGATAGAGGAACCGCGTAGCCTTGTTGTGCTATCTACAAAGATTGAATGTAAATCTATGCTTGTCTCGTAACGATGGTAATGATTAGACCAGAATTAATTGTTTGTTATGCTATACACAAGACCATTAAATATCTGGAGATCGAAGCTATGATAAGATATTGCAAAGAGTTGCAAGTCCTATGAAATAGGTGCTCTTTGATTGTATTACAGCTTGTTGTGCTATCTACAAGATTATACTACGAGTCATTGAATTTTGATCCCCACTAGGAGGTTGTCGGCGTCTCCTAATATGTATATCCGAGGGTTATACAATCTGTTGAAAATTAGTGGGAATTAAAACGTGATTAAAAGTTCATATCTTATTTTATATTTAATAATTAAACATTTGCTACATAAATTTCATTTATCTCTTGTAAGAAAAAATGTCGTCGAATAACCCACTATGTGGTATACTTAATGACAATCGTTTGACAGACCCGAATTACTTAGATTGGTTCATAAATCTGAAGATTGTCCTCAGGTCTGAACACATTGCTTACATCCTTGAAGATGATCCTCCTATTCAACTGGCATTAACTAACGATTTACCCATTATAAATCTATTATTATATTATTAAATAAATATTAAATATATTTAAATTATTTTATCTCATTAATTGACTTAATTAAGTTTATTTAAATTTAAATTTATTTAATTAACCTTAACCCATTAACAAATTAATGAGATTTGAGATCTAGGGTATAACTGATAGAATTGGATGGCCTCAAAGCCAATCATTGTACATTCTAGTTCAGATTATTAATAAAGGCAATTATTTCTTCATTTACAGTTCTTGCAAATTAACTATCGTAATGAAGGTCCGTAGACAAGTGTATGGGATATTGAATCATGATGAGATCATGATAGTGAGATCAATATCCTTAGTCACTTGTCTTAAACAGTTCTCGATCATAGGATATTTAAGATGGACATTAAATATCCGATAAGATCGACACAAGTTATGTCTGCTCATGTGATGAGGGTGAATGATCTCACATTCACTCGTGTGGTGACACTAAGACAAACTTGTGGGTGCTCATTAGAGAATGAGTTCACTGAACAGACCCAAATAAGAATTCATGGATGGTAATTATACCTATTAGTCAATCAGGGAATTCAATCGTTGCAGTAGCACAGTTGGTCCTTTGACCTGAGTCACCAATAATACCTTGTTTGTAGACCATTGTGTCTTGATTCTCTGACTTGTGGACTTTAACCATTAAGCCCACGATACTCAGTTTCTCAGATACGGTGGAAAGTTTGCGAAGGTAATTGAATGAACAACAAGGGATCACTCACTCTTGGTATAAGACTGAAGAGAGAATGTCCTATGGATGTGTACACAGAAATCCCTAGCTAAGGTCAAATGAAAGAGATGTCTTTCTAGAAATTAACTGAGTACTGGAATCCATCTAAATAATGCGATAGAGGGTTTGACTATAAAACCATACCCTTGCGTTATTGGGACATTGGAAGAGTAAAGGATTTTATCTATGCGGTATTTGCAGACAGAAATGTTCAAATAAAGGGAACAGTATCCCTTATATCTTCTGGGATCATGAGGTAGTGTTTGGTACCGTTTATGATCAGAAGGCCAAGTGAATTAATCATCATATGATAAATCACTTATTTATTAAATTAATCATTTAACATATGATGTTTAAATATTAATTAATAAATATTAAACTTTAGAATTAGTTCTAAGTTTAATGGGCCTGAAACCGGACTGATATATGGGTCTAGAGGGTCACACACATAAGAGTTCTCGTCAGACAGTGAGAGACGTTAAATTTCATGCTTATCTGGATTTTTATGAAAAGCCACAGGATAAACATGAATATTTAATGGAGATTTATCCAAGGCCAAATTCTTGGATAATCATGAGGATTAATCCTTGTGCTTATCCTTATTTCTTATATAAGGAGGCCAAGGGGAGGGGTAAAAGAAGTTGGACGAATTACACACCCCAAGATTCTCTATCTCATCTCTCTCTCTCCTTCTCTCTCTTAGAGTAGATCTTTCTCTTTCCGCGCATGGTGGATTTGAGATCGAGTCGGAGCACTTAAGTCGAAGAGGAAAACACGTCTGCAGCGGGAGCTCGTGTGGATACCTCTAGAGATCGTGCGCGTGCGCGATTACCGAGTCGGAATCATCCACGGGAGATTCGAAACCCCGCAAAGGTGAAGAACCGTTCTTCCCGCGTTTAATTTTATTGTCCGTTTTACGATTCCAGCAACCGATACATAGGAATCAATTTAATTTTCCGCTGCGTTCTAGACGATTCCTTACAATAACACCATATGATCGATGCTAGAATAGTCCCTTGTCATTCTCTATATACGGACAATTATTACATGATATAAATTAGAACTTCAATAATTGTGAACTAGTCCTGGAATGGGTGACTTAATGATTATGATAGAGAACTTGAAAGATCTTGTGATATCAATTTGTGACTGTGAATCTTCAGCTATTAGTCTCATTTGATTATAAGTATTGTATTATGATTATGGTGCTCTATTATTAATTTCTTCTATGCTTGAGTTTTATTCAATTTTGTAGTGGTGGTTTATATGGGTTTTCATGGGCACGGGATTCAGTGGATACGTTCTTGTGTTTGGTACAGGGTGAACTTCTTGGCTATGTAATAACACTTCCTTGAACTTTGTGTCTGTGAGTTAATTTGAATCTTATATGCATAGTCTGTGTGGGATTGTAATTCCAATCAGCGGTGGTTTAAATCCTTATCTGTTTACTTTACACCTATTACCTCCAACACTTATGATAACAGTGAGTGCGTTCCAACTCAGTGTCACTCGGAGTCAAGTGCAACTACCTAGTGTGGTTCGGTGGCTTTGGCCTAGGGTGTCTCAATTTGAACCTTAATCATATACATGGAGAATGAACACATATATATACTTTTGAAAGGAGGTATCAAAATAAGTATGCTACAATAAGGAATGCCTATGATTGAGTTCTAAGATGTTGTCTTGGACTTTAGAGAAGAAAAGAGTTTTTAAGGATATTTTGACATGGTTAACAATGAGTATGGGAGGTTTTTTTTTTTACTAGTGTGAAGATCATCCCTGTGGAGACTTCTGACCCTTTTATTGCTGTAAAATTACATGAGGGCACAACATTAAGGTTTCTCATGTTTGCATTTTAGTTATATATGAGATTTATGATAGTATTCTTGGTCATCATCTATGTTCTCATTATTCATAAAAATAACAATTTTGTATTTAAGGTTTATTGTTCAAGAAAATAAAAAAGTTTAAGAAGATATCACACATTGGCTTAAGACAAGTTGGTTAAGCATAGAAGTGCATATGAAGCCTATAGCGTTCGATGGACTCCATAGAAAGTTTTCAAGAGTCACCATAAGACCTACTATGTCATACGAGATTGCATGTTGGATGTTGAGGACAAAACATATACAAAAAATGTGTAGCAAAGATGAGGGTGTTGAAACCAATGTGTGGTAAGACCCAAAAAAAAAGATTCGAAACGAACATACATTTGGAGATTTAGTTGTAACTTTAATTGATATTAAGTTTAGGAAAAATAGACTTAGATAGTCCCGTTTAGTAAATTGCCATTAGAAGTCCGTGCTAGTTAGAGAGTATGATCAAATTCAATGTGAGATGACAAAAGAATTCGAGGACAGGCCAAAATATCTTCTTCGGTCTCCCTAGGACAGTGGCTTGAGTTTAAATTCTAGGGATAATACCTAAATACAAATACCCAAGGCCAACCAAGATCCACACAAGCCCACAACGGCCAAAGCCAGTGCGTAACTGCGCAAAACCCAGCACAGTAACTGCCATGATCAAACACTTGACGTCTCCCACACGGGGGGGAGGGTGTCTCACCGCGCCACGGGGCCGAACAGGACAAGCCAAAATTGGGTAGTTTGATACAATAAGAAAGGGATGACCTTCTTATATTTAACCACAAACATGATATTATATAGGTTAAAATGTCCAAATAGGATTTATGTAGTGGACATCAAATCAAGGCTTTGATGATGGTGATACTACAGTGGCTGAAAATATTTTTAAGATGTTTGGATTATTTATAACAACATATTTATTTATAAGATATTTGGATCGTTACATGTAACAAGGTGTTTATTTATGATTGTTAGAAATATTTGAATTATTTAATAAATTACGTCTGTTTTTTTTCTAACACAAATGGGGATGTAGCTCAAATGGTAGAGCGCTCGCTTTGCATGCGAGAGAGGTGCAGGGTTCGGTCCCCTGCATCTCCGGCATATTAAAATGAAAAAACTCATTTGTCATTGACAAAAACTAATGATCCGATTAATAACCATTAATTATATGAATAACATTTTTATTTTGACTTTTTCCATAAAAATTTATAGTGTCTTGCCAAACCTTTTTTAATCTTTTAATTATTTGATCAAAAATTTTGACAGCTTAATTTAAATTTTAAATCAAATTGTATCCGAACCTATTCTTGCTGTATAATACTCCAACATATTCTTAATTATTTTCCTGCACATTTGATGTTAAGCCATGAGAAGAGGCCTTGAAAGTTGGAAGCATGGTTAGTCAAATACAGAAAGATAGTGAACTTTTTTTTCTTTTTTTACAATAACACTTATTTAAGTATAATACAAAAATGTTTAATAATTTCTGTTTAATACACTATATTACTGACTTAAAATAATATTCTTAATTACTTTCCTGCATCTCCAAAATATTCTAATTATTTTCCTGCACATTTGATGTTAAACCATGAGAAGAGGCCTTGAAAGTTGGAAGCATGGTTAATCAAATACAGAAAGATAGTGAAAGGTACTTTTTTTTTTTTTTGGCAATAACACTTTTATTTAAGCATAATACAAAAATGTTTAATAATTTCTGTTTAATACACTGTATTATTGACTTAAAATAAGACTTTTACTAGTTAAATATCATAAAACATGATGCTATATAAATAAAAAACTCACTTGCCATTGACAAAAACTCATGATCTGATTAATAACTATTATTATATGAATACAATTTTTATTCTAACTTTTTCGACAAAAAATTTATAGTGTCTTGCCCAATATTTTTTAATATTTTAATTAATCATTCGAAATTTTTGACCGCTTAATTCAAAATTTCAATCAAATTGTACCCGAATGTATTTCTGCTGTATACTACTCGTACCGTATTCAACTAATTATAGTTGGACATGAGAATCTTAACTTCAAGTACCTGACTTTTAATCATTTATGGCTGAGAAGGTGGGAAGAGGCTTATAATTTCCTCTTCTGCAGTGTTTCTTCCATAAATTGTCGTTCCCTGTTTGAAGGGCTTTCCCGAAGACAAACCACCCTAGGAAATCCGCTTGCCCCATTTCGTCTGGTCACCTTCATCCTTATCTTTCCGCCTTTCCACAATTAATTATCTATCAAATAACCAAGGGTGCAAACAAACTAGTACCCATCATGGTTGAATTAAATTTATAAATTAAAATTAATTTTTTTTTAACTAGACCTATCATAAACTCAATGATGTTGTGCGCTACTTGATACTTGGCTCAAACTCGCTCGACACGTAAACAATCAAACTTGAACAAACACCATAGATACCCTGCTCGGACTCGATTAAAGTGTTCGAACCAGGAGAGGACAAAACTCGACTGGACTAGACTCATTTGCACCCTTAAGTCGGTCTGTTACTTCCTGTCCGATTTTAAACCACAGGCTTTCAAAGTTGCCAGCGGAATAACAATAATTGATGCAGGTTCTCTTTAGCCATATGAAGCCTCTGATTAATCTGGTCCTAATTTAACACCCAAGGAAGATGCAGTTCAGACAGTATATATCATATTTGTAGTCACACGCCTAATTTCAGTTTCAGTTTTCAAATATATGATTTCCTCTTTTATTCTGTGGAACCAGAAACAAAGGATGGAGCATAACCTGGAATTCATCACCTTTAACTCTAATAGCTTACAACAAAAAGAACCTCTCATTTCTTCCAGCCATAACTAACGATGAAAGATTAAACGATATAACTTCAAAACCCCTTACCACAGCCACAATCAGTGGGTTTTTTTTTTTTTTGAGTGGGCCCACAATCGTTGATACTAATCAAGAGACCTCCCTCTATAAAATCACAAATTTTGTGCTGCGTAATTCAGCATCGCTCCGCCAATCTAGCAGTGACGGACCTAAGTTTAGAGTAAACCTTGCCAGCCGGGGAACCTAAAATTAGACTGCAGAGTGAATCCCGAGCCACCTTGATGTTAACAAAAGACCCCAATATATGAATCTTTCTGTTTGCAATGACTATCCTGGTCCGGGTACAGTTCTCAATGGTGAACTTGGTCTTGCCGCCCTTCCCAGAGAGCCTGCCGATGGCTCTCTTCTCATGCTCACCTCGCAGTGTCTTCACATCCTGTATCTCGAAGGAGTCGATGTACAGATCATCCAAACGCAGTAGGGCAACAGCATCAGCGACGTCGAATCCGAGAAGGAAGGCGTGCACAAAATCAGCACATTTCTGCAAGTTGCCCACATCAGGAGTGTCTGCTCTGGTCTTTAATTCCACCTTCCTAGCCTGCAGGACCAACACGACAGGAAAGATCATTCATCAGATTTAGGAATGGCTGAAAAACACAATTGAAAAGAGCGATGCAGCATTTATACAAGGTTAACTAAAAGAACTGGGATGGCAAAGCGATGGTAATTCCAAATGTGACAACACTGGATGACAAAAATCACGAAGGAAAGGATGTTATTCCCTAAACATGTTTCACTTTGAAACCAAAAACAATAAAGATATTTCACTTTCAAAACCAAAAAGACAACTCGCAATACTGTTTAGGTCTGCACATGACTTTCCCATACCAACCATATCTAAAGCCAAGGTAGAATTATGACAACAACGCAAAGAATTGTGTATAATAGATACATTAATAAATAGATTGACCTGCATGGTAACTTGCGATGTCAAGTGAGTGGTGCCCTCCAACCCCATGGCACGGCCTAACCAACCATTTCAAATTACTTCAGGCTGAAGTTGGCCAAGCCCTTAACCTGCCAAACATGGCCACTCAGAAACCCTCCACAACTCTTCCTGAAGAGAAGCTGCAAAGTCCCAATCCCTTACTCCATTTCTGTCACCCCATGCCTCCCCTACCACCATAGAATGCAAAATCGGCCAATCCCGAGACGGATCGGCCAATTCAACTTAGGATCGGCCATGGGCAATCTGATTATTGGGGGGGACCAACCGTTCCCCTCCAGTCCAATGAGAATCAGCCGGAATTGGCTGGGATCAGCCGATTGCCGGTTCTCAGTGACTGGATCCTGGCCGATCTGATCCAGATCAGGATCCTCAGGGTCCGATCCAAATTCCCGACCCGGTCCGGAATTCCATGCTACCGGCTCTCCTTGCATCCTCTACAACCAGCTGTGTGCATTGTTATCATTGCGATGCTTGCTTTCTGCGTCCTCCAAAGAGCCGCCGGCACCTGTCCTGGTTGCCATCACTTTCTCCAACTCCTTTGCCGCTACCAACTGATGTTCACTGTCACCATCATTGCCACTGTCATCTTTATCTGCTGCTGCTCTGAATCACCTTGTTCTTGTCAGAAGTACTCTGCTCAGTTGGAAAAGAAAAGGAAGGACCACTCATCTCTCTCTAGCATCTTATGATTTCTTGTTATTGTTGAAGGTTGTGATCATATTTGATGCATTATTAGTCTGGATGTTGCAAACTGGAGGAATTCTTCCAGGGGGTTGCTCTAATCAATGAGAGCTCAACAAAATTTCCTTTTCCTTACCATTCTTCCTCTTCTACTCTCTTGTACTTAGTTTAACTATTGCATTGCCAGCCTAGCCGAACCCAACTTCAGCCTGGCCCAAATTCAATTTTGATCAACAAGAGCTCAACAGATTTTCCTTTTCCTTTTATGCAGTCAGTCATTCTTTCTCTTTTAATCTTTTGTGCTTAAAGTTTAACTACCACAGGGCCAGCCTAGCTGAGGCCCAAATTCAACTTTTGAACTTGGGATGGGTTGGGACAGAAATTTGAGACAATTTGGGTCGGTCTGGAATGAATTGGCCTTTGGTGCACCCAGCCCACCCAACTTCCATCCTTATAAATGGTAAGCATGGATGGACAGTCCTAGATGAAATGCAGGATGTTTAATAAGATTTCAGGGAAAGCAGCACAGAAAAAAGTTGACATGAAAAAGGCAATGGAGCCTATGGAGAAAACTGAAAATATTCAACAAGAGAAGCACTTTTCAGGCTTCACAACTCTTTACTTCTGATGGCAAGATCTGATATATCCACAAAGCTGAACACCTTATCTTACAGTTGAGGTTATATATCCAAGTTGACAGAATGCCTATAAGCAGCTCTCTTCTTGTTGCCTGAACATCCTAAACTTTGTAATTAAAGTATTATTTCAAGAGAGAACATTTTCAAGGTTCAAAAACTCGGCTCGGATCGACACGGATCGGCAGAGTCAAACCGGTTTTGGGCCGTCCATGCCGACCCCGGGTTTCCTGGCCGAGTCCAGGACTCGGATCAGCCAGTCTGAGCCGAATCGGCTCGGATCGGTCCGACCTGGCCCCCAACAGCTAGTTTGACTAGCCGTTGGGGGTCAACCTAGCCGTTGTTGGCCGTTCCCAAACGGCTAGTTTGGGCATTGGGGGTCTATTTAAACCCTCCAAAGGCCCTCCTAAGGCTCCACAAATGCCTTTTGAGCCTCCTAACATTCTTACTCTCTCTCCCACTCTCTTGATCATAGAATTCTCTCTCCGTCTCTCCCACGAGGTCACTACTAGTCTACTATAAGCTCCACGATCTCTCCTCTTCTTGTGCTGTAAAAGAATGACATCTCAAGGTGTTGTTGAGCGGTCATCTGGGAATCCTCCTAGCGTTGATCCTGCTTGGGGTCATTGCACACTAGTGGACATGGGCTAGAGAAAGGTATAATGCAAATATTGCAACCGGGTCATCTCTGGCGGGGCCTACCGATTCAAATAACATCTTGCTGGAATAAAAGGTGAAGTTGCAGCATGTGCTCGAGTTCCTTCAGAGGTTAAAATCCAATTTCGAACTTATATGAAGGAAAAAAAATCAAGCAAAGGAAGTACTGCCAGAAGAAGACAGGAAATTCGAGAGTTGTCTGAACCAGCGCAAAGGTTTGATGTTGGAGTCCAACTTTGTGGATGTAATCAACCTATAAATGTTGATAATTGGGATACAAGTAAGTTTCTTATTTAACTTATTTTCATGTTCTTCATTTAACATTTTCAGACAAATAGTTATAGTAGATTAAATTTTTTTCTTTTACATTTAAAGCTGAATTGCGACGTGCAATGGAAGCAAGCCGGCGGTCTTTTGCAGATGATGACTTATTTCGACAAACTGGAAGATATGGAGGACAAGGAAGTGGCTCCACACCTTCTGTACAAGGGAGCACTAGCGCCAACATGAGCACTAATGTATGCGAGGAGCTGCCTCAGGAGTTCACTAAAACTGGAGATCCTAGAGTAGGTCCAATAGATGCCTTCCTCACTAAGAAGAGGGATAAACAACTTTCTATTAGTGCTGCATTCAAGAACTTAAAGTTTTGTAAGGAGAAGATAATGAGAGCTACTGCTAGGTGGTTTTTCTATAACAGTATCCCTACTAATGCTGCCAATGGGCCATATTATGAGTCCATGATCGAGACCATACAAGAAGTTGGCAAAGGGGTTGATGGACCTTCCCCATATAAGATATACAACAAGTACTTGGATATGGAAGTTGACGACATCCGAACATACATTACATCGTTTGAAAGGATATGGGATGAATATGGATGCACTTTAATATGCGATAGATGGACAGGTACATAAATCCTATCTTCATTTTTTTATCTTATCTTCATTTTTTCTTAAATCAGAATGGGTCTCTTTCTGATTTCTTATTATGTTTGGAACTTTACAGGGATAACAAGAAGAAGTATGATCAACTCCTTAATTTACTGTAAAGCCAGAACCGTATTTTGAAAGTCTATTGATGTATCTGGAAAAATAAAGAATGCCCAGTACCTATATGAATTAATGAATCAAATGGTGGAAGAAGTGGACGAAAAAAAAGATTGTCCAAATAGTTATGGACAATGCAACGACGTTCAAGTTAGATGGACAAATGTTGATGCAGAAGAGACAACATCTATACTGAGTTCCATATTCTGCTCATTGTATTGACTTGATGTTGGAAGACATTTGCTCTGATCCAATGGTAGATAGAGTGATCAAGAGTGATTGATTTATCACCACATTCATCTACAACCATAACAACATTCTAGATTTCATGTGCACACATACTCATGGAAGAGAGTTGCTTCGTCCGGGAGCCACCAAATTTGCATCTCAATATATCTCTCTAGATAGTTTAAGTCAACAAAAGAACAACTTGATTAGGATGGTGGCATCGGAAGATTGGGAGAATCACATATTGTAGCATGTACCAACTAAGGTCAAAGAGAAAGGTAAGAAAGTGGGTGATCTAATTCAGTCTAGACCCTTATGGAGGGAGGTGCAAGCGGTGTTAAATATTGTAGAATCACTTGTCCGTGTCTTGCGATCTTGTGATGGAGAAAGAAGATCGGATATAAGATATTTATATGAAACCATGAACAGAACTAAGGAACTCATTCAACTTAACAATCCAACAACCTATGTGAAGTGGTAGGACATAATAGATAGACGTTGAGAACACACTTTACATCACGATCTTCATGCAGCTAGTAAGCTACTAACTTTCTATATGTATTATTTATATACACATTTCTCTTAAGTAATAACTAACTTCGACTTATTTATTTAGGTTATTTTTTCAACCCTCAGTACATGTTTAGAACTGATGGAAAGAAAAATAACTATGATAGTTGCTCGGAAGTGTTGATGGGGGCTAAGTTTGTTATTAAGCGCATGCTTGCAGATGAAGACAGAACAATAATGACATGCAAGCAAATACATGATTACAGAATGATGTTATACCACTTTGGGACAAATACTGCTCAAAGAGCTGCCAAAATTTTGAATCCAGATTTGAAAATTATTAACCAGATGTTCTACTTAATTTTTAATTATAACTTACACATTGTTGACATAACCAATTTTCTATTTACAGCTGACTGGTGGCTAGATCATAAAAAAACATATGGATATGAAGATCTAGCCTATATCGCAATTCGGATCTTAAGTCAAACAACCTCTTCATCAGGTTGTGAGAGCAACTGTAGCACATTTGGCTTGATTCACACCAAGCAAATGAATAGATTGAAATCGAGCCGTCTAAAGAAGTTAATATTATGTCATTATAACATGAGGTTGAAGCTAAAAATCTGGAGCTCATAAAGAACCTTCAAAGGCAGGAGAAAAAGAGAATTTCTAGACAAGCCACGGAGACGACACATGCAGAAGAACCCATAAACTTGGATGAGCTGTTCGAAGAGCAACATCCACTAAATGCATGGGTTGATGCAAGCACCTCAAATGAGCCTGAATTCAACCCAAATGATCGTGAATGGGCGGAAGGTGAGTTAAATAATGTTCTACTACTTACTGATTTTCAACCTCCTCTTCCAAAACGTCAGAAGAAGAGCAAAAAACAAACACCAAGCAAAAGGAAGAGTGGTATTGGAATTGAGATTGCTGACCTAGAGACTATCGAGGAAGAAGATGAAACGCCAGAACCAAGTGATGAGGTACAATATCAAACATCAAATGACTCGACATCAAAGACGAACTCCGACAATTCTGAGGATGGCGGAGATACTACTAGTGCCCCAGCCCCACCTCCACCAATTCAATTCATTAGAGAAGAATAATACACACATGCTACTTGAGATAAACATCATGGTAGCAGAGCAGGACGTGAAGAATCTTCCATTCAAACATTCAGCAGATCAAGGAGGAAGGACAAAGGTAAAGCTCTTCAGTGTGCAGAGGCCAAAGAAGAACTTAGGAGGGAGAGAAAATATCAAGAACAACTATCAGATGCATTATCATATTTTCCATACGAAGGATATAGTCAGCCTACTGGATATGTAGTTTACCCTCCTCAACATTCTAATACATCCGACTATTCAGGAGATTGTCTAGAATATCCACAATTGTCAGTCATTTATACCAATACGGATGACTATAACCGGTATGTGATACAATATGAACAATACTACCAGAGTTATATGTCATGGTCTGAATATGTAAGTCATATGTTCATTCACTATAATGTACGTTTAGAATAAATGTAAGTTCATAATCATATATGTAAATTTATTTAAAATTTTTTGTCCAACGACATCTTATGTACTTCAAATCAATGTATTTCAACACAATTATGCATTAGACTTGTGTTTTATATTTTTTTCATATTTTTTCATATTTTTTTCTATTTTTTCTGCTATCGGAACCAGCCGAACCTGACTCAACCAGGATCGGCCAGGATCGGGCTGACTCGGATCGAAGTCGGCCGATCCGATTGATTTTGGACCGGCCGATCCGGGACCCGATCACGGATTTCTTAACCTTGAACATTTTAATGCGTCATATTGATAGGTGGAGTTTCTTTAAATTCCTATGAATAGTCCATGCCGAAGCAGTGGGGCCCCTCAAAAGTATAGTGAATCATTTGAAATGCGATTGCACTAACATAATCAAGGATGAACATTAACAAATAAAATTAAAAAAATATGCAGAACTCTGAAAAACCAGCTTCATCCTTAACATGCACATACAACCTATTCATTGGGCTGAATTTGTTCAGTAATGTACGGCAGCGCTCTGAATTGAAACACGATGAACCGCATGCAAAACCTTGAGGCTGCCATTCTATACTAATATAGGCCGGGTGAAATAGAGAGTTGCTGACAAATTTCGATGTCATATCATGCAACACTCTTTGGATCGGCCAAGGCAGACATGTCAACTTGTAACGGTATAGCACACTGAATGTTTATTGTGGGTACTACAGTTGCCCAGATAAACACGATGACAAATAAACAAAGTCAAATAACAACACTATCATGCAGAGAACCACTTATTCATGAAGCTGGATGGTTCGGTAATGTATGGCAGTTCCCCAGATTGAAACATGATGAGTAACATGGAAAACCTTGAGGCTGCCACTTAGAAAGATATATGTAGGCCGGGTGAAATAGAGCGTTGTCTACAGATTTTGATGACACATTATGCAACACTCTTTGGATCGGCCATGATAGCGACCATGTCAACTTGAGCACATCAAATGCAGTAACAATGTGTGGGGCGCACAATAAGAGACTTGAAAACCAATTTAATCCTAACACGATCAAGTAACATGCAAAACCTTGAGGCTGCCCCTTGGAGAGATATATGTAGGCCGGGTGAAATAGAGTGTTGCCTACAGATTTTGCTGTCACTTCATGCAACACTCTTTGGATCGGCCACGATAGCATCCATGTCAGCTTGTAATAGCACTGAACACCGAATGTTTATCGTGGGTACTACGGTAAACCATATAAACATGAAGGAGCCAGATTTATCACTTCCATGGACAATGTGTGGTTCCCATATTGCAACGAGTTCAGCATGTTCTATAAGATCCAGAACTTTGGTACCAACGACATTCTTCCAATGTATAATTGCTTCTATATATAGAGATAAAACAAAATTATCTTTTTCCAATTAGAAAAAGATCGGTCTTTTCTGAAACACCACACTACCAAATACCTAAATATTATCAAGAATAAAACCACATGGGGATGAATGAAACCCAAAGAGAACACAAACAAGCAAAAAACTCACCTTGAGGTTCATGCGGATGTCGATCTTCATATGGTCGTAGATGGGGGTGTATATCTCCATCCAGTTCTTCTTCAGCGCCGAGTACCGTTCCTGGGGCACCGACACCTTACGGAACTGCACCTTCCCATCCATCTCCTTCGCCGTCAGAGACGCAAACTTCGGCTTAGGCGGAAGTGCTGGCGTCGGCGCAGCATCGACGCCGGCGCCCGCTGCGGCGTCGAGCTCCATGGAGCTGGCCCCGGGGGACGAGGGCTGCCCTTCGGTCGCGGGTTCCATGAGTGAGAACGGGCAAAAATCCTGCCGCTAGAACACATTAGAGAGCAGCATTCGCCATGTCAGATTCCGTTCTGAGTTGTCAACAGCGAGGAGGAGGAAGAAGAAGAGACAAGGAACCGTAGAGGAACGAACCTGATGTTGGCGGCAGCAGCAAAACGGCTCGAGCTGCGGCGCGCGGGGGACGCGAACGAAGCAGATTCAAACAGCGGCGGGGGGGGAAGAGACGATGCGAGACGAGATGCAGGTGCGCAGGCCCGGCTCCGCTGGAAGCAAGGGCCGGCGGCTGGCGGCAAGGTAGAACGCAAGAGGAGAGGGAAGACCTAGGGTTGGGAGTTTATAGCCTATCAAAATTACAATTTGGTTCTTAATAAATATAAAATTTGATTGTACCTTATTGTAAAACTTTTACATCAATGTGAAAAGAATAAAAGAACTACCGAGCACATGCCGGTTTTTTTGATGGATACCGTATTCCGGATTTTTTATACTTGGATCTCTTATACCTAGAAGAATAAGAATTTGTTTGGGGTACTTTTTCTTATTTTAGGAATAAACAATTCGAACCTTTTAAGTGAGTTGAGTTATTCTACTTATGCAGAAAATAACGCGTCCGCTCCAAGAATAACGCGTGATAAAACAATTTGCAAAAATAACAAACTAAAACTCAATTAACCCTCTCATGATCCAAGCTCAATAAATTGGGTCCTAATTTTTTACTTTTTAAAATTTTTTAAGTCGTTTGTTCGAAGATCGAATTGTACAGACATATCGAATATTATGGATCTAATCTTAAGAAACTTTCAATTTCTCCTTAAGTTGGCGCGCATGTACAAGCTTGCAGCAGCAAGTATTACCGCTTTTTTGTTAGTTTCCTCAATCTTTTGCTGTGTTTTCTTCCAAGGTGTTTCTTCACTATATACTTTTAAAAATTTTAACTTCTCACAAATTTAAATTAAGAATTAACAGACATTATTGTCAAATCAAAAAGAATTTTTTATATTTATTTACACCCTTATAACCATATTATGTACACTCTTTAACTCTCACATATTGTTATTAATATTTTTGACATCTTCAAAAAAGTTACAATCATATCCTTCCCTTAAAATACTATGAACCTCAACCGATATATCAGAAAGAGTTCATAAATTCTACCAAAGTCAAGGGTATATATGTAAAATTCAGATAACTTTAAGGATACATATGTGAAAATATCATTCCCGGAGAAATCGTCGGCCTTCCGACAGAAGATGTCACCAACCACCCGATGGACTATGTTACTTCGGTGATGGACGCTTGGGTGGAGGGAGTCACTCCTGGAACTCCCCCCCCTCCATTCTCAGATCTAAGACGTTTGCTGTAGAAGATCTTGGTTTTAAGCCCCCCCCCTAGAGGACGTTCTCTGGACTTTTAGTTCCCACACATAAGCTCGAGAATATGCGGCCATCACATGCTTTCTATGCATGTTCATCCAAGCTCCTACCCCTTGATCTGGTTGCTTCGTCTACGCAACCTTTCGTTACCCTCATTCGATGGTGTCCTCCTTGTGTCTGTTAAAGGAAGAAAACAAGTGTTTGCTCTCAAAGCCTGCTCTTCAAGATGTTTCTGATGACTGTCGGCGGTTATGTGCCTCTTTGCCAAAGCACCCATTTCGTGTGATGTTGTAGTAATGTATTTTCTATTTAACAATTTGTATTTTTATTCTACTCTCATATTTTGGTGATAACAAACGATGAAAATATTAACAATAAGTATTATTTATATTTCCGTTAATAACTTAATTTAATATGTTTTTATACTGTCAGTTTCACTGGTACATACTCAGTTCTGAACTTAGTCAATTTTAAGAGATCTATAGTTATATCGATTATAGACTTAACTAGTAAATCGATTAAGTTTCTATCGCTAATCGATTAACGTTTTATTCGTTAGTTCTATCGCAGTAAACTGATTATGTCTTTAATTTGATTACATGATTGACTAACGTTATATCTCTAATCGATTAACTGTCTCACTTCTATTATCGATATGCTTCAAATCGATTAAGTGTTTTAATTTCAACTTCGATTACCGTCTTGTGTCTAATCGATTATTGTGTTTACACTTTGATTATTGTTATCGATCAAATCGATTAGCCTTATCGATTGTTACTTCGATTAATCTTTTACAACAAATTGATTACTGTTCAAATCGATTACACTTTAAATCTTTCACTTCGATTATTATTATATGATTAATCAATTACGCTTAGCGCATACAACTTCAATTACCATCTTGTGTCTAATCAATTATTGTGTTAGGACTAATCGATTTTGAGACTCGAATTAAACTTCGATTATATTTATATTCTCAAATTGATTAATCTTTACATCTGGCTTTGGTTAACAAAATTTTTCACTTCAGTTATTTGTATCTTCAAGCAAGCGACCTTGACTTTGATTAAGTATGTCTCTAAATCGATTATTGGTCTTAATTCTTCAACAACTACTATTGATATCTAAGTGTTTGCACAATAGATTTTTACTTTATTGAAACTTGTGATTTGTCTGACCATATCTGTAGTAGAACTTTTGTTGGTCACTGTACTTACTTTCTTTCTAATATACTGTCAATTTGTGAGAATGTTTACAACTCTAGCTGACATCTTTTTAGGTCTATTCCGACTTCTTAAGACTCTCAACTATTATATTATTATTAGATTTCTACTAATGACGTACAAGGCAGAAAAAGTCTAATTGTCTTGTTCGTATTACTTTCTATTTCAAGTCTTTGACAAAAAGTTTCACCAACTAGTATGAGATTATACTTGAGTGCACCAGACTATAGGCACTTAGGTTAATGTGAAGCCTTTTGGACAGCAGAATATCTCTATGTCTCTCTGAAGAAATTCAAACTTAGACACGGCAAGAAGTATCTCCAATGAATCTTGTCTTACAGTCTAACAGGCAAATTTTGGTAGGTTATATAACCTGTCGGGTTCAGTTGTAACCCCAGGAAATCATTCGCAACGGAAGAACAAAAATAAAAAACGAATTCCCAAACCAGTTCGGACTCCGATTGATGCAACAAAAATGATCTAAAAATCACAAGAGATTTTTCACTTTGCACGGAACACGTTGTCCTGTGAATATTGATGTCGAACTCCTCGAAGCTAAGAGTCACACAAGTGTACGACCTCTAGAGTAGATCCACACAAACCCTTCGCAGCAACGGAATCTATCTCCTGCAACCCGCACAACAAGAACCCCACCTGAAGGCCCCTCTTGCTTCTAGACAACAAAGAAGGAGGAAGAGAAAGAAGAGTCCAACTCTTCTGAACTAGACGGCAAGCCTTTTGGAATGGGATGGATTAGATGTGAGTTGGAGAGAAAGCGAGGTTTTTTATAGGAATGATTAAGGCGGCTGCAATCCTGTCCTTTGTCGCCTCGGCTAAGGAAAACCCTAAGACATATTATTTATCAATATATTATTATTAGTTCATTTATCAAATAAGTCTAATAATACATATATTATATATATGCCCTTAATTTTATTATTGTATATACACTTTTAAGTAATTTACTGATTCTTTTCCTAAAAGAATCTAATGCTTTAGTATATTTGTCCATACAATAATATTATGTTCTGCAAGAGTTATTTGTGTGTGATCCTCTGGGCCCCATTATCGCTCTGATTTAAAAATCCATTAACTTCTAATCTAATTATAATTAAATTAAACCGGTTATTCCCAATAACCGTTTAATTTGATCTGGACCTTTTGATCACATTGGGTCAAGCAAATCCGCGTGATCCCAGAGGATGCCAGATTCATCTTCACCCAGTCTGACACCTGTCAGTCTTCAGTTGCCATATCGCTATAATCCCTAGCTCATTCTATGAGTCTGATATGATCGTGTGGTATGGTTATTGTCAAACCATTAATGATCATGTCGTCTGACTATGACCTCCTTAATGTTAGAATTTGGTGGCCTCAAAGGCAATCATTGTACATTCTAGTTCAGATTATTAATAAAGGCAATTATTTCTTCATTTAATAGTTCTCGCAAACGACTATCGTAATGAAGGTCCATAGACAAATGTATGGGATATTGAATCATGATGAGATCATGATAGTGAGATCAATATCCTAAGGCAATTGTCTTAAATAGTTCTCGATCATAGGATATTTGAGATGGACATTAAATATCCGATAAGATCGACACAAGTTATGTCTGCTCATATGATGAGGGTGAATGATCTTACATTCACTCGTGTGGTGACACTAAGACAAACAAGTGGGTGCTCATTAGAGAATGAGTTCACTGAACATACCCAAATAAGAATTCCTGGATGGTAATTATACCTATTAGTCAACCAGGGAATTCTATCGTTGCAGTAGCACAGTTGGTCCTTTGACCTGAGTCACCAATGATACCTTGTTTGTGGACCATTGTATCTTGATTCTCTGACTCGTGGACTTTAACCATTAAGTCCACCATAATCGGTCTTTCAGATACAGTGGAAAGCTTGCTAAGGTAATTGAGTGAACAACAAGGGATCACTCACTCTTGGTATAAGACTGGAGAGAGAATGTCCTATGGATGTGTACACAGAAATCCCTGGCCAGGGTCAAATGAAAGAGATGTCTTTCTAGATATTAACTATGTACTGGAATCCATCTGGATAATGCGATAGAGGGTTTGACTATAAAACCATACCCTTGCGTTATCGGGACATTGCATGAGTGAAGGATTATATCTGTGCGGTATCGGCAGACGGAAAGGTTCAATTGAAGGGAACAGTATCCCTTATATCTTCTGGGATCATGAGGTAGTGTTTGGTGCTGTTCATGATCAGAAGGCCAAGTGAATTAATCATCGGATGATAATTTACTTGTTTATTAAATTAATCATTTAACATGCGATGTTTAAATGTTAATTAATAAATATTAAACTCAAGAAACAGTTCTAAGTTTAATGGGCCTGCAACCAGACTGATATATGGGCCTGGAGGGTCACAGACATAAGAGTTCTCGTCAGACGGTGAGAGATGTTAAATTTCATGCTTATCTAGGTTTTTGTGAAAAACTGCAGGATAAACATGAAGATTTAATGGAGAATTATCCAAGGCCAAACTCTTGGATAATCATGAGGATTAATTGTTGTGCTTATCCTTATTTCTATATAAGGAGGGCCAAAGGGGAGTGGTAAAAAGTTAGTTGGACGAATTTTACTCCCCATATTCTCTCTCTCCTCTCTCTCTCTTCTTCTCGGAGTGGATCTGTCTCTCTCCGCGCATGGTGGATCTGAGATCTGGTCGGAGCACTCAAGTCGAGGAGGAAATCGCGTCTGCTGCGGGAACTCGTGTGGATACCTCTAGAGATCGTGCGCGTGCGCGATTACCGAGTCGACATCATCCACGGGAGATTTGAAACCCCGCAAAGGTGAAGAACTGTTCTTCCCGCGTTATTTTAATGTCCGTTTTACAACCCCAGCAACCGATACAATGGAATCTTTTTATTTCCGCTGCGTTCATGGCGATTCCTAATAGTGGTATCAGAGCCTGGTTCGCTGGTTCGGTTGTAAAACGGCACCGTTTTGTGTGTTTTCTCGTTATGCGTGAAGAACCCGTATTGTACGTGTTCTTGAGTATAATCTGATTAAAAATGACAGATTAGTGTTCATATGATGATCACGATCGATTTGATTATTTTTCTGTATTTTTCGGATTTTTATTTGGGTTTTTCGGAGTTCGTCATGTGATGATGAAACGGGGTACTTCGGCGGCTTCGTACGTGCATCCCAAGCGTTGGGATGGCCGGCCGAATCTCTAGATCTCTTGGTGATAGTCACCACTTCGCATTGGGCATGGAGATCGGCACCAGAATGCCCTTGGAGGTGCTTTAAATCGAGCCCGAACTTGGGTTTTTAAACCTGAAAACCAGATTTTAGGGGTAGTTTAAGGGCTCGTTCAAGGGGGCTATTTGGCCACCGCCGGCGACCCCGCCGGCACCGGGCACGTCGCCGGCGCCGGGGGGCATCGCCGGCCGGGCCGGCACCCGCCGGGGGGTGGCCGGAGCTCGGCGGCGCCGCCGCCGGTGGCTAACCTAGGGTTCCTGCAAAAAAGGTTGCAGGTTAAAGAGAAGGGGGCCGGTCGAATCTGTTCGAAGTGGCCGAACCGCCCGGTCCCGACCCGGTCGGACCGGGCCGGGGGCCGGGCGGCGCCCTGGCCGAGCCAGGGTGCGCCCTGGCCGAGCCAGGGTGCGCCCTGGCCGAGCCAGGGCTCGACCCTGGCTGAGCCAGGGTTCGACCCTGGCCGAGCCAGGGGGCCTGGGTCCGGGCCATTGGGCCCCAAATGGGCTGGGCCCATTTTCAGTTTTTTAAAAATGGTTTTTAAATACCTGTTTAACCTCCTTTAAACCCAAATTTAGCCCATTTATGCATGTTTTAAAATTGTTTTAAAACAGAAAATTATAAGAATAATTAATAAGTGTTATTAATTAATTTTTTATGATTATTAACAGTTTATTAAAGTGTTTAATAACTGTTAGTCTATTAAAGGGCTTAATAACTAATGGGTGTTAGTTAATTGTTTAAAAATTGTTTTAAATAATTAATTCCCTGTTAATTTAATTAGTTTAAAATTGTTTTAAACTAAATTCATGCATAACTTGATTACACTTTGCCATTCAAATTGTTTGAATAATTATTTAGATTAACTGAATAGTTTAGTTAGTTTATTTGTCAATAATGTTTTAAATATTATTGATAATGCTGAAATAAATGTTATTTCGAAAACTAATTGGTATTATAATTTTATATTTATAAAATTTAATACCAAACAACAATTATGTGATGATTGTGATGCATGTGATGTGTTTTATGGTGGGATGATCATGGACTTAGTATTTTCATGTGATGAATGATGTGAATGGATGCGATGCTCATTTCATTTGGTATTTTAAATAGGACCTGCGTGTCCTCCTCTCTCTTAATCCAAGTGTACTTTCTACCTTCCTATAAGATTGTACTCCCCTTGATAAGATCAAGGTTTCTAATTGTTTAAATGTACATTTGTGGACCTACGAGTCCTGAATTTTGTATTTAAATGTATCGGATTAAGTTTAGAGGACGGGATCTTCTGAAGACACCTCTGGAGGGAGGACTCGCATCAAATGGAACCAGTGTTGCTGTTTTCACATTAGGATCCTATTATGGATCATCGTTTGGCTCCGATGATTCCATAGTAGTTTAAGCAGTCCATGATCATCCCCATTTAATTTTTCTGCACATATGTGATATTTGTGGACTATGCTATCATATATATATTTCTATTTAGTATATAGATACTTCAAATTGAAATACTATTGATAGCACGATTTTTTACAAATCAAAATCAAAACCCTCTTTTAAAACTTAAGTTGTAAACGTGAGATATTAAGAATAATCCACGTAACCCACCATCATTATAGATCTTAGGATAATTCTTATCTCAAACGGATTTGTTGTGCTACCACAAGGTCTGTTTGATTTAGAAATTAAACTAGGTCTACGACATGTGATGTCATTAAGATGAATGGACAAATAGTGTAGTTTTGTTGTGCTACCACAAGGATTGCACTATGAATTCATGTCATCTAAGTAATGATGGATAAACTTAACTGAATCAAATTGATTTGTTGTGCTACCACAAGGTCATTCTGATTCAGGGGTTAAATCGATCGGATATTGCAATCGTTGCAACTGTCAAGAGTTGACTGCCTAAGGGACTTGATGTGATTTGTTGTGCTACCACAAGGTCACATGCATGTTGCCCGAAGGATTCTGATCTCCACTAGGAGATCACCGGAATCTCCCGTTCTGTATCTTAGAGGGTAATACAGATCGCCGAAAAATAGTGGGAGCATAAATCTAGATTAAAAGTCCTAAATCTGATTTTAAGAACTATCTGTTCATTTTATATATTTCCATGTAGGTCGCTATGTCGTCACCTAACCCCCTCCGTTGCATACTTGATGCAAATAAACTCACGGGACCAAATTACATTGACTGGTTACGCAACCTAAAGATTGTCCTCAGGTGCGAAAAGCTAGCCTATGTCCTGGATCAACCAGATCCAGTGCAACCCGGTGATAATGCTAATGAAGATGAATTAATGATGTATGAAAATTGGAAGGAGGACTCTGTCAAGGTCCAGTGTTATATGCTCGGTTCAATGAATAATGAACTGCAGCGACAGCATGATAACATGGAACCTAAGACCATTCTGAATCACCTACAAGAGTTGTTTGGTGAACAATCCAGAACAGAAAGGTATGAGATATCTAAGAAATTGTTCAGGACCAGAATGAGCGAGGGCACATCTGTGCAAACTCATGTGCTCAAGATGATAGAGTGGATTGAGAGGCTTGCTGTGCTGGGCTTTGTTATGAACAATGACCTGAGCATTGACTTAATCCTACAGTCCCTTCCAGATTCATTTTCACAATTCATTATCAACTTCAATATGAACAAAATTGAAGTTTCACTAGCTGAGCTGCTCAACATGTTGAAGACAGCTCAAGGCACTATCCAGAAAGATAAGCCAAATGTAATGCTTGTTGGTAAGACCAACAAGAAAAGAAAAGCTGGACAGACCTTTAAGAAAGGTAAGCCTAAGAAGCAAGTGAAAAGCAAACCGGCGGCACAAAAGGACAAAGCTAAAGTCAATGATAAAGGTCAGTGTTTCCACTGCCATAAAGAAGGTCATTGGAAGAGAAACTGCAAGATTCATCTTGCAGAAAAAGCAAAGGAGAAGCTTGGTGAAGCTTCAGGTATTCTCATGATCGATCTTAACTTGTCTTATAGAGAATCAACATCCTGAGTATTAGATATTGGATGTGTTTCTCATATCTGCAATAACTTGCAGGTGTTAACAAGTAAGAGAAGATTGAACCGCGAAGACGTGGATCTGAGGCTCGGGAATGGAGCAAAAGTTGCTGCGTTAGCTGTGGGGACAGCAAGACTTCAGATGCCGTCAGGAGACTCTCTGGAACTGATAGATTGTTATTATGTTCCAACCATTATTAGGAATATCATATCTATTTCATGTTTGGATAGACAAGGATATTCTATGAAGCTAGAGAATAAAGGTTGTTCAATTTATCAAGGAGACAAATTGTTTGCTTCAGGATATTTATTGAATGGATTATATTTACTTGATATTTCATATGATGTTTGTCTGGTAAATAATTCTCTTGAACGCTTAGATAAGGATGTGAATAAATCGTACCTATGGCATTGTAGGCTAGGTCATATAAATGAGAATAGGATCATAAGTTTGCAAAAGAATGGATATCTTGATCCATTTGATTATGAATCATTTGCAACCTGTGAAGCTTGTCTCATGGGAAAGATGACCAAAACTCCATTCTCAGGACATGGAGAAAGAGCTAAGGACTTATTGGAACTAATACATAGTGATGTATGTGGTCCAATGTCCACTCATGCTATAGGTGGTTACTCATACTTTGTTTCATTTACAGATGATTTCTCAAGATATGGCTACATATATTTGATGAAATATAAGTCAGAAGTCTTTGAGAAATTTAAAGAGTTTAAAAACGAAGTTGAGAACCAGACTGGAAAGAGTATTAAAACTCTTCGATCAGATCGAGGGGGTGAATACTTAAGTACAGAATTCACAGAATATCTTAAGGATAATGGTATTTTGTCTCAATGGACTCCTCCCTATACACCTCAGTTAAATGGTGTATCGGAAAGGAGAAATCGTACTCTATTAGATATGGTACGATCCATGATGAGTTATGCCAAACTTCCAATCTCTTTATGGGGATATGCACTGTTGACTGCTGCATATCTGTTGAACAAAGTTCCTAGTAAGTCAGTACCTTCCACTCCATATGAGATATGGAAAGGAAAGAAACCAGACTTTAAGCATGTTAGAGTCTGGGGTTGTCCTGCACATGTCAAAAGACATGATCCAGACAAACTGGATTCCAGGACAGAGAAATGTAGATTTGTGGGATATCCAAAAGAGAGTTTTGGATATTACTTCTATCAGCCCAGCGATCAAAGGGTGTTTGTCGCAAAAAGAGCTGTCTTCTTAGAGAAAGAATATCTTTCAAAAGAAGACAGTGGGAGCAAGATAGAACTAGAAGAAATTCTAGACTCACAAATCAACACTGGTTCATCTACTGAACCATTGACTCAAGAACTTGTTCAAGATGATACACAAAAGGTTCGCAGATCAGGTAGAGTGCCTAAGCAGCCTGAAAGATATGTTGGACATATCGATGAAGGCAAACCAAAGGTGTACTTAAATGAGGATGATGATCCTCAAACCTACCTAGAAGCCATAAATAGTCATGAATCAGAAAAATGGCAAGAGGCAATGGATTCTGAAATTCATTCCATGTATGCCAACCAAGTTTGGAACTTGGTTGATCTGCCAGAAGGTATGGTACCTATTGGCAGTAAATGGATCTTTAAAAGAAAGATCGGGGCAGATGGACAGATTGACACATACAAGGCAAGGCTTGTAGCAAAAGGATATCGTCAAAGGCAAGGCATTGACTATGACGAAACCTTTCCTCCAGTTGCCATGATTAAGTCAATCAGAATACTTCTTGCTATCGCTGCATTCTACGATTATGAAATATGGCAAATGGATGTGAAAACAGTATTCCTTAACGGGAACCTTCAAGAAGAGGCGTATATGATACAACCTGAAGGATTCACTTCCAAAGAGCATTCAAACAAGGTATGCAAGCTGCAAAGATCCATCTATGGATTAAAGCAGGCATCCCGAACTTGGAACTTAAGATTTGATGAAGCAATCAAATCTTATGACTTCATTAAGAATGAAGATGAACCTTGTGTATACAAAAAGGTTAGTGCGAGCGCATTTACTTTTTTGGTACTTTACGTTGATGACATTCTACTCATTGGGAATGATGTAGGAATGTTATCATCGGTAAAGGCTTGGTTATCCAAAAACTTCTCCATGAAAGATTTGGGAGAAGCATCCTATATTCTGGGAATAAGGATCTATAGAGATAGGTCCAAAAGGATGCTTGGCTTGTCCCAATCTATGTACATAGATACCATAGTCAAAAGGTTTGGCATGGAAAATTCCAAGAGAGACCTTGTTCCTATGAGGCATGGAATTTATCTCTCTAAAGAAATGTCTCCCAAGACACCTGAAGAGAGAGCATACATGGATAGAGTTCCTTATGCCTCGGCAATAGGATCTATCATGTATGCAATGCTATGTACTAGGCTTGATGTGGCACATCCATTAAGTGTCACCAGTAGATATCAAGCTGATCCAGGTGAGGAACACTGGAAGGCGGTGAAATGTATCCTTAGATACTTGAGAAGGACTAAGGATCTATTTCTCGTTTATGGAGGAAACGACTTGGAACTTCGAGGATTTACTGACTCGAGTTTCCAGTCGGATATGGATGACAGCAAATCCATGTCTGGATTTGTGTTCATGTTAAATGGAGGTGCAGTAAGTTGGAAGAGTTCCAAACAGGAAACTACTGCAGATTCGACGACCGAAGCAGAATACATTGCTGCAGCTGAAGCGGCCAAGGAGGCGGTTTGGATGAAGAAGTTCATCTCGGCGCTTGGAGTCGTTCCAAGCATTTCAGATCCTGTTCCATTATTGTGTGACAACAATGGAGCAATAGCTCAAGCAAGGGAGCCAAGATCACATCAGAAGTCAAAGCACATTCTGAGACGATTTCATCTGATTCGTGAGATCATCGCCCGAGGAGATATAGTAGTTGAGAAAGTCTCATCTGAAGATAATGTAGCAGATCCCTTGACTAAGCCATTGTCTCAAAACAATTTAGAACGTCACCTTAAGTCTATGGGACTTAGACACATGGGTGATTGGCTATAGTCCAAGTGGGAGAATGTTAGAATTTGGTGGCCTCAAAGGCAATCATTGTACATTCTAGTTCAGATTATTAATAAAGGCAATTATTTCTTCATTTAATAGTTCTCGCAAACGACTATCGTAATGAAGGTCCATAGACAAATGTATGGGATATTGAATCATGATGAGATCATGATAGTGAGATCAATATCCTAAGGCAATTGTCTTAAATAGTTCTCGATCATAGGATATTTGAGATGGACATTAAATATCCGATAAGATCGACACAAGTTATGTCTGCTCATATGATGAGGGTGAATGATCTCACATTCACTCGTGTGGTGACACTAAGACAAACAAGTGGGTGCTCATTAGAGAATGAGTTCACTGAACAGACCCAAATAAGAATTCCTGGATGGTAATTATACCTATTAGTCAACCAGGGAATTCTATCGTTGCAGTAGCACAGTTGGTCCTTTGACCTGAGTCACCAATGATACCTTGTTTGTGGACCATTGTATCTTGATTCTCTGACTCGTGGACTTTAACCATTAAGTCCACCATAATCGGTCTTTCAGATACAGTGGAAAGCTTGCTAAGGTAATTGAGTGAACAACAAGGGATCACTCACTCTTGGTATAAGACTGGAGAGAGAATGTCCTATGGATGTGTACACAGAAATCCCTGGCCAGGGTCAAATGAAAGAGATGTCTTTCTAGATATTAACTATGTACTGGAATCCATCTGGATAATGCGATAGAGGGTTTGACTATAAAACCATACCCTTGCGTTATCGGGACATTGCATGAGTGAAGGATTATATCTGTGCGGTATCGGCAGACGGAAAGGTTCAATTGAAGGGAACAGTATCCCTTATATCTTCTGGGATCATGAGGTAGTGTTTGGTGCTGTTCATGATCAGAAGGCCAAGTGAATTAATCATCGGATGATAATTTACTTGTTTATTAAATTAATCATTTAACATGCGATGTTTAAATGTTAATTAATAAATATTAAACTCAAGAAACAGTTCTAAGTTTAATGGGCCTGCAACCAGACTGATATATGGGCCTGGAGGGTCACAGACATAAGAGTTCTCGTCAGACGGTGAGAGATGTTAAATTTCATGCTTATCTAGGTTTTTGTGAAAAACTGCAGGATAAACATGAAGATTTAATGGAGAATTATCCAAGGCCAAACTCTTGGATAATCATGAGGATTAATTGTTGTGCTTATCCTTATTTCTATATAAGGAGGGCCAAAGGGGAGTGGTAAAAAGTTAGTTGGACGAATTTTACTCCCCATATTCTCTCTCTCCTCTCTCTCTCTTCTTCTCGGAGTGGATCTGTCTCTCTCCGCGCATGGTGGATCTGAGATCTGGTCGGAGCACTCAAGTCGAGGAGGAAATCGCGTCTGCTGCGGGAACTCGTGTGGATACCTCTAGAGATCGTGCGCGTGCGCGATTACCGAGTCGGCATCATCCACGGGAGATTTGAAACCCCGCAAAGGTGAAGAACTGTTCTTCCCGCGTTATTTTAATGTCCGTTTTACAACCCCAGCAACCGATACAATGGAATCTTTTTATTTCCGCTGCGTTCATGGCGATTCCTAATACTTAATAACTTCAAGTTCATTCTAAACGAACCGAAACTACCCTAACCAAGGGTTTAGTGGAGCGTCTATGTCATGACCCATTAACTGTCCGAGATATGCCTAACAGTGAGCGATCCCCTCTTGACCATTAACGGTCTTCGCATGTATTCTGATGTGGCTAATAGTTTGGTGTTTCATGACTTGTGGATGAAGTCAGTTAACTAAACATTAAACCATACCAGTCCTCACGCAAGACCCCATTAATGTCTCAGGTCAAAGGATCAACGATACTACTGAGACAAATGGATCTTCAGTTGACATTAGGTATAATTACCATATAAAGATCCATCAGCATATCAAATCAGTTGACATCCTCCTAGGATGAACACCTACACATATGTGCTGGTGCCCCGCACCTGTGACAGTGAGATTGATCATTTACACATCATGTGTGTCGATTTATGAGTAATCAATGTCCATAGTGATCACTCTCCAATCGAGAACATTTTAAGATATATGTCTATGTATAGTCAAACTCACATTCAAGATCCTATCTCGAATTGACTTTATAACCACATATCTTAGGAACAATGCAAAGCAATCCACATATTACAAATTTACGCTCTAATTACTACTTAATTATGTTGAACAAGATTGTACATCTTATTGGGCCTACAAGGCCCAGAATTAGCCTATAGGACACCCAAATACTAACAATCTCCCACTTGTACTATAGCCAATTGCTCATAGTCTTGAGGCCCATCTTATCCCGATGACGCTTAAACACAATCTGTGATAAAGGCTTAGTTAGTGGATCTGCAATATTGTCTTCTGATGGTATACGCTCTACCACCACATCTCCCCGTGTAACAATCTCCCGAATCAGGAGGAAGCATCTCAGAATATGCTTCGACCTTTGGTGAGACCGAGGTTCTTTCGCCTAGGCGATGACCCCATTATTATCACAAAATAATGGGACGGGAGCTAATATGCTGGGAACTATGTCAAGTTTCGACATGAATTTCTTCATCTAGACTGCCTCCTTGGCAGCTTTAGCCGTAGCTATATACTCTACCTCTGTTGTTGAATCCGCAGTCATTTCCTGTTTGGAACTCTTCCAACTGACTGCCCATGTGTTTAATGTGAATACAAATCTAGACATGGATTTGCTATCATCAGAATCTGACTGGAAACTAGAGTCTGTTATACTCTTAGTTGCAAGTCCTCTTCTCCTCTATATAGCAAGAAAAGATTCGTAGTCCTTCTCAGGTACTTAAGGATACATTTTACTGCTTTCCAATGCTTCTTACCTGGATCACTCTGATATTTGCTGGTAATGCTCAAAGCATTAGCCACATCCGAACGAGTACATAGCATGACATACATGATTGACCATATTGCTGAGGCATAGGGTACTTAACTCATGTATACTACTTCTTCAGGTGTTCTAGGGGCCATTCTCTTAGATAGGTAAATTTCATGTCTCATAGGAATGAGACCTCTTTTGGAATTTTTCAACTTGAATCTCCTGAATATAGTATCTATGTACATGGACTTGGACAATCCTAGCATCCTTTTTGATCTATCATGATAAATCCTAATGCTCAGCACATAGGATGCTTCTCCCAAATCCTTCATGGAGAATGTCTTAGACAACTAAGACTTTGTTGACGTCAACATCCTTACATCATTCCCAATGAGTAAAATGTCATCAATATAGAGGACTAAGAAGGTTATAGAGCTCACACTGACCTTCTTATAAACACAGGCTTTGTCTTCATTTCAAATAAGGTCGAAAGATTTGATGGCATCATCAAATCTTAAATTCCAACTTCGAGATGCTGGCTTCAATCCATAAATGGATTTCTGAAGCTTGCATACCTTAGGTATATCAATCCTTTTGAAGATCTATTTGCAACCGATAGGGACTTTCCCTTTAGGTATATTAACCAAGTTCCAAACTTGATTGATATACATTGACTGGATTTCGAATCTATAGCCTCCTTCCATTTCTCAGAGTCACAATTGCGAATTGCCTCCTAGTAGGATTGAGGATCATCATCCACATTTATCTGTACCTTAGACGAACTGTTAGAGACATGTCCAACACATCTCTCAGGTTCTCTAGGTATCCTACCAAATCTTCGTAATGTTTGTGTTTCAAGGTGAGCAAGTTCCAAAGGTGGAGTCTTATCCAATGAGACTGTGTCCCTAGTTTGTGGTTCATGGACCTCGTCCAGTTCTATCTGGCTCCCACTATTTTTCTAGAGGAGATATTCCTTCTCCAGGAATACAACTCTCTTAGCCACTAGGACCCTTTGCTCAGAGGAGTGATAGAAATAATATCCAAATGTCTCTTTTGGATATCCCACAAACCTACACTTGTCTGTTCTTGACTGTAGCTTATCTGCGTCATTCCTTTTCACATGGGCAGGACACCCCCAAACTTTAATGTGATTAAAGTTCGGTTTTCTTTCCTTCTATATCTGATATAGTGTGGTAGAAATTGACTTACTTGAAATCCTGTTCAACAAGTAGGTTGTTGTCTCTAAGGTATAACCCCAAAGAGATAAGGTAATTCTGACAAGGACATCATGGAACGGATCATGTCCAACAAGGTCCTATTTCTCTTTTTAGATACACCATTATGTTGTGGTGTATACGATGGGGTCCACTGAGAAATTATTCCATTGCCCTTTAGGTAAGAAGTGAATTCATGACTTAAGTATTCGCTTCATCAATCCGATCAAAGTGTTTTAATACTCTTACCAATCTACTTCTCTACTTCATTCTTATATTTCTTAAACTTCTCAAAGGCTTGTGATTTATATCTCAACAAATACACATAGCCATACCTAGAGAAGTCATGAATAAAAGAGATGAAATAGAGATATCCTCTTTTAGCCTCTATTGACATGGGTCCACATACATTCGTGTGTATGAGTTCGAAAAGGTCAACAGCCCTCTCACCTTGTCCACTAAAAGGAATTTTGGTCATGTTCCCTATGAGACATGACTCACAAGTATCAAATGATTTGAATTCAAATAAATTCAAGTATCTATTTGAACATAGGTGAGAAATCATCTTCTCACTTACATGACGTAGCCTGCAATGCCAAAGATATGTATTACTCACTTCTTCTGTCTTATCACTGGAAACCTGCATAACATCATTACATGTGTTTAATACATATAATCCATTGAACAAATAACTAGTAGTAATGATCAAACCATTATTAATGATAGAGCACCCAGTGCTAGTTATTGTCAAAGAGTAACCAACATTGTTCAAGCAGAAAATATATACAATGTTTTTGATAATTTCTAGAACAAAATAACATTCTCTTAATTTCAATTCCTGAAACTAAACTAAGACGAGCAGTCCCCACAGCTTTAGCAGCAACCAAAGCTCCATTGCCCATCCTTCATTCAATCTCTTTCTTGCCAAATCTTCTTTTATTTGTCAGTACCTACAAAGAATTGCAGATATGAGATGCGCATCTAGTATCCAATACCCATGATGTGGATCTCGTAAAAGATAAATTCAAGTCAATGACAAAAATACCTTCATTCAGAATTGTCTTGCAATTTCTTTTTAAGTATCCAACTTATCCACACTGAAAACATTTGCTTTCTTTTTCATCCTTCTTGCCCTTGTCATTGCCTGCCTTGGTGATCTTTTACCTTTGGTATGTTTCTTTCCCTTCTTATTGTTGGGTGTCTGGGTGGCTTTCTTTTTCTTGTTGGTCAGACTAACAATCATTACAGAAGATGATTTCTCCTTCTGCATAGTCCCTTCAACACTCTTTAACATGTTTAGGAGTTCAAGTAGCGAAACCTCAATCCTATTCATGTTAAAACTAATGATGAATGAGAAAAGGATTCAGGCAATGACTGTTGAATAAGATCAATGCATATGCAATTTGAATCCTATCCTATTGAGTCTCTCAATCTACTCCATCATTTTCAGTACATGAACCTGTACTGAAGCACCCTCAGACATCCTAGTCCTGAAAAGCTTTTTAGAGATCTCATACCTCTCTATTTTACCATGCTTCCCAAAGGCTGACGTAGCTGGAGAAGTATAGCTCTACAATCAGTCTTTTTAAATTGCTTATGTAGCTTGGAAGCCATAGAGGACAATATATAACATTGCATATGGGAAGAATCTTCCGACCATTTTGCGTAATTTAATTGATCACCCTCCTCGGCATCAACGGGAGGCTCAGGTTGAATCGTGTCCAACACGTACACAATCTTTTCGGCGATTAAGACAATTGACAGATTACGCAGTCAATCTTTATAATTAGGTCCAATCAACTTGTTTGCATCCAAGATATTATGGAGGGGATGTGACAACGACATGATGATCTGGATGAAAAATAAAAGATAATATTTTAACATGCGTTCAAGGTTCTAACTTAGATGTTGTTTTTTATCTTAGTTAGCTCCACTATTTTGCGTTGAACTATATGACCCTCAATCATATAGAACGGGAGATCACAACGATCATCCTAGTGGGTCGGAATCCTAACAAGATTGAGGTCCGACCTTGTGGAAAGCACAACAAATCACATCCCATCTCTTGGATAGTCAACATGCACTTGCATCTCATGCAATATCCAATTTTCGGCCCTCGAGCAGTCATCCCCTTGTGTAAAGCACAACAAAGGACACTCCCAATTAGATTGCGCCACTATTACTACACAACAATGAGTTTGTGACTTGAACCTTGTGGAAAGCACAACAAGGCCAAGTCCAGTCCCTCATCCTATTGAAGCCAAGTCTTAGGGCTGAGATCCTACCACCAAATCATGAACCTTGTGGAAAGCAGAACAAATCCATGAGATAATGGCATTCAGTCACCTTATAATAAATGGTAGAATAAATATATTCAAGATATATATTTATTGTACCTAGCAATCGCTCAAATAAATGCATCCAATGCAAATAAATAAGTCTGGGTGATCATGGACTCTAAATTAAAGCTATTGATACATCCAGCCCACTTCCCAAGTAGTAGGATCATTCTCGCAGTTCGTCCTCCGTGCCTTCAAGCTCCATCTACGACATTCCTTACAAAAGCTATACGGCTCGCAGGTCGAAAAATGAATTATATGCCAATAATTTCCAGGAGCCCTTAGCGCGAGTACATTCATTGGAGGAAGATAGAATCATATTGAAAATTAAATAGAGAGAGAAGGGAGGCTCACAGGCCTTAAACGAACTGAGCTAATTTCTAAGTCCATGATCACCCACCATTTCAAACACAATCACATCAATCAAACAAGGGTTATTTTGAAAATAATCCTTATATTTGGATTAAAAACCATGGGTTGTGCATTCGAGAATTTTGGTTATGATTAGTTTTGAAAAACCCATTGTTACATTCAAAAGTAATCAAATAGAGACCAAAACAAGGCATCACAGTAACAATCCATACTTAGAATTATTCCAACTTATAAGAGGATACAGAAATGAATTTAACATTAAATTTAATCAATCAAGACAATTAAGACAATCATGAAATTTAAATTCAAATTAATCATCCAATGATTAAACTAAATAGAATAAAATTTAATTAAATGATCATCCTCAATTATCCTTTACTAAAATTCACAATTTGAATTTTAAAACTTATCCAATAATTTTTAAAACCCAAAATTAAATTTTAACGATGATCCTCTTTAAAATTTAAAGTTTGAATTTAATAATTATTTAATAATTAAAAATTCAGAAATTTGAATTTTATATGTAATCGTCAATTGATCCCAACAAGACTTGCATGATCAAATTAATCAAAATCAAATTTAGTTAATGTGTTTCCGACAATTATCTTATTTTGGAAACATTTATTTTTGAGCTTGTGCAGTGCATTGTACGCCACCGCAGGAGAACCACTGCACTGCGCGCTTCCGCCGAAAAATGCCGAAATAGTGTGCTAGATGGGTACGCCGGAACAGTGTGCTGGATGGGTAAGATGGCAACAAAACCCACCGTCAACATGGGCAAACGTGGACGGCACACCTTGGTGCCGCCCAAGTTGTGGAAGGCACACCTTGCTGCCGTCCACAAGCGACACCCTTTGGTGCCTTCCACATCTAGTGGACAGCACACTAAGGTGCCTTCCACTAGATGTGGACGGCCACCCATTGGGCCATCCACATGGCCGTAGCCCAGCCTGCCATCCAGAGCCTGACGGCAGTCCCTTTCACCGTCCGCATGTCCAGTTTCTCTGAAAAGTAAATTTTCTTATGCCAAAAAATAAAAATACAAATTAAAGAATACATAATAATTCGAGCATGATGTTAGAACATAGACCGTTCTTCCCAAATGCATCAATAGGAGCCTAAACCTAACTCTGATACAACTGTCGGGTTCGATTGTAACCCTGGGAAATCGTTCGCTTCTTGTTCTTTTCCTTTTCTGTCCAATTACCTATTTAATTCCACAATTTGGTTTAGCTAATTTTTAATTACCCATTCACCCCTCCTCTGGTTATATATAGTTGGGCAACAAGTAGTATCATAGTAGGTTTCTCTCGTTGTATAGATCTAACGATTTGAGAAATGGCTATGTCTAATGATTATGGTGAAGGACAGTCTATCAACTATCTTGCATTGTTCGAAGGTGAAGATTATTCTTACTAAAAGTACAGAATGGAGTACTTCCTTAAGGGTCTTGACCTTGATCTTTGGAGTGTGTTTGAGGATGGTGACTACGGCATTACTGTTCTTAAAGAAAGGTGGACAAATAATGACAAGTATTTAATTTCTTTGAATAACAGAGCTAAAAGTGTGCTATGCTATGCACTTGGAAAGAAGGAGTTTAACTGGATCTCAGCATGCAAATTAGCTCAAGATATATGAAGGAACTCACAAAGTGAAGGAAATTAGGATAGAAATCGTAGTAACTTAGTATGAGAAGTTCAAGATGGAGTGTTCCAAAACTCACTCAAACGTACAGCAAATTCACAGACATTAAAAATGTGTTGATGGCTTTCAGAAAGAATACATCACTAGAGACTTAGTTAGAAAAATCCTAAGGTCTCTCTCAAACCAATGGACTTCAAAAGTGAGAGCAATTGAGGAAGCAAATGGCTTCAGTTGTCTTAGCCTTGAGAAACTCATTGGGTCCTTTATGACCCATGAGATAAATATAGAAAGGTTAAGGGAGAGTACCTATAAGAAGAAAGTCTCCACAGCTCTCAAGAGAAGCATTCTCAATTTAGATGAAGCTACCTCAGGAGAAGAAAATGAAGATGACAGTGATGAGGAAGCTTTATTGTCCCGAAGATTGTAGCAAATTCTGAGAAAGAAAAAGCTTCAAGGAAGGTCCCACAATAGATACATCAAGAAAGGACTTAGCAAGGAAGAAAAGCAAGAACTTACCTGCTATGAGTGCAAACATCTAGAACACTTGAAGGCTTATTGTCTTCAACTAAAGAAGAAAGATTACAAGAAGAAGGATCGCTCCAAGTAGCTCAAGAAATTCTTCAAGCGAAAAGCTATGGTAGTAGTTTGGGACAATGAAGACGACTCATCCTCCTCCTCAAGTTCAGAAGAAGAAGAGGAGACTACAAACTTCGCTCTTATGGCAACCAACTCTCATCAAGATGATGAGCAGGTAACTTCTAACTTAAATTATGAATTTGGTTCTAAATCTGATGGAGAGCTATCTCTGGACGAGGTCTTTAATGAGCTACATAAAAAATTTAAATTTTTTTCAAAGGAGCTCAAAATACTTAAAAACAGATCATAAAAAATTGAATGTTATGAGTGCTTCCTTAAAATTTGATAATATTAACTTAATTCATGTTATGTTCCGGATCTAGTTTATTTTTCATTTTTTTTCAACTTGGAATCCAACCACGTTATCTTAGAAAAAAAAATCCACCATAACAAGCAGATATGAGAGCTAAACAACCACAAGGCAATTTAAATAAATGTCATAACCATTAATTAATCTAAAGTATCCAAATATAGCCAATATCAAAGTTCACAAAATATAATATCCATCAATTTGTAAATAAATTATCAATCTCACCAATAAAGAAAAATACATCAATCTCTCATTATCTCTACTACATCAAATCTAAGAAAGTTATAAATTTTGAATCTAAATAACCTCCTGAAGATATCAATTGTCTCAATCAGAAGTCTCTTCAAATTCCATGTTCTCTTTCTCAGACTCTGAAAATGTTAATAGGATTTATGAGTACAACTACTCAGTAGGCATCAAACTATCCATATGACTTAACATATAGTAAATTTTACAAATCACATTATACAATTATACTAAACATGAGCTTACGCAGTTCTACATATATCTCAAATAAGAACATGATACAAAATATGGTTAGATATAAGCTTATCAAATCAAATGTATTTTCTAATAATATAAATAGATCAACTAACATATAGACATGATCGAACTCATGTCAGACATATCAAATTCTACTAGCCATGATCAGAACGTATCACATATCGAATAGAACATATCAAATTGTCAAATTGTAAGGGCATTACGTATCGCCGTCCCCTGAGTATATCTCATATCAAATAGCAAATATCATGGCGTAGTAGCTTATCAAATCAGATTCATATCATGGATTATATAGTTGAGACAGATTCATATAATTGTAAAGAGAAAGCTAAACAGAATGATCAAAAGATTCAAATAACTAAGTTGAATTCAAATAAACATATGGAGCAAATATTTCAAATTTATATGTCATTCAAACAAATCAAATTATATCATAATGGACATGCACCCAAACTACTACATAAAGAGTCAAACAAAATAAATACCAAAGCGTCTAGGCAAATGATGCAAAGGTCTTAGTCATTGTATAGAACCGGAGCGTCTAAGTCCCACCCTACTCCAAACTGCCAGGGCATTATGTATCGCCGTCTCCTGGTTTTAGCCAGCCGGAAATCAAGATTCTACCAATTTGCCCTTGGGTTCCAAAGAAAATACTCTATCTAATATGGATGCTTATAATGGAATCGGGCCAAATATCTTTTTAAGATAGCAATGTCCAAGCAAAGTCAAATAATTATGACATAATTGGATTAACAGAGATCAAATAATGACAAAAGCTGAGCATAGATCAAAAAATTAAATTATCAAATTGATACGTACATATAAGAGTTAAAATACATACTTTTATATATAAAATAACCATTTAAAGAGTCATCATGGTCATATATATAGAAAATCAGAGTAAAGCTAATCAAAATAAGTTTTTGTACAAAAATGATAACGAAGAAAATTTTTTCAGAATTACTAAACATATTTTTTGGCCATTAAGACTAATTTTCATAATTAAAAAATCAACAAATGGGGTGAATATTATCAAAAAAATTCATAAAATTACCAAACTTGATGAGCATGTCCAATGGATTATATGTAAAGTGTGGACAAAGTTTCAACAATTTCTAGGTGGGTTTGATATGATTTTGGATTCTCACTTCGATTCCATGAATCCGACTTAAATAGAATTTCAGCAAAACCAAATAGAGGGCAAACTGAATAGCATACGGAATCATAAAATTCTCAATCTTTTCAGAGAAGTTAAGGATGGTATAATAAAGGTCTTAAAAAAAATTGGAATGATTTGGAAATGAATAAAGTGAGATATAAGATTCATAAGTTAGGATTTCAAAATTGTCAGGATAGATTATATAGTCCGCAAAGCATATATTATGGAATAAACATCAAACGAACTATGAAAATTATGAAATTTATTAGGGCATGAGGATAACATCTAGAGTAAGCTTTTAACAAAATGTTAGCTCAATTGGACATCAGACCAAAGAGAACAAACATCTGTAACTTAAGTGATTATAATTGAAAATATAATAGATTGAACGGATACATAGGCTGAGATAATAATAATGGAATAAATAGTAAATAAGATCACAAAAATCTGAAACTGGATGATCATAAAATAGACATATAGATAAAACTTCTTACTAATTAATTATATTTTGAAAACGTTAAAAAAAAATATAAGTTTTAATGCAAAATTGATCATGCTTAGAGTTATCCACTTACCTCTTGAAGAAAGATCGGCTCTTGGCTCCCCTATGGCTTCCTTGCTATTTATCAATTTCTTTTTCTTCCTTTAAACTCTTTTTCATATTATCTAAACTATTTCCCACGTTCTCTAAGTCTCTAATAACACAAAACATTGATTAGAATGAAACCTCCAAAAGAAATAACCATGAACAACTCTATTCTCTTAAGAATACTATATGAACTTACTCTTGGAAGAAAGCTGCATGCAATAGAACTTTAAGCATGACCACAAAGTTATATTTATACTTATTTATCCTCCTAATATAACCATCAACACTTCATTTTTTTTGTTGGATTCGAACTTCTACTCTCCATAACTTAATCTCCAAGTCAAAGTCACTTCCTAGTGCAAATCGAACTCTACTCATGTTACTTGCAGTTTCTTTTTCTGAAGAGCTTTAAATTCAACCTCTTAAACGTCTGAATTAAGAAACTCTCTTCTACAAAGTTTTTGAACTTTTTATTACCTTTCCCATGCTTCTAGTCTAAATATTTTTGAATATATGTAAAAAACGATATGCCTATTTTACTAACATGCTGTCATTAGTACTCCGAACTTAGAAATCTTGCAGATTTCCTTTTCGTCCAAAGATGTCCTGATTACAACTAGTAAATGACTTATTTTAAATATATGATCTTCCTAAAAGTTCTAGACTTTTGAGTTATCATTCTAATGGGAGTTTTCTTGCTTAATTTAGAATTTTATGCACGGAGTTATGCTTAAAATACTATGACTATGTCAAATAAATATGTGTACAAAATCCTAGTCCAAGTAAGATTTCAATTATGACTTTCTACCTATTAATTAGAATCTTAATTATATTCAAATTTATTATGTTTTACTTCTAATCTAAGTCAAATATGCTATACATAACTTTTTAGGTCGTGGTTAGCATTAATTATACTATCTTTTATTTCCTAATACAAATCCTAATCCGATTAGGACTTGTTCTCTATGGGTAGCCCTTTCTAAAACTGATCTTTAATATTTTTGACCTCTAAAATATACGAATTAGTAAAAATGGTATTTTACAAATTTATATATCTTTTTATTCTCTTTCCAATTATATAAATTGTGCCTTAGTAAGAATTTTTTATAGAAAGTTATCATTATTTTACTATGTTGTTGTCTAATACATCAACCTAGAATTTGAACTAAATTAGTAGGCTATTCTTAGTAGTATAATTGGATTATTAGACTTTCATAATTAGGTTAATTAGACTAAATTAAGTTACTTAAATTCAGTCATAGATTCTTATAATTAGTTAATTGGTCCAATTTAAATTAATTAAATTTATTAATAATTGAAAAAGTGAGGGGTATAACTATTTTGGTTAATGAAAGATTAAAATCTGAAAATTAATCACTTAGTGAAGTTAATAAAACTCATAATGGTAAACTTGAACAATTTCATGATAAACTTTCATAGATAAAGAAATGAAAAAATAGTTCTTAATGAAGATAAAAGTCATGAAAATGAGTCAATATAAGAAAACCAATATCTAAAATCGTCTCTTGACAAGTTAAATAGGGGTAAAACTTCTTTGCACCTTTACCTGAAAGGACTTAGAACTGATAATAGAAAAGATAGACTTAGTTATGTGCAACCTAAGACCTCTTCACAGATAAAACCCACAGAGGTACCCTATCCCTACATTTATAAAGCCTCAAGCTTAACAAGGTAAAAAAGAAAGGCCTCTTATATAGATTGTTATTCACATTGTTGCAGATTGAGTCACACTTCCAAGACTTGCAAGTAGAGGAAGTGGATTTGAATATCCAAGGGATCTGCACTTGTTACTAACCTTAAGGGACCCAGAAAGATTTGGGTACTTAAAACTATCAACTAAACTTTGCAGGGTAGCTTAGCAACGTCTAGAAATGGTACATAGACAGTGGGTGCTCTAGAAATATGACCAGTGATTGTACCTTATTTAAGTCTATGCAAATAAAAGGAGGCACAGTCACTTATAGAGATAATAACAAAGAAAATATTATAGGCAGTGACATAGTGGGTAGCAGTTCAACAAATCCCATTAAGGATGTGCTATGTGTAGAAGGAATGAAACACAATTTGATTAGTATCAGCAAGCTATATGATAGAGGACACAAAGTCATCTTTGAAGCTGAACAGTGCACAATAATCAAGGATGATGAAGTTATCTTTCAAGCCCACAAAGATAAGAACATCTATGTACTACAGTTGAAAGAACTCAAAGATCAAGATGTCTACCAAGCTGTTAGCAAAACAGAAGAAGCAGAACTATGGCACAGGAGGCTCAGTCATGCCAGCAATAGTATAATTCATAAACTAATTAAGCATGACTTGGTTAAAGGTTTGCCCAAGTTGAAGCTTAAGATCTCAGAGATCTATACAGCTTGTGCTAAAGGGAAGCAGACTAAGACTTCATTTAAGTCCAAGACAATGGTGACAACCTCCAAGTCTATAGAGTTGCTACACATGGATCTGTTTGGACCTATGAGGACAACCAGCTTAGGTGGAATGAACTATAAGTTTGTCATGGTTGATGACTATTCTAGGTTCACTTGGGTGATATTCTTGGAAAACAAGTTAGATACACTAAAAGCATTCCAGAAGTTCAGTAGAGTAGTATAGAAGGAGCATAAATTCAACATCATCTACATCAAATCAGATCGTAGAGAAGAATTTGAGAATACTAAGTTTATAAGATTTTGTGATGAGCAAGGAATCCAACACAACTTCTTAGCACCAAGGACACCTTGTAGACACACTAATTTTGACTTCATATTGAGTAAATTTTATGTCACAATTATGATGCCCTGAATTAGTCTAATTTTTAAGCATTAATCAATTTTTATTGATTTTTCGAGATTTTCATTGATTAATGTCGACCATGGATGACGCCTTTTAGATTTCTAGTCGTAATCAGTCCGGACTTAAATTCCTAAATCTAGATAGACTTAACTGAATAATGTCGCCCGTGGATGATACCATTTTGTCCTCTAATCCGTCTGGATTTTCCATTTAAATTCGAATTAATTTCCTAATTATCGAAATGACGTCTCTCATAGGCTTTTTAGTTTCCAAATTGTTTCTGGTTTTTTTCGCGGATTCTATTTCTATTTTGGCCCCTTTAATTAGTCAAATGGCATCCCGGATGAACGATGCAATTTAAGCACTATCTTGATAAACTTGATTTGATCGAGATAATCCAGTTCCTGAGGTTGGAAAGTTTACCAACTCTTAGATACTCATCCAAGGCAAGTCGGATCCGTAGGAGAGCCCTTTAAAGGCCAAACTACCTTCAAATCAACCCTTATAAATATACCTACTTTTGGACCTTCAAAGAAAGTTGGCTAAAGGCTGTCCTGGAGTTCAAATCAAGGTGGAAAGAGGCTCTTTTGGTGAAGAACGTGGACATCACTTAGAGGCTCTTCTTCCTCCATTGACGTTCTTGAAGACCAAGGCTATTGAGGGGTCAATCATACTCTTCCCCGTCTCTTTTCTTTGCTAGTTTTTCTTAGCTTTCTAGTTAGTTTTTCATCATAGTTCATCCCTGTTTTCATTAGATTTTTCATAGCATCACTCCATGATACATATACCACATCATATCCTTTTCCACACCTACACATTTTAGGGGTTTAAAAGAACACCAAGCAAGTGAGTTTTTAGTTAGATTTCATGCTTTATTTGCTAATTATAATAGGTACTACACTACCAATAGCTCTAACTATATTTTTCTTCTCTTTTGTTTGATCTTTTTTGCAAGGTTTTGAAGAAGGAGAAAAGAATTGATTGAAAGGAAGGATTTGAAAGCTTGGAGAAAACAACTCAAAAATAAGAGTAAAAAGAAGAGGCTCTTTATCTTTGGCCGGCCAAAGAAGGAGAACAAAGGAACCACAATCCTCCTAATTTGCAAGGTTAGTAAGCGATCACTTTTTCCTTTGAAGCCCTCAATTTCTGGCGATCACACACTTAGTTTTAAATTTGATTTGTTTATATGTTAACACATGATATCATGAAAAGCACAACACGATTTTGAGTACTATAGCTTTCTGGCGATCACAGTGGGACTTGTCTTGCCGTTCTTCTTATTTACTCTTGATTATTTTCCATTGGGCACCCTCGTGTGCACCATTTGTGTCCCTATGGCAGGTTTATGGTTGTTTGATTGATTTTATCCCCACGTGCACCTCGTGCACACCCTTAGTAGCAACATTTTGCCCTCCCATGATTGGCTAAACATGTGGTTTGATTGATTTGATATCATTGATGTTTGCATGATAGATTGGTCTATTTAAACTGAGTTTCGCATGATTAATTGATCTTTATTTCACCTTGTTCATTTGAGAGGGGAGTGCCCCTGTTGCATTTGTCTATTTACTGTTTTCGAGGCTTGAATAGCATCGAGTCAGAGCGATCCCTTTTGAAAGACGTCGCCTAGGTCCGACGCCTTTTAGGCTGTTTGCCTTGTTGCCCAAGAAACTGTTGACAATGGGTTTACTGTCTTGAATAGCTTCGACACCACGTGACGCCATTCAAGCAGGTTAACCTTCGACCATCTTTTCTTGGATTTTTGATATGATTTGATTATTATATTTTTATATATTGCATTAGAGGCTTTCCCAGCCGCAGAACATCGTCACTGGGAGTTCACTTCCCTATTAGGAACACCTTTCTCGGTGCTCTCACCTCTCTCTGACTGGGGTTGGTTCCTCGGTCAGACTAGAGTGGTTAGTGTCGAGATCCCTGTAAGTCCCCAAAAGTGAAGAATTCCTCTTTACTCATCGGGCTGGTTGTACCTCTAAAGTACCGGATAGGCATTAACATCATTGTGAGTAAAGCTATAGAGGAAAACGGCGGAAAACTATACTAAAACTAGGATCCTTCCTATTGAGTGAATCAATCTTTAAAACTCTATTTTAACTTCACAAGGAATCTTAAAACAGCGTAAACATCCACTTGTTTGTTAATCTCTGTGCAACTTATTTGAATCCCTTGATTAATCAAACACCATAATGCTACGTTCAGGTAGAACCGTTGGTATGGCTGCTTATGAGCAAGATACCCTGTTTGAGTATGAGGGAGATGCTAATGTCTCTCAGAATTATGATCTCTATTATTATGAAGACGGGGAGATGCTCATAACCCCCATAATCCCAACCACTTCCAAACTGAGTATGAGGGAGATGCTAATGCCCCTCAAGGTCATGTCCATTTCACACATGATCAATACAATCCTAATATTGATCATTCTCATGTTCATGTTATCTTAAATCCTACCTTTGAAGAGGCTCAAGACCAAGCTGAGTCTTCATCTACCAATCCCCCTGATTTGGTGACTGTCCTGAGAGCTCTGGCTACCCACGTGGATCCTCAGTAGCTTGAGGCCATCCAATCTTTGAAAGGGAAAACCCCTCTTCGTTCACCCGAACTGCGCATCCCAGTTCCCCCGGTTGTTCGCCAGCCGCCATTGTTCCGGAGTATACCCCGATGTAGTTGTACTTTTATGTTTTGGCCTGTACGCATTATTATTTTTTCTTTCAGCTGTGGACTATGTATTTATTTACTAAATCGAGTCAGACTGTACTAATTTTATTTCCTATACTTTTACTTTACAGTTTGATGCTGTGTGGAATGTTTAGCTCAATTTATCATTTATTACCCAAACTTATTTGAGATCCTCGCTTGGCATCTAATTTCAATGATTTGGTACCCATTTAGTAATCAGATCCCCGATTATAGGGTAGCGGGTTGTTACAGTGGGCACCTGGGTTAATATAAATTCTTCTGGATGTTAGAAGATCTCTATATCTCTGAAGAAATTCAAACGTTAGACACAACGATAAGGTCGTCCCCAACGGATCTTATCTTGCAGTTTAATGGGCAGATTTTGAAGACAGGTTATAAAACCTGTAGTTTGAACTTGAGATATGGGTAGGACAAACTTGAACTAATTAGAGAAGAACATACAGTCAAAAAAATTGAGAGCTTTACAGTTAAAAATAAGGCATTCAAGCTAATCAAATAGTCTTCTTCACACTTAAGAGATCATCTGAGAGAGAAGATTTCTAGAGCTTAGAATTGTTTTGCACACTCCAAAGCTCTGGAGGACTATTTGAAGATCAAGAACTGGATACTTTGTTCTTTTCTGTTTTGATTTCTTGATATTGTTTGTGTTCACTTGTGAACACTTACCTTTTCTAAGGCATTAATGCATTCATATATATTTCTTTGTGTTATTTTCCTCTTCCTAGTTGTTGGAAGAGAAGGCTTGTGGCATATAGGTGGTTGTTTCTTCTTCAGTGTGTTGAATAGAGGACCAACCGTTGCTAGGGTATCTGTTTAACCAACAAGGGGTCTATACTTTGTGGTTGTTGTTAATCTACAAGGGGTTTGTACCTTGTGTAGTAGAACTCTCAAGAGGTTGCTTTGGGTTGGATATAGTTTTGGATAGACTTAACCAATATAAATCTCTGTGTTCACTGTGTGGTTGCTCCTTGTTCCTTCCCTTTTCTGACCAGTCAGCTATTTAATTTTGTAGTTTAGTTTAGCTAATTTTTAGTAACCCATTCCCCCCCCCCCCTCTGATTGTACATAGCTGGGCAATATATTCGTGTTTAGGTGTTACGTATTGTACACTCTGTGCAGGGGATGGCTAGTTTGCCACCCTTGCCCTTCTTCGTTCTCTATGTCATACTCGTTTTTCTACCTTCGTTGTACTACTCTCTCTAAGTAATATAATGTAGCAGCCTTTTGAGACCAACAAAAGAAAGAAAATTATTTTGTTCTACTCCATTAGAGTTCACGATGTACATTTTGATAGGAGGGATCTAACTATAATCTTTTGAGAATGTTCGGAGTAATTATAATAATAAGTGGTACTTAAAGGCACATATAAATATGAAAGCTTGCAAGGGTTTAAGTACATTAGAAAAGAAGAGATCTTGAGAAATTGGCCCAAGAATTTCTTATACTTAAAATTTAATCCATCTAATTTTGATGTTTGTGACCTCCTATGATCCTATGTTATTTGATAAACTCTTGAAGAAATGGGGAATAAGCCTTTCAAATCTTTAATAAAAAATTTCCAAAAGAGATTTTCTCAAATTAATAGATAGGTATTATACATAAACATAATATTATTTATTTTAAGGTCTAAAGTACTTATAAAACCATATAAATTGACATCGATATGAAATTTATTATTTATTATTAATATGATATTTAATTTTACTAAAAATATTCTTTTAGAAATACTTGTGCGTAGATTATTAGTGACATTTGTGTCTATGTGAGATTTTCATCCTAGTGTTGATATGTTCTGACCTTTGGTCGTGGTCCTAGCCTCACGTGGATAGTGTGGCACAAATGGAGGTGATCTCTATCCTTACTCATATTTCTAAACTCTTAAAAAATCAATTTTGTAAGATATGTGCACAAAACATAACTTTATAACTTAAATTGAAATATTATAACTATGAGAATTTGCTTCTACATTATTTGTGTGAAAAGAGGGGAAAATGTTGATCGGGCTATATTGAATCCAGAGGGGGGGGGGTGAATGGGTCAAATGTTATGCCCATACACTTTTACAACACATTAATGAATTTAATGATTTTAAGTTGTATAAATTAATTAATTATGAGAGTCTATTAATGATTTTAAGTAATTTGACTTAATCCAATTAACCAAATTGTGAGAGTTCATTACCCCAATGATACTTGTAAGGACAACCCACTAACTTAGTTGAAATTCTATGTTTGATGTACTACACGGCAACATAGTAAAATAGTGATAACGTTTTGTAACCAATTCAGATTAAGATATTGTTGATATCTTCGGGAAGAGGATAAATATATATATATATATATATATATATATATATATATATAGCTTTGTAGAAGATAATTTTTACTAATTCAGATATTTTAAAAGTAAAAAATATCGATGATCAATTTTAAAAAGAGCTGCTCATAGAAAACAAGTCTTAATCGGACTATGATTTGAATTAAGAAACAAAAAAAAGAATAATTAAAGTTAACCACAACCTAGAAAGTTATGTAAGATGCATTTGAGTTATAGTAAAAGTAGAACATAATAAATTTGAGTATGATTAAGATTCCAATTAGTGGGTAGAAAGTAATAACTGGAATCCTATTTGAATTAGGATTTTGCACACAGATTTACTTGACACAGTCCTAGTATTTTAAGCATAACCTCATGTAAAAACTTTCAAATTAGAAAAGATAGCTCCCATTAGAAAGATAACTCAAAATTCTAGAATGTTTAAGAAGAAAGTATTTTTAAAATAGGTCGTTTACTAATTGGAATCAGGATGCCTTTGCACAGGAATATAATCTACCAAATTTCTGGTTTGGAGTACTCAGGATAGCAAGTTAGCAAAATAGAGATGACTGTTTACACAAAAGTCTAAAAATAGTAAGGTTAGTGGCATTAGAAAGATAATAAAAAGTCATACAACTTTATATAAAAAGGTTTTTTTCTAATTCAGACATTTAAAGATCAAATTTAGAGAATTGCAAATTAGAAAATAAAGGGCTGTGAGAATCAAGTCTTATTTGTACTTAGAAAGCACTTTAACTTGGAGATTAAGCCATGTGGAGTTGGAGTTTGACTATAGTAAAAAGGAAACTGTTAATAGTTCTATTAGAAAGAGAAATAAGTATAAATAGAGCCTTGAAGTCGTGCATAATTCCCATTGCAGGCATCTCCAAGGTTAAGGTAAGAACGTGTTCTTCTTTGGAAAGAAAGAAGATGTTTCTTAGTTGATTCTTTTGGGAATTTGATTCTAATCAATATTGGAGGCTTAGAGAATATTGAAAAGAACTTAAAAATGTAAAAAAGTGTTTAAAAGATGAAGAAACTATAGATAAATAGTAAGGAAGCTATAGGAGAACCAATAATCGATCTTTCTTCAAGAGATAGATAGATAACCATAAGCATGATCTATTTTGTACTACAAATTATATTCTTTTAAAAGTTTTCAAAATTTATCAATTGATAAAAAACTTGATTTATATGTCTACTTCATAATAATGAAATTTGATATTTTTATAATCTTACTTATTATTCGATTCCATGATTATTCTCTCAACATATGCAGTATGTCCTTTCAGTCTGTTTTTTCCAACTATCATCATATGAGTTAAAGATATTTATTCTCCTTGGTCCAATATTTGATTGATTTAAAATTTTTATAAATTTATTTTGAATGTTATATTCATGTATAATAAATTTTATAATTTTTTAAGTTCTTTTGCTATTTATTCCATAATTTTATTATCGGACTATACAATCAGTCCAGATAGTTTTGAAATCTCAATTTGTGGATCTTATATTTCACTCGGTTCATGTACGAATCATGTAAAATTTTATGGATACCTTTATTCATGTATGAATTTTCTGACCCCATTTGATATTTATTTTATCATCTATTTTTATTTGCTGAAATTCTATTAAAGTCAGATTTTTTGAATCAAAGCGGGAGTCCAAAATCATATCAAACCTATTTATAAATTGATAAAACTTTGTCCATATTTTATATATGATCTATTTTAGATTTTCACCAAGTTTGGGAATTTTTTGAACATGTTTGATAATATTCGGCCTATTTGCTAATTTTTCAATTCTAAAAATTAGTTTTGTGTCCGTAAAATATATTTTTTATTTCAAACGTTCTGAGAGGATTCCCTTGGCTATAGTTTCTTCCAACAACTTATTTTGATCAGCTTTGCTCTAAGTTTCCTTATATATGACTATGTTGGCTCTTTAATTGACTAGTTTGTATGTAAAAGTGTATATTTTGACTCTTATATGTAGGTATCACTTTGTCAATCTAATTTCGGATCTATGATCATTATCGAATATGTGAAAATATGTTTGTGTCATATTTATTTGATATATTTGAGATATTATCATCTTAAGGAAATTGGAGCTCATTCTACAAGTGTCTATAGATGAGTTCTACTCGTAGGCAACGGGAAAATCCTAGTAATTATGAATTTGTGATCAGTTATGTAGGTGGGTCATGAAGCCCCAGCTATGCATGTGTCATGACCTTAGTATACTTGCCTATATGGTCTCATATTTGTTTGTTCGGCCCCTTATGTGGTGGTTGGATATATATCTATTTGATATGTTAGTTTGTGATACATTTGGCACATAAAAATAAAACATAATTTGCTGTTTAAATCATATGAATTTAGCTTGTAAGCTATTCAGTTCATTCATTTGATATTGTTACTCAGTTATTCTTTGACTCGGTTTATTCATTTGAAAATCTATATTCGTTCTTATTAGATGTCCTTTGGAAACTTATGAATCTATTTTGACCATATAATCTTTGGCATGAATCTAATTTGATAAGTTACTATGTCATGATAATTTGTTATATGTTCAGTTCAATATGTTCACTTCTATATGTGATTTGTTCAATTTATGGCTAGTAAATTTGTTCAGTAAGATAAGAATTCGATCATGCCATATATGTTATATGTTAGTCAATTTATTCATACTATTGGAAAACACATTTGATTTGATAAGCTTATATTTAATCATGTTTTGTATCATATTCTTATTTGAGCTATATACAGAACTATGTACGATCATGTTTAATATAAATGGATAATGTGATTTGCAAAGTTACTATATGTTAATTCATGTAGATAGTTTGAAGCGTACTGAGTTGTGGACTCATAAATCCGACCAACTGTTTTTTAAGAGAAGTTGATTCATAATTTTCCTAGGTGGAGAATCAAACATGTTGAATTTTCAGAAAAGCTTTTGGTTATCAAATTAGTAGTTTGATATAGCAGGAAATGATAAAAGATTGATGTATTTTTCTTTAGAGAGATTAAGAATTTAGATACTAATTAATGGATATTATAATTTATGAACATGGTATTGACTGTGTTTTGAATACTTTAGACTAATTGATGGTTATGACATTTATTTAAATCACTTTATAGTTGTTTAACTCTCATAACTATTTGTTATGATGGAATTTATCTCGAGATTGCTATTAGACTTCGAGTTGGGAAAAAAAAAGAACTGAATTGGGGCGTAACAAAAAAAAAAAAGTTATTCAAGTAAATTACAATGCTAGTTACTTTGCAAAATAAACTATGCACAGTAAGAGAGGGAAACAAGGAGGCATGTATACAAGAAGAATACAGAGATTTTATACTAGTTCCGTCACTCCAGACCTACGTCCAATCTCCAAGTAACTTCTTGAGAGTTCTACTAAACACAAAGTACAAATCCCTTGCGGGTTATATAACCCCTTGCCGGTTATATAACCTCTTGTTGGTTATACAACCTTCAGTCTCAGCTAGTCTTTTTTTCAACACAATGAAGAGGAAAACAACCTCCTGCACACTGTAGGCACTCTCTTCCAACAAACAAGAAGAGACAAATAACCTTCTACACACTGCAGGCCCTCTCTTCTGATAGCCATGAAGAGGAAAGCAACCTCCTACACACCATAGGCACTCTCTTCAACTTAACGAAGAGGAAAACTTGCTCCTGCATAACTGCATGCCCTTTCTTTCAATAACCTGAAAGAGGAATACAATGACAGAAGATATAGATAGAGAGAGGCTGTTAATAGTAAGTGTTCACAAATTGTTAGGATCTCCCAATGGGATCGAAGAACGCAACGAAAAATAAGATTAATGATCTCGGGCCATTTCGAACAACAAAAACAAAAAGATATAGTGAACGTTCTTCACCTTGTGCGGATTTGAATCCGCACCCTAGTGAATTCGTCACGTTGGGTGCCTAGCCTCTAGCGATATCTACATGATCTTCCCCGCGATGGGTCATCTTTGCTTCCTCGCTTGACACAATGTCCGTGGATCCCGTCTAGCTTCGCGTAATCCTCTGCGACATACAGAGATGAATTCCTGTCAAACGGGAACCGATGCAAGCAGGAGGCAAAGCGAACACCGGAAGGGAGCACCCCTGGGTGTGGGACGGCCATAAAGAGGAGAGAGAGGGGCTGCTATTGCTGATCAGAGTACCTGGCCTCTGACCTAACAGCATTCTTATATATATTAAGTTGTACATGGTTTTTCATAAAAATCCGAACTTAATATAAAACCCATTTTTAGACCTGTCAACTGAAGATATTTTGTGTATGACCCTCTAGGCCCAAATACTAGTCCAGTTAATGGTCCATTAAGCCCAGGAACTATTTACTGACTCACTAAATTAATTAATATCCATATATTAATTAATTAGTCAAATTTAATGTCGCACATTAAATTCAGACAGACCTCCAATCACGTTGGGTGCCAAGCAATACTGCATGAAGCTGGTAGGTATTGGGGTTATGCATCCCACTCATAGAACCTTTCGGTCATCGGTTATCACGTGGATATAATCTTTTATCCGTACAATGTCCATGAATTGACCTAGAGTATGGTAAACTATTAAACCCTAGCTGGTCGATTCACTTGAATTGGATGCCGCTAAACAATATCAGATAACTCTTTATATGATAAAGTGTCCGTCCTGACCAGGGACTTAAGCGCATCATTCCCAGAACATTATCTCTCCTTTCACTGAGAGCGGATGATCCCTTATTGACCATCAATCACCTTCCAGGGTATCTCGCTGAACCCGATCACTTAACTTATTGAGATCCCATGGTTAGATATTCGTTAGTCATGGTCAAAGCTCAGAAGCCTACCGATAAGGTATCCTTAGTGTCTCAAGTCTAACACCACGCAATCGTGACAGTGAATCAAATTGGTTAACAATTACGTAAATTACCATATAATGATTCAAGATTTGATCAGTTCAGTATACTCATTCGCCAATGACCACCTATAGGTCCAACATAGTGTCTCCACACAAGTGACTTAGAAGATCAGTCACCCTCATCACATGAGCTGAAGTGACTTGTACTAGTCTAACCAAATGTTTAATGTCCTTCTCAAACATCCCCCGACTAGAAACAATTAAGAACATGTGTTTACAAGTCTTTAGCCCTATTATTTGATCTCATCAAAATCCGAAAACCATTGCACATATTCACAGACTTCATCACGAAATGATAATTAAATTCGAATTACAAATAATGAATATAAGCCAACTTTATCAATAACTGGACAAGATGATGCATAGTATTTGATTGGCTTGCAGGCCACCTAATACTAACACAAATGAACACACAGTGGATCAAGACAATGAAAAGACCAATAACCACTGGTCTTGATCACTCTGAAGAATCCCAAGAGCTTTTAAATGCACAAATGAAGAGGAAGCTCTTTCTCGGAATTGCTTGTTCCCTCTAAGCTCTTAAGCATAGGATTCTTGTGGGCATTAAGAGGGAAGAGCATTTTTCTCACTAACTGATTTGTACCTTCTCCCACTATTCTCTCTCTTGCTTCCTACAAGTCTTCACACACACACACACATACACGCGCACACACACACACATACACACGCACGCACATATATATATATACATATATATATATATATACATATATATATATACATACATATATATACATATATATATATATATATATACATATATATATATATATATATATACATATATATATATATATATATACATATATATATATATATACATATATATATATATATATATATAAGGTCTTCAAAATCTTTCTGTCAAATGTTAGAGAGAGATAGTGTCTAACGTTTGAAAATTTCAGACAAAAATGGTCTTCTGTCATGTCTGGATGTGCCTTAATAATTTTTCAAGGGTACAGGTGTTATGACCTGCTAAATAATTATCTAAAAATTAATATAAATAATTATGACAAATCTAAATTTAATCTAGTAATTTAGTTGGACATGTGATTAATAAGGAAGATTGTAGATTTCGATTAGAAAATGATTAGTTATTTAGTTATATTGTCTGATAGCTATTTCATGTAGTTTGTTAGTAGTGGCTGAGCTGACAAATTTGGTGGGTGGGATCGGATTGGGTTAGACACGTGGAAACCATTGGTGGTGTGGTTAGTTAGAGAAGTCAATAGTGAATGTGGTGGAGCAGTGAAATTAGTTGGCTTATATAAAATTAAGTTTTAGTATGGGTTTAGAATCTGATCTTAGTAGGAAATTAGAAAATATCTGCTTAGGTTTTAGGCATGCCAGTAGAATTAGAAGGCTATAAATAGACCTTTAAGGCTATTAGAACTCACTTTCGACTGGACATTTCCTTAGGAGTAGGCTGCTACGTCTGTAGGAGCAAAAGTGAGAAGAGCTTGGTGTTCTTGGAGTTTTTGTGGTTGAGGTAGGTGGATATATCTGAACAAATTTAATTTATATAAAATTTGTATCCACTTTGATAATTTTAAAATTGTTCTATAAGATACTGTTAGTTCTGATCTAAGTTGTTCGAATTTGGTTTGTTCTTTTACAATTCTCTTTGATATGAAATTTGATTTGAGTAAATTGATCTGATTCAAATTTAAGATGATCCTCATCTGCAAGCTTTTGATTATTGATATAAAATTTGTTGATATATGATATGTTCAATTGCTGCTTGGTTCCCTAGCTCTGTCAATAGTTCAGATATGTTCATTTAATCATCTGTGTGTGATCATATTCTTCTAACTTTAAGAAGTTGATCTATCTTTTCTACTCAATGTTGTACCTCCTTAGGGCTTTGATCTGTTCCCCAATCATTAGTGGTTTCATTCAATTTGTTAAATTCATTGTTTTGAGTTTTGTACTTTGAGATAAGTTCTACTAGAAACAATGACATTGAATTTGTATGTATTCTAGAGGCCTTGCGTGCAGAAATGCATGCGGCTTGGTTCTCTGACCAGAGGCCTTGCATGTAGAAATGCTTGTGGCTTGGTGCTCTGAAGACCTGTGGGCAATAGGTTAAAATCCTAAGATCCTTACGTGCTATGGTGCATGTGGCTTGGAATTCTGAGGTGGAACTAGAGACTCTCCCGTTCTGCGCATGAGTTAAGACCATAGCACTGTATTGCCTAAGTGGTTGGTATATTGTAGTTAGTTGGTTTTGATGTGAAGGCAACGGGCATGTCCGAAAGTATGAAATTTGTGAAATTCTAATATGAGATGTTTGACTTAAGCACATAAATTCTTCAGTTCTATAGTTCTGTTTGTTGACAATCCCGGAGGATTCTTTGAGCCATTTGTTTTATAGAAGATTAAGGATTGGTTCAGTTCAGTTTGATTTTGTTCAATTTCCTCTGAAATATTTATGTTCAATTGTTACTTCAGTTTGATATGTTAATTTAGTTATCCTGTACAGATCATAGAATATCTAAGTTTAAATTATTAGTTCATATGAAAATTTTCAGTCTAAATTGATATGAATTTATTTGATGCAGTTGATAATATTTCAGTCAGAATAAATCAAGGTAGGTTTTTAGTCTATTCCTTGCCTATGTTGTGATTTGACATACTTGAATATAGTAATTACCTTGATTAATTTTTTTAAGAGTTTCACAGCTCAGTGATATCATGTGATTAGGTTTTTGCCTCTGATTAGTCCTAAAGTGTAGCTAATCTATGTGCTTTGTTCAAATAATCAATAGCGACTCATTCACTTAATCAGAATTAGTGTCAATTTAATTAAGTGATTAAGGCCTAATTTTACTGATCAAACTCATTAAACTTCATTTAGCAAGTTTGATTACCCTTTAAATAGTTAATCGATTTGGACATATTTCAATTAATCTATCTACCATGTGTTCCTTAATCAATTTAATCTTAACTCTTAATCGATTGAGCTTTGTTCTATTATCCAATTAAGATATTTGTTTCAGTAATCGATTATTTCCTATGTTGTAATCAATTATAACTTAATTATTGTTCTTTGGGTTAATCGATTATTCTTTCAGTCTGTTAGCGATTAAGCCGATACTCAGTAATTGATTTGTCTCAGACCTAGTTAATAGATAATTCTTTTGAACCAATAATCGATCTGCCTGATGATTTGTCAATCGGTCTAGCCTTGAACTGTGAATCGATTATGCATTTGATTGCCATTGCGATTGTTGATATTTCTATAATCGATTACTCTTTATTCTTATAACCTATTAACATTTGATTTTGTGATCAATTTCTAGTGATACTTCTAATTGATTATGAGACTATTTTGAACTAGGATAAATTTATGTTTGGAATTTGATTGCCTAGCTTAAGATAATCGATTAGAATCTAACCTGTTGTGCTTTATATCTCGGTTAATTACCCCTTCTAGCCAGAATCGATTATGTGCCTCAATCCGTTGGGAGATTGAATATCTGATTATCTATTCATCTGGATATTAGCTTATTTGACCTTTTGGCTATGCTTAACTACAATTTTTTCTTATGTATAGATATATGATTATTCTAGTCCTTTATTTAGAATCATATTGTTTAACAAATTCAAATATTACATGTTTAACTTAGTAGGGTGTTGAAGCTTGTTGAGTTGTACTCATTAAAAACTACTTATGTTTTTAGACCTAGAGGCTGGGGAAGCTTGAGCTAGAAAGACATAAGGTATTTTGTGGAACTGCTTGCTGTGGAGTTCATGTGGATATTTTGATAATTCAATTTTCTGTTATGATTTGCTTAGTGAGATGTATAGGCTTTCCACTGAAGAGAGAACTCTAATATATTTTTAGTTTAGCTTCACTGTATTTTAGATTGTTGAGAAATTTTTACACTGTAATAGTCTGATGACTTTGTTCATATTAGCATGATGGATGTTTTGGCATCAGCACTTGTAACTGAGTTGGTTGTGACACTATAATATTGTGATTTAGACTTCTGTTTTCTGATGGGTTGCTCCCACTGTCACATGCTATCGGCATCAGAGTAAGCTTGTGACCTGAAATGGTGTTCGACAATGTGACAACTAATAACTTAACAATTTTAGGCAATTAGAAGACTAAAATGTAGGGCCTACAATCATAAGTTTCATGCAAAATCACAAGAGATGATAAAGAATTTTGACTCATGTCCAAATCACTTGCAGAGGCTTCATAATTATATTTCTTTGTATATAGGACACAAGAAGCAGGCGGCTCAGTTGGTCAGAACATCTAAAGAACAACCAGGTGACCGGGGATCGAATCTCAGTAGGTGCAAGGATTAATTAGTTGTTTCAAACTGAGGAAAAGGAGGGGCAACATAGTCAAGGTTGGTCCCTACTTCTCTTGGAGCCAAAGATTCAAAATTCAAAATTCAAAAAAAGGAGAGAATTAAGGAGAGAGAAAAGAAAGGAGGAAATTAGAAGACTATTTCAATTTTCAAATAAGAGAGAGAATTCTCCTTTGATTTTCAAATTTCAAAACTTTCTTAAATCTTAGAAGGATTTCCTTTAATCAAGGGATTGACTCTTTCTCATTGAATTTTCAAAAGTGAGAGCCAAATTTCAAATTTCAAATTTCCCAAGCTCTATAAAACTCAGGAGGCAATTTTTAGAAGAAAAAGGAAGAAAATATTATTTTTAAACTCTCTTCTCTCCCTCCTTATCTACCTCTCTTTCTTCTCCCTCTCATTCTCTCTCTTTAACATGATGTGTCTATTCCACTAAAGAGAGAATCCTAATATATTTTTACTTTAGCTTCAGTGTATTTTAGGCTGTTGAGAAATATTTACACTGTAATAATCTGATGACTTTGTTTATATTAGCATGATGGATGTTTTGGCTTGGGCACTTGTAACTAAGTTGGTTGTGACACTAAATATTGTGATTTAGACTTTTGTTTTTTGATAGGTTGTTCCCACTGTCACATGCTACTGGCATCATAGTAAGCTTATGACTTGAAATGGTGTTTTAGAATGTGACAACTAATAACTTGATAATTTTGGGCAATTAGAAGACTAAAATGTAGGGCCTACAATCATAAGTTTCATGCAAAATCACAAGAGATGATAAAGAATTTTGACTCATGTCCAAATCACTTGCAGAGGCTTCATAATTATATTTCTTTGTATATAGGACACAAGAAGTAGGCGGCTCAGTTGGTCAAAACATCTAAAGAACAACCAGGTGACCGGGGATCGAATCTCAGTAGGTGCAAGGATTAATTAGTTGTTTCAAACTGAGGAAATGAAGGGGTAACATAGTCAAGGTCAGTCCTCACTTCTCTTGGAGCCAATGATTCAAAATTCAAAATTCAAAATTCAAAAAAAGGAGAGAATTAAGGAGAGAGAAAAGAAAGGAGGAAATTAAAAACTATTTCAATTTTCAAATAAGAGAGGGAATTCTCTTTTGATTTTCAAATTTCAAAATTTCTTAAATCGTGAAAGGATTTCCTTTAATCAAGGGATTGACTCTTTCTCATTGAATTTTCAAAAGTGAAAGCCAAATTTCAAATTTTCCAAGCTCTATAAAACTCAGGAGGCAATTTTTAGAAGAAAAAGGAAGATAATATTATTTTTAAACTCCCCTCTCTCCCTCCTTCTCTACCTCTCTTTCTTCTCCCTCTCATTCTCTCTCTTTAACATGATGTGTCTATGTGATATGTATCTTTTGTCCTTTAAGTATCCTTTAAGAAAACCTTTTAAACTCAGTGTCATTCAAACAATATGAATGAACTAAAAATCGGTCACTCAAACCATATGAATGAACCACTCCAAAAATTGGGTCTTTCAAACCATATGAATGAACCCTTTTTACTATATTCTTAACCTTCTCTTCATGGATCTTGAAGAATTGGGACAGAATGGCCACGTGGAGTCTCTCCATGTGCTTCTTTTTGTCCTCCCAAAAAAGTCCCCTACAACAACCCATTTTGGGGGTTTATATAGGGAAGGATGGAGGAGCCACTGGGGAGAGGTGGCTGCCGTGGGAAATCCCCAACGGTGGCTCCCCCCCCCCCCCCCCTCCTTTTCAAATTTTGGAGGGTGTAAGAGAGATAGAGATGAGCGGGAGTGTGAGAGAGAGGGGGAAGGTGCCGATAGCACCCACCATGGTAGCAAGTGCCACTAGTGGGGGTTGCCACCGGTGGCTCCCCCTCCTCCTTCTTTCCTTCTTCCTTTTCCTTCTTCTACTTTTCCTTTCTTTTTTTTTCCCTCTCTACCACTCACCGGTGGGGTGGGTGGGCAGTGTCCAAGTAGAACCAATGAGAGGTCCCCCTCTCTTTTTCTTCCTTATCCTTCTCTCTTTCTTTTCTATTTACATGTCCCCTTCAAAAAATTAGTCAAACAAATGCTCCCCATGGCATATGTCCCGTGCATGATTTGCTTCACACATTTCTATTAGCTTCGTCACGTGCGATTGGCTTGTATTATCTCTGATCTTGGGATTTTTTTCTTATTGTTTATCTCTGATACTAGTTTTATTTCCTTAAATGATTGAATTGTTTCTGGTCGTGGACCTACCTCTTCTAAAAGTGTTGTCATTTTCAAGTAGTTTTGTCATCACCAAAAAGGGGGAGATTGTTAAGTAATTTGTGCTTCCATATTCTCCATATTTTGGTGATAAGGCACTATGAAAACATCAGGACTTTGTTTCTGTGAGAGTAAGAGAAATCTCTGTTTCATTAGTTTAGTTGCTGATAGTTTTTGTCATAAGTTGCGTAAGCTCTGTAACTTAGTCGCTTTCAAGGTTCCTTAATTCTTACAATTAAAAGAGCAAATTGGAACTTCAATTAGGCTTTAGGACTTCAAGTAATTTACAGTTAGTTTAGTACTAATCGAAATATTACTCTCAATTTTAATCGAATCAGTTTCTCTAATTGTTCTATTGATTAGATGATTAAGTTTCACTTTGATTAAGGTTAACTTAGTCTTCGAGTAAAGAACTTAAAGTTCCCTATCGATTAGCTTTATAAGTCGTCTATCAATTAGTGTTGTAAGTTCTCTATCGATTAACATTTCATAGTTACATTCGATTACCATTTAAGTTTTTCACTTCGAGTCAGTCTAAGTATGAGTTCGATTAATGTTTTAGCAACCTCTTCGATTACTTTGATAACGTTAATCGAAACTCAGCTTAAAGTTACCTTTTGTGTCTTAATCGAAATAGATTTTTAACTTTTATTTTTATTGGCACTTCTGAGATAACCTTTCGATTACTGTTATAACGCTAATCGAAGTTTCGTCTTAGACTTTACTTCGAGTAATACTGTAAGTTTCACTTCGATTAACATTTCTAGAGTTACTACGATTAAGGATATATTTTAGTCTGTAGGAACTTAAGTGACTTTTCGATTACTGATCATAAGTTTCATTGCGATTACTGAACAAATTGAGACTTCAATTAATAAGACATTTCACTCAAGTTTAGCGTATATTTCATATCAATTAAGACTTCATTTAACACTTTAGTTTTCACTTCGATTAATTGTTTTATTGTGTTTTTTTAAGTCATTCTTCTAATCTGAGTGAAAGCCACCAGCACTTTGATTAACATTATGTTTGTGAGTCAAACTAACACTCGCTTACTAACCTCGATTAGTGGCCAGATTTGCACTTCGATTAGCGTTCGTTTATGACTTATATTTAAAAAGTGTCATTCCGATTATCTTTTAACTTCGCTAGCATTTACTTTACCGAATTCAATTTAAATTAGTCAGTACTCTCATGTTATATTTTATATGTACTTTTTGACTAAGATCTCTGCCATATCTTTGTCTGATAGATGTATTATAGTTTCTATACACCTTGTACTATCATAGATTTCTGGTGCAAAGTGACACAATGGCAAGAAAAAACAAACTTGCCTTTTTAGTGTTTGTGCTTTTTGTACGTCTGACCTGACAGCATAAGATCTATACTCGAGGAAGCTTCCATGCTTTAATTCAGCTACCTTGAGTCTAGCAACGTAGCAGATCATCCATGCTCTCTCTCCAACTTCTCTCTTAGAAATTTGAACGTTAGACACAGGCGGGTAGAAGCCTTCTTCAAGCAATTCAGTCTAACGGATTGTCTTTAAAGAAGGGGTATAAGTAGAAGCCCTTCACTAGAGAATAAATAATAGAGAGAACTGAGACACACAAGAGATATACACATCCAAGTCTTTGCAAGAGCATAAATGCCTAGCTTGCTAAGAGAAAGAGCTTAAAGATCTCTATAGTTGTACTTCATCATTCTTACAAGAAGCTCTTAGAGATCCTCTTCAGATCATGAACCGTACAACATATTTGTTTATGTTCTATCTTGATCTGGCTATGTTCTCGGTGAACGCTTGTCTAATTCATAGGCACTTTCAGTTTACTATATTTGCTTTGTCCCTCTTTATGGTTGTGGAAGAGAGGGCCTACTGGAAGTAGGAAGGCGTTCCTCTTCTTGTTGAAGAGAGGGCCTGCAGTTGCATGAGGTTGTTGTGTATTGTAAGGATCGGGGCAGGACGACGAATAACGCAACATAAAAATCAATCCCACCTGTCTCCCGATCCGTTTTGAAACAAAAACAATAAAAATAAAAATCTGGCATGGTCAAATCACCATGCGCGGATTCAAATATGCATCTATATTGGTTCTGCCAAGGTGATGTTGCTAGCTGCACAAGCGTCCGACATCCAGCGGTATCCACACGATCCTCTGTGACGGTTTGTCCTCGCTTCCTCGTCCAGATCAGCATGTCTTCTGAGGATTCTTCGCCGCAACAGTGTCTGGAACACACGGATGGGAAATTCTCGACATTCAAAAAGTGCGCATGGTAGAGATGAGATGAGCCAGGTGCCCTGAAGGGGACGCCTAGAGGAGGAGGAGAGAGAAAGGAGGTCGGCCAACTTGGAGAGGCTCCTATAGCTTGGCCCAGGGTTTCTACACGGCCTGTATATATATTAAGTCGATGCAACTTTTTACCAAAGTCCCTAAATCAATATAAAACCCACTAAAACACCATCGACTGAGAATCTTTGCGCGTGTGACCCTCTAAGCCCATTTACTAGTTCGATTTGCAGCTCGTTAAGTCCAATAACACTTTATCGACTTATAGTCATTAATTAATATATCATATTTTATTAATTACTTAATCGAATTAACATCTCATGTAAATTCGGTCAGACTTCCGATCAAGTTGTGCAAGCAACACCGAATGATCCCGGAAGGTAATGGGGTTCATCAACCCACTCATGAAACATGTCCGTCTACAGTTATCGCGTGGCTATAATCCTTCATACGCACAACGCTCTCGAGTCAACCTAGGGCATGGTCAACTGTCAAATCTTAGATGGTCAACTCACTTGGATCAGACTCCGTTGTACAATATCAGAAAACACCTTTTCTGATATTGTGTCCACTTTCGGCAGAGACTCTTGTGGATCTATCCTAGAGCATTCTCTCTCGAATTACTTAAGAGCGAATGATCCCATATTAAACACACAATCACCTTCGAAGGTCTTCCGTTGGACCCAATCTTTGACTATTAGAGATCACGTGGATAAGGATTTGTGAGCCAAGGTCAAAGTCTAGAAGTCCACCAACAAGATATCTTTGGTGTCTCTAGTCTAAAGATCAACCACGCTACTGTGACGATGAATCAAGCCGGCTGACAGTCAGGTAAATTACTATCCGATGATTCATGTCGGATCAGTTCAGTAAACTCATTCCCTAATGGGCACCTACAGGTTCACTATAGTGTCTCCACAAGTGACTAATGAGATCAGTCACCCTCATCATATAAGTTAGAATAACCTATACTAGTCTTACCAGATGTTTGATGTCCTTCTCAAACATCCTTCAACTAGGAACAATTAAGAATCTGTGTTTATAATAAGTCATCAATCTCATTATTATGATCTCATCATAATCTGATAATTATTGTACACATTCAAGGACTTCATTATGTGCAACGATAATCTCGCCAATCTTTATAATGAATTAAATGCCATTTATCAGTGAACCAGATTGCAATAGGTGCCTTATGATTGGCCATGAAGACGCCTATATCTAATAATCTCCCATTTGGACTCAAGCCAATCACCTTTGCATTTGATCTCCATCAAATCTCGGTAATACTCACATAAAACCTGCGACTAAGGCTTGGTCGGGGATCAACTAAATTATCTACGGATGGAATATTTTCCATTCCGTTATATCCTCTGCAAACTATGTCTTTGAACTTGTAAAAGAGCCTCAGAAAATTCAACAACTTTTGATGAGACCATGGCTCTATCACAAAATTAACTACTCCCACTGTTGTCATACAACTATGGGATGTGATCAGAGACCTTTTAGAACTACATCTAGTTCAGGGATGAATTCTTTCATCTATACTATTCTAAAAATAATATCACATGTTTATGTCGTCATGTTATCAGTGAGTTCCAGGTTGGAACCCTTCCAATCTATTCCATACTGTTCTATAAACGGTATCAGCTATTATCATGTTAGCAATGGTTTCTAGTTTGGAACTCTTTTGATCCATTGCTTTCTCATTAGAAGGCAAAATTCATATTTGACTTGAATTTTGAGTTAGTGTAACCTCATAGTTTCAAATTATCATCTCCATAATCCAAGAGTACACCCTTAGTACTCGTCAAGTGCATAGTGATGTGTTTCACTCCTTCTAACAAGATTCTCCTGTATCTTTTAAAAAACCTTTCCTTAAAGAAATTAATTCCATGTCTCATCAATTGAGACTTATTGTGAAATTTGTCATGTCAAACATTTTTTTGACATATAGGTTAATGTAACTGATGATAACATCTTCATCGATCTATCTTAATAGATTCGTATTCCCAATACGCAGGATATTTTATCCAAACCTATTATGGAGAAGTATATTGATAATAATATTTTTACTGATGGTAACATCCTGATGTCTTCTTAATGACTATGATGTTATTATCACAAAGCATTAACAACGTGACCGTACTCCCACTATCCTCCTTGTACATACACAATCTGTAGTCATTCTTAATGATCAATAATATTTCACCATTAAATCAAAACTCTGATTCTCACTTTGGGAAGTTTCACTTTGATTCAAAATAGATCTTTGAAATCATAACATCTTTCCTGGATATTCTAAAAGCTTTAAAGTTATATCATATACACATTTTTCCTCAATCATATTGAGGGAATGCATTTTAATATCCAATTACCTTTATCTCATCATCATGATAGGTAGTAATGGCAAGTAGCATTCTAGTAAACTTATTTATTTATGGTAACTACTCAAGAAAAACTTGTCCAAGTCAACGCTTTCACTTTGACTATTTCCTTCAGTTTACCATATAAGTTTTAAATAGTCTATTTATACTAATCTTCATTTTGAAGATGTACTTGCTTCGGACAGGTACAATAGCCTCAAGCAATTCTACCAACTTCCAAACTTGATTGGTGTTATGAACTATGGTTTAGAATTCTTAGCTTCTTGCCAATCCCAAAGTTGTATTAATTGAGAGCTTCCTCATAGATTTTGGATCATAATCCACATCCTTGAGGTCCACTCATTCTACCATCTCTAATATGTCGAATATATCTTTCTAGTCATTGAGAGAATCCCAAAAAAATCTATTAAGCTCTTCTATGTGTGTCATGAATGGTTCTAAATAACTAAAGATTATTCAATAATCTAGTGATAATTTATAGGCCTGGAACACCTTCAAGTTTTATCAGCTCCCACTGTCTTCTGTAAGGACATATTCCTCTTCATAGAAGATAACTTAATAAATGATAATCATTCTTTTATCGCCTGGCCAATAAATGTAATATCCAAACACTTTGGATATCTTACAAATTCACAGTACACTATGTTCCTCTTGAATCCAACTTCCTCAGATCATGTCTTTTCCACAAGACCAGAATATTCCCTGACTTTAGTATACTTAGAATCAAGTTTTCTTATAATTCATAGTTCGTATGAATTATTTTATCTCCATATCTTATATACAGTAAAATACACTGACTTATTTGGAACCATATATAAAGTATGGACATCTAATGTTCATACTCATACTCACAAGGATATAATAAATTAAGTAAATCTTATTTTGTATCACACTATATCTGATAAGGTGCAACTCTTCCTTATATCATATTACTATGATGTACAATGAGGGATAAATCGAGAGAGGATAACATTACCCTTTTAATGATTTGTATGAATCCCATATTCAAGTATTAATTTTCTTGATCAAATCAAAGAATCTTAATACTCTTTCCAATTATTTACTTTACCTTAATCTTAAATTCCTTAATCTCTCAGATATATTCAACTTGTATTTCATTAAGTACACACAGCGGAATCTTTCAAAAATGTAACCATTAAGGTAAGTCAATAGAAGTGGTTATCTTTAACCTTAAGAAGATATTGGACTATACACATCATCATGTATAAGTTCCAATAATTCTTTATTACACAACCTAAGTATACAGTGCCATAGATAATCAGGATTCACACTGTCCTTTTCTACAAGAGATTTGTGAACATTCATCACATGATATGTCACATCAAGAATCTATAATGCATAGACAGATTCTAAAATCTTTTATTTTATTTCTAAAACCATACAGAACAATGCTTGTTCCTTCTCAGCCAACGTTTTTCACTTTTACTATTCTTGATAATTAATAGAACTAAATAACAATTATTCAGTTTCATACAGTCACCTAAAGACATGCTAAGATTTACTGTCTCACAGTGACCTGTGCGATTCTTGCACTATTGTTGAGTCTAACTCAACCTTTTTAAACTCTTAATTATCTTTTATTTGTCTAAATTTGTATACCACTACAGATCTGAGAGTCCTTTCCAATATCTCATATTGGAGACGTCGATTGTTTAATAGATATGTAAAAGTTGATAATAAGATTATCCGAAACTTCTTACACGTTTCACATTCATATTGCCATGTCCAATATCCTTATTTGCAGTAGTTGGAGCACTGCTCCTTCTTCCTTTCAGCTGATTTGCCTTTATCCTTCTCAGATGCCAATTCAACCGTTTAAGATCTTACCTCTTGCTTTTTTAAAAAACATACTATGAGTACCTCTTCTCCTTGGTCTAGCCAAATAAGAGATTACATGATATCTGATTTAGGACAAAAGCTATCACCTAGATTTGAAGACATTCTTCAGTAGGGGTGTTCACTATTCGGTTCAAACCGAAAAACCAAACCAAATCAAACCGAAATTTTGGTTTGGTTCGGTTTGAAGGATATTTCGGTTTGGTTTGGTTTCCAAGAGTCTCAACCCGTAAAAACCAAACCGAACCGTTCAAACCGAATCATCTCTCATTTTTGAAGATGGGAAGTAGTTTATTTGGGCCAAGGCCCGCCCTCTCGCCTACTGGGCTCTGTTGCTTTGCGCTGGAGATGACAGCACGTGGTTGACACTTGACACCACGCACTATGCAGCAATAGTATTAATTATTCAGAGAGAAAAGGCAAGCAGCTAACAGCAGGTGGTGTAATAAAGAAGCGGCAGTATTAAGAGGGAAAAGGGCCAAGAGGCAAGCAGCTGACAACACGCAATATAATAAAGAGCCCACAGTTCGGTTGACAACACGTAGCGGTACATCCGTTTTGTATGTAGCATAGCTGGATGCCTTGGACATCGTGCAACACGATGCACTTGCTGAGTTGCTGGGCATTGTGCGCCTCCCGTGAGATATCTTTGCCTCCATGCGTTGTGTAGATGGATTAGGTGGTCATGTTTAGTCCGGTATCGGGGAAACAGAAAAACGGAAACCTCAAAAGCTCTATAAAATAACTCGTAGCCCGCATCCTTCCTCTCCTACCCATCTAAGTGCAGCACTGGGCTGGCGGTTTAATCGGTTTAAAATGAATCGAATCGAATTTGTTCGATTTGATTTGGTTCGGTTTCTGTCAATGATTCGGGTTGGTTTGAGTTGAATTTTTTTTTCTAAAAACCGAACCAAACCGAACCATGAACACCCCTATTCTTCATAGTCTTATAGCCAATCTAAATATGAGAAGTATGTCCAAGTAATGGCATCTAGTATGTCAAATTTCGGATTAATTGACGACATTTCATGTAATAGAGGAAATAAAGAGATTTGAGCATATAGTTCTTATAATTCAAATATAATCTTTTATCTTGAATTATTTATCACTATTTTTTGACAAACTGTATAATCCTCAGATATACAGAATAAGAGACTCCGACAATCTTCTAGTAGGGATCATAATTTCTTAAACTCATAGCATGACCTTGGAGAAACACAAGTATCATACTATGATCTAAAAACAACCATCTCATAGTACTTGCAACTTCTTGTAATATTTGATCGTACTTCGGCTCCCAGCTCGATAATGGTCTCAGAGAAACACAATAAACTATTATTCATGGTCTAAGCTTTACCATCACTACGTGACGAGATAAATTAAGATGTAGCTCTTGGGGAAACGTAAGGATAGCCACACCGTTTCTCTATCCAGTTCAAAGGCATCATTATGCCATAGTTCTTAGTTTCTTCATATGATACTGACATATCTCGGAAAAACACAAGAAACGGTCAAAACTAAATCGAATTATAAAAACTATAATGATGGAGAGTCATGCGGTGCATTCTCAATGACTCGCGCTCTGATTTAGACTTTAAAATCAAGGGATTTTAGTCAAATTTTAAATTGGTCTCATCCTAGGTGATAGTTTATAAATATATTGTATATATTTAACTATACCTAGATAATAACATTTGATTCATAATAAAAAATTAAAGACATGCATCAACCACACATATTCATTATGTGGTCATAGACAGCACGGTGATTAACTGGAGCCAAACAATTAATCACCACTGAAATATAACAATTATATAATTCTATAAACATGCAAATGCACAGGCTCTAGTGATGTCATCTCCTGACACCTTCTTGGTTGCATTTGTGGATCATCCTCACCTCTCCTTAGACAATGCGATCAATTACATATAATATTGAATTTGAAATAGATTTCAAATACATATTAATTATATGAGAAGGCCTTATGGCCGAGTACAATAATAGAGGGGGATAAAAGTACATCGGAATAAGAGAGAGAAGTAGGCACGCAGGCCTCACTAATTTACAATTAATTATCCTATATCAAATTACAAATATGATCTACATTTACCACACATCATCATATGATATGAAATCAACTAAGTGCATGTCCATGACCACCACAAATTTTAACCATCCACACATAATCAAACACATCACATGAAGGCTAAAATTTTAAAAAATAATTATTTTAATTTTTTTAAAACCTTTGTGGCAATCAAAATTGAACAATTTGAATTTTCGAAAATCTTACTTTATAACATACATTTAAAATCTAATTTTAAAGCAATTAAACACATCACATGTGCATATACAACTGAAATTAATTTCTAGAAGGATTCCATGCACTATTTAGAACACTTCTAAATAAATTAATATAATACTTAGACTAATAAAATTATTGCTTTAACAACACTTGTTAAGCAACCCGAAATGAAATAAATTAATCTGACATTTAAATTAATCATTTCTCCTTTAACAACTCTTGTTAAGAAATTTTCAAGGTAATTTGACATCTTTACAACTCGAGTTAATCAAAATTATGCACAATTTTAAAACTGTTCTAAGTACAGTAAATCTAACATTTAGATTTACTTAAATTTCATTAATAAGTCTCATTAGATGAAATAGTGCACAATCAAAATCAACACAAAATTGAATATAATCCAACCATTAGATTCTTATTAAATCTCTCAACAACTATTGTTAAAGAATTATTGATATTAAATAATATGTTAACAACCTTTATTAAGAGATTCAACAAGATGTTAATAATCCCTTAACTATTAAGTGGACCTTGAAATATTATTATTTCTTTAACAACCTTTGTTAAAAGAAAATTATTCAAAACTTTTTGAAGCAAGCAAAAAACATTAATCTAATAATTAGACTAATGTCATATAATTAACAACATTTGTTAATTTAATATAAAGGTCATCATCTTTAATGAAATGCCTTTACAAATAGGATTTAAATAAATAGGTTTTTAAATTTAAATCCTATTTGAAAATTTTAGGGTTTTAATGGGCTAATGAGAAGGGGGTTTAAAGGGGGTTGAGCCTAATAGGCCCAGTTGCCTGGGCTAGGGCCTGGCTCAAGCCATATGGTCCGAACCCAGGCTGGACCTAGGCCAAGCCGCTTGGCCCAAGCCCAGGCAGGCCCCAATCAGGCACTTGGGCCGTGCCAGCCTGGGCCCAGACCAGCCTGGGTCGGACGCAAGCGGCACCCTGGCACGCAGCTAGGGTTGCCCTAGCTGCCGCCAGGGATCATCCCCTTCTCCCCCGAGCTTTGCACTTAGTAGACGGCCAACGGGAGGGCGGCGGGCAGGTCCGACGCCGTCAGTCCTACTAACTGTAGCTGGAGCAGCCCGACCTACACCCCTTCCCTGACCTCTGTATGCATCAGGCAGTCGAAGGGAGGGCAATTCTCGGTGCCGCTGGTGCCCTGTACAATGTTTGTGGAGTTGGTGTAGGTTATCCAGCACCCTATGGTTGCGGATGACATTGGCTATGGCCAGGGTACCGCCGGGATTCCCTCTCTCCCCCTCTTTGTATTCATCTTATGAAAAGAAGAATAAGAATGAGGGATTCAGCACATGGTGCTCTAGCCGGGACTCTAAGGACTCACATACCCCGGCAGCGCACACCAAATCCGTCAGCGACATCCAGGCATCCTGCTACAACCATCTCCATGCCCATAATTGCGTAAAATTAAGAATAACAGAAATCTCGAAGAACCATTCTTCGAGTTGTTCTACGCAATCCCGATTCATCATATGAACATCAGAGGCCAATTAAAATTGCATGGAATCTATCTAGAAAATAATTCCTAAATGTTGAAACAAATCAAGTGGCAACTTGGCTCGGATACCACTATGAAGATCGGGGCAGGACGACGAATAACGTAGTGGAAAAATCGATCCCGCCTGTCTCTCGATCTATTTCGAAACAAAAACAGTAAAACCAAAAATCTAGATGTGATCAAATCACCGTGCGCAGATTCGAATCCGCATCCGTATCGATTCCGTCAAGGCGATGCCGCTAGCTACAAAAGCGTCCGGCCTCCAGTGGTATCTATGCGATCCTTTGCGGCGATTTGTTCGTGCTCCCTCATCCAGATCAGCACGCCTACTAATGATTCTTCGCCGCAACGGTGTCCAAACCACAAGGACAGGGAATTCTCGACATTCGGGATGTGCGCGCAGCAGAGACGGGAAGAGCCCGACTCCCTAAAGGGGGCACCTAAAGGAGGAGGAGAGAGAGAGGGGGTCAGCCAGTTGGGAGAGGCTTCTGGAGCTTGGCCCATGGTTTATTCACGGCCTATATATATATATTAAATTGGCGTGACTTTTCATAAAAGTCTCTGAAGTAATATAAAACCCATTAAAACACCACCGATTGAGAATCTTTGTGCGTGTGACCATCTAGGCCTATTTACCAGTCTGATTTTTAGCCCGTTAAGTCCAATAACACTTTATCGACTTATAGTAATTAATTACTTAACCGAATTAACATCTCATGTAAATTCGGCCGGACTTCCGATCAAGTTGGGTGCCAAGCAATACCGCATGATCCCGAAAGATAATAGGGTTCAGCAACCGACTTATGGAACCTGTCCATCCATATAGCTTGTACTCGTCTTACCGGATGTTTGATGTCCTTCTCAAACGTCCTACGACTAGTAACAATTAAGAACGTGTGTTTTTAAGTAATCAATCTCATTATTATTATCTCATCATAATTTGATAACTATTACACACATTCAAGGACTTCATTATGTGCAACGATAATCTCGCCAATCTTCATAATGAATTAAGTGCCATTTATCAATGAACCAGATTGTAATAGGTGCCTTATAATTGGCCTTGAGGACACCTATATCCAACATGTATAACCTGCAAGAGGTTGATACCTTCATGTTAGTGGAACTTCCAAGTGATTTCTTGGGGACTGGACGTAGGTTTGGATAAATCTAACCAATATAAATCTTATGTGCATTTATTATGTGATTATTTTCCTGTTTACATCTTCTTCTGTCTATTTATTAGCTTTTGCATTCAATTTTAGTAGAAGTAATTTGCAATAACCCATTCACCTCCCTCTAGGTTAGTCTAGCCTTGAGCAATAAGTGGTATCATATCCTGGTCTCTCATTTATTTGACCTATCAGTCAAGAGAGTAATGACTATGACAAACAATTATACTGAAGGTTAGTTTATCAATCGCCCTCGACTATTTGATGGGGAAGACTACTCCTATTGGAAATGTTGTATAGAATATTTTCTTAAGGGGGTCAACCTTGATGTATGGAGTGTGTTTGAGGATGGAGACTATGTCCTGACTATTCCTAGAGAGAGATGAACAGCCAGTGGCAAGCATTTAATCTCTTTGAATAACAGGCCAAAAGTATCCTATGCCACGCTCTAGCAAAGAAGGAGTTTAACCAGATCTTTGCCTGCAAAACTACTAAAGAAATGTGACTGAAATTTCACGTAACATATGAAGGCACATATCAAGTCAAGGAAACCAGGATAGATATTCTGGTCACAATATGAGAAGTTCAAGATGGAACCAATTGAGAACATCACCCAGATGTATTCAATATTCACAGACATCACCAATGGATTGATAGCTCTTGGAAAAGAGTACCCGTCAGAAGACCTTGTCCGAAGAATCTTAAGGTCTCTGCCCAGCCAATAGATATCTAAAGTGACAACTATTGAGGAAGCTCAGAACCTTAGTACTTTGACACTTGAAAGACTCATTGGGTCTCTCATAGCCCATGTGATAAACATGGAGAGGTTTGGGGACGGTACCTCTAAGAGAAAAGTTTCCACAGCTCTCAAGACCTCACAACCAAGCACCAATGAAATGGCATCATCAAGTGAAGATAGTGATGCTGACAGTGAGGAAGAAGCATTGCTATCTAGAAGGTTGCAACAGATTTTGAAAGAAAAAGATGTCTCAAGGCAATTACAGATATTACAAGAAGAAAATTCTCAAAGAGAAGAAGCAGGAACTAACCTACTATGAGTGCAAACAACCAGGGCATAGGAGAGCAGAGTGCCCTCAACTAAAGAAGAAGGATAAGAAAAGGAAAGACACCAAAAAGTCTAAGTTCTTCAAGAGAAAAGCAATGGTAGCAGCTTGGATAATGAGGAAGACTTCTCAACTTGCTCTAATGGCTGACAACACTCATCATACTGATGAGCAGGTAACCTCTACTCCTCCCCTCACTTCAGGTTCTAAAGCTAATAAAGAATATTATGATTTTAATAAAGAGTTATCTCTTGAGGAAGCTTTTGATGAGCTATAAAAAAAATTTAAAATACTCCTAAGGAGTTCAAGACGCTTAAAATAAATCATTGAAAACTGAGTACTGAGCATTTCCCTAAAATCTAAAGACTCAGAATTAGTTCAGGCTAATGAAAGACTAAAATCTAATAAATACACCTTGATGAAGTAAATAAAATAAAAGACACTAAGTTTCAAGAATTACATATTGAACTATCAAAGATAACCAAGGGAAAGATGATTGCTAATGAAGATAAAACATAACAAGAGGAGTTTATCAAAGAAAACCAATACTTAAAATCTTCTCTTGAGAAATTAACTAGGGGCAAAACATCTTTATACATGTACTTGAAAGGACTTAGGGTTGATAATAGAAAAGATGGACTTGATTTTGCACAACCAAAGCCTCTGTAAAGATAAAACCCACAGATAAATATCCTACCCCTAGATTTGTAAAATCCAAAATTGAAACAAGCTTTCAGTCAAAAGCTCCTTATATAGATTGTTGTTCACATTGTGGTAGATTCATACATACTTTCAAAACCTGTAAGATGAGAAAGTGGATCTGGGTACCTAAGGGTTCAGTCCCTACTACTAACCGTAAAGGACCCAAAAAGTTATGGATACCTAAGTTTGATAATTGCAGGTTGGTCTGGGAGTATCAAAATGGTACATGGATAGTGGATGCTCCAAGCATATGACAGGGGATTGTACCTTGTTCAAGTCTCTCATATCAGAAGATAGGACAGTCACCTATGGAGACAATGGCAAAAGGAAAGTAGTTGGTTGTGGCACAGTGGGCAGCAAGTTAGCAGACCTAATAGAAGATGTACTGTATGTGGATGGTATGAAGCACAACCAAATCAACATCAGTCAACTATATGACAAGGGACACAAAGTTATCTTTGAAGCCTCAGAGTGCACCACCAACAAGATGGATAAAATAATCTTTAAAGCTCATAGGGAGAAGAACCTTTATATCCTTCATCTAAACAAGCTTAAAGGCAAAGATGTGTGCCTAGCAGCTAGCAGTTTAGAGGAAGAAAATCTGTGGCACAGAAGGCTAGGTTATGCAAGCTAAAGAGCAATTCACAAATTGATTAAGTATGACTTGGTGATTGCACTACCTAAGATGAAGATGAAGACAACCAACATTTGTGTAGCATGTGCTAAGGGCAAGCAGACCATGACCTCATTTCAGTCCAAGACCATTGTAACAACTTCCAAGCCTCTAGAGCTGATACGTATGGATCTGTTTAGGCCTATGAGGACAGCCAACTTAGGTTGTAAAATCTATAGATTTGTCATTATTGATGACTACTCTAAATTCACCTGGGTGGCTTTCTTGGAAAGTAAGTTTGACACATTTGAAGCCTTTCTGAAGTTCAACAAAGTGGTGCAAAAAGAGAAGAAGCTGAGCATCATTGCAATTAGATCTGACCATGGTGGAGAATTCAGAATGTTGAGTTCGTCAAATTCTTTGAAGAAAATAGAATTCAACATAACTTTTTAGACCAAGGACTCCACAGCAAAATGGTGTAGCAGAGAGGAAGAATAGAACATTACTGGATATGGCCAGAACTATGCCATCATAAAGCAATGTACCAACATATTTATGGATAGAAGCAATCAACACAGCTGGCTACATTATTAACAGAGTAATCATTAGGCCAATTCTCAATAAGACACTATATGTATTGTATAAAGGGAAGAAATCAAATGTGGGGCACCTGAAGCCATTTGGATGCAAGTGTTTCATTCTCAATACTGGGAAGGACAACCTTGACAAACTTGATGTCAAATCAGATGAAAGTTTATTCGCACTTCTAAACCTCATGGTTTTGAAGTTTTTAATAAAAGAACTTTAGTTGTTAAATAAGTTGTACATATAATATTTGATGAAGCTAATTCATCTAAATGAAGAGAAGGTATTGTGATGATGATGATGCAGGTGACATTATCAAAAGGATGGACGAGATGGAACTTAAGAAGAATGAGAAAGAAGATCCATCTTTGGAAGATTTACATAAATTAGAAACAAACATGAAGATCTACCTACAGAATGAAAGTACCACAAGGATCACCCAAAGGAAAACATATTGAGAAATCCTAATTAGGGAGTTACAACAAGAAGTAAGATCATTTCTTATGACTATCTAGTTTTTGTTTCCCAAATAGAGCCTAGGACAGTCAATGAAACACTAGGAGATGAATCCTGAATCTTAGTAATGAAAGAGGAACTAAATCAGTTCCAAAGAAACTAGGTCTAGTCACTTGTACCTAGACCATCTGATCATTCGATTATTGGTACTAAATTGGTGTTTAGGAACAAAATGGATGAGTTAGGTATGATCACCAGAAACAAAGCCAGATTAGTAGCTTAAGGCTATTGCCAAGAGGAAGGCATAGATTTTGATGAAACCTATGTCCCAATAACCAGATTAGAGGCTATTCGAATTGTTTTAGCATTCGCATTTGCATATAATTTAAAACTTTTTCAAACGGATGTTAAAAGTGTATTTTTAAATAGTTACGTAAAAGAGGAAGTTTATGTTGAACATCCGTCAGGTTTTGAAGATTATATTTTTTCAAATCAAATTTTAAATTGCATAAGGCACTATATGGTCTGAAACAGGTTCCCAGAGCTTGGTATGAAAGACTGAGTGCCTTCCTCATTCGACACGATTTCACTAGAGGTAGAGTAGATAGCACTTTGTTTATTTAGAACTATAAAAGAGAAACCTTGATAGTTCAAATATATGTAGATAATATTATTTTTGGAGTAACTAATGAATCTCTTTGCAAGAAATTTAAAAAGTTAATGTAGGCAGAATTTGAGATGAGCATAATGGTAGAGCTGAGCTGCTTCCTTGGATTACAAATCAAGGAATCAAGGAAGGGATTCATATCAATCAAGTCAAGTACATCAAAGACCTATTAAAAAAGTATGACTTTGACCAACCTAGAGCTCTAACTACTCCCATGAGTATAGCTACCAGGTTAGATGCAGATCCATAAGTTAAGAAAGTAAATCAGAAAACCTACAGAGATATGATAGGATTTTTCTTTACTTTACTGCTAGTAGACCTGATATTATTTTCAGTATATGCATGTGTGCCTTGTTTCAAGCAGATCCTAAAAAATCTCACTTGATCTGTATCAAGAGAATCTTTAGATATTTAGTTGATACATGTGACTTAGGACTATGGTATCCTAAAGGATACAATTTCAATTTGCTTAGATATTGTGATGCTGACTATACTGGTTGCAAAGTTAATAGAAAAAGTACCAATGGTGCCTGTCAGTTTCTTGCAGGTTGTCTAATTTCATGGTCCTCTAGAAAGCAAAACTCAGTAGCCTTGTCAACAGCAAAAGTAAAATATGTAGCAGCTGGATAGCTGCTATGCTCAACTGTTGTGGATCAAGCATCAGTTGGAAGACTTTGGACACAAACTTGAAGGGATTCCAATATTGTATGACAACACAAGCGCCATCAACTTGACCAAGAATCCCATTCAGCACTCAAAGATCAAGTATATTGAGGTAAGACATCATTTCATTAGAGATCATATAGCTAATAGTGATATTACTATAGATTTTGTAGATACGTTATATCAACTAGCAGATATCATCATAAAACCCTTCTCAGAAGATAGATTTACTTTTATCCAAAGAGAGTTGGGAATGTGTAATTTATAAATTTATTAATTAGACTTTCATATCATTAATAAACCTGGATAGCTCTCCTGAGAAAACACACAAATTTGATGAAGACAGACACTAATCAAAATTTGTGTTTAAACATTCTTCATTAATCAAAATCTAAATCTCATTGATTAACTCTATAAACTATTATACTTAATAGAATGAACTTGAACTCTAATCGAAGACTGATTTTCTTAATCTCTAACCAATACTTCGGTTAGTCCTTTTCATCCCAATCTATTCATTAATTGATATATTTGGTTGTTGTCTAATCGAAGTTTTGCCTTTGATTGTTAATAGAAGTAGAACTTATCTTTTCTATTCCTATCTTCTCTTCTTCTTTAATCGAAGTCTATGACTTCCTCTCTAATCGAAGTTGGAGACTTCTTAGTTAATCAAAGCAAGTGCTTCTCCTTACCACTTCGATTACTCTTTGTTTACTTCTTTTTGTTTGGCTCCCTTAGGGCAAGCTGAAACTCTTTGAATCGTGTCTCTTTCGATTTGGGCGTCCTATTAAAGGAAGTTCAACATCTCTTCGACTTTCTTCCAGTCGAGCTTTCTCTCTCCTATGTTTTTGAAACTTCTGCACTCTCATCCTCCCATGCTAAGGCAATCAAGTTTGTTGGCACTTCCTTGCTGGTTTCTGCCGATCTTCTACAAAAAATAGGATCTTTAATCCTTTTTCTTGATTCCTACCATCCAATTTCGTGTTTTTCAACTTATATCTGATCTTCTCCTCGCTTAGAAGCCCTAGTTCTTATTTTTCCTTGAATCTAGCTACCGTAGCCACCTCTGCAAGCTCCGCCACTGTTTCTTAGGGGCTACCAGAGTGGCATCCAGTGTCATAGCAGAGTATTTTTAGGATAAGACCGAGCATCAGTGATTCCTCAACACTTAGTAGATTTCTGCAGCTATAAAAGGGTGGATTTCACAGATCTGAGGAAGAAAGGACTGTGATCAATAGAAAAGGTTCTGGTAGATGTTCAGTTGAGCCAGATGTGCCAAGTGTCTGAGCCATTCTATCTCAGCCTGGTCAAGGCTTTTTACATCACCTTGACACCCAGTTCTCACAACCAGGGTAAAGGGGAAAGTTATTACCATTATCCCAGAACTTTTAGTTCAATTATTTGGGTATGAGGCAGAAGGTCAGATCTTGAGGAATTTAGTGGACATGGGAACCAAGGTAGTATCTATATTAGGGCTAAGCTATATACTAAAGAATAGCACCTTGGATGTCAACCAGCTATCAGCAGAGAAGCAGATGATTCACCTTATCATTGAACATATTCTGAGTCTAAGAGGAGCAACTTTTGGTGTCATCACCCAAAAGACTCATACATGTTATATTGGATTGTTCAGACTATGAGGGTGAATATGCTTGACATCAAGATGGCCAGTATGCTCAAGTGCCAGTGTTGCTCTGAAGAACCCTCCAAAGTCCAAGAGTGTCATGCTACCCTATGGTCACCTTTTCACAGTGATCTTCAAACATCATAGAGCGGATTTCACTGGAGAGGATTCAATTCCCTAGCTGGCCATCTATACAAGCAACCTCAAAAGGAGCAAGTTCAAATATTCTAAGAGGATATGGACTAAGGACACTATCCCTGTTGATGACCGTTCATTGGTCACAGCTGCCCAGATGAGGCTTTCATAGTAGCAACAACAATACTAGCAACAGAAGTAGCAGCAACAACAATATCACCAACAACAGAGGAAGTAGCAGCAACAGCAACATCAGTAGCACCAGAAGCAGTAGCAACTGAAGAGCATATGTAGAAGCAACCTGTAGCTCCTAGAAATCAAATGCAGGACCAGCCTACAACTCCTAAAATGCAATCAGATAGGGCTAGGGAACCCTCCCCTCAACCAGCATCTATTGAGGAGGAGTCAAACATTAAGGGAGAGGCCCATATAGAAACTGGTTCAGAAGAAGATAGAGCCACTACAGCAGCAGACCTAATAGATGAGCTGCTAAGGGGGGGCAGCATGTGTCCAAACCCCAGAGATGCCTTCTCCTCCTCCCTATGTGCCTCAAAAGGAACAAGTAAGAAAGAAGCAGGAGGATAGGCCAGTGGACTCTGATAGGATGCATGAAGTCCTCAGCAAACTTAATCAACATTTGGCTTATATTGATGACATCAAGAGTAAGATGTGAGAAATTTTTGAACATAAGGATGGTATGATGCAGATAAGGCAGTTATTAGAGAAGTTACTAGCTAAGAGAATAGGGTTCGATCTGTATATGTCAGGAGGAAGATTTGAGTCAGAGAGAAAGGCAACCTAGGCCTAATTGCCCTTACACTTCCTCTCCCACTTCTGTTCCTCCACCTACTCCACAGCCAGACACTTAAACTGGTGAAGAGACCACTTCTTCCCAGCCTCCAACCTCATCTCCTAAACCATCTACACCTCCCACTTCTCTTGCTCCTCCTTCTCCTAGGATTCCACTGTTTGTTTGAAACCATCAACATTGTGGATAATGTGCCTATTCTTGACACCATGCACCTTATTTCTGAACTACATGACAGTCATCTTCACCTATTGCTCTACCTCCAACAACTCAACCCACTTCTTCACCTACTGGAGCTCCTCTCACTTCTCCTATCCAATCTCCAATAATCCATTATCTTAAGTTCCACCTCCATGTATAGTTGCTCCTTCAGCTTCTTCTCCTCCACTAGTAGTAGCTTCTTTTCCTTCACCAGTCGTAGCTTCTCCTCAACCAGAAGTAGTTTCTACTTCTAGATCTACACCTCCTCCTATAGATGTTCCTATTTCCTTCACATCACCACCGTTGCTCTGACCTGTCAAGACAAGTTCTTCCAATATCTGATTCATTGTACCCTCTTCCCAATTTTTTCCTTATACCAAACCATTGTACCTCCTCAAATAGACTTTGTAAATCAATTTTGAAATCCAATATATCTATCTTAGTCTTTTTCTATCTTTGTGTCTCTTTTTCATATTTTTTATGTGTGTGATTAACTTTTTGTGTGAATGACAAAAAGGGGATAAATAAACTACATTTCCATATAGCTCTAATATTTTTTTTATTAGTGTTTAGCTTTAATGTCAATTTTATTTCCTTGAATGATTGAATTGTTTCTGGTCATGGACTTACCTCTTCTAGAAGTATTGTCATTTTCAAGTAGTTTTGTCATCATAAAAAAGGGGGAGATTGTTGAGTAATTTGTGTTTCCAGATTCCCCATATTTTGATGGTAAGTATGAAAATGTCAGGACTTTATTTCTATGAGAATGAGAGAAATCTTTTTGTTTTATTAGTTTAACTGCTGACAGTTTTTGTCATTAGTTGCGTAAGCTATGTGACTTAATCGCTCTCAGGGTTTTTTAACTCTTACAATTAAAAGAGCAAATTGGAACTTCAATTAAGTTTCAGGACTTCAAGTAGTTTATAGTTAGTTAAGCACTAATCGAAACATTACTCTCTATTTTAATTGAATCAATTTCTCTATGTGTTTTATCGATTAGGTGACTAAGTTTTACTTTGAATAAGGTTAACTTCGTCACTTCAAATAAAGAACTTAAAGTTCCATATCGATTAGTTTTATAAGTCGTCTATCAATTAGTACTATAAGTTCTCTATCGATTAATGTTTCATAGTTGCACTTGATTACCATTTAAGTTTTTCACTTCGAGTCAGTTTAAGTCTGAGTTCGATTAATGTTTTAGCAACCTCTTCGATTACCTCGATAACGTTAATCAAAACTCAACTTAAAGTTACATTTTGTGTCTTAATCGAAATAGATGTTTAAGTTTCATTTTGATTAGCACTTCTGAGATATCTTTTCGATTATTGTTGTAATGCTAATCGAAGTTTCGTCTTAGATTTCACTTCGAATAATACTGTAAGTTTCACTTCGATTAACGTTTCTAGCGTTACTACGATCAACTTAAAGTTACTTTTTGTGTCTTAATCGAAATAGATTTTTAAGTTTCATTTTGACTAGCACTTCTGAGATATCTTTTCGATTACTGTTATAACGCTAATCGAAGTTTCATCTTAGACTTCACTTCGAGTAATACTATAGTTTCACTTCGATTAACGTTTCTAGCATTACTACGAGTAACGATATATTTTAGTCTGTGGGAACTTAAGTAACTTTTTGATTACTGATCATAAGTCTCACTACGATTACTGAACAAATTGAGACTTCGATTAGTATGATATTTCACTCAAGTTTAGCATGCATCTCATATCGATTAAGACTTTGTTTAACGTAGTTTTCATTTTGATTAACTATTTTCTTGCGTTTTAAGTTAAGTCATTCTTCTAATCTGAGTGAGAGCCACCTATACTTTGATTAATAGTCTGTTTGTGAGTCAGACTGACACTCACTTACTGACCTCGATTAATGGCCAGATTCCTACTTCGATTAGCATTGTTTATGACTTACATTTAAGAAGTGTCATTCCGATTATCTTGTAACTTTGGCTGGCATTTAGTTTACTGAATTCAATTTAAATTAGCCAGTACACTTGGGTTATATTTTATATGCACTTTTTGACTAAGATCTCTGCCATACCTTTATCTGACAGATTTGTTAGAGTTTCTATGTACCTTGTACTATCATAGACTTCTGTTACAATTGACGCAATGATAGGAAAAAATAAACTTCCCTTTTTAATATTTGTGCTTTCTGCAGGTCTAACCTAACAGCACAAGATTTGTACTCGAGAAAGCTTCCATGCATTAATTCAGCTACCTCGAGTCCAGTAACGCAGCAGATCAGCTATGCTCTCTCTCCAGCTTCTCTCTTCGAAATTTGAATGTTAGACACATGCGGGAAGAAGCCTTCTTTAAGAAAATCAGTCTAATGGATTATTTTTAAAGAAGATATATAAGTAGAAGCCCTTCACTAAAGAAACAATTAATAGAGAGAACTGAGACACATAAGAGATATACACATCCAAGTCTTTGCGAGAGCACAAACACCTAGCTTGCTGAGATAAAGAGCTTAAAGTTCTCAAGAGCTGTGCTTCATCACTCTTACAAGAAGTACTTGGAGATCCTATTCAGATCAAGACTTGTACAACATATTTGTTTATTTTATGTCTTGATCTATGCTAGGTACTTTCAGTTTACTATATTTGCTTTGTTCCTTTTCCTGGTTATGGAAGAGAGGGCCTACTGGAAGTAGGAGGGTGTTCCTCTTCTTACTGAAGAGAAGGCCTGCAGTTGTAGGAGGTTGTTGTGTATAACTTGCAAGGGGTCAGTACCTTGCTATTAGTGTAATTGCCAAGTGATTTCTTGGGAACTAGACATAGGTCTGGATAGACCGAACTAATATAAATCTTCTTTACATTTATTGTATGATTGTTTCTCTGTTTCTATCTCCTTCTATCTATTTATTAGCTTCCGCATTCAATTTTAGTTAGAGTAATTTTTACTAACCCATTCACCCGCCCTCTGGTTAGTCTAGCCTTGGGCAATAGTTGAATGAGTCCCAATCAACCGCTTAAAAGTTCCTACCCCGCTTATTAGCCTTGCTCCATGAGTTGTTGTCATTGCTAATCGAACTACTCCATTAGAGAGTGGTCCCATCACTTTTCATATGCTTGGTGAGGCGTCATTTTTTCCCTTTTTTTTATTTCATGCTCCTACTTTGTCTCCCTTGCCTCTTTATCATAAACTTGTCCTTGACATCAGCTTTTCTTTTTGTTTGCGGCACTCCTCCCCTTCTTCTGGTGCTATAGCTAAGGCTAGAGATTTTCCTTGGAGATTTCCCTTCTTCTCAGAGTCGACGTTGGTCTCTCTTCATGTTGTCTTTTTTTTTTTTTTTTCCTTTATGTGATTTGGCTTCCCCGAAGGCTTGTCTCGGGTGACACATTCATCCATTAGTGGAACAGTGACTTCAAGGCATTTGTATGACTTTTCATTCTCTTTTTTCTCTTATTTTTCTAAAAACTAACTCTAGTGCCCTTTAGGGTTTTCACTAAAATTAGCTCCCTCTTAGTTTCGCATGTATGGCCTTTCAAGTTTTTATGCGGTGGGGTTATCCATTTTTGCATGAGGTGCCCTTTCGAATTTTCATCTCAGTTGAATTTTTTTTAGACCTTTTTAATCTTAATTGGTCCTTTCTAAAGGCAGAAACCTACTAAGTCCATCGGGGCACCTAATTTTTTTAAGCCCCCTTTTTTTTCTTTTTATTTTTGTTGAAGGATTGTTTCTTTTGGGTAGGTAGAGAATTATGGCTTTCCTAAGGGCCAAATTGGTGGAGTTTGTTTTTGATGGAAGGTTTTGGATATAACCAAGAATTTTTGGGCTCTCTAAGGGCCAATTTGCTTTGTCAATGTGGTATTCTAGATTTCAAGTTCTCAGATCTCTTGTTACTAGAACAAGAAGAGTTCACTTTGGAAGGAATAAGTAGTTTAGCATAATAAATAGTTTATGCCTTTTAGGTGGAATGATTTATTCCACTTACTTGAGGAATAACATGTCTGTGCACAGAATAACAAAGAATAATGCGTCTAGTCTCCCAAACCAAATAAGTGGAATAGTGCGTCCTATTCGACACTTATTCTTGAAACAAATCGACCCTTAATATAAAGGCTCCTAGTAGCCGTGAAGTTTTTTTTGTGCGTTTTTTTTTTACACAAGCAAACTCCGATGGGACTAGGAGCTTTGAATTTTCAAAGATACAATGGCCCCTAGGGGCCAAAGACTTCAAGAATATAATGGCTCCCAGGAGCCAAAGACTTTAGGGTTTTAAGGATACAACAGCTCCCAGGAGCCAAGAGCTTTTGGTCTTTGAGGGGGGGAAAGGCTCCAGGTAACCATGGACTTTGGTCTTAAGGGATAACTCCTAGGGGTCAATAACTTTTGGTCTTCGAGCGGGTAAAGGTTCCAAGTAGCCATGAATTAGGATCTTCAAGTGGATAAAGGCTCCAAATAGTCATCAACTTTGGGGAACTTTGGGATACAATGACTCTTGGGGCCAAGGACTTTTCGTCTTCGAGGGGGTGAAGGCTCCAAGTAGCCATGACTTTGGATCTTTAAGGGGATAAAGGCTCTAGGTATCCATAAACCTTAGGGAACTTTGGGATACAATGGCTCCTGGGGCCAAGGATGTTTGGTCTTCAAGGAGATAAAGGCTTCAGGTAGCCATGACTTTGAATCTTCAAGAGGATACAGGTTCCAAGTAGCCATAAACTTTGGGGAACTTTAAGATACAACGGCTCCCAAGGCCAACGACTTTGGGATACAATGGCTCCCGGGGTCAGGGACTTTGGTAAACTTTATGATACAATGGCTCCCAGGGCCAAGGACTTTGGTGGACTTTGGGATACAGTGTCTATCTAGGCTAGGGACTTTGGTGAACTTTGGGTACAACAGCTCCCAAGGCCAAGGACTTTGGTGAACTTTGGAATACAATGGCTCCCACGGCCAAGGATTTTAGTGAACTTTGAGATACAATAGTTTCCAGGGGTGAGGACTTTAGTGAACTTGTTGAGAATTGTTGGGAGAGATTATTTCGATGGGATGAGAAACTTTAGTCTAGTGGTATTTTAATTCTTTTCTTTCTTTTTCTTTTTTTAACTAACTTCAACATCTTTTTGGGTTTTCACCAAAGCTAGCCCCTTCTTATTTTTTCCTTTGTGCCCTTGCGAGTTTTCACATAGTAGCGATTCCCATTTTTACCTGAGACGCCCTTGCAGGTTTTCACCTCAGTTGGGTTACAGATCTTTTTGCTCTTAATCGACTTATTTTGAAGGAAGTGCCGATTAAGTCCATTGGGGTACCTCATTTTTAAGCCCCTTTTAACTTTTTTTTCGTTTTTGAGAAGCAATTCACTTTTTTTTGTTCAGTAGGGAATTAAGGCTTCCCTAAGGGCCAAGTGGTAAAGATTTTCCAATAAGGGGAGGGTTTGGTTTTTTTTCTTGGATTTTGGAAGACTTTCATTACTCTAGATGGCTACAAACTTTGAGCTTTTTTCCAAGGGTATAAAGGCTCTCAGGTAACCATGTATTTTGGATTTTCAATGGGATAAAGGCCCCAAGTAGTCATAGACTTTTGATTTTTTAGGGGGATAAAGGCTCTGGATAGTCATAAACTTTGGGTTCTTCAAGGGGTTAAAGGCTCCAGGTAGCCATGGATTTTGGTCTTCAAGGGAGTAAAGATTCAAAGCAACCATGAACTTTAGTCTTCAAGGAGGTAAAGGCTCCATATAGCTATGAACTTTGATCCTTAAGGGGGTAAAGGCTCCAGGTAGCCATGGACTTTGTGTTCCTCAAGGGATAAAGGCTCTAGGCAACGATAAACTTTGGTCTTCAAAGGCCTAAAGGCTCCAGGTAGCTATGAACTTTGGTCTTCAAGAGGATAAAGGCTCTAGGTAGCCATGAACTTTTAGGCTCTTAAGATACAATGACTCTTGGAAGCTAAAGCCTTCAATGATACAACAGCTCCTAGGGGCCAAGAATTTCAAGGATACAATGGCTTCCAAGGGCCAAAGACTTCAAGGATACAACGGCTCCTAGGGGCCAAGGATTTTAACTTGTTGAACGTCACTTTCTTAATGGGACAAGAGACTTCAGTCCAGTGGTATTTTGATTGTTCTTTTTTTTTTCAACTAACTTCAACGTCCTTGATGGTTTTCATCGAAGCTAGACTCTTCTTACTTTTTCCTGTACGCCTTTACAAGTTTTCACACAACAAGATTTCCTATTTTTACTTAAGGCATCCTTTCGGATTTTTACGTTAGCCGGGTTTTAGACCTTTTTGCCTTTAATTAGTTCCTTTTCTGAGGGGTAAGCCATTTAAGTCCGTCGGAGCACCTTGTTTTTGAGCTCCTTTTTTTTATAAACAAGTGGCTAAATTTTACCTTTTTTTTTTTTTTTTTTTTTTGTTCGGTAGGAAATTATGGCTTCTCTGAGGGCCAAGTAGATAAGGCTTTGGCTTGAAAGGGCTTCTAGTAAAGGAAGATTTTGGGGTTCTTCAAGGATATAAAGGCTCCAAGTAGCCATGGCTTTCTGAGTTTTCAAGGTTACAAAGGTTCCTAGTGGCCAAAGATTTGGGCTTTCATGGATACAAAGGCGCCAAGCAGCCATGAATTTTAAATTTTCATGGAAACAAGGGCTCCAAATAGCCATGGACTTTTAGGTCTTTAGGGATATAAAGGCTCCCAGTGGCTGAAAAGGGGTCTTTAGGCTTTTAAGGATACAAAGGCTCCTAGTGGCCGAAAGGTTTTAGTGCTTTCAAGGATACAAGGGCTCCTGGTGGTCAGGAATTTTGGGTAGATTTCAAATTGTAGGGATAGGGAGTTAAAGCTTCCGTAAAAGCTAGGTTTTGTTGATTGATGACGAAGTCTAGCTCAATGGTTGAGAAATTAGTTTTCTGATGGGCCAAGGAATTTTTCCATAAAGGATCATTTGTTTCCTTTGACCATGTCAAGTGAAGAATCAACCTCTTCGCACCAGCATGAAGTCGAGAAAACATTGTCTTTGGCAATTTTGACGTCTACTTGACTCTGACCAGAAATAATCTTAAAGGACTTTCGTAATGTTGACGAACAACTTGAGGTGGAGTCTTTATTTTTGATAAGCTTCTTTGGATGCAAGTATCCTGAACTACGAGGGGCCGACCCATTTTTGGTAAATTTCTTTCTGGGCATGGATGCTACGATGTCTTTTTGTTTGGCCATCCTCGGATCCTTTTTCCTTCTTAAGTATGTCAAAGGATCTTGACATGTTTATAGGTGTTGGTAGGCCACAATCTTCCAACCTCCGAACTAGGTAATTCCTCATAATGCTTTTTTTCCTTTGCAATCCCTAATATAGAGTTGTTTGTCTGCTTCATGCATTTCTTTATACCCCCAATCTTGGTCTTTTTTTTTTTTTTTGTTTGCCCCTTGACGATTTTGCTAACAAGTTGCACTAGAATTTGCCCTCCATTTTTTTTAAAATGACACACCATCATTTAATGTGACTTGACTAGGCATGCCAATCTTGTATGTTACATTTTATCAGGTGAAATATGACACTGTCTTGCCCATGAATTCTTTCAGAGGGACGACTTGGACCCAAGATAGTGACATAAGAGGACCTACAATATTCTTTCCCCAGTGTGCATAAGGCCATGTAGGTGTTGTTGGAGATAGCTGATTTGGCGGTCTTCTTCGGATTGGCACAACTGCTTCACTTTAAGGATTTTTTTTTTTTTTTTTGGCAAATTGCTCACAACCTACAAACATTGTTGTCAATAGAAAGCCTTAGCTTTGATGTTGGTCTCCATTTTTCGAGTTAGACCAGTAGGCTTCGCGTATTCCATAGCAAACCTCCTTCACCCTTCTTTTCTTTGAGCTTCCTTCGACAAGAGATATATTGGGAGAATTGATTTCCTGTCTTCAGGCACTAGTCAGAATGAAACCCGATTGGTTTGCTCATAATAGTTGGATCCATTCTTCCTTATCATCTAGTAGCCAACTATTCTTCATTTTGATGGTTGGGACATCCCTGCTATCCTCTGTTGCTTTGCCTTTTTCTCCAATTCCTTGATTTCAATACCTTTCAACCATTCTTATGGTTTGTATGCTGGGTAGAAACATTCTTTCACCGTGTTTTCCACTTCTCACTTAAGGGACAATTTCAAAGTCGTTGCCAATTTGGCTAAGGCCTCAGCTTGCGCATTTTAACCTCCTTTGGACATAGTATACTTTGGAGATGTATACTCAACCTTTTGCCAATGATGAGTTATCCACTTTGGCTTTTGACTTCAAAGGTCCCCAGGATTTGTTGCATGACCAGAAGCAAATCTCCGTAGACTTAGCTACCTTGAACATCAATTTTCTAGGAGGCTTTTCAAGTCAATTATTAGGGTTTCATATTCTGGCTTCATCCTTTGTAAGTGACTCCGTGGTGTAATGTGCCCTCATTTGGTATGATGATGACCAACCCTACCCAGCTTGTATTATGGCTGCACCACCAAGTATAATTGTTCTTGATGTACCATCAAGGCACATTGCCAATCTTTTGGTGTAGTTTGTTGTGCTTGTGGTATTTCTTGCACGGGGAGGACTTCTTCGTCTGGCATGTTAATATTCAAGGGAGAGTTCTTCAGTAGCTAGATGAGCTTATCATAAATACTACCGTGCCTTGATGATGTCAATCTTTCTAAGGAGTAGGGTCCATTTCTCCATCCCTCTTGATAAGACTGGTTGCCAAAGTAAGAACTTAAGTGGATCGAACCGCAACCTAAGTTGGACTTCTTAGGTCAAGAGGTAATGCCTTGATTTTTTTTTTTTTTTTTTTTTTAAAACTGTAGAAACCAATGCCACCATATCTTCACCATGGGAGAGTAATGATTGTTTTTTGTGGGTTCCCCCAACATCTTGTTAAGATAATATAGTAGTTGCTCTTTGCCCTCTTTGCTTACCTATGGTAGCAATGCCCCCTAGAGAAGCATGGCTTGCATTTAATGGCTACCCCTAGCATTAAAAGGCTACGCGAACGTTCTTTGATTTTATTAAGTGTACTTGTCACTTTTCATTCCATGTGGAGGAGCTCCTTTCATTGTCAAGTTGGAAGAAAGACTAGCATTCTTGGAACAAGATTGAGATAAACTTCTTTGTGGAGACAAGCTTGCCTTGAAGGGCTTTGAGTTTTGCAAGATTTTTTTGTGAAGGGAGAAACTCCTCATATAGATCATTTTTAGTTCCTTGATGTTGACCCATGAGATCAAGGAATTTGTTGATCAATACACCAAATGTGCATTCGATGGGATTCATCTTTAAGTGATGTTGCTACAACCATTTGAAGACATTGGACATGGCCCAGACACCAACATTTTTTTGACGCTGAAGACATTTCTTTGTGTATTTGTTAAATTCCTTTTAGGCTTGAAAGGCTGAACAACTTCTGTCCCTGACAATCGTTCTTGTCTGATTTTTAGCTTGAAGGATAATGACTCAAGGCTTCTGGTAACGTCCACCATTGCCTTTGCATCTAGCAGTGTGAAATTATCTTCAAGGCAAGCCTTATTTAGGTCCTTCGAGTCGATGAAGGAATGGACCCATCTTTTTGTTCTTCTTCTTTTGGCTAGTGCTATACCAACTTTCCATATGTGATGTGTGCACGTTTTGATAATGGGCATCTACATTTCCCTAGTTTCAGCATACATGTTCAATTCTGGACACATTTGCTTTTGCATTCGCCTTTATAGTTGTTTTATAGGCTTGATCTCTAGTAAGGTAGTCAATTCAAGGTCCCTAACTAAAGAGTTTAGGCTGAGCATTTCTTTGTAAGCCCATGCAATACCTTCTTTGACTCCAAGGAGTAATTTTTTATGTGCACTCCCAAGAGGGCAATGATCTTCTGACTCTTCTTTTATTGGAGGTTGGGGTATCAAAGTTCTTCTTGCTCCGCTGCTTCTTCCATAATTGACGCAAAGTCAACTATGTTGTCTTCTTCATCACTGGAAGTCCATTCCTTCAAGGCGTCTGCACTCCCATATATCAGGCTTGGGTTGTCAGCAAAGACAACTCAATTTCTGACACAATACTATTTAGCTAATCGAATGTTTTGACATTTGCACTAATCAGCTTCTCCTAGATTATGGCTTTAGACCTATTTTACATACCTTAATAGCATCTTCACAAGCTGGTGGATTGCCACTCCTCATGCTAAGGTCACGCCACCTTTTGATATAGTCCATTGAAGACTTGTTTTTGCTTCATTTAATTGCAATAAAATCTACAAGAGTGACTTTTCGCTCTGATATCTTGGCAGTTGAGGAACTTCCTTCAATTTGTAGTGGAATTTGGCTTCAGTTTTGCATACTATTGGAATATAATCCCTGTTAATGATGCCGAGAAGTATTTTAAGATATATGACTCATCAATCGCCAATTCTCTGAGGCTACTTATGTAATGAGCAATATGTTCCTTAGCAGAACCTCCCCTATTGAACTTGGTGAATTTGGGGGTTTATAATTTGCAGGGAGCTTCTTGAATATATAGTGAATTGGGAATGATGCTTTGTATATATCGAAGGTGATTGCACCCTCATCATACTCAGACATTTTGGCTTCAACAAGTTGCTCTATTATGTGTCTTTATGATGCTGTAGCCCCTTTGACAAATGCATAATAATTTTTGGTTGTGGGTTTCCCCTTCACCCCCAGTCTCACAGAGATTTTCAAGAGTGAAGTTTGGTTCAGAAACTTGTTGATAACTACTGCAACTACTGGAAGATTGTTGCTAGCATGTGCTCTAGGTGGGAGCAATTTTGCTGGAGGTGCTTGTGGTTGCCCCCTACTGCTGCTCCCATTTCAGATAAAGCCTAAAAGTAAGACTTTAAGTTGTTGATTTTCTAGCCGCATTTCCTCCATGGTATGTGCTTGGGATAGACTTTGAAGTTGTTCTTCACTTTGCCCTTCATTTTGAGCATTCACAATATTGGCACCATCTCTAGGAGGCGGGTAAGCATCAATGTTCCTTCGGCCCAACCAACAAGTGGCTTGGTCCACTAGATTATTCATCGTCTCATCTTGCTGTATAATGATGGCAATTTCTTGAGGATCATTAGCTAAAGTTATGTATTGATTGTTGGAGTTGGTAGCATAACATGTGTACATACGCATGTTGCCACATGTACCCTGTGTGATTCTTCTTCTCTTTTGCAAAGCAGCACCCATTCTCAATCTTGGTTTGAATGATTGTTGGTTTATGTCATTTTACCCTCAGACAATAAGGTGACTAGTTTGTTCTTCTCTTTATAAAACCCTTTCCTCTTTTGACCTCGAAGGAACTGGGGTTCAGAAGATGGATGAGTGAGCTGCTCAACTTGCACTTCTCGCTGTGAGACTAGAGCAACTTCAGCCTTATGAATTTTGTAAACACCTTCCTTGATGATCCGTATCTTCTTAAGGTAGAGATCCTTATCCTTCACTAGATTGCCCCCTTTTTGCAATGGACATCTAGGTTCAGGCTTTTGCCCCCGGTGAATAGGGACCTTGGTGGCAGTCTTCTTGAATTATGCCTTATCTTGGCAGACTTTAGACAATATCTTGAATCGATTCTTTACAAGAACCATAAAGACATAGCAAACTTTTGGCTTAATAAGTTCTCCCTCATTCACGTGAATGCAGAGGTTATCCGCCAAAATGATCTTGGTAAACTTGGATGGCACTACAATAGTAGTCTTCTTATTCCGTCTTTGAGCATGCCCCCTATTGCACGAGGAGGCTGATGAGATGCTTGCAATGTTGTTACCGAACCCCTGAATAGGAGCCTCAGTAAGGTTGCTCTTCTTGTTATTGCAAGATCCACGTCTTTTTCTCTTGTGCTTGGAGATGGGTTCAGTTGTCGGCACAACCCTCAAGCAATATGTGGACCCAACAACAGTAGGAAAGTTGCCAAAGCGTATTGGCCTGGAGAGATAGCCACATTGCACATGGCTAAGAACCACCGACGCGATGAAGTTAGCAACTTCATGGTGAGGACATCACTGGACAAAGAGATGAAGGGAAGGAGAGGTCCCATTGGGCGTGCCATCTATGGGGATATTTCTTTCTTTAATTTACTTTATTAGATTTTAAGAATTTGGAATTAGTCCTTAGGAAGTCTAAACATTTGGATCAGACGCGGATCCATAAATTTGACATCTCCCCACTAACCTTGATCAGTATTAGTTACGCCAATCAATCATTGACAACCATTTATTAACCATTCGGTGATGCCTTTTTGAAAATCGTGCATTAACATGTTAATTTATGAAATAACTCTCGAAATGAGCCATTCATGTTCCTTTAAATGTCTTGGTATCTTTCAAAGGTTCTTAAAGGACATGTGTTGCATGATATATTTACATCGTTTCTTTAGGAATCCTTAAAGGATACTTAAAAGATAGGCCTTTTGTATGATGTAACAATGTCATTCCTTCCTTTAAATGTCTTGGAATCTTTGAGAGGTTCTTAAAGGACAAGTGTTGCATGATATATTTACATCGTTTCTTTACGAATCCTTAAAGGATACTTAAAAGATAGGCCTTTTGTATGATGTAACAATGTCATTCCTCTTAGGATCCCAAAAAATCATAGGAGAGATAGTAAAATCGTAAACGATACTTAAAGGATATGATTTAACATGATGTGTCCATGTAATCCTTATCTTTTGTCCTTTTAAGTATCTTTTAAGAAAATCTTTTAAACTCATTGTGATCGATGATATCGCAGCTTATTAAGAATCCATCGTAGCTCGACTTAAACATACACATGCATAACAAATTCAGAGAGTCCATTTTATTGATTCATGAATTATAAAATATGTTGTGACTTGATTAATGGGCATGATGATCACCCATTTAATCAAGAATCATACAAAATAATGGTCTTTCAAATGACATGAAAGAACTAAAATTGGTCACTTGAACAATACAAGTGAACCAATGGCCATTCAAACAATATCAAAGAATCAAAAGTTGGTCACTCAAACCATATGAGTGAAACGCTCAAAAAATTAGGTCATTCAAACCATATGAATGAACCCCTTTTACTATATTCTTGACTTCTCTTCAAGGATCTTAAATATTCGGAACAAAATGGCCACGTAGAGTCTCTCTGTGTGCTTCTGTTTGTCCTTCCAAAAAAATCCCTTATAGCAACCTCTTTCGGCTGTTTACATAGAAGAGGATAGAGAAGCCATCAGTGGGGGAGGGCGGGGAGAGAGAGATGAGAAGGAGTGTAAGAGAGAGGGGGCGATGCCAATGCCACTGGTGGCCCCCCCTCCCCCCTTCTTTCCTTCTTCCTTTTTCTTCTTCTTCTTTTCTTCTTTTTTTTCTCTACCCCCACCAGTGCCCGAGGGGGGGTTATGCTCCGTATTTTTACAACCTATTAATGAATTTAATTGATTTAAATTAGATCAATTAATTAACTATGATAGTCTATTAGTGAGTTTTTAGCTTTATTATCCCACTTAGAATAGCTCACTAATTTAGTTCAAATTCTAAATTGGTGCATTAGACAGCAGTATAGTAAAATGACGATAATTTTCTATAGAAAATTATGATTAATGCATAGTTGATATCATTAGAAAGAACATAAAAATATATATAACTTTTTTGAAGACCATTTTTATTAATTATGATTTTTTAGAAGTCAAAAGTATCGATAATCAGTTTTAGAAAGGGTTGCCCAAAGAGAATAAGTCCTAATTAGACTGGGATTTGAATTAGGAAACAAAAGATGGCATAATTAATATTAATCACGACCTAAAAAGTTATGTATAACATATTTTACTTAGATTATAAGTAAAACGTAATAAATTTTAATTTAATTAAGATTCTAATTAATAGGTAAAAAGCCATAATTTGAATCATACTTGAATTAGGATTCTATACATAGATTTACTTGACACAGTCTCGATATTTTAAGCATAACTTTGTGTATAAAATCTTACATTAAGTAAGATAACTCCCATTAGAACGCTCACTCAAACTTCTAAAAGTTTTATGAAGATCATATATTTAAAATAAGTTATTTACGAATCAAAATCAGGACATCTTTAGACGAGAAGAAAATCTGCCAAATTTTTCAGATCAGAATACTTAGGACAGCAGGTCAGTAAAATAGGCATATCTTTTTGTATAGATGTCTAAAAATAGTGAAATTGGTAGAATTGAAAATATAATAAAAAGTTATAAAAGTTTTTAAAATAAAGAGTTTCCTAATTCGGACGTTCACAAGGTCGAATTTAATGGTCTCCAGAAAAGGACACTACAAGTAGGTGAACATAGTTCAATTTGTACTAAGAAGTAACTTTGACTTGGAGATTAAGTCATGGGGAGTAGGAGTTCAACTCCAACAAAGAAAGGGGGTGGTAGTAATTATATTAGTAAGAGAAATAAGCATAAATAGAGTCTTGGGGTCGAGCTCAAAGTTCTATTGCATGCAACTCTCTTCCAAAGATAAGTTCATGTGGTGTTCTTGAGAGAATAGAGTTGTTCATTGTTATTTCTTTTGAGAATTTGATTCTAATTAATATTTTGTATTATTGAAGGCTTAGAGAACATGAGAAAGAACTTAGAGAATGTAAAAAAGAGTTTAGAGGAAGAAGAAATCATGGATAGATAACAAAGAAGCCATAGGGAATCAAGAGCCGACCTTTCTTCAAGAGGTAAGTGGATAACTCGAAGCATGATCTATTTTGTATTAAAAATTATATTCTTTTGAACGTTTTAAAAAGCTAATAAATTGATAAGAAGTTTGATCTATATGTCTACTTTATGATCATCAAGTTTCAGATTTTTTGATCTTTTTTACTATTCATTCCATGATTATTAACTCAGCCTATGTAATCTGTCCGTTTAATTTGTTTTGTTTCCAATTATGATCACACAAGTTACAAATATTTTTTCTCCTTGGTCCGATGTCCAAGTGAGCTGCAATTTTGAGTGAAGTCTATTTTTAGTATTATATTTATTTCAAATAAATTGCATAATTTTATGAGTTTTTTTGATATTTATTCCGTAATATTATTTTCAGACTATACAATCCGTCCACACAGTTTTGAAATCTCAACTTGTAAATCCTATATATCATTTGATTCATATCTAAGTCCTACTAAATTTTGTAAAGACATTTTTATATTATGCTTGACTTCTCTTTAAAGTTTTAGAATTTTCTAATTCCATTTGCTATTCAGTTTGCCCTCTGTTTTGATTTTATGGATTCTATTTAAGTCAGATTCCCCAAATAAAATGAGAATCCAAAATCATATCAAACCAATCCTGAAATTAATGAAACTTTGTCCACACTTTACATATAACCTATTTGACATGTTATACAAGTTTTATAATTTTATGAATCTATTTTATATTATTTGGCCTATTTGTAAATTTATTAACTTTGAAAATTAGTTTTGATGCTCGAAAAATATGTTTGTTATTCTGAAAATTATAAAAAAATTCCTTTGACTATCTTTTCTGTACAAAAACATATTTTGATCCGATTATCTATCTATATGACTATATTGACTCTTTAAGTAACTATTTTGTATAAAAAACTATATATTTTAATTCTTATATATAAGTGTCGCTATACCAAATTAATTTTCAGATCTATGATCATTATGAAATATGTGAAGAATACGATTGTGCCATATTTGTTTAATATATGTTTGAACATTGCCATCTTAAGGAGATTGAGGCTCATTCCATAAGCATCCTTACGTGAGTTCTGCCCGTGGGCAACGGAAAACCCCCGGTGATTATGTTTTGGTTGCAGTCATCTGAGGTGGGACCATAGACTCCCTGGCTATGCATGTGCCATGATCTTAGTATACTTGCCTATATGCTCTGATATTTATTTGTTTGGCTCCTTATATGGTAGTTGGATGTATGTCTATTTGATATGTTTAGATTTGATTTGTTTGTCACATAAATATGAAACATAATTTGCTGTTTAGATCTATTTGATTCAACTTATAATCTGCTCAATTTGTTCTTCTGACATCCACGCTCAGGGATTTTGATCTCAGCTTATTTGATTAAGAATGTATGTTCATTCTGATTAGTTATTCTGACAATATAAACTCTAATTTGATAAGCTACCATGCCATGATAAATTTGATATATGTTCAGTTCGATATGTTCAGTTTGATATGTGATATATGTTAGTCTTAGGTGGCCTATAAGCCAATATGACATTATAATATCGTTCATATTTATTAATATAATGGCATAATATACATTGGGTGTAAATCGTATTAATTATCGTCTCATAATGAAGTCCATGAATATGTGCTATAGTGATCAGATTATGATGAGATCATACTGATGAGATTGATCACTTAAACACACATATTCTTAATTGTTCCTAGTCGGAGGATATCCGAGAAGGACATCGGATATCCGGTTAGACTAATACAGATTACTCCTGCTTATGATGAGGGTGACTGATCTTATAAGTCACTTGTGTGGAGACACTAAGGCGAATCTGTAGGTGCTCATTGGAGAATGAGTTCACTGAACTGATCCGACTGAATCGCTGGATGGTATTGTACCTCACTGTCAACCAGCTTGATTCTATTGTCGTAGTTGCGTGGATGGTCCTTAGACCTGAGACACTAAGGGCATCTTGTCGGTGGACTTTTGTGCTTTGACCTTGGTTTATGAATCTCTAACCACGGGATTCTAAACAGCTAAGGATTAGGTACAGCGGAATACCGTCGAAGGGAATTGTGTGTCAATAAGGAATCATTCGCTCTCGGTACTTAAAAGAGAGAATGCACTAGGAAGGATGTGCGGAAGTCCCTGGTCAGGGCAGACGATAATATCGGGAAAGGAGTTTTCCGATATTCATCAGCGACATCCAATCCAAGTGAGTCGACCGGTTAGGGTTTGACAGCATGTTATACCCTGAGTTGACTCGAGAGCATTATACGAATGAAGGATTATATCCACACGGTAATTGTCGGCGGAAAGGTTCCAAGAGTGGGTTACTTAACCCTGATACCTTCCGGGTTCGCGCGGTGTTGCTTGGCACCCAACGTGATCGGAGGTCCGGTCAAATTCGATGTGTGACATCAATTCAATTGATTAATTAATAAAGAGTTATTAATTGATTAATAAAGCCAATAAGGAGTTACTGGACTTATTGGGCTATTAATCGAACTGCTAATTGGGCCTAGAGGGTCACACGCAAATGATTCTCAAGGCGATGGATAAATAAGTGGATTTTATACAAACTGGGGGTTTTTATGAAAAACCACACGGTTAGTATAAAATATAGCGAACGGTCTGAGCAGGCCAAGCTGCTGCTAATCCTAGCCGCCCCCTCCTCTATTTCTCTCTCTCTCTCTGTGGCGCCCCAGACTAGATCTGGATCCCCGAATCTGCTCCGCCGCTTCTCCGACTCCTGTTTGACGGGAAATCTTCTGCACATTGCGTCGATCATTGCGGCGACCGACGGAGGTTTTGTGGCTGTGAAGAACGAGGAACGTGAGGATATTCGTCGCGAGGAGGATCGCGTGGACTCCGTTAGAGGTCGGGCGCTTGCGCGGCTTGCGGTGTCGCATCGACCGAATCGAACGGTTGCGGATTCGAATCCGCACACGGTAAGAACTGGTTATCCGATAATTTGGTTTTTAGTATTTTTGAAACGGAAACAGATCTCCGTTTTTATTTTTATTTCCATTGCGTAGGAGATTCGGAGAAACCCGAGAACCCAACAATATGTTCTAATCATGGCTAGTAGACTTATTCAGTTAGATAAGAATTTAATCATGCCATATATGTGATATGTTAGTCGATTTATTCATACTATTAGAAAATACATTTGATTTGATAAGTTTATATATGACCATATTTTGTATCATGTTCTTATTTGAGATAGATGTAGAACTGTGTAAGATCATATTTAGTATAATTGTATAATGTGATTTGTAAAATTTACTATATGTTAAGTCATGTGGATGGTTTGAAGCCTACTGAGTGGTTGTATTCATAAACTCTATTAACATTTTCAGAATATGAAAAAGAGAATTTGAAATTTAAGAAGACTTCTGATTGAGGCAATTGACATCTTCAGAGGGTTATTTAGATTGAAATTTGTAACTTTCTTAGACTTGATATAATAGAGATAATGAGAGATTGATGTATTTTTCTTTATTTGATGAGATTGAGAATTTATCCACAATTGATGGATATTGTAATTTGTGAACCTTGGTATTGGCTATGTTTGGATATTTTGGATTAATTAATGGTTATGACATTTATTTAAATCACCTTGTGGTTGTTTAGCTCTCATATATGTTTGTTATAGTAGAATTTATTCCGAGATTATGCAGTCGGACTCCGAGTTGAAAAAAAAATGAACCGGATCTGGGACGTAACAATATGGTACAGAGCAATAATGAGAGTTTAAATATCTACAACCATCTGATCTTAAGCCATACTAATTGATCTTAAATGATACAATGAAGTTTCGGATTAGTATGATCTTAGGTTAACAATTACAGTAATGTCTAGTTTCAAGTCATGACTTGGAGATTTGGGGATAGATGATTATAAATGACGTGCTTAGTTAGTTCCTACAATTAGGCTTATATAAAGAGAATTCTTAGTATGGATGAGGATTAAGAGAATTAAATTTTATTCTTTTAAGGAGGAGAGTCAGCTATAGGATACATAGGTGCCACTTACTTATACCTTTCTACTATGTTTGTTGAACTATTGAAAATTGACATATTCTTATTCATGATTCTTTAATAATTAGTACTAAGGAATGTCTTAACCACAACATATATTTTTATATTTAATTAACAATCAATTCATCTACATTCACTTGTGTTACCTATGAATTAGAAAGAATCGGTTAACAAATTAAAATACTAGTATAAAATAGTGCTTCTAAATTTTACAAGTGAGTTGTATCTAATTCCATGACATGTATTTGATTAGATGTCGATGATCTTAAATCTATTTTTAAGGTAAATAACTAGAATCATACTTTGTCATTAGTTGTTAGTACTTGTACGAGAAAGTATAGAGATCACATTGAATATGAGTTTATTTGATAGTAGTGTTACACCATAAATATATTCTCTTAATTTATTTGAATACTAAGAACATACTTGTAGAGATATACATAATCTTTTCAAAGTAATCCATTAGGCCACCTATAAGCATATACTTAAACCATTCTATGCTATCCTTTAGGTCTTATCTTTGAATATAAATATAGATTACTTCTAGTTCTATAATAAGTAAATTTATTAAGCATACATAATCTGTAAATTAGTTAAGAGAGTGGACCTATGAAGAGTATTTTGGAGTTAAGTATATTATCATGATTAGAGATTAGATCAATCTTTTTAAAACTCCTAGATTAGAAGCAGAACATCGATGACTTATAGTTTTTATTGAATCTCTAAAATATTATAATTGTCTAAAGTATAGATGATTCTTTAGCAACGTACTGTGATGTTGAAACTCTTATGTTTCTCAAGTTGAAAATACCTATAAGAGTTAATTGATATACACTTATGATATTCAAAGTGCTTTTAGTAAATAATTGTAAGCCATGATAAAGTTGTTATGATTATGATATGTATCCTAATCATTTTGGTATATACTCAACCATATGAGAGTTAGTTAATTATTAATCTATTTTCATCCTATGTCTTTAGTTATGTAAGGATAACTTTACCGATTGATTAATTAGGCTGATTAACTAAATCGGATCTCAAATCTATAGACACATCAAATCAAAATAGTATATTAAGCACATTACAAATACTCTACAAATATAGATCTATCTATTGTAGTGATCTGATCTTAATTGAGTAATCTCTTAATCTTATTCTATAACTTTAGAAGTTAGTATGAGTAATTTATTAATAGAAAGATAGATTGTTAAAATCTATCAAATTTCAAGGACAAAATTTCTTTAAGAGAGATGATATTTTGCCCCATATTTTTACAACCTATTAATAAATTTAATTGATTTAAATTAGACCAATTAATTAATTATGAGAGTCTATTAGTGAGTTAAAGCAAATTAATTTAGTCCAATTAACCCAATTACGAAAGCCCACTAGTAGAATAACCCACTAATTTAGTTCAAATTCTAGATTGATGCATTAGACAACAGTATAGTAAAATAACGATAATTTTCTGTAGAAAATTATGATTAATGCATAGTTGATATCATTGGAAAGAACATAAAAATATATATAACTTTATAGAAGACCATTTTTATTAATCCTGATGTTTTAGAAGTCAAAAGTATCGATGATCAGTTTTAGAAAGGGCTGTCCATAGAGAACAAGTCTTAATTAGACTAGGATTTAAATTATGAAACAAAAGATGGTATAATTAATATTAATCTTGACCTAAAAAGTTATGTATAATATATTTGACTTAGATCAGAAGTAAAATATAATAAATTTTGAATATAATTAAGATTCTAATTAATAGGTAGAAAGCCATAATTTGAATCATACTTAAACTAGGATTCTATACATAGATTTACTTGACATAGTCCCGGTATTTTAAGCATAACTTCGTATATAAAATTTTACATTAAGTAAGACAACTTACATTAGAATGTTGATTCAAACTTCTAGAAGTTTTATGAATACTTAAAATAAGTTATTTACGAATCTAAATAATGACATCTTTAGACTGAAAGAAAATCTGCCAGATTTCTGAGTTCAGAATACTTAAGACAGCAAGTCAATAAAATAGGCATATCTTTTTGTATAGATGTCCAAAAATAGTGAGATTGGTGGGATTGGAAAGATAATAAAAAGTTATAAAACTTTGTATAAGAAAGAGTTTCTTAATTCGGATGTTTACAAGGTCGAATTTAATGGTCTTCAGAAAAGGAAACTGCAGGTAGCGTGAACAGAGTCTGATTTGCACTAAGAAATAACTTTGACTTGGAGATTAAGTTACGGGAAGTAAGAGTTCGACTCTAACAAAGAAATGGGTGATAATGGTTATATTAGGAAGAAAAATAAACATAAATAGAGTCTCAGAGTTGTGCTTAAAGCTTTATTGCATGCAGTTTTCTTCTAAAGGTAAGTTCATATGATGTTCTTAAGATAATAGAGTTGTTCATAGTTATTTTTTTTTGGAATTTGATTTTAATCAATATTTTGTATTATTGAAGGCTTAGAGAACGTGGGAAAGAGCTTAGAGAATGTGAAGAAGAAGAAGAAATCATGGATAGATAGCAAAGAAGCCATAGGAGAACTAAGAACCAATCTTTCTTCAAGAGGTAGGTGGATAACTCGAAACATAATATATTTTATAGTAAAAATTATATTATTTTTGAACGTTTTAAAAAATTAATAAATTGATAATAAATTTGATCTATATGTCTACTTCATGATCATTAAGTTTTAGATTTTTGTGATATTCTTTACTATTTATTCTATGATTATTATCTCAGCCTATACAATCTGTCCATTAAATCTGTTCTGTTTTTAATTATGATCATACGAGTTATAGATGTTTGTTCTCCTTGGTCCGATACCTAATTAACCTGAAATTTGACAAAAATCTATTTTTCATGTTATATTTATGTCCAAAACATTTTATAATTTAATAAGTTTGTTTGATATTTATTCCGTAATATTATTTTTAGAATTTACAATCTGTCTAGACAATTTTAAAATCTCAATTTGTGAATCCTATATTTCGTTTGATTCATGTCCAAATCCTACCAAATTTTGTAGAGACCTTTGTTATATTATCTTTGACTTCTATGTAAAGTTTGAGAATTTTATGATTATATTTACTATTTAGTTTGCCCTCTGTTTTAATTTGCTCAAATTCTATTTAAGTCAGATTCTCCGAATCAAAGTGAGAATCCAAAATCATATCAAACCAATCCTGAAATTGATGAAACTTCGTCCACACTTTACATATGACTTATTTGACATGTTCTCCATGTTTTATAATTTTCTGAATCTGTTTTATATTATTTGGCCTATTTGCTAATTTGTTACCTCTAAAAATTAGTTTTGATGGCCGAAAAATTTGTTTGTTATTCTGAAAATTTTAAAAAAATTCATTTATTTATCTTTTCTGTCTAAAAAATATTTTGATAAGCTTTACTCTAATTATTCATCTATATGACCATGTTGATTCCTTAAGTGACTATTTTGTATAAAAAATTATATATTTTAACTCTTATATATAAGTATCGCTATGTCAAATTAATTTTCAGATTTATAATCATTATGAAATCTGTGAATAATATGTTTCTGTCATATTTGTTTGATATATATTTAGATATTGTCATGTTAAGGAGATTGTGGCTCATTCTATAAACGCTCGTAGATGAGTTCTGTCTGTGAGCAACGAAAAATTCCGATCATTGTGTTTTGGTTGCAGTCATCTGAGGTGGGACCATAGATTTGTCGACTATGCATGTGCCATGATCTTAACATACTTACCTATATGCTCTGATATTTATTTGTTCGGCTCCTTATATGGTGGTTGGATGTATATCGATTTGATATGTTTAGATTTGATTTGTTTGGTACATAAATATAAAACATAATTTGTTATTTAGATCTATTTGATTCAACTTATAATCTACTCAGTTTGTTCTTTTGACATCTACGTTAAGTGATTTTGATCTCAACTTATTTGATTAAGAATGTATGTTTATTCTGTTTAGCTATTCTGACAATATAAACTATGATTTGATAAATTACCATGCCATGATAAATTTGATATATGTTCATTTCAATATATTCAGTTTGATATGTGATATGTTCTAATCATGTCTAGTGAACTTATTCAGTTAGATAAGAATCCGATCATGCCATATGTATTCTATGTTAGTCGATCTATTCATATTATTAGAAAACATATTTGATTTGATAAGTTCATATCTGACTATGTTTTATATCATGTTCTTATTTGAGATATATATAGAACTATGTAAGATCATGTTTAATATAATTATATAATGTGGTTTATAAAATTTACTATATGTTAAATCATGTGGATAGTTTGAAACCTACTGAGTGGTTGTACTCATAAATTCTATTAACATTTTCAGAGTATGTGAAAAAAAATCTAGAATTTGAAAAAACTTCTGATTGAAACATTTGACATCTTCAGAAGATTATTTAGATTAAAATTTATAACTTTCTTAAATTTGTTGTAATAGAGATAATGAGAAATTAATATATTTTTCTTTATTTGATGAAATTAAAAATTTATACATAATTGATGGATACTGTAATTTGTAAACCTTATTATTAATTATGTTTGAATATTTTGAATTAATTGATAATTATGACATTTATTTAAATCATCTTGTAGTTATTTAACTCACATTTATTTGTTATGATAAAATTTATTCCGAAATTACGCAGTCGGATTCCGAGTTGAAAAAAAAAAAAAAAAAAACCAAATCCAAAACGTAACAGGGAGGTGTCCAAATAGAACCGATGGAAGGTCCCCTTCTCTTTTTCTTTCTTACCCTTCTTTCTTTCCTTTTTGTTTACATGCCCCCTTAAAAAAACTTGTCAACAAATAGCCAATAATATATATGTAGCCGAATACAATATTTATTAGTAAATAACAATTGACAATATCCAATGGCTCAATTTTTTATATTTTTTATTTGGTGTAACAATTTTAAAGAATATCAAGTATTGTATATAATACTATATTATTTTATCTATATATAAGCAAAGATTGTACATGTTATCATGATCTTTTTTCTAATTTATATATGGTTAGATCACATCTTAAAAATTAATCTTTTATTCTATATTAAATAACATATATATGAAAACTTGTGTTATAATTAAAACTGAATTAAATTGAACTTTTGTTCTCCATCTATGGAAAACAAATTCAAAAAGTGAACAAATTGTACCAATGAATGCTCCTATTTTTCTGCACTCCGACACTTTTGTGACACCAGCCACAAACCTGGAGCTTATGTTATCCTCTCATAACGAACATACTCAAAATAAAGCTACAAGAACTAATAATAACCCAAGAGGCCAAAACCTTTCTACTTAGGTTTAGACCAGTATATTGTTGGTAAATGATGTTTCCTTTTCATCAATTTTCTATTTAAACATATTATTGTTGCAACTTTTGAACCCCACAACATAAGTTTTTATATAAAGTTACTCTAGGCAAAATTTTTGGAAAACAATGCTAAAACATTTTACTTTCCAAGGCATGCACACCATTAACTTGGCAAGTATGCTAATGCAAAAATATGAATTTTGACTATTCCTTTCAACCAAGTATCGCAAAAGACATCAAGATTTATTGCAAGATTCCAAGAAGCAGACCAACCAAATGTTAATAATTTATAATCTTAGACACAAACATGTTCTCAATTTGAATTTATTTATCTTCTTTTCCCAAAGAAAACCACATGATAGTCTAATTTTTCACTTGTCAGATAATGCCATTTTAAATAGATTACTTTCTAATTATTGAAGAACTAATGTACCTTCAGAGTAAAATTATTTTAGTAAAGTGACAAATGGTGCACTCTTGATCAGCTGATGCTCAAGCTGTGCACATGCACCAACAATGACAAAATAGAAGTGTGAACCCCACCTTCATGGGGATTAAGGAGCAAACATGTAAAGAAGAAACTCTTCATTACCATATCTTAGTTACAAAGAGAAAGGCAAGTCTACCTTGTAATCATTGAAATTAGTCACAGATTCAAAATGATACTGATCTGACCATACAAGGATCTGACACCATTGCTCAGTTGGGATTTTGTATTTGCATGTTGCAAAGTACTTTGGAAGCTCTCAGCAGATCAATCCGCAGGAGCTTGGGAATGATAAATGATAGATAATCATGGCTAAACTATGTTTTTAATGGACTCCAAATATTACATTCCATGCAAAAGAACAAGAAAAATGTCCCATTGACCTGAGTGAATTGTGACGTGTCAAAGAATCAGCAAGTCAATACAAGGACACAACATTGGGTACCAAGTTCTCCATAACCCAGTTAAGTTAGGTAGAGCTTACAATGAAGAGTTACTGAAATGATTTTGCCAATAATTGATTCAATTGTACAAATTCGCATTTCAGTGTCATGTACTGGTCTCCAGGTGTAAACATCTCAGGTTTGCAGTGCGATTCTGCAATTAGGGGGCCTGCACATTCAATGAAATTTAAGAACTAGAGCTAAACTAGTGGTATTTCCCTTGCTTGAAACATTTAGGGCTCTGCAAGAGATCTTTTTACAGATTATAGATCCCACATCAAGCATCGATGAAGCGAATGTCAAAAGTGTTGGGATGGATCTGCCAGACATTCAAGGCAGCATATTCCTCTAAACACTCCTTCAGCTGAGCTTCACTATAACCCTGTGAACAGATGGAAACATTATCTTAGTGATGGGCAAAAGGAATTCCATGCCAAAAAGGGCATTTATTCTTTGTATATGATTTGTTTACCTATCTTTAGTGCAAAGGGTAATAATCTCTTTGGATTTTACCTTAGCAAAAATAATTCATTGAAATACAGAAGAAATGGCTTCCAAATAGAGCCATGAAAATTTAGGTTTTCAGCGCAGGTCATGTAACATCAGCTCCCTACAGGGGAACAATGCTCTTGGGAATGTGATCTAAATAATAGAGGTACTCGTGAAAATTGGCACAGGCTGTTGATTTAAAATTAGGATATTTGACAGCAAGGGCACACTAGCCATTAACCTTGCAATGCCAAGTATATCACTAATTTGATGATAAACAACTAACCTAATGACACTGTTCCCATTAACTGCAGCGGAACAAGGCCGCCATTGGGAAAGTCAAACATTCTTGCAACACTCCATATAAAAAAGGGAAAATGACTTTAAGTTGAGCAAGTCTAATGACAATGTAAATACTCACCTTTCGGGAAATCCAGTTCAATGCACGAGCATAGCTTATATCCATGCTGTTTGTCCTTGCAGCTTCATCTCGTAGAATTGAATAGATATCAGAAATAGCATCTAAACCAGATTTCTGTCGATCATCAGAGTACAATGAAAATTTTGACATCTGCATCAACCTCAGTGCCTCATCTACATCACTTTGTGCTACAGTTTCTGAAAACCGGAGCCTTGCTAGGGCCTGTAAATCAACCAATCAATGGATCATACACTTTTTCCATCAATTATTGGTTTTTCTGGTCAAGTATAGGAACTGTTGATGTCACTCTCCTAGGTTGCCAGACACCTGCCTATGAAGCAGTTGGTGCAAAGCACTGGCCTTTTTGCGGCTAGAAAAGGCCTCCCCTAAGAATGGCTAGAGTTGGAGCAGAATTTCTTGATCATAGTTCAGTATCAGAAGAGAATCAATCAAGTGTTTCTGACAGAAGATGCCAAAAGAGCGAAATAGACAAGTTGTGCATTTCCACACCTATATATCGATCCAGTAGACAGCCAAAAGAACAGCAAACAGGCAAACCAGGTAACAGGGCTTACAATGGATATCCGGAGAATGCTGAGTAGCGTTCTCACAGTTGTGTAAGAGTGAGGTGCATTTGATTTGGCTTCATCCTGTCTAATGCTGGCATATGCAGTGGCAATATACTCTTCCAAGTCTCGTGGGACAGATGGAGATACTCGTCTTGCAGCTGAAATGTATGCTCTGGATGGTCAATTAGAAAGCATTGGTGTCAGTCATGAATGATGTATGTGTATACTTCTAGAAGAAATGGTATTTGCTTGAAGCATGAGTCAGACATTATCAACATTAACTCTACCAATCAGTCTTTATCAAACTGCATCATATGATTTCTACTCTGATTGATTGAATGTGGGCCTGAGGTCATGGTCATGTAACTACAGGAAGTTTGGAGATTTAACTTAAAAATAGCCAAAGTGGCGACAGACAATAACAATCACAAGACGCCTAATAGCTCCATCTCCAAACAGAAGTCTTAATATTCACCAGGACATGGAACTCTCACTCACTGTGGAAGCCATGTAGCCTGAGGTGAACAATATGTGAATTCATTTGCATGATTGCACCTCCCATGTTAAGCTTAAGGCATAATTCTGACTGAATAAACAAGTTCTGATTCAAAAATTGTTGAGAGCATCAAAATTAAGGAATAAATATACAAAACACCTTTATCCTCCTATTCAAGCATGTATAAAGCTTCGCATAAATGTTCAATCTTATCCAGACAACTGATTTTGGCATAAGAATCTGAAGGATGTATATTGTCCCTTCAGGAGATCACAGCTTTTAACTTATTTTATCGGATAACAGCATGAGGTATTACCTAAGAACAGATGGCTCAAGTGGTGTGAAACCCAATGCAGGAGATTCAAGATTCTGGTGCACATAGAGAATATGTCTCGCCATGTCTAGATCACCATCCATGTCTGCACGATCTAAGATTAGCCACAAAAGATCAAAACGTGACAAAAGTGCCGGAGGAAGATTAATGTTCTCTGCAGGAGTTCTCCGAAGATCATATCGCCCCCTTGAAGAAAATGAAGAGGATATATGTGGTTAGATAAGTTCTAGTACAAGTAGAACATCAAGAAATTCTAAGCTAAATACCAAGCAGGATTGGCAGCGGCAAGGACAGCGGTTCTTGCATTAAGCGACGTGGTAATTCCAGCCTTGGCGATGCTGACTGTCTGCTGCTCCATCACTTCATGTATTGCAGTCCGATCTGATTCTTCCATCTTATCAAACTCATCAATTGCACAAATACCCATATCTGCAAGCACCTGTCATAAAGAAAAAATTCCAGTCTAAACCAAAAAGTTGTTGGCAAGGTACTGCATAACATTTGACACAATGATAACATAAAAATTAATGCTGCCTAAATCTTCATTATCTCAGAAAAAAGAATTAGGAGAAATACTGTCTCCTGCGATGGACAGCTTGGTGAGTGAATACTGTTCTCTGACAGTCGTGAACAACTTTTTATAGGAACCATGTCTACGTCAGGCAAGTAGAAATTATTGAAGAGTTTTATGGAAACATTCTCACCAGTGCTCCACCTTCAAGAATCATCTCATTTGTGACAGGATCTTTCTGAACAGCAGCAGTCAAGCCAACCCCACTGCTTCCCTTTCCAGTTGTGTAGACACCCCTTGGTGCTACGTTAATTATATGTTTGAGAAGCTGACTCTTTGCGACCCCAGGATCACCCATCAAACAAATATGCAGGTCCCCTCTGATCTGCACGTTCAAAGACATTCAAGGTTTTATTAGCTATTCCAAGACGAATATTCAACATCAATTAGCTTTTTAGCAAGAAACTAGTTGCTCATCTCTAATCTTGAATGTAAGCAAGAAAACCTATTTGAAGTGATGATATAGGCCTTTAACCTATAATTTTCATTAGAAGAGGCCCATGAGTTAGATTTGATGAGCATTAAAAGTGAGGTAAGGAAATCAACAGAAAATTTTCCCTTCTAGAACTTCTAAAAGAACCCAGCAAAACTAACTGAAAGACATTGATATTTAGAACTTTTGCTGAAATCTTGCAAACTTAAGATGTTATCTGAAAATCTTTGTTAAGTAAGAGAATAAAATGTTCCTACAATCTATGAGAGCAAGTGTGAACTTTGTAAGCCATAAGCGGCCACCTTTTTCCTGAAAATCCTGCCAAAACTAGATATATGTCAAACAATTTTCACTGATGTTGTTTATTATATTCATAAAAAAATATTCCAGAGTTGAAATCCATTCACAACAAAAACATTTCCCTTCCTGGATCCCAAGTTCAACTGTTGAAATGCTCCCAAGTAGGCTTCCAAAAGCTGTTATCTAGGTCAGGGTTACACAACATGGTCATGTTGGAAAAATACGTTTGATGTTGGACATGGGGACCTCTATTAGGGAGGAATGGCTTAAGGATGATGTGGACGATGAAGGCTTCTTCTAGATGTCAAGCAGGGTGATAAATTTGCGCTCAAATTCTTTACCTTCATACCATCTTTCAACTTCCGGTGAGGAGCTCCCACGAGGAGAAGAAGCAGGGCCTTTTTAACATCTTCATGTCCAAAGATTTCAGGTGCTAGTGAACGAGACAACTTATTATATATGTCTCCATCCTCACCCAAGCGTTCAATTTGCTCCTGTTCGTCTCCTTTCAATTCATATCTGCAAAACAAATCAATCCTTGAGCCCATTATTTTACCAATTAAGCATCCATTTCTGATTTCTATAATTCATGATTCCACTTTAGCATTTGTTAGGATAAGCACCAATGCAACAATGAAGCTTCGCTTAAGAAGCTAACTTGCTGGGCAGGCCAATGGCTTCAGCAAAAAGGACTCTGCAGACCAGTGGCTTCAGCAAAAAGGAACTCTATGTACAAATCATTCCGTTGACTTATCTTATTACATATCACCATTCTCTAATTAAATATCTCCTGTACTCAACAACAGGCATGTAGTTAAGAAGAATTTTATTTTATTCATAGATTCATCAGCGATTAATTAACTAAATACATTTTTTAGACACACAGAAATAACTATCCTTCTCATCTTATATCCATGCACGTGAATGACAAATTGATCTCCCAGTTCTTTTCCCTCAGGAGAGGCCTGTTTTCTCACTGAGTTAAGTGCCAGGAAAGGAGTTGAAAACGATGAAAGGGGCAGACAAAAGTCTTTAAGAGGTGTAATCATACAGCTATAATACCAATCTTTGGCACTCCTGTGATGCTAAAGAATTGATTGTATTAAAGAAAAAAATTCCAATTTGTTGGCCTTCTTACAAATTCTCTTTTAAAATAGTCTAACCAAAGCATGGAATAGGCAGCACCCAGTTTAACAGATGTAATTAATATTTCAGGATCTTGTTTTTAAGATTCAGGATACAACAAAATGATCAACTACCACAAAACATTATCCATTTAGGGTGCTTACACCTGCTGAAAATAATAACAATAAAGTGAGAGAAAGAGATCACGACCAGTTACATAGGACACATGAACAAGCAGCACCCTAGTGCCAAGAAGCACCTTGGGATCTCATCATTTGAGAGATACCATTGACTTAGCTGCATTTCATCAATAATTTAACTGCATATTTCAACAGAAATGAAGTATTTCTCTTATTTCTATAGCAGGCATTTCAAGAAAGCACTCACTCTTCATATTTTTTCTTGAAGTGAGTGACAGACATTGCCTCCAGATATGTATCTGCAACCAGGCCGGCACGCATTGCTCTGAAACCAGTGTACGGAATAGGGAGAAAGATCCCAGAGAATTCAACAACATCCCCTGGTGCAACCTAACGAAGGTCAACCAGGCAAAATAAGACAGAAGTTAGTAGAGTACATCTTGGAAAATTAAAAAATAACCCAATTGATTGGACAGCCATGTAATCTCATTCAAGACAATCACCTGCAATAAAAACACAACTTAAATTTAAAATGAAATATTTCTCCTTGGTCCCTATGCCTACATTATTTTCTAACTGAAAATACCCTTACCTTCCTAGTGAGATCCCCTCTGAGATGAATAGTCATTGAACGTGGAATATGACCTTTGGGAACATGTTCTGCTAATTCTTGGATCTTGGCCTGTAATCAGATTTTTTAAAAAAATGCACGCATTATGAATGGTGTGAAATGGTTCTACTAACATTTCACAGAAACTGGGTGAGACAAGAAATCAAATGCTACCTTCCTAGAAAACGCTGAAGTCTTCTAAGTTACCTCTTTGGCCTTTTAGGCCAAAGAAGAATCCTGTGTATGTGAAGCAAGGTTTGCCAACTCGGCGATCCATATCGGATCGTATCTTCCCAGATACAAGTCAAATCTGATCAGACTCAAGCTGATTCAGTCCGGCTCGCACAAGTCAAGCGACTCAAGCCAATGAATTTGTTAAAAGTAATGAGTTTTAGCCATATTTTACAGAAATGTACCCTATTAATTGATATAAAAGGTGTAATTTTACTTATAAAATAGATACAACTCAATTAAAACAACCCATTATACATGTATGAGTCAATACGATCCGGTCCAACTTGGTGTGTGCCAGTGGATTGGACTCACCCAGATGTGAGTCAACTCGCACGAGTTGGCACAATCTGGTAACATACAGCAAACCATGATGTGAAGAATCTTGTGCATGTGAAATCACTTAATTACCTTGAGTCAACTGTCTATCCCATTAAGACATTTTTTACCCCTAGATATTAACATTTGGAGCTCATATATATGTATATATACATATATGCATACAGATGTTTGCAGGCTGGATCCCACATTGGATTGTATTTTCTTATTTTCAGGCTGGGTCCCCCATTGAATTGTATTCTCTTATTTTCAGGCTGGATCCCCCATTGGATTGTATTCTCTTGTTTGTGATATATATGAGTGCACTACAAAACTGTCACTAGAATTGCAATAAAGCTTGCAGTCCAGGCAGAATATAGCATGTGTTATTCATGAAAATAAGGATTTTCATATGTAAGTGCACAGTTCATATAAATCAACAAACTTCTGTCTAATCACTTGGTATACTGTCGATCAGTTGATTGAATAGCAAGCCTTGTTCCGTCACAGAAGACAATCAAATGACTAGAGAACAGGGGAGAACCTCTTTGCTATTATACAAACATTTACATTCCTACACCTCTTATCTAATCAAAATGGTTCTTCATTTTTGGTTCCTGAGGACGATTGATCAAGTGTTGTGGTCTCTGCTCTTTTGTTTTCCATTTTCTAGTTTAAAACACAGCTTGTTTATGTTTTAAAGCTTTTCTTTTTGCTTACATTTTTATAGGCCTGAGAGACTTTACCTCACTGTCCACTGCATTTGTCCTACAACATTTATGTATCTCATCTTACTATCAGAACAGTCAAACTTTTAATAATGTAAAGAAAAGCATTTTTGTCTATCGAAGATTTAAGTTCTTTTAAATCTTATATAAGTACAATATTTTTACTTTTTTTAGGGAGCAATTTGGATCTTACTTGGGATTGTAACAAAGGGAATTGAAAAAACAGTTGATGGGGTGGCAACAACTAAAGACTTAGTGTTCGAAATTGTCATAGTTCTTTAAAACAAAGCTAACACATGAACCTGCATGAGCCCTTTATCTTAAATATTTTAGGAAAACCTGTAAAGGATAAATTTGCACGTACTCACACATCATTAAGTTGGCAAATGGTACAAGCATAAGCTAGTTCCCAACTGAGTTCAATGCAACCATCAGCTATATAATGGGACATTGGTATCATCCCAAGGCCTGAGAAAAGGAGAAACATGCAAGTGCATAAAAGCAATTTGTCAATTTGAACCTGCCTCAAGATATCCTTTTAATGGTCAGAAAAATGTGCAGTGGATCATCTATGAGCATGTTCTGGTATTTTATGCTTCATGTGGAAATACTAATCACTAAAAGAAGGGCCAGACCAGGAACATGAGGTTTCTACCACTCAGGTTCTGGGAGGATCAACTGTAAACAGACTTACTCCTGCTTTTTTGCAAAAAGGCAGTTCCAGGGTTCAAGCCCATGACTGTTTCACCATGGTCCCCCTCACGAAATAGTGACCAATATTATCCAGAAATGTCCATCGATTTAACCCCTCAAATATTGGATGCTACCTTCCATTAACCAAACAAAAGGGATCTTATCAACATGGGTACTTGCTTAACTTTCTTTGGCATGTTTCTTACAAGAAAGATTTAGCTAACTAGACTGGCCTATCGATAACATGAGCTGTTCGGTAAAACCAATTACAGATTTACACTTTCTCTTCAGTGATTATGAAATTGACAAATCTCAACTAGAAGAATTACCTCTTGAAACTTCAGAAACTTTGAAGCTCTGAGCTGAAGGATAAGGTTTCCCTTTGCCTTGTTCATTCTGCAGCGCTTTGATGGACACTCAACGAGGGGCATAAATACTCGAGCTGTCACTTCCTGGTATTTTTTGAATGTATGAACACAGTTAACGAAAGAGGGTACAACCATTGAACATGATGATGACTAACAAGAACAATGCTTCAGGTCTGAGTTGGATAGACATTGACTTTCAAAGAAAAAGGTCTCTAATACAATACATGTTTAAAGGTTATAAAATAACAAACAAATATCATAAGGGTGTCAAAGAATCCTTTGCCATTAACACTTCAGCATGCCTCAAGGGATGATGAATACTTCGCAATTGACATAAAGTATAGTAGACAAGAATTGTACATCTCAGCAATCACAAGATGAGTACACAGGAATAGGAATAAATCGGTACCTGGTATATCTCAAATCCACAATCTTCACATGTGTAAACAGCGACTTGCATCAATGGTTTGACATCTGAGCAGCGTGTTATGATTCCAGATATTTTGACAAGTTGGCCGATATGAGAAGCCTTAACCTGCCGTATGGTGAGTGGTGTTCCCTTCGAAAATGCTTTAATGTAGACTTCACTGAAATCCGAAAGGAAGAAAGTCCATCAATGATGAATTTTGACTATGAAAATTGACTGGCAGATAAAATAGATTGAACTACTGCATCAAAACTATCTGCTGATAATGTCCTGCTTTCATTCCTAAAGAAACTTAGCCTGTAATGGAGGTAGGAAAAATGAAGACAGAAGAAAGTAAAAGAGTATTGGGACAACCAACATTATCCACTCAACTACATGCCAGCAGCCTATAAATAGGGCCATATGCAAAGTTTCATGACTAAAAATGCCAATAACTGCAACAATAGGACTTTCTTAAGCAACCTAATTCATTCCCAATACAAAAAGCTCAAACAAAAAAGATCCTTCATCCTCAGCGTGCACATGGAACCAGGGAAAGACTTGAAATGAAAATGTAAATTTAAAAACCAACTGAGAACAATGGTTTGCAAGCAGAAAGAACTTATAATGAAGAAGCAAAAAACTGAGTCCAGCAATATGCCAACAACATACTGTTCAGCAAGTCAACCTTGAGGAAGTATCATTATCAGCTTATAAAGAAAATAACTTCTATGATGTTCCTATATATCTTTTTTTTTAAGGTGAGCACAGGTCACATTTCATTGATAAAATATAAAGGTTACACTTTGACCAAAGTCAATACAAAACACTAACTCAGTCTATGGAGAAGAATTATCCAGAGGATAATAAGGTTAAATTACAGAAAAAGCTTCTTGAACTTCAAAACAACAAGGAGCAAAGAATAATCTTCCATGTTGTACAGGCGCCAGCAATTTTCGCCCAATTATAAGTCCACATGACAGCTCTAGCCAAGATGTGATCTATCCGGTTGAATGTTTGACTGAAAATTCTAGAATTTCTTTCAAACTAGATAGACCAAAGCATGACTGGCAAGAGCACAGACCAGATCTTGTGCTCGGATGGAATTGGACAAATCCCATTCCACTCTTAGAGAAGGCTTGTAAATCCTAATGGTCCATCCATTGAAAAGAGAGTAACAGTCCAATAGATTTCCATAAACATTAATGACCCCACAATGCATAAACAGATGCTCAGCATTCTCCTTCAGGATTCCACAGAAAACACAATTAGAAATTTTGACATAGAGAATGAATTTCAATCTGTCTATAGTTGGAAGTATGCCCAGTGCCATCTTCCAAAGGAAGACCCTAATTTTGGTAGGAAGGGTAGACCATACAAATTGATGCCAATGGACTCTCAATCCTTTGTCACTAAGTATTTTGGTGAGAACATTGATAGAAAATATCCCTTTACAATTCCAAGCCCAAATTCTAGAGTCCTACATATTAGTGGGTAAAAACTGATGTATATAGCTGAGAACAAGCAACATATGATCTATTTCAATGCCTATAGGCTCCCTTCTAAGACTGATATTCCAGTGACTGCTTTCCTCTGGTGAATAGATAAAATTAATTGTCTTTCGTTTATCCTCTGCAATACTATATATGTGCTGAAATTTGACTGCAAGTGGACTGTCCGTGCACCATCTGTCATCCTAAAATTTGATCTAGTTCCCATCTCCTACAGTGAAAATGGTGACTGTGTTGACAAGATCTACAAGCTTGCTGATATTCCTCCATCTGGGTGATATTGATGATTGAGAAGAGGACTTAATAGTCCATGTGGATGCTTGTGGATAGTATTTATTTCTGATTATATTGACCCATAGAGCATTGTCATTCTCACCCATTCTCCATAGCCACTTAGCAAGCAAGGCTATATTGAAGACCCTAATGCTGGTCAGGCCAACACCTCCCTGTGCTTTGCTAGTACATACTCTATCCTAAAAAACAAGATGAAGGCCTCCATTCTCCCTTCTCCCTCCTCCCCCCAAAAAGGAGCTCTTTATACTTTCAATAATTCCTTCCACTATTTTAGGAATTGAAAGAATGGAGAGATGATAAGTGATCAAGGAAGATAGGACAGTTTTAGAAAGGATCCACTTACCTCCAGCAGATAGAAACTATGCTTTCCAACCTTCCAATGCTTGTACAAACTTTTTGATTAGAGGGTCCCATTCCCTAACTTTGCTGCTGACATTGGAAAGTGGGAGGCCAAGATACTTGATAGGAAATTGGGACTGTTTACATTCCAATTCAACAGCAATCTATTTGCTTCTGTCTGTCCCAATGTTGATGCCAACAATTTTAGATTTATCAAAGTTAATAAATAATCCAGTGACAACCTCAACCAACAATAGGATTTTCTTGATATTTGTAAGCTTAGTCTCTTCGGTGGATGAGAAAATCAATGTATCATCTGCAAATTGAAGATGGGATAACTAAATACCATTTCTACTTGTAAGGAAACCATCAACCAGCCCTTTTGAAGTAGCTTGATCCCAAAGTGAACTCAGAACCTGGCTGACCATAATGAAGATGAGAGGAGAGATAGGGTCTCCCTGTCTTAAACCTTTAGAACTAGCAAAGTAACCACTAGATTCCCCATTGATTAGAATAGAAAACCTAGCAATAGTAACACAACTCATAACCCAGTTGATCCACCTTTGTTTGAAACCCATAAGCAAGAATACTTTTTCAATGCAGCTCCAACTTACTTTATCAAAGGCTTTCTCAAAATCTAATTTAAAGACAACTCCTTGTTTCTTAGAGCATTTCTGTGAATGAATAACTTTACGAGCTACTAGGAAGTTATCTAGGATGTACCTTCATTTCAAGAAAACAGACTGATTGATGCTAATGACATTTTGCAAAGCCTTCTTCAACCAGTTTGCCATGATCATAGTGATGATTTTGTAGCAACCATTTAATAGACTAATAGGTCTAAAATCAGCAGGCTTCTCAGCACCCTCCTTCTTTCGTATAAGAACTATAAAGGTAGAATTAAAGCATTTGATAGATTGCGGTCTATGTTAAAATTCATTCAATGCATTCATTAAATCTTCCTTAATGACTTTCCAAAAAAATTGATAGAATCCTATTGAAAAACCATCAGGTCCTGGGGATTTGTTGGTATTCATGCTGAAAACAGCTTCCTTGACCTCTTCTTCAAGAAATTCAGCACATAAATAACACAACCAAAATAACACAAAATAGCATACATACAGCATATATGATGTTGCTATATATCCTCGGCACACATGGCAACTCCAACCAAAATAACACAAAATCATCTACAAGATTGGAGCATTATTAAACCCTTGCATAGTCCATATTTTCTGCAAAGCATGTCTGAGCTTTCTTGACCATCTCTTTCATATTCCTGGTCTCCGTCTGCTGGGACATAGGCCCAAAACATACATGAGAACTGTGCAGGCGTATGTAGGTGACAATTGCCATATCCATTACCTGTCCTTAGGAAGAGTTTTTGGAAATTCAAATTATATGCGTAAAGCCCATGGGATCAAGAAACTTAATAACATTTTGGAAAAGTAATCATAAAGATTTCAAGCGTGAGTATGTGACTTGTCAGAGGATGAGAGTTGCATATCTTTTGTAATGGGAGGTTTGGGTGATGCCAATTACATTGTTGTAGGTCCTTTTTTGGATTGGCAATTATCTTATAATTATACTTTAAGCATGAGATATTGATAAACTATCGTTCCTTGGAATATTTCATGGGTGTGACTAGAGCGGGCAATGAGCCAAGCCGAGCCGAGCCGAGCTTAACCAAACTCGAGCTCTGCTCAACACAAAAATTACGAGCTCGAGCCGAGCCCGAGCCTGGAATCAAGCCCAGACTAAGGCTCGAGCTCGGGCTCGAGTGAAAAAACTCGAGCCCAATACGAGCCCAGTCCACGGGTTTAGCCCATTTATTTTTACATCCCAAATTTGTAAAAGACTCGGCCCATTTGAACTGTTATTAGGCCAAAACCCATGAACGAAGACCCGGCCCTATAAGGCCAAGAGTTCCAACAGGTTAGGATGGGTAGGAAAGGATACAACTTTATTTATAGGAGGGGAGGTGTGGTAAGCTTTTAGTTTTCCCCGTTACAGGACTAAAAGTCCCAAGGAAAACGACCCTTGGCCTGGCGCTTGGGGAGTTGGGCAGCTTCTTTAGTCCTGTACCGGGTTCCTAAAAAGTTTTATGCTGGCTATAAGCTTCCAAACGGTCCTTTAGGTATAAGTGTTGTGCAGTGCGGTGCGGTGGAGGTTTTTGTGGTAACGTAATAATGTTAGAATGTTATAAAATATTAATGTTTATTTTGATGCGAGCCAGCTCACGAGCCAACGAGCCGAGTTGGGTTGAGCTCGGACTCGACTCGTTTAATGACTCGAGCTTTGAGTGTAACTCGAGCTCGGCTCATTTCAACAAGTGAGTCGAGCCGAGTCGAGCTCAACTCGAGCTGAGCTCGAGCGGCTCGCGAGTGGCTCGGCTCATTGCCAGCCCTAGGTGTGATGCTTTTGGTAAGTCCATAAGCTTGTGCTTGTCCTTTTTTATAGTGGTCAGGGTGAATGAGGCCAAGAGGCATATTTGGTTGGAGTTATCATGGATCTCACTAACATTCCAGGCATTTAGAGAGTCATTTTGTATTGTCTACATGTATGAACTTTAACAAGATATTTAAGGCAATCTAGATACTGTTCTTACCTATGCAAATTAAGAGGAAACATGGTTAAGACGAAGCATGCAATCAAAATAGATACTTGATGATATGAGAGGCTAGATTGTATCTGCTTTCCTTTACCTAAGATCGGTTGCTAAAGGCAGAGATGTTTAAGGCAATCTAGATACTGTCCTTACCTATGCAAATTAAGAGGAAACATGATTAAGACAAAGCATGCAATCAAAATGGATCCTTACTGTGGATGATATGAGAGGCTAGATTGTATCTGGTTTCCTTTCCCTAAGATTGGTTGCCAGAGGTTGAGATGTAGGCCAGTAAGTCCAAAAACCAGATGAAACTGAATGGTTCCAAAAGGTAATAATCTGATTTGGTTGTGAGTAGGCGCCTAACAAGGCTCAATTGCATTTCCATTTCAGAATCCAACCAAGTAAAAGCAATTTGGTTGAATAATCTGAGACTGATTATCCTCCCATCAACATGGATAATACAAACCTTGTAGGTCCAAAATGAATCCAACATTTACTTCGGATCAGTATATTGGAACGGATGCGGAAGGACGATCACATGACCCAAGCCCAACATGCTTGCAGCAATTGACATATTGCGCTGTCAAGAGGAATACAAGACATTCAACAACAACAAAATAGAGAGATGATGCAACCTCCTAGGTTTGTCCTTCTTTATGTAGTTGACCATTTGTTCACCTAAATGGAAGAAAGAGAAAGAACGATGAAATTAACTAATGGTGAATACATGAAAATAAACGGGAGTGGAGCAGGGGGGAGACAGGGAATGGCCATTTCTGACAGTTGAATGTAACCTACAATCTACCATTTTTGAGGTCTCCATAATGTAGTGCACGTTCATTTTTCCTCAAATGAAATCCATAGAAGAGACATTTTTATGACATGTCAATGAAGCTACACCTACGAAGTATGCCTTTCAAGATATATGCACAAATATGAATATGTACAATCTAAATCTAACTCAAATATGGTATAAAAAACTACAAAAATAGAAAACACGTATGATTGAGTGAAGCGCATGAAAGGCTCCTTCTAGTCATGGAGCCGGGGGGGGGGGGGGGGGGGGGGGGAGGGGTTGTTATTTGTACAGATATAACTATTTCGTACCACTCTAACTAGCAAGTCGCAACAGGCAACGCCAGTGTCAAGTATCCAACAAACAATTTCATAGCAAAGTTACGTTTTTGGAACACTCAGTTTCAACTCGACCAATATCTTACAAGAAGCGCTTGATCTCAGACGGCATCCTCTGCAGCGGGTCCGAGTTGTCGGCGCTGTCCGTCCCATCCTCCGCCCTCTGAGTCATCAAGATGTCGTGGTCCTCGTCCACGGGCAACGCCTCCGTCGGATCCGGAATAAGCTCGTCGATGGCCTCCGCAAATATACTGATGTAGCGGCGGGTGTTCTCGGTGACCCGCTGCAGGAACTCCTCGTCCAAGTCCTTGTACTGCTCAGAAGAGAAGGGAGGGAAAAAAAGTCTCAGATCCGACTCCAAACACGCCCAAGAAGAATCTAACAAGCTTCCAGGGCCACAGAGAAGAAATGTTGCTCACATTGAATAGATCGTCGAGCTCGATCTGCACAGATCGGAGCTTGCGGTTGGCCACATCTTGCTGCTCAAAAAGAACATGCAAGAATATGATCTCTGGCTTCCATTTGCTCGAGAGAAGAACAAATTGAACAGATTGGAGTGCTCGATTATGGTACTTACGAGGATCTTGAGGTACTTGGGCTCTCCATGGGCATCTGCGAAGTTGCTGATGAAATCCCTGGCGAGAGCTAGAGAAAGAGAAAGAAAGAGAGGGGCGATGGGGGTGAGATCGAAACCCAGCGTCCATGGAGCAGAGACGAGTGCAGAGTAGAGATCGAGCGGCCATTACTAACCTTTGTCCGCCGCGAAGTCGAGGTTCTTCGACGCCATCGCAGGGGGAAGGGGAGGGAGCGAGAGGGCACCTGCGTGCTTGGTTTGGGAGAGATGGGGAATTTGAGGGATGGCGGGGTTTTCTGGCGGGAAACTTTTGCCGGGAAGATGGTGGATCTCGCGCTCTGCGGCGGGAAAACCACGCGGCGCGTGTGACGGAACGTATCATCACCACCGTTGATCCGGAGCATAGGTGGAAGTCGTGAGGTCGGTTTGGATGACACCCAAGGCGACTCCTCAAGGCCAGTTGGTCGCTGCTATTGGCGGACGATATTGGAGATGAGTTCCACTCTCGGGCCACGTCACCACGCCACTACGGCAGCGGCTATGGGGCGTCATCTATAGGATGTACTACACCTTAAAGGCAAAACAAAACATGGCAATGGATCAACGTGGGGGTAGGCACGTAAATTTACATTCTGACTTAAGAGTTTGTTTTGCTTATTGATTTAATAATTCTTGATAACTAACTAGTGCAAAGGATCCACCTTCTTGTTAGAGACCAATAGAACCCTCGTTGTCATGGCGAAAATTTCACCGGTCTTCCGATGGCCCAGGAGCTCGCTCCGATAGTGGCTGGTTTGAGCGGGGGGAGCCTCCGCCGTTGAACTCCCCCCTCTTCCCCTAGTTTGTCCTCCTTCCTTGCTCCATTTCCTTCCCTTGTTTTTTCTATGCTGTTTCCTCCAGCCTTTTCCAGGTAGATCTGCTTTGTTTTTCCTACAACATCCCTTCCTCCACCGTCCTAAGACACCCATTTTTGCCCCATTCTAATCTACATGTTTTTCTCTCATCCACCACATCTGCTACCGACCTCCGATCCCTTCTCTTCCTTTGTATTCTTCCCTTCTTCTTCCTTGTTTGACCCATTTGTTTGGTCTGCCGTTTTTGCTTCCTTGGCACCTCTTGAGAGGTGCTGCACCCCAGCATGGATGACAGTACCGGCCGATACCGGTACGTACCGGCCGGTACGTACCGGTATCGGCCGGCACCGGTACCGCCGGTACTGGCCGGTACCGGCCGGTACCGGACTGGTTTTGGGCCGATACCGGCCGGTACCGGACCGGTACGTACCGGTACCGGTACCCACCGATACCAGTACCGGTACCGGTACTGTCATCCTTGCACCCCAGGAACCAAGGGCCTCGGCCCATCTTCTCCTCGGTGTATTATTTCTCTTTGGTCCAGTTGTGTTTTGTGTTGTGCTTCCTTATCAGGTGCGCTCTGGTAAGCCAGCCAGCCAATCGTGGACGTCTTAGGAGCACTCGAAGCGGTTATCTTGGCTCTAAGCCGTTACCTTGCTAGGATTTTGGAGATGGTTGGTGGTGCTCGAGTTCATGTGCCCTTGTCGACGCACGCCCCCCTACTTATTGTTGCAGCATTTATCGGCTTTCAACTAGCCGTCGTCTCCTCCGAGGGAATCTTGTCATTGGTGGACGGCGACCTTCGGTTCCTTTCTTGCTTTCCTTTTTATCCCCTATGGCTTGTTTGCCTTACTCAGTCGTGGGTTCCTACTGTACCAGTGCCGATCATTGTTGTGTCTTGGGTGTGGTTCTTCTCTTCCCCCTGTTGTGTGTGCTTGTAGTGTTTCTTTGTTCCATCTTATCCTTTGTACCTTCACTTTGTTCGATGGTTAAATGAAAAGTAGCTGTTTTATTAGTTTAAAAAGAAGAAGAAGAGGAACTTATATATTTCATTGTTTTTAAATAATTGATCATGTAGATATGAAAAATCTATGAAACTCAAATTCGAAACATAAGTTAATTATTTCACTTGATCTCAACTTTAAGCTCAAGGGAAAATAAACATTTCTTAACAAAAGCAAAAACAATCGCTTGAATTCCGAACTTGTCTCATCATGAGGGGACACACAACAATAGTCCAAAAAATGGGACAGCCCAATGCGTCTCTTAATATCAAACCTTAAAATTTAATTCATGTTTTTTTGTGTTAATTATAAATAAAATATAAAAAGTATCCTTGAGTAGGTTCAAAGTTAAAACTATCCAATTTCATAAAAGAATATAAATTTGACAATTATTATATTTTTTATAATGATTAATTTATGAATTTGATAACACTATCCAAAACCATTCGTTAATAAGTTACAGGACAATCGTAGTGTTTAGATTATTAATTACTATTAAGATCCCTCTTAATTTAGATCTTTTGCATCCAAATGCTCGAGGTTAGGGATGTTCAACTATTCGATTCAAACAGAAAGCCAAATTGAAGCGGCTCATTTAATTCAACTTGAAAGTATTAAACTTTTATTTTAAGTTGAAACCAAAACAATTAAACAATATATGGTTTGGTTCAGTTTCACTCTTTATAAACCAAAACAAAACAAGCAAACCGAATTACATAAAAGGGCATACTAAATTTTTTTATGCTTGTTGGGTGTGTCTAAGTATCATGTTTCTACATCCATTTTCTATTTGGAAGTGAAAATGGAAATGGAAAATCGCATCAATTGTCCTTTTTGGGTTTCTTCTAATTTAATCCACATGTTTTGATGATAACAAACATTGTAAATGAAGAAATCAATCTCGTATGACTAGTTTAGTTGAATATATTAATCGAATAACTTACTTAGATTTACTATGTTAATCGGGTCTCAGTTTTACATTGTTCTAAGACTTGGTCGATTTTAAGAGTTAACTGTGCTCAGACTCAATTTCATCGATTAACTTAGGTTGTGCCTTGGTCAGCCCTTTAGCATCTAATTCGATTAACTCTCTGGAAAATCAATTAAGTTATCTTTGTCTATGGTCTGTTATGTGCTTATATTGTCTTAATCAATTAATTGGTAGGCCAGCGATTAATGTAAGTATTCTTCTAGAAATTAACTTAAAGATTCTTGTATTGATTAACTTGTTGATTTGTGCACTGATCTAGAACGTGATACTTAACCGATGGATTTGCAACTCCTACAGAGATAACAAATTGAAGATTGTGTTTAAAGAAGGGATTTCAAAATTACTCTATCAAGCCTATAGCCAAACAGAGAACTTTCTATGCACACACAAGTAATCTAAGAACTCTCTACACCCAAACTCCTTTACAATCAAGAGGGGGAGAAAGAGAGCCTAGCATCAATCCAAGCACAGAGTGACCTTCGTCTACATCATACTCCACTATGCTACTTCTAGAAACTCTCGGGCCTTCATCGACAACCAAGACTCTGCATTTCCTTTCTCATTATTAGTCTTGTTTTTCTTTCATATTATATTGTACACATTGTAGCTTTTTTAGGGGCATTGTTGTGTAATCTTGATGGACTTGATCTATCATGCCTCTTCTAGTTTGAAGCAGAAGACCAGCTGCGCCTAGGTGGTGTGCCTCTTTTTGTAATGCCCATGAACCTTGTGTTCGGTCATATTTGACTTTCAGCGGAATGAGATGATATAGATGAAAACATAGTATATATATAATTAAAATGAGAGCACGAAAGTCCACAAAGATAATAAACAATAAAGTCATTTATCGCATAAATTCAAATAACAATAAGCCAACACAACCCACTAAACGTTTGACAACAATACCGATCTTAGAATAACATAAACTATTTCTCAACTCTTATAAGATCTCTCAAATTACATCGAAGACTCAAATACTTCTTACTATATCAATCTACTAAAATAACAAAAAATTAAATTACCGTCTTAATCTCAACAAACTCCAAGAATCACCTAAGCCTTATGGTCAAAATTAAAATCCGGCCACTTTTCTTGAAATTTTGTTTAGCACCAAACCTTTCATAGGCTAAACATATAATAATTGAAAATCACATGATATCTAAATCATAACATCGAGAATTAACAATGTTACATATAGTTTCAAATAAAAGAATGATACAAAACAAAGTCTCACATATATCATACCGAATTACATGTGTTTTATAATAAACTTGAACAAATATGATAGCATGTATATCACATATATCAATTTTTCTTAAATTACTTGAAAACAAACTACTGGTCATAAACATATCACACAAATCCTCCAGCACATATGGAGACACATATCATATCTCATATGACTCAAAATTATAAATAGTAACATGCAATCAAGTTAAATATTTCAAAATTCAGATGTGAGAGAATTGCACATGATAAAAACATATTTCTAATGCTTTACAACATATCCAAATCATTCATATTATGCGCCAAATTATCATAATTCCATATATTAATCGGACAAACATCCCAACCACAATATAAGGGGTCATACATACACATATGCTGGATACTTAGGCAATAGTACCAAATCTTGACTACCATAGAATTAGAGATCACACATATCTCACGACTACATCATATCGATTGGTACATGACTTGCAATAAGTTAAACTCATCATACTTCTGGAAATTTCATTATTCAAATAGCTAATGATACATATGTGCCAAAATAATACTCTTTCGATTTAGATAATTTAGTTCAGAACAAATCACAAAATCGATTAGAAAGCATACATATCATTTATCTCAAAAAGAGAGGTTAATCGGATTCAGAATAAGTTACAAAATCAATAATATGAAAAATGTATTCATCAATTTATTATGCAAGTGTAATTGGAGTCTAAACAAAATAATAAATCAATTTCAACACAATAGTTAATCGAAGAGTGAATAGGCTGTAAATCGATTCTAGAATATACAACTAATTGATTTAGTAGATAGGAATAATCGAATATGAAATAGTCTGAAAATCGATTTGAAAACATATAGTTAATCGACTAGAACAACACGGGTAATTGATCGCATAAGACAACTCACAATCGATTTGACATAATGTGGTTAATCGATGAGTTAAAGCAGTGATAATCAATTAATCTAAAAGTAGTAATCGATTTGCGCTCAACAGTAAATTAAAAGTTCTTAGGTTAACTGAGAGACTTAATCGATTTCTCTCTCAGTCTAGTAATCAATATGGCTAATAGATTTGCCTTTAGAGAATGCCAAAAGCGTTTAGCGATATCGATTATTAGAGAGATTTTAATTGATTAGCGATAGTCTTGTAATCGAAACTTTTAATCGATTTGACCTTAAAGGCAGACATACTTGGTTAGTGATAGCAATTATAAGGAGGAAATAGGAGAGTGACTAACTTTAACACTACTAATCGATTAGCGTTAGAGACATAATCAAAGTTTCAGTAAGTCTTTAAGCGAAAAGACAATAAGAATGTTGAGATTGACTAACTCCTATAACAATGTATGTCGAGACAGTGAATCTATTAAAAAATAATCTATTAATTTAGTCATTTAACTTAGACTAAAAATTTATCGATTTTTGACATTTTTATTATATATTATCACCAAAATATGAAAATTAAATAAAGACAATAATCGACTTAATAATTGTCGCATGGGATTACTTCTATAGTAGAGGGATGCCATCATTTGAGCTCTAGGTGTTGGTAGAAAAAGGGGGAGGGAGGGAAAGGAGGGAAATAGCGTGCTAGGGGATGTTCTAGCAAGGTGCCTTGTCAATGCTGGAAGATGCCAAAGCTACATGTTGCATGTGGGGATATAGTGTCTCCGTCTTAAGGTCACTACCGGGACTGGATCCAAAGTTTGGTTTGTTGCATGGAAATGAGAGAGATGAGGCTTGAGGATGAAGGGAGGGGTTCATGAAGGGAGGGCAAACAAGTTTTTTACTTCACAATCTTCCTCCTTTCCTAAGAAGCAACCCTTAACCCAGCTTTTGGTTGAAACCTTGAGAGAGAAGATGATATGCCTATCTCTTTCTCAATGGAAGAATTTAGGAGACACAAGGACCAAGATGATGTAGGATCATTTGGAAATATTCGTAAAATTGTAAGAGATTAAATGATTGAAATGCCAAATTCTATTTCTAAACGATGCCATAGGCAAAGTTCAAATTTGGTAGGACTACTCACGGTTTAGTTCAATTTAGTTTTGGAGAAAAAGTTTATACTGAATTGAACCAAACTTACATCAAATTGAATGAAATTGAAAAAAAAATGACTTTGTTCGGTGCAAACCAAAAATTTACATTATACATCATACTAAATCTATATATGTGTTTTTATGATTAAAATTAAGATATAAATATACATGTTTATTATAAATAAATATATATATATATGACATAAAATATTAAAAATTGCATACAATATTAATACAAAATTTATATTTACACTAAATTCGATTTATTTTATTTGGTTTGATTTTGTATGTTTGTGAAACTGAATGAAACCTAAGACGACTTCAAATCTCGGTTTGAACCGAATTATGAGAAGCCCTAAAATTCGGTTACTAGAATAAAACATTAGCAAAAGAATTTGCATAGATAACCAGGTTTTATCACAACAAAGTTCATAAATAACAACACGGTCTCAAACAGTTGCATCTGCGAGGCTTTCTCGAAAGGAAATAAAGGTGTGCTTGGCAGCTAAGCACTTTACTTCCAAAGCTTCCAGTCTAGTTACTTCAAGGTGGGAACTTGAAACTATGTAATACGTAAACGGAAAAAACACAAGATTCGGAAGAAGAAATCAGTGCAACTATTCCAAATTGGTTTGATCTGTCTTTGTCTTTTCCATAATTATATAGAGGGGCAAAGCAGCTCCCAAAATAAAAGTTTCATCAAAAGCCGCCGAGAACAACATCAAAACCTAAAGGAGGAACGTAGCCTGCATGCAACGAAAAATACAGTTTCTCTTTAGGGAGTGGGAATCGAATAATGTTGATTACATAGAGGATTTCCTTATAAATCTTCCAAAAATTTAACTCAAATGGCTTTTTTTTCGGGTTGTAGCATTTTTTTTTAAAAATAAAGGTAAAAGACTAGCCTAAAGAAACTTTTGGAGGGGCAAAATGAAAATGAGATCATCTGGACCTCGGAATACCCCAAACTCAATATAAAACAAATAAATTATTTGCAATTCAAGTGATAGGACCGATCAAGTACGTCACTTTTTGTTGAGTCTAGAAACACACCGAGATCTAGACAAAAATGCCAACAGAGGGGACCACTGTTGTCAGAATTACGACAAAAATCATGCTGCACGGACACACTTGGGACACGGATTTTAAAGGAGAAAATGAATAAAAGTTACTTGAAAGTTGGGAAATCATGGCCAAGCAGCAGATAGTTCAGGACTGTAGGAAGTTCCATTTCGATGTTCCAACCAAGAAAAGAACAAATAAGAAAACAGAGACAGATATTTAGCTTTAACCTGGTTGCAATACCATTTTACAAGAGAAACAAAGTTCGCTTCTAACATTGTTAGTGCACGTGTGCAAGCAGCTAAAAGCTAATGTTTAATTTCAAAAGTGAAAATTTCGTATCTTCCTATGTGTTCCGCAAGGGTTGTTTGCTTTTTCATAAAACACTACAAAATACAGGAATGTGGTGTTCTACAGCATTTTACACCAAACCAAATGGTATTAAATTGTAAACAGCCCCCAAACACAGAAGGGAGAGAGCATCTGCCTGCCTGGAAACCGTTACCACTATGGGTCATGCAATATTGGTCATATCCATATAAAAAATGATCGATCACAGAAGTTGCTGCTATTTATCAACAAGAGCTTCTATTCTTGAACCTAATAAGGAGAACTAATCAAATAAATGAAAACGATGTTAAAATTACATGTCCTCAAAAAAATGAATGAATACCACCATGTAACCTTCAGACGAACAGTGCCACATCGCTAGATGAATACAACAGGAAGACCTTTATGCAAAATCCTCAACTATTGGACAGTTTGCCAAAGCCCGTGGAGTCTGTCTTGGATAAATAGGATCTCCAAGACCCCCCTCCCCCCACATGGAGGAACAAATTGGATTCTCTATACATTTGGCTGTAAATGTTCTCTCACATGTTGAGCAAGAGTTTAACTGATGCACCTTGGGGTGGCTTTGAGACGTTGAGGCTTATTATGAGATGGTACATGAAGAATAACTTAAACATCAACAAAAAGCACTCTCCTTCAATTGTCTGCCAATAGAATAATCAGATATCCAAGGGGAGGTCTAGTTGCTGTTCCGGTCCTAAATTTGTGTGGCTCCGCTAAACCATCGCAAGCAACTTATTTTTCTCCCATTGAACTGCTGAAGGCTAATTCAAATATCTGGCTGTAATTGTCCACAAAATGGACATCAAGGCCTTCTTTTACATTGGCAGCAAGCTCATCAAAATCCCTCCTGTTGGCTGATGGGAATATGATGGTCTTCACGTCACTTCTCCTAGCAGCTATTGTCTTCTCCTTGACCTGTTCCAACAGAATGACGGTTCCACAAGTTGAATCACACCATGCATGTTGATGAGAACCAGTGAAAGATTCTAAAAGGCAGGCATGCAACCAAAAGAATTTATTGTGTCACAACAGTACAAAAATGACAGTTGTCATGTTAGCATTTAGAAGATAGGCTTCTTCTTCCCCTTTTCTTTGTTTCTGCCTGGCTGCTAACATAGGTTCGGAAGCGCTATCAGCACTATACAAAAGTCATTGCCATTGTCATCAAGCCTACTCCCATCAGTCCCAAAGTGTTTTTCTCAGCTGGCAACTAAACTGATGTTTGACCCCCATTCGTTATACCATAACCTAGTAGAGACGGTGGAACATGGGATGATTCATACATAAAATAGATGTGATGAATTAATGCAAGGTGGAGATTGAGGAGATGAAAGTGGAAAATGGAAGTTGTCCACAACAAGTACGATGATCATTCCAAGATGGAGAGTGCTATACTGCAAGAATTTAGACCATTTATGGGAACCAATAAATTGAAAAATGAGAGGAAATATTTTATGTATGCCTATATATGTCTACAAATAACAAAACCATAATCAAAAGATAACAATACTTTATAACAGAGGGAGCTTACCCCACCAATTGGAAGAATACGCCCTGTCAATGTTACTTCACCAGTCATTGCAAGATCTTTCTTAACAGGCTTTTTCATGGCAACAGACAGCATTGATGTTATCATGGTGCAACCAGCACTAGGCCCATCTTTTGGGGTTGCACCTGCTGGAACATGCAGATGAAGCTGGGTATTCGCAAAAAATGTGTTGTCTGGTTCTTTCTCAAGTAGAATTGCTCTTGCAACAGTATGGGCAATCTGGGCACTTTCCTTCATGACATCCCCAAGCTGCCCAGTTAGATTTAGTGAGCCTTTCCCTTCTCCCTGTACCACTTGTGTGGTCTCAATATACAATGTTGAACCACCCATCGCAGTCCAAGCCAAGCCCATGACAACTCCTATTGGTGTCTGATCATATATACGCTCGGCACGGAAGACTGGTTTCCCGACAAAATTGGCCAGATTTGAGTCATCAACTACAACCTTCTGAAAATTTTCCATTGATGGAACTTCTGTATCTGCTATGCTATCCTGCCAATTTAACGATTCATAAACACACATTATCATAAAGTTCATATTCATTGCTAACATGCCTTTAGGGGCACTCATGTGCATGGCTTATTCATAAACAGGACAATCCATTCCTATAAGAATCATAATTAAAGAAATTGCACAACCAGCCAATAGTTTGTCATCATTTAATCACATGATCTTATGCAAATGTCAACTCAAGTTGCTGCTCATGTTTCGTACAAGCGAGAGATCAAAGCATAAATACGGTTTCTAAGAATCCCCTTGAACCGAATGAGTTTTTATGTTGGAACTTTCTTAATCTAAATGCACTAAAACGAAATGCAACTGATCCAAAAAGCAGACCTAGGTTGAACTGCATTAAAGTTGAACAGAATTACAAAGCGTAACTTAAAACAAGAAAAATAAAACCCCCGTTGAAATGGATTACGTAAGCAAATGATGGTACCTTTTCCCTTAGAAGCATAATGCTCAACATGGCTTATCTTATTAAAGGTAGCAGACATTCTGTGGAATGGGTAAAACTTGCTGCACCGTCTTTTTTTTTTTTCTTTGAAAAAATTTTTAGGGCCAAACATGCCCCCACCTGTCTGTATACGCAGAATCGCAGATCTCTGATCAACAATCCCAAAAAAAAACTTAAAAATAAAAACCACTATTGTGCTCGGCCCATTAAGGACATTTTTTACTGTTCATTAGGGCTCGTTTTTAATTTTTTGGATTTTGTCCAATTGGAAGCCGGGCTGTACAGACATGTAGGTCGGATTGGGGCCGACCTTTTTTTTTTAGGGGGGTGGGGGGGTGGTTACCTGTTCATGTGAGATAGCATCTGAACATTCTGTTTCAGCCTTTCCATCTCCCACCTCACCACTAGATTCTTGAATAGACTTTTGCTGGTGACCCTTCGAAGCCTCATGTTGATCAATAGAATGTGGAGAGGGTTCACTTGATGCTCCTTGACGAACAAGCTTCAGAGCAATCTGCAAGACAATACTTTCACAAGGTCATTTAATGTCATACAGGCAACAAAGAAGTTTTTATAACAGGAAGAATCTATTGATTTTGTTTCTGCAACGTCAAGCAAGGGGCATAAGGCTACCACTCTTTTTTCACTTTGTAACACCTTGATAGTTAACTGTCTGCATTGACCACTCAGACATGGCAACTTCTATTAAGAATTACACTTTTACAGTAAACAAAATTTGCATTATTTTTACCAGTGGAAACAAATTATAGTGCTTGCTCAAAATGATGGTCGATTGAGTGGGAACGACATAAAATAAAATTTCAAAATAGTAATTTAAACTATTAAGCTGAAGTAATGGGACTACTGCCTAGAGTACCAAAGCCTATTATCAGTTCATAGGAAACAATATGCTAAAAATGTTTTGTAAAACAGCAAATTATCTAACTAACAGAAATGATAAAAATTCACTAATTCATACGTTGATGGTACATTGTGGTCATATATATGCAGTTAAACTACTAGGGTTTTGGTTTTATCTTTTAAAAGATAATTCTAATATTTTATCTTATTAAATGATAATCCTATTTCACCACTTCTATCATCAACACCATGAATTTGGAGTTGGCTTACAAACAAGTAAAAGGAGTCCAGGAAACCTGACTAGTTTTCCAAATCCAGCAATTAATCCAACATTCAGTCACCAGACGAGCACAATAACAATTGCCACAAGGCATCCAAGTACTGGAAAGTGGATAATTTTTCTTTGTGCTTTCCTCTTTTCTTTTTTTCTTTTTTTTTTCTTTTTTTTGGTTGGGGGCGTGTGGGAGAGAAACGTTGTACAACCAACCAAGCTTTGTCCAAGTTTCCATTTCTTTGTAGAGAAGAACACAACACCATGCCTTGTTGGATATTACACCTTCTATGATGCAACTAAAAAACAAACAATATCTATTCTAGAAACCAAAGAAAAAAAATGCCAACAAAATTAAAATAACTCTACAGGATTTTGAAATAGGAAATCAAATTAACCCTAAACCTTGAAATAGATGTATGATTATTTGGAGGCATATGTAACAAACTTAGATGTATTAGCATTCTGCGCAGACCTTGCGGTATATCTTCTCAATATGTTTTTGTAGATTCCGAACGCCAGCTTCTCTGCAGTAATTTTCTACCAGTGAAAGAAGAGCTGCATCTGTAACTTCAACCTGGAAACACCAATAGTTACAAATTTAGCCATCTTGAGAATGGCAACAAACAATCAATTAGGCTTCTTTTTTCCCCAATACACCTGACTTAGATTTTAGAGTCATCAAGCTAGAACTTCATTAAAAAATTTACGTACAAGGAATGGGATGCCACCATATCTTGAGGCTGTGTAGAAAGGATAAGAAAATAAGCCACCCACCAAAATGGTAAGGAATGTCAACGGACAGCTATCAGGTCATATAGAAGCTCTATCCTTATCCTTAATATTTAAGAATAAGCGTAACCTTCCTTAAAAGTACTGGAAATGGATAGTTAAGGCCTACATTATCAAATAATACCATGCATTGATCTAAATTTCCTATTGTACCCTTCTAAAGAAATAGGCTTAAGATAACATGCATAGAGGTTACATTTGAATTCCTTCAAGCTAATATTCATACAATTTCCACATATCTAACATCTAAGATACATAAGAATAACCATTTTCGAAAAAATTCATGAAGTTCAACTACATTTTAAAAGCTCAAGTACAGATTATGAGGTCAAGCTAGCATCAATGTTGGAGGAAAGAGGAGAAATCAAGATGGAGACCTCCCAATCAAGGTAGAATCAGACTGGAACACAGGATATGGCATGTCCTGATCTGCTTCATATGGGGACTAGATCCTGAATCAGCTAATGTAATGGAAAATGTCCAATCCCTTGAAAAACTTCAACAAAATGATTTTTTTTTAAATGAAACATAAACTCAACTCAACCAAACCTTAGACCCAAATTAATTGGGGTCGGCTATATAAATTCTTTGTTTCCACTCTAAATGATTTTGGGATAGCTCTTCTGAAAGATTTAAAGCCTCCAATCATATTGTACTATCCTCTTCCAAGTTAATCTAGGTCTACCCTTTCTTTTCTTCCCTTTCCTCTACTATAATATGCCCCATTTTTCTAATTGGAGCCTCCGTAGGTCTACGCCGAACATGCCCAAACCATCTCAATCTCCCTTCTCACAATTTCTCTTCAATTGATACAACTCCCACATTTTCTCTAATATACTCATTATGAATTTTATCTAGCTTAGTATGTACGCACATCTACCTTAACATTCTCATCTCGACAACAGTCATCTTGAAGACATGTTGCCCCTTCATCGCCCAACACTCGTTACCATACAACATTGCAGGTCTTTTCGCCGTACAGTAGAATTTTCCTTTCAGCTTCGTTGGGATCTTGCAGTCACACATGACTCCTATAACAAGTCTCCACTTCACCCATCTTGATTTAATCCTATGGCTAACATCCTCCTCGCACCTTCCATCTTCTTGGAGGATCGAACCAAGATATTTAAAATAGGTGCTTTGATGTATTTTCATTACATCCAAGTTAACTCCTTCCTTTTCGCCCATCTGACCTCCACTAAACTTATAATATATGTATTCTGTCTTAGTTCTACACAACCTAAAACCCTTGGACTCTAAGGTGCTCCTTCAAAGCTCTAATTTTTCATTAACTCCTTTTTATGTCTCATCTATCAACACAATATCATCCGCAAATATCATACACCATAGAATGTCCTCTTGTATATCCTTTGTTAAATCATCCATAACTTATGTGAAAAGGTAAGGGCTTACTGTTGATCATTGATGCACTCCAACTGAAATACGGAAATCTATTGTTTCCCCTCCAACCATGCGGACACTAATAGTTGCTCCTTCATAGATGTCTTTTAAAACTTGTATGTACTTAGTAGATACCTCGTATTCCAACACCCACCGTAAAACATCTCTTAAACTCTATCATAGGCCTTATCTAAATTAATGAATACCATATATAGATCTTTCTTCATATCTCTATATTTCTCCATCAAGTTCCTAATGAGGAAGATAGATTCCATAGTTGATCAACCCGACATAAAGCCAAATTAGTTGACCGAGATAGTTGTGTCACAACGTAAACGATGTCCACAACTCTCTTCCACAACTTCATAGTATGACTCATTAGCTTAATCCCTCTATAGTTTGAGTAGCTCTGGATGTCCCCTTTATTTTTAAAAATAGGTATAAGAATGTTGTTCCTCCACTTATCTGGCATTTTCTTACAAACTAGGATCTTGTTAAATAGTCAGGTTAACTAGTCCACTCCTATATCTTCTAAACATTTTCACAGTTCAATAGGAATTCCATCAGGGTCATAAGCTTTATCTACTTTCATCTTCTTAAATGCTTCCTTGATTTCCGAAAATCTAATCCTTCTAGTATAATTCACATTACGCTCTGTTGTACATTATATGCCCACTATGTTTCTACTATGATTATCATTAAAAAGATTATCAAATATCTTCTCCACATTTCTCTGATGTCCTCATCTTTTACTAAAACATTTCCTTCACTATCCTTGATGCACCTAACTTGGTTAAGATCTAGACATCCTTTCTCTCTCATTCTTGCCAATTTATAAATATATTTTTCCCCTTCTTTGGTTCCAAGTTTTTCATACATCTTTTCAAAGGCCTGAACTCTTTACCCGACTAACGGCCTTTTTTGCTTCCTTTTTTGCTATCTTGTATTATTCATAATCTCATTATTATCACACTTTGGCAATATTTTATACCATTCTCTTTTACTCTTCACCGCCTTTTGTACCTCCTTATTCCACCACCACCTCTCCTTCGCAGGTGGGCCATGTCCTTTAGACTCTCCGAGCACTTTTCCACAAGGGTGACTTTTAAAATTTTCTCCACATTAGAATGCCCTAAACTTCGGTCCTTTCAATTGTGCTGGTTGGTTTTGACTCTATAACCCCTCCACACAGCAACATTTTGCTAGAGGAGGAGGTAGCTGCAGATACATAGGTGGCTGAGGCAGTGGCCATGGATGATGGTGCTTCAAGCCTTCAGTAGGTTCTTCTTTTTCTTTTCTTCTTCTTTCTTCCCACCACCTTTCCTTCCTGCTTTTATTTCTCTTTCCCTTTTCTTTTCTTCTCTTTTTTCCTTGCTGCCAGGCAAATGAATGCTGACATATTGCTGGAACTAGGAGGCATAGGGTTTGACCCCGCAGTCGCGGTCTGAATTGGATTATCCAGATGAGGATTTGCAAATCCTGCAAACTAGGCCTCCAATGGCAATGAGCATCCAAGCCTCTCCATTTAACCAAATGTGATGTGTTCCTATGGGACATGATTATGGTATCTGAGAATCAATGACAGCCATAAAATGTCATAAATGGCTCAGCTCCTGAGATCAATAAAGAAAAAAGGGGCAGATAAATGGATAAAAGAATAAGAACAGGCATATATGCATTCCCATCCTTTAACATTTGAATATACCGTGTCTATATCCTTCCTTTAGGCTTCAGGTAAGGGCAGATAAATCGACAGTTGGATATCTGTTAACATCCCTAACTGTGGCTACTACTTATAACATGCCCTTGACGACTCCGGTGAGAAAAAACAACGCCTTGGAGGACAAGACATGCATGAGTAGGGTTAATCAAGGTTTATGCCACTAAGTTTATGAGAACTCCCACAAACAAGTTTGGTTATTGATTGCTGAGTTGACAAGAAAGAAGGATTGTTAAATGGAAAGAAATATGCTTTTATGATAAATTTCAGAACATTATAAGCAAACACTTCGAAAGGCAAGCAACAATTAGCAAGTTCATCAGAAGTTTCTGGGACATCCAGGAATACAATCTGCCTGCTCCCTTGTGCAAAAAGTTCGTGCATGTCATCTCTAGCCAAGAGGGAAAGTGTTCATCTTTTGGCCAACCGTGAAACAAAACACAACTGTCTTAATTTTCCTTCCTGTTTCAAATGCAAACATCACCCAGAATTTTATCTCCTGGTATCATTTTTCAAGAGGGTTTTTTAATTATCAACCCTTAAAAACTTTCAATATTTCAAATAACTCCCCCAATCTAACTATTTACAAATAAACCCCCACAATCTCAACTTTTTTTTTACAAAAAAGCCCTTTTGAGCACTTTTTTGGTGCCTCTCTCGGGGGCCTTGCACCAATTCACAGTGGATTGTGAGGGCTTATTTGTAAATAGTTGAATTACAGGGTTTTTTGTAAATATGCACATTTTTGGAGACTTATTTTTAATTAAATCTTTTCAATATCACAACTGTGCTGGATTTTTTTTCCTTTAATTATTTTCATTCTCTGCACTCTTACTAGGGCCAATGAGTAATACTCGCTGCAACACAACACCCCCCCCCCCCCCCAATTGCAGTGGGCAAAAAAAGAATTTTCTTTTGATTTTTTTAGATCGGCCCTACATGGCCGCACAACCCAATCTCTGAACAGACAACCCAAAAACGTTAAAAAAATAAAAAATTGTTAATGAGCTCAGCCCATTAAGGGAGTTTTTTTACTACTCACTAGGGCTCGGTTTTTGATTTTTTAGAATTTTTTTAAGGGGGGGGGGGGGGGGGGGGGGGGGCATTGCAGCGAGCATTCCTCTAGGGCCAATCTTAATAGCCTGGTAAAGTTTGGTAGCCAATTACTCCACCGATGCAACTATGACCATGACTAGTGTGGTGGCGACCCTGTTGTTTATATGAAGAGTGTAGACTTGATCACTTTAAAATTAGAGTTGGAATTTGACCACTAGAGATGAGAATAAACTAGTTTGAGATTGATCGACTCATGTGGTAAAGGAATTGCACCAGTCCTAGATGGGACTAGAAGTGGTCAAAAAGGAACCTAGTAAGTAATTGACATTAACCTATTCTAGCCTTCCCTATATATTCCCTTGGTGATGTAGAAATTGAGTCAAGTGATTTATAATTTCTCCACATGACGTGGTTAGGCATTTCAATTTCATCATAGACTCAGAGTCAAGTTCCTTGCCTTTTCTTACAGCTTCCGTTCATATTGGCTTGTGTTTGTCTTATTTACATAATCATGCATAAATAGTTGTAGCCTTGTGTTTGTCTGATTTATGTAATCATGCATAAATAGTTGTAGGATATGAATGTACTCTTATTTATTTGACTAGCTAAACAAATTAATGTTTTATTTGTTATTTATTGAATAGTAGCCTACACCGTTCTTCCCCCTTTTGTTTTTGGTTGGGTGGTAGCATAATAGAAGTGTTTGGGTAAGCAAGAAACAATGTCCAACTATAGGAGCAACCGCAATTCCTCTATAAGGTATTACCTCTTTTATTTAGGATATGTAAATTTATACTATTAGATGTGACACTTTCCTTTATATTAACTTCATTCCTCTTCTTGATAATGTATGAAGTTCCTAGCACACGCTTCCTCTTAATTATATTTATTATGTTGTAGTTCACAACTTGACCTATTCAAGTCCACAAGACATTACTTTGTAACCATAGTGATGACTTCAACACAACCCTCGAGGCTTGAGTTGGGGTCATCACATCACTTCACACAAATCAAGAGTGAATTGAGTATTTGAATTGGATAGATCCAACCCTAATCTGACTTGGATTGGATTGGTTGATCTAGCTAATCAGATGGAACCCAAACCGATATAGGATAGACCTATTAAAAAATCAGAAAGAGTTTCAAAAATAGGAAAAACAAGAAAAGCATGTTTATAAAATAAAAGCATCTATAAAAATAGAAGTGTTTATAGGAAATAAAAAGTATTCATATAATAATAATAAATTGTATAAACATATATTACCTAATCTATACCCTCTTCTTTCATGCCTCGTCATCATCACCATCACTAACAATAGGCAGAGGGGTGGGCGAGGCGGAGCGGAGCGAACGAGGGTGGCATGGTGCAGAGCGGAGGCAGCGGGATGTAGGTGGAGCAGGATGGAGGGGATCAGGGAAGGGTGAGAGAGGGAGATGGAGAGGAGGGGATGGAGGTGGGAAGAGGAGTTTTGTTCTTGAATACAAAGCGGCATATGGATGGCAGTCGTAAAAGAGCAGCATTGTCATCCTTCAGGCATAGGTGTTACTGATGCCTATCTTCAGAGCATTTGGTGCAGCAATGCAGGAATGGGGTCGTATGCTGGAAGTGTGAAAGGGGTGGGGCATTGTAGTTTGTTTGTACGGAAGTAGAGAAACATTCCATGAAGAAAGAAGATACTATAGAACAGGGGAAAGATAGGATGTTAATGGGACCTAAGGTGGAGGTTCCATGGTTTTATTCCTATCGTAGAAACATGACAATGTTCAAACATTCCTTGCTAGGAATTAACAAATCTGGAAGATGGAATATTGAAGAGCTTCGGAAAGAGCTTCATAAACAATGGCTGGAGGTTAGGAGTTGGAAGATTTCAGAGATTAGTGATGATTCAGTCTTCCTCTTGAATGTGTCATCCGGCATTAGACAGGCTCTTTTGAAGCAATCGGGGGAGGTGACTTGGTCACCATAGAGGAAAAATTATGGTTCAAATGTAGATAAAACATGGCATCTAGTTTGGCTTAATGTGCGAGGTCTACCCTTTGTGTTGTGGGATGCAAATGTGTTCTCAAGGACTGTCTCCAACTTCGGGTGCCTCAGAGAAGTTGTAAAGATACATGCTCATGGAATTCCCTTTGTTACGCAAGAATTTTGGTGGAGCTGGATGAAGGGGTTGAAGTGCCGGAAAAGATTATTATGCAATGGAATTCGTTTAAATACTCCATTTCGGTTGAGAAAGAAATTAATACAGCTTCAGTTGCTAGGAGTAAATCTCAAGACACAGAGGGGTGGACAGAGGTGGTGCAAGCTTACAAAACTACAAGGAGGCTAGGGTTTTGGGACTGCATGGCGACGGAAGGAAGACGTCCAGTCCACCTGGGTCAACTTGTCAAGAATCGGCAAAGGCTAAATTGTCTGCTGTGCGTGACAAATAGTCTGATCACGTGACAGTGCTTAAAAGATGTTTCGGTGGACATCAATACCCACAGGAGCCTTTTAGTAGAAGATGAAGTTATGATGGACAGTTCAGGCGTTTCTGCAGATGATATTTGGAGAGAAGCTATTGCAGTGCAGTGATCGTCTCACAGGTGGTAGACGGTATTAGCAACAGTGTGAAGAAAAAGAAAGAAAGAGAGGAGGGTTAGGGGTTACTCGCACAGAAGGAAAGGAGGGAGAAGAGGATGGAGCTGCAGCCTATGCCGTTGGCGATCGAAGGGCAGCAGCCGGCCTCCGTTGATGACGATGCGGCTCTTGTTGATGGCGATGCGGATTCCGTTGATGGCATCGCAAGAAAATCTACAAGATGGAGGCGATAAGGAAGGCTGCCGTAATCAACACGATTCGACAGCATTGGAGAAAGACGAAAGGGAGGAGGACAAAGATAGGCAGGGATTCTCATCGCTCAGATCCATTAATCCAGGTTGGTGCATACCTAACTCAGCATCCCCTCCAATTCCCATTCTCCTCTTTCCCATTCTCGGCTCGTCGACGACAACCCAGCCAATGCTGGTTATACTGCTATTTTGGGGCCAGAAAGGGTGCTGCCAGACCCAGAAGGCAAGGAGGGGTATAAATCCTTCCTTGAAAATTGGGGAGAAGATGAAATTCTTGAAAAAGCTGAGGGATTGGGATCCAAATCCAGGGCAAGGTTGGTCAGTTCCGCAAGATTTGGGGAAAAAATGGACACGTACCAAAAAGAAAAATAAGTGCAGAAAGAGGGGTCCAAGATGATGAAAGAAGCCAGGGTGGTCGCAGCACAACTCAGGACAGGAACAGCTATCTGTCAGGAGAGGATTCACAGTAAAGGATGATTTTGCTATTGTGGAATCTTCGTGGGATGAACAACAAGGTGAAACAAATTGCCGTTCAGGAAATTGTGAAGTGCAAGAAGATTGAAGTTTTCTGTGTCGAAGAGACCAAGATAGAACTTATGACAATCAACATAGTGTGTGCTGTTACAGGGTTTAGTAATGTGGACTTTGTTTTCAGAAGAGCTGAGGGGTAATCAGGTGGTATTTTGATTGTTTCGAATACAGACATATGGAAAGGAAAACTTCTGGATATTGGAGAGCATTGTGTATCTGTTCTGATGAAGCAAGGACAGCAGGTTAATGGATGGATGTTAACTTGTGTATAAGGACCGAGCACTGTCAGTAGAAGGAAGTTAATGTGGGAAGAACAGGTAAATTGCCAGTTAAAATTTGATTATCCCTGGTGTGTTCTTGGGGATTTTAATGAAGTGAGAACACCAACAGAAAGGAATTGGGGAAGCTTCTTTACTACAAGCATGAAGCATTTCAATTCTTGGGTTGAAACTTGTGGCAGATTCACCTGGAGTAATGGACGGAAAGTCCCCTCATTATCCAGACTGGACAGAGTTTTATAGATGTTAAATGGGAGAATTCTTTTTCCTCATGCGAAGATCTTTTAAGGACTGAAGGACAATTTCCCTTCAGATGCCTTGATAATATATGGAAGGTGAGATCACCTCTGCAAGTGAAAGGTTTCATTTGGTTAGTGTTCAGAAAGAGGATCATCACAACAAATGGCGTTGGAAGATACTTAATGTGCCTTATGTGGAGTTGGGGTGGAGGACATAGATCATTTGCTTATCACATGTCCAGTCGGAGGAGAAATTTGGACCAGCATAGGCGGAATGTTCAGGTTTCAACTGGCTTTCAACAATCTATAGGAGATGTGGACCTATTTTGAACAAACGAAGAATAGGCTCGGGAAATGCACTAGAAGGAAAATTTTGCAATCACTACCACATGCTATATGCTGGGGAATCTGGAAGGAAAGCAACGACAATATTTTTTAGGGAAGTAAAATCTACAGTGAAATTATAACAATCTCTGTTTTTGCTTTCTTATATAGTTGGAGTTGACACATTCTAGGAGTCCCTGCCTGCCAAAGATTGGGCTAGAGGATTGTTTATTTAGTGGCTGTTTGTTTATTTGGTTCAGAGTAGTTTTGTATTAGTCTGTTTTTATTGTTTTCTGTGTCTACGATAGGAATCTCTCCTATCTTGACTTGACTGTGCTGCTTCTATTTATTCTTCAATAAAATTAATAGTGCAATCTGATTTTCTTTCAAAAAAAAAAAAAACATCATCACTAACAATTAACCTCCTATTTGCTTTGGCTTCTTGACAATGCAGTTCTTCTTGTCACTGGCATTCCTTTTCTTCTACGTGTTCCTTCAGTCATTATTGTACAGGCTATCCACGTGACATATTTTTCACGTAAATACACTTCAACTTCTCAATTGCAGGATGTTCTCTAACGACAATAATCCTTTCAGGTGTTGATGTGCTTCTTCCTAAGATAGTGGTGGCCCGACCATTCTAGGAATTATTGGCTTGATATCTGATTCAGAATGTTTAGCAGGCGCAACCTCAACTACAGTCTCAAGTAGGGTCCCTCTGAGGCTAAATTAGAGACGGATCTTCTCTTGGTCTCTTTTATGTTCTTAATTCTAGATTCCTTGCAACAGCGCCATCTAGTATATCCTATGACCATATTGTAAGGGTCAAAAAGGGACTCATCAAGCTTAGCTCACATATTAATCCATGATTGTAAGAGATGGTCGTCGTCAAATAATCACTCCATATCAATCTAGCCGACTACATCTAAGGGTTCTTTTGTGTACCTCTACCCAGCAACTCGTGAGGCTGGTTTTTCTCTTAATTGCTGTCTTAACCTAATATATTTGACCCTCAATCTCATGTTATAGTGACAATAGACAGTCTTTCTAACCATTCAACCTTCAGCCAGTTGTGAACCTTTGAATATATAAGGCTGAATGTGCTCTAATTTCTTTTACATTGGCTTACTGATGTTGATTAACTCAACACTCTGATGGCAACATAAGCATGGATTATTGCTAACGTCCCTGTTGTTGACCATGATCCACCACTCAACTGCTCCACTATAAAGGAAACAAATATAAATCAAGATCCATTTTTATTTAGGTAGTAAGATATATAAGTCAAATTTAATCACTAACTATACCTGAGCTAACTCTTTTTATAGTAGTCCTTTATATAACTTAGTGAAATAATTGATAAACACCTGTCTTTCAGCCTCTATTCTATCCTCTACTGTCCTTGATATGCAACATATAACATTGAGGGTTCTTTGAATCACTTCTTCATCAATGTGCGCAAAAGCACTGTACTAGATTCAAGGATTCAAATAATAACCCACATTGATTCAAATCAACTAACAATTAACAATGTAAAATAATTAATCTCTAACTTAACAATACAATATTCATTTATTAGATGCATACAAATCCTAGTGTAATGTAGATTCCCATGTTTGATCAATAATACTCCACCACTTTATAAAAACTTTGAAAAATTCTTCTTTACTCAAACTTTAGCAACATCCATGGCCTTTTATAAGTAATCAATGTCATTCTTGTCATCACCATCGACCATTTTTAGGACTTTTACGAGGGGTTCCACCAATTTAAAACATTGGTTAACATGCTCCTAGAATTTCTCATCCTCTATAATTTCAGCCACCTCATACGAATCACTTCGCCACCTGCATTCAAAGTATCTATATAAGTTAAGAACTTTATGTTGTACATAAAAGCCTTGAGCTCATTCTTATACTTGTGCAAAGATTATAAAGAAATGGATTTGGAAGCAAATCTAGTAGGTCCTGTACAGATGAGATCTTAGCCCCCAATTGATGTTTTTCTCATCATGTTCAAAACTCTAAGATGATCATAAATGAATTGGGTAATCATTTGTGCTTTCCATAGTCTGTTCCACATACTTGTCCTTGCCAATATCCTCTAGTATTAAGTCCAAAGAGTATGCTACGCACGAGACCCCATATAAGTGTTTTCGCTTCTCCATTAACTTCTTCCTTACAGCCTTGTATTATCAATGACTACTTGAATCACATTTTCCTCTCCCGCTGACTTGCAGTATTTGATCCATTAAACTGAACAAATAATTTGCATTCTTTACATAATTTGATACATCAATAGATTTCATAAGAACTATACTCTCCATATAATAACCCAAAAAGTTAATCATGGACTTCTTATAGTACATGTCCAACCATCATATGTAGGTGTACATCTCCTTTTCCCTTCAGACAATTTTAAAGCTTTTAATCTACTTTTGAAGTTTAATATACTCTCCATCAAGACCACGTCTATATATGCCTCCAAATCAGCGTCAGTGCCTATTATAGTATCAATCATAGACTAAAAATAAGGAGATTCAACCGCATGTGATGGGAACATTTGCATGTAAAAACTATTTACAAATGCTTTTAAAAGTATGTCCTACTGCTTCAGTTGACTTTTTCATCTCTTTTAAGGCTTACTTAATTTTTGGCTGAGTAACATTCATAGAATTTTGAATCAGATCGGCCAGTCCCGATCTCGATTCAATCCGATCCAGATCGGCTGATCCTGGTGGATTCAAGGGAAGAATAAAAATAAAAAATAAAAAATTCTAGAAAATGAAATAAATTCAAAAAAAAATTGACAGGTTCCATAATCAGCTGATTCTAATCCCGATCTGATCATGATCCGAATCGGGTAATTCAGCCGATTCTGGCCCAATCTGGATGATCCAGGCCAATTCTGGTCAATTTTCTCTTTACCCCCCAGGACTTGGATTGGCTAGTGCTGATCCTCATATGGATTGGCTGATTCCGATCTGAATAGGCCAATTATGCATTCCATGGTAGCATTGCACTTTTTGAATACCAAACTATCAATGAGACCCACTTTCTATGGGTCATATCCACCATGGGAGGTAGAACTAGCACCAGTGCGTCAAGTTGTACTAGAATAAGTCCTTGTACCTAATGATCCAACACATTGTTGTCGAGTTTCATCTTCTTCAAGGGTTTGCATACGGTCTCTCCTAGATGTAGTTACCTTGGGGTTTGAATATTTCAACCTCCTCACCACTAGACTCCTCCACAATCTGATCACTCCTCTTACGCATGGAAACACCATCCCCTGAAGTGTAAACTTACTTCCCCTGCCTAAAATCTCCTCGCAGAGTTCGGCCTCATGTTCAACCTTTCTCTCTTTTTTTAACTTCCCATCCGAGAGACAATGCTAGTATTTCATTAGATACCAGTTAGGGACAAATGTCACACTTCTTTACATATTCCTTGATCCTTGCTAAACACACTTTCCCTTTGGTCACAGCACCTCCCATCTCTTTGTCGTAGTATTTGTATTTCAGTCTTCTTTTGCAGCATCAATTAAGATCAAGGTAGGCCAACATGGAGATCGAACTCGGATCGGTCCAATCCTCACCGAACGGATCGGCTGATCCGATCCGATCCCGAACCAATCCAGACAGAGCCAGATTGGCCTGGCCGATCCAATTTTTTTAAAAAGAGAAAAATATAAGAAAAATAAGAAAAAATAGAAAAAATTATATTTACCCAAAACTTATCTAGAAGCTCGGGTAAACCCTTGAAATTTTATTAACTTTGAAAAAAACTTGAATACCATATATGTGGAGACATAAAACCTTACTTCTAAGTATTACATGATAGTAAAAAAAAATAAACACAAAACAACTAGACATACATTTATTCTAACCTTACATTGTAAATGTTATACAAATGTTGCACATAATCGGCCCAAGACATATAAACTTGGTAGCATTGTTCATATTCCTATACAAACCGGTTATACTCATCTGTGAATAGATAGATTATTGTCACCAGTATCCATCCGTGTGTCTCTGGCCCATGATAAGATCCTCCTGAGGCTGAGGATTGATAAGAAGCATCATCTGAATTTAGAGGATAAGTGGGATATCCTCCTAAGTAACTCAATGCATCATAGGGTAGTGGATATTGATAATACCTACCTAGATATCCATAAGAACTATAACCCTCTAATGGAACTTGAGAGGATACATCAGAGGAATGCTCTTGAGAGGATGTTTCTCTTGCTCTCCTTAAGAACTCTTGTTGGTGCTTCCCTTTGTCCTTATTTGTTGCTGATGTGTCCTTGGCCAACCTACCGGAGTGGTCATCATCCTGCGTAATATGTGAAAATTGCTGCTCCCTTGTGAAAATAATTGGAGGAGCTTCACCATGTTGACTTGATCCACGTCCTCGAGATGACCAATGTTGTAGGGATCTACCTTGACTTCCATGTGGATCAGCATCGTCATCGTCAGGGGTACTCATTGCCAAAGTAGAGTCGTCTGAAGTTTGGTAAACAACTTTGTCGCTAGGCTCCGGTGTCTCATTTGACTCCTCTTCTTGTACAGTTTCTAAATCTGCAATATCTATAAGATTAGTTATCTTATTACCTTTACCTTTACTTGAACTTTGTGGAGTTAATTTCTTTTGCCGTTTTGAAGGAGGTGGAAGTTGGAACTCAACGGACAAGGGAACGCCACCTAATTGTCCTTCTGCCTATGACCGATCATTTGGGTCAAATTCTGATGGACCCAAAACATTCCTTACATCCACCCATGCATTCAGTAGGTTCTACTCCTCAAATATCTCGTCCAAATCAATTGGTTCCTCAACTTGTTGTTCTGCTTACACTGGTCAGCCGGCAACTTCATCTCTTCATCGTTCTTCTTCTCTTTGGTTCTCTTGAATTTTTTGAAGATTCATTAGTTTCAAGTGCATGTTGTAGTGGCAAAAGACCAATTACTCCAATCTTGTTGAGCTTACTCGGTTCCTTTGCTTGGTGTGTATCAACCTAAATGTAGACCAATTCCTCTCACAGCCAGAAGAAGAGGTGGTTTGACTCAATACAGGGATGACAACATACACAAGATCTTCATAACCTAGAGCCTTCCCATGATCCATCCACCAGTCAGCTGTAATTCCATAATCCAACTAACAATTAACATTGTAAAGTCTAGCATGAAAATTAATTCGTGAAAGTATTAGTTCTGTGTAAAATTGTAAATACTTGGTGAAAGCAACATGACTGTCCGTTGAGCACGATAAGTACCAAAATATAGTGTCCGGAGCCTATAGTGATGTATCTTGGTGCATGCTATGATAACTCGATCCTCATCATGTAACACACGTTGAATTACATTTTGAGTCCCATGGAGTACTTCTTCATCATTGGACACGTTTTTAGCAGTATAACTATATTGATATCTTGAGTTGAAGAAATGACCTAAAGAATTGAAAACAAAATTAATACGAAAATATAACTTATAGAAAATAAAATGACAAGTAATATGGAATGATCTATTTTGTTACCTACCGCATGCAAGTCCTGGTAGAGTGTCCTATCCCATCTTGCATCTATGATATCCCACCACTTTCTGTATGTATTTTTGTTGGCCCTGGCAATGTCTTACTTTGCACGGTCCATAGCTTCATATAAATATCTCATTGTGGCCTTCTTATCACCATCCACCATCCTCAAAACCCACACAAAAGGTTCAATTACGCTCAAAATCATCTTTATATCCTTCCAATACTCTCAGCTCTCAATCAAGTCCTAAACCTCCTTCCCCTTGTCTCCAGCGTCATGCTTCGCATGCCTTGTCATTCAATCTTCCCATCCTTTGCTTGAAATCATCTGCTTCAAAAGGCGCTTTTGTGACTGTATACTCTCCAAGAAAATGTACGTGGAGGCGAAACGAGTTACCTCAGGACGTAGTAACTCCCTCTGTCCAGTATGTTCACGCATCAACGTGAGCACATAGTTATGGTTGTAGATATAGGATGTGATGAATTGGGCTAACTTCACTGTCTCAATAATTTTTGCAACTTTTCCAATATCCTCTAGCATCAAATCTAGGGAGTGAGCAGATCAAGGAAGCCAATATAGATGTGGCCTCTTCTCCATTAACACATGGCCAACAACTTTATATGAAGCTGCATTATCTGTTGCAACTTGTACTATCCGATCATCTCCCACCTGCTCCACAATGTCATCAATTAACTTGAAAAGATATTCAGCATTCTTTATCTTTTCACTAACATCAACGGACTTCCAAAATATAGTCCCAGCTTGACAGTATATAAAGAAGGTAATCATACTTCTTCTCGTTATTCCTATTCAAATAATGCTATAGAGATTAGAGAATGTCTAAATTAACTAAATAATATAATCTATTAATCTAAATATATTAAAGTAATTCAAGGTAACTCACCTGTCCAACCATCTGTCATTATTGTGTAGCCTCTTTCATCCCAAATTCGCTCGAACGACTTGATATACTCTTGGAAATCACTTACTTCTTGAGGAAGGTAAGTATTGTATTGTCTCCTTGGGGGTCGGTCTAGGAATACCCTTACCCACATCTCCAATAGTCTCAATCAAGGTTCAAAAACTCGGCTCGGATCGGCACGGATCGGCCGACTCGGACCAGTTTTGGGCCGTCCGTGCCGATCCCGGATTTCCTAGCCGAGTCCAGGACTCAGATTGGTCGATCCGAGGCGGATCGGGCTATCCGAGGCAGGATCGGGTGGGGTCGGCTCGGATCGGCCCGATCCGGCCCCCAACTGCTAGTTTGACTAGCCGTTGGGGGTCAACCTAGCCGTTGTTGGCCGTTCCCAAACGGCCAGCAACGGCTAGTTTGGGCCTTAGGGGTCTATTTAAACCCTCCCAAGCCCCTCCTAAGGCTCAACAAATGCCCTTTGAGCCTCCTAACATTCTTGCTCTCTCTTCCACTCTTTTGATCATAGAATTCTCTCTCTGTCTCTCCCACGAGGTCACTATTAGTCTACTACAAGCTCCGCAATCTCTCCTCTTCTTGTGCTGTGAAGGAATGGCATCTCAAGGTGCTGCTGAGCAGTTATTTGGGAATCCTCCTAGCAGAGATCCTACTTGGGGTCATTGCACACCGGTGGACATGGGTCAGAGAAATGTACAATGCAAATATTGTAACCGGGTCGTCTCTGGCGGGGTCTACCGATTCAAACAACATCTTGCTGGAATAAAAGGTAAAGTTGCAGCATGTGCTCGAGTTTCTTCAAAGATTAGGATCCAATTTCGAATTTATATGAAGGAGAAGGAATCAAGCAAAGCAAGTATTGCCAGAAGAAGACAGGAAATTCGAGAGGAGTTGTCTAAATCAACGCGAAGGTCTGATGCTGGAGTCCGGCTTGGTGGAAGTAATCAACCTATAAATATTGATGATTAGGATACAAGTAAGTTTCTTATTTAACTTATTTTCATGTTTTTCATTTAACGTTTTCAGACAAATAGTTATAGTAGATTTTTTTTTTTTTTATATTTAAAGTTGAATTGCGACGTGCAATGGAAGCAAGTCGGCGGTCCTTTGCAAATTAAGACTTATTTCGGCAAACTGGAAGATATAGAGGACAAGGAAGTGGCTCCACACCTTCTGCACAAGGGAGCACTAGTGCCGGCATGAGCACTAATATATGCGAGGAGCTGTCTCAAGAGCTCACTAGAGCTGGAGATCCTAGAGTAGGTCCAATAGATCCATTCCTCACTAAGAAGCGGGATAAACAACATTCTATTAGTACTGCATTCAAGAACTTAAAACTTTGTAAGGAGAAGATATGGAGAGCTACTACTAGGTGATTTTTCTATAACAATATCCCTGCTAATGCTGCCAAGGGGTCATATTATGAGTCCATGATCGAGACCATACAAGAAGTTGGCAAAGGGGTTGAGAGATCTTCCCCATATGAGATATACAACAAGTACTTGGATATGGAAGTTGACGACATCCGAACATATATTACATCATTTGGAAGGATATGGGATGAGTATGGATGCACTTTAATGTGCGATGGATGGACAGGTACATAAATCTTATCTTCATTTTTTTATCTTATCTTCATTTTTTCTTAAATCAGAATGGGTCTCTTTCTGATTTCTTATCACGTTTGGAACTTTACAAGGATAACAAGAAGAAGTATGATCAACTTCTTAATTTATTGCAAAGTCGGAACCGTATTTTGGAAGTCTATTGATGCACCTGAAAAAATAAAGAATGTCCAGTACCTATATGAATTAATGCATCAAATGGTGGAAGAAGTGGGCGAAAAAAGGATTGTCCAAGTGGTTACGGACAATGCAGCGGCGCTCAAGTTAGTTGGACAAATGTTGATACAAAAGAGACAACATCTATACTGGGTTCCCTGTTCTGCTCATTATATTGACTTGATGTTGGAAGACATTTGCTCTGATCCGATGATAGATAGAGTGGTCAAGAGTGGTCGATTTATCACCACATTCATCTACAACTACAACAACATTTTGGATATCATGCGCACACATACTCATGGAAGAGAGTTGCTTCGTCCGGGAGCCACCAGGTTTGCATCTCAATATATCTCTCTAGATAGTTTAAGTCAACAAAAGAACAACTTGATTAGGATGGTGGCATCGGAAGATTGGGAGAATCACATATTGCGGCATGTACCAACTAAGGTCAGAGAGAAAGGTAAGAAAGTGGTTGATCTAATCCAGTCTACACCCTTCTGGAGGGGGTGCAAACGGTGTTAAATATTGTAGAACTACTTATCCGTGTCTTGCGATCTTGTGATGGAGAAAGAAGATTGGATATAGGATATTTATATGAAGCTATGGACAGAGCTAAGGAGCTCATTCAACTTAATAATCCAACAACCTATGTGAAATGGTGGGACATAATAGATAGACGTTGGGAACACACTTTACATCACGATCTTCATACAGCTGGTAAGCTACTAACTTTCTATATGTATTATTTGTATACACATTTCTCTTAAGTAATAACTAACTTCGACTTATTTATTTAGGTTATTTTTTCAACCCTCAGTACATGTTTAGAACTAATGGGAAGAAGGATAACTATGATAGTTGCTCGAAAGTGTTGATGGGGACTAAGTTTGTTACTAAGCGCATGCTTGCAGATGAGGACAGAGTAATAATGGCATGCAAGTAAATGCATGATTACAGAATGATGTTATACCACTTTGGGACAAGTACTGCTTAAAGAGCTGTTAAAATTTTGAGTCCAGGTTTGAAAATTATTAACCAGATGTTCTACTTAATTTTTAATTATACCTTGCACATTGTTGACATGACCAATTTTCTATTTACAGCAGACTGGTGGCTAGATCATGAAAAAACATATAGATATGAAGATCTAGCCTATGTCGTAATTCGGGTCTTAAGTCAAACAACCTCTTCATCAAGTTGTGAGAAAAACTAGAGCACATTTGGCTTGATTCACACCAAACAAAGGAATAGATTAAAATCGAGCTGTCTAGAGAAGCTAGTATTCTGTCATTATAACATGAGGTTGAAGCTAAAAAATCTGGAGCTCATAAGGAACTTTCAAAGACAGGAGAAAGAGAAAATTTCCGGACAAGCTACGGAGACGACACACGCAGAAGAACCCATAGACTTGGATGAGCTGTTCGAAGAGCAACATCCACTAAATGCATGGGTTGATGCAAGCACCTCAAATGAGTCTGAATTCAACTCAAATGATCAGGAATGGGCGGAAGGTGAGGTAGATAATGTTCCACTACTTACTGATTTTCAACCTCCTCCTCCAAAACGTCAGAAGAAGAGCAAAAAACAAGCATCAAGCAAAAGGAAGAGTGATACTGGAATTGAGATTCCTGATCTGGAGACTATCGAGGAAGATGATGAAACGCCAGAACCAAGTGATGAGGTCCAATATCAAACCTCAAATGACTCGACATCAAAGACGAGCTCCGACAGTTCTGAAGATGGCGGAGATGCTACCAGTGCCCTAACCCCACCTCCACCAATTCAATTCACTGGAGAAGAAGAATACACACATGCTACCCAAGATGAACATCATGGTAGCAGAGCAGGACGTGAAGAATCTTCCATTCAAACATTCAGCAGATCAAGGAGGAAGGACAAAGGTAAAACTCCTCAGTATGTAGAGGCCAAAGAAGAACTTAGGAAGGAGAGAGAATATCAGGAGCAACTATCAGATGCATCATCATATTCTCCATACAAAGAGTATAGTCAGCCTACTAGATATGTAGTTTACCCTCCTCAACATTCTGATACATTCGACTATTCAAGGGGTTGTCTAGAATATCCACAATTGTCAGTCATTTATACCAATACGAATAACTATAGCCGGTATGTGATGCAATATGAATAATACTACCAGAGCTATATGTCATGGATTGAGTATGTAAGCCATATGTTCATTCAGTATAATGTACGTTTGGAATAAATGTAAGTTTATAATCATATATGTAAGTTTATTCAAGGTTTTTTTGTCCAACAACATCTTATGTACTTCAAATCAATGTATTTCAACACAATTATGCATTAGACTTGTGTTTTATATTTTTTCATATTTTTTCATATTTTTTCATATTTTTTTTCTACTATCCGAACCGGCCGAGCCTGACTCAGCCAGGATCGGCCAGGATCGGGCTGACTCGGATCGGAATCGGCCGATCCGACCGGTTTTGGACCAGCCGATCCGGAACCTAATCCCAGATTTCTTAACTTTGGTCTCAATCATGTCCTCTCAATAAAGACCCTTTGCAACACTGGCTGGTACACTGTTATAAACAAACCATCTTGAAACAGCATGACCAATCTTCTCCTTGCATAACTTCAGATTCTTCATAGCAGTTGTGATTGATGGTTGTCTATCCCTCCGTCTTGTTATGAAAGCATCTATAGGACCCACTCTAGGGTCCTTGTCCCTAGTCAAGTCATGAATTTCCTCCTCGTTGGACCCTTGTCCAGACCAAGGTTCGTTGTATTGTACATCCGGATCGGATCGGGTCCAGCCATATACGAGTCAAATCCGATCCGGATCAGCCCGACTCGCACAAGTCGGGCCAGTTCAGGCCGATTCAAGATTTTTTTTTGGGAAAGAAATATTTAATTTATTGACATAAATATGCACTTTTATAAACTCTATTTGATGTTTTTGTTACGGTACATGATTATGGGTCACATTTAAGAGGAAAACATCAATTTCATGTATTTAACTATGCAAAAATAATATCCTAACATACTAATTAAGAATAATGTAATACAAGAAATATCATTTTGCAAAAGAAAGTGGCACACCGAATCTCATAGAAAGATCAAATATAAAATTTTAATTAATTTGAAAAGGGAATTTTAGAGGGCATATCGTATCGAATCCACGCGTATCGGGCCGGATCGCATCGACTCGCAGCGAACCATAACCAGCTCGCAACGGCTCAATCCTGTATCGTGTGATCTGACACGAGTTGGACCCGATACGGCTCGAGTCGGTGTGATCCAAAGACGGTTCAAGCCGGATCATCCGATCTGAGCCTTCCAGAGGATTGGGTCGGCCCATATACGAGTCAACTCGTACGAGTCGGCCTAATCCGATACGATACGGCGAACCTTGGTTCGGACCCACTCCTTTGCCCAATGTGTCGGCCAGTGCGTCTATACACATCCTCCTCAACAAAAGATCTTCTACTTTCGTCTATTACTCAGTGTAACAAATCTTAAAAATAAAATAGATGGTTTGAGACTAATTTAACCGAGATGAAGTATGGATAACTAATTGAAAATTTTAAATCAAAGAAATGTATATATCCTACTTTGAGAAAAGTCTTCAAATGCAGTGGACCTCCTTCTGGTAGGATCTATATCTCCCTCCCGAGATCTATCTCCTGGAGGGTGAATATGAATAACTTGACCAGAGGGCCGTGTCATTTCCTCTCTAATTTGGCCTCTCATCGTTGATGCTGCTCCTCTTTCCATCTCTCTTTGTCGTAGGTAATTTTTGAATTGATTTTTTATCTCTAGTGGTGCAGTAGTGCAAACCTTCACTTCTCTTTTAACACCTCCAATATGCTGCTCTAGACAAAAGACTCCATCTGAAATAATCCGATCGCAGTAGTTGCATTTGACTGTGAAGCCATGTCCACAACGATAGAGTGGTTCCATCTCGGGTCACCACAAGAGGCGACAGATGTGACCTCATTATGCTCTGAAGTTGACATCTTTAAAGAAGAAAAAAAATATTAACAGGGAAAGAGAGAATTACAGAGAGAGAATGGTGAGAAATAAGAAAAAGCAGAGAAAAAAAGAGAGATATCATACCTTGAGAGAGAGAGTCAGAGACAGTGAGAAAGAAAGCTACAAAGACAAAAAAAAGTTAGAGAGAAAAAAAATAAAATGAGAGAAATAGGTACAGAGAAAAATAGTTAGAGAGAGAAAGAAAATTAGAGAGAAAAAATAAAAGAGAAATTTAGAGATGAAAAAGTTTAAGAGAGATATATATGTTATAGAAAATAAAAATAATAATAGAGAGACAAAAAGTAGAGAGAGAGATATGTTAAAAAGACATTACAAACTTAGAGAGAGAGAAAGAAAATAATAAAAACCTAAACAGAAAGAAATATTAAGGAGAAAAAATGATGAAAAAAATTGATGTAGTCCGTCCGTCCGTCCTTTAGAGAGCTTTGGAGAGCGATAGCTTTGAATTTGAGTCTTTGAGAGTATGAGAGCTTAGAGAGAGAGAGAGAGAGAAATTTTAGAGAGAGAGAGAAATGAGAATTTGTGTGAGGGGGCTTAGAAGCCCCTTCTAGCCGTTGGGAACCCATTGGAATGGGTTCTCAACGGCTAGTTCAGAATTAGCCATTGGGGGCCTGGATCAGCCGATCCGATCCGACCCGGACACTGGATTGGACGGGTGGCGATCCCGGCCCCAGACCGCTGGGTCGGGGCTTGGGATCGGATCGGTTCAGCCAGTTTCCGATCCGTTCCAAGCCGATCCTGCACACCTGGATTTAACCTACAATTGATGCAATTGGCAGCATATACATACTCCACTCTATGCACCAAAACTCAATTAAGATTAATTGAAACCTAATGAAGGTAATTAAACAAGAGCCCCATACTTCGAACCTTACTTAAGATAAAATTTGGGTCTTTATCCAATTGGCCTACAATTGATGCAATTGGCAGCATGCATTATTGAAGTCTGTGCAATGAAGCTCAATTTAAATTGAAATTTAATTAGGATACTTAGATAAAACCTCAATTTTTAAACCCTAAGTAGGGTGAAATTTGAAACTTTTCTCTAATTAACCTACACTTGATGCAATTAACAACATGCATACATTGAAGTCTATGCAATGAAGCTCATTTAAGCTTCAATTGAAGTTTAATCAGGATAATTAGACAAAAAGTCCCAAATTTCATAACCTAATTAGGATGAAATTTGGGACTTTTGTCCAATTAACTTACAATTGATGCAATTGACAGCATGCACAAACTCCAATATACGCAATGAAGCTTAGTTAAGCTTCAATTGAAGTTTAATTAAGAAAATTAGACAAAAACCTCAAAAGGATGAAATTTGGGCTTTTATCTAATTAACCTACAATTGATGCAATTGACAGCATGCACATGCTCCACTCTATGCAATGAAACGGAACTAAGCTTTGATTGAAGTTTAGTTAGTGTAATTAGACAAAAGTTTCAACTTTTAAATCCTAGTTAGGGTGAAATTTGGGGATTTGTCCGATTTACTAATAAGTTTTAAGACTGGAAGTCAAACAAGTTGTTAACATTTTAAATATAACAAATAAGAAGAAAAAATGGACTTTACCTTAACAGGAAGGTATTTTCCTCTCATTCTTCCACTATTTTCTTCCTCCCTCGCCAATTCCAACATGTTGCAGTGGAAGGTGGCAGCAGCAGTAACTCCTCGGAGCTACAGACCCTCCCGTAAATGCTCTCAACCTCTCATAGATCTGAAATCGGTGAGGAGGCGGCTGAAAGAGAGGAAGTTTCATAACCCCCGGTCACGTTGTCACATGGTCCCGGACTGGTGCCAGCCAGGTTCGATCATACCGGACCTGTACCGGGGTTTCGGGATGATACCATTAATTTCATTTTCTTTATTTTTTGCGGGGGGGATACCGTATCAGTTTACCCCCCATATTGGTACAAGTACCGACTGATACAGGTACATATCAGCCAATACCAGAACCAATACACCAATAATGCAATCAACGATATGGTGGAGTATCCAAAGGATTATGCTGAAGAACTTCCACCTCACATTAGCTTCAAACAATGTGGCCCAACTCAGAAAACAAAGTTCGAGTCCAACACAAATTAACATTGCACTGTACCAAATATCTATTGATTGGCTAGAAACTGCAGTCACAAAAATGCAAATGGGATTGAAGTTTAACAATCACAGAGCTAAACAAAAATAAGGCCTCCTAGCAGCTAAGGATGGAACTTGGGCGGGTTGGGCAGGTCAATGTTGAATTTGGGCCAGCCCAAATTTAGGAACAGCCCAGCCCAGGTTTAGCCCAGCCCATGCTCAGTAAAATTGGGTTGGGTTGGGCTGGGTTGGGCTTGGCCCGCCAGTCTCATATGTTGTTATAATTACCACAACTAGAAATTACCAAGAAAGGAAGCATGGAAGCTGAAAGCTGGAAGCTGGAATGAACCATTTATGGTAAGTTTGTATGTGAATGGGACCCCTCGTGGACTAGGGTGGCTGAATACGGGCCAGCCCAATTTCAGCTCAAGTTAGCCCAGATCAAACTCAGCTCTATTTAGCCCAACCCAATTTAGTCATTTTTGGGTCAACCCAATTTTATGAACTTGGGTTGAGCTGGGTTGGGCCATGGGCTGGCCCGCCCAACTTACACCCTTACTAGCAGCCATGTATCTGATAAAATACTCCAAACGAATTTTCAAATGTCAGTTTATATCAATGCAAAATTTGGGTGATCAAGGTCATGATTACCATCCTGCTCATTTACTGAAACTGTTCAGTTACTATAGCATATCATTACTGAGCAAACTATATAGCATAGTTATTGTTTTAGTAAAAAAATTGCAGAAGATTAATATTTGAAACTTCTCAGCATTTTTCACACATATACAGTTTATTTTTTTAGTTCCGAGCATATGGCAGAATTTTTATTGCATTAACCAAAAAAATCTATCTTATAAACAAATCCTCATGTGCAAAAAGTATTAGAACTGAATTAAGTTCACATCTACTTTATACACTGCCACAGCAACAGCAGCACAAACTTTAATATCAAACAAGAAGCATATGAAATAACACAAAATTTGCAAGCGTGTGCCAGATATATGACCACTTGAGATGCAAGGAATAAACCAAAATACTGAAATTGATGAACAAATTCATACTTGCTCAGCTTTGATACCACAAGCATTACGAGTAGTCTTCTCCAAGTACTCCCTTCCAATATGCATCTTTTCATCAGTTATATAGCCAGCAAGAGCGATAATCTCCATTCTGTCCAGCAAGGGATTTGGTATCATCTCAGTGACGTTTGCTGTACAAACAAACAGGACCTGAATCATTAAAAGAGAATGGATCAGAAAGCAATAAAATGAAACTAAAACCTTTGCTTTTATAAATTGGAGATTAATGTGTGTGTGTGTGTGCAGACAAAGCAGATATAGATGATGAAAAGCAAGGTCACAAGGTACTCAATTCATCCATAGTTGTCTCTTCAAGTTCATTGCAAAAAGTATACAAAGAGTTGGCTCAGACAGACTGGAAAGATGTGGAATTGTGCTCCGGGAATAGAGTATGGGACAGACTCAATGAGATAAAAAAGGGATGGATTGTCTCGTCCTCATGGACATCGGTCGTCTGTAGGGGAAGGGATCAAGGAACAATCACATCTTTACTAGATCTACCAAGAAAATTTGAGCACTATCCATAGTACAAGATCTAACGAGAAAATTGTGAGCATTATCTGTAACAGTGACTTTAGGCATCACAGGATCCAGCTTTTGTGAGCATGCTGCAGTCTAATGAAACTTGATAATATGTTATTATCAAACAATATGTAGGCCTGTGTACAGTATTAATACTATTGAGTCTGATTGCTTAAGGTTCTCTCATTATCATTTCCCTCGTACTATACCAGCAACAGTCGCCTCCCCCATCCTATCATGTGGAATTGTGGATTATTTGTCGATTTTCCACGTCTGTAAAATTTGAGCAAAAGTAACTAACGTAAACTATATTCCTACAGATAGACGACAAGATGGCACCCCAGTCTACAATATGTTGACAAAGCAAAAAGTAATAATACTGCCAACTAGGACAAAGGTCACACGATCTCCTTTTCATTGATAGTGACATTTTAGGAATATGTACTGCTTTGAAAGGCAGCTGACTGCCCACGTACTTCAGACAGGCAGTCCACCTAAAAGGTTACTGCCTCAAGGTTTTCTCAACGGTCATAATTTGCTTGTCTCAACATTAAATTATCTATATGTCCTTGAAACACATTACAAACCATAAACCTATCCCTTGGCTGCCTTAAATCAACGTCATAAGTAGGGGGAAAAAGAATGAAGACCATCATCTTGCAAGGAATCTTCATCCCTCTTTCTAGCAATTTGGGTCACAAACTGCTGAATTGCATGTTCTTTTCAATTTGACAGGCATATTTGATCTTCAAAAAAAAAAAAAAAAAAAAACTTACAACCATCTCAATTTTTTCCAATATATGTAGTAGCCCAAGCTACACAGGTACATATCTTTAGTATAGCACAACAGTTCCTGATCTTACTAAGTTTTACAGTTTATTATGTTGCATTGAAGACTAAATTATAAAAAAAAAACAACCATATTTACCAATGACCTTGTTACTTACTGAATCAAATTGCCAACCTAAATCTTGAGTTAGTCATGGAGAGGCTCAGAACTAACATAGGCAAGGTTAGCAACTCATCATCACCTTTTATTTCCTTGCTTTGTTTTCTGTTAGGTGGCAAGTTCATAAGAACCAAAGTAAGGAATTAGTTATTGGGCTAAGAAAGAAATGGCTTCCACCCGACATACTTGAAATCCCCACTGTGGAAGATAATATTTCCTCTACTTGGGATACGTGAATGCATATTCAGCTACATCTTTCCCATTGAGATGAAGTTGTTCTTTCACTTAGTAATGTATGTACGTTCTTGGTGCACACTTCCTTGTCAATTTGCCTTTACATGTTCCATGTGTTTTGTTGTCTCACAACTCTCATGGGTCCCTAAACCATGACTGTATAATTGTAGCAATCACCATAACATGAAGTGAAGTCAAACGACCAAGGCTGGAGTTGGTGTTGTCGCAGAAAATTTTTGATATCCAGAACTTAGAAACCTGGAGGAAGTAGGGGACATTGGAGTAAGGGTGGTGTGATGTGGTTCAAATTCATTATTTCACCGAGAGAATACAGTTAAAATTTGATATCCACCACTTAAAAATCAATAAGGAAGGGAATTTTAAAGAAGGGGCAACAGAGAGAGAGAGGGAGAGAGAGAGAGAGAGAATACACATTGTTTTCTTAGGTATTTTTCTTCCACATCAAATAATTTGGGGAAGTTATTATTTAGAGGAAGAAAATTCAGACAGATCAATGTCCAAGTGTTTCAACAGTTTTTGGGTTGATTTAGGCTATTTCATGACAGTTTACAAGTTTTTCGACGTGTCTCATTGGCCAACCGCCAGCCACCTTTAAAAAGTTAGAAATTTTTAAAAAAATATATAAAAAAAAATAAAAAATAAAAGTTTCTCAAAGTTAATAATATACATGACATATGTAGTACATAAGTGATAAAACTCAATCATTCTCATCAAAATCATCAGAAGAAAGAAAAGACCTATCTTCCTCTCCACTAAAATTTAACTCAATCTAAATAGGAGGTGGGACATGTAATTGTCTCTGAATACATCTAACCATCTGAACAAATGATGGTGTGTGCACAATAGTAGATGAAATATGAAACTTTAAAAAGAATACTCGTACAGCACCGACAATCTCCATCCTAAATCCTCTCACTGACATAGATGAAGATGGATGAGTTGGTGATGTAGGTGACCTGGCTGTCAGTTGTCTACGTAGTGTACTAGATGATCCTTCGTCCTAACGTAGAAACCTCTGGAACTGTACACATATATCATTGGGGACTTAAGAACATGTGATGTTATCTTTGTATATCCCTACAAGATACTCTGCAAAACGATGGATCACGCTAACAAGATGTCCACAGTAAAAACAATAGATCCGTCGATCTGCTTAGATTGTATACCTATGATCCCATGCCGGATGACGTCGTCCATGTGGCATCGACAAAAGAAGAATTAATAGAATTTATCCAATCAGATCCCCTTCAAAAAAATTTTAAAAAAATGTATAAAAATAAAAAAATAATAATAAGCAGCTCTACCTTGATTTCTTCACTTGAGATTGCTATATTTTTTCTTAGTAATTGGTCTCTCTATAACACACACTCTCCCTCTATCTTTCATCCCTTACATTTTCTTTCTCTTACTTTTTTTTTCTACTCTTATATACATTAATATCAATGATTCTCAGCAGTAAATAAAATAAATAAATTTACCATGTTGTGTCTCTGACGAAAGTTAAGAAATGTACACCACTCTTTTTTTTTCTATTGAGAATTATTTAGTTTTAGGTACAAACGACAATAAAGATACTAAATATTTTGTCAATGATAGAAATCACTATCCTTATTGTCATTTATATCCAAAACTACGTCACCCTCAACAAAAAAAAGAATAGTGCATATTTTTTAATTTTATTCCAAACTGCAACTCGATAAACTTAAAGACTTTATTTATTATTAAGGACCATTAATACTAATATATAAGGGAAAAAAAGAACAAGAGAGAGAGAATTTTAGAGAAATTGTTAGAGAGAGAGTGTGTGATAGAAAGACAACTTCCTAAAAAAAGCACCTTGAACCGTCCACCCAATCGTTGTAGAATACTATAATGACATTTAAAAAGAGGGAGAGACATACTAGACAGAAAAAATTTAAAAAGAAGAAATATAAGTAGATAAAAAAATTAGAGAGGCAGAATTATTTAAATTAAGTAGATATAAAAAAATATTAAGGAGAGGAAGGGAGAGAAATATACTAATATACAATCATACATTAGATAGAAAAAAATAAGAGTGTAAGGGAGAGAAATATTAAGTAGATAAAAAGTAAAAACATCAGAGAGGGGGAGGGAAATATACTAATAGTAATATACAATTATTATACATTAGATATTAAAAAAACTTGGAAAGAGATGGAGAAAAACTTGGAGAGATAGGTAAGAAAGAGAAAGAACTTAGAGAGAGAGAGAGAGAGAGAGAGAGAGAGAGAAGTAAGGAAGTGAGTTGGTGGGGATGGGCGAGGGCTCTTAGGGGATTTTTATAAGCCCCCCAAGGCCCTTGCTAGCCAATCCACCTGATCCCAATAAGGGAACAGGGAGTCGGGTCTTGAGATATGATTGGTCTGGCCAAAAACCGATCGGATCGGCTGATCCGATCTGATCTGCGCCAATTCCGCCTTCCTTGACACATACACACCCCCAAAGAGGCTGCTCCATACCATTCCAGCTGAGTTGGGCATGTTAAGGTAGTGTAGATCGGTCAACCAAAGATCACTATTAATCTGACCCAGTCAATTTTTTAAACCTTCTTTAAAATTAAAAAGAGAAGCTATATTGCGAGTACAAGATAAATGTAATCATCAATACTAACAGGTACCGGACAAAAAAAACTCAACTCTTTAGCAGTAAAGTTACATATAACTAACTTAGGCCTCTGGACCTTGACTAACAATGGCTCTGTAATCTTTGTGAAAGAAAAAGAAACCTGGAACTTATAATGGACTTATAATGGCCTTAATAATCAGATAGTTCTGGTCAGGTTAATTGGAGTAGCCAACTTGTATCAGATGTTGGTCATATGTTCCCATGGAAGTACTCAGAAAATCAAAAAATAGAAGAAAAAAAACCTTCATACACATACCATCATAGTTACAGCATAAAAAAATGGGCAGCCCAGTGTCCTGAGGCTCCTGCAACCGTGGGGTCTGAGGAGGATCCTTGCACGCAGCCTTACCCTCGCTTTTTGCAAAGAGGTTGCTTCCATATTTGAACCCGTTACCTCACAGGTCACAACCCATCATAGTTACAGCATAAAAAAATGGGCACCCCAGTGTCCTGAGACTCCTGCCACTGTGGAGTCTTGGGAGGATCCTTGCACGCAGCCTTACCCTCGCTTTTTGCAAAGAGGTTGCTTCCATATTTGAACCCATTACCTCTAGGTCACAATGGAGAAACCTTACTGTTGCACTTAGGCTCACCCTCAGCATAAATATCACAGTATGATTTCACTTACATATAAATATGATGCCTGGAGAGTGTGTGATTGCAATATTGGGAGGGAGAGTTATCTCATATGCTTTGTCAATGGCTTTTAAAAGCTGCTGCGCTTAATCTTTCATGGGATTTTCAAGAGGACCCAAGATTCTGTTGCAAAACATTTGTGAAAGAGAGTGTGCTCAAAACAGCTACTCCCACTACCTCAGGATGGAAAACACATGGCTCAAGAACTCGAAGAAAATTGAATTTTGGGAGATGACTGCTTGGAAGGAGGAAGCTTGGTACATTGTGGGATAACGAGTTTAGCAAAATAAGATGAAATATATGGAGAGAAGCTGCAGTCATCGAAAGTCTGTTGAAGAATTATTGTATAGTAGGTGAACATGGGAGGAAGAAGGATATATGTCATTTTGTAGGAGGTTTTTTCTGGCAAGGAAGAGGAATCTATCCTCATCCTTTTGATTGTACTACCTCTATTTATTTCTTTAATAAAAATTGACGGTGCAATCCAGAAATCCACAATAACCTTCGGAAAAAAGTCACCTGCAGTCACAGTTGCTACTGCATACACTTGCTACTTTTTATTAACGGTGTTCTGATTGACCAATTCAAAGAAATTTTGGTCTGCCCAATCCTGAGAATAGTCATGCTCCTTAAACTATAATGCTAACTACGTTACATCTTTAGACATTTTTAGAGCATTGCGTGGTTTCAACTGCTGAAGCAGAAAAGATAGCTGCTACACAATGACCTACAAGAGTGATCACCCATACAGCTTTCTTCTGCAAGGGACTCCATGCACTTTTATACTCCCACAAACATGTTCCCTTTAGCACCCATGTAAAAATACAAGTGCCACCATATAGCTCAGCATTTCTACTGCACACAAAAACAGTTGGGGTTTAATACTGTTGATATGGCATGACAACTCCCTCCTTAATGCTCGAGTAGATGACTGGTGCCATAGTGCATTTTTCATTTTTTATTTTCTTTTTTTCCTAAAGGAGACCACTGGCACAATAGTCAAAGATCCACCCAGCAAAAACCATATTACTCTGCTCCATTCCCTTAAATTTTCCTTATACAATATATATAGTATATGCTTATTTATATATGCTCCAGTAAAAGCATGATTAAATGCAGAACACAATCTCAGTGAAGAGACATATGATAACATTTAACCTTGAATATCGGCGTCGTCTAGGGGGTAAGGGTGAAAGAGGGGGCGGTTGGTCGAAGACGGGCACCATTTTCTTTTTTTTTTTTTTTTTGTAGTTAACTGCTGCTGTCCAATAGGGATGCACCCCAGGGGGGAATTACATACTTCTCATATCTATATATATATATATAGAGAGAGAGAGAGCGGGGGGGACGGAGGTAGGTTAAAATGTGGCCATGCAGCTAGACCATGCAACCTTATTACACCCCATTCCTATGTTTAAAAAAAGAAAATCATCATAAATTTTTAAATATTCCATTACCCTCAAAGTAGTTTCCATTCCCTGGGCTTATTTTCACTATCTAATCATGAAATTCAACCAAAGCTGTCCGATTGAGTGCGTGCGAAAAAATCTTAAAAATTAAAAAATATCAAAAAGTAAGAAATTAGTCCAATTATCCTTAGGGTTGTTCCCATCCCTTAGGATTTTAGTTTTGATCACCAATTAAGAGTTTAAACCCCCGAAAGTATTGTGCGGCTGGACCACAACCATATAGTAGCACTCCACTACACACACACACACACACACACACACATATATATATATATATATATATATATATATATATGAGGGCGGGTATAACGCACCCCAAGATACATCTAACTTAGATGCATCCCATCCCGAAACCCCCCTCCCAATTTCAAAAAAAATAAAAATAAAAAATCATCAAAATTTTAAAATATTCAACTACCCCAATCTAGGTTGTTTCCCACCCCTTTAGATTTAATTTTCATCGTTGGATCGAAAAACTTAACCGTAGCCATCCAATCAAATGTGTCGTTGTTTGGAGATCAAAACTAAAACCCTAAGGGATGGGGTCAACCCTAAGGGCTAATCTGACAAATTTCTTATTTCTTAACTATTTTTATAATATTTTTAGACAATTTTTGATACATGCACGATCGGACGACTCTAGTTGATCGTTGACCGGAGGATGAAAATTAAAGCCCTAAGATGGGATCAACCCTAAGGAGCCTAATCGAATATTTACAAATTTATGAAAATTTTTATTCTTATTTTTTACAATGGGAAGGGTGGGTTTTCAGGGGGGACAGGGGGCATCGGAAGCAGTTGATGCAACTCTGTCGCATAAAGAAGATGAACTGTTAGATCTTAATCTAACGGCATTAATTACTTTTTAAAAATTAAATTTGTGTTGTGGCGCCTTCGGCACCCATAATTCACGAAGGGGTAGGGATGTGGAAGAGGGAAGGAGTGCAAAAGATACGACGCATTCTGCATGGGTGGAACACTTCCGCCTACGTGGAACTTTTTTATTTATTTTTGTTAACCTTTAGATGGAGATCTAAAGGTCCATTTTTTTCGTCACATTGTAGCATTCGTCTCTCTCTATCTCTCTCTCTCTCTCTCTCTCTCTCTCTCTCTCTCTCTCTCTCTCTCTATATATATATATATATATATATATATATATATATATATAGCCGAACAAGCTCATACGAATAGACTATCCCTTTGTTGCAAGTAGTGGACGAACAGTAGTTTATAGTTAAATACAAACTTAATACAAGCTGTTGAATTAATCAGATCCGCCGATTCTGGTCGCATGATTTGTCAACATGGCTTCTCATGCGCAGGAGGCATCCACACTCTGCCTCCGTGAGAGAAACATGCTCATGCTCCATGAAGTGGGGACATGTTTCTCATGCATGGAAGCGCACACGGCCCTCTGCATGCATGGAAGCGCACACGGCCCTCTGCATGCATGAAACCGCTTCCTTAAAGAAAAAAAAAAACATTGGATTGAGATCCAAGGAAGCACATTTTAGGTACAAGAACATACCAACTGCAAGGACCAAATACTAGCATTTCCTATACCTCAAATACATATATATCATATATATGATGTACATATACACGAACACATATACATATACATATAAAATATACCCGATAAACCCTGACAATGTCACAAGATTGCTTGAGATCCTGCAAGATTTCCCCAGATTGCTGTTTACAAGCAGTTTCTAGCCTTCGTTTCTCAGAAGCCGAAATTGAGAATCTCACGAGATTGCAGTCCATGTCAAAAAGAATGAGGTTTTACTGTAAACAAGGTTATCCGTAGTAGTGGTACCCAGAAGAGACGTGGTTGGAAGTATTGGCCGATACCGATATGTATTGGCCTAAACGTATCCATATGGTCGGTACTCGGTACTGATACCAATACGGAGGGATACCCCAATACCAGTCACTAAATTGAAAAAACAAATTGGCCTTGGTCGGTAGGAGACCAAAACTGGCCGATACCGGGCCAATATTGGGCAGCACTGGGCTGATACTGGTTGATACCACGGATACTGATACTAGCACATATCAGTATCGGTACCGACCGATACCGAGATTGCCATCCTTGGAAAGAGAGGCCCTATCTGGCACCAGCTCCATGAAAAAGAAAACTAATTCTGAATGGAAGGGCAGAAGGAACGGTATATACCACCCTCCAGCATTCCTTATAAAACAGATTCACGAGGAACATTCACAAAAACTGTGATGTCAAGACCACAGGCACTATATGGAGTTCTTAATTTGGAGATCGATCTGCGTAATAAATCTACTACTCATAAGATCAAACTAACGAAGTAACCTGAAGGCTATATAACAACAGACTTCCATGTCTTTTAAATAAGACACGTTTGATAAATAGGCATAATTCATGATAATGTTTTTTTTCTAAAGTTCAAATATGTTTTCATCTGGTCAACACTTCAGGTATAGTCAGATGTTTGGTCTTTGTACAGCATTTTCCCATTCAACTGCATCTGACAGTGGTCAATTTGTATGTATCGAAGACATGATCTTGATCTTGCCCTTAAGAAAGAAAGAGAGTAATCGAATACAAAAGAAGAAAAGTAGAGTAAAACAACATTCTAAAATTCTCATTTCAAGAAAAAAACCTTTAAATTCTCAAGAATCACCATTCACCTTAGAGAGGTCAATTGGAACATCAAGATAGTGGTCAAGAAAGTTTGCATTTTGCTCTGGATCAAGCAACTCTAACAGAGCACTTGCTGGATCACCGAGATGCCCCCTGCCTAACTGTAGCATCACAAAAAGACATCAATAAGTGCAAACAAGTTGTCATATACAGCCTTTCCATGCTGTCCTTACTGAAATTCAATCAACAGAGGATTGAAGAGGCAGACAATATCATTAATAAATCAAATGAATAGTGTAAACAGGAAGTTACCTTATCAATCTCATCAATTAGAACGAGAGGATTAGCAGTTCCTACACTTTTTAGACATTGCACCATCTTTCCTGGCATGGCACCAACATAGGTTCGACGATGACCCTGAAGATGAGTAAAAGGCAAACAAATTGATCTTAGGCAGATTGCTCAAGTTTGTTTTTGCCTTTTTTTTTGTACAAATTTTATTGTTCCAACGGGACATTGAAAAGTTCCTTTGTAACAATGTTGTACTTATTACGTTCACTGACATTTTTCCCTCATGCATTTGCTATGTAAACAAGGTATTTTTTTTCTTTGTTATGCAAGTACATATTTGCTGTCCAACTGAGGTATCACACCTGAAGTTACTTAAGACATACCCTCTCTACATCACAATTAATGAAATTACTGGTATATTTATATTCCACCTTTTCCTCTCAAGAAACATCCAGCATACCTTGATTTCAGCCACATCTGACAATCCTCCAACAGAAAACCGATAGAATTTCCGGTTCAAAGCACGTGCAATGGAACGACCTATGCTAGTCTTACCAACACCAGGAGGCCCAGAGAGACATATAATTTTGCCTGCACACACAAAGAACTCCAGTTGGATGATGTTCTATGAACAACATAGCTATGAAAAAATTGATGCCTCAAATACCATGAAAACTGTGATTCATCTGGGAACAATAATTCAACTTTGTCATGCTAAATGGTAATGCTCTAATCTGGTTGTAAAGTTTCCTGAGAGGATGCATAGAAGTAAATATATTTATCGGTTTCCCTTATTTATTTGAAACTGCAAAGCGAGAGGATGACACGGGATTCATCCAAGCATAGTAAAAGAAAGATGCAGATGATTGTGGATCTTATTAAGATTTCATAGATTATTAAGTCCTATTCATGCATTACCATGAAAGAAGTCAATCACTTGCCTTAGAACTTTTTAATTAAGTGTGATGAATATTTGGTGCAGAACCAATGAAATGTCTAAGGAGATTGTGGACTTATACAACTCAACTCAACTCGACTCAACGAAGCCTTAATCCCAAATAATTGGGGTTGGCTATATGGATTCTCTGTTTCCATTCTAAACGATTTTAGACTACCTTTTCTAAAAGGTTTAAAACTTTCAAATCATATTGTACTACCCTCTTCCAAGTTAATTTAGGTCTATCCCTTCTTTTCTTCTCCTCATTTATCATAATATGCTCCACTTTTCTAATTGGAGCCTCCTTAGGCCTACGCCTAACATGCCCAAACCATCTCAGTCTCCCTTCTCTCAATTTATCCTCAATTGGTACCACTCTTAACTTTTCTCTAATATACTCATTCCGAATTTTATCTAGCCTAGTATACCCGCACATTCACCTTAACATTCTCATCTCGGCAACACTCATCTTAGAAACATGTTGCCCTTTCATCATCCAACACTCGCTACCATATAACATTGCAGGTCTTATCGCCATGCAGTAGAATTTTCCTTTCAACTTCGTTAGGATCTTGCGGTCACACAAGACTCCCGTAGCAAATCTCCACTTCAACCATCCTGCTTTAATCCTATGGCTAACATCCTCATCGCACCCTCCGTCTTCTTGGAGGATCGAACCAAGATATTTGAAATGAGTACTTTGGAGTATTGCCATCCCACCCAAGTTAACTCCCTCCTTTTCACATATCCGACCTTTCACTAAACTTACAATGCATGTATTTTGTCTTAGTTCAACTTAACCTAAAATCCTTAGACTCTAAGATGCTCCTCCAAAGCTCTAGTTTTCTATTAACTTCCTCTTGCGTTTCATCTATCAACACAATATCATCCGCAAACATCATACACCACGGAATGTCCTCTTGTATATCTTTTGTTAAATCATCCATAACTAATGCGAAAAGGTAAGGACTTACTGTTGATCCTTGATGCACTCCAACAGAAATAGGAAAATCTCTTGTTTCCCCTCCGACCGTGTAGACACTAGTAGTTGCTCTTTCATATATGTCTTTTAATACTTGTATGTACCTAGTAGATGTCCTCTTGCGCTCCAACACCCACCACAAGACATATCTTAGAACTCTATCATATGCCTTCTCTAAATCGATGAACACCATATGTAGATCTTTCTTCAAATCTCTATATTTCTCTATCAAGCTCCTAATGAGAAAGATAGCTTCCATAGTTGATCGACCCGACATAAAGCCGAATTGATTAGCCGAGATAGTTATGTCAGAACGTAAACGATGTTCCACAACTCTCTCCCACAACTTTATAGTATGACTCATGAGTTTAATTCCTCTATAATTTGAGCAATCCTAGATGTCTCCTTTGTTTTTAAAAATAAAAATATGATCATTAACTTAAACAGCAGTTCAAAATGAGAAGTTTTCTAAGAGTATCTTCCAAATACATACATAGACTGCTTTAGGATAAGTTTCTTTTTATGCTTGAAAAATCAGAACAGGATAAGAAGATGAAATAGCTTTCAAATCAGTCTCCACTATTGCAATGTGATTGTTACTTTTAAACCTTCTTATCCTCATTAAGCATGTGTGGATAAATGTAACAATATAAAATTGTATATTTTTTGGGGACTTTTGTTTGATTCGTGACTTTTATTAAACATGGCATAAATGAAGAGTCACGTTAAGTCTAAGACTTCAAAGTAAGCCCAAATTGAAATCAAGTGTGTGGATTTGCATTTGAACCCCTCTCCATTGACCTTGATTGATTGTTAATTACACTAGTGAAGCCACTGGACACCTTTGATTAACCTCTTACTTGTGATACCGAAACTAATTATACAGTAAATATAGTTCATGCGGAATTGATAAGTAACACGATACACAAGAATGATAAAAATTAAAAAAAATAATAATCATTCATTAATCATAAGTCTTACATATTACAATGATGCCTGTTATGATGAAGGCATTACAATATAATGAAATTCTAATTATTATGATCAGCTCGTTATATAATGAATTACAAACTTGTGATCAAGATCTTAATCCATGTAACTAAACCAAGGTTCGCCGACTCGTGGATCCGGATCGGATCGGGTTTGGCCAGATAAGAGTCGGATCCGATCCGACTCGCACCGATTCAGGCCGACTCGCACGAGCCAGACTGATTCAAGCCAATGCAGGCTAGTTTTTTTTTTTTGACAAATCTGTCATTTTGTTTGAATAGTTACCTAATTATAAACATCATACTTTACGCCCACCATTACTGTGAATGATCATAAGTCACATTTAAGAAAAATACTATAATTTAATGGATTTAAATTTGTAAAAAAAATTTACAATAGTCTAGGATACTAATTGAGAGGAATTTAGTCTAGGGATCTCAATTTGCAAAAGAAAGTGGTATACCACATCTCATAGAAAGTTAGAAACATCAAATCTCAACTAACAAAACAAAGTAGTACACCTAGACTAAATAGAGTGGATCACGTTTTATCGAGTTGGATCGTACCGACTCGAGCCGAACCATGATTGACTCGCACCGGATCACAGCGACTCGTGTTCGTATCGTGCAATCCAGTACGAGTCAGTCCGATACGATGCGAAACGGCTCGATCTGGAAGCATCCCAGCCCGACTCGTACAATCCACCCGTGCAAATGACTCGGGATTGTCCAAATACGAGTCAACTCGTACGAGTCGGCCCAATCCCGGTACAAGACAGCAAACCATGGACTAGACCATTAAAATGGACACTTAGGATCAAAACTAGTGTGATCGTAACATCATCATTATATTAACGAATAGAATCAAAGTGATTGAGTCATTAAAATGATATTAACATCATGATGGATGAGATCACACCATTAAATGTCTGTTAAGAAATAGGATTGATATGATCAGACCATTAAAGATGTGTTACCAAACATGATCAATGCAATCAGACCATTAGAATTATGATAATGTGTGATCGGACCAATGGATTTGTGATAACGAACTCAATCGTTTTAGATCAGACCATTAGATTCACAATAACGAATGCGATTGATGCAATCAGACTGTTGGATTTATGGTAACAGACATGCTCATGACGATTAGACCATTGGCTTATGATAATGAACATGATCAATGCGATAGGACCATTGGATTTATAATAACGAACACGAGTGATGCGATCGAACCATTGGATTTATGACAACATGCATGTCGATGTGATCGAACTGTTGGATTTATGACAATGGGCATGAATGGTGCAATCAGACCATTAGATTTGTGATAATTGGTAAGATTGATGCAATCAAACCATTAGATTTCTGATAACGGACTCGATCGATGTAATCGGACCATTTGATTTATAATAACAAACACGATTGACACAGTCAGAATATTGAATTGATATTAATAGTCATGATCAACACAATCAGCCTACTAGATTTAGATCAATGGTCTTGATAGATCAGATAGGACTTTCTGATTGGTGTTACTGATCATTATTGACACGATCAGATCATTGGATTTAGATCAAAAGCCTTATTGGACTATTGAATCGGTCTATCGATCATGATCAACACAATCAGATTGGATTTGGAATCGATGGACATGATCAATCAAATTGGACCATTTTGAATTGGTGTTATCGAGCATGATCTACACGATCAAACCATTGGATTTGAGCTTTCGGTCGAGATCCCTAAGATACAATTGTTGAATTCTAGTTTACAATCAAGATCACTAAGATTGGACCATTGGATTTCAAATTCAAGATCATTAAAATCAGATCATTGGATTTGAATAGATGGTCTCGATCAATCAGATCCGACCATCGGACTGGTGTTATTGATCGTAATCAACATGATCAAATCATTGGATTTGGGCATACAATTGAGATCACTAAGATTAGACCCTTACATTTGAGTTTACAGTCGAGATCATTAAAATCGGATTGTTAGATTTGAATTTAGATTGAGATCATTAAGATCCGACTACTTGATTTGAGATTATAGTCGAAGTCATTAAGATCAAATCGCTAAATTTGAACTTAATATCACTAAGATCTGAACATTAAATTTGAGTTTATGTTCAAGATCACTAAGATCAGACCATTGGATTCAAAGTCACGATCAAGATCATTAGATCTTTGGATTTGAAAATGGACTTGATCAATCAGATTGGACCATCAAATTGGTATTATCATCATGACCAACATGATCAGATCATTGGATTTGAGCTTAGGATAAAGATCACTAAGATCTAGCCATTGGATCTGAGCTTACAATCGAGGTCTCTAAGATCAGACCATTGGATTTGAACTTACAGTCGAGATTATTAAGATCAAACCGTTGTATTTGAGCTTACAGTCGAGATCATTAAGATCAGACCATTGGATTTGAACTTATAATCGAGATCACTAATATCGGACTGTTAGATTTGAGCTTATGGTGATTAGACTGTTAGATTTGAGCTTATGGTCAAGATCACTAAAATCGGACCGCTAGATTTGAGATCACGATCGAGATCACTAAGATCCGACCATTAGATTTGAGCTTATAGTCCAGATCTCTACGATCAGACCATTGGATCTGATTTTAATGGACCTAATCAAGATTATTAGACTCATGGATTGATGTTAATGGACTTGATCAAGATGATCAGACCATTGGTTTGATTTTAATGGACTTACTCAAGATGATTAGACCATCGGATTGATGTTTGCTATCGTGAGTAAACCAATCAGACTGTCCAATTTATGTTTAAGGTCCTGATGAAGTCGATTGGATCCTCAGATTTAAGTTTAGGGTGGCGATCATTATGACTAGGCCCTCAAAGTTGTATTTGTAATCGTGATCTTCAAGATCGAACCATCGGATCAAAATCCATGGTCCTGATGATTAAAATTAGGCCATTGGATCCTATGAATCATGTCTTGATCATGGTTAGATTCCATTCTCTGATAGACTAACTCTAGGGTTAACATATGTGATTAACCACATATGATTAAACACCATCAGGGTCAGTTGATTAAGAAGACTGCAATGGCATTTCAAATGACTCAGACACAATGTGATTAACGTAGATATTATGCCACATGACACCATGATAACATAATTACATGATATATTATCATGCCATGACCTGACAATAACAAAAGAGTGGGCCAAGGGTTTCTAACCAGGGCATACATATATGGGAGCATAAGATTGCAGCCTTACTATTCCATAACAGACCAAAGACTGAGGCCGAAGCCTTAGCACTCAAAACACTGAGAGCCCCTCTCACAAGGCAACTCTCACCTTCACCCTCGCCCTCCGTGTCTGCAAATGAGGTGTAGCCTCCCAAGGCGGCAGTTGCAAGGATCCTTCTCCCGTGCAAACACACCTCCATCGAGTTGCAGGTTTGGAGCACAAGAAATAAAAATTTGAATTTCCATAGACACTTTCATGCACCTCCACCAGGCTGTGGTTGGATGGTGAATTATCGTGGGGTAAAAGGTAAAATTTTGAACCATTCCCGCTCTTCCATCTCCGCTGGATGGTGGTTATTCATTTTCGTGCACAAAGGGCACATCTTTCTCATGTTTATTTACTGTTTTCATGTTTTACATGTATGAAATTTGATTAAAACCCTTCTTTTTTTTCTTTTTTTTATATTGTTTTTGTAACTAATTGTTTAGGAGTGAGCTAGGGAGGAGGAGAAGGGGGCGCAGCCGCCTCCACCTCCACCAGATGCCTCCAGGAGGTAGGGGAGAAGCCTGCCGCCCTTCCTTCACCAGTTTTAACACACAACCCTTTCCAGCACAGCTTTTTCTTCCAGCACAGCAGTTTCCTGGTTGGAACTTGGAACTTGAAACTAGCCAACTAGGATGATATCCAAAGAATGTATTCTTGGACACCAGTACAATCATTGTGGATATATTTATGAGTTGTAATTTTCCCAGTGCTTTATTACTCCTAAGTCTAGCATGTACTCGAAGAAAAATGGGGAGAATTGAGGCCACTATTGTCTGCTGATTCCTGTGGGAAGCTTGCCACCAGCACCATCTGTAACAAATAACAACCCGATCCAACTTTTATCAGGTATTACCCGCTTTAGGCCAAACCTGCATGGTTTCGTCCCCAAAAGGTACCTCATAAGTTACGAATCCAACTATTACATATATGGACAAACAACTTTTTCCGTTTTCTAATATGGGCGACCAAAACTGGCTGGTTGGGTCCAATCCAAAACCACTGATACCGGTACCGGTATGTATCCGTATCAGCATCGACTGATACTAAGGCCAGTACCGAGACTGCCATCCTTGGACTAATTCGGTTCATTCCTACCCCAGCCCCAAACGCAGTGGTGGCTCCACAACGTAGCAGCTCCACTCCGACGTACTGTGCATGTAGCCCTTTACTACTATGTGACTCGTGACTGGGTCACTACACCATCCATCCACCAATGCCACCACTCCCTTATGCAAGTGCCATGGTCGCTATCTACCATCCCTCCCCCAGCTGGACACATGATAACTCTCTCTCTCTCTCTCTCTCTCTCTCACATTGCCTCCTTTGTCTACCTTGTCTGCTGTTCTGGCTACTGTTACCATAACTTCCCTCAGCTTTCATTGTCGACCCCCTTCATCTGCAGCCCCCACCCCCTCCTCCATCCAGGTGCCGAGGTGAGGTCCCCAACTTCTGCAGTTTTTCCTTTTTTCCCATCAAATGTGACCCCTCCACCTCATCCCCCCATGGCCCTTGCCATCTCAATAGTTTCTCCCTTTTTTAATGTTGGAACTACTCAATTGGCCAGGACCAAGCCACATTTTCATCTAAGCATCTTGTATCCTATATGCAAGGTCATGCTCCCCATTTGCAGAACTTGTTCTCTGGTCAAGCAAAAACGTAATCAACAACCAGATGTACTGATAAACTCTTACAGGTTTTGATTGCCAAACAAATGTGTCCACACTAAAAAAGTTTTACAGAAAAAAAAAAAAAAATTTCTTACCAAGCTACAAATATGGCATCGAGATGCAGAAATTTCAAATTAGTGTAAGGAAATGCATAGTCTATACTTGCTAATTACAGATGGAAACGGAAGCATGATCCCCATAAAACAAACAGGCATGCAGAGAATAAATAAGCTGCTAATCTTGTTACAGAAAGAGAGCTAATGCAAGTACACTCAGTCCATGATTCCAAATCCTAGTTAATACGTTACCAAAGGAAAGTTAGTGCACAATCCCCAAAAACCCAGCAGGAAAGAATTAAGGAACAGCTAACTATGTTATAGTTACTGACTTTTGTAACAGACCTACAAACTAAAACAAGTTGAAAATAGATAGTGACAGACTTTCTAACCTTGTGAAGTTCCCCTCAGTCTTCCAACTGCTATAAATTCCAATATTCTCTCCTTTACATCAGATAAACCATAATGGTCTTCATCTAGAATCTTTTGAGCATGATGGACATCAAAATTTTCATTGCTGCATTCAATTATAGAGAGAAAAAAATTGAAACAAGTGTCATTTAGATGCCAAAGCTCAATTGGAAAAACAAAGTACAGGCATGAGAAAGAGAGAAGAGAAGAAGAAGAAGAACTGTACTCAGGGATTTAAAGAACAAAGTTTGCAATGGCAACAGAAATGAGAAGAGAATTGTCATTTGCCTCACAAAGACACACAAAAGAATCTCCTGATTCAAACATATGTTCTGAGAAGAAAGGAAAAAAGGGAATCTTATGGTAAAACAATAAAAAAATAATCAGACATAAGTTACTTTCTTCCAAATAGAAAAAGTGTTAGCTCACCAACTCTATTTGATGTTATCTCAGTCATATGGTCAAGCTTAATATCCATCCACAAGAACTACCAAGCAAGGTTCGCCATATCGCTCAGGTCGTATCTTCCCAGATCAGTGCGATATTGATCTGACTCGGTCCGACTTGGTTCGACTCACACAGATCACAATGAGTTTGTTAAGAATAATGAGTCTAAGCCAAATTTTAGATAAATGAATCGTATTAATTGATATAAAAAGTGAAATTTTACTTATCAAATAGGAAAAACTCAATTTAGAACAACCCATTATGCATGTATGAGTCGGTACGATTGGGTCCAACTTGGTGCATGCCAGCGGATCGGACTCGCCCAGATACAAGTTGACTCGTACGAGTCGGCACGATCTGGTACGAACCGTACGATACATCAAACCATACTACCAAGTTCTAAATAACAACTGAAACAAACCATCTTATACAGGACCATTTTTATCACTATTTCCTCATACAAACAAGAATATTATATAATTAGACTTATGTATGTTAAACACATCCTTATCAAGATCCCCAACTCTGGCAATGAACTTAAAAATTGTATACTTAAATTGGAGTCCAAAATTAACTCCACCATGGCTGATCTCAAGCCTGCATGTGAAAGGAGGTGTAATAATAGGTGAGCACTAGTGACACACTACATTGGCTCCCAGACATAATGATAGGTGAGCAAGGGTTTTTTAGCGCATCCCTTGGAGTTTGTTACCTAATTGTAGAGGCAAATAAGCAAGAATTTTGATATGTTGGATGGACATGATAGACAATTTAGTCTAAAAGAATAAAATTCATTCAGCTATATGAAATATAGGAACCATAAATGATAAGAGCATAGAGTTAGTAAAAGTAGTGAGATAGAAGAAGCCAATATACCTTGTTTACAATAAATTAGGAGGAAGGGATCTAAAGTACAATCAATTATGGCTATAAAGTATAAACTGTGGTATGTATGTAAAGCCAATAGTAGAAATACTGTAGCTATTATTATAACATAAAGATTTTTTTTTTTTTTTTGAAGATGACCCAGAGGTCAAATTTCATTAATGCCCCCCCCCCCAAATTAACAGGTAAAATCATTTCAAGTACACAAAATAGATAAAAGATGACATGCACTCACTCTAATACCTAGGGGTGCTCATGATTCAGGTTGGTTTATAGCAAAAAATAAATAAATAAATAATCAACCCAAACCAAACCAAATCACTCTTGAACGAACCGAATAAATTCGATTGAGTCCGACTTGCTGCACCGCCAGACTATTACGCCCCATGGCAGTGCAGCAAGTTTAGAAAAAAAAAAATGATTTTTTTTGGGAAGCCCTCAACCCACCCTACTCGACTGTACAATCCGATCTTAGATCGGACGACCCATAAAAAGATGAAAAATCGAAACTGGATTGTCGTGAAGAATTCATAGAAGGATTCTCATGTTCTTGAGCTTCTCCATCTTCAAGGTAGAAAAAAGTAAAGTATCATCAGCAAACTGAATGTGCGTCATAGTATTATTATTATTCTCCACTTGCACCCCCTCAATCAGACCTCGAGTTTTGGCTTTATTCCACATCATACTGAAAACTAGACCTACTTACAGAACAATAAAGGAGATAAGCGATGCCAAGAAAGCCACACAGTTTACCATACATCAGAACCAAGAATCTAGCAAAAGTAATGCAGCCTCTGAGACAAGAAATTCATTTCATGTCAAACCCCATAAGCTCTAAAACTCTAAACAAACAGGACCAATTCATCCTAACATATGCCTTTTCAAAATCTAGCTTGAAGACCACAAAGTCTTTCTTTTTTACTTTTCTGCTCATGGATACTTTCATAGGCTGCTATGTAATTAGTTTTTCCTTCTTTTTTTTTTCTTCTTTTTTTTTTGTGTGTGTGTGTGTGTGTTGGGGGGGGGGGGGGGGGGGGGAGGAATGTGGATGGTACGTGCCACTTGTATTATAAAAGGAAGAAGAGAAACACGTATAAGTAATAAGGAGCAAGCAACAAGAGCTCCCTATACAAAACACCAAGGTGGTGTAGCAGACCTCCTAACACTACCTCTCCTCCAAACAACAAAAAAGAGAGGAATTACATTCATCCGCCATACAGGAGTTGCCCAGAGTTTTACATGATCACAAACAAAAGAGAAACCCCGCGAGGCGTAGATGCCTCCCTCCTAAAAATTCTATTGTTATGCTCATTCCACAAGGCCCATATGGTGGCATGAAGGATCCGCCACCATAGACACGGAACCTGTTTTAAAGGCCAATGTCTTCCCCCTCTAAGCAGAAGCTCCTCCACAGATTCAAATTGCCTGAAGCTAACTTTGAGTTGGGTACACAGCAGCTGCCAACCCTCAACCACAAAAGGCAAGTGGCGAACAAATGGTCCATTGACTACTCAGTTTCACCACAAAGGCGACACATAGAATACAGATCCTGTAGAAATCAAGCCAGCCTGTCACAAGTGGAGAGTGTATAGTGAAGCTCTCCACAACAGGAATTGTACCTAGAAGGACTTTTAACCTTCCACACAGAGGAGTAGAAAGGGTATCTAGTACCCCCATCGGCAATCATAGAGTACATGGACATGACTGAATGTCTCCCTCCTTGTCTCACAGCCATGACCACTGGTCTGCTGTGTTCGAGTCCACATGGATCGGCTGTAACAGTTCCAGGAACTGCATAAGCTACCTAGTCTTATCATCTCTTAAATTTCTTCTGAACAAAGGGTGCCAACAGGTGTGTGCGCCACCTCCTTCGGCCATGTGAAAAACACGCGACGACTCCTCATGTGCAAGAGCGAACAACCTCGGGAAGATCTGGCTGAGGGGTTGTGTAGTACACTATTTATCCTTCCAGAAAAGAGATTGTCTGCCATTACCCACTACAATCTGACCCAGCGGCGAATACATCAATAGTAGTAAGAACAGCCTTCCATACTAGGGAGACATTACATGTAGACGGCCGTAGAAGATCCCGAACCCTTGAGTTGGCATAATACTTCTGAGCAATCACCTCCGACCACAGCCCAGGATCAGCTGTAACAAGCTTTCATAGCCATTTAGACAAAAGAGCCAGGTTGAAGAGTCTGATGTACATGATGTCTAAGCCACAATTATCCTTCAGTCTACATACTCTATTCCAATTGACCCCAAAGCCACCTTTTTCAGGGTATCTTAAATACAGATAAATAGGATGTAGGAAGACTATTGAGAACTGATCTGCATAAGGTCAGTCTTCCTCCATAGGACAACAGTCTCCCCTTCCACCATGCCAATCTCTGCTCAAACCTCTGCACAACCTTATCCCAGTCTCTACACCGTAGGGCACAGGGGTGGTGGCATCAGAAGGTATCAGCCAATAAGTTGACTTTCTAGAAATTAACTTTCAACCCTGCGACCTCCCTAAGCAGTTCCAGGATGAACCTAGTGACCAAGATCTGATCCTCCTCCGTTGCCAAGAACATAATAGTATCATCTGCATACTGAAGGTGTGAAATGTGCAGACGCTGCTATGACACCTGGAAGCCTCTAATCAGTCTTGCTAGTTCTGCTCTCTCCCAAACTTTGCAAAGAATATGGGCCACAAGAATAAAAAGTAGGGGAGACAAAGGGTCTCCCTACCTAAGACCTCTCTCGCTATGGAAGCAGGAGGTTGGTTGCTTATTAACTAGCACCACAAAGGTGACAGAGGTAACATACTCCCTGACCTAGTTGGTCAATTTTTCTCCAAAGCCCATTCTGGTGAGAACCTAAAATAAACAGTCCTAGCCAACTATGTTATAAGCCTTCTCAAAATCCAATTTTTAACACTAGACCCCTCTTGTGATGCAACTTCATGTAAGTCCTTCGTGTGCAAGCAAAAAGTTATCCTGAATGAAACTTCCCTTGATAAAAGCCCCTTGGGTCCCACTGACTAGTCTATTCACCACTTTCTGCACCATGGAAGCCAAAGTCCTGGTGATGATCTTGTAAACTCCATTCAGCAAACTAATCGGTCTATAGTCAGATAGAGATTCAGCCCCTGCCCTCTTGGGGATCAAGACTAAGAAGGTCTTGTTAATTCCCCTGAGATAAGCATGCCCTGCCTAAAAGTCCGCTAAGGCCTAAAGGATATCATCTTTGACTATGTTCCAACATTGTTGATAGAATAGGATAGGGAGGCCATCTGGGCCAGGAGCCTTATCACCTGCAAGGGCAAAGACAGACTCCCTAAGCTCCTCCTCTGTGAACAGGTCTGAAAGGTACTCTCTCTCAGCTGCCTGGAGGGTAGGGAGCACATCCTCAACAATAGAAGGCCTCCTGAAGTCCTCCTCTGCGAAGAGATTAGAATAGAAGTCAAGAGTATGTTGTCAAATTTGTAGGTCTCCAGTGAACACAAGCTCCCCATGTCTAAGAACTCTGATATGATTTACTCTTCTTCTTCCTGAAGCCATTCACTAGGTTGTGTTCTTGTAACCCTCTTTGACCCACTTCTCTATAGATCTTTGTTTCCAATAGATTTGTTCTCTCAAAAGGATTTCATCAAACTCAACTCTTAGCATGTCCCTGTTATCCTTGTCCTCTACATCCAACAAAAGCTGCTTCTTCAAGTGCATGTAAGGCAAGTAATTGCTCCTCAATTCTATCCTTTGCCACTTTCCCTAGAAGAGCCCTCGAGGCGCCCCACCTAGTCAATTCATAAGCCACTGCCTTGAGTTTGTAGATAAGCTTGGCCATTGCATTCAGACCATGCACCCTGACCCCCCATACACTTCTTATCAGCTCATAGAAACCCTCCTCTCTCAACCAATATCTCTTAAATATGAATCTCAGCCTCCTAAACAAAGTGGAATGGGACCTCAGCAGTACGGGTTTGTGGTCAAAAGCTGTCCTCACTCCTCATCGAACATCCAACCTGCAAGTTGGCAAAGTGATCCTCCCAATCTATAGACACCTAAAACATGTCCAACCTCTAAGATTAAACCAGGTGAAGGCCACATTGGGCATAGGCACATTAATGAGCGCAGCTTCTGAGATAAAGCTTCTGAAGTCTTCCATATCTCCAGCAAGGGTGGGAAGACCCATTACTCTGATTAGGTCTGGCTATAGCATTGAAATCTCCTACAATACACCACGACATATCCTCATAACGATGAGCAGCAAGAAGCTCCTCCATAAAGCCTGCATATCGGCCCTTTGCTGAGGACCATAAATCCTTGTAAAGTCCCAAGTGAATCCATCACTGATGTAGCAGAATCTGAGAGACACTGTGGATATATTCACCTGTATGAAGCCAACAACTTCCTTCAGCACACACTCATTCCGCGTTACCATAATACCACCTACATTCCCCACCGCAAAGGCAGCAACCCTTTAGTGAGTCAACTACCACCCACCTCTCTTATAATGTCCTCCCCATTCTCTTCACACTTCGACTCCTAGATGCATGACACATCCGACTTGCACCTCCTCACAAACTCCCTCACAACTCTTCTTTTCTCCTTGCCACACACCCCTCGCACATTCCAGGAAATGATTCTCATTGGTCTATAATAGGCTCACCCTCACCCTCCCCTCCCTTACCTCATTCCTCCTCAATAGCCCTCTCTTTCCTTAAATGATTTATCTCCTTCGCCATCCAAGCCATGCCTACTTGCCACCACTTCTGAATTTTAATGAAAATCTACCTCACATCCTTTTCTAGCCCTTCGAAGGACACACCTACTTTGTCAACGACCTCCTTCGCCTACTCTTCTGTGAATCGCTCTGCCTTCGCAAGCAACTCCTTCACCTCCTCCTTACACAAACCACATGCCCCCTCCAACACCACCTCAGACCCCTCATCCCTCCTCTGTAAACCAGTAAGAGAACATGGAACCCGCAAAAGAAGCTCCTCAGCCTCTTGTACAGTGCCTCCTTCCCAAAGAAGGAATTCCTCTAGGTGTGTTGGAGACATAGCAACCTCCACTTCCTGTCATGCCCTCTACGGGCTTAGAGAAAGCTGACCGTCCTCGTGGAAGGAAGCCTACATGAACCTCTCCCCCCACTCAAAGACCAGGCAATTAGTCACCATTCCCGAAGACTCCCTAAGGGGAACAGGGCCTCCGGGGAGCAGGTGGAGGGCCGTTATCTCAGGCGACCGTGGGGGGCCGCCAAGGTTCATCAGGAAGGAGGAGACTGCCGAGCCCGCGCTCTAAGTATTCTGTCTCCCAGAGGCACTCATACTGAGTCGACTGAGTGTCGTTCGATACCCGTAGGGAAGATGATGCGCATTGGGTCCAGCCGTGGGTCACGAAGAAGTCGGTAAGTCATCCAGTTGGCCCGACAGCTTACCCACTGAATCGGTGCGAAGGGCAGGCCAGTCCAAAGTAAGGGGTGGATAGGGAGGGCCGGTCCAGGGTGCGGCTAATTTGAAATTTGAATGGGTTTTGACTAGCACTTGCTCCTCACGTGCGTGATCCCGATCGTCTTCCTCCCTTCTCACTCCACAGGGAAACCCTAGACCACCCAAGAGAAGCTCGCTTGCATTGGCTCACAACTCCACTCTGAGAAGGGTCTAGTCACCATCAACCACTACCTCCACCACCACTGGGACTGCTGTTGGTGAGGAGATCTTAGTGGGCAATCCTAACCCCAAGTAGGGGTGACATCTTCGGCAGCCATTCCTCCACGGCAACCAAGTCGGCAAGGCTCTCAATGAGCTTGCTGAGCATATTCTCCTCCATCAAGAGAAGGGGGATCCCTACCAGTTTGAGTTTGACTTCCATGACCCTAGGATTGAGATGCATGCTATCAAAAAAACCCATGAAGTAATCCATAGGATCAATTCCCCCCTGTCAAACTCCCTACCACCGATAGCTCCTCTGCAATCTCGATTGACGGGCAAGCGAACATAAACGAAGCATGCGACACCCTACTCACCTCCCAAGCTGCCCCGGGCCGCCACCTGCCCATAGCAATAGCGAGCCATCTCCCACCCCCTGGAGGAGAGAGCCTCAGACTCCCGCATCCTCACCTGGACTACTGCACGGGCACACTTCATATTTCAACTCCTCTGCTCAAGGCATGTGGAAGGGGATCCTGCACTACTTGGGCCATTGGCAACCACCTCGGATAGGTCCTCCTCCTGGAGGGACAGCTTGGCCATAGATGCCGAATGCCATTGTAGGGCCAGCATCCCACACGAGGTCTAAAGGAGGCAGGCCCCCTCCCCAATGGCACCCTGGTGGCGCCGATGGCCGGCGTGGCCTCCGGAGCTCGGGCATTCCAACCTCGCATCATGAAAAGCCCGCCTGGCCTTACGAAACAGGAGAATCTTAAAACATCATGTTGCCATGTAATTATTGAGCATGTAACAACCTGGGATGAAGGCTGATTGATTCTCATCCACCAGCTCCCCTATCACTTGGTTCAATCTGTGGGCCGTTGCCTTGATCTTATAGCACCTGTTGAGGAGACTGATAGGTCTAAAATCACCCACATCCTTAGTGTTATCCTTCTTCGGAATTAGCACTATGAGTAGAATTCAAAAACCTCACACATTCTGGTTTCTCCTGGAATTCACTGATAGCCTTCATAGATCCTCTATAATAACTCCCCAGCAGTGCTGATAGAAACCCATAGAAAATTCATCTGGCCAGGTGATTTTTCCACTCCTAAACTGAACACATCAGCCTTGGTTCCTTCTGATCAAAAGGTCTGGACAGATGAGCAGCTTCCTCCAAACACAAGGGAAGTGTTCTCCAAAATCATGGGCCTAGAAATCTCTTCTTCAATGAGCAAATGAGAATAGAACTCAACCACAGGTTAATGTCACGCTTGTAATCGAACACCCTTCCCTGTATACTTACCAATTCATTTTACTCTTCTACTTTCTATCAGTAGCCATTAGATGAAAAAATCTTGTATTTTTATCCCCTTTTTTAAACATAATTCCCAAGCTCCTCTCCATCTCCATTTGATCTTCTCGAAGAAGCCATTCATCATACTCATGCTTGAGGCTCTCCTCCCCTTCTCTGTTCATTCTCATCAAGACCTTCCTTGTCATTTCTCAGATCAAATTCCTCAATCCTCAATCTTAGATAACAACCTATCTGATTTCTGCTGCAGCACGAAAGCTATTCTTGCTCCATTTCCTCATCCTTTATCTGATCCATTTCAATTTGACTAACAATGTTCTGCATACAGATTGAACTGATAGAGCTTCAGTCCACCAAGAGTTCACTAAGCAACTGAATTCTTCATTCCTCGGCCGGGCCAGCTCAAATATGAAGGGCCTACAGCCATTACTTCTGGGTGCACAGGACACATAAGGGAATGTGATCTGAGACCACTCTAGGCAAAGATTTGGTTGGATGAGACCTAAATGTTCATGTAGGCAAGGATTGTAGAAGCTATGAAAGGGTTTCCAGAGTCCTTGGCTTGGCAATAGAAATGGCATGGGTGTTATCATTGTTGCGTTTGCTATGCGTATGATCCAATAATTGCCAATATGTGCTTTAGAAAGAGAGAAACAATTACTAACCTATATAAGTGGAACACATAAAAGTCAAAAGACCATTTTCTTATGAGGAAGGTCGACCAATCATTATGCAGAATTTGTCAAGTTCTACCTAGGGTTCGTTTAGCCCCTCAACAAAATTTCCAATGATGGATATTTATCCGAAAGTGGAAGAAAAAGGGTGCAGTGAACAGTTGCCCTAACATTAAGTGGTTGAACTTGAAAATAAAAAATTTAAATGCAGTTAGAAACTATCCAGAGGGATAAATAAGCACAATGTTAAATAGAATGATTAATTGTATAGACTGTAGAGAGAGTACCTAGAGAAACTGTGAGTAATCAGAAGGTAAAAAGACAAAGAAAAGAGACGTGGTGTTAGAGAGAGTAATGAAATTCGAAAGCTATTAAGGAAAACCGAGAATACTTTCAAGCATGGCCAAGCAATAAAAATGATCAAATCTTTAAAGAATACGAAACTGCAAAAATGAACACTACTTGTACCTGTTATTTTCATTCTGCTTTACTAGTGAATCATGGTATAGTAGAACGGGTGGAGATTTGGGTCATGATTTTGGGATTTTTTTTTCTTTCAACTATATTAAACATATAGAGGTAGTACAATCAATGGCATGGAGAGATTCCTCATTGACTTACAAACAAAACAAAAAAGTCACAGCTCAGTGAAACCTCACAGAAAAAAAGGAGAAAGAAACAGGCAACTACCAATGACCACCACCATCTAAATAAAAAAATGAAAATTACATGAAATATTTTAACACTACAAAACTACCACAGCCGCAAGACCACTATGCTTATGAAGATTCCAAACACCTTTGTCTCATTAAACTAGTATCTCCTTTGTTTGGTGCAGGCCTGCCTCTATTGCTCGAAGATCCCTGTACCCGTTATTACTTGTAATCACCTTACTTTGAATATGCACATCTTCCAAATTGGTCCACCATAAACATCAAAATTGGCCTTGGTTTGTCACAAATCTGAATGCCCAATACCTATGCTTCAGCGATGAGTTCCTCATCACCCCAATTATCCAGGAAATTAACATATAACTCTCCCCTTTGCAGACATATCTGATGATTGGTCCTCAAGGAACTTGTTTTGCAGTAGGAGTCCTCCATCAATGGGTTCCTCTTTAACCCTCCATCTCCTCCTCCCTTATCAGAGAGCGTTAAAGTCAACGGAAGCCCTCCATCTATGGTATCTCCAACAGCCTCTTAGCCCTTTTGTGTAACGCCAGCCTCCAAAGATGCGGATACTCCAGCTGTCGGGCAGCTGAGATGTGCACAGCACTTTCCCCACTTGTAAACATGTCATTGGCTTATCTTAAACTTTCCAGAATTGTCATTAAGCCCAGCAACTAGTGCTGTCAATTGGACACATATGGGTTGGATCTAAGCAAACCTGATAGTAGATCCGTTAAGTCATACCCGAACTAAACCCGACCCACTCAACATTTGACCCGTTGGGTACCATACTACCGTACCCACTTTTTTTTGGGGGGTTGGCTCGATACACCCGGTAACATTTTTTTAGTTATCCTGATCCATCTGTGTGGTGTACAGAACCACAGTATGCTCACTGCCGGGGACCTAGTGACACCATCTTCTTGATCTGCAGTTCATCCTCAAAGGATGCTAGGATGTCCAGTTGAACAAGGGGGGAGGGCCAAGGCTGTTCCTCAGCTGCAAGAACCCAGTATCTCTCCTGGAAACTTGAATTTTCAGATTGACAGGGGTGGACTTGAACCGAACTACGGTAATAGGAGGTGCTCCCTGTCGATTGTTTAATGAACTGAGGGGTTTCAAGACATGGACTGGATTGGAATCTGGCCGCTCCATTGCCACCCCGTAAGGTTCACCTTGCTGGCAGCTGGATCCGAAGGCAATGGTGCCGCCACGGGAGACGACAGCACGGCTGCCGCCGGCACTGCATAGGAGTTTCCTCTCCTGCTGGAGACCGGCCAACACCATCTTGAAGGAGACGCAACCCATCAGATTGGATAGATTCGGAGCATGGCACGGGTGCCATCATCACTGGAATCAGGTGCTGCTGGTGCCATCGTTGCCAGAAGTAGTGTTGGTGCCATCATCGTCACCTACTGGCACAGGCAGCATGGTGTGCACCTGAGGGAGGGAGAGAGGGGGAAAGAGAGAGAGAGAGGACCTTGTGGCGCTGTGTGCATGTGAGGGAGAGAGGGTCAGAGTGGAGGAGGCAGCTAAGGGTACTAACCTAATCCCCTTCCATTTGGGTCTCACCTCAGACCCGTTACTGGACTGTGACTCTACAGGATAGGGCTAGACCCATGCCTATTCAGATCATAGTGGGTATGGGATTTATCATACCCATTTTTTAAGTATGGGTCTGAAATGGTCTCGGGTAATCGGGGATGACTTACAGCCCTACCACCAACTATTTGAGATACCAGCTGTGAGATGGCATCTTTCCAAGAGTCATCAGCACATTGACAGTACAATTACCTACTACTTTTATCCTTTAAGAGAGTAGAAGGGGTAAATCCATTGAATTCTTCACATGCCACATTATGTATCTCCTTCCTTTTAGGTGCTGCCAATTTCTGAGAAGACTCAGCATTGCACGGTAGAACCGGATCTCTGTGTTGGACAAAAATGGTTGATGAGCTCCTGTAGTCTAGGTGCACTCACTCATAAGCGGACACGTCCCTGGTCCTAACTCGATCGCCCCCTTCTTCCTGTTAGAGCATTTTACGTCCATGGTGGACCTGTAGGAGTCGTAGGCATGCACAACCTCTTTGTATGTACATCCAGAACTGGAAGGAATTGGCTCAACTTGAATATCAACGCAACAACAATTTGCTCCCCAACCCAACTTTACAAATGTAATCACCTTCAATGTATCAACGACTTTACCTGGCATAAGCCAAATTATTCGAGTTTTTAATATCCGCATTAACCACTTTTAGCACTCCAAATGTTTGATTCTGAATCCATGGTCAGAACCTTTTCTAGGCATGACCTTCATACCAAGGTTACAGTAATTGAGGGTCCTCTACTCATGACCAAAAGGCCGAAAACCTTTTCCATGTTCCAGAACAATGATCGAGTGCCATGTGGTAATGAGTTTGGTGGATGTCAGCCATATAGGAATGCCTGACATACCCTTGTACTTTTCACTTGTCTACCTACAGCAGAACTTGTCGGGATAGAGAGGAACGGCCCAGAACTACTTTATCTCTCTGCACCTGGATCAGAATTTTTAGTATCCTACCAAGTGGGTGGTACTACAATTTTATTAAATAACAAAAAAGAGGAATATGCAAATATGATGCTGTCAAAAAACCCTCTTATTAAATAAAAAAAACAAGGAATACACAAATGTGGTGCCCTCAAGAAACTCACTATACAAAGGTCCATACTAAAATGCACATCACAAACTAATCCCCCATTCCCCCCCCCCCCAAAAAAAAACGAGAAAGGACAAGCAAACTTTCATTAACATTACATAGTAGCATGGCCACTGTCACACCGTATGACATGAAAGACACTACCTTCCCTAGAATTTTGGTTTCCATCCTGTAGATCTATTGTTCACCCAAATTGCCTAAAGTGCTGCGTGAAGAATCAGCAACCACAATGTCATCCCCTTCAAGGGTCCACCTCTGGTTCCAACCCATAAGCAATTTATCCACAATATCCAGCAATTGCTGAGCACATTGTAGCTTATCAAAAGTTAATTGCCAAACCTCTTATGAAAAAAAGCAGCCAATAAATAGATGATCAAGAGAGACATCCTCCTCTCCACACGGCAACAAACTCAAATTCCTACAAGTTCCATGTCATTTTAGTTTCCAAGCCCAAAAATTCCACTACTCAGTAATTTCTTGGGGTTCCCTTAAAACAAAGTTTGGAAATTCACAGTTGCATGGTATAGAGGATCTTTGCATGCAGAGTTCCGGAACTATAGAGGATCAACCCCTGAATCTTTCAGAGCTTGAAGGGATCTCAGTCCTGTTAAACTAGTTAGATGCCCACATAAGAATGGTCAAATTCACTTGACAGCCTAGGTTTTCAAAATTCTATCAGCAGGATTTGAACATGGTTTTTCCTATCTTACCTCTTATTCAGTTTTCTGGATTTCTGCATGTATATCAACCTTGCTACAAAAGAAACAGCAGTTGAAAATGGGAAGACGAAAAGACTGCTATTCCCACTGCCACCAACCACCACAGCCCCTGACTGCAACTATTTCTTTGCAGCCTGCGGTCACCTGCTATCTGGCCAGGTGGGTCCTTCTCTTCCTTTTCCCTTATCCTTCTTCCTTATTTTTCTTCTTCTTCAGTCTCTCCTCCCCCCCCCCCCAACCTGCTCCCTCCTCAGCCTCTAAATTCAGAGTTTGGCAGAATTGGCCATGGAATGGAGAATTGACTGATCCCGATTGAAATCGGCCAATTGGGATTATCCAATTCTAAAGGTAAAATACCCATACATATGTGCGTATGGTTTGCCGTATCCCGAATCGCTGGCATGGGTCAATCATACGAGTCGGGTTGGGACGCTTCAGGATCGAGCTGACTCACACTATATTGGACCAACTCATGCCAGATCAAACGATATGGACTCAAGTAGTTGTGATCCAATGCATGCAAGTGGCAGTTCGGCTCGAGTCGGTGCGATCCAGCCCAATATGGTGCGATCGACTTCCTTTAGTCTAAGTGTACTACTTTGTTTTGCGAATTGAGATTGACGTTTCTAACTTTCTATAAGATGTGGTCCACCACTTTCTTTTGCAAATTGAGATCCATAGTTTAAATTCATCTTATTTAGTATCCTAAACTAAATCTTCTACAAGCTTGAATCCATTAAGTTGGAGTATTTCTCTTAAATTTGACTTATAATTAATCATAGTAACAATGGACGTGAAGTAGGACGTTTACAATTGGATAATTATTCAAAATAATAATAAAAATGTCAAAAAAAAGTCTAAATCGACCAGAGTCATGCAAGTCGGCCCAAGTCGGATCAGGTCCAACTCGTATCTGGTCGAACCCGATCCGATCCAGATCTACGAGTCGGTGAACCTTTTTGTGTGTGTGTGACTCATGCGAGTTGGCCCAAGTCGGTCCAAGTTGGATCGGATCCGACCCATATCTGGCCATACCAAATCTGATCCGGATGCACGAGTCGGCGAACCTGTGTGTGTACTTAACTCGATCATTACCTACGTGGGTATATATACTTAACTTGATCATTTCCTAATGAATGATCTTAGGCATAGCATTGCTAAGAATATCATCTCTCAACCCCCTCCAATCCCCAAATGATGCAAAGAAGTTAGCAAAAGAGTTGTTGCCATAGGGGATTCACTGTCTATTCACTCATGATCGGGCCTGGCCTGGAAAAATTATGCCGGAGAAAGAAACTCATGCCTCGGAGTCTAAAGTGGAACTCTCTCTCTCTCTCTCTCTCTATATATATATATATATGGACAGAGAGAGAGAGAGAGAGAGAGAGAGAGAATCATCCGATCCGGTCACTGCCGCCAGCCACTGGATGCAGTCAACTACATTGTTTTTGTAAGGTACTCCTTCATATTTTTTTAAATTGATTTGCATATGAAGTTTTTTAACATTTTTCTATTTTTACAATTTTCCTGATTTTTTTATGATTTTTCCTTTTTTGTTCTGATTTGCTAACTTTTTTTTACAATCTTGAGTCGGCCTTTCTTCACTTGGATTGCCCTGGCCTGACCCAGCTGATCCAGATCAGGATTGGAACCAGCCGATCTTGGAACCTGATCCGATTCGGTAATCCATGGAATTGGCAAGAACCACTGCAGGCCAGGACCAGTTAAGAAATCTTGCCAAGGAAATTAGAAAACAGCCAATTTCACTTTGAACCAGTCAAAAATAAGAGAAGAGGATACAAGGTATTCGAACCTTGTTGGCAGGCGCCATTTGAAAATCTGTTCCTGATTTGGCATCAGCATCAGAATCGTTAGAGCCTTATCCCATTTATTTGGTGGTTACATGAACCCTGTCCTGCCATTTTAATCTTTTGAATACCATATTTGCAGTTAAACCAGAGAAGGTCAAGTCCTTTCTTATTACATCCAACCACTTCATTTTAGGTCTTCCCCAAGTTCTTCTATCCTCCTCTACTCTAATTTGATCAGACCTCCTAATCAATGCTAAAGATGGATGGCGACATACATGACTGAAGTAATTGAATCATCCTAAGCCTATTTTCCCTATACTTAATACATGGAAGATAGCATAAGATCTGGCTGTCTGATCAAGCAGGTGCCATAAGCCAGCCCAGGTTGGATTGGTGTATCCAACGGAAGAAAGGCCGATCCTGGATTTGATCTAACAAAAGTTAATAAAAATACCGGAAAAAAAATCAGGTAAAATAAGAAAACTACACATTCAAACCAAATCAAAGAAAATTTTCACAACAATAAGACTATACATCATAGCATACTAATATTGATAACACTAAACAAAGATTCTGGCAGCCGACAGCGGCAGTCGGCAGGGATGGGTGCTGACAAGTGGCAGTCGCAACTGGTTGCAGGTTGGGGGTCTGGGCTGCGGGTTGATTCCAATCCAAATCGGCCAATTTTGCAATCTATGGTTTAATATTAATAGAGTTAAACACCTAAATCACCACATATATGGTCACTACAAATCTTATCCTTTCTAGTCCTTTGCACCATCCATCTCAATATTCTCATCTTTGGACAAAACAGCTTTTATACATGATGTTTTCTTACAGCCCAACACTTAAACCATTTAACATAGCAAGTCTCACAGCCATCCTATTGAACTTAACTTTGAGCTTCATGGAGGCATGTGGATCACAAACATAGTTGCCAACACGGCAAGGCGACCCAAGGCATTATTGGTCTCTCCAATTGCCCAAGCACTTAGGCGCCCACCTAGGCGACGCCTAGGCGCACTACTTCCTAATAATTAACATGACACTGATATTAACATTAAGATGAGAATTGCAAGAAAATAGTATTATTATGACATTGACTTGATATTAATATTGACACTAATATTACAAGAAAATAGCACTAATTATCTACATAATATGACAAGAAAGCATCACTAACAACCTATGTAGTATGAGACTAATATTGATGTTAACATGAAAATTAAACACACACACACACACATAGAGCCTAATATGGACATTAACAAGAAATTAGAGAGAGGGAGATGTTGACATTAAGATGAAACGTGTACGAAAATAACAGTATTATGACCTTGACGTGACACTAATAGTACAAAGAAATAGCACTAATAAGCTGCTTAATATGATAAGAAAGTATTACTAACAACCTACTCAATATGAGACTAACATTGACATCAAGGAAGGCATAATCAGTACGGATCGGATCGGATCGGCCAATCCGATCAGTTTTTGGCCAAACCAATCCGATCCCAAGCCCCAACTGGCCATTCCCTTATTAGGATTGGACGGATCGGCCGGGATCGGATAGGATCGGCCAATCCTTCGATCTGTAGCCCAATAGCCAGCTACGAACCAGCCGTTGGAAATGAGCCAACGGCTAGCAAGGGCCTTGGGGCTTATAAAAACCCCCCAAGGCCCTCTCCCATCCCCACCAACTCATTTCCTCACTTCTCTCTCTCTCTCTCTAAGTTCTTTCTCTCTCTTCTGTTTCTCTATTTCCTATCTCTCCAAAGTCCAATTTTTTCTCCATCTCTCTCTAAGTTTTTTTATATCCAATGTATAATAATTACACATTACTACTAATATATTTTCCTCCCTCTATCTAATATTTTTACTTTTCATATACGTAATATTTATCTCCCTTACTCTCTTATTTTTTTTCTACCTAATGTATTATATTAGTATATTTCTCTACCTCTCTGCCCATAATATTTTTTATATCCACTTAATATAAATAATTATTCCTATATCTAATATTTTTATCTATTTATTTTTTTCTTTTAAATTTTTTCTATGTAATATTTCTCTCCCTTTTTCTAAATGAGATCCTAGTACTCTACAATGATCGAGTGGACGGTTCAAGGAGGTTTTCTGAGTAAGTAGTCTTTCTATCAAACACACACACTCTCTCTAACAATCTCTCTAAAATTTTCTCTCTCTCTCTCTTTTTCTTCCTTTAGATATATTAGTATAAATAGTCCTCAATAATAAATAAAATTTATAAGTTTATTGAGTTACCATTTGAAAGAAAATTAAGGAATGTGCACTATTCCTTTTCTCTATTGAGGATGACTCGATTTTAAATATAAATGACAATAAGGATACTAATTTTTGTCATCGACAAAAATATTTAGCATCATTATTATTGTTTATATCTAAACTAAATAACTCTCAACATAATGAAAAAAAAGAAGAAAAAAAAAAGAGTGGTATACATTTCTTAATTTTCCTCTAAGACACAACATGGTAAACTTATTTATTTTATTTACTATAGAGAATTGTTAATATTAATATATATATATATGAGTAAAAAAAGAGCAAGAGAAAGAAAATGTCAGGGATGAAAGATAGAGAGTGTGTTATAGAAAGACCAATTACTAAAGAAAAAACAAAACATTCTCAATTGAAGAAATTAAGGTAGAGTTGTTTATTACTTTTTTAAGTTTATACATTTTTAAAAAAAAATTAGACCGGATAAATTCTATCAAGCCTTCTTTTGTTGATACCACATGGGCGACGTCTTCTGCCATGGGACCATAGGTATACAGTCCCAGGAGATTGAAGGATTCATTGTCTTTACTATGGACTCTTTGTTAGCGGGATCCATCGTTTTACGGAGCATCTTACAAGGATACGCAAAGATAGCATGCCATGTCCTTCAGTTCCCCATGATATATGTGCAGAGTTCCAAAAATTTCTACATCAGGACGAAGGATCGTCTAGCACAGTACGTAGATAGCCAACAACCAGACCACCTACATCACCAACTCATCTATCTTCATTTACATCAATAGGAGGATCTAAGATGGAGATTGTCGATGATGTGCGAGCATTCTTTTTAGAGTTTCATATTCCATCCATTGTTGTGCACACACCACGATTTGTTCAAATGGTTAGATGTATTCAGAGATAACCACATGTCCCACCTTCTACCCAAATTGAGTTAGATTTTAGTGGAGAAGATTATGGGTCTTTTATTTCTTCTGATGACTTAGATGAGGATGATTGAGTTTTCATCACTCATATACTACATATGTCATGTATAATATTAACTTTAAGAAACTTATGAGTTTTTTTAATTTTTTGTAAGATGTTTTCATATTTTTTAAAAAAATTTAACTTTTTTAAGAAAGTGTGGATCTGGATTGGATCGGCCCGGATCGGATGGGAACGACCGATCCAATCGGTCCAGACCCGGACCGATCCAAGTCTGATCCCCGAGTTTGCCTTCATTGATTGACATTAACATGAAAAATATAGAAAGAGAGAGTGAGGCTAATATTGACTTTAATACAAAAATGAGGGAGAGAAACAGAGGGAGGGAGGGGTGACATATCAAATGTTTAAGGATTTGTCTTTGCCTTGGTCTACATGGCCTGCCGAGGTGGCGCCTTTGGCCGCCTTTTCAAGGCATAGTAAGGCACATTGACGCCTGGGCTTTTGAAAAACGCCTTACCACCTTGACAATTATGATCACAAAGAATTGTATATGCACTTGTCCACTTCAACAAACCTGCCTTGACTCTATATGTGACATTCTTTTGTCTTTCTCCCTTAAATATCAAAATTTGGTACATATAGAAATAACTTTACCATCAGTTATAACCAAATCCTCCTGGTCAACTCTTATACTATTAAAATTACATTACATAGTTCGATCATTGGATTTCGAATTCATGATCACGATCACTAAAATCAGATCATTGAATAGATGGCCTTGATCAATCAGATCTAACCATCAGATTGGTGTTATTGATCATGATTGACAATATCAAATCATTGGATTTGGGCCTATAGTCAAGATCACTAAGATCATACTGTTAGATATGAGTTACAAGTTGAGATCACTAAGATCGGACCATTAGATTTGAATTTGCGATTGAGATCATTAAGATCAGACCACTGGATTTGAGATTACAATCGAGGTCACTAAGATCAGATCACTAGATTTGAGCTTACGGTCGCAATCACTAAGATCTGACTATTGGATTTGATTTTACATTCAACACAACTAAGATTGGACTGTTAGATTTCGAATTCACAATCGTGATCATTAAAATCAGATCATTGGATCTGAATAGATGGTCTTGATCAATCAAATCGGACCATCGTATTGGTGTTATCGATCATTATTGACACAATTAGATCATTGGATCAAGATCACTAAGATCAAACCATTGGATCTGAACTTACAATCGAGATCTCTAAGATCAGACAGAGGGATTTGAATTTACGGTCAAGATTCTTAAGATCAGACCGTTGTGTTTGAGCTTACACTCAAGATCCTTCAGACCGTTGGATTTAAACTTACGATCAAGATCACTAAGATCGGACAGCTAGATTTGAACTTACGTTGATTAGACCTTTAGATTTGACCTTACAGTCGAGATGATTAAAATCAAATTGTTAGATTTGATATCACGGTCGAGATCACTAAGATCGGACCGTTAGATTTGAGCTTACAGTCAAGATCTCTAAGATCAGACCATTGAATTTGATTTTTAATGGATAAGATCTCTAGTTCGACTAATCCTAAAACCTTTAAATTCCAAAGCATCCCTCCGTCATTCTAACTTATCATCTAAACTTTTAATATTCTCATAAATTAGAATAATGTCATCTACAAATAATATACACTAAGGGATATGATCATGTAAATGTTGAGTCGTTTCATCCATAACTAAGTTTTGTTACTAGTCTATCCGTCATAAAAAAATTATATTAAATGCCAACGCCGATATATGCAGAATTGGAGAAAGAGCAGGAAACAAGTGGCAAGACTACTATAACTCCAAAGGTCATTTCCCCATTCCAGCAAGCCCATAATACATGTGGCATAACATGAAATCAAGAAATTAATGAACAAATTTCAGCACTAAGGCTCAGTTACACATACAAAATCAAGCCCGGAAGAACAGTAAGATAAGAAAATACAAAAAAACACCTATAGCAAAAGGCAACAAATTCATCAATAGGTCAATTACCAGCCAAGAGAAATACAGATACAAAAAAACAGCTTTAGTCAATTAACAGTTGAACATGCACCCTACTTTTTTAACTAAGTTAACATTGGGCTCACAGCAGTAACCTAATAATTTTCTTAAATTGTTGGTTTTTGCTATGAAAAAAAACAAAAGAAAAAGATGAAGCATTTCATGTATGAACTGACCCAGATGGGGTGTTCATGGTAAAATGTCCACAACTGTTTTATATTCATCCAATACGTCAGTTCTGGTCAAGGATATCACCACACCTCACTCTCTGTGTAGTTGTTATTCTGCTATCTGTGTTTGTTGAAATAATATGGATGATATTGACACTCTCACATTAACAGGATACACCTGACCACATCCCGTCTTTGTCTTTCTAGCGAAGCAATTTAAGAAACAAATGTCCTTCATGTAGTGGTCGACATAGCTGGCTTCCATTTAAGGCTCACACTTCTTTATTCTCTCCTCAGATCAAATGGGGAAAACACCTTTAGAAGGTTTGCCACTTGTCTTTCCTGGAAGAAATTTCCTTTTGATGGTAGGAACAGGTCTACAATAACCCCATGAGGAACTGCTTTGACATATACCATTGAGGGACTATAAAGACGTCTTAATTTTTCAACAAAACAATATGATAAAGGGGAAACTAGTGCAAGAAACAAATCACGTAATCTCATGTCATATAAATAAAAAATATTTAAATACAATACGCTTTGCCTAATGAAGAAATCTGTAGACTGAGAGAAGTTAAAGAAAATAACATAAACCTGTAGTTTCCCCAAGGCAATGCAGTAAGCCAGTCAAGATAATTACGTGTCACATTGAACTCACTGGAACTGGCTTCCAACAACTGCAATTTAGTAAGCTCCTCTTCAATAACTTGTAGAACGTGAGGAGGGCATTTCTCCCTGTTTGGTTCAAGCTTTTGCCTAAACTTTGCTGCCAGAAAAGGAACTTGTCACAATCAACTTGAAGCTTATCTTCTATAAAATGCTATCAGAATGGCCATCATGATACTCAATTAGTCAATTGCCAAATAAATGATACTTGAAGCTAACCAGAAAGTGCCGTTTTGTCATCTGTCTCCACACCCAGCTCCTGAAACAAGGGAGAAGTTAAATTCACCATCGCTGTTGTGTATTGCAAGGAAAATAGGTTATAAAACAAAATAACAATTTGAAAATTAGTTGCATCCAACTTTTTGATCAATTTCTAACAAAGTTAAACAGAAACATAGAAATCTCAGCTATGAGTTTAATAAGCAAGCTTGAACATAGTGCAGGAACCTTCTTTATTGCTTTAAGTTGCTCATTCAACAAGAAGCGGCGCTGCTCCCCACTTATTTTTTCTTCGATCGCTTTTGCAATTGATTCCTATATTATAACCCATAAAGAATATGCAGAAAGCAGACAGGTCATTCAGCTGTGCCCAGATTGATATCTATATAAGAATTAAGCTCTAAGCAGAGTTACAACACCAGGTGTACCTGTAGCCTACATATTTCCATCTCCTTCTTTACCAACTCAAGAGTTAGCTTCAAGCGCTTATAAACCTGACAGAAAGACAATTGAAGATCAGTGAATTATAAGCCCTGCCTCATTTATCTGGCGACAGCTCAGATCTTGAATCAACAAATGATTAGATTAGATTGACAGACAATCAACTCAAGACCCCCATCCCAACCAACCCCCTTTGCTGATCACCTCCCTCGTGGGGTGAAATGATTTTCCCAGTCTTGTGGGGGGGTGGGGGATGAGAGACTAAACTAAGATGTTTAGGCTTCATAAGTTGGTTAGCAGGTAAAGACATTTATAGACTGTAAAGCAAATTATTGAAGATGCCAAAAGTATTTTTGAGTTGAGTGCTCGCTGCAAGAAGAAATAAGAATCATGGTTTGCATAATTAGTTGGGATCCTGACAACTTGTAGAAGCCGGCTTTATTTTCTGAGTTGATCCACATGAAAGAGTTTTGCCCAGGGCAAACTAGGCCAAGGCAGATCACATATCTTAGGATCATGGATACAGACCCATAGAAGACCAATCAAGACAACCCCAAGCCCTTGATTTCGATACAAAACCCTAGTATTTGCAGCTGGACTGGCATAAATTTTCTTTACACACTTTATTTTCTCATTGCAACTCTAAGATCCACAGACCTGACATGCAAGAAACCCTAGTATTTAAACACACCCGGACCTTACAGCCCAAACTAACACAAACTGGATATGGCCCACAAGTTTAGAGGCAGCCATGCCTTTTGGCATGTCTAGTCTACAAAGACTTGCATGAGTCCTCCTACAAAACATTTCCATCCCAGCTGCAGAACTGTTGGACTTTGGAGAGCCGACATGCCCGATTTAGATGATAGAAACCAAGAAGGCTTGAGTGATGCAACAGTGAGATCGCCAACATGCAATGGACGGTTGCCAAGAGTTTACATGTACATTACTGTTGTTCAAGGAATGTGGATCAGACAGAAGCAACAAAGAAATTGACAGCCAGTGATTTCCTCATTTATTTCATTAATTACTGATAGGTCAATGACTTCCTGTCAGTTCTTTGGGTATTCATATACTCAGGCCAGTAGCAATTTTCTTTACCAAAAAAACATCATTTTCTCATTGCAAACCTATGATTCAGAGACCTGACAAGCAAGAAACCCTGATCAAGACCTGCTCTATTTATTAAGTAATTAAGCAAGCCCAGATCTTTCAGCCCAAGCCCAGTACAAAGTGGACCGGGCCTCAAGTTTACAGGTGACCATGCCTATCGACATTCCTTATTTACATAGTCTAGAATGAGCCACTTTGTCTCCCACAACAAATTTCATTCCCCAATTGCAGAACAGTTGGAGACATGCCTGATTTGCATGAACAGAAAACAAGATGGCCTGAATGATGCAGCAGGACCATCAAAATGCAATGGACGATTCCCATGGAGTTTGCATGTACGTAAGTGTCATTCAAGGGTGTGGCTAAGATGCAAACAATGAGAAAATGATTAGAAGTGCTGGTCAATGCTAATGATGCAATGGTGTGAAGCTTCCCCACAAACACCCCCCCCCCCCCCACCCCCCAAACCCCCAAAACAGCTGCCACACCCCCGCATGGAATTTCGGATTGGGCCGGACACCCGGACCGGGACCCGGCGATCCCGATCCAATCTGGATCGGATCGGCCAGATTGGCCGATCCTCGGGAATCAGGCCAATCTTGGATCAGCCCGATTAAAAAATAGTTAAAATTTATTTAAAAATGAGAAAATATCAGAAAAAAATCAATAAAAATCAGAAAAATATTAGAAAAATATAAGCATGCTATTCAATGAATTCACAATAAAAAACGAACATTAAAGATGATTAAGTCGCTCATAGTTAATGTTGTACACTAATTAAAGAAGTTATGAAATTTTTAACATGAAATTTATGAAAAATACATTACAAAGATCACCTTTGTGATCCTTCATCATCCGGCATACTCAATTGAACATTAATTACACAAATTATACAATAGTCCCAAATTTTAAACCCTTGGGGTTAAATTTGGGGATCTTGTGTAATCACATCCAATTAATTCACAAGTATGTGGAACTGAACTCTAATCAACTCAATTGAGTGCTTGGCATACTCAATTGAACATTAATTACACAAGTTATACAAAAGCCCCAAATTTTAAATCCCAATTAGGGTTAAATTTGGGGATATTGTGTAATCACATCAAATTAATGCACAATTATGTGCAACCGGCCTATAATCAACTCAATTGAGTGTTTGGCATACTCAATTGAGCATTAATTACACAAATGATACAAAAGGCCTAAATTTTAAACCCTAATTATGGTTAAATTTGAAAATTTTCTGTAATCAACATTTATAATTTTTTTTAATGCTAAAGATTGACAGATCTACACTGATACAGGCCGATCCTTGGCTTTTTTTGGAAAAAAAAAACTTACGCTGGATCAGCCATAATCGGCCAGGATCGGCCGATCTCGGGCCAATCCGGCCGATTCGGGCCGATCCGGGGGGATCCCAGTGAAAGTCTGGGGAGAACAGTGACTCCTCCCCAAGAATCAGATCGGCCATGACGGATCCGGATCGGGATCAGCCGATTTTGCATTCCATGCACCCCGGTCGTTTATATCCATATTCTTTCTTCCACCTGAATTTATGGACTGTCCTTGTTCTTTCTCTTGTTCACATTAACAAAAGTTTCCGCAAACCACCTCTGGCAGTAGTGGGGCACTTGTGTGTCCCCCTTGGTACCATCCCCATCACCTAGTTCATTAGAAAACTCTTTCCAGCAGTCAATCTTCTGCAAACAACTCATCATGGATCTTGAAGCCTCACAATTGCAGTCATCCCTTTAACATTCTTCTCCCTCATTCTCCTCCCCCTCTTCTGTGAACCTATACATGCACGGAACCATGCCAATTCCCTCTGCCTTTTTTTTGGGGGAAGATGATCAAAGGCCACAATTCATTAAAGAGAAGAAAACATGAATTACAATGATGACCAAAGTCAAAAGGCAAACCCAACCACCCAAATCCATGCCCACACCCTAATTGGTAAGACTCCATTTTATCCAGAGAATACAATACAGAAAAAGAAGAATAAATACAAAATAAAGAACTCAAAGCATCTGCATCTTCCAACCCCAGCATAGGTTCGCAAAGAAGATTCCTCCAGTATCGAAGAACACCAGCAGCTTTCCCCCAATAGTAAACCCACATGACAGCTCTGTTCAATATGTCAGATACCCAGCTGAACTTCTAACTGAGAGTTCCTCTCAAACCAGATTACCCACAACACTGCCTGCAAGAACAGAGACCAAATCTGTTTCTCTGAATGATTAGTGCAAATATCCCCCCATCTTCAATCAGATCATTCACATTCTGAAGTTCCTTCCATTGGAAATGAAGCATCTTCCTCCAAAGTACCACAAAATATGCATGTGAAGTTTTGGATGTGGAGAAGAGATTTCAATCTATCCAAGGTGGGAAATCTTCCCAATGCCATCTTCCAAAGAAAAATTCTTATTTTGCTTGGGAAGAGATTGGACAAAATGAAATGATTCCAAGTGACTCTCAATCTTCCATCACTGAGTACCTTAGTCAGTGCATTGACTAAAAATGCACCTTTACTACTCCATACCCAGGTTCTAGTGTCCTCCCTTCGATTATTAAGACTGGTCTGATGAATAATATTCAGAACATTCAACAGCTGCTCCAGCTTAATACCAATAGGATCCCTTCTTAATGTAATATTCCAATGACTTCTGTCACCTGGTGAACAAACATGGCTAATTGACTTCCCTTTATCCTCTGCAATAGCATACAAATTATCAAGCTGGCCTGTAAATGGAATCTCTGTGCACCATCCGCCCTCCCAAAATTTGATCAAGTTCTCATTGCCCGCTAAAAATGTAAAGATTGGACTGACAAGCTCAACTAGCTTGTTAATATTCCTCCATAGGGGTGACATTGAAGCATGTCTGGACGACAATAAGGTCCACTTAGAAGAGTATGAGTAATACTTGACCCTAATCATGTTTACCCAAACTGCATTATCAATCTCTCCCATCCTCCATAACCGTTTGGTCAAAAGACCTTTATTGAAAATGCAAATACTGGCCAGTCCCACTCCTCCCTGTTCTTTGCTTCTGCAAATTTTATCCAGAGCAACTAAATGAAGGCCCACCTTTTCCCTCCTTCCTAGAAGAAAGAGCTTTGTCATTGATTCAATAAGTCTTTCAATGGTTCTTGGAATCTTAAGAATGGAAAGAGGATAAATAACCAATGAAGATAGGATAGTTAATAGAGGACCCATTTGCCACCAACAGATAGAAATTTAGCTTTCCAGCCTTCGAGAGTGTGAGCAAACTTCTTGATAAGAGCATCCCAGTCCCTAATCCTGCTCTGCACATTAGAGTGGTAGACCAAGGTAGTTAATAGGAAACTGAGCATCTTTACAGTTCCAAACAGCTGCTATCACTTTTGTTTTGTCCTGAGCAAAATTGATTCCAACAACCTTTGATATATCAAAATTAATAGAGAGCCCTGTAATTGCCTCAACAACAATAAGATTCTCCTGATATTAGATAACATAGGCTCCTTTGTAGAAAAAAACAGAAAAATATCATCTGGAAATTGTAAATGTGACACTCGAGCCCATTTCTGCCAATACAAAATCCATCCACCAATCCATGGGAAGCTGCTCTTTCCTGAAGAGAGCTCAAAATCTGGCAAACCATAATAAAAATGAGTGGTGAGATTGGATCACCTTGCCTCAAACCTTTTGAACTATCAAAATAACCACAACGTTCTCCATTTAACAGGATAAAGAACCTAGATGTGGTAATACAGCTCATAGAAGATACATTTCCTTCTAAATCCCATTAATAGAGAAGTATTTCGAATGCATCTCCAGCTAACTCTATCATACGCTTTCTCAAATCCAATTTTAAAAGCACGCTTCCTTTCTTAGTACACTTCTGTGAATGAATCACTTCATGAGTTGCAAAAATTGGAGTAAGGAAATGGAGTTGCTACAGCACTGGATTAGAGAGTGTCAACTGATGGATCTAGACATTCCTAACAGGAGGTTTACTTGGTCAAATCTTCAGCAGAACTTGTATTCAATCACGGATTTGATAGGGTGATAGTTTCTACTCAATTGTTGAAGCTCTTCCCATTTCTCAAGTCAAGGGTATGAACAGAACTGTATCTGATCACATTCCCCTCCACTTATCTTCTGCTGATAGTGATAAAAATCAGAGAATATTCAAATATGAGTTGGAGTGGCACAAGCAAGAGGGATTTAAAGAGATGGTTTCTAATTGGTGGAGAGACACACCAACATCTGAATTTGCTGCTGAAACCTTTTCAAATAAGCTCAGAAAGGTCAGAAAATGTTTGAAACAATGGAGTTATAGGTAACAAGGAAAGGCAGCCACAATTAGATGTAATCTGATGCAGAATATTAATGATTCGAAAATAAAAGCTGAAAATTGGGTTTTATCCCCTGAAGATTTCCACAAACTCAAGACGTATAAGGAGGATTATAACAGATGGCTACAAAGAGGGGAGATCAGATGGAAACAAAGAGCGAAAGAGCAATGGTTAAGAGGAGACAAAAATACAACATATTTTCATGCAGTGGCTAGTGCACAAAAGAAGGCTTTGAACATTGATCATGTGAAGATTAATGGCAACCCTGTTGAAGATATAGAAGAGATTCAAGAAATATTCATATATTACTACAAGAATCTCTTCTCAGAAGATTGCCAATGGAGGCCACATTTGGAGGATGCAGTTCTTCCAAAGCTAGAGAGTAGTCAAGATGAAGAGCTGTGTGTTCCATTTCATGAAGAGGAACTAAGAGAAGCTGTTTATAGTATGAATGCTACCAAGTCTCCAGGTCCAGATGGGTTTTCCCTTGGTTTCTATCAATTCTTTTGGGACATTATTACGGAAGACCTGATGAATATGGTGAGAGAATTACAAGATAGACCTCTTGGTATTAGAGGTATCAATTCCACCTACATTGTTCTCATTCCCAAAAGAGGAGAACCTGATCAAAGAAAACTGGAAGAAGATAGGAGTCACTCAATTGGGGAATAAGACTTTTTCTGCTTGCTCTTTTCACCCAGACTGATATTTGCCATGTGTCCGAATTTCGACCTATTACTCTCTTGAATGGATGGGACAAAATCATAACCAAAAGGATGGCAAATAGATTAAAGAACATCCTATAGACACTAATTGGAGGCAATCAATCAGTTTTCATGGAGGGCAGGTTCATATTGGATAATTTCCTTGCAGCTTATGAAGGTATTCATAATCAGTGAGCAAAAAGAAGGGATAGTACTGAAATTAGATTTTGAGAAAACATACGATACAGTCAGTTGGCAGTGTGTTATGAATACTCGGGTTCATGGGCTTCAAATGTAAATGGATAAATTGGATTATGGGTTACATTTCTACTCCGAGGTTCTCTCTTTTGATAAATGGGATACCGTGTGGCTACTTTAAAAGCTCCAGAGGTTTGAGACAAGGTGATCCATTATCACCTCTTTTTATTTCTTTTAGTGGGTCAGATTTTCAGTTTCTTATGGGAGAGAGCAGCAATGCAAGGATTGATAGATGGCTTCAGAATTGGGAGAAATGGCATTCAGATTTCACATTTACAATGTGCAGATGATACCTTATCATTCGCATCTGGGAATGAAGAGAAGGTTAAAAATATAAAGAGGTTGTTGACCTTCGTGGAAGGAATAACTGGGCTCAGAATTAACTTTCAGAAGACAGAAGCAGTAGGGGTTAATATGTCAACAGATAAAATGTTAAATATTGAGGGGACTTTTGGCAAAGGGACAGATTTTCCTATCAAGTATTTGGGATTACCACTGACATGATGCATGGTCAGAGTTAGAGATTGGGATCAGCTAATCAAGAAATTTAATCAGAAATTGGAAGGTTCGAACGCAAGGTTACCATCAGCTGGGGGAGGGTTGATATTATCCAAATTGGTTCTCTCTTCCTTGGCAAATTATCATGTCCATTTTCTGGGAGAGGATGTAGATCAGATTTGGGCAAAGATTACAAGGAATAACTATTATGGCAGCTCCTCCAAGTGGACTCTTTTACCTTCTAAGACATCAAAGTTGTCACCAATCTGGAGGAACATTGTTTGCAAAGTGGATTTTGTTGCACCTGCCATCAAACGAGAGCTGGGGAATGGTGAATGGATAAGATTTTGGGAGGATACATGGAGCACTGAAAATACCATTTGCATGCAAGTCCAATAGTCTATATCAGATTGCAGAAGACAGAAAACCATAGCTCGGTTATTACTTTTGATGACAGTACACGGTGGAAGATTACCACAACTCTCTTCAAAAAAAGTACACACTGGAAGATAATATTTAGGAGAGATTTTACTGACTCAGAACTGATAGAATTTCTGAATCTGATGAACATTATTAGCTTCACTTGAACAGCAATGTGGAAGATAGGAGGTCTTGAGTATGGGAGAAGAAAAGCAGATTCTCAGTAAATGCAATTAAGAAAATTCTAGATGGAGGAAGCAGGATGCGGTGGAATGGAATTGTTTGGTCAAAACATCTTCCTAACAAAATAAAGATCTTCCTGTGGAAAGTGGCTTCGAAGAGGCTTCCAACTAGTGTCAGAATTAAAAAGATCATTCAAATAAAGAACTCCAGGGGCATCTTTTGTGGGATCTTTGAAGAAGGCATTGATCATCTTATCTGTAAGTGTTGAATCATCAACGTTCTTTGGATTACCTGTGTAATAAGTTTCATCTGAAGTGGGATCAGCCTTCTTCTGTGCATGACCTAATGATGCGGGACAGCTAACAGACTCACAGGCGTTGATAGAATTTCAACAATAAGCATTTAAAAGTTAGACAACTGTAGTCTAATCGCACAATAGTCCAGTTAGATAACCACACCTATAAGCAGAAATAGTTGAAAAAGCCGTCCTTGCGATGAGGAAGCGTGGGACCGTTTGGTAGTTGAGAAACTACCACAAGTCTAGGAATTAGGACCACCCAAAGTTCTGTCGGAACTTGGGATCGGTATAGCGCACTCACAGCCAACAGTGATGTAGAATCACGGGCTAGGACCTATCTCTCGATTCGGCGGCAGATAAAAGCACATACGAGACAAGCAAATCGAGAAGAGAAGGTTAGCACGTACCTCCACGCTGGTGCGTGGGAGAAGTTCACCCGGTGCTTGTGTACCACCCACCAAATACAATAGAATAATTGCCCACTCCTCGCAGGGAGGTAAAAGGCTACAATAAACACAAATAAATCGATCCGGGGTGGTATCACAGCAGTTGACGGGACAACGGCTGCGTGAAAGTTGCTGGAAGAATGCCTCGGGAAGCGTGCAGCTGTATCAGCTCTCCGGGATATCGGCACGCAGATCGAGGCAGCTTGTGTGGACCTTGGAAAGCAAGATTGGAGTCCTCGGGGTGCACGCAGAAATGGCACGCAAAACGAGGCAAAATCTGGGTCACAGCACTCTAACCAAAGTAGGCGTCGTCGAGACGATTCCAACGCCGCAGACGGCACGCAAATCGGAGCACGAACGAGCTCTACGTGAGGGAGGTGCGATAACGTTGCAATTGCACCACTCGATTAACCACCTCGGATCGGGTTCGGACCAGGTTGCACCCTGGCTCGGACCAAGTGACACCCTGGCTCGAACCAGGGTTGAGTCAGGTGGCTCGGACCACCTTGAAATGGGTCCGGACCTAACCCCAAACCCACCTGGCTGGACCAGGTTCAAATACTGAAGAGGAGGGAGGTTAGGCCGGACCGGTTAGGTCCAGTTCAGTTAAATAGGGGTTCGAACCCCTCCTTCTTCCACTCGTCTTCTTCTTCTTCTCCTGCACGAACCGAGAGGGGGCTAGGGCTTGGAACGCAGCCCCTGGCGGCGGGCGGCGAGGCTAGCGGCGGCGGCAGGCGGCGAGGCTGTCGGCGGCAGGCGGCGAGGCTGTCGGCGGCAGGCGGAGCAGACGACGGTGGCGGGCGAGTCCGCGACTGCGTGGGGCGACTGCAGCAACTGCGCTGGTGGGGCCAGGTGACGATGGCTCCGCCGATGGCGGGGCAAGGCGGTGATGGCGGGGCGTGCAGAGCAAGCGGCGACGGCAGCGGTCGTGGCAGCAGGCGGCGGAGCGAGCGGCGACGGTGTGGAGCGGCGCTGGTAGTGGAGGCAGGTGGTGGAGCCTGCGGTGGCTGCGGGGAGTGATGGCGATGGCGATGGAGAGGGTGGGGCAAGGCGGTGAAGGCGAGGCTTGTCCGGCGTCACACCGGAGTGGGAATTACTCCTCGGCGTCGCACCGAGGTGGTTCTCCGGCGTCGCACCGGAGATTGGAGGGGGGGGGGGGTCTCTCTCACAGAGCCTAATCGCACACAGGTATTTTTTTTTTTTCAATTTCATTCATCATCCCATTTCGAAATGAAAACAACATACATATAGGGGGGATTTTGTAACGTCTGCCCCTTCCCCTCCTACCGTTACACATCGTAGATCCCTAAAACAGAGAAGATACGTAACGGACCATAAATGGCCCTAATAACAGCAAATAAAGAGGTCTCAAACCTCACATGGGCTCCAACTCGTCCCCAAGCCACAAGGACGTCGGATGGATCCTCCGACGGCGGTAGACGAGGTCCGGGCGGAACCAGACCGAGGCTCGGGTGTCCTCACCACCTAATGAAAGAGTGGATGCAGAAAGGTACTTGCTGTTCAGAAAAAGAATTGTGGTCTATCTTGCTTCCAGTGATGCTTTGGGCCATTTGGCTAGAAAGGAATAGAAGAAGGTTTTCTGAAGATTTTAATTGTGCTTTCAACATTATCAGAAGAACCTTATGGTTAGGGGTGGCAACGAGCCGAACCGACCCAAGCCGAGCTTTTACATGCTCAAACTCGGCTTGTCAAAAATATTTCGAGCTTAAGCTGAGCTTGAGCTTTGATTTGAGCCCAAAGTGAGACTCAAGCTCAGCTCAGGCACAACTCACTCGAGGTTGGGCTGAGCCCGAGCCCAGCTCGGCCATTGGACTGAGTTAAATCAGCAGGCTCAAACCATTTAATGAAGTCTGACCCAGGCCCCTCAACTTGCTGAGGCTTGTGCAAGAGAACTAAAGGGCCCATTATAAAGAATTTCAGATGGCTAGGTTTCCAACGGCGAGCGATAGCAGACCAAATGTCCCAAGGAAAAACCCAACGACACCCGTGACTGGTACTGGTCACAGCAGATGTCCTTGATCTCCAACTCCTTGGCCTCGATGAGTGCCGCACAGCCGCCAGTAGTGACACAAGCTTCCTGGCCGTGAAGGCCTTGCGCACGAAGAGGCCCAGGTCCTCGCTGTTGCAGATGGAAGAGGACACCAGGAACAGGTCAAGCTTGCCACCATCAACCCCATCGGCAGTGGTGACGGCTTTGGCATGGGCAGCCGGGCACCCTGGGTGCTCGGTGGAGAGCTGTGCGACCTTCTGCCTCATGGCCGGTGGCAGATCTGGAGAAAGCGAAGGGGGCCAAGGGCCCATTAGGTGAGGGAGGTGGGATGGATATGGACTGTGTGTTTGCTTGAGGCAGCTGTGGGAGCACATATTTTAGTCCTACATCATTGGCGGGTTCATAATCTTCCTACGCAAATGGTTAAGAGGAACATGCTGTTGAATGAGGCGTGGTTTTGGGTGTTGTAGTTGGGTGGTAATAAATATAATTAAATAATATATATTATCTTATGTCTCGAGCCGGCTCGTGAGCCACTCAAGCCGAGCTCTACCAAGCTCGAGCTCAACTCATTTAATGGAATGACCTCATCTTAAACGTGAGCTCGGCTCATTTCTTTAAATGAGCTGAGCCGAGCCGAGCCAAACGCGGGCCGAGCTCAAGCAGCTGGCGAGCAGCTCAGCTCATTGCCATCCCTACTTATGGTGGATGACTGAATGGGGAAGATCAGCGAGTATTATTGTGGATAAGGATTTCCTTCTCTGTTAATACCAGTTAAGGGGTTTCACTCTTTAGTGAGCCTAGGGTTTTTCTCTTTTTGTTTGTTGTATACCCTCTTTTATCTTCTTGATAAAATAGAGGGTGGATCCTTTTGTTTCTAAGGGGGAGGTGATCTTTGTATCATACTTTGTTTTTGTACTTCTGTTATGTTTTTCATTGGCATGAAATGTTCACCTTCCAGAAATAGAAAAGTATTTTGAATGCATCTCTAACTAACTCTATCATACGCTTTTTCAAAATCCAATTTTAAAAGCACCCCTCCTTTCTTACTACATTTCTGTGAATGAATAGCTTCATGAGCTGCAAAGAAATTATCAGGAATGAATCTTCCTTACAGGATGCTGATTGGTTACTACTAATGACATTCACCAGAACCTTCCTCAATCTATTTGTCATGATCTTAGTTACCAACCAGAAGAGAATCAGTGACCTGAAATTTGGTTTGGCTCAAGATGTGGTCTGGGATCTGAGATTCTGCAGGAATATGTTTCAGGAGGAAGAAAGAGAGTTCCTCCTCCTTATATCTAGCCTGTGTAAGGGTGATTCTTTTAATGAGGGGAGTAATGGGAATGATGTTAGGCTTTGGAGATGGGATCTAGGAGGAAAGTGCTTAGTCAGCTCAGCTGCCTCCGCTCTCAATTCAGGGGGTGTAACGATTTTCTGGGCTTCTCAAGTCTGGAACAAGCAATTACCTGTCAAAATCAGAATATTTATGTGGAAGGTGGTGGGGAAGATTGCCAACAGGGAACAGGCTTACGAAGTTCTTACCTGTAGTAAGAACCAGAAGTGGTTTCTGTGGAATGTTTTTTGAGACTTTAGACCATTTATTTATCTCATGTGGTGTCATAGATGTAATGTGGAAACTCTTTTCCAGAGCACTGGGGACAATGTCAAGACGGTTTCTCTCTATCTTCGGCATTATGGAGGCATCAGGAAAAAGAGGTGTGTAGCATGGTGCTACCTCCTATGCTATATGGTCTATCTGGAGAGAGAGGAATCCCAAAATTTTCGACAATCAATTTGCTTGTCTACCCATGATCATCGGGAGCTGTATTCACCTCAAAGAATGGAATTTCCACAAGTCAGGTGAAAAGAAGTTTGAGTCTGCTATCATTTCTAGGCTGTCTGGCTGGGAAACTCTTTTGTTTTGACTTGTGAGGATGCTTCCTTTTTGACTTGCAAGGGTGTATACTTTTGGGTAGTGGGGTGATTCTGTGGGGACTAAAACTCTCTTGGTATAATTTCCTGTTTTCAATTTTTTTTAATCTGTAAACTTCTCTTTATTTGCAATCAATGAATGTGGCCTTTTTGTTGCCTTCAAAAAAAAATACTGATAGAAATCTGTGGAAATCCATCCGGTCCAGGAGACTTGTTTGCATTCATACTAAAAACAACATCTCTCACCTCTTCTTCAAGGAAAAGAGCACATAAATCATCAGCTTGAGATTCTTCAATCCTAGGGTTGATTCCTTCCTCTAAATGGGGCCTCCACTGCTCATTTCCTGAAAAGAGTTCCTCGTAATATGAGATGAATACATTCTTAATTTCCTCTTCACACTCGATAACCTGATCATCAACTTTTATATGCTCAATCTTAAGAGTCCTCTTCTTAGCACCTGCCACAACATGAAAATATCTGGTATTATTGTCCCCTTTTCTAAAGCCAGAGTTCCTTGGCTCTTTGTCTCCATTTAATCTCCTCCTTGAGAATCCAAACATTATAGTCTTTCTTAAGTTTGCCAAGCTCCTGATTCTCTTCACTGGACAGAGTTTGGCAATGAGCTTTAATCTATAGATCTTCCAATTTGTTCAATAACTACTTTCTATTGACAACACTGCCACCAAAATTCTGACAACTCCATTTCTTTAACCACTCTCTGACCCACTTGAGCTTCTTGGAAAATGTCTCACAGGACAATTCAGAAATAGAGCCTTCCCTCCACCAATTAGTGACCAACTATTTAAATCCCTCCTGTACTTGACAAGCCAGCTCATATCTCAAAATCCTGTGCTTGATCTTACCATCTGGTGTTTTAATGAGGATTGGAATGTGATCTTATTCTGTTAAGCCCTTTAATGGAAGATAAGGGAAATTGCTTAGTCCAGTCAGTTGATACCAGCACTCTGTCAATCATAGATTGGATACAAAGCTTTTGCATGTTTGACCAAGTAAACCTCCTATGAGGAAGCTCCAAATCAATCAAACCACAATTAGTGATCCAATTACCAAAGTTCTCCATGTCTTTCGTCCATTTTTGATTGCCAAATCTCTCCCGAGGAAAATCTAACAGAGTTAAAGCCTCCGGGAATGCATCAACTATGCTTGAAAATGGATGCCAACCTGTATAATTCCTGCACGAAATTACCCCCGTCCTGAGAATTTTTAGGCCCATAGACAGATGTAATGATCCATCTTTCACTATTATTTCTGGATGAAAAACTGACTAAAGACTGAAATTGTCCACATTACATAGATCTCCTTAGAACTTCCCTGCCAATCCACATGATTATCTGCCCCCACAGGAACCCACTACTAGACACCCATTTTGAGAAGATAGAACAACTGAGTAAATTGATAAGCTTAGCCTCAATGGTATCCATTTTAGTTTAGAACAACTGAGTAAACTGATATACTTAGCCTCAATGGTATCCATTTTAGTTTCTTATAAGCAAAATCAATCCACTTTGAAAGATCTGAGACAGTCTCTAACAGCCCTCTATTTAAATTCACCATACAAACCTCTAATATTCCAACCACAGATGTTCATTTCGACAACAGTTTCCCCCCCCCCCCCATCTTCTTATCCCTCAAGCCATCAAGGCATTGTTCTAAAACAAAGGAGATCTCCCTCTTACTAATCTTCAGTCCACCCTTTTGACCTTTTTTTCTTAGAGGAATTCTGCAATGCATCAGCTCTTCTCAGTTTCTTGATAAAGCTACTTACAACCCCCTCTTTTTCTTGGAAAAAAAACTCTGATTTTCCTCCCAAATTGTACTATATCCTCAGCCCACTTGTTCATGAGAATCTAGAAGAACAACAGAGAGAGGTCTGGAATTCCCCAAGAACGGAACAATTTCCCTAGAAGAGTTTTCCTCAGTCTCTGTCAAGGAAATGATAGAGCCTCCAGCAGTGGACTCCAGCCCTTCACCCACATGAGCCTCTATAGAACTCCTTCGACTGCTAGGGCATAAGGAAGTAAGAGCTTCAGAATGCATGTCTACGTCCTGCAGGCCTTCAATCACCTGAAGGCAGTCATCAGAGGAGCTCTCCTCTGCCATAGCAGCAGAGAGAACATCAATGACTTTTGGAAAGAGGACTGAAGGCAAACCAGCAGAGATATCTCCAAATCTTCCAGACTGGATCCAAAAGAACAGAGCTCAAACTGTAGGGCATCAATAGGGTCTCCCAAGGCCACTTTCAAACACTCGGAAGGAGGTAGAGCACGAGTTTCCAAACTCTTCACAGAACGGAAGCCAAATCAGGTAGCGTCGTGCAAGGACGAAGGGCCCAGTTGTTTTAAAACAACCAACTTGAATCCCACGACAAATTGACCCAAACAACTTACCTAATAGATGGTTAAGATGCATACCCATATTGGAAGGATCCAATACCCGGCATTCCTCACCCCATACGAGCGATCCATTGTGCAGAACAGGCGGTTGATCAAAACCTTCTACCCAGCCCCTCCAATCAGCTCCTGGCTTGCTTGTCGAGAAGCTCTGAGCAGGGCCCACCCAGCAACGGCAGCTTAGAATGAGCCTCTCCATGGAGCAGCGGCTATTTCCCATGAAGACCCCATCATTGCCTCTCAAATCTCTACCCGAATCCACCTTGTCGCCTAGGAAGGACTGTCTACCTACCTGACTCACCTAACCCCTAAGAGCCCGAGTCTGACTCGGAACCCACCCTTAAGAGTCCACGTTCAGAACTTTCACCGGAGCCCCTGTTTCAACAATGGAGGAATATTCTTAAGACCGCAGATATTGTTTCAACCTCTAGTACTCTTCAACTGGGTAATGGAAATCACATTTTGTTTTGGAAGGATTCATGGTGTCCTTCATTACATTTAGCCACTTTATTCAGCAACCTGTTTTCCATTGTTACAAGTCATGATCGTGCAATTGCTGAGGTTCTTACCAGTGAAGGTCAAGTGAACATCTCTCTCAGAAGGGATCCTACTGATGAGGAAGTTGAAGAACTCATTAGTCTTCTGTCTATGATAAACCAAGTTCACATCTCTTCACTGGATGACGACAAGAGATTATGGAGATGGACCAAGAATGGTCACTTCTCTGTTAGTTCGCTTGTCCAGTTCCTAGACAATGGTGGTTGCAAGGTATGGTGGCAGGATTTGGTTTGGTCCAAGCTCCTCCCAAACAAAATTAGAGTATTCCTTTGGAAGATTGCTTGGTGCAGGTTAGCTACAGGTCAAAGATCGAGAAAGATTCTCCATCTAGGCAGCTACAAATGTCCTTTTTGTGCTCTGTATGATGAAGATCAGAACCACCTATTCCATAGCTGTGGTATAGTCAATGTTCAGTGGAAGGCTCTTTGCAATCTGTTTGGTATCAAGTGGATTGAGCAATCTTCTATTCTAGATTTACTTAGATGGTGGAAACAAGTTTGTCCTTTTCCTGACCAGAAGGATCTGTGGCACTTGTTTTGCCCTGCTCTGCTACGGGCAATTTGGTGTGAAAGGAATAGGTGGAAACTTTCTGATAAGTATCGCAGTGCTCCTGAACTTTTGAGTATTGCTATTAACTGGACTGAAGACTAGGGCAATGCAGTTGGTCTCCTTGAAGATCCTGGGCGCACTCTGTTGACCAAGGCAAGAACTTAGAAGCATATGATCCTTTGATTGTTTCTCACTGTTTTATCAAGAATAAAACAGTCCTCTGTGTTTCTTTCTGTGTTGTTCTCTTTATTTTGGGTCCTCTGTATTGTTTCTTTCTGTATTTCGAAGGCCTTTCTATGCCTTCTCTTGTACCTTCCTTACATCCTCAATGAAATTGTGACTTAATGTCACCTTCCAAAAAAAAAAACCGCGTGAGAAAGAAGGCTGCCGTTGGCAGCGAAGACTCCTGAGCATGTCTATAAAACCTATAAGCAGGAACTGATTCTGCCCAAATCTAATCATCCTATAAAGATTGGTGATGAACCATACGGTGCTCTGAAAAGAGCCCAATGAGGATGAGGCTGTTCCACCCACTGAAATGGAAACACAGAATGGGCCCTGACCTTCAAATTCTCTGGAATACAACCAAGGAAATCCACCTCAACAAGAATCCTTGCACTAGTGAGCAACTCCATATGTAAAGTCCTCCCACCAATCCTTCTTCCTTTTTGTCAAAGGCTTTACCATCTTTCCCTTTCCATCATCAACCAACTTCCTCCATGGCAACTCTCCATCCTTAGCCTAGATCTCCATTTCAAACTCTTACTCCAGCCATAGCTTCTCCCCCTTCACTTATCCCTCCCTTTCAAATAAACCCGAACTCATACCTAAAACCTAGTACCTACACCGTAATAACTTTGGATACTCACACGTCCACTCCACAAACCCAAATAATTTATGCCTAGTAAACTTTCTCACATGTATGGAACCTGAAACACATTACCCAGCTAATATTGTAACCAAACCCAGTAACAATTTTGAAGGCCCAATAACCTTCAGACAGTTCTGAGTTGCAGCCCACTAAACCCTTGAACCAATCCAAAACAGCAAGTTATCTGGCCCATTTTTGTCTCACAGCACTGAGTCACCACCAAGATAATATAATAAACATAGTTTTCCTAGACTGAATATCTTGAACTTCTTGCCAATTTTCAGCATGGATGACACAAATGCTTAGGGATCCACAAAACAATACAACAGACTGAAACTGGATAGTACAATGACATTATTAAAATGAAAAGGAGATTATGTAAGTGTACCATGTGAAAGCTCTCAAAAGTTCTCTAGGTCACACCAAGTAGGTTTTCCACCCCTAACCCCCTAACTAGCTAAAAAAAAGAGTCAAGTCCATTCAAATACAAAGATTGTTAGCCCATTTCCAAACCTATTATCTATGAAGCTGACAAACCCCTCAAGGGTCTTGGTTTCTCTCTTAAAAATGCTCCACCCCAAGCATCATATGAAGAATGGGCCACCAAACAGTGTGATTACTTTAATGGCTCATTTCCAATTCCACACTAGAAGCACCTGTCCACCCTATCTGGGATGCAATGCACATAGCACACACCTTATCACAAAATAGTCTTCAGATCTCCTGTCAAAAAAACACTCAGTAAGTAAATGGTCCAGAGACTCTTCTCCACCAGTAACAGTGCCCATTGAGCACAAGTAGGGTATCAGCCCTCTGTGTGTGCATGCGCTAATCAATCACAATTCACAAGTAGAGAGTCTACCATGTCATATTCTCCATATCAAAATATACAGTCTACACCTTGAGAGGGCTCCTACGAAGCCATAGTTGTTTAGCCAAAGAATGTTGTGTCCCAACAGCCACCGTAAAGCTGTAGGTTGATCTCATATAGAACCTCTTGTTAGCTTCCTATCTCCACTTCCAAAAGAAGACGCTGACGTTGGAGGAGTGAGAAGAGCTCCCCCATTTGAGTAATCTCAGACTCTCAGCTTCTCGCAAATCCCTTTAGAATAACGGAGACCATCCCCGACTTGATGACCAGATATCATGGACCTATTACCACCACCAGAAGTTGCATAGAGAGGTAATCTCTCATCCACATGAGGTCCACACCATCTGTCTTTCCAAAAGAGACAACTCTGCCCATTACCAAGGAATACTACCCTCCTGCATCACCTCCCTAGCCTGAACAATATTATTCTGTACTTGGGAAAGATAGTTAATCTACCAATTAGTAGTTCTCCTATAGTATTTTTGCTGAATGACATCCAACCATAAACCTTGTTTGTCAATGTTAAGCTTCTAAAGCCACCTGCCACGCAGTGCCAGGTTAAAGTCCCTGACATTCTTGATGCACACAGCCAGCTTTCTTAATTTTGCACACCTCTCCCCAACTACTATCATGCCATCCCCTTTAGCACTGACCACTTCCACGCCAGAAGAACCTGCTCTGAATACAGACTCGAGCTTCTTTACTGTTTTATGGATCCTGAAGATGGATAGGTAATATTAGTATATATGACAGTTTCCATGTAACAATTTGCAAAGGACCAGCCTCCTTCCTCCATAAGAGAGAAGATGTCCTTTCCACCTGGCAAACCTAAACTCAAAACTTCTGAACACCCTTCATCCAATCTTTGCAGTGAATGGTACCATCCAATCTTTGCAGTGAATGGTACCTACAAATGGAACCAAGGTAAATAAGAAACTTCCCTATCTTAGACCCTAGAATCAAAGCTGCCCTCCAAAGTACTCTGGGATCCATGTTTACCCCTACCAACTCCCTCTTTCCAAAGTTCACCTTCAATCACTGATGGCAATATCAGCCATATCATACCGGTATCAGTCATATCATGTACCGATATCGGCCGATACGTAGTATCCATCGGTAGCAGTATCGATCCGGGGGTGAAACCAAATGGGCCGGTACTGGCCAATACATGTCCAGTACCACTGACACCGATACCGGTACACTCACCTGGCATGATAACAACCATTTGTTCCTTGGCATCAAAAACGAAGAGAATGATACCATCTTCACACTGTAAATAAGAAACCGTAAGCCTTAGCAAGTCTGAAACCTCCAATAACCCCAAGATTCTCTGCTCTCAGCCACATTGTTTAGAATGCACCTAGAACAAAGATAAGAAGGGACAAAAGACCTTCCTGGCAAGGACCTCTATGACTATAAAAGTAGGTGGCTAGTTCCTCATTGACCAAGACAGAAAACCTGGCCAAGGTAATACGATATTTGATCCCCCCAGCCCATCTCACACAATCATAGGCCTTCTTAAAGTCCAATTTAATGACCAACCCTCATTGATGATGATAGTTTATGGCATGAAGACATTCATGTGCCTCCAAAAAATTCTCTTAAATCTATCTCCACTTGATAAAATCATCCTGATAGTAACTTATCCCTCTCTCAACCACCCTCTCTAGTCTCATGGTTAGCATCCTAGTGATGACTTTATAGACCCTGTTCAGAAGACTAGTAGATCCATAACCTTGGAGTTCATCTGCTCCTTCTGAGGAATCAGAACCATAAGCGTCTCCTTTGATGTGAGCCTTAAAATCTTGGAATTCCAGCACTACCTCTAGAATGTTGGCAAAATAGCACGGGAAAGCCATGTAGGCTTAGGGCCTTGTCACTTGCCAAAGTAAACACATATTTCTTCACCTTAACTTCCAAGAAGGGAGAAAAGAGCTCTCAACTCTCATTAATGGAGCGATGTGGAAGGTCATCTACAAGAACAGGCTGTCATCCATCTTCTTGTATGAACAGTCTAGAGTAATATGCCATGGCATGCTGCTGCTGCATAATATCCTTTTGCTGATAAATGAGGTGGTCACCATCCTTTAGGCTTCTAACGCAATTTAGCCTTCTTCTCCCTGAAGCTATTTTGTGGAAATCCATAACCTATATTACTGAAAATAATTCAATGGTCCTTTTTTTGGTTCATCCCATGTAAATGTTATCCTTTAGTTTAATAATTTATCTGATTTATTCATTGACTTTTTGTTACCTAGGTCTATATTTCTCTGTCCTACACATCCTACAGGCTCTGCAATATTATCTGTACACTCCTGCCATCTGCATCATCTAATCAGTAAGTAAAGCATGGTTTGCCAACTCGGTGCAACTCGAAACGACTTGTACGAGTTGTAATGGCTTTTCAGGTTTGAGTTGTAGATGTGGGTTGATCGCTGAATCACCTGGAACCCTTTATGGATCGAACTGACTCATAACAAGTTGAACCAACTCGCACGACATAGTTGTCAAGGTGACGCCTAAGCAGACGCCTAGGCGTCGCCTTGGCGCAAAGGTGCATTTCCAGGCCCAAGGCGCTGGAACACCTTTCCTAGGCCCATAAAAAGCAAGTTAGGCGTGCGCCTAGGGGGGCCAAAGCAGGTGCCTAATCGCCTTGGTCCACCTGGGCCCAAGGACCCAGTAAGATTAACATATCAGATCCCACTTAAAAGGCAACCTGGCCCTCCTTCCCCATCCACTTCCCGATCCATTTCGCCCTTCCCCTCCCCTCATTTTCTAGTGTTTCGTCGCTGCCCCGACATCACCCGCCTTCATTGCTCGCCTCACCGCCACTGCCTCCTTCATCAGATGATGTCGCCACTACTGCCTTCACCGGAGCCATTGCCGCCTTTACCAGATGTCATCACCACCGCCGATGCCTTCACTGGACGTTGTCACCTTCTAGTATAGACCAATGCCTCATACCTCTTTCTCTCTTTTTCTCTCTAACACACACAATGGAGCCAGCCAAGGCCAATGCCCCTCTCTCTTTGGAGACAGCCGAAGCCGACACCTCTCTCTAGAGCCAGCCAAAGCCGACACCTCTGCCTCTCTCTCTCTCTCTCTCTCTCACATACACAGAGACACACACAAAGAGTAAAGCCGACCTATGCCGACCCGCCTCCTCTCTCTGTATGTGCACGGACCATACACAAGGCCGAGGATCCTCTCTCTCTCTCTCTCTCTCTCTCTCTATATGTGTGTACCACACATAGGGCCGAAACGCTCTGCAACTCTATCTCCCTCTCCAATCTCTCTCACTCTCTATCTCTTTAATCTATCTATCTCACACACATTCTCTCTCTCTCTCTCTTATACACAGACTCTCTCACACACACACTGTTACATAGAGCTTTTGCCCTCTTTATCTGCAATTTTCAAATATTTTTAACTGATAGAGCTTTAGCCCTCTTTATTTGAAATTTTCAAATATTTTTAACTGATTATTTTTTGTTGTTCTTGTTGTAAATTTGTCAGTTATGTGTTCAAGTTCATTAATTTGGCCCTCTTATATGTTCAAATTCATTATCCGGGTGCGAATCAGAAACCCAGGAGGTAAACTCAGTCAGAACCGTATGATGGATGGGCAAATAAGCTCATTGGTGGGGGGAACCATCCGAGACATAGTGCTCGTTTCAATCCTGCTGGCTGAGGGAGTCTAGGCTCGAGGAGGATCTTCGTAATGATGTGGTGTTCTTCGAGGCTTCAGTGGCAGGATGGACATAGGTTGGGGCTCGGGGCTTGGCAGAGAAGAGAGCTTTTTACTGGCAGAAGAATGCGGCTAAGACTCCTGTTACGCTCTAGATCCAGTTCATTTTTTTTCTTTTTAAACTTGAAATCCGACCACGTAATCTCAGAACAAATTCCACCATAACGAACAGATATGAGAGCTAAACAACCAAAGATGATTTTAATAAATGTCATAACCATCAATTAATTCAAAGTATCCAAATATAACTAATACCAAAATTCACAAATTACAATATCCATCAATTTGTACATAAATTCTCAATCTCACCAAATAAAGAAAATACATCAATCTCTTATTATCCCTATTACATCAAGTCTAAGCAAGTTATAATTTCAATTTAAATAACATCTCGAAGATGTCAAATGCCTCAATCAGAAGTCTCCTCAGATTCTAGGTTCTCTTTCTCAGATCTGAAAATGTTAATAAGGTTTATGAGTACAACCACTCAGTAGGCTTCAAACCATCCACATGATTTAACAAATAGTAAAATTTACAAATCACATTATACAATTATACTAAACATGATCTTACACAGTTCTACATATATCTCAAATAAGAATATGATATAAAACATGATCAACTATAAGCTTATCCAATCAAATGTTTTTTCTAATAATATGAATAGATCAATTAACATATAGCATATATGGTATGATCGAACTCGTATCAGACATATCAAATTATACTAGTCATGATCAGAACGTATCACATAGCATATCAAATTGTCAGGGTGTTACGTATCGCCGTCCCCTAAGCACATATCATATCAAATAACAAATATCATGGCGTAATAGCTTATCAAATCCGATTTATATCATAGACCATATCGTTAAGACAGATTCATATGATTACAGAGAGATAGCTGAACAGGATGATCAAAAGATTCAACTGACTAAATTGAATTCAAATGAACATATGGAGTAAGGATTTCATATTTATGTGCCAGTCAAACAAATCAAATCATATCATAACAGACATGCACCCAAAGCATCTAGGCAAATGATGCAAAGGTCTTGGTCACTGCGCAGAACCGAGGAGTCTAACTCCTACTCAACTCCAAACCGTCAGGGCGTTATGTATCTTCGTCTTCTAATTTTAGCCGGCCGAAAATCAGGATTCTACCCGTTTACCCTCAGGTTTCAAACAAAATACCATATCCAATATGGATGCTTATAATGAAATCGGGCCAAATATCTCCTTAAGATGGCAATGTCCAAGCAAAGTCAAATAATTATAGTACAATCAGATTAACAGAGATCAAATTATGACAAAAGATGAGTATAGATCTGAAAATTGAATTATCAAATTAATACGTACATATAAGAGTTAAAATACATATTTTTATATACAAAATAGCTACTTAGAAAGTCATCATGGTTATATATATGGATAATCAGAATAAAGCTGATCAGAATAGGTTGCTGGACAAAAATGATAGTCAAAAGAATTTTCATAGAATTTTCGGAATAACAAATATTTTTCAGCCATCAAAACTAATTTTCTGAATTAACAAATTAACAAATAGGCCGAATACTATTAAATAGGTTCAGAAAATTATCAAACTTAGGGAACATGTCAAAAAGGTCATATATAAAGTGTGAACAAAGTTTCATCAATTTCTGAATTGATTTGATATGATTTTGGATTCTCACTTTGATTCGGAGAATCGAACATAAATAGAATTCCAGCAAATCAAAAGAGAGGGTAAACTGAATATCAAACGAAGTCATAAAATTCTCAAACTTTACAGAGAAGTCAAGGATAATATAACAAAGATCTCTACAAAATTTTGTATGATTTGGACGTAAATCAAATGAGATATAAGATTCACAAGTTGAGATTTCAAAACTGTCTTGGCATATTGTATAGTCTGAAAATAATATTATGGAATAAATAACAACCAAACTCCGAAAATTATGAAATTTATTGAGTATAAAGATAACATGAAAAATCGACTTCTTTCAAAATTTCAGCTCAATTGGCCATCGGACCAAAGAGAACAAACATATGTAACTCGTGTAATCATAATTAGAAACAGAACAAATTGAACGGACAGATTACATAAGTTGAGATAATAATCATGGAATAAATAGAAAAGAAAATCACAAAAATCTGAAACTTGAATATCATGAAGTATACATATAAATCAAAGTTCTTACCAATTGATCAGCTTTTGAAAATTTTCGAAAATAACATAGTTTATAATACAAAATAGATCATGTGTACAATTATCCACCTACCTCTTGAAAAAAGACCGCCTCTTGGTTCTCCTATGACTTCCTTACTATCTATCCATGATTTCTTCTTCCTCTAAATTCTTCTTCACATTCTTTAAGTTCTTCCCCACATTCTCTAAGCCTCCAATAATACAAAACATTGATTAAAATCAAATTCCCAAAAGAAATAATCATTAACAACTTTATTCTCTCAAGAACACCATATAAACTTACCCTTTAGAAGAGAGCTGCATGCTATACAGGTTGAGTACGACCCAAGGCTCTATTTATGCTTATTTACCCTCCTAATATAACCATCAACACCTCATTTCTTTATTGGAGTCGAACTCCTGCTCCCCATAACTTAATCTCCAAGTCAAAGTCATTTCCTAATCTAAATCAGATTCTGCTCACGCTACCTATAGTTTTCTTTTCTGAAGACCTTTAAATTCAGCCCCTTAAACGTCCGAATCAAGAAAAACTCTCTTCTACAAAATTTTATAACTTTTTATTATCTTTCCAATGTCACTAATCTCACTATTTTTGGACATCTATACAAAAAAATATACTTATTTTACTGACCTGCTGTCCTGAGTACTCTAAACTCAAAAATATGGATAATTTCCTTCATGTCTAAAGATGTCCTGATTCCGATTAAGAAACGACTTATTTTAAACCCGTGTTCTTCATAAAACTTCTATAATTTTGAATCATAGTTCTAATTGAAATTATCTTACTTAATTTAGAATTTTATACACGGAGTTATAATTAAAATACTAGGACTATATCAAGTAAATCTGTGTACAAAATCCTACTCCAAGTAGGATTCCAATTATGACTTTCTACCTATTAATTAGAATTTTAATTATATTCAAATTTATTATATTTTATTTATAATCTAAGTCAAATATGTCATACATAACTTTTTAGGTTGTGATTAACATTAATTATACCATCTTTTGTTTTCTAATTCAAATCATAATCCGATTAGAACTTATTCTCTATGGGTAGCCTTTTCTAAAACTGATCTTTGATATTTTTGACATTTAAAACATCTTAATTAATAAACATAGTCTTCTACAAAGTTATAGATCTTTTTATTCTCTTTCTAATGATATCAATTATGCGTTAATCAGAATTTTTATACAAAGTTATCATTATTTTACTATGTTGTTGTCTAATACATCAACTCAGAATTTGAACTAAATTAGTGGGTTATTCTTAGTAGTATAATTGGACTATTGGACTTTTATAATTGGGTTAATTAGACTAAATTAAGTTACTTAAACTCAGTCTCAATGCCTCTTATCAAGTTCGGGAGAAGTTTCAACAGTTGTATTTAGCTTGTTTCCCTAAAGTGACACTATCACCTGTTACTGGTTGGGATCACGACTTATTCATGGCATCGGGACTACATATGATCGCTGATACAGTGTTCGAGGTTGATGTCAGATATATGGTTGATAGTTGGGATCATGCTTTGTTTAGATGGTCGGGATTGAATCGTATCTCTGAAGATGTGTTTACACTGGTCTACTTGATGCTGCACCAGTTCATATTATCTCATGGGATCAGGAGTTATTTGTTGAGGCAGGATTAGATCTTATTGCTAATGATGTTTTTGCTAACTCAAAGTATCGTCCAACACTTACTGAGAGTGTAATGATAGCTACCCTACATGATGGCACGTATGATTTGTTATCGTCTTCAGTGGACATGGTATGGCAGGACTTTTATGATTCACATGTAGCAGACCAGTTTGTGGTTCTTGAGATGATCCTCTGCTTGAAGACTCTTACTGATGATCCAGTCGTCCGCGTACTTATTCTGGCTCACTTTAAAATTCGAGGAATTTTTTCGAATCTGGGGAGAATGATGGGAATTCAGAGGCTGTTGAATGGATTTCGGGGTCCATTTTATATTTTGTTTGGCCCATTAAAGGCCTAATTAATGTATTTTCTTGTTTTAGTCATGTTGGAGTCTTTTACTTTAAATAAGAGTCATTTTGGTCCTTTAGTATCATAGTTTCTCTTGAGGAGTCTATATATTGTCCTGTATCCCCTCGTGGGAGGGCATTGAAGAAGATTTTGAAATGAAAGAGCCCCCGCTGCGTTTTTCTCCCGAGACGGGACAGGAACCCGTGTGAGCCCTAGCTTCTTCCCCAACCCCCTCTCTTCTTCCTTCTTCGGCTTCCCCCCCTTACTGTCCCGCATCAATTGGTCTAATTTAAATTAATTAAATTTATTAATAGGTATAAAAGTGCGGGGTATAACATAACATCTTCGTTCTCTCCTCTCTCTCTCTCAATTTCTTCTTTTTTCCCTCTTGGTGTGGTTTTTTTTTTTTTTTGGGGGGGGTGGAGTGACCCCTTTCTTTCTCCTCTCTGTCTCCTGCTCCCTCCATCTCTCTCTCACGGCATTTTGTTCCTGCACAGACAAAAGCAGCCGCCTATTGTCTTTGCTTTTGTTGGTGTTGCATCCCTCTCCCAAGGCTGCCAGTGTGATCTATGATGTTGCCACCGTCTACTCTTCTTGCTCTATTGTTGCCGTCCTTTGTTCTGTTGCTGCTCTTAGCAGATAATACCCTTCCCCTCTTGTTATGATTTTTTCTAATTGTTCTTGTTCTTTTTTCTTCTCTTTGTATTTTTATTGTTCAACGCCCTCCAACTTCAACTAGAAACCTATCGTGTACACATGACCCAATATGGCGATCCATTGTTGAACTCACATGCTTTTCCTTTATTGGGTAAGCCATCAGTTCACCTGTTGGACCCAAAGATGCTATCATCCATGACCGCCTTGGTACACCTGATTAGATGCCCAAAACAATAGTTGTCCACATCCAGCCCACTCCCATTGAGCCCGTCTTATTTAAGTTCAAAGGGGCATCTCATCCACTACCACATACAATCCCCTCCCCCAACCTCCTCCGCCACCTTTGTCTTCCATCTATGAAGCAAACAGAAATCCTAACCACATCCCCTAGTCTCCAAGTGCCACCACCTACACTAACGAGCTCCTCCCCACCTACTGCCTAAACAACGCGCCTGAAAATGCCCCCCCCCCCCCCCCCTCTCGGGGTTTAGCATCTACAATCTATAGCATGTTAATAGGATTGCGGAGGACCTCAGCTTCCATCAACTGATGACCTCCAGAGTAAGTGAGCTACCAGCTGCTCTAAATCAAGCAAACGAATGACACAATCATCTTGATGGCCCTTGAATCTTAAGAGGTTCCTTTCCAAAAGGACCATTGATAGCACACCAAGGCCGTCATCCAACCTGTTGCCTCCTCCAATGCACTGATGGCAAGCCCACAATGTATATTTGAGACACCTCCCAATTGATCCCCTGAACATCCCCTTTGATTTAAGGTCCACTTAATCTGACAACCTCTCCAACAGATCAGGATGCTAGGGAATCACCAGTGAATCGGGGGAAGTGACCTTCACTGGCCTCACAGCTGCAACACTCAAGACAACCTCTGGAAAGGAACTCAACTGCTGCCTCCCTACAGCTCATACTCCCTACTACACTCCCTCCTCCACCAGTGGCTGTCTCCTCCACATCTCTGGCACTTCATCAGATTTCGGGAAGAGCATTGTAGATGGGCTCATTGCAAACAACAGATGAAACCTCCAAGAACTAATCCCACCTAACCAGTCTTTGAAACTGCTTCCTCCCCTCCGGAAAAGCTCAGTTGGCACTAGAGATGGAAGCGGAAGCCATTGCCAGTGCCAGCCATTGTGGAGCATTTGCTCAGGTGGGATGCTCCATCCATTTGTGACTGTCTGGCTGAACCATATCAAACAAAAAGAGGTAAGGTCCATTTAAAGATATAGGACAAAGAAACACCACCTCTGTGAAATCACAGAAGTATTAGATATCAAAGACATTATACAGCAGCACCCCATCCATAGAAACATAATAAAAGGATCCCCCCCCCACCCAAAACCCCCAATAGTTAATAAAAACATTGTAAGTCTAATAAAAACAATTGAACTGAGTTCAAATAGCATAAAGAGAATTCAGTCTCCAGACTTCATGCCATGACAAACAGAAACATGCACAAGTTAAAAATGTACATTCAGATAGATCTCTAGGTAAACAGAAAGAAAGTAAGGGAACTGTTGTTGAACATATCTAGGACAAACGGAACTTTTCATATGTTAACCATGGACTTTTTATATTTATGGCACAATTTGCCATCAATTACATAATTCGTAGACGTATCATTTTATGCTTCAAGTTTCATCAAACACTTGCAATGAAACAGACATACTTGTATAAATTAATAGCTGAAAAGAAAAGTTATGTCTTAAAGGGAAGTAAGATAAAGCATAGAATAGCTTAGCATCATCATATACAATTGTAAAACCTGTGGATGCATACAAGAATTTTCCGACACATGCAGGTTTTTATTCTTACATCAAGTTCTTCAAGCACTTGCTGGCAAAGTAACCTGTTTGCACCAGAAATAGCAGCTCCAAAATCTGCTAACCTTGAGTAATTGAAATCACCAATATGCTGCAAGAAGAATAAACCTCAAGAGATATATATGAAGTATAGTGATAAGTATTACCTTGTTAATCATAAATAATACATCCAATGCAGTCATTAATCATTAAATTTCAAGATCACAAATTCTCTCTCTTTTCTGGAACTAAACATGACCAATATCATTTTTGGGGAAAGAATTCAAAGTATATACAGTATGACACCCCATTCAAATCTGCCAAGATCCTCAAGAAATTGACAACCAAGACCCGCAAAGAACAGTTTCATGAAAGCACCAAACAATCATCTGTACTTGTAGCGACCAGTCACAAACCCAGCTAGCAGGTAGGAGGACATAGGAGAGGCTACCTGCGAGGTAAAGCCATGTGGAACTGCAATAGTTTCCAGCCACCACTATGGATGGGGCTAGGGCCTGGATGGCAGTACCGGTATCGGTGGGTACCGGTACCGGTACGTACCTACCGGTACCGGCCAAGTATCGGCCGATACCCTTTACAGGGGTGGTACCAGTGCCGGCCGATACCGGTACGTACTGGCCGGTACGTACCGGTATCGACCGGTACGTACTGCCAACCATGGGCTAGGCATGGATGAACCAGATTAGATCTATAATTCTATATACCAGAAAATGAGAAAAAGTTACTGGCTATATGGAAGTCGTAGATTCATAACTTGTAAGGTATCTTTTGGGGACACATGCAGACTTGGTCTAAAGCAGACACTACCTCATAGGGTTGGATTGCGTCATTACATAATGGTATCACAGTAGGATCCGTGTAGTATGCTATGGGGTAGTTCAGGGACAAATCACATGGAAGTTAGTCGAGTTGTAATAACCTAGTCACAAGCCAAGCAAAAGAAAAGGGCTACATGTAGGAGAGGGCTACGTGTTAGGTAAAGCAATACAGAGCTACCATAATATGAAGCCACCATACTACTAAAATATCTAGGGACTGGGCAGGGGGTGAGCTAGCTTAGTCCCATATCAGAAAATGGGAAAATTTTATTGGGCTACATATGGAAGACTTGGATCCATAGCTTGTGAGGTATCTTTTGTGGGCAAAACCGTACAGACTTGGTCTTACTCGTCAAGATTGAAGGCATATTACCATGAGAAGATGCATTGGCATTAAGTCCATTGTTACTTAGAGAGCAAAATATCATTGAGGAAGACATACAGAAAGTAAAAGGCATGTGGGAAATACTAATAAGGAAGATGCACAGGAAGTAAAAGGGATGTGAGAAACATGCAGTCAATTTTCTCTCCTCAGCATTCTGTAGTTCACTAGTTCTGCTATTTTTTGTAGCTTTACACATATTCTGAGGACGGCCCCCATAGACTCTATTAACTACCTTAAAAAAATTTCATCCATCCAGTGTCATATTCTAAGGAAAACCAGTTATCCCAAAGCTGCCTGTTGAAAGAGTGTGATAGAAGTGTTGGGTTGATCCTAGGTTTCTCAGCTGCAAGCTATGCATTTCTGAAATTATGAAACTTATTTGGGACAAAAAGATGGCAAAATGTCATGCACCACCAGCAGTTTACACCTTCAACAGAAAGCAGCCAGTGCAATCCGTAGATAACCACAAGGCATGACAACATAATAGTAAACCCTACAGCTGCCTGAATTAGAATTTTGGAGGTCTAGAAGTAGCACTACATGTATGACGTATTGATAGCAGAACGAAGCAATAAAATTTTAACTGGTCAGAGATGAGGTAGCTCTAAAGAAAGCATCAAGAGTGGCACATCTGCACGAAAGTAAACCACGAAAAAATAACCACACATGGCCCACTGCCTAACTCGCAATCTTAATATCATGTAGATCCAAGGGAAATACCGGTAGCAAAGCAGAAATCATGCTTCACATGACACACAAGGGAAATTTTGCATGGACAATAAACCTGCATTGCTGTCAACTATCAAATGCTTAATCTGGATAATCCTGCCTTCTTTAATTGACGGCCAACCGCATAGAACATTTGTCATTGGGCATTTGCAGAGAAAAGAGAGAGAACTAGACAACAGCTGAGCATGAAAATAGGTGGTCATGGATACTCTTTTTTGGTCCTCACATTTTACGTAAAGAAGAGTTCCACAATGTGATGCAGGAAAAAGCCAGATAAGCATTTGAAAATTTGTCCATATCATTGAGTGAACACGGTAGCATCCATATGCCTTCCCAATACAACACATCTTTCCTTTAACAACCCTCAGAAGCAATGAAAATTTCTCCACCATCTGCATGGTGCTCACAAAATTTGGGGATAGTTTATGTATGCGGAAACATCAAAACGACTAGTTCCAGGGATATTTAGATATTCCCCTGAAAGCCACATCTGACCTTTTACTATGGTGCATCCAGTTACATGCATATTCTAGCAATAAAGAAGTTTCGATGTAAGCTACTTTATCTTGATCTTGGATATATGCCTTTTTTTCAATCAAGTTTACACTTTACCACACTGATTTTGTTTTGTTATTCAAGACATATTGGCAAATATAACTTTACTATACTCCTTCTAACCGGGATTAAAAGAGAATATTCAATATGGGAAAAAGAAAGCTAAAGTGAGCACTCCAGCAACATCCAAGGAATATAAGTCTTCACAACATAACTTAAAGCAGTAAATAGACAAAATCTAAATCCAGTATATTCCAGGAGAGGAAACCTGAGTATATGTTTGCACGTGATCTCTCCACAGAGAACTTGTTTTCAAGACATCTCTAAGAGTGGCTATAACTTCAAATGAAGTCGCCTTTACAATATCGTCATCCTTGTCATAAGGCAAATCCTATAAAACAGGCAGCCGAAGCATGTTAGATGTAATTTTAGGCATCATCCACTTTTTAACTGGAAAACACCGCATACCGATGCACATTAGAATGAACATGCTATCACTCTCTTCTGGGTGGAAAGTGGAACATGAAAGAATGTTATTAAAGGAGAATTAGTGCACAAAATAAAAACTTGAAAGAGCAAGAAAGTTGAAATCTCAAACTTTGCTATGCAGAATGCCCGCCCCCCCCCCCCCCCAAAAAAAAAAAATGGAAAAGTAAAATCAATGAATAAAGAAAGGATTAAACAAGAAGCCAGGGTGCTTTACAACAACAACTGATAGAAGATGGAAGGTAGATATAAGCTCTCCCGACATTCCACCACAACCATGGGAAAATGTCACAGCTATACAGAACTAGTATTTTTCAAAAGCAAACCATATCACATCAACAAGATTCTCCAGTACACAACTCCAGGAAATTCCATCTATTATGACATGGCACACATTTCGAGGACATAGAGGAACATTCCTACTAGAAGGTAACCATGTCATGTGAGTTGACAAAAAATCATTACTTACAAATGATTAACTCTCACTAGAAATTTGTAAAAATATCCCTTAGTAACATCAAATACCTACCATTGTCTGGAAGAAATCAAGTCAATAGTCAATACTTGAATGAAATAAATAAAGTCTAGTTCCTTTTAAGATCAAACAATTGCCTCAAACTGCATATAACTGCATTTCAATGACAATTGTACAGCAGAATACTAAGCACAATTCCTAGTCTACAACTACCCCAAAAAGAAAAAAAGAAAAAACTTGCCTAAAAGTACATTTGAGAGCCTCTATTCCTGCTGTTGAGAAAGAGTTGAGATCAAGCTAAACGCTATATGAAGCAGGTTTCTATGGAATGGTGGGGTTGAGGGGAGAAAAGGTACACATGCAGTGTGCTGGTATGCAAGGGAGACCAGGGAGAATTGGGGTTCAAGAACTACCCTGTGCTATTGGCAAGAGACTATGGAGGTTGAGACTGTAGGAGAGGGGCCTATTGGAGATGAATGTCAAAGGGAAATCCTTTCGAAGCAATATTGAAGGAATTGGATGACAAAGATCATCCCATAATCCCATGGATTACCATATCAGATCAGGCACCCGGATCAGGTAGGCTCAACCTTAATCCAATCTGATGGAAGAAAGGCAAGTTAAGTTTCAAAAAGTTGAACTACCCCCCATTAGCCTTGACCGATGTTAGTTACATTGCTCTGACCAGCAAAAAACTTTGATTAACTGCCTGCGGTGATGCCCTGAATAAAACTAACCACAAAAATATGGAAGTCCATTGACAAAAACATAACTTCATTTGAACCCAAAAGCTTTATCCTAATCCAGGTCCCAGGATTGGTTTTGAATGATTTTGAAGAGCTTTAAGGGGTTTTTGATTGATTTTGGATTTTTAGATCAAAAAGGTACTTTGGTAATTATGCAAGGCTGAAGGATACAAGAATATTATGGTCACTCTGCCTTTTTTAATGAAATAGTGGATTGTATCACCAATTTTATTAAATCATAAACAGAGCGGGTACAATCAGGATTAGGATTGGTGAGGACCTCTCCTAACACAAAAGGAAAAAAACTGACTTACACAGGGTAAACATTTAATTCCCTTCTCAAACTACCTAAAGGAATATTGAGTAAAAATCTACTCAAATGAAACATAAAATGACTCGCTCTGAGGCAAATATGCTCTATATAAGGTTTTACTTCCCTGAAATATAGAATCACTGCAGTCCTTCCAGATGCTCCAGCAAACTGTATGTGGAATAATGGATAAACTCTGCTCCTGGTTATGTTGTGGTCTGTGCCTTTAGCCTCTTGATTTACTGCACATATCTTCAACGTTGTGGAAGTTGATATCTTCAGTGTTGTGGAAGTTGCAATTAATGGATCTAGTTTTGTTGATAATGCTCCACACCTCCCTGCTACATTGGCACTGAATAAGAAGATCTATATCTTCTGATATAAGACCACAAAGAGAACAGGTTGACTCAGCATTGGGAGACCACTTCGCTTTGTACAGTTTTTATAATCCTTTTCTCGAACATCAGCCACATAAAAGCATGGACCTTGAGAGGAGATTTAACTTGCCATACTTGCCCATACTTGTGATAAGGCTCTCTCCTTCCTTCAATACATTGGTATAGAGAGTTAACAGAAATTTTTCCTTCCTCTTTGACCCACATGACCTGGCCTCTTTGATCAGTATGCACTGGTCACATTGTTCAGAAAGTGAAGAAGGGCTAAATACTCATCAACTTCATCATCTTTTAAAGCTCTTCTTAGAATGACAATCTACTGAATCTGAGCACCCTCATTTTTGTAACAATTTGTTTACTGAAACCCACTGATCTGATGTCAAATAGAATATAACGCGGAGTTTAGGGATTTATCTCTCAGTAGCCATAAACCTACCCATTTATCATTCCAAAAGAAGACATCAGTACCATTGCCCACCTTGTACAAAATGCCTTTCACTACACATTTTGCTGTCTTCTTTCCACGAGAGACATCCGAGATATTGGACGTGTGTAAATAACAATTCCTCCTATGATCATAATGTTTTTGTATAATGATCCTCTTCCATAGAGCTGTTTCTTCAGAGAGTAGATCCCATAGCCATCTACCAATCAAAACTAGGTTCATAGATTGTAAATTTCTGACCCCTCGTCCTCCATTATTTAAAGGTCTTCATAACTTCTCCCATTTGACTAATGAGATACATCTGGTAATTTCATTTGACTCTCCCCATAAGAATATTCTTCTAATACTGCCCATCTTTCCTCTCACCCCTGAGGCATAATGAAGATTGACATATAGTGCTGTTGAATTCAACTTAAAATTGCATTTGATAAAAATCCATCTGCCGCCCAAAGACAACTGTTTAGCCTTCCAACTTGACAACTTTGCACTTTTTCATGATTAACAGCTCCCATTCTGAAAGTTTGATTTGTTTATAACGGAGAGGTAAGCCCAAATATCTTATTGGTAATTTTTCAATCTGGCACCCCAGAATCTCTGCACATTCTACTGTCTCCCCCTCGTGTAAATTAATCCCGATGAATGAGCTTTTGTCAAAGTTTATTTTAAGTCTGATATGCTTTCCAAAACTGTCTAGATAAACAGCAAATTCCTCATTTGTTATTTCCCCTTTCCAAGTGTAAAATGCTGATTGGCGTCCACACAACTTGAATGCTTTAATCCAGCCCTGATTTTCAGCAATCGCACAGAGCTTACTAAACATATTTGCAACTATGAAAAGCATGAGAGATGAAAGAGGATCTCCCTGCATGGATGGCAGTACCGGCCGGTACGTACCGGTATCAGCCGGCACCGGTACCACTCCTGTAGAGGGTATCGGCCGATACTGGGCCGGTACCGGCCAGTACGTACCGGTACCGGTACCCACCGATACCGGTACTGGTACTGCCATCCATGTCTCCCTGCCTTAAGGCCCTTACCCCCCTTGAACTAGTAAACTGTCCATAAACATTCTCATTAATGATGGCTGAGAATTTGGCTGTAGAGAGGCAATTCATCAGAATTGATTGAGCAGGAACTTTTGCTGTTGGAAACATATTCTTCCAAAGGCTGTTGATGAAAACCCTGTCCAATTTGGACAATAGCTGGAACCTCCCTGTTATTACTCCAAGCAAATTTCTGACTGCGTAAGTTCAGCTCATGCACTCCTATTTCATCTATCCGTTCATTGAACTCCCTCATACTTACTGTCACAATGCCTCTTAGATTGCGATCAGTCAAATTTCTGATCTCATTAAAATCACTGAGGATACACCACAGCCAAGGAAATTTTTTATTACATTCTGATGGTTCTTGCCAAAGAATTATGTGCTCCTGATAATTGGCAAGGGCCATAAACTCCTGAAAACATCCAACTCAGCAGAACCAACAGAGGAGAACTTGACTGTAATGGAATGTTCTCCAATATGAAGCAAATCACCATTCCATTCCCCACAGTTCCAGGTCAGTAGTATTCCCCCTGCTAACCCTTGTGATTTCTAAATACAAACTCCACATTGATTAGTCCTGTAACCTTCTTAACAACATCTGAATCCCACTTTTCCATGTTTGTTTCTTGCAGAGAGATTATCTCTACAGCCTGCCTTTTGATCAATTTCCGAAGGCTAATTGCTTGCCCTGGTCCTGGACCCCCCTTACATTCCATGATAGCACAATCATGACTTTAATTTGTTGTTCCCAATCTGCTGAAGCAATTGATTTCTGCTTTTAGCTGCTTCTCCAAAAGTCTTAGCACTCCAAGCTTTTGTCTTCTGCCTGAGCTACTTCAGCTTATTTGGAAAATTAATACATGCATAATTATTCCTCGGGGCTTCATTCCACCATTTCTTCACCAAATCAGTGAACTGTTCCTATCTGATCCATGCTCTCTCAAATCTGAAAAGTCTAGTCTTGCAATACAATCCCGAATCTGTGTCCTTCAAGATAGGAATATGATCTGAGACCACCCTTGGAAGAGCTTTTACAGAAGCTAGTGGAAATAATTACTGCCAATCTCCTGAGACAAAAAAACCTGTTCAACTTGGATTTAGCCACTCTATTCGACCAAGTAGACTGAGAGAGAAAGGAGCTCAAACTCTAATACAGCCGCTGCAGAAATCCATTATTGATAAAGGTCAATTTCCTTGGTCCACATGAGCTGATTAGATCTCTCCCCTGGCTTCCTGACCGCATTGAAGTCTCCAGCCATACACCAAACCTCTTTAGCTTGTTCTTTAGCCTCAATCAGTTCAGCAAAAAAGGATTCTTCGTATTCCTCCTCCACTGGACCATAAACCCCTCTAAAGGTGCAAAGTGCAAACAATATCCTTCCCTATACGGCGAAAATCCACTGAAATACTAAATTTCCAGTTCTTGTGTTGACATGATGAAATTGACTGGCATCCCACACGATAAGAATGCCCCCCTTCACCTCATCTGCCGGTTTGAACTGATAATCTTCCACGTACTTGTTGCCTAGATATGAAACACACTCCCCGTCAATATCGGCATTTTAGTTTCCTGCAAACACAGAAGATCAATCATGTCTCTCTGTATGATGTCTTTGACTACCCTGGTCTTCCCACTACCATTCGAACCCCTGATATTCCAGCTGAGAATCTTCATAATGATTGGAAGCCACTCCTTCCATGGTTGGCAGTACCGGCCAATACCAGTACGTACCAGCTGGTACGTACCGGTATCGGCCGGCACCGGTACCCATGAAAGGGTATCGACCGGTACCAGGCCGGTACTAGGCCGATACCGGCCGGTACGTACCGGTACCGGTACCCACCGATATTGGTACCGGTACTGGTACTGCCATCCATGACTCCTTCCCATTGCCTCTCCTCGGTCTAAAACAGTCAACCTGACAATTATCTTCAACATAAGCCAACTCCCTTTTCCCAATCTTTATACCCCCTCCAGTCCCCTTCTTAAGATGATTCAGAGAGAGATTAAGGTCCCTCCTGAATTTCTTCAAGAACTTTCTCACTAAATCCTCTTTCCCATCGAAAGAAATCCCCACCAAGGCTCCGATTTCTCTGATTATGTCATCATCCCAATCCAACGATAACTGAGGCTTGATAGCTTGAATAGGAGTGCAAACTTGTGCCTGCTCTTCCAACGAGAACACCTCCGAGAGGGCCATGCCTCCCTCCTGAGTTGAAGACAATTTCCCGGACATCTTCTTCGACGTCGTCTGATTCACGAAGGTAGAAGCAGAGGGAGGATGCAAAAGTGTATGTCACAGCACACACCCCTCAGAACCTTCCCCAGTATCCTCCATACCCACTGAACAAAAAACAAAGTCACTGTACCGGACTTCTTGGCCAGAGCAAGCACTGTCCGGAAGAAAAAGAGAAACCGCCAAGGAAGAAGACTAAAGGACATCACAGATTGAGGACTTCGAGATTATGAATGAACAGGATGGGATGTCAGATGATGATAGAATGCAGTGGGAGGAACTTAAAAGGCAGTACAATGAGTTGGCCCTTAGGGAAGAGTTAAAATGGAAGCAAAGGGCTAAAGAAACTTGGGTTAAAGAAGGTGATAAGAACACTTCATTTTTTTCATACCACTGCCTGTGTTAAGAAGAGGAGAGCTCTTTTGCAATCTATTATTGTTGGGATGACACATATAAGGAAGGATCTCAGATAGAAGGTGCAGTAGTCAGGTATATGAAGCTTTGTTCAAAGAAGAGGAAGTTTGGAAGCCAGCTATTGATTCTGATTCCTTTAATCAGTTAAATACTGCAGCAGCAAATGATCTTGTTAGACCTTTCTCTGAGAAAGAAATCAAGGAGGCGATTATGAATGTGGACCCCAACAAATCTCCAGGGCCTGATGGGTTTTCTGTTAGCTTTTATCAACAATTTTGGAAAGTTATTAGAGGAGACTTGATGGCTGCACGTAACTGCATATGAGAGTTTCCTTCACTCAAGTAACTGAGTCCTCTGGACGGTTTGGTGTAGATAAACTGTGCACAATCATTTATGCCCACCGCGTACATTCAGGCTAGTGGTGGCGCAATAGCAGGATCCGAGCTCTCTCTAGACTTGTTTCTCACGTCAACAAAAGAGACATTAGAGAACGAGGCCTTTAATGGCTCATCTTTTCTTAGATATTCTTCGGAGCACTCACCTAAGCTATTAAAGGTACTTGAGGTTGAGAAATGCACATGTTTCTCTTCCTAATGATACAAAATGGCTACCGTTCATATTGGAGCGTCGTGGATAGAAACTCAAGAAAGTGGGTATCCGTTATGCGATGACAATAATACTATACTATCCCTACTATACTAGCTTCATCTAGCCTTTGGTGGAGCGATATATTAGATAGGCAAATACAACTGCTATTCTGAAAGGAGTGACGGCAATTGATTTATGGCCCTTCCATCATATTTTTGGTCTTCCCATTATAGGGCGGCCACATAAGGAGGTGATATTGGATGAGTTCCATAAGAACACCATTGATGGTCAGGGGCTATGTTGTACGCCTCATTGCTATAAATACTTGATGAAAGTGTCGTACGACCTTTGTAAAGTCAAGCAATCTTTTCCAATGGAGGGAGATAATTCTAGCAGCTAGCCGTGAGTGTCGCTTTTAGCCTAGGTTCACTAGTTATACAGTGGCCTTTTTTATTATGCTCGTGAGTTTGCAAAGGCTTCAGATAATAGAGAACTACCAGAGATTCCTCGGGAGCATCAGCCTCGTCACAGTGTGATTATTGAGCTAGAAGATTATACTAAGAATTCTTAGCAACTGGATGAGGCTATTTATATGGCTGCGTACTTGTCATATTGGCTGGCTATGTTTGTTGTTCCTTATAGCAGTAAGAGCGTTCCACAGCCTGCGGTCGTACATTTTGCCTGTCTCTTAACTTGTGGGACGTTTTTAGCTATTTTCCCAACTTCTTGGCAGGCATCCATCTCTCTTTTAGTGCATTATCGAGTTCAACTGATCCTCAAAATTGCTTGATGGTCATGACCACCTATTATGTCAGTGAATGGGCCAGTCTATTCTCTCTTGGTTTTTCTCCTGTTGGGGCTCTGATGGAGCTCTTTGTATCTACTATCTTCGTTTTGTTGGACAGTAGAGTGGAGATGCAATGCACGAGTTGACTCTCATTAGAGATGCCTTGGCTTTATTCCTTTTAGCTCTTCTAAGAGACATGGAGTGCAGAATTGGCCAATCCAGATCAAAATCGGCCCAATCCGGATGGGGATTCTAGGAGTAAAATACCTTAAAAAAAAAAAATTAAAAAAAAATTGGTTGGAATTGACCTAGATCACTTGGATCGGCCGGTATCAGCTGAATCGCCCGATCCGAATTGGATCGGATCAGATTGGAATCTTCAAAAGGCTGATCAGCCTAAAATCTGAAACTTTAAGGACTATAAAGGTTGAGTTGAAGCCTTTTATACTTTGGGGCCTTTGTTGGAGTTCCTTCATCGCATTCATGACATCATGCTTTAATACATCCGAACAAGAAGTGTATGGTTTTGAAGATTGTTTTTTAGAAAGCTTACAATAGAATAAATTGAAATTGCCTTTTCAAAGTGATGCAACTTATTGGTTTTAGAACCAAATGGTTCAACTAGATTGCGAGCTGCATAGGGTCAGCTAGAGTTTCTATCTTAGTCAATGGAACTCCGCATGGTTACTTTGGCAGCACTAGAGGACTGAGATAAAGTGACCCTCTTTCACCAGTTCTCTTTATTTTGGTAGGTCAGGTCATGAGCAGTATGTGAGGAAAGCTAAAGAGTGTGGTATCATTAAAGGCAAAAGAGTGAGAAGGATGGAGGAAGAGATTACTCATCTACAATATGCTGATGACACGACTTTATTCTTATCCACTAGGAAGGACAACATTCTTAATATGAAAATCCTACTGAGGATTCTTGAAGCTGTAACTGGGTTGAAGATTAATTTTGCCAATAAGTGAACATGTTGGGATCAATGTCTCAGAGGATAAGAAGGTTGAAATCTCAAATATTTTGAAGGTTCAGTGGGTACCTTTTCTGATAACATATTTGGGGCTTCCCTTACCTGAAAAGAGGTTGAATTGTTCTGATTGGAATATGTTGGTCAGGAAATTTGAGCAGAGAATTGAAGGATGGAAAGTAAGATACTTTCGGCCGGTGGGAGATGGGTGTTGTCCAAGACAGTATTATCCAGCATTGTTGTTTACTTCTTAATAATCTTAGCTATCCCAAAGACGGTACGTAAAAAACTGGAATCTGATAGAGCTTCTTTTGAAAAGGGAAGGGGCCGGATTTTAGGGGAGGACACCATATAGGATAGAAACATGCCTGCAAATGCAAGGAGGAAGGCAGGGCAACTTTTAATTCCCATTGAGATATACAACTCACATCAAAGTGGGGAATGGCCAACGCATCAGGTTTTGGGAGGATGCTTGGATGGAAGGGAAACCCTTAAAGATACATTCCCCAGATTGTACAACATCAATCAACAGCAGGAGTTGCATCACTACAACCTCCACGAAAGTCGTCGAGCACCTTGGGCTGACTGTCATGGACCATCCTTGCCCCACAACATATCTTGGGTGGATTCGACTTCCATTCTGATTCGAACGAGATGCCTCGTTCTGATATTCTTTCCCCCATACGAGGATCAGATCTGGTGTGAGATTCTGCCGATGGAGGTCGAGAGCCTTATTCTTGGCAAGCTGTGGATCTATGATGTGGATATGGTCCTTTATGGCCGATCCAACACTTGCGTGTTTCCATTTGGTGATCTGCACATCACTTTGCGGCTCTTCTGGCCGAAGTCTTCATCCCAACAGGAGGTATCCCAGTCTAGTACTCCTTCTTCTTCTTCTACTCCTTCTACCTCTGGTGCCGTGCATCTTCTAGTGCTACACCTTCTAGCACTCCAATCACTCACGGCACGGCACTGTTGAGCACCCCTTCCACTCCTCGCTCGACTCAGTCAAGCAGTGTTCTGGCCCGCACACCTTCCATCCTTGGTGCATCTCCTACTACGCCTTTACAACTGTCTAGCACCAAGGAGCTTGAGCATGCTATTGATAAGAGCAAGCCTGCTTTCGTGTTAGCGATGAGAGAGGTTACTGATGAGGCTCCTAACGAGCACCCTGCTAAGGTCGCCTCGCTTCTTCAGGAGTTTCAGGATGTCTTTCATTAGGATCTTCTGGAAGGTTTGCCGCCCACGCGTAATACCCAGCACGCCATCGATCTAATTCTGGGTCCACGTTGCCCAACCTATTGCATTACTGCATGAACCCTACTGAGCATTCTGAGCTTCAGAGATAGGTTGAGGAGCTCCTGAAGAGGGGTTCCATTCGTGAGAGTATGAGCCCATGCGTCGTTCCCGTACTTTTAGGTCCAAAAAAATATGGCACCTGGAGGATGTGCGTGAACAGTCGTGCAATTAACCACATCACCATCAAGTATCGATTTCCCATTCCCCGCCTGGATGACATGCATGATATGATGGCGGGAGCCAGTGTGTTCTCCAAGATCGATATAAGTGGCTATCACCAAGTCCGGATTCGACCTGGGGATGAGTGGAAGACGACTTTCAAAACGAATGATGGGCTCTATGAGTTGTTGGTCATGCCCTTTAAGTTGTCCAATACTCTTAGTATTTTTATGTGGCTGATGACTCATGCACTACGACCCTTTATTGGTGTCTTACTAATCGTGTACTTCGACGATATTCTCATTTACAGCCATTCTAGGAATGATCATGTAGAACACCTGCCATAGGTATGTCTTGTCCTTCGTCATGAAAGTCTGTTTGGTAACCTCAAGAAATGTGCTTCCTTCACCGACCGTGTGATCTTCTTGAGGTTCATCGTCTCGACTAAAGGTGTTTCTGCTGACCCAGAGAAGGTCAGAGCGATTGTAAAATGGCCAGAGCCACAGTCTATCCATGATGTGCGGAGTTTTCATAACTTGACAACTTTCTACCGTCCTTTCATCCGCGAGTTCAGCTTATAGTTTCGATCACTTACTGTAGTCAGAAAGAAGCCTTTCTTTGGACGAAGGTCGCAACCTCAGCCTTTCGTGACATTAAAGAGAGCATGACTCAAGCACATGTTCTTCGTCTGTCAGATTTTTCAAAAGTATTTGAGGTCTCATGCGTCAGCATAGGTGGAGTCTTAAGTCAGGAGGGCCACCATGTTGCATACTTCAGCGAGAAATTGAATAATGCTAAGTTGAAGTGCTCCACCTATGATAAGGAATTTTATGCGGTAGTTAGGCTTTGAGATATTGGAAACATTATCTACTACCGCAGGAGTTCGTATTGTATTTGGACCATGAGGCGCTCAGATTTCTCCACACCTAGAAACTAAACTCGAGGCACAGTAGATAGGTTGAGTTTCTTCAGGCCTACACCTTCGTCTTGAGACACAAGGTAGGCATTGAGAACCGCGTGGCCGAACGCTAAGTCGCTGAAATTCACTCTTATCAGTTGTTAGTGTAGAGGTCACTGGATTTGAGAGGCTGTAGGAGGAGTATTCAGCTTGTCCATATTTTGGTCCGATCCACGCCGCTCTTCTCGTCGAACCCATGAGAGAGTTTAGTGATTATGTCTTGTAGGAGGGTTACTTATTCCGCGGAGATCGACTCTGTATCCCGCGGACTTCAGTCCATTCTCATCTGAGAGGTGCATACTGGTGGTCTGGCTAGTCATTTTGACCGGAACAAGACCATCGAATTGGTTGAGCATCGTTGTTTCTGGCATAGCCTAAAGCGCGATGGGTTTATTTTTTGACGAGTCCATAGATACTTTATTTGGCCCATTTGGAGTCCATTTAGTGGGTTTTCCATTTTTTGGATTTTAGGCACAACTTTTTTATTTTTTAGATATTTTAGTGCAAATTTCCGAAAATATTTATCTAGTTAGGTTTATGTTAGTCTATAATTGAGTTTGGTAGTTGAGATGGACTCGAAAAGGTCCCTAAACACTACATATGTGCATGTACTATCTCTTTTTTATTTATGGATGATTATTTGCACGAATTTTGAGTTACTATTGTAAGTTACCCTACGACGGGGTCTGATATATTCATAAAATTAAATGATTTGGAAAAAAATCATAGTTGGCCTAAATAGGTCTGACTCGTGACTCATGCAGATCAGTTAATAATGTAATTTGTAGTTAGCATTGTGTCGGCCTGAAAAAACTTTGGTAGGTAGGTTGGAAGAGGAATGCTCTACCTATCCCCAGAAGATGTTTGTTCTTCTGCTCAACAACCCTATTTTACTGCAAGGTGTAGGCATAAGAGGACTCATGAAATCTTCCTTCGTGAGAAGGTAGGTTACGAAGCGATTCTTGCACATGCAAAGTGGGTTGGATTTCTCTCGCAGCGAAGTTTTTTATCATGTAACATTGTAGCCATTGAGTTGTAGTTTCTTTTCCCTAGGTAGTACTGCCCTTAAGATTGGATCACTATAGTTGTTGTCTTTTGGTTTATTTTTAGTGTGTAGCTGAGGAATCTCTCCTCCCTACCAAGATTGTATTGCCTCTCTTTAAACAAAATTGGTGTTATAATCCACAACTTCTTTTGAAAGAAAAGAGGACTCATGAATGATATCCTTATTTTCAAGAAAAAATGTTTACACAGCACAATATATTCACAAGCATTATTCGAGCAGATAACTTTCACTTGCTTCCTGAATTGAGTATGACCCATATTGGTATTGCAAAAGACTTGAATAATACAAGGAACCTCATCACTAGATTTCAGCAAGTAAAGTTGCGGGCACTGAGGAAAATCATTAATAAATGATATGAAGTATTTATAGTCATCTGAAGAGACTGGTAAAGTCCCCTACACATCAGAATGGACAAGTTCAAAATACGTAAATGATACGGGAAGATGGAAGAGAATATTTGGACATCACACTCGTCTACGTCGTAGGGTATAATAAACTCTTAACTCCAATAGTTTGTTAATTACAATGACTTTAAGTCAAATTTATAAGAAATGTACCATGTTAATTTATATCATCATCAACAAAGCATTATCCCATCTATTAAGTGTCAGCTACATTAATTATGTCCTGTCATCTTAATCTATCCAATGCCATACTTGTGACAACACGAAGCAATGTCAAGTCCTTTTTAACTACATCTAACCACTTCATTTTAGGTCTTCCTCGATTTCTTTTATCCTCCTCCACTCTAATTTTATCCCACCTCTTAATCAATGTTGAACCTAGAAGACGATGTACATCATAGTTGTCAATCCCGTCCTAGTCTCTATCCTATTTTTCTACTGAGATGGGACGTCCCGTTGTCTCGGACAATCCCGATATCCCGTCCCATAATGTTTTTCATACATATGCCAACAAATAGAAGATATACGTATATAATAAATAATATGAAAATAAATATATAAACATATAAATAATAAAAAATTAATGCAACAGAAGCATTGAGGACGTATATATGGGTTTATAGTTGACTACATTCATCCCCCAAAATAAGTTTACAAGGAGCTTAAGTACTAAGGAAAATCTCATGTAAAAATACAAATTCTGGTTGGGACGGGCCGGGACAGACTGCGACAGGCGGGGATAGACCGGGACAAGTACTGGGACAGACCAAAAACTACCCCGTCCAGTTTTCTCACTGGGACGGGACGTCCTAATCGGGACAGGTCGGGACGGGACGGGATTGACAACTATAATATACATACCAAACCATCGCAGTCTATTCTCCCCAAGCTTAATATCAATAGGAGCTACACCAAAATCCTTAGTGTAAATTACCTATTAGATTAGAGAAAAAAGTCCAATTACTTACCAATTGGAGAAAAAAACTATAATTACTTACCAAATTAGGAAAAAAAGTTTACTTAATAAGCATTTGGATTAAAAACTCATAAAAACAATTCATTATGCATGTAAAACCCATGGTTGTGAAATATAGAATAAACTTAAAACCCCATCTGGATCAGACCGGATCACAGTGAACCATCCCGGATCCGGGTTGAAACGAATTGCACCTGACTCATGTGATATGATGCAAGTTGGATCGAGTCAAATGCGACTCGACGAGGACTTGCCCAGATACAAGTCAACTCATACAAGTTCGCACGAGTCGGTCCAAGTCGGCGAACCGTATCATGATCTACACAATAACTTTACATTAGAGCCTTCTTGAAAAGATAAAAATCTGCCCCAGGACAGAATATGTGCAAATAAGCAATACAGTGACACAGAAAAAAGAAAAAGAAAAGCAAGCATCTAATTAGATATAGTGTCAATGAGGAACATTGCGATTCCACCATCCAATGTTGTAAAGAAGGAAGCATCAAAAAAATATAAGAAATGTGTCATCAGGCATCCAATTATCACAGCTAGAGGGCCAATTGAATGTACTAAATGAAGTATAATACCAAGGGAACAACAAAGGTTAGCAGAACTGCATGCCTTTAGATGGTCAACTTTCACAGTAAGAGGATCCTCGCTGACCTGCATGATGTAGGTTTTCCAGGGAATTAGAATAATAGTGTTTGCCTAAACATAATGCAAAGCCTACAGACATATATTGGAACTCACAATCTCCGTTATCCGCAAACGCCTGTGACCAATTAGCACAACTTGTTCCCCTTGAATACTGGTTATCTTACATCAGAAAGTGCATTATAATGAAAATGAGAGTAAAACATTTGCTTGCTTGTTACAGTTATTTAAAAACAAGTTACATGTAATCTGTTAAATAAAAACCAACAAGGTAGAATTCATACTTGTGCTAAGGTACCAACTTCATGAAGACGCTTAAAAAGATCTTTTCCTTTCAGATCATAAACACTTTTTTCTGATTCTGAAATATCTGTTCCAGGTTCATCCTTAAGAAGAAAAGCACCTGCATACGGTGCAGACCTCTTACGGTTCTCCGCCAAAGCTTGCAACAATTTAGGATCCTTGAATGTTAAATACACAAAGACATTGTTATATTTGGAGTGAGAAGTAATCAGATAAGATACCATTCCCGAATGTTCAAAACCAATGGGTTAAAAGAAGCTAAAAGATCTGAGTATAGTTTGTGGCTGCAAGAATAAAATCAAATCTAGGAAAGGATGCAAATAACATTATGGTTTATACATTGATGACTTCTTTAAGAAAAGAAAATTAAATCTGTATATAGCTTAGTTTATTCAGTTCCTTAAAAACAGACAAAAGAACAAAGCCCTTTAAAAATGGCATGCTATTCCCATAGGCATTCTCTTCTGTCTACGTGCGCCATATACAGCAGCTTTGACAATTTTTCTCTCTTTTTTTTTTTCCTGGGGGATGCGTATGTGTGTGCACATGTCAGTTTTGGTGCAGGATTTTTTTTTCTTTTTTGGGAGGGGTTAGTTTGTTTAGAGAGGGAAAGAGAGACTTGTTTACAGCATTTTTCACTACCCTGCTCAAGTCATACCCCTCTATGAAGAGTTTTGAAAATGCGTGCATTCTATCTGGTACTCATTCCAACTTCACTCTACCAACAAAGCATTTTCAATTCCAGGATAACCAAAAATTAGAAACAAGGAAATAAGAGTTTGACTTGTCATTCCTCTCCCGCATTCCTAGCATATTGGGAATTTCAGGTTACTTACATATTATTATAAATCAGATAAATCACTATACAAATTGTTTGGATGTGGTTGGCACCACAAGTTCACCAACAAAGACAGAAGATGGAAGAAAATGTAGAAGGGTATGGAAATGGTTACTAGGCTAGGATTCATGAGCAGAACAATCCAAATTTGACTAAACAAAACCACAGTGGATGAGGTTGGGCAAATGTGAAGGAATAGTTCCCAGGCCACCCCCCAACAACCCAGGGACCCCCTCAGCATGTTCAGTTGGAGAAGAGAGACCTCTCCTGTGAATACGTGCTTGAATACAAATGCTCAATGATTCGCATTCGACTCCACAGGATTGGCATCTAGGCTACATCAACTACCAACTTAAGTGAAGACGTATATGTATGTATGTAGGTGATGCGAGACAAAAACTCCACTCCACAGGATCGCTTGTTGCCTGCTACACTGTCGATTTTGATCATCCCAAAATGTTTTCAGAATATTTGTCGATTTCTCTAATTTTCTTTGCAAATTGTGATGAAATAATTGATTCTTCGTGCTAAATTTAGTGTGAACTTTCTTGTGCAGGCAGGCGGGCTACGAACTTGCAATGCTAAGGACGTTCGTCTGCGGAAAACTGTAGTGGTGGGCAGCGCGGCTCTGATGTTCCCAGGGATCAGTTCCGGGCTTTCTTCATGTGGGCCTTGGCATGGGCGATGAGGGCGGAAGGGGTGGTTTGCTGTGGCCAATGCTGCTGTTCGGTACCACCGCTGCGGGTGGAGTTAGAAAAGAAGCGGAGGACTGGGTAAAGAAAAGGACAAATGGATGATGGGACAAGAAGAAAAGGACAAAATAAGATAAGGAGAAAAGGTGGGAACAAGAGCTGGGGGGTTCATAGTGTGGAAGAAGAGTAAGAAGGGGGGGACCTATCGTCCTGTCCTCTCTCAGGGCTCCCTCTCTTAGGGTTCTCTCTCAAAACAAAGCAACAGACTTTTTTGTTATCTCTCACAACATCCCCTTGTCACAATCAGGGCTCTCTTATTTATAGTACAAGAAACATTACAATTCTCTTTGCCCTTGGACATCTAAACAATAGCAAACTACTACTAATAGGACTCCAAACCTAGCTTGCTTATGAAAGTAACTCAAAAAAATTTGATTGACTAATATTAAAAAAAAAAAAAAAAAACACATCACAATAACGGCATGATTAATAAAGAAAAATACTAAACAATTGCAGCCATGCAGGCCACTGACGATATCCAAATAATTCACGTCCGTCAAATGATTGTAACATAGGTTTTACAGATCGTGCGCATCCACCATAAACGGTGTTTTTGCTCTTGTATCAATGTCCCCCAATTTTAAAAAAATTGTCCTCGAGTTTTGAAATGTCGAAGAATCCAGATAACAGCCGCAATATTAATCAAACATATGCAATGATACATTGGCGCTAACGCTCGCTTCTATAAATCTGTATGACGGCATCGTATGTTCCACAAAATCTTGTGACATCACATCATGCCATGGAATAGCCCTGCACTCCGGATAAGCGAGTACATGACCCTAAGCCTCATCAAATAAAAGATCATTAAAAAGATGAAAACCGGCATGCACAATCTAGTCATGGTCCCAAAAAATCAACTGAGCAAGAATAACCACTGACAACAAATCGGCCTCAAATATGTGGATTGAAATCAAATCCAAACCAGATGTAGTAAACAAATGATGATCCCATGCATTGGCAACCTTCTCATGAACAAATCATGCATTGGCAACAAATCAGCCTCAAATATGTAGACTGAAATCAAATCCAAACCAGATGCTGTAAACAAATCATGATCCCATGTGTTGACAACTTTCCCAGGAACAGTCAACTGTTCATTCAGTAGGCTTGCTTGAATAGGCAGAGTGGTCTGCATTTGGAGCGGAGCTGAAGCCAAAGCAGGGAAAACAAATTGGCCTATAAAATGTGGTGGTTGAAGACAGCAAGTTCGCATTTCGCCTTCCACCATAGCCTTCCGCTGGCCCAACCACTCATATCCAACAGTAATGCAAAATTCTTCTGAAGGGTGAACATCAGCCCAAGCTCCATCAAAATATGTAACATTCCTAAAATTTGTGAGCTCCTTAATTTTATATGAAAACTCCACAAAAAACATGGTCATGCATGATAATAATTTCACATGGACCACAACTGCCTGGGAAACATAGTTAAATGCTTCCAATCAATCAAATCTCAAAACAACATGCTTCTTGTTTAAGTATACTATTGTCTGAACATTGGAGAAAATGTGATGCAAAAATCACTTAGGATCTCAGCTTGTAAGAACAAACTGATTAATATAGCTCAGATACCAAATTTGATGCAAGACAAAAGTACGAAATTATCATTTGTTGCCCGCTACCCTGTCGATTTTGATCGTTCCAATATTTCTTCAGAATATTTGTCGATTTACTCTAACTTCTTTCCAAATTGTGAAGAAATAATTGATTCTCCGAACTAAATTTGATGCGAACTTTCTTGCGCACAGGGTTACAAACCTGCGAGGTGGAGGATGTTCACTGAAAAACTGTAGCGGTTGGGTAGCACATCTCCGATGTACACGAGGGTTAGCTCAGCTTTCTTCACGTGGGCCTCGGCACAGACAATGAGGGCAGGCGGGTGGTTGCTGCGCCTGACGCTGCTGTTCGGTGCCAATGCTGCTGGTGGAGTTAGAAAAGAAGAGAAGGGCTCGATAAAGAAAAGGACAAAAGGATGGTGAGGTAAGAAGAAAGGACAAAATAAGAGAAGGAGAAAAGGTGGAGACGAAGAAAAATGGGAACAGGAGCTATTGAGGGAAGGAGAAGAAGAAGAGAGAAAGAGGGGGTTGGCGGCAGTTGAGGGACCTCCCATCCCATCCTCTCTTAGGGCTCCCTCTCCCCAGGGTTCTATCTCAAAGCAAAGCAATGGACTTTTTTTGTTTCTCTCACAACATCACCCTGCCCCAATCAGGGCTCTCTGATTTATATAAAAGACACTAGAATTCATATTGCACTTGGACATCTAAACAATAGGAAACTACTATTAATAGGACTCTAACCCTAACTCTAAGCAGCTCTAAATTTGATTGACTAATATAAAAAAAAAATGCATCACAATAATAATGTGATTAATTAAGAAAATTACTAAATAGTAGCAGGCCATGGACAATCTCCCAATGATTCAAGTCCATCAAACAATTGTAACATGGGTGTTATGGATATCACGCACATCCACCATAAATGGTGGTTTTGTTCTTGCATCAGTAGGTATATCTCCCTCCCTCCCTCATGCTCAATGATTCACATTCCACTCCACAGGATTGGAGTCTAGACTCTCTCAACTACAAACTTAAATGAAGATGTATATGTATGTATGTATATCTCTCTCACTCCCCCTCTCCCCTCTCACTCCTTATACATGCATATATACATGCATAAGCATATATACATGCATACAAATATATATACATACATGCCTCCATACTTATCTATGCATGTATAGAGCAAGCTTATAATGTGGTCATACGGTCTAGCCGCACGGCCTTCATCCACCCCATCCCTATGTTTTAAATGAAATAAAATAATCATAAATTTTTAAATATTCAATTATCCCCCAGAGTTGTTTCCATTATATGGGACTTAATTTTCATTGTTTGATTATGAGACTCAATTGTAGCTGTCCAATCAAGTGCATGCAAAAAAATGTAAAACAAAAAAATCATCAAAAAATAGAAAATTACTCCATTAGACCCTAGTGTTGTTCCCGTCCCTTAGTGTTTTCATTTTGATCACCAACTAAGGGGTTTAAGTCCCCAAGTAAGACGTGAACAAAACATCATGTTACTAAATACTAATTAGTGAAAATCCAACCTCCTAACAGAACCAAATTAAATATCAAGTGGACTGATAGAAACTCAGTGAATTGGCCATTGTTCTGACCTGATTAGAAAAACTGAGAAGGCCTAAAGCAAGTTACAGGAATTATAAATTTAAGGTTCTGCTGGTGGCTTTTTTTTCAGTTGGCCTATCAACATGTAGATGCTCCTCAATTGTGCTAGTTATTAAAAATGCCACACAAGAATTTATCTTAGTTTTCGATACAAAATGAAGGTTAACCATCATACTTGGGAAAGTTCATGATGGAAGAAAGCTAAATAAACTTTACTGTAGGATAGATAGCATAATTGAATGACAATTACAAAGTTGTGCTTTTTTAGCATAACTGAAAAGAGACAATAATTCTGGATTCTAAAAGCATAGGTAGCGTGTACCTTCACATAAATTGGCATGTAGAAACCTGGAAACAATGGTCGGTATGGCAAGGGCAATGCAATGACCTGCAACACATACAAACAATTTAGAAGACAATGATAACAAGCCACTAATGCAATGAAGTGGGGAAAAAACTGTCTAAACAATTGAACCTGCATAGATGAGTCATTTGACCATGGACTTACTTACTGCCATTGGCCAGTTGTGCACATCTTAGAGGCAATAAGTCCACTGTCTTAGGGTTGACCAAAGTTCTAATCATAAGAGAATGGCTATATAAAAGTAATAAAAAAACATGGAACAGCAACAGGAATTAGATTGCAAGCTAGACAGGTTTGAAGGGGAAAAAAAAGGACGTTATGGTTCATATTTTATTCAAAATGAGAACTTGAAGAGGAGTGAGATTGTTTTAAGGGAGACACGGCTGCAAAAAGGTAAAAGAATAACCAATTTTCCCTTCTTTACAAGCCTTGTTTATCTTATCAATGCATTGACCGACACTTTCCATCATGGAGAGGCTTCCCAAAGCCCTCTTTTACATTATTTGGACCCTTCATTTATAGCGGCATATGAATACCAAGTCCATGATACATTTCTCACTGGATATCCTTTGTTTGCAGAGTCATACAAATACCAGATCTGCATGTGATTTCTCATTTTATGTGACCCTTCATTTCAGTGCAAAATTTCCCAGAAACTTAGGATCACCATTTTCAATTTACTCAATTTACTGGATATGATCGCCTACCAACAGCAGGGTCACATTGCTCCTTTGTTCAGGAAAGGATAGAAACACCAATGAAAAAAAAAATTGAGACAGAAGTCATACCATAACACCAGATTAGAGGGAGATGGTCAGAAAAGTGGAAAAGCAAAACAAGCACTAATTAGAAGATACCCATGTAATTTCCCTAGTAGATACCCGTAAGATTACCTACTATGTAACAACCCAGATGGCATTACAAATCTATCATCAACACACTATTTACTAGTGGCCAAGGGAGTGGATCAAACTGAAATTATTGGATGGCTGAAAAGGCAATTTAAATATCCCAGCTGACCTTCATTTAGCTTCATGGTCGAAATGAGAAAATAATGCCACCGCCTCGCCTTTTGCCTCGATGGCAAAAGTGTCCATGTTATCAGGCCTTTTATTTTATTTAAACTAAAGTAGGCAACATTCTGGGAATTTCTTTAGTAACCTGGAAGAGGGAGATAACTGCCTTCTAATCTCTTGTAATTTCTTTTCTTTTTTGATGTCCGAGAGTAAACCCGCCATGCCCAGGAACGAACCCAGAATCACCGGTAGCCCAAACCGTGGGGGCTGCACCTGCCTCAACACCTCAGAAGCCCTCATGCGACAGAACCAGCACGTAGCCAAACCTCTCTAAGCCCTATGTGACCCCCAAGACCGTACGAAGTCCGACTGGTCAAAACAATCGCGAACCTGTGGTGTGCACATAAAGCGGGTGTCCACGGGTGGGATCGAACCCACGACCTTTTGTTGCCAAAGAAGTCCGGTTCCAACTCTCCCATCCCTTGGGGACCTTCTAATCTCTTGTAATTATTTGTGCACTTTGATGAAGGTTAGGATCCCTCCTCTTCCTTTTTGATTGTGCTATCTCTCTTTATTGATTAAGAAATTTTGTGGTGTAATCCACAATCTTTGGGGGGGAAAAAGTGTGCTCCCTGTGGCAGTGGAGCTCTGATTTTGGATCAAAGTTATTGAGAAAATTGCTTACACAAAGTTTATCAAATTTTGCTTCCCAATTTTCACATTTTTCCCTTTCACCTTAATTTCTAATTCAAAATGTTACCTAACACCAAACAAAGTGTTTCCCACCTTTGCTTCGTTCTTTTGTTTCCCATCTTGGTAACTATGCTCTAGACACAAGGCTATGGCTAAGGCATTAGATAAGCTAGAGTAGTTGATCATTCAAGCTTTGAAATCACTTTGGCCTTTCCATTGGGATTTATCAACATATCATATAATTTCATAAGACCACTTTAGTGAATCCAGTCCACTAAAGGATAATCGCATACAGACATGCCTAATGAGAGCAACGCAAGACTGACTCTTCATTTTGTTCATGAAGACATTAACAAACGTATGGTGAACCTCTGCAGATGATAACCAATTTAATGAGGTGTCAGGCGCAACTCCCTATTATAAGCACTCCAGGGTTTCTATAGGCTTCAGCCCAGTTATCTGCAGGGTGGCCAGTGGACATTACACTTTGTGGTTTTTTGGCTTCCAACCAAAAGTTCCAAATCGGAGCCTCCAACATTGGTGAAGAATTGGGGTTATGAGGGAAGGATTGACTAGTGCCGCCACCAAAAATTAATTAAATCCACTAATACTCCAATAATTTTCATATTGAAAGTAAAAGCCAACAGCGGCTTCTAAACAAAAGTTTCGACAAATATGCTGTTCAATGCCTTGAACCACCCAAATATATCTTTTGAGAAATAGACCTCTAACAAAGCTTGTCAACAACACAGGTGAGTCACAAGATCTAATAGGAAGTACAATTCCATTTCCAAAGTCGTTCACAGAGTCCTCGAACACCAAAACTAGGACAGCAAGAGATTTGGCAAAATATGCCACATGGCATGGCATCCCCAGGTGGAAAAAAAAAATCGTGTGGATGGAAGGTTACTGACCGAGAGATGATCCTCCGGGCGGGGATTTGTGGGGACGATGGCGGACACGGGCTCCATCGCCTGCTCCGAATCGCCAGACTCCCCACCGGCTTCCGAGCAGAAGAGCGCCGCCCTCCTAGAGAAGAAGGGAGTCGCACCATTACTCTCTCTCCCGAGCGAGCCCACCACGCGAAGCGAAGGGAACCTCTTCTTCGCCCTGACGCAGAGCCTCGCGGGCAGCGCCGCCGGCGGCCTTTGCAGCCGCCCCTGCAGCCTGCCCGGTGACAGGGCCCTCAGCATGGTCGTCATGAAACCTTACGAAAAAAAGAACCCAACTTTTGTTTAGATTCTTCGGATTCTCGCTTAACGCAATGCTCAATTCCCCGCCTCTCTTATCAACACTCCCATCGTTCTTCTATTGTGTGTTCGCATCACACAAACAACAAATGTTTCGCCAAGAGCCGAGTTTAGAAGACGATGCGAGGCAGGAGGCGGCGGCGCTCACGAGGCGGAAAGGAAACCCTGCTAAAACCCTCTGTTTTCTTCCATCCGAATTTCCGGAAAGTACGTAGTACGGCTCTAAACAGTGCACGTCAGCAACCGAGAGGTGTTGGAGATATCGGGTCCGAGCTGGGGAGATCTAGCGAACCCCCGAACTTTTTAACATGCTTTTCTTGCGTCCCAAGTTTTGAGCACACGACCACTTTCGGGCAAGTTTTTCGGGGACCTTCCCCCGTTAACAAGTTATGACTCATTTTATTTCCAAAAAAAAAGGTTATGACTCATTTTTTGGAGCCATTAATTTCTTTCTTTTTAAGTGTCAAAAAAAATATTTTTACGACTCTCTATGATTTTCGGATGCGTATGCAATGATGGGTATATATCTATCACAGCTAATTAACTATATTCTCGGATGTGAACCTTTGCTGAGGGACACATAATTGACAATCTGTCATATTATAGAAGCAAGAAGTTGTTTATTTCAATTTATTTCAAAATAAGTCATTCTTATTTGAAATAAAGCGTTCATATTTCAAGTTGCAACAATGGGTATATATTTATTATAGCTAGTTAATTATATATACACACACGAAAGATTTGCATAAGTTCTTTTCTAACTTATCATTAACTTGTCTAATAATTAATAATAAATTAGATTTTTTCCAAATAACCTCCTAAAGAATCTCACATACGCAAAAAAGGAAAAACTCTAGTATACATATAACAGAAAATCTCCTAATCTATATGTTATTTTTGACATAAACCATAATAGTTTGTAAGTGATTGAAAGATGGTAGACTTGATTATAGGGGATTTTCTATGTACACATTTATTACATAAGAGGTTTTTTGCATACCCACATTTATAAGAGCCTTTTTGCTTTATTATAAGTAGGACTACAAATGGGTCAGGGATACTTTCATCCACATGCAACCCATTGCAGATCATAGGAGCATACTTTCGATCTAAATCCTTTTGCTAATTGGATCGGATCGGGGTTTTTTTCTTTTTTTTCTCATATGCAGGTGACACGAAGTAGATTGTGGGCTATCATGATCTATATGCGACCTACTTTGATGTGTATCAGAGCGGGTGTGATTTAGAGCGGATTCTATTGCAGGTCATAGACTATTAAAAACTAATATTTTGATAATAAACATTTATATGCAATAAAATACACATGTTGATGCATCAAATATTAAAACAAAGTAACTTTATTATACAAATATTAAAATCTTAGGTCTTTAGTTAACTTATACTAAAATAACATCTTATGTCAAGATTATAAAGTAATTAGAAAGTCATAACTAATCTAAATTCATTTCAAATTTTAAATGAATTCACATTCATGCCAAATAAGTTATTTGATGCATCAAGAGAACATAGAACTAGTGGCTCTCATGATGTTGAACATAGTACAAAATAATTTAAATATAATTATTTATAACATGCAGATCATAGCGGGTACCTGCGGATATCCGTGGATTTGTAATTGGAAAAATTAATCAGATCCATATGGACTTATGAGTCAGAGTGGATCGGGGAGGATTAGTTTGAGCTCAATCAATAATCCAATCCATGGAAAGTGCAAGTGAAGATTTTTAATCCACACACTAATCTGATCTATAATTTTATTAATTGGATCATATTTTACGGATCGGGGACAGCTTAGATTGCAGATTAACTCGATCCATTTGCAGCCCTAATTATAGGAGACTCTTTACGTATCAAATGAATGTATAAGGGTTTTTGCCATATATACATTCTACATGTGATTTTCTACATATATAAAATTCTTTAATGAGTTATTTGCAAAAAATCCAAATAAATTTAATTTCTTAGCTTGTAAAAGTGCACAATTAAGGTGTTATTTGGTGCATATGCATCGTAAAACATTGATAAATTCTCAGTTTCGAAACCATCGATTTTAAAACCAGCGGAAGTAAAATCCTTGATTTTAAAATTACCAATTTTGAAACCATATATTTTGTTTACGGTGATTGTGGACTGTAAACCAGAATCAAGTAAAAGGATGTAACACCCCCGCCTGTCTATTTCGGTTGTGCAGGCCTACCACAAACCTGGCGAGATAATGCCATAGTAGGAACAACCTAAACATCTACTTACTTCCAAAGTAAGCACATATATATATATCCATAACACTATGGAAAAATCTTCATAACTATAAAAAATATAAACTATATAAACTGCAAATAATAAATACAACATTTGTCCAGTATTTCTAAACATATCTAATAAAATAAATTACGCCACCTATTACATAAGTCAAAAACCTACTTTTAATTAACTCTTGAAATAAGCTCCTAACCCTCCTTCCTAAGCTTAGCCTCAATCTTTAATCTTCATCCATATACATCCATAGAGTGAGTCCACAACAAATTCAGCAAGCTCATAATCCACAAAACAACAATTTTCCACTCTATAACATAAAAATAAAATTTCACATAATACATCTAATCATCTAAGCATGGATATAACATACACATAAAATTTTCATCCTAAGCATGCTTCATCCTACATGAACATGATATAAACAATAGGTATGGTTATTCTTCATATATGTCTGTGACATGAAAATTATTAACATGAATATCTAGCATGGACATACATGCAATCAACATGTATACATTATTTAAAACATAAACATAAATTCATAAATCTGAAATTTAGCATGCAACTACTATAAAATTAAACATGATCTTAACATGTATCATATCATTAAATATAAGTCATATATATATATTATATATATGCATCGCTAACGCAGTGTATCTTATAATATGGTATGCATCATCTTAACATATTCTTATTATACATCTTATCTTCATAAACATCATAACGAGGCTCATCAAGAATACACCCATGTCATGATCTTATCACTTTTTTAACACGGGACAAGCAATCAAAACAAGACATAGAGGCATCATCATCTTCTTCCTTACCTAGTGGTTAGGCTATAATTCACCGGATCTTCAACTACGCAGTCGGAGGACGCTCTCAAGTCTCACCTAGGGTCAGTGTAATCCACATGCAGACACACCTCCAGAATTTTATCGATTGTCTTAGGTTCATAACTGATCTCATAATCGTAACCGTATATACAAGAGGTTCTAGAGGTGGTATTATTGGTTCAAGAGGTGGCCCCTACCACGTAGCACTTTGTTTTATAAAAGATTCAAAAGATGGCTCTCGTAACATGGCACTTTGTCTAATGTGGCACTTAGTTTCTAAGCTACCAACTGATGCATCCACACATAGTATCTTACATCTTAATTAAATGTATACGTATATAAACATGGATTTGTATAGTATGTAGAACATAACAATGCATAAAACATGACTCTAAACATGCAATCATCTATGAAAACGGATTGTTTACATGGTCACTGTTTATGTCTCTAAAACGCGTCATCTTCATATGACGCCTCGTATAAAAGGCGTCAGCTAAGCCTGACGTCTTTCATAGTCCTCCACTGATAACTTGACAATTTTAGGCATAAAAGACTAAAATGTAGGGCCTACTATCATAATTTTCATGCAAAATCACATGAGATGATAGATAATTTTATCTTCTATCCAAATCACTTGCAGAGGCTTCATAATTGTTTTTCTTTCTGTATATGACACAAGAAGCAAGTGGTTCAATTGGTGAAAGCATTTAAAGAACAACCAAGTGACCAAGGATCAGATCTCAATAGGCGTAAAGATTAATTAATTTTTGTAAGCTGAGGAAAAGGAGAGACAATATAGTCAAGGCTGGTCCCCACTTCTCTTAGAGCCAAAGATTCAAAATTCAAAATTCAAAAAAAGAGAAAGTTAAGGAGTGAGAAAAGAAAAGAGGGAATCTAAGAGATGATTTCAATTTTCAAATAAGAGATGAAATTCTCCTTTGATTTTCAAATTTCAAAACTTCTTTAAATCTTCAAGAAGTTCTGTTAATCAAGGGGTTGATTTTGTTAAATTTAAATTTGAATTTTTTCAAAGTGAGAACTAAAATTTTTAGATTTTAAAATTTTTCATGAGTCTATAAATTCTCCCTTAGTCAATTGAAAGAGAGAGTTTAGTTTTTCGTTTTCTTTAGTTTTTCTTTTTGTCTTCCCTCTCTTTCTCTCACTCTCTCCCCCACCTTCTCTATCTCTCTTTCTTTCTTTCTCTCTCTCTTTGCTGCAGTACCCGTGGGTACTGTAGCAATTACAGTACCACAGGTACTGTAACGACCCCTCTCTCTCTAGCTTTTGTTCTCTCTCTCTCTCTACATCTCTTTTAAATCAACGACTGCTAGGGGCTGGAGGTGGACTCGAGGCATTGTAACTGACTACTGAAAGGAGTCCAGGTGTAACGACCCGCCACCCTATAATCGGGATCCGATTACTAAATAAGTACTGAATCATTAAAATTTGGAGTCAAATCAGGATCTCGATAAGTCTGGAAAATAAATGTTAAACCAAGGTAAACACTCCATAACACATCGAATTGTAAAAGAAGTGCAAGAATTAAAAATTATTATAATTTGACTCAACTCAACAAATAATTATATATTTCAATAGAAAAGAAATAATTATGCGTACAGGCCTGGAAAGGAAATAACAACTACATCGAGGCATACTCCGGGACGATAGCTACTGGCGCGCAACCCAAGACGGAACCCTCCACGCTACGCCTGCCTGGAACCATTACCTAAAAACCGTAGGGGTGAGTCTCATAGAATGGACTCAGTAGGGATCTTCCGATCCCCACCACCCACCCACGCACTCAAAAGTGCAACAACACAAATATAGGCAATTAAATAAGTAAACCAGTAAACACAATTCTCAAAGATTCTCAAATTCCGATATAAAACACATGCCTTTGTAAATGCAACATACACAATTTTGAAACCATTCAGCCACAGAGTCCAAAACTAGCGTCTCAGCTAAACCCACAAACCACACAACCGAACGAGGAAAACACCGACCTGCTGGGATCAAACAGCAATCCCTCGGATAACACCTTGGCTACTTGGGCCTGTCTAGCTCTAGGTGGTTCTACTTTCCCAAGCATGAGTGACAGTCCGAAGGTACCACTCTCACACCGATACTAGCTATACCCTGGGGTACACCAGGTGACCTTCTCTCTAGGCATCATCCTACCACTCCCACACTGGCGCCGTGTCACTCTCACACCAACACAGGGTGCCTGAGCGCTAACAACTGTCACTCTAGGTCCACGATCACACAAACCACAGTACAGTGCGATCCGGTCACGTGAAAATCTTTGTCCTCGAAGTACGTTTTCAAGCAAGTATTTAACCAAACTATCTAACAATGTAAACACATGTTAATTGCATGAATAAATGGAGTTCTGTCTTGAATCGCGTCACCCGTGGCTGATGTCATTTAAGACCCCTAAACTGGTTCAAATTTCGCAGAGTAACTAGGGTCAAGGATACTGGCCTGAATAGCGTCGCCCATGGCCGAAGCTATTTAGCTCTTTATCCAAGAATGACCTCGGGAACCGAAAAATTGGGCCGTTAAATCATGTCATCTGGTCTTGACGCCATTCTAAATGGCATCCCCTGGTCCCGACACCATTTAACGTCCAAAACTGTGTTCCACCAGTGCTAAACCGAGGGTCCCTCTTTCTCCCCCAAAGTACTAAAAAAAACACAAGGAAAATAAGGGGAGAGACCGAACAATCCGATTCACTTCCCGAAAAACCAAAATATATAATTTCATCAAAAATCCCTTAGAACATGCTTTTCTACCCAAAACCTCCACACACAATACATGCTTTAAAGCGGGGAAAAGCATGATTTTAAACAAATACAATGAAGATCGTCACTCTACCGGTTACTTGAACTCCTTCAAGCTCCAAGCCGCCGAACCGCCACGCCACGAGCCGCCGTCGGTACCGCTGTGGACGCCGTCACTCCACCGGGACGTCGGCCGTCATCCGGAGAGCAATGTGCCGTGGAGGAGATGGTGGTGGTAGTGGTGAGGGGTAGGAGGTTGATGGAGTGGAGGAATGGGGAGAGGAAAGGAAGGAGAAGGGGAGGGGGATGTCGGAGGTTCGAAGAGAGGGAGGAGAGAGAGTGAGAGGGAGAGAAATGAGGGAAATGAGGGAAGACTTAGGCATCAAACTGAATAAGTTTAAATCTCGTCGTTCTAAGAATACACCGTTCAGACGATAGGACATGGGTCGTACACTGGCAAATTTCTGAATGACGTCTTCCATGGCCGACGCCATTCAGACGATCAGACCGGGGCAGTACACTCGCGCCCCAACACTCAACAATGTGGCACCCCCGCATGGCTTCTAAATGGCATCCACCTTGGCCGACGTCGTTCAAAATCGCGTTGAGCTTGTACCCATGCCCCAGCCCCACAAGGGCCCAAACCAAGTGGTCCATTACCGAAACTGACCCTATAACTAGATCCGAAATCTCAGTCCTTACACCAAGACTGCAAAGGATCCACGTGAAGGATTACGACGGCTGCAAACACTAATTTTCTCTCTTTATCTCCTCTCTCTAGTTTTTGAGTTCTCTATGTTACATAATGTTTAGAGTATTTTATTTAACAGTTGTCTTCTAAGAGTCATGTTATTTTTTCATTTTTAATCTTCTTGTAAAATTTCATATAGTTTTGTTAATGAATGACAGTAGCTCCTTTGCAAAAAGTTATTTTTTCTTCCTCTTTTTGTTCTATAACTTTAGTTTTTTCTTCTGTTGACATCACTCAAACTTTACATTCTACTTTTACTTAATATTTTATGGGTAGTCTTAGTTTAGTAGATGGTATGATTATGCTCGTTTAGGGATGATCCTTTTGTGAGTTCATAATAAGTCCGACTAGTTTTCATTGTTCTCTATCAAATTATCATGCTCCATCTTCTTTATTCTCTATTTTTCCTCTAAAAACTCAATACTTTCAACTTTAAAATATGAGATCTCCCTGTAGATTCGACTCATGCTCACCACTTGCTTCATGCCATGTGCTTAAAATACATGAGTTTTGTTTAATTTAAATTGACGGTTGCGCGAGTGTTTAACGATGCACGTGTGTGATCGATCATCCACTAGATTTTTTTTCTAGTAGAAACATAGTAAAGTTTTAGAAGCACATAGTTAAATGTTATAAAGATCTCAGGGTTAGAAACAAGTAATCAAGGATTTAAACATATAATGTAGGACTCAAATCATAATCATTAGAAAGGTAATCATATAATCTCATGATACACAGGCTAATCAAAAAGATAATTAAATAATTAACAAGAAAATAAAGAACATAAGCCTAATCGATTATCAAGCAAAGGAAGAAATCGATTAGAACAACAGAGTATATTTGATTAATAAGCAAGGGAAAAAATTAATTAGAAGATTAGGGCATAATCAATTAACACATGTAATCAATTAGTTGCAATGTGCCATATGGTGATGGCACCTTTCGCATAATCGATTACAACACTAAGGCATAATCGATTACCTGAAACACGTCAACCAAGACTGACGCCTTTTAGACGATCAATTATAGACCAATTCGATTAGTAGAGTTAAATCGCGTTAATAGTACATGACGCCATTCAAGTTATTAATTTAGATTTACAAAAAATAAAGTACGCAGTGATATGATTACGTAAACCAAATCGCGTCACGCAAGGTGATGCATTCTTGAAATGCGTCCACCTGAAGTGATGCCTTTTAATACAGACATGCATTTTTTATGAATTATTCTAGTGTTTATGCATGAAATATTTATGGTTTAACATGGGGAACTAAAATCAAGGATTCGTGTGTATCTAATAACATGCAAAATCCATCTTTTCGTTACTATTATATTACATAAAAAAATAGTTTGAAAATAAGTTTTAGTACCTAAAAATATTTATAGATCATGGTTAATCATCAATTGTCTCTACTTCAAACTAATGAACGTGAAGAACCATAGCAAGACTCTCGTCCATGTACGATCACACCACCACCACGTTCCTCTCGCGCCGCCCATCGTACACACATGAAGAACAGCGTGAATCGCCCAAGAATTCACCTTGGGTCGCTCTTAATCTCTCTCTAACTCTCTCTAGGGTTTATGAACATACTAGAGGGGTCTTGGCATATAAGGGAACTATATGTAAGCGTCTTGGATCGAGCTCTAAGCGAAATACTCTCCCCATGTAAGGAAACTATAGGTTCAGGTTAGACTGGGCTACTCTTCTAAATCATGTCAACCCGATATGATGCATTACAGGATCCTAATAGGAAACATAACAGGATTTTAAAATCCTAAATCACGCCAGGGGACAATGACACCTCTCAAGTCAAACCCCAAATTACGTCACTTGAAGGTGACAACTTCTAACCTCCGCCCGAAACCCCAAAACTCCTCTAATAGACTACTAATGGGCCTGACTGTTGGATTTCTCGGGTTTCTCCGGATCGCTCACGCAGCGGAAAATAAGATATTAAAATAGCGATCCGTTCCCGTTTCAGAAAACTAAAAACTACGATTATCGGATAATCGAAGTTCTCACCGTGTGCGGATTCGAATCCGCAACCGTTCGGTTCCGTCAGTGCGACACCGCAAGCCGCGCAAGTGCCCGGCCTCTAGCGAAGTCCACGCGATCCTCCTCGCGACGGATATCCTCACGTTCCTCGTTCTTCGCAGCCCACGAAACCTCTGCCAGTCGCTGCAACGATCGCCGCAACGCGCGGACGATTTCCCGTCGAACGGGATTCAGAGAAGCGGCGGAGCAGATCTGGATCTGTCTGGACGCCAGAGAGAGAGAGAGAAACAGAGGAGGGGCGGCTAGGGTTAGCAGTAGCTTGGCCTGCTCAGCCCGTTCGCTATGTTTTATACTAACCGCGCGATTTTTCATAAAAACCCCCGGTTTATATAAAATCCACTTATTTATCCATCGCCTTGAGAATCATTTGCGTGTGACCCTCTAGGCCCAAGTCCCAGTCTAGTTAATGGCCCAACAAGCCCAGTGACTCCTCACTGACTTTATTAATCAATTAATAATCCTTTTTTAATTAATTAATCAATCGAATTGATGTCGCACATCGAATTCGACCGGGCTTTCGATCACATTGGGTGCCAAGCAACACCGCGTGAACCCGGAAAGTATTGGGGTTAAGTAACCCACTCTTGGAACCTTTCCGCCGACAGTTACCGCGTGGATATAATCCTTCATTCGTACAATGCTCTCGAGTCAACTCAGGGTATGGCGAGCTGTCAAACCCTAACCGGTCGACTCACTTGGATTGGATGCCGCTGATGAATATCGGAAAACTCATTTCCCGATATTATCATCCGCCCTGGCCAGGGACTTCTGCGCATCCTTCCTAGAGCATTCTCTCTCTAAGTACCGAGAGCGAATGATTCCTTATTGCCACACAATTCCCTTCGACGGTATTCCGCTGTACCCAATCCTTGGCGTATTAGAATCCCGTGGCTAGAGATTCGTAAACCAAGGTCAAAGCACAGAAGTCCACCGACAAGGTGTCTTTGGTGTCTCAGGTCCGAGGACCATCCACGCAACTGCGACAATAGAATCAAACTGGTTGACAGTGAGGTACAATACCATCCAGTGATTCAGTCGGATCAGTTCAGTGAACTCATTCTCCAATGAGCATCTACAGATTCGCCTTAGTGTCTCCACACAAGTGACTTATGAGATCAGTCACCCTCATCACATGAGCATGAGTAATCTGTACTAGTCTAACTGGATATCCGATGTCCTTTTCGGATATCCTCCGACTATGAACGATTAAGAATATATGTGTTTAAGTGATCAGTCTCACTAGTATGATCTCATCATAATCTGATCATTATAGCACATATTCACGGACTTCATTATGAAACGATAATTAATGCGATTTACACATAATGAATATTATGCCATTATATTAATAAATAAACGAGATTTACATAGTCAGATTGGCTTGTAGGCCACCTAAAACTAACACTGACTAAGGCTGCTAATGGGCTATGTTACATCCTATCCCCCTTAAAGAAAATTTTCCCTCAAACCTCTCACGGACTAAAAATAAGCTATAATACCTTCTAAAGCGCTCTTGGTCACTCCTATATCTTATCGGGTCAACAAGAAACTTGAGTCAAGCCTCTCAAACCTGTCGGTGTAGTTGCTAAAGTAGCCTTTGCCTTGGGACAATGTTCAATCGGATGGCCATACTCGCCGCATCCAAAGCACATGCCCGTCGCCCACAAGCGTTCTATTTCGTCATGTGTCTTCTTACACTTCTAACAAGTTGCAGCTACTGGTGGTGTTGTCTTTGCTAGAACATCTTTAGAAGTCTCTCAAGACTCTGGCTTCTTCCCCTTTGATGACGATCCTTGGTCCTTTGGCGTCGCCTTGCATTCTTCTAGAAATATCTCATGCTCCACTTCCTACCTACAAGTTGCTTCCACAACCTCTTCCATTTGTGGCAAACGTTTGAGCCACAAGCTTTGATCTTACAAAAGGCTTCAACCCCATTAAGAACTTCCGTGTCTTCCACCTCTCATCAACACATATGTGGGGCGCAAACTATGCCAGTTTAGAGAACTCGACTCATACTCCATTGCACCTATTTGCTCCAAAGTAAGACTAAAAAACTCCTGGACCTTCCTATCCTGAATATGATGGGAAAAGAATTTTCTTCGAAAAGCTACCAAGAAATCTTCCCACGAGATCTCCACTTCTAAGTAAGTAAACTTTGTCTTCAGCATCGAAGCCCACCATACGTCTGTACACTCCAGAAGCATATACCAAACTAAACTCACCTTGTCCTCTTTGAGGCACCTGATCACCCAGAAAGATCTTCTCTGTCTCCCTGATCCAATTCTCATCTACAATGGGGTCACTTTCTCCTTTAAACGAAGGTGGATCCATCCTCTTAATATTATATCCCAGATCCGGTTCAGTTTTTTTTTTAAACTCAAAGTCTGACTAGATAATCTCGGGATAAATCCTATCATAATAAACATATATGAGAGCTAAACAATCACAAGACAATTTAAGTAGATTTATGACCATCATTAATCTAAAATATCAAAAAATATAGCCGATACCAAAGTTTACAAATTACAATATCTATCAATTAGTATCTAAATTCTCAATATCAACAAATAAAGAAAAACACATTAGTCTCTCATCATTCTCTACTACATCAACTACCAATTTGATAGCCAAAAGCTTTTTAAAAATTTTACATGCTCAATTCCCCACCTTGGTAGATCCTGAATTGATTTATCTTGAAAAATACTTGGTTAGATTTATAAGTCCATCACTCAGTAAGCTTCAAACTATCCACATGGCTTAATGTACAGTAAATTTGTAAATCACATTGTACAATTATATTAAGCATCATTTTACATAGTTCTACGTATAACTCAAATAAGAACATGATACTAAGTATGGTCAAATGTAGAATTTATCAAATCGAATGTATTTTCTAATAAACATGATCAGATCGACTAATATATAGCTTTACATAGCATGATAGGATTCACATCTGACCTAGCAAATTCTACTAGCCATGAACATAATTTATCACATATTGAACTAAAATATCTCATATCAAACATAGCTTATCACATATCACATAACGAATAATATGGCATAGTACCTTATCAAATCATATTCATATTATGTATTATAAGATTAAGACATGTTCATATGATTTTATTGGAATAGTTAAGTAGGATGATCAATAGATTTAAATGACTGAGCTGAATTCAAATGAACATAAAAGTAAATATTTCAGATTTATGTGTCATTCAAACATATCAAATCGTATCATAAGGACATGTACCCAAACCATAACATAAGGAGTCCTACATGTATACCAAAGTATCTAGGTAATGATGCAGAGGTCTTGGTTATTGTGCATAATTAAGGAATCTAAGTCCCATCTAACTTCAAACTGTTAGGACATTACGTATCGACATCTCTTAGTTGAGTCGGCCGGAAATCAAGATTCCATCCCTTGCCTTCAGGTTCAAATGTTCTATCCAATGCGGATGCTTATATCATAATCAAGCCCTACATTTCCTTAAAATAGTAATGTTCAAATATAGTAATAAAATATGACAGAATGAGATAACATGGAGCATAAGATAAGTGAATATCTGAAAATTAAATTAACATAGTGATACATACATGTAAGAGTTAAAATCTATACTTTTATATACAAAATAACAACTTCAAGAGTCATCATAGTCATATAGGAAGAAAATCAGAGTAAAACTAATGCTAACAGATTACTGAGCTAAAATGTAAGCTTCAAAATTTTTCTCAAAATTTTTAGATAAATAAACATATTTTTCAGCCACTAAACCTAGTTTTCAAAACTGAAAAATCAGAAAATAAGCTGAATATTATCAAACAGATTAAAAAAATTGCTAAACTTGGTGAACATGTCAAATAGGTCATATTTAAAATGTGAACAAAGTTTCATCAATTTCTATATTGATTTGATATAATTTTGCACTCTCGCTTTGATATTAAAAATCTAACTTTAATAGAAGTTTAGCAAATAAAAACAGAAGGTAAAATAAACAGAAAAGGAGTCAAAATATTCTCAAACTTTATAAAAAAATCAAGGACGATATAACAAATGTATACACAAATTTGACTTGATTTGGATATGAATCGAATGAGAATAAAGATCTATAAGTTAAGATTTCAAAACTATTTGGATAGAGTGTATAGTCACACAAGAAAATTATGAAATAAATGGCAAAATAATTCAAAAATTTATAATTTTTTTTGTATATGAGTATAATATGTAAGCATTCTTATAGCAAATTTTCAGGTCAATAGGACATCAAACAAATTTAAGCTTCTGTAACTTAGATGAACTACGTATGCTAAGATAACAATCATGGAATAAATAGTAAATAAGATCATAAAAATATAAAATTTGATAATCATGGAGTAGACATAAATATTAAATATTTCATCAATTTATTAGATTTTGAAAACCCTTAAAAATAATATAGTTTTTAGTACAAAGTAGATCATGCTTAGGATTATCCGCCTACCTCTTGAAGAAAAATCAGTTCTTGACTATTCTATAGCTTCTTTGCTATCTATCCATCATTTATTCATTTTTTTAAACTATTTTTCATATTCTTTGAGGTCTTTTTTATGTTTTGTAAGCCTCCTGGAACTACCATCAAGTATTAGAACTAACTCCCATAGAATTTAACCTTCTCTTCTCTCTTTTCTCTCTTAGAAGAGTTGCACCCCTTGATGACTCCAACACAAATCTAAGGGACTATTTGTCACTAATTCTCCTTTTCACATCAAATACTAACTTTATTTTCCTCACTGGAGTCAAATCTCTACTTCATTAGACTTTCTCTTCAAGTTATAATAGCAATCATAGTGCAAATCATACTCTATTTGTGCAACCTGCAGTTTTATTTTTTATTTTTTTTCAAATTTGTTCTCTTAAATATCAGAATTAGAAAAAAATCTTTTCTACAAAGTTTTAAACTTTTTGTTATCTTTCCAAATCCACTAATCTCATTATTTTTAGAGTTCTATAGAAAAAAGTTATCTCTATTTTAATTTTTTTTCAAATTTGTTCTCTTAAATATCAGAATTAGAAAAAATTCTTTTCTACAAACTTTTAAAACTTTGTGTTATCTTTACAAATCCACTAATCTCATTATTTTTAGAGTTCTATAGAAAAAGTTATCTATTTTACTAATATGCTGTTATGAGTACTTCGAATCCATAAATCTAGTAGATTCCAATCTAATGCAAAGATGTCCTGAGTTTGATTGATAAATGATTTATTCAAAACATATCGTCTTCATAAAAATGTTATAATTTTGAGTTATCTTTATAATGTAATTTGGCTTACCTAATTTACAATTTTTTTGACAAAGTTATACTTAAAATATTAGGACTATATCCAATAAATTTGTACGTAGAATCTTTGTTCGAGTAGGATTATAAGTATGACTTTCGAACTTTTAATTATACTCCTAATCATACTCAAATTTATTATGTTCTGCTTGTAATCCAACTCAGATATCTCTTATATAACTTTTCAGGTCATGGTTAACTTTAATTATAATTTCTCTTGTTTTCTAATTCAAATCCTAGTTCCATTAGGACTTGTTTCTCATTGGTAGTCCTTTCCAAAATTTATCATCGATATTTTTGACTTTTAAAATATCTAAATTAATAAAATTAGTCTTCTACAAAGTTATATTTTCATGATCTTTCTAACAATATTAACAATGCCTCAATCTAAGCTCTCAATAGAAAGTTATCATCATTTTATTAAGCTATTATCAAATACATCAAACTTAGAAATTTAAATAGGTTAGTGGGCTGTTCTTAATAATATCATTGGGTTAATGGACTTTCATAATTATGTTAGTTGGACTAAATTAAATTACTTAAACTCACTAATAGACTCTCATAATTAGTTAATTGGTCTAACTTGAAATCATTTAATTCATTAATGTGTTGTAAAAGTATAGGATATAATACTTAAAATGCTCCACTTACTTCATGCATTGTCGATACTCGGGCTCCACCAGTCCTATAGGCCTCTGTTGCTACTGTTTGGTTGCCTGAACATTGCTTGGGAGCACGATCTCCAGCCGGTCATCTACACCTACCTAACATTTCCTTCGTAGATCACCAATGATATTTTTCCTTTGGATGATCTTTGTGGTACTTTCACTCATTGGGCATATCATCATGATGTTCATTAATTTGTTGTAGTTCTTTCAAAAGTGGTTCTTCTTTCTCTCATTACTTCAAGTTGATAACATCCATTCTTTTGATCAATTCCCCAGCATCATCAACACTATATCCTTCTCTTCTTTTGGAAGATGGATCATATTCATCAAATAAAACATGGACTATTTGCTCAACAATTAAAGTTCTTCTATTAAAGACTTTATAGCCATTAGGTTTAGAAAAATGTACCCCAAGAACAAGCCTTCATCAGATTTTGCATCTAACGTCCTAAGGCTATCCTTTCCATTGTTGAGAATGTAGCATTTTCATCCAAAAGGTCTGAGGTGGCTGACCTTTGTAAAGCTCATAAGGAATCTTCTTGAGGATTTGTCTAATCATAACTTTGTTGATGATGTATCAAGCTATATTGACTGCCTCTACCAACAAGTGTCTTGACAAATTTTATCCGGACAACATAGTTTTGGCCATATCTAGTAGAGTCCAGTTCTTCCTTTCTGCTACACCATTCTGCTGAGGAGTCCTTGGAGCTGAGAAATTGTGTTAGCATTCTTAAATTCTCCACCATAGTCAGATCTGATTACAAGGATAGTGAACTTTTTTGGTCCTTTAGCACAATCCTACTATACTTTAGGAAGCCTTCAAATGTATCTAATTTGTTCTATACGAATGCCACTCAGGTGAATCTAGAGTAGTCATCAACAATGACAAATTGATAATTCTTTTCACTTAGGTTGTTAGTCCTGATTGGTCCAAACATATCCATATGTATTAATTCCAACAGTTTGGAAGTAATGACCACTATATTGGGACTGGAATGAGGTCTTGGTCTGCTTCCTTTAACACATGCAACACAAATACTTGAAGTCTTCACCTCCATCCTTGGCAACCCCTCAATTAAATCATGCTTGTTTAATTTTTGGATGACCCCATGATTGGCATAACCCAATCTTATGTGCCACAGATCAAGTTCCTTTATACTGTTGGCGACAAGGCATACATATTGTTCCTTCAGCTCATTCAAATGAAGTACATATAGATTCTTATCTCCGTGAGCCTTGAATATCACTTCATCTTATTCAGTAATTGTGCATTCAGATGCTCCGAAAATCACATTGTGACCCTTGTAACAAAGTTGGCTAGTGCTGATAAGATTGTATTTCAATGTATCTACACAGAGTACATCTTCAATCAAGTTCGTTGATTTGCTGCCTACTGTGCCACTGTCCGTCACTTTACCCATGCCATTCTCTCTATAAGTGATTGTACCTACTTTAGTTTGCATAGTTTTAAACAAGGTCCAATCACCTGTCATATGCCTGGAGCATCCACTACCCATGCATCACTTGGATGCTCTGAGGCTTCCTTCTAAGATCACTTGAAGGTTTTAGGTACCCATTTTTTTTTTATTCTTTTAAGTTTAGTAGCAAATGATGATCCTTTAGGCACCTAGACCCACTTCTTCCAATTTGAAGTTTTAGAAGTGTGACCTAGTCTGCCACAATATGAGCAACAATCAATGCAAGGAGCTTTTGCATTTGAGATCTTCAAAGTTGCAGCTCTTATAAATCTAGGGAGAGGATGTCCATCTAGAGATTTTATATGTGAAGAGGTTCTAGGAGACACATAACTGAGTCCATCGTTTTTGTCATCAACCCTAAGTCCCCTCAAGCAAAGGTACAAAGATGTTTTACCCCTAGTTAGCTTTTCAAGAGAGGATTTTAAATATGGGTTTTCTTGAATTAGCTGATTTTTATTGCTTTTATCTTCATTAACAACTACTTTTTCCTTGTTTATCTTTGAGATTTCAACATATAATTCTTGAAGCTTTAGATTATTAGTTTTATTAGTCTTATAGAGTTGTTGGTTTTCAGATATTAAATTGGAATTAACGTGTACTAACTCTATGTTCTCAGATTTTAAAGAAATACTCAGAGCACTAAATTTATCATGGTTTATTTTAAGCATTTTGATCTCCTTAGAGAATATTTTAAAATTTTTATAGAGCTCATGAAAAGCTTCTTCTAAAGAAAATTCCCTCATCAAAATCTGAGCAAGATTCAAAAGTTGAGTCGGATTTTATCTGATCCTCTTATTGAGGACTATTATTGGCCATGAGCACTAGGTTGGCTGCTGCTTCTTCTGGGTTTGAGGATTATGAAGAATCTTCTTCATTGTCTCATGCAGTAGCCATTGCCTTCTTCTTGAAGTTCTTGAATTTCTTAGGGAACTCCTTCTTCTTGTGTTCCTTCTTCTTGAGTTGGGGGCAGTCTACCTTCATGTGCCTAGACTACTTACCTTTATAGCAAGTGGGTTCTTAGTTCTTGAGGTTGTTCTTCTTCTTGTGGTACCTTTGTCCTAAATACCCTGCATCTTCTTCTTAAGGATTCTCTGTAGTCTTCTGGACAAGAAGGCTTCCTACTTGCTGTCAGCATCACACTCCTCTCCTAAGGAGTCTTCATCAGATTGGGCTGGCTATCCTTATGAGTACTAGAGACCTTCTTCCTGGAGCTACTCTCCCCAAGTCTCTCGATAAGGGATCCAATGAGCTTCTCAATGCTCATGCCACTAAGGTTAGTGGTTTCCTCAGTGGCAACGACCTTCGGTGTCTAGTGGCTAGGAAGAAATCTCAAGATTTTTTTGACCAAATCTCCATTGCTGTACTCTTTGCCTAAGGGCATCAACCCATTGGTGCTATTTGTGAATCTGCATTACATTTGAGTGATTGTTTCTAAGGTCTCTATTATGAACTTCTTGTATTGATAACCAAGATATCTATCCTGATTTTCTTCACTTTATCTATGCCTTCGTTGGTGAGCTCGAGCATCTTCCACATCTCTTGGTTGTCCTGCATGTTGAGATTCGGTTAAACTCCTTCTTCCTAAATCACTTTTGGCCCTGCTATTTAAGAAAAATCAAGTGCTTGTCAATATCATTCCATTACTCTCTTGGTTTGGTAACAATATGATCACCATCTTTAAACATACTCTACAAATGAAAGTCGAGGCCCTTAAGGAAGAATTCCATTTAGTACTTTCAATAAGAGTGGTCCTCTCTTTCAAACAATGGAGGGCAGTTGACAGACTGGTCTCATAGTAACCATTAACCAAAGCCATTTCTCTTAAATTGTTAGATCCATACAACGAGGGATTGGGCTCTGATACAACTTGTTGCCCAGACTATGAAGAACTTGGGGGGGGGAGTGAATGGGTTATCAAAAATTAAAATTAATCAACTCAAATATAATGCGTAGGAGGAGGGAGAAACAAGGAGCAAACACATAAATACACAGAGATTTATACTGGTTCGGTCAATCCAAACTTACATCCAATCTCTAAGCAACCTTTTGGAAGTTTCACTAGCTCACAGGCTATACACGGTATAAATCCCGTGTAGGTTTTACATGTAACCACCAGAGTTGCTTGGTCTTGTCTTCTATCCACAAAAGAGAAAAACAACCACTTGCACACATGCAGGTCTTTCCTTCCAAATCAAGAAGAGGAACCACATGAAATAAGTAAAAAGAGATTACACGGAATGCCTTTGAGAAGACTAATGTACGATAAACTCAAGAAGATAAATATCAAGACAAAAGAAAAGAAAAGAGTGAAGCAAGTCTTGATCTCTATCAATGAAGATGGCCTTAGAGCTTGTGGTAGCATAGCGGATGAAGATCTCTCTTAGGCTCTTCCCACGGACTCTCTTTTAGAGTAAGAAGACTTGTTGAGGCATAAAGAAAGAATTAAAACTTGAAATTTGAATTTCTTTTCAGCTAGCTCTTGTGTGTTCTCTTGTTGCTTATCTTCTACTAGATGCCTCTATTTATAAATCATTTGAATCCAAATCCATTGTCTCTAACAATCTTCTACTAGGTCTAACATTAACTTCATTGAGTCTAACATTAACCAGACTTCAGTCTTGCTTAGAGAGAGCTTGGTTAGACATGGGTCGCTCTCGATTGTAAGGTTCTATGAGTTGTCTCTCTTGTCTCCCAATTTGGTCGTGCGAATCTCACCTATCCCTATTGAATTACCAAAAATAGAATGTTTCCATTTGGCATTCTGAACAGAGGGTAGGTGAGTGGCAGTGGATCTGCAGAAGTAGATCAGACAGATATAGACAAAATTTGTTGGGTGGTGCTAGGAAGATAAATAGTGTATGATTCGGTTTACTTTATTTGGAGAATCAATTAGGTAAAGCAAAGCTCACTTAGACCAGTTATAGAAGTAGTCTGCTAATCGATTCCTCAGATAGACATTAATCGCTAATTGAAGACATAGTCAATTGCCGCACAACTGAACATATAATTGATTTAAAAATGACACACAAAATTAAAGCATAAGCGACTTATAAAGATGCTGGTAATCGATTATGATAATTGCAATCATAATTAACACAGTAATCATATAAAGATGCACATATAGTCGAATTCAAGGGAAGTCACAAAAAGTGATTAAAAGTAAAAAGATAATCAATTAAGTACAGAAGAGTAATCGAAGTCACATTCAGGCAACGAATTGATTTATACATAAAAGATATTTGAATAAGTGAGAAGCAATAAATTGATTTGCAGAAATACAGGTAATCGATTAACATGTCGACCAATAAATCAATTCAACAAAGTTCATATTAATCGATTTGACAGGTATGAATAATCAAAGTTAGAAACATTCTATAAGTCAATTCAAGAATAGAACAAAATTGATTTTACTTATAATGACTAGTCGAACCTGTAAACTCACCGTTAATTGATTTAAATCACTCAAGTAATCGAATGCCAAAAACATCATTAATTGATTAGATACAAGACTAATAATTGATAACTTCAAGTAGTCAGTAATCACTTAGGTTCAAAATTATTAAACGATTTACGCTCAGTAGTAATCTATAGGACTTAATTTAACCGAGAGACTGAGTCGATTAGCGATTGTAAGAAAGTAACGAGATGTTCTATAATCAATTTGGAGTCTGATTAATTAGCTAACATTTTCACTGCTAATCGATCAGTGATAGAGACTTGATCGAAATTTCAGTGAGCCTTTAATAGAAAGGACCAAAGGATTGTTGAAATTGACTAAGTCCCAGAGCAAAGTGTATCTATGCAGTGAACCTATTATCAATAAATCGATTAATTTAGTCGTTAACTTAAGTGAAAATGTTACTTGTTTTTGACATTTTCATTATATGTTTTCACCAAAACATGAGGATTAAATAAAGTCAAAAATTGCTCGCCACATGGTTCTTTATAGCCTTTTTTAGCTTACATAGGTAATATTAAATTGGCTTAAGAAGCTCTACCACTACTAGCTCATCAGTTAGTATCACTTTTTCCAGCAAGTACCATATTTGGTCCATCTAGGCTAGGAGTTTGACCTCATGCACAAGGAAGTAATGTTTTAACATATGAGCCACCCAGACGATGACTGCACATGTCTTCTCCATGGTGGTCTACTTCTTTCCAGCATCATTGAAGAGTTTGGACAAATAGTACATTGCTCTTTCTTTCTTTTCGTCGTCATATTGAGTCAATACTACCCTAGTTGAATCATTAGTGGTGGGTACATACAACAATAGTGGCTTACCTGGGATGAATGGCATGAGGATCAGGGGATTGAAGAGATATTTCTTCAATTCATCAAAGGCCTTTTGGCATCTCTCCTCCTAATCGAACTTTGTGCCTCCTTTTAGTATCTCATAGAAAGGCGTAATTGTTGAGATGTGAAGCGTCTGATGAATAGTGTCTAATGAATTTCAACCTTCCCATTAAACCTCTAACTTCTCAGATGTTCTTGGGAGGAGCCATCTCAGCTATAGCCTTTGCTTTGTTTGGATCAACTTCAATTCCTCTTCTACTAACTATAAATCCTAACAATTTGCGAGAGGACACTCCAAACAAACATTTGTTGGGGTTTATCTTTAGCTGGTGATTTTTCGACCTCTAAAAAACTGCACGAAGAGTCTTAGTATGGTCTATCATGGTTTTTGACTTCACTAGGATGTTGTCCACATATACTTCCATACTAACATGCATCATGTCATTAAAGATTGTCATCATTGCCCTTTGATAAGTGGCTCCAGTGTTTTTGAGAATGAAGGCATGACGACATGGTAGTGTGTCCCTTAGGGAGTTATGAAGGATGTATATTCCTGATCTTCACTGGCCAACTTTATTTGGTTTATACCCTAATAAGCCATCCATAAAGGATAGCATCTAGTACCCTACGGTGTTGTTTACGAGTAAATTTATGTGAGGTGACATACTTTCTTAAAGTTGGGAAAATCTATACAAACCCTAACTCTGTCATCTTTCTTTGCAATAGGGACGATATTGGTAACCCATTGTGGATATAATACTACCTAGATAAATTTTGCTTTACGTAATTTATTAACCTCTTCTATAAACTTCAGCACCATTACTGGTTGTAATCATCTCAATTTTTGTTTTAGGGGTTTAGCATCTAGTTTGAGGACAAGTCGATGTTCCACCACATCTATATTTAGCCTAGGCATGTCTTTGTATGACCATGTAAACCCATCAATAAATTCTTTTAGAATGGCAACAATCGATTTTTCTTGTTTCTCGATGAGCCTGTGTTGTCACTAAAAAATTGAACAAGAAGAAGAGCCTAAAGATCAACAAAGAAGGCCCAAATCGAAGAGAATTGAAAGGAAGAACCGACCCTATTTATTCAAGCAAGAAAGGTCCAAGTAAATTTTTTTTTTAAAGAAAGTCCAAGTGAAGAAAGATAATGGATAGCTGTCATGTCCATTCTTGCAAGGCCAAAGAAGTCAAAAAGGGGTTACTTTTAGCCCAAATGATGAAGAAATCTAATGGTGCAACCGGACCCATTATCTCAAGCAAAGGAGGTCCAAGCAATTTTTCAAAAGAAGGCCCAAGTGAAGAAAGATAATGGACAGCTGTCATGCTCATTCTTGCAAGGCCAAAGAAGTCAAAAAGGGGTTACTTTTAGCCCAAATGATGAAGAAATTCAAGGGGGCAGGCCTGGGCCCATTATCTCAAGCAAAAGAAGCCCAATAGGGCCAATTTAGGCCCAAAAAGTACAGGCTAAAGCCCAATTTCGTGGCAGCCTTCAAAAGGGCCCAAATGGTCCCCCCCATGGCCTATTTTTATCCTTTTCGCCTATGATCAAATCTGCCCAAAGGAGGATAAGAAGAAAAGCAAGTGGTCTCCCCCTCAAGATTCTTCTAGAAGAGGGTAGGTAAAAAGTAAAAGGAGAAACCAATCATGATTCTCCAAGTGTTGTGGCGTCATTGGAGGGCTCTCAAGAGGGGTTTCTTATCCCTAATTTAAGGCTAATGGATGTCTAATCTACCCCCCAAAAAGTAACCAAACTTTATCTATAAAAGAACCCCCATCTTCTACAAGAAAAAGTTGGAGACAAAAATCCCAAAAAATAGAAAAAAGAAGAAGAAAAGTTGCAGAGCTTGGAGGAGCACGTTTCCCTCCTCCTTCCCCTCCATTTCCTGGATCCCAAGAGAGAAAAAAGAGTTAGAGAAGAAGAGAAAAAGAAAGGAAGAGTGCTAGAGAAGAAGAGAGCAAGATTGTAAGCTTCAAAAGCCATTCTCCCTTCTCATCCCCTCTCCAAGGTAGAGTGGGGGTGAAGAAGGGATCTATTTATGTCTCCTTGCTTCCTTTTAATGTTTTCCTTCATTTTGATGTTCATAGAAACTTCTATCTCCCTCTTGATGTTCATCCATGGTGATTGAAAGTAATGAAATGCAAAGTTCAGATTTTCTGAGTCTGTTTTGTAACTCTGCTGGTTATCTTGCTTTTATGTCATTTTTTCCTTCATAAGGTATGTGTTTTTCGTGTGGGGATGGTAGAGGGGCCTTTCTAGTTTATAGAAATGGTCTCCTCAAGTCTTGAAACCCCCTAAACATGGAGATATGGCCCGAAATGTGCTTTGCTGTCCAGATTTCCTGAAAACTGATTTTCCATTTATTTGCCGTTGGTTTTGGGGTTTTTCAAGGTGGCTTGGCCTTCCATGACCCTTAGGAGCACATCCCCTCCATGGATGATGTTCCCCAAGACTAAACATCAAGGAAAACCCCCTAAGTTTCATATATGTTAAGATCTAAGTTTATGTTTTCTTGTTGGAACCGAATGTGTTTTGTTTGAACCTTTTTCCTTTAATGGCTAAGGGTTTAGGCCCTAGAGGTTCTCATGGAGGTTCCCTCACTAGTTGAGGATAGGCTTCTTTGGGTAGAAACCCTCTAACATAGAGCCAAGAAGGAGAAATCTATGGAAAAGATATAAAGTATGCCTAAGTTTCTCTTATGTTCATATTCAAGTTTTCATGATATTTTCTTAAAGAAATGCATCTAAAATATATTTTAAATAAATATTTTAGGCCTTGTACCTTTTATACCTTGTTTTCTATCGTTTGGGTTAGTTTTAAACCCATTTTTTACCGAAAATCCGGGTTTCAGCTTGAATCTGGGGTTTGCAGGTGCTACAGTGTTGAGTCTGCGCCTCCCTGTGCAGACTCAGCGCCAGTTGCAGGTTTTGAATCTGCGCCTCTTCCAAGTGGATTTTAGGGCTTGAGGTGATTCTTTGATCCTCCCCCAATCTGTCCAAATGTTCCTTGGACCTAGGGCTGTCCTTTTGAGGCCCAATGAAGGTCCTAAATGGCTTGGACTTTGGGTTATGAAGCCCTTAATGTTTCAACTGAAATTTTGCCATGTGGTTTTAAGACTTTAAATGTTTTCCGATGTTTTCTCAAGATGTCCCGATCTAAGGGTGCCAGCAATCTCATGTTGGGTAACCCATCAAGGGCCCTCATACAAAAAACATCATTCTAGTGTTCCCATTTTCATGGGTTCATTTAGATGATGTGTCCCGAAGTCCCAATGAATTGGTGGAGTTCTTTGCTCCCCAAATGTAGAAATGGAATGGGTGATTCCCTGTGGATAACCCTTTCATTTTGAAGGCATTAAGGGCACCCTTTGGGTGAGTAGTTGGATGCTCGGCACGCCCCCCTTTATAGTCACCTCCATGGTTCATGGCTACATGTGATCCTCTAGGGAAATTGGTGGAGTTCCTTGCTCCCCAAATGTAGAGATGCTTTGGATTGCCCCTTGTGGGTTTTTCTTACATCTTGAAGGCATTAAGGGCACCCTTTGGGTGAGTGGTTGGATGCTCGGCACGCCCCCCTTTATAGCCATCCCTATGGTCCATTAGCCATTACGTATCCCTTTAAGGGAGTTGGTCCTTCGGGTCCCTTCATGCCAAGATCCTTCATGAAGATCTTAAACCTTTTCATTGGGTCTTCCTAATTAAAGGTTGAAATTCAACTTGGAATCATTATATTAAGCATTTTCAATGCTTTATAAAATGACCCAAGAAGAATGAGATAAATATGAAGAAATCATGTCATTTGAGGAAATCCACATAAGAACCACTATTTGAAAAGGCTTCATGTAGCCATAGTCAACTTTTGAGATTTCTTAGTGTTATACTCCCCAAATTTGTGGTGATTCTTGGATCATTTCAAGTCGAAAGAGGTATAAACCTGAAATTATGCTCAGATTTTGAGTCTGCGCACCTATAACCATGGAATTTTGATTGGGAATGGGGTACAATATGTTTTCTCTACTCCGGATTTCATATTCTAACTTTAATGGTTGAAACTAACCTCTTGATGGATTTAATTGCAGCTTGAACTGTGCAGGAAATTCAAAAATCCAATTTCAGGCTTGAGTCTACGCCACTGTTCTGAGTCTGCGCACCGTTGCGCAGACTCAACTCAAAATTGTCAAAAGAGTCCTTTCATGGGCTGATAGACTCATTTATGGTTCAAGTAACTCAAATAATTAAAGTTAATTCAATCAAAAAAGGGTTTAAGATAGCCATCTTCTATTTTAAAATTTCAGACTGAAGTTGTGTCTGCACATCTTTCATAAGCTCAGTTGAAAAAATCAACTAAACAATAAATCAAATTGCTCAAATCACTCACAATCATATATCAAACACTCCATATTATTTAAATAAACATCCATTTACAAAAAGGATCCAAATCCCTTCAAAATAAACTAAAATCTCTCTGATATTTTAAGCTCCCCAACTCTTTGAAACTCTTGGAATCCCCCTCAACCTCAGGAGGTACCATCTTTTCAAGAATCTTGCCGAAGATCCTCTTTGAACTTGAGTCTGCGCATCAGTCCCAAGGCCAAAACCTTGTCTCTTGGCCCCCAAATCATGTCCGCAGCTCCAAATCTGTATAATCATCAAATAAAACATAAAATCAAGTTAACCCACCAAAATCCAATAAAATAACTCACAAACAAAAAATCTACAGTTCAGACTTGAGTCTGCGCATCCTGGCGTAGACTCAGGCCTGAAATTCACAAAAATAAAAACCCTCTAAAAATCAAGTTTATTCTTATCTATTAGAATATCAAATAAAAACACCAAGTTGTTTTTGAAAAAATGCATAAAACAACTAAAAACACTTTGGTGACAAATGAGTCTGCGCTACCTAGCGCAGACTCAACGCTGAAATCTCCAATTTGGTCTTTTTGACCTTAATTTCTCCCCAAATTAAATCCAAAAATTTACATAAAAACTTTATACTTTATATAAGTCAAAAAACCTAAATAAAAGCTTAAAACTCCTTTCACAAAAAATATAAAAAATGCTAAACACTTTGATGAACAATGAGTCTGCGCTTTATAGCGCAGACTCAACCTTAAATTCCTAAAATCTGGTATTTTGGCTATTAAAATTTCATCAAATCAAATCAAACTCTTAAGAATAAAACATATATTTTCCACAAATCAAAACCCAAACAAAAATTATAACTTTTCCCTAAAAATTACCTGAAAAACAAAAAAAATAGACTTGTGGCAGGTGACTCTGCGCTACCCTGCGCAGACGCAACCCCCAATTGGTAAAATCCAATCTTTTCAACCTTAATTCCTTTAAAATTGAATAAAAAACCCCAAGATAAAAATAAACACTTTCTATAAAGAAAAAATCAAATAAAACTCATTTTTGCTCTTTTGTAAAACATAAAAAATACCTAAAAGAAGCCTCATTTCTAAACTTAAAAAATTCAACAAATCTTCAATGCATCCCCATAAATCAATTCAAAAAACACTAAGAAATGTCTCTCATCATCATCCATCAATAAAAATCAATCAAGTCTTGTGCAAACTCAACTTCAAGCTAAAAAATGAGTTTTCCTCTCAAATAAAAATTGAAATTCATTCATTTTTTAATGCAATCTTGTATATCTTTCTTATATCATTTTAAAGGGTGTTATTCTATTTTTCCGACGATTAATCAAGGGTTTTCCTTTTAGGAGGATGTAATTAACGCTATTCCATTTATGGGTAGCGGGATCGGGTCGAAGAACTACGCAATCATCTGATTGAGTCAGGTAGAGCGCACAAATAACAAATCTAAATCAAAAATCAAAAAAATCAAGATCAAGTGCATTTTTGCCCTAAAAAAATGTACGACAATCTCTTTTGGCACGCCCAGTGGGACCTGTCCTCCCTTTATCTTCTCGTCGGAAGAATAAGGATGACATCCATTCTTTGAAGTTATTAATTATCTCTTTGTTGTATTACAGGAGACTCAATGGAATCGAATGTTTTCTTCGGCCCTCTGGTGGTCGAGAACCATGCTCGCTATGGCTACCTGGCGATACCTGTGGCATTCAGGAGCTTCCCTCCCGTTATCGGTTTTCCGAATTTTCTCGGGGTGGTCTTCATGCAACCTGAGATTATATCCGATAAACCTCAAGCACAAGTAGTCAGCTGCTCCACTATTCACAGTCATGCTGCATCATCTTCAAGACAATGTCGGGGAAATACCTAAAGGGTCAAAATCCCCAGTTCAATTCAAAGGCAGTTTAAAGGCAGTTTCTGCACAATGGTCTAGAACCAAAAAATCAATTCTTATCGGGAGCCTGCGGATCTTTCTAGACGGCAGCAAAGTTGATACTTTCAAAGACCGACTGGTTCTAAATATTCCAGTTCAAAACTCATTCCAGATCTTTGAAGACATGGACAGAGAAAGAATGAAAAATGAAAGAAAAGAAAAAGGAAAAGCTAAGATTCAGATGTCTGAAAAGCAAGAAAGAAATTCCAAACCAGCTTATTGTTATGGGACGAAATATTGTCAAAAGCCACCAGCAAAACAAATCTGGGTGCCCAAACATCAAGAAGATCAATATGCACAAGAAAAATCAAAACCAATCTTCCAGTAACAAAGGCGGCAAATATGGAAACCAATTCAAAGGCAGCTGCCTCATGCTGAGTTGCCAAAAAGAAAGAAGTTAAGAGAAAGATATGAAAATGAAAAGCCAAAAAAGCCTTCAAAAATATCTGCATTCCAAAGGCTGCAGCCGAAAGCTCCTTCCGCAAGGAGATCAACAGAATTCACCCAAGGAAGCCTGATGATTTATTCATGTCATACTATCAACAAGTATGCGGTACTCCCTGAAGATCCAGAAGAAATCAGAGATTTAGCCTCAAGGCCGGGTCTAGTCACCCGAAGAATACAAGCGGCAGCCATAGTTGTCCAAAATTTTCCTACCCTATTAGAAAACATTGATGAGGAAGCGGAGCTATCTGCAAATGTCATTGAAGCATCAGGAGAAGCTCTTTCTGCACCAGCAGAGTAGCAGCTTCCATAGCAAATCAATCAGCAAAAAGAAGCAGAACCAAGCATAACTTAGTTGTTATTACAAGAAATTGAGCTGTTGAAAAAGCAATTGAAAGAAAAAGATGCCCAAATGCAAGGGGCAGGATGGGTTGGTAAAGAAGAAGGTGCTTCAACTTCCTCTTATCCTCGGGTGGCTAACCCTCCAGTTCCACCTCATCCGTCTCAAAATCTTCTAAATATATCCATGCAGTCATCTAGGCCAGTGCCTATGAGTGAAACACCTGCATATATTCAAGTATCCAATAGTCAAGCTGCTCCATCAATAGTATTGCAAGACAATTTGATCTCAAATTTGCCATTTCAAGCATCCCAAGTTCAGGGAGTTAATTTCTTCCTAAATCCAGCAGATCTTGCTGTGGCTCAAAGGCTGATGCTAAAACAACTCATTGATATGAAGCTGGCAGAAAGAGTGGAAGGAACCTCCATGGTATATGATGTGTATAAAGTACCATATCCGGTGCATCATGCTATGAAGAGGCTTCCGCTGGGAATGACCAAAGTGCCCAAGTTTGAAAAATTCAATGGCCAAGGAAATCCAAAAGAACACTTGGCGTATTATAATGGGGCAATGGGAGGCCTAGCCACCGATGAATCTTATATGTTGAAATTTTTCGGGTCTTCATTAACTGGACTCGCATTTGAATGGTATTCTTCTCTTCGGCCTGGTTCTGTTGCAGGGTGGGACCGACCACCAGAAGCAATTTCAAGATAGATTTTATCTGGTGGAGAGAGAGATCACTCTGGCAGAGCTATATACTGTGAAACAAGAAAACAATGAAAATGCTTCTAAATTCATTGCTAGATGGAGGAATCTTAGCATGAAATGCAAAAGACCACCATGTCAAGAAGATGCAGTGGTGATATGCAAAAGTAATCTGAAAAATGAAGTCCTTGAAAGGCTGGTAGCCTTTGAAATCAAGTCTTTTGACAAATTGAATACTGCGGTATCAGAAGTTGAAAGTTTTCTAAACTGATCCAGAAGTGAACCAAGCAACAACAAAAAAAATTTGATAGAAGAAATACACTACGTGAGTCAAATACAATAGATTTATCTACGTTCATCACGGAGCAACAAAAGAAAGGTCTAGTCACACAGGCCGAAACCAGCAACAATAGAGAGAAAGAAGCCCGAGCCTTATCTTCTCTCAGAGACAGAATGAACAGGCCATACAGCTTCCCAAAAGTCAAAACTCGTGTTCTATTTGAATGGACAAGAAAATACAATCATATTGTGTTACCACAGTCGAAGAGGCCAGAAGATGTCAAAAGATCTAACGATCCAAATTATTGTCCATATCACCAAATTATGAGACATCCTATTGAAGAATGCTATGTGTTCAAAAATGCAGTTGAAAAATTAATTCAGAAAGGTGTTCTGAAGATGGGAGATCATCTTGTTGATCCTCCGCAACCTCATGCCTGGACAAAAGCAAATGTGGCATCTGTAAATGTGCATCATATGGTTCCTATTTACCAGTCATTAAGCTCAGAAACTGCAGAAAGAAGCACACAAGTACTTATGAGCAACTGGTACTTCAACCACTTCAAACATCTCAGTGGCAAACAGTAAAAAAGAAGCCAAGATCTCATATCAAGCAAAAATCATCAAAAGTATATATTCATGGAGGTATTCCACGACGGCCGACATATGTTCAACCCGTCCCTCCACCAAATTTGGATAATATGATATCCGATATGTCCAAAATGGCTTTATCGACGCCAGTCAAAGCTGCAAATTCAAGCAAAAAACAATGTGTGTCTTTCCCTCAGCAGAAGACATCTCAATCAAGTTCAAGTTACCCTGCTCCAGCAAGCAATATATGGAAATGGGTAGATCCTCATACTGTAAGGAGGGTTACCAACAGAAGAAGAAAAAGAGAAACACCAATACTAATTCTACCTAAGGGTAAAGATCCGCTGTCAAAGTTGCAACAGCTAATAGACAGCTTGGATGAATATGAACAACCTCAAAGAGAGCCAACAAAGCTGAAGCATTATATCCCATGGGAGAAACTCCAAAATATGACAATGAAGCAAATACATGAAGAAGCCCTATTTTGGGAACATGAAGTCAAAAAGCCGAAGACTGATGATAATCAGGAAAATGGGAAAGAGGAGCAGGAAGGCACTTGCACTGTCATGTCTTGCAACACAATATCAACAATAAATGAAAGTGAAGATGATGAGGAGGAAGAAATATTTCTTGCTCCAAAAATGGAGGTGATGGAAAGCTTTATATCAATTCCAAATGAGCAACATGTCACCCGCTCTGGCAAAAAGTGGGGACGGAAGCCTCCATTGGCTACCACTCAAAGAATTTTCCAGCTGCAAGGGGAAACACCATATGTTATCCTAAAACCAGAATTCAGAGGAATGGAATCCATACCTTTGTCAAAAAGAAATGTTCAAATCCCGCCTCCGCTCGGACTGTATTCAGAAAATTTTAATCAAGAAAATGGGGTGTTACCCTCTTTATATGAATTCATGACAGTTCAAAAGTTTGCAAAGAAAAGTAAACAAGTCCAACAGCAGCCGTCTGAAGAACAAGATCCTCAGGTTGCCTCTCTAGAAGTTCATGATAATGAAAAAGCAAAAAAGAAAGTCATCGGCTTACTAAAAAGGTTGCCATCTAAATTTACTGTGTGGGAAGTTTTGTCACTCAGTGAGGAATTGCGAAAGGCTCTCATTGCAGCTTTAAAAACTCCTCAAATTTATGAAGCTCATGTAGCAGAAATTCAAGAAATACCCTATGAGTCATTCACGGCTTCCATCACCTTCACTGAAGATGATATGTTGCTGCCTACAAATGACCACAACAGGCCACTGTACATGAAAGGAAAGATAAATGGACAATCCGTCAATAGAATTCTGGTTGATCAAGGCTCTGCTGTCAGCATCATGCCTATCAGAACTTTCCAGAAATTTCATTTTCATATGCACCTAAGAAGAGTGCAAGATTGCCCTAAAAAAATGTACGACAACAAGGCATTAATCAATACTATCTTTGATTTCGCCTCTGTGCCGAGGTTAATCTCTTTAGTCGGTTCATCAACAGCGGTTGATAGCTAGTCAAATCTTCTCATGCCACTTATAAAGGTTCGGGCTAGGTCATCATCTGCCTCAGGGCAGTCCTCTTCATCTTCTTCACAAATTTGGTACACTCCCAAGCCATCATCCACTGATTCTTCTTCCTTCATCTCCTCCATCACGTTAGTGGCCCCATTTGAAGAAATTCTGTGACTTGACTCAACTAACTGCACCCTCGAGTTAATTCCTAAACAAGGTGACCAGGAACCTATTTTCCCCTAGTCTTCCTCTGTAAGCGGATTCTAGCTAGGGAAGCGGGTACCGCTACATCTTTTCCTATCCTACTGAGTACAAGTGTGACACTCTCCACAAGACTGGCAGCTGGGGATCTTAGTGAATGAAAGGGAGTGCGTCCTCGAACCACAGAACCCGAAGTGGAGGAATCTGCCCAATACGTTGGCTCTTTAATTGAAACTTCACACCCTGCCCCTTAGAATTTGGCCTTGTTTTGAGGGGGGGCATGGACCTAACCATGAGATATTCTACTAGAGGTGCCATGACCAAATGTGTAAGAAGTGGAGGAAGGATGGATGAAATACGAATGAGATGAAGACTACCATTGAGCACTCATCTTTAGCTAGGAAAATTCCAGTATGATCGGGGAAGATACATTCCTCATAGGAGAGAAAAACCTTACTAGATAGCCCTCTAGTTCCTGAGCCTCTCTTTTATGCAGTAGTCTCTCATTCCTTTTTTCCCCGATGGATTCCCCTCCTAAGTGAATCAGCCTAGTGGGTTCTTGTGGTGTTTTCTTGACAAAATGCTCTTGAAGGTCTATTCCCTAGATTTATCACCCTCCTTTGGGGGTTGTATCCTAAGCCAAATCCTCCACATGTCCACTATCCGGAATTAGATCTCGAATGTCTTGTTCTTCACGATCTAGTCCTGAACCTGATGTATACCCAATTTTGCCCATAAGTTGTTATCCTATATTGTCTGTCACACCTTTTGAAGGCATGACATGGGTGTCGAAAGAAGGGAGGATTGGCTCTTTACCCTTTTAGATGATGTTCATTGTTGGAATTTGTTAAGAGGTGATTGATGCCAAGGTTTCTAGGATAGGTGTGCTTTTGATCTTGATGGTCTTTCCACTAAACAAAAACTTGTAACACTAGTGGGCAATGAACAAAATCCCCATGATCTGCTCAATCCATGGCCTACCCAAAATGGTGTTGTAAGTAGGTTTAACATGTAGAACATATAATTCAGAAGGCATAGAGACAGGGCCAATATTTAGTTGTAGAGTGATTTTGCCTTCTGTGGCTCTTTAGAAATATCGTAGGATGACCTGGTCATGATAACTGGCTCTATCCTCTCCTTGTAAACTCCTATTCTCTCTAGGGTTTTGTATGGACATATGTTAATTGAACCCCCTATGTCAAGTAGGGTAGAATCAACTTGGACCCCATTTAATGTGATAGTTAAGCAAAGTGGGAGAGACCGACATTCTGGTGGTGCAAGATCCTTATCAAAAAAGGCGATCACTGGCCTATGAGTGACAAACAAGATGGGACTATTGATCCCACTTGATGGGACATCCTCATCCGCAGTGACTTACTGGAGGAAATCGAAGAGAGTCTTTCGATCAGTAGCGGACCTCCTAACTAGTTCAAGTACAAAGATCTTAGCAGGAGTTTTTCCCCAAGTGTTTGAGAATGTCATACTCTATAAATATGATCCGCTCAGTGGATTGGAATTCTCTTGGGATTTTGTTGGTTGGCTTGCTAGCGAAATGATGCGATTCTACAGGGAAACATTCATTGAGTTATTATAATCTGGTTGGGTAGGCCTCAAAGGTTGAAAGGGAGCATGCAGAAATGTTAGTGTGGCAGGTTTCTATAGGCATAGCAGGGACAGTGAGGGTTCTTCTTTGTAAAGGGAAGGGATTAGGAAAAAGGCGACTGGAGTATGCATTGTTGGTTCCTCCTTTGACTTGATCAATACTAGGCGTTTGTCCTGGCTATTTTGAGTAATCATGCCGGCCATGTGCAATTGTTCCTCTTTTGAGAATGTTCTAATGTGGCATCCATGCCCCATCCCCTCTCCTTGATACTCCTAGTATTGTTCTCTTTTGATAACTTCAGGTTCTGGACCTATCGAAACCGTATTCACCTTTCCTTGAGAGGCCGAAGTAGTTGGATCTGATGTAGTTTGATGTGTTGGAAATGGTTTCTAAACAGTTCCTAATTCTTTCTTGTTTCCTTTTCATGACTATTGTAGACACCCAGCTTTGGACACCCCGGTGGTCTTAAATTGGATGTTCCCATGTGACTCAAGCCATTTGAACACAATTCACCCCATATCAAACTTAGTGTAGTGCCTAAACATCCAAATTTAAATCCAATTTCAAGACCATCTTATTGTGCCAGATTTGGGCCCTGGACAACAATAGAAGCTGCCATCCAATGTTGTGGATGACATACTCCACCGCCGCCCAAGTACTATGGATGGCAAGATTGGACACCGTCTAAGGAGTCTGGACATCATGGCTGACTTCCATCTAGTATCCTGGACAGCAGTCTCGACTACCATCAACTATATTTTCCCCAGTCGACCATAGTAACCCCATAATCTCCTCCATTCAGGGCCATTACCCATCACTACTTTGCCATGCCCCCACTCCATGTGACCACCAAGGCCACGAACCATACCCTATGACCATGTTCCATTAGTCCATTTCCAAAAACGGGGATTTAGACCCCGAAAATCCCCAATTTTCACCATCCTCTATAAATACCTCATGGGTGGTGCCCATAGTGGGGGGTTGGAGCTTAAGAACTCGGATGCCACGCCTAACAAGAGAAAGCTCTCAAGGAGACGTCCACTCCTCAAAGGGGATATGGGCTTGATCACTCCAACCTCTCTTCTTTAATTTTTCTTTAATTTTTGCATGTTTTCTTCACTCCTACCATGGCATAGCTTCATGAATATTTTAAGTAGTTTGCTTCAAAATCCACTTACGTGGACACACCTACCACGCATGTAGGATCCTTTTGATCCCATGTCAAGGAGATTTTTTTTAAAGGGAGGTGAGTGGCTATAAAACTTGCTCACTCTCCCTCCCAAACACACGACCAGTGCTCCACCCACTAATTACATTTTCATTTAAATTTGCATGGCCATTTACTACACCACACAATTCTAATTGGGCTTCCATTTGTGCTAGTGTGCAGGAATTTGCCTCCTACTTGGTGCATGCACCCGCGAGTTCTTCATCTCGGTTGCTCAGCGGCGAAGAAGAGAGTATCCACAACTTCCGAACCATTTCATTAGCACAATCACTTACATTCCTACAGAGCATGGGATGATAAGTTGCTCCTGGTGTTTACTCTTTTTTATTCACTAACCCATGTGCTAGAGTTGTAGTGATGGATGGCAGCTGGATGGCATGCAACCTGAGGAGGCACGAAGAAGGGAAGGGCCCAATTTTGCCGCCTACAACCCTTTGGTGATCACGGTGGGACACTTTGCAGCTCGTCGTGCATCAAGTTCTAGTAACCATTAGAGAAATTCATGCATTTTTTTCCATTATGTTAATTTCTATCACAGTTTTTACATTCCACAGTAGTCGAAGCTTTAGTCAAGTTCTTTAAATGGCAAAATCTATTGTTGTCCACTATTTACGGAAGGCAGGTTATCCTATCGTCCATGATAGTTGTGAATGCTCAAACCAACATGCTATCATATCATTATGAATATCAACATGAAAACATAGAAATCGTGATTACTAGAGATCGATGATCTCGAGAAAAAAAAAAACAAATGATCGCTACTTACTTGTCAACTTGGGAGATTTTTGGATGAGTTTTTTTATTTCCTCCTCCTCGTCCGACTGAAGAAAAGAGCCTTCTTTTGAATTTTTACTTTCTTTTTATTCTTTTCTCCTTTTCTTCTTTAAACACCTTGCAAACAAGAAAAAGCAAAAGAAAAGAAATTGCATTAGAGTTACGATTATAGTGTAGTATCTATTCTAGAAAGAATACTAAGCATGCAACTAAACTAAGAAAACTCACTTTTTTGTTGTTCTTTAAACCCCTAACACAGAGGTGGATTGATATGAAGGTAGTGTGTGTGTGAATAAGAAGTGATTATACTATAAAAAACTAATGAAAAAGGTGAGAAAACAATGATCAAACTATGAAAACTAATCAAAGAAAGGAAAGAGGGGAAGGGAAGAAGGTTGGCCCCTCCATAGCCATCATCTTTCAAAGCCTCAATGGATGAAGATGGAAGAAGAAGGGAGAGCTCCAAGTCTTGTCCACGTTTTCCGTAGAAAAGCTCTTCTTTCACCTTGATGGGAGCTCCAAAACACACAATAGCCAACATCTTTAAAGGCTCAAAGGAAGTATGTATATATAGAGGGCTTGTTGAGAGCAATTTGACTCCAAAAAGGGTTTCCCATGGCCTCAGCATTGCCATAGATAATTATCATTAATTTAGAAACCTTTCCACCATGGAAACTAGATAATCTCGGTCAAAATGCACTTAACCATTAACTCTCTAAATCACATCGTTCCCATACGACGTCATTTGACTAATTAGAGGGGCCAAACTTAGAAAGAAAATCAGGAAGGAAAGCGAAATAGATTAGGAAACCTATGGAAGATGTCATTTGGAGAATTAGAAAATTAACTCAGATTCAAATTGGCAATTGGGAAGGATTAGAAACCTAAATGGCATCGTTCATAAGCGACATCATTTAGTTAAATCCATCTTGATCATGGTTTGCTGTATCATACCGGATCGGGCCGACTCGTACGAGTAGACTTGTATTTGGGCCGACCCGATCCTCTGGTATGCATCAAGTCAGACCGGATCATGCCAACTCATACATGCTTAATGGAATGTTTTAAGTTGAATTTTTCCTATTTGATAAGTAGGATTATGTTTTTATATTTAATAGGATACATTTCTCTAAAGTGTGATTTAAACTCATTAATTTTAACACATAACTCATTGATTTTAACAAACTCATTGGTTGGACTCGTGCAACTCGTACGAGTTGGCTCGAGTCGAATCGGTATCGTATCGTATTTGGGAAGATACGATCCGATGTGAACCAGTGATACGACAAACCTTGATCTTGATTAAGAAATTTAAGTCTGAATTAATTTCGGCTAAAAATCTAAAAGGTGTCGGCCACGAGCGATGCTAATCAGCGAAATTTTTGGAAAATAGGTAAAAATTAATTAAGGATTAAAAATTAGACCATTTATGAGTATTATAATTATGACATGAAATTTACTCAGTGTAAGGTCAAAATTAGCGTGTCTACAGCTGCCCCATCTTGACATTGACTTTACGAGGGAATAAAATAAAATGGAATGAAGAACGATGAATGAAATGAACTGAAAAGATGATGCCAAGGTATGATAAGATATGCTCTCAACATCACATGATGAGAATCTTTCTCAAAATGATGAGTAAAGAGTCTCAAAGTAATCAATAGAATTAATCATGTATAGATGAGATAGACAAAGACAATAAAAGAAATCGATCAACCTCTACGAGGAGAAGTATCCTGGATCACAAATATGCATGTTTCACCATGGAGAGCGATTACTAGCCAATGTGGATGTGCTTCAACCATGATGGATCTTAAAAGAAAACAAAGAAAGTTGGGATAAAGATCTAGGCAAGAGAGAATTCCAAATATATCTTTAAGAAACCTCAAAGATAATTGAGAGATCAATGCAGAATGGAATATTTCATATCATGTTGGGAATTATTAGATCAATGATATGAAATTTAATCATTAACTAATTTTTACCACAATGATTTAAAAAATCCAACATGATGCATGCTGGGCTAAAATAAAAAATTTAAATAAAATAAAATATAAATTAACTAAGGATAATATTGTTAAACTGTTATTGATGAGTCAAGACACCAGTCCTGCAATTCAGTGCTAAGCCGAAGCTTGTTTGTCCGCACACTGTTTCACAAAAGCGGAACTCTCGTCCCCGTCAATTAACAATCTTACAGTCTATCCGTGCGATTAAAAATCCTATGGAATCATCATTGTTTTTTATAAAGGGGAAGTCAATTCTAGTTTCATTAGAACTATAAGATCCTTGATATAATCTAATAACTATTTATCATATAGTAATGTTAATGCAAATCAAATATATGAGGGAATACAAGTGATAGAGATAACTGTCTTTGATCATGGTGAGACTCAGTGGGACTCTCATAGCATCTTTTGATCTTTTTCTTGGATTTTCCTGCACTTAAAATTTTGTCAGAAATTTCGTGCAAATAATCAAACAACATTAAATATTCAATTTTCGAGATATTGAAAAATTCTCTAAAACGCGTCAGTCTGAGTCGACATCATTTGAATGATGTCGGGTTGAGCCAACACTTACCGAAACAGTTCCTCTCTGACTCTGCTCCGGACATAGGTTTCCTCTCTCAGACTCCCTCTTTCAACTCAGAAAGATGTCTTTAGTTGCGCAAATCACTCTATATAACCTTCCCTCCTGTCAATTTAACCCAACACAACAAGCTTTTTGGAGAGGAAAAGGTTAAGGGAAGAAAGGAAGAAAGAGAGAGATCAAACAAGCTAGTGATCAAATAAGATGTTGAGCTTTTCAAGAGATTCTTCATCAAGCAAGAAGGCGAGGAGGGAAATCACCAGGCTTTTTGGCATAGAAGGTCAGCTCAGTGGGCGAGATCCTAACTTAAAGGTAAGCTCCTATTTATCTTCTAATCAAACTTCCTTCTTTCTTATACATCTTCTCTCCTTGCTCCAATTCTCTTCCAATATGATGAGGCGATGCCAATTCTCTTTTCTTTCAAGGGATATCCCTTCTTCCCTGGTCTAAGAAGGTTTACTCCACTTTCATGGATTCCAAAGCTAGTAGAGAAAGTTAATCTTTTTTTGCAATCCTTTATATCAAAGTGGCATATCCTAGACTAGGTTATTCATGCTAAGCATTATAAGAGTGTTTGTATGGATTGGGTCGTGATGGGTACTCTTATTGGACTGTGACATCTTCAAGCACACACTTTCCTCTTTACTTCCTTCGAAGCTACTGTAAACATCCGATTTTGGACACCTTTTTGATCATAAACCCCCGCCATCCTTAGCCCATCACAGTTTCACATCTAATTCAGCCCATTAGATAGCCAAGTCCATTAACCAAATTCCCTTCCACCCCTCCCGCGGAAGGCTAGCTTTGTTGCCATCCACCTTTGCAGAAGGCCACCTTTGTTGCCTTTCACCTCCATGAAAAGCCAGCTTTGTTGTCTTCCACCTTATCGGAAGGCCAGCTTGTTGCCTTCCACTACCCGCGGAAGGCCAGCTTTGTTGCCTTCCACCACCCGTGGAAGGCTAGCTTTGTTGCCTTACACCTTCCCGGAAGGCCAGCTTTGATGCCTTTCACCACCCGCGGAAGGCCAGTTTTATTGCCTTCCACCTCCGTGGAAGGCCAACTTTGATGCCTTCCCTTCCTGTGGAAGGCCAGCTTTGTTGCCTTCCACCTTGCTAACTTTGTTGCGCATAATTGTTGGTCATTCATCCTCCCACTTTCATCTTGACCTCGTCTTTCTACGTTCTCCTCCGCTCACAACCCTCACCCGCCACTACTCCGGCCACTCCCCACTCCGGCTACTGCTGCAGCCACGATCCCCAACTCTTGACTACTTTCTATTAGCTATTGGGATTTAACGGGGATTTAGGCCCTTGATTTCCCTATTTTTCTACCCCCTATTTAAACCCTTTAGGTCCTCTCGAGAAGGGGGTTGGAGGGTTTCGGGTCAGAAGCTCTCAGGTTAGAAGGCAAGCAGACTGGACCAGGGAATGCAGATAGCAGAGCAGGAACACTAGGAGTCATCTTCTACATGGGCTTGATTCTCTAAACCCTACCTCCTTCCTCTTTTAGTCATTTTGTTTTTTTACTGCACTCTCCATCCATCTCACGACCTTTCCCTCTACCATGTCATAGTTGTGAGTGCTCAAATTAGGTGTGATATTATCATGAAAAATTATGTTGTTTATGTGACAAATAAACTTATTAAAAATTAAGTGAATATGATCGCCAGAAACTTTTAACTAAAAAGTTCCAAAAGAAAAGATTGATTGCCTACCTGTTTTGGAATTGGGAGATGTTGAAGTTCTTGATTCCCCTCCTTCAGCCGGCCGAAGAAAGAGAGCCCTTTTGACTTTGTTCTTGCTTTGGCTGCTTATCGGACTTTGAGGATCATCCAGATTCCTTTTCTTTGTTGTTGATGATTCTCTCCTCTTTATCTCCTTTTGTACTTTGCAAGAGACAAAGATGAAAGAAGATAATAAGAACTCAAGTAGAGGTAATATCCATTCTAATGAAGATTCTGATCATGCAACTTAAACAAAGAACTCACTTGTTTGATGATCTTTTAAACCCCTTAAATAAATAGGCTTGAAATTATGCTGGTGAGTGTGTGTTGCATGGAGTGATGTGATGAAATTATGCTGCTAATGTGATGAAAGTATGAGAAAGATGCAAAAATTAATTAAGAACTAAGTTGGATGGTTCCTGGAAAGCCTTAGTCTTGAATGGATCTTGAAAGGACGAAGAAGATCGGATGAAGAAAGGATGTAGACTCCTGGAAGTAGCCGCACCTCGATCCTTTAGCGTTTGGACGTCGTCTTCTTCTTAGATCACTCAAAATTATCACTAATCTTTCAGCAGTTATCACTAATAATCACTAATGTTTCAGAAATTATCACTAATAATCACTAATCTTTCAGGAATTATCACTAATAATCACTAATCTTTAAGGAATTATTACTAATAATCACTAATCTTTCAGAAATTATTACTAATAATCACTAATCTTTTAGGAATTATCACTAATAATCACTAATCTTTCAGGAATTATCACTAATAATCACTAATCTTTCAAAAATTATCACTAATAATCACTAACTTTTTAATGACCAAGGGGTTGAGTATTTATAGGCTTTACATCTACGGTTACTTAAAGATTATCGTGAAAGATTTTGAAGTTTATCCAACTAACAAACAGATAAACATAGATTAATTCATCTTCATCTGTAATGATCTAAAACGCGTTGCCTATGGGAGACGTCTTTTAGCTAATTAAGATAAGGATAAACATCCCGAAAAAGAGACATAAACAACTTAGGAGATCTAAATGGCGTCGTGCCTAGCAGACGTATTTTAGTTCATTAATAAATTAATTAAAAATCAGAATAATAATCAAAATAGGAATTAACTCTAAATCGCGTCTACCGTCTACACATGTCGACGTCTTTTAGAATCTTTTTATATTTGATTAAAATCTGAGTTAAAATCAATTTAATTAATTTAACTTAACTTAAATTATGTATGTTTGACCCGATACTATTTAGATAATTAATCCAAAAAGATTAATAAAAATTAACTAATGATTAAATATTAGACCATTTTGAGGCATTTATTATATAACATGAAATTTACTCAAAATGATGTCAAAATTAGCGTGTCTACAGCTGCCTCACCTTGGCATCGTCTTTGCAAGGGAGTAAAATGAAATGGAATGTGCTGAAAAGGTGATGCTAAGGTGTGATGAGACACGCTCTTAACATCACATGATTGTAATTTTTCTCAAAATCATCAATGAAGATAGCTCAAGGATATCAATGAATCAATCATGTCTAGATGAAATAGACAAGAAAATAAAATAAGGTCGATCAACCTCCACGGATTGGGAAGAACCCCAGGTCATAGACACTGCAGGTTTCATCATGGAGAGCGATTACCAGCCAATGTGGAGGTGCTGCAGCCATGATGGATCTTAAAAAGAAAACAAGAATATTTGAGATAAAGAATCCAAGAAATGATAGAATTTCAAAGATATTTTCAAGCGAACCTCAAAGATAATCAAGATACTCAATTTAGAATGTAATATTTCATATCATGTTGGAATTTTTTGATTAATAGTCTGAAACTTAATCAATAATTAATTCTTGTCACAGTGATTTCAAAGTCCTACATGATGCATGCTGGGCTAAAAGAAAATATAAAATTAAATAAAATATAAATTAATCAAGGATAATTTTGTTAAATTGTCATTAATGAGTCAAGATACCAATTCTTGTAATCCAGTGCTAAGCCGAAGCTCGTTTATCTACACACCATTTTACAAAAGCGGAACCATCGTCCTCACTAATTAACATTCCAACGGCCTATCTGTGTGATTAAGAATTCTCTGGAGTTATCATTGTTTTTGTTGAAGGGGAACTCAAATTCTAGTTTCATTAAAATCATAAGGTCCTTGATATACTCTAATAAATATTTAACATATAGTAATGATGATGATGCAAATTAATTACATGAAATAATACAAGGGATAGAGATAACCGTCTTTTTAGTCACGGTCGGGACTCATAAATTCCCACAATGGGATCTTCTTGAGATTTTCAGCTTCATTTGGATTTTCATGAATTTCCTACACTCAAAAATTCATCAGTAACTTCAAGCAAGTGTTTAATTAAGTATCAAAATATGGATAAACATTGAATTTCGAGTAAATAACTGAAAAGCCTGAAACGCGTCGTGTCGCGCCGACGCCATTAATATTAACTAAAAAGCGTCGCTGTTCAACGACGCCTTTTGAGTTGCAGAAACAGGTTCTGGCTAACTTCTACCCGGATTCGAACTCTTCTCATGCTTATCCCTTCTCCAATCCGGAAAAGCTTTCCTAAGATCGCAATCCTCTCTATATAAACTTCATAAACTTGTATCAAGGCATCCCTAACACAATCTAGATATTAAAGCTAGAGATTTTCTTCAAAGTTTAAGGCTTTTCAAGGTTTCAAGGGTTCAAGAAGGAAAAGCTCAATAACAAGATGGATTGTTCAAGCAAACGGGTGAAGAAAATGCTAGAGAGGCTCTCCAACGAGGAAAATCATCTAAGTGGAAGAGATCCTAACCTCCAAGTAAGTTAAATATTCTTTTCCTTCAATCCTTCTTCTTCAATTTCCCTTTTTCCTCCATGTTCTTCAAATTCTTCATAGCAATTTTCCCTTCTATTTTCTAGGCATATCCTTTGTTTCCCGGCCCAAGGAAATTCACATTTCTTCTTTGGATTCGCAAGCTTGCTAAAAGTACTACTATTTCCATGCAAACTTTTGTTTCCAAGTGGAACCTCCAAGGTCTAGTAGTTCATGCAAAGCATTACAAGAGTCCAAACGTGGACTGGGCGGCTATGGGTGCTTTGATTGAGTTGTGGCATCCTCAAACCCATACCTTCCTTTTTCCTGAATTTGAATGCACTATTCTTCTAGAGGAGGTTGAACTCTTATTGGGCCTTCCCAAAATCAAGTTGTACAGTGACAATGAAGTGATCCAAAGTAAGATGGCTCTGATGAGGGAGAAGATCACCGGTCAACAATTGTTGATGAAGATCATGAAGGACCCAAAAGAAGTTAAAGGATGCCTTACCAAGAAAGGAATCAATCTTGCAAAGTTCGCAGAGTGGACTTTGTATGAGATTGAAGATCTTAGAGAGGATGACACTGAGAACGTGATGAAAGCATTCACCACGTGCCTAGCTGGAGCTTTGTTCTTTCCTGCTCAAGACAACATACTAGAAGATGATCAAGTCAGTGCAATATGCGAGATCTTTGAGGGAAGACAGATTGGCACAACAATTCTAGCCTATCTCTACAGTGGGCTTTCTGCAGCATCTACAGGTCAGCCTCCCTATGGTTGCATGCTACTCTTTGCTTTGTGGGTCGAGTTGCACTTCAAGTTTGAATATCATACGAGGAATTCTGCAAGACCATTTCAAATCTATCATAATAGCCCTATCTTCCATATTTCCAACATTGTGAAATTTAATGAGAAGATGATCAATCGAGTGCCAAAACTCAAGACTTGAGCTGACTGGAGAGATTATTTGAGAAGAATGCCCACATATGGATTTGATTCCTCTCCACTTGCACTCGTAGGAAAGCCAATTCGGATACGTCGTGCAGCGGGTGCAGAGCTTAAACTGATTGGGGCTACTAAGTTCGTACTATACAATCCTCATCGTTGCTATACTCAACTCAGCTTGCCTCGCTATGAATTCCCTGAATTTTCCCATACATCTCCAATCAAGAAGCGTGCCTTGGAATCCGATGAAGATTATGAAGCCACTGAACTTATAGTTACATTGTGGAATATTAGCTTCAATCATCGTGTAAAATCTTCTGAAGAAACAGATAGAGGGTTATCTGTTCCATGTATACTGGGACTTCGGAAATTTCTTCCTTGAATGTTCTCTTTTTTTCCTTTCTTTTATGATGTAATAAAAAATTTATTTCAATAAAGAATTATTCCTTTATGTCTTGAAATCCATCCTCAATCTCCTGTGACTTGTCCAAGATTTTTCCTTGAGTAAAAACTGGATTTTTCCTTGAAATATTGCAATTCGGGTATACTTTAATGCAAAATGCGTCCACTCAGAAATACGCCTTTCAACCATAATTCATTTTTCAAAAATCAGACATTAATCCTTAAAATCCTAAATTAATCTTAAAACGCGTCCACAAATGTATACGCCTTTCAATCAAAATCTTTTTCCAAAGATCAAAGATTAATCCTTAAATCCTAAATAATCCTTGAAACGGGTCCAGATATGCAGACGCCTTTCAATTCTCTTTCTTACTTTTCTCCATAATTCCACCATTAGTTCTGTGATTAATCCACTGAAACGCGTCGTGAAGTGTGGACGTGTTTAATCATCATGCTTTGTACTGTTCTGACCAGAATTGGCGGTTTAAACTGAAACGCATCGTGATGTGTAGACGCCTTTTACCCAATTCAAACCTCTGTCCTTTGCCGCCTCAGTTTATGCACCTTGAATGGCGTCGCTGTACCCCGACGCGTTTCAACATTCTCTAATAGAACCCGCGAAAGCCTCCTTTCTTCCTCATTCTCCCTTACTTTTCCTCTCTCCTCACTTTCACCGGCGATCTTCTACCCCTCCGGAGATCATCACTCACTCGAGCTGTCTTTTTTCTCCGCCACCGACGACCCTCTTCACTGGCCATCTCCGGTGATCACCGGCGAAGCTCAAGCCCTCTTCAAACTCTCTCACACCCAAACTTTCTCCTTCTTTATTCTTCTTCTCAATCCGAACTCCCTTGAAGCCATGGAGCGAGGTGGATCTAGCAAGGCCAAAGTTATGGCAAAGAGGCGGCGTACGATTTCCCTTGCAGTTGTGCCGGCGGAATAGATCCATGAGGAGGTGCCGGCCGAGCTAGCGGCGGTGGCGGCATTTTTGGAGGAGGAAGAGGCTCCTCCGGCGTCCGTGGCCGAAGAAGAAAGAGGGGAGGGCGACCTCCACTTGGTAAGCTCCCTGTGAGTGTGTTTATGTGTTGAATGGACATAGGGGAGGGGCCTTTTGGAAAGGTCCGCTTTCAGTCTTGAATGGCGTCCAGACCAGGTGACGCCTTTCAAAGGGCGTCGCCATGGTCCGATGCCATTCAGGTCAAAACTTGATTTTTAAATAAATTAGAAAATGGAGTCAAATGGCGTCAAGGGTGATGGACGCCTTTCAATAGGCGTCCATGTGGCTTGACGCCTTTCAATTTTTATTGATTTTTTATATGTATTAACTGATAGACTTCTTGTTTTTATTTGCAGGGGACGATGAGGGCCCGGATCTCATGGGACTTAGTGATAGGAGCCTATCGGGGACTCCCGGACTTCCAGAAGGTGCGCCTGCGCCAGATGGGGTTCAGCGAGATTTTTGACATCGAGCCATTTTGGCTCGATCTGGTGTTGATGTAGGCGCTCAGGGAGCGTTGGCACGCAGGGAGTCGGGCATTCCTAATGCCCTGGGGACATATGATCCCCACCTTAGAGGACGTGGTCAGGATCACTGGCCTTAGGGTAGAGGGCCGACCGGTGAGTAGGGTGACTTACCCCGATTACCGAGGATTGGCAGAGGCTCTGTTAGGGATAGAGGTCTCTAGTTTAGACAGGGAGTCTAGGACCGTTTCTAGGGTGGAGGTAGAGGCCGCTCTAAGACTAGTTAAGCCCCAGCGTCGGTCGGATGAGACCCAGGCAGAGTTTAGAGATGGATTAGCAGAGTCTTTTTCCTCTATCTATTGCAGTGATCCTAGCCAGGTAGATGAGGTAGATAGACATTTGAGAGTCTTCCTTGTTTTCTTTTTTGGTCGGTTGCTCTTTCGTATGAAGGGCGACCATATCCACTGTAGATTTCTTTTTCTTTTAGATGACCTAGAGAGTCTCTATGAGTACGCCTGAGGTGCGGCCCTCCTGTTCCATCTATTTGCCGATCTCTCCGCGGTCACGCCGGACCGCGACACCACCATATGCGGCTTCTCGCCGTTTATTCAGGTTTTAAGTCATTTTATTATTTGTTTATGATATGAAATGTAATGAAATGATTTTTCCTAACCTATATGTTTATGTGCAGGTTTGGAGTTACCATTACTTCCCGCTCGGCCGAGCGAGGATAGTGAGACCGGGTGCCGTCCCGTTGGCCTGCCACTGGCAGCCCATCGTGGATACGGTGCCACTGCACCACCAGCTGACGGCCCTCCGCCGTCAGTTTCTTGATTACCCGGAGCTCCTGGTAAGTCTTTAATTGGTTCAGTTTTATTAATGTAGTGTTTCATTTATTAAATGTAATTTTATTCATATAAATGCATCTAACCTATATGCAGGTGATCTGGCGCCCGTACCGGGGTATGGGCTAGGAGGGCCAGCCGTGGGTGACGGCTGGCCGGAGGAGGTTAGGCAGGCAGATGTAGCTTCACTGCCTGAACGAGATCGAGCCGCTCCGCCTCCGCCTGGTGATGAGGACGCTGGGCCTCCATCAAGAATGGATCGACGAGGAGGTCCCGAAGGGAGTAGGGAGGAGTATGAGGGGGAAACAAGCCCTCACGGACTGGCGTGCCAAGTTCCCTGAGCAGTACGAGGACTAGCACCGCCGCGGCGTCCGAGTGGAGTCCCATGCGGAGAGCAGCGAGGCTTATCTCTAGCAATACCGGGCTCACTACGCCGATCAACTACGGCTCTTCTGACCACTTGATGTAAGTATGATTTATGCTTCTTTCATTTTATTATTATCTTAATTTATATTTGTGAATGAATTTGTCTATGTGTGGTATGCAGGATGCGTGAGATGCGATCATCATTGACCTCCGGGCCCGCCTACATGATGCGGAGGCCCAGCTAGAGCAGGTCCAGAAGGAGCTCTTTGACTTGGTATGTATGTATGCTTATGAGTGTTTTAATTAATTAATTTCTTGTGACAATTAGCCACTGACGGTTGTCTTTTGGTGCAGCGAGCCGTCTACACCCAGGCGGCTCCCCCTACACATGGAGCCTCATCCTCTGCTCTGCCTGCTGCCTATGAGGCTACCTTGGCTGACCTCCAGGGTCAGCTTGCTTCTGCCATCCACCGAGCCTCTCTCTCGGAGGAGGATCGGGCTGCTCGAGTAAGTTCTAATCTTTGACTTTCTTTCCTGAATTTGACTTCAATTGCCCAATTGCCTTGGGCTGATGATGTCTTCTTCTGCAGGTTGCTGAGCTTCAGGAAACCCTTTGGAGGGCTGAGACAGACGCAGCTCGTGTCCGGGATCTTGAGGAGCAGGTGGCTCGACTCTCCACCGGCGATCTTCCTCGGGAGCTTTCAAGCCTCTAGTCCTGACTGGAGTTCATTACTGAGGAGCGAGAGCTGGAGAGGCAGAAGCGGCAGAGGATGGATGCGGAGATGTCCTCCCTTCGAGTCCAGCTGGGCATCGCCGAGCACGAGCGCAGGAGTATTGAGGAGCGTTATAGGCGTGCTCGGCAACGTACTCAGGAGCGCGGACAGGCGAGTCCCTTTACAGCCAGCGTGGCCATCTCTTCTGGTCAGGTTGGTCCGAGCGCCATGGGTCCACCACCGCCGCCGTCCAGAGTTCCAGCACCGGATGCCCAAGATGAAGTGCAGAGTCAATTGGATGAAGGGGCAGGAGAGAGTCAGCCTTAAGGGCTGCATCATGTATTTTTCCCTTTTTGTGAGTCCTGTATAAAAACAGATTTTGATATATATATATATATATATATATATATATATATATATATATATATATATATATATATATATATATATATATATATATATATATATATATGAAATTTTTGCCTTCAACCTTGTGCCTCGACTTTCATGTCTGTGTCCTGTACATGATTTAGCAAACAGGTTAAGTATCTATTTAGGCTTAGCCCCTTGCTCAGTCAAGTAACTGATCAATCAATCATTTTCTTGATAGAAGGGTTATGGCCTTTTTTATTAACAAAGGTAGCATGAATAATCAAACTGTAAGCAAAAATGCAACATGCAAGTAGACAGATGCTCACTGAAAATAAAAGGGACGAAACACACTAGATGTGATAAACATATGTTAATTGAAATATTTTTGTTGTTTTAAAATATTCATTTTTGTTTGGGTTTTGGAACATATATTGGATTTTTGAAATATCTATTTTTTTTATTTTGAGATATGCATTTTTTTTTGGATTTTGAAATATGTACTTTTTTGGATTTTGAAATATGTACTTTTTTTTTTTGATTTTGAAATATGTATTTTTTTTTAATTTTGGAATATTATGCAAAGTAAAAGACCAGCATGGTACTCAGATCAAAAGGAAACATATTCATTTATTAACTTAGTTCCCAAATTGTTCTTTAATAATCTAATTTAGACCCATCGTGCTTGAACTTGTGTTTTCATTCGTAATCCCATTTGATGATTTGATCCTTAGTCAATCTAGGCCGTTCCTTAAGTTGGAGTACGCCTCTTCAGAAAGAAAGGAAGAATTGGTTTAGAAAGTCCATGAGAAGGTTCCGGAGACCTAAAAAGATGTTCCTTTCTCACCCTAATATCTGTTGGGGTTCGGTCATTTTCTTTCCTGGGTATTTATCGACCTTGCATTCCTTTTTCATTTCAATTCATAGCCTTGATGTAACGTTTGTAGTGTAAATGGCCTTTTGATTTGACATTTGGCTTTTGCCTTTTGTTTTTGCTTCTCTTTTATTTTTCTTTTCTTGGGACGGATCTCCCCCTTTTTTTTATGACGGCTTCGTACTAAGATGGCGGGTATTCTTGGTAGTCTATTTTAAGTCTCGTTCCGACATCATGGGCCGAGTGTAAAAATAGAATTTTTGTTTGAAAAGAATGATTTGCACTTTACACTTTTAGTCAAGCTTTCGGTATTCCTTAGGACTTGGCATCTCTTGTTACTCACGAATCAAACGTGTCAGTGTGTGTAGTAATGTGTTTGAATTAAATTATTCAGACTGATAAGGGAATTTGAGTTTCTAAAGTTTCTGATTCCACTGATCTTTGCACCATGATGATCGACTCTTTAACTTAAGAGTAGTATTTCTTGAGATACAAACCGTTCAAGGGGTGAGTCAACTCTTGCCCTTCTGCATTAACTAGACGGTAAGCGTTACTAAGAAAAGCATGTGATACAACATAAGGTCCTTCCCAATTGGGTTGGAGTTTAGAACGCGGAACACCAGGTTTTACAAAGATTCTTTTGACGACCATTTCACCGACTTTGAACTTATGTTCAATGACTTTCTTTTGATAAAAACGTGTTAATCTATTTTGATATACTCTTGCATGATTAGCAGCTGGCCATCTTTTCTCATCTAAGAGTTGCAATTGAGCAAGGAGTGCTGAACGGTGTTCATCAATAGAAAATTCCTTATTCAACTGTACTCTTAATGATGGTATAAGGATCTCGTATGGAACTACCACCTCCATTCCAAATGTTAAGGAATAAGGAGTCTGCCCAGTGGGCGTGCGGATTGAAGTTCGGTAGGCCCATAGAGCCTCAATCAATTTTTCTGGTCAGTTTGTAAATTTATTAGACTTGCACGTCTTTTTGATGATTTTTATCAAAATCTTGTTAGTTGCCTCTGCTTGGCCATTGCTGTGAGTGCTTAGAATGAGTGTGTGATTATCATGAAAAATCTATGTTGTTTAAGTGCAAAAATAAACCTATTAAAAAAAAACTAAGTGAAGTAATCGCCAGAAACTTTTGACTTAAAAGTTCCAAAAGAAGGTTTGATCGCCTACCTGTTTAAACATGGGAGATGTTGAGCTCTTGGTTCCCCTCTTTCAGCCGGCTGAAGAAAGAGAGCCCTTCCTTTTCTTTGTTCTTGCTTTGATTGCTGTTAAGTTTGAGGATCGTCCAGAGTTTTTGTTGCTTTGCTTGATTCCCTCCTCTTTGATTCTTTGCAGGAAAATAGAAAGAGAAATGAAGAAACAATGAGAATTTAAGCAAAAGTAATATCCATTCTAAACAGAGTTTTAAACATGCAACTAAACAGAAAACTCACTTGTTAGGATGGTCTATGAAACCCTTTTAAATTGGTTTTGAAAATGATACTAGTGTGGTGTGTGTTGCATGGAGTGATGTAATGAAGAATGCAAGAATTAATGAAGTGAATATGAAAAGTGCAGAAATGAATTGAAAAACTTATGCCGGTTGGTGAAGGATAGAAAGCCTTGATCTTGATTGGATGAAGAACGGATGCCGACTTCTGGAAACAGCAGCACTTCGGCGTTTGGACGTCGTTGCTTCGATCTTCAATTCGATATCGCCTCAATTTTAACTATAATTCCAACTCTGTCACCCATTCAAGAGGAGGGTATTTATAGACTTCTTCTGTGTCCGCGGATTTACATGAAGAAATTTGAGATTTATCCATCTTAACCAACAGATAAATACAGATTAATTCATCTTTATCTGTAATTATCTAAAACGCGTCATCCATGGAAGACGCATTTCAGACTGATTAAGATAAAGATAAACATCCGGGAAAACTTATCTTTATCTGTATTAGCTAAAACACGTCGCACATGGAAGACGCCTTTTACACTAAACATCTGGAAGAGAGGCATAGACAACTTAGGAAACCTAAAATGCGTCGTGACTAGTAGACGTCTTTTAGTTAATTAATCAATTGATTAAAATTCAAATTTAAACGTCAAAATAAGAATAAACTCTAAATGGCGTCCACACAGGTAGACGTCTTTTAGACTTATTCATATTTTAACTGAAATTTGAGTTAAAATCAATTTAATTGATTAACTTAAATCATGTCTGTCTGACCCGACACTTTTCAGATAATTAACTTAAAAAAAATCAATAAAAATTAACCAATGATTAAATATTAGACCATTCTGAGACATTATTATATGATATGAAATTTACTCGAAATGACGTCAAAATTAGCGTGTCTACAGCTGCCTCACCTTGGCATTCTCTTTGCAAGGGAGTGAAATGAAATGGAATGTACTAAAAAGGTGATGCCAAGGTGTGATGAGACACGCTTTCAACATCACATGATTGGAATTTTTCTTAAAATTATCAATGAAGATAGCTCAAGGAGATCAATAGAATCAATCCTGTCTGGATGAGGTAGATAAGGAAATAAAATAAGGTCGATCAACCTCCTCGGAGTAGGAAGTACCCCAGGTCGTAGATGTAACGACCCGTCATCCTATAATCGGGGATCCGATTACTAAATGGGTACCGAATCATTAAATTGGAACCAAACCAGGATCTAAGTAAGTCTGGGAAATAAATAATAAACTAAGCTAAACATTCACATCGCATTGAATTGAAAGGAAAATACAGAAATTAAAAGTTATTACAATGCGACTCGATACAACAAATAATTACATACTCCAACAGAAGAGAAATAATTAAGTATACAGGCCAGAAATAAAAAGAACAACTACGTCGGGGAATACCCCGGAACAACCGCTGACTGCGCGCAGCTCACAACAGCACACTCCACGCTAAGTCTGCCTGGAGTCCTCACCTGAAAACCGCAGGAGTGAGTCTCAACGAAAAGACTCAGTAGGGATCCTTCGATCCCCACTACCCACTCACACACCCACAAGTGCAATCATCAAGATACAAGTAAACAAGGTAAGTAAAGTTGTAACATATTACCCTTAATTCTCGATATAAACCACATGTGTTCGGAATATAACATGTATATCACAGAAATCATTCTACCAAGGAGCCTACAACTCGCGTCTCGGCAAAACGCGTCAACTATGTCTCCGAAAGTGGGAAACAACGACCAGTTGAGACCAAACAGTAACCCCTCGGATAGCACGCTGGCTACCTCGGCGATTACTCCTTCCCCCAGCAAACACCGACCCGTTGAGACCAAACAGTAACCCCTCGGATAGCACGCTGGCTACTCCGGCCCAACTGGCTCAGGTGGTTACTCCTTCCCCCAGCACGAGTGACACTCCAAAGGTACCACTCCGACACCGGTACAAGCTAGCTAACCCCGGGGTTCACCAGGTGACCCTCTCTCACTAGGCGTCACTCCGCCACTGCTCCCGTCAGTGCTGTGTCCCTCCGCACCGACACAGGGTGTCAAACGCTACAACTGTCACTCTAGGTCCACAGTAACACAAAACACGGCACGGTGCGATCCGGTCACGTGAGAAGTCCGCGGTCGCATGACACACAACGTAGTGCCATCCGGTCATGAAGAGTCCATCGTCATCGAGTGTACTAAAAGCATGCTTTTAACCAACTATTTAGCAGTGTAAACACATTTTACTGGCATGGATTAGTGTGGTTCTGGCTTGAATCGCGTCGACCAAGGACGACGCCATTCAAGTCTCCTAAACTGGTTCATGAATTCGCGGCCTCAGAATATGGCATAAAAAGGCGTCGTCACAGTTAGCCGCCTGTTAAAAACGCGTCGAAGTCCTCAGACGTCCTTCACACCAAAAATCCAGAATTTGCAGAAAACCTTAATCGGGTGATTTCTGCCTAAAAGGCGTCATGATGGTCCGACGTCCTTCTAAAAGGCGTCGTCCATACGTGACGTCTTTTAGCGCCAGATTCCCCGAACTGACAGAGACTTGGTGGAGCGATTTCTGCCTAAAAGGCGTCATGGTAGCCCGACGCTTCTCCAAATAGCGTCGTCCAGGCATGACGTCTTTTAGCCCCAGTAACCGAGTTCTGTCCCTAGTCCGAGGGCTCCCTTTTCCCCCCCAAATGCCCCAAAATCAAACCAACGGAGGAGGAAGAGAGGCAATCTAAACCATCACAAAACCACATTCACAGAAACTCCCATTCCCATCAAGAAAAGCCCCTAACATGCTCATTCTACCCAAAAACCATAGATCCGTAGCATGCTTCAAGCGGGAAAACAAGGTTTTAAAATAAAACACTACGGGAATCGTCACCCTACCGATTCTTGAACTCCTCCTAGCTCCGCCGCCAAACCGTCGCACCGCAAACCGCCGCCGGTACTCCGAGGACGCCGCCACTCCGCCGGGACGTCGGCCGCCGTCCGGAGAATGGAACGCCGCGAAGAAAGTGGTGGTGGCAGTGGTGAGAGGTGGAGAGGTGGAAGAGGAAGGAGGGGAAAAAGGAAGGGGAAGTGTGGGGAGAGTCGGAGGGTGGAGAGGGTGAGGGGAGAGAGAGTGTGAGGGTGAGAATGAGGGAAAGGAGGGAAGGCTCGCGGGGTAACCAGAAACTAGGTAAAACGCGTCGAGATGTACGGACGCCTATCAGATGACATGACAGGCCGTTCTGACAGAAGTCTGAAACGTGTTGCCGAAGGCTGACGCCATTCAGACGACAAGACCGGCACCGTACTCTGACACCGCAGGGTCGCAGTCTGAAACGCGTCGACCATCATGGACGCCGTTCAGACGACATGACCGGCCGTACACTCGCGACCCAAGGCCAGCCCACGTGGCATCCGCGTGGCACAATCTAAAACGCGTCTGCCATGCCGGACGCCGTTCAAACCGTGTCGAGCAGACTCGACGCGAAGCAGAACAGGGTCCCGGCCCCGGTAGGGCCCAAACTACAGAGTCCGACCCTGAAACTGACCCGATAACCGGATCCGAAACCTCAATCCTTACAGTAGACACTGTAGGTTTCATCATGGGGAGCGTTTGCCAGCCAATGTGGACGTGCTGCAGCCATGATGGATCTCTAATACATACATGAAGTTAATCAAACTAAAATGGAAAAAAAAAATCATCATACAACAAATGCAAAAATCAGGTAAACCAGACATGCTGAACTGGTTGTGCTAAACCAGACATGCTAAATATGACTCACTCTTCTTATATATAGGTAAGAGACTAAGGGATAGACTTGGGATCATGCATAGAGTTGGTGTGAACATACTAAGCTTATCATATGATCAGCCAAATAGAAATGTGGAATAAAATTAGAGTAGCTGAAACTATAATCCTAAATCAGGGACCTTTTGGTCTTCCTTTTTTCAAAGAAGTTGTGACATGCACCACTATTGGAAATAAACTGAGGTAGTACAACCACATTGAGGAAAGAGGAGATCTTCACTAGCTACAAACTACGCAAGAAAAAAGAGCTCCTCCAGTGATTTCTGGTCTTATATTCTTGCATTAATTGTTATGCTGCAGTTGCAGTAATCTTTTCACTAAAAAGGTTAACTTTTTGTTTACCTTATGTTTTTACACTATTATCACTTTTTCAGTGAAGATTTCATTTATTCCGATCAGCCTTTTTTTATCAAAGTTGGACCCAGGGAGGCCTGACTTCTTTTAAATAAGAGTTTTGTCAAAAAGAGAGGAGGTGGATGTAAGGTTGCTGGCCGGCTAACATTTGATGTGGGACGACAACCGAAATGGATCCAACAACTATCAATCTACCAAGATCAGCAACGAACACCACGGTGGACAGCAAACGAACACAAATGGGCACAGATTTCCATGAAAGATAGTACGTGAATATAACAAGAAATGCAAACTAAAGAAGCTGTCCATCCCAGCGAATAGCGAATGGAGCGATGGTAGTGAGGACTACCAATAGCCTAGGGCGGCATCAACAACCACATCAACTCACAAAAATAGGTACCTGAGGATAGGACCCTCGCATTCACACAATCAGCAGTGACTAATTAGAAACAAGCTAAAATCTTAACACACACTTGCACAGGGCAGATTTAACACATACTGGAAGAGCAGAGAAAAGGGAAAGCCAACAGACTAACCGGCCTACTGGACAGCAGGGCTTGTTTCTCGGGTTCACAGGATCAACACTAGTACACCAACATGGATCCTCCACTCCTGTCTGGCCCCAAGTGATGAAAGCCTCACTACTTATGGACCTGGAAGCCTGATGATCTGCTAGTTGCCATGGCCCTCCCAATATGGGATCCCAAACTCAGCCCACAAGCAGGTGGGCTGGCTAGTGCCAAGCCCAGATAGGCAGTGGATCTGTGCAGAGATGGGCCTGCGGCTGGACCCGTTGATGGACACATGGCAATGAGAAAGATAGATAGGCGATGGGTCACTGCCGCGTGGCCAACGCGATGGTGACTAGGTGGGAATCTGATCCAATCATCGATGAGGGATGCTGCAAATAAGGCAATGGGGCGTGTGTGGAGGCAGTGGGCGACCTTGTCAAGGCGAACTTGGGTTAGGAGGGAGGTCAGGGCATTGCGTGGCGCGGAAAATGATGAGGCGCTGATGGCGCCGCGGCAGGCAAGCAGGTTCGCCCAGGCACGATTGACAATAAGGACGACGACAAATCACTGTAGGGCACCGCGTGGCGCAGGAGACGAGCGCGGCACTTCTGTCAAGGTGCCTCGATCAAGGCTGTCCGGTGGCAGGGCAGGCGTCTCACCACGAGCGACGTAGTGCTCAGGCACGAGTGCGCCTTGGCTGACGCATGTCGGCGGTAGGGTGGGAGGCACTCGAGTGTGGGCTCGAGTGACAATGTAAGCAGCGACGAAACACGTCGCTGTGATGCATGCCGTGGCCGAGATCTAAGATGGATCGGAGCTTCGCAAGAGTGGCCCTCCGTACGCCGCATGGCGCAGAGATGATGGCGGGGCAGTGACTAGTCGTGCTCATGTCCGATCGCACCTGACAATTGGGGCTCGAACGACGATGTTCGGAGGGGCCAACAAAAACCCCCTTGTAGGCGCGTGGCAGGGGTGACGGCGGCGGTGTCTTCGAAGATAAGCGAGAGAGGGAATGGAAGAAGGCATGGAGGCCAAGGGAGAGGGTAGAAGAAGATGGGAAGAAGACCAAACGAGTAGGGGAGGAAGTAGGAGGAAGAAGACGAGACATGGGGCTTTACATCCCTTCTTTTCTCACAGGCCCATCACGGGCTCCACATACACACATACAACAGTGACGGCCAAAGCAACCTTTCCATTAGCAATCATCAAGTTTCCCAATTGGGCATACATAGATATATATAGGCTCTCAAAGAGGAAGGCCTAGATCCCCAAATGACCACTCTACCCCTATACCAAAAAAAAAGTGCAAAAAATTACAGAAAAATAGGAAAACTACATGGGCTACAAATGGGCCTATCTCTAGTTCATGACTCTAAAATAAAAGTGCAAATACATCAAATGGGTCTATTATAAGCCTAAAGATCCAAAATAAAAGAGCAAATATACCAATAAGCATCTCACAATCACAATGTTGTTCACTCTGTTGCTGACGTCTGGCAGTGGTAGTAAATATGATCGAAGCGAACTTGCGGTCGAGTGTCCTCGTCAATCCTCCCAGTTGGGAAGAACTCGACCCCGTCGAGCAAGATTCCCAGCACTCTAATAGCGCTCCAAGAGATTCGGGTCAATTTGCTGCAACTCCTCATAAGTGATCCATGTGTCCTCGGTAGACGACCTCCCTCCCCAGCAAATCACCTTGCTCTCCAGCATATCAAGTGACGCTGACAGGCCCCATCCCTAGAAGTAATAACCTATTCATCCAATATATGGTTAATCTACGCATGCCATGCTAGAATAGGGGCTGGAAGTGGAGATTCATGGGTGAGGTCACTCTCAAAAGGAGGAGAAGGCTCAAACGGGTCATTGAGAATTATTGTCGAGTCCCGGTAGGCTATCAAATCTGAGATGTTAAATGTGACACTGATGTCATACTCTGAGAGTAGGTCCGTGATGTACACATTCGGTCCGACTTGTTTTAGCACTTTGAATGGACCGACTCCTCGAGCTTGCAGCTTATGCACGGTTCCAGATGAAAACCGTTCAGCTCTGACCCTAATCATCACATAGTCGCCCCTACTGGAACTCCTGTCGTCGTCGATGTGCATCAACCATCATTTTATAGTATTCATTATTGATCTCGATGTAATAGCAAATGTTATCATGAAGACTCCTAATATGCTCAGCTAGCGACCATGCAAACTCTGAAATGCGTGACTGGACAAGTAAGGAAACAAGGTCTATAGGTCCCCTAGGTATATAACTTGTGACTATCTCAAATGGGCTCATGCCAATAAACTTATTGACCGAACTATTATATGCAAACTCAACATGCTTTAAGACCTGATCTCAACTACGTGTGTGCTCACCAACTAGACAATGCAACAAATCACCCAGACTTCTATTAACAATTTCAATCTACCCATCAATCTGGGGATGAAAAGTAGTAGAAAACTTGACATGATACCCAAAAAATGGTAAAAGGTCTTCCAAAAATAACTAACAAATCGAATATCCCTATCAGAGAGGATGGTCTTCGGCAGCCTATGTAAACGAACAACTCCCTCATCTCATAGAAAAGATGAGCTACTCAAGACGTATCAAATGTCTTAGAACAGGGGATAAAATAAGCCATTTTGGAGAACCGATCAATGACAACCAAGATGGAATCAAGCTACGGACAATTCGTGGCAAGCCTAAGATAAAGTCTATGCTAACATCCTGCCACGGACGGTCAGGCACAGGGAGGGGAGTGTACAAGCTAGTATTCTACTTCTTCTACTTTGTCGTGGCACAAGTGCGACACTAAGAGACAATCTGGGCCACATCGCGCTTCAGGCTAGGCCAGAAGAAGGGTGCTCAACTAATTCGATGGTCCTATTCCACCTAAAATGACCAGCCATACCACCAGTATGCACCTCCTAAATAGCACGTCCAGTGGGACGCGTCCTCCTCCCTTCATTTTCTCATCAGAAGAACCAAGCTAACACTCATTCCTTAAAGTTATTGCTTGTCTCTTTGATTTATTACAGGAGGCTCAATGAAACCAAAGATTTTCTTTGGTCCTCTAGCGATCAAGAATCATGCTCGCTACGGCTACCTGGCGGTACTTTTGGGATTTGAGAGCTTCTCCCATCACTGGTTGTTCGAACTTTCTCAGTGTAGTTTTCATACAGTATGAGTATCTTTTTGATGCATCTCAAGGACAAATTGTCAATTGTCAGGTCATTTACAGTGAGACTGCATCATCCTCAAAGCAATACTAAAAGATCTTTTGAAAGAATCAGAAGCTTCATTTTAAGTTGAGGACAGTCTTTGCACAGTTGTCCAGAACAAAGAAGTCAGTTCTTATTAGCACTCTGTGAATCCTTTTAGATGGTAGTGGAATTAACACCTCTAGTTCAAAATTCTTTCCAGGTCTTTGAGGATATGGACAAGGATAAGAAATGAAAGGAAAGCTAGAAAAGAAAGAGCCAAAGCTAAGCTATTAGAAGAACAAGAAAAAGATCACGAACCATTGTATTGGCATAAGACAAGACATTTTCATAGGCAACCAGTGAAACAAGTTTGGGTGCCCAAACATAAAGAAGTTCAGCATATAAAAGAGAAACCAAGACCAATCTTTTAGTCATAGAGACAGCAAGTTTGGAAGCCAGTCTAAAGAAATGTGCCACATATCGAGTTTCAAAAAGGAAAGAAACCAGTTAAAAGATACAAAGATCATGATCCAAAATCTTCAAAATTATTTGTACTTCAAAGGTTGTAGCCACAATCTCCTTGTGTGAGGAGATCAGTAAAGTTTACTTAAAAGGGGCTCAAGATTTATTCATGCCGCACTATCAGTGTGGAGCACTTCTTGAAGAACCAGATGAAGTCAGAGAGTTAGCTTCAAGGCTGGGTTTAGTAATCCAAAGAATGCAAGTCGCAACAATAGTTGCCCATAACTTTCATATTCTCTTGAAAAATATTGATAAAGAAGTAGAGTTGTCTGCAAACATCATTGAAGCATCCGGAGAAGCTCCCACTGCAATAGCAAAGCAGCAACACCCACAACAAAGTAGTCAATCAAAGGAACCAGAACCAAGCATAACCCAGTTACAGTTAAAGAAATTGAGATGTTGAAAAGACAACTGCAAGAGAAATATGCCCAGTTAGAGGGAGCAAGATTGGTTAGCAAAGAAGGAGATGCTTCGACTTCCTCCTATCCTCGTATGCCTAACCCTCTAGTTCGACCTCCTCCGTCTCGAAATCTATAAGTTCATCACTATAATTTTTCCGGCCTGTGACCGTAAATGATGTACCTGTATATATCCAAGTTACCACAATATCCAAGCCTCAGGTATGCCTTGCCAGAAGAAGATGTTTCCCAATTCTCAGCTAATGTGGCATATATCTTGTCAGAAGTTTCGGAATCTTCGCAAACAATATATGATGATTATGATGAAGAGGAGACTACAAGCCATTCTATCAGAACAAGCCAGGAAGCAATGGAGGTAGAAACTGAGCATCATTCTACTTCATCATGCCAATGCTAGAAACACCTTGAAGAAGACAATGGCCTTGACCATAATGGCGGTAATATCCAAGTTGAAGAGACCATGAAAAATGACATTTCAGCCTCTAATGTTATGCAGAATATGTTTGAGGGACATGACAATCCGTTCCCTTTTCAGGTGCCAGGGGCTTGGTCACTATGCTTCTCATTATCCTACGAGATCTTTGCCCATTAAGAGTGTTGATTCCGAGGAGCCCCCACCCGCAGTGTAGGATGTGACTTATGAAGCTAGAGCCGATATGGCCGCTGAGTTTTAGTCTAATGAGGAGGAGTTGGTCGGCTGTATTCGGCCAGAGTATAAGCGAGTGGAGAACATTAAGGACTTACCAGATGGGGGCATGCTTGGAGTCGTCCGTTGCATTTTGGCTCAGCAAAAGGAGAGTGACAACTGGAGTCGTACTTCAATCTTTTACACCTATTATCAAGTGACCAATAAGATGTGTAAAGTGATCATCGACAACGAGAGTTGCATCAATGCAATCTCCTTGAAAGCCGTAGAGCGCCTTACGCTGACTGTTGTAGACCATCCTCGCCCTTACTACATATCTCGGGTGGATTCGACTTCCATTTCAATTCGGACAAGATGCCTCGTTCCAATACTCTTTTCCCCATACGAGGATCAGATCTAGTGTGACATGCTGCAATTGGAGGTTGGGAGACTTATTCTTCGCAGGCCATAGATCTATGATGAGGATGCGGTCATTTATGGCCGGTCCAACACTTGCGTGTTTCTATTTGGGGACATGCGCATCACTTTGCAGCCCTCCCTATTGAAGTCTTCACCCCAATAGGAGGCATCCCAACCTAGTGCTCTTGCTCCTTCTTCTACTCCTTCCACCTCTGGTCCCGTTGCATCTTCTAATTCTACACCTTCTAGCACTCCAGCCACTCACGACACGGCACTATGGAGTACCCCTCCTACTTCCCACTCGACCTAGTCAAGTAGTGTTATGGCTCACGCACCTTCTATCCTTGGTGTACCTCCTACTATGGCTTTACAGTTGATCAACGCCAGGGATCTTGAGCATGATATTGATGAGAACAAGCCCATGTTTGTGTTAGCGGTAAGAGAGGTTATTGATGAGACCCCAAGTGAGCACCCTGTTGGCATCGCCTCTCTTCATCAGGGAGTTCCACGATGTCTTTCGAGAGGATCTTTCATATGGTTTGCCGCCTATGCGCAATATCCAACATCCCATCGATTTGATTCCGATATCCACTTTATCCAACCTGCCGCATTACCGCATGAACCCTACTAAGCATAAGGAGCTGCAGAGGCAATTTGAATAGCTTTTGAGGAGGGGTTCAGTTCGCGAGAGCACGAGTCCCTACGTAGTTCTCGCACTTTTAGCTCTAAAAAAAGATGGCACCTAAAGGATGTAAGTAGACAGTCGCACAATAAATTGCATCACCATCAAGTATTGATTTCTCATTCCCCACCTAGATGACATGCTTGATATGGCGGAAGCCACTGTGTTCTCTAAGATTGATTTGAAAAGTGACTATCACCAGGTCTGGATTCAACCTTGGGATGAGTGGAAGGTGGCTTTCAAAACAAAGGATGGACTCTATAAGTACTTGGCCATACCCTTCGGACTGTCCAACGCCCTTAGTGCTTTTGTACGGCTGATGACTCAGGTTTTGCAATCCTTCATTGGTGTCTTCTTAGTCGTGTACTTCGACGATATTCTCATTTAGAGTCATTCTAGGGATGATCATCAGGACCACATGTATCATGTATCTCGTCCATCGTCGTGACAGTCTGTTTGGTAACCTCAAGAAGTGTGCTTTCTTGACAGGCCGTGTGATCTTCTTGGGGTTCATAGTCTCGGCTAAGAGTGTTTGACCAGGAGAAGGTCAGAGCAATCGTAGATTGGCCCGAGCCATAGTCTATCCACGAAGTGCAGAGTTTTCACACCTTGGCCACCTTTTACCGTCGATTCATCCGCAAATTTAACTCCATCATGGCTCCGATCACATATTATATTTGGAAAGGAGCCTTTGTTTGGATAAAAGTCGTAGCTTCAACCTTTCGTGACATCAAGGAGCGCATGACCCAAGTACATATTCTTCGAGTGCCTAATTTTTTGAAGGCGTTCAAGGCCTCCTATGATGCTTCTAAGTGTCGGCATATGTAGGGTTTTGAGTCAGAAGGGCCACTCCGTTGCATGCTTCAACGAAAAATTGAACGATACTAAGCTGAAGTACTCCATCTATGATACGGAGTTTTATGCGGTAGTTCAGGCGTTAAGATATTAGAGACATTATATGTTACCATAAGAGTTCGTCTTGTATTCGGACCAAGAGGAATTCCTTTATGCCCAGAAGAAGCTAAATGCAAGACACAATCGATGGGTTGAGTTCTTTTAGGCCTTTATCTTAAGACACAAGGCAGGCGTGGAAAACCATATCGCAGACGCGTTGAGTCGCTAATATTCATTCTTATCAGTTGTCAATGTAAAGGTCACTAGATTCGAGAGACTTCGAGATGAGTATCGAGCCTGTCCAGATTTTGGTCTGATCTATCTTCTTTCTAGACCTTCGTAAGAGTTTAGTGATTATATCCTGCAGGAGGGTTTCCTATTATGTGGAGATCGGCTCCGTATCCTGCGAACTTCGGTCCATGATTTTCTAATTTCATAGATGTATATTGGTGGTCTAGCTGGTTATTTTGGATGGAATAAGACTATTGAATTGGTTGAGCACTACTTCTTTTACCCTTGCCTGAAGCATGACGTGGCCCAGATTGTCGCTCAGTGCCATACTTGTGCTACGGCAAAGCAAAAGAAGCAGAATACTGGCTTGTACACTCCTCTCCCAATGTCTGACCGTTCATGACAGGATGTTAGCATTGACTTTGTCTTAGACTTGTCACGAACTGTCTGTCGACACAATTCCATCCTGGTTGTCATCGATCAGTTCTCCAAAATGGCTCATTTTTATGAATAGCTCATCTTTTCTATGAGAAAGTTGTTCGTCTATACGGGATGTCGAAGACCATCGTCTCAGATAGAGACGCACAATTTGTTAACTCTTTTTGGAAGACCATTTGGCATCTCTTGGGCACCAAACTCAAGTTCTCCACTGCTTATCATCTCCAGACTAATGGACAAACTGAGGTTATTAATAGAAGTCTGGATAATTTACTGTGTTATCTAGTTGACGAGTACACACGTAGCTGGGATCATGTCTTACAACATACTGAGTTTGCATATAATAGTTCAGTCAATAGGTCTACCAACATGAGCCCATTTGAGATAGTCACATGTTATAGACCTAGCGGACCCATAGACCTTATTTTGTTACCCCTCCAGTCATGCATTTCAGACTCTATATATTCGCTAGCCGAGCATATTAGGAGTCTTCATGATAGCATCTGCAGTCATATCGAGATCAAAAATGAACACTACAAAAGGATGGTGGATGCGCATCAACAACGACAGAAGTTCTAGGAGGATGACTACGTGATGATCAGGATCAAGACTGAATGATTTTCATCTGGAACCATGAAGAAGCTGTAAGCACGAGGAGTTAGTCCATTCAAAGTGTTAAAACGAGCCGGACCGAAGGTGTACATCGTGGACCTACCTCAGGACTATAGCATTAGTGTCACATTCAGCATCTTAGATTTGGTAGCCTACCGGGACTCGACAGTGATTCCCAGCAAGGAATTCCGGGTTAGGTCGGGACCGGGAATCGGGACCCGGCGATCCCGACCCGATCCGATCTGGATCGGCCGAGTCGGCCGATCCAGACTCAGTCCGGCCGGTCCGACCAGGCCGGAAAAAAAGAATCAGAAAAAATCAGAAAAAAATCAAGAAAAATCAGGAAAAATCAGAAAAAATTAAAAACAAATCAGAAAAAATTACATACATATTATTCAATTGATGTACAATAAGAATGAATGCAATTCATGTACATCCATAAAAAACCCTAAACCCAAAACCCAAAACCCAAAACCCTAAAACCCTAACCCTAAAACCCTAACCCTAAAACCCTAAAACCTAAAACCCTAAATCCTAAAACCTAAACCCTAACCCCTAACCCCTAACCCCTAAAACCCTAAAACCCTAAAACCCTAAACCTTAAACCCTAAACCCTAAACCCTTAAACCCTTAAACCCTAAACCCTAAACCCTAAACCTACCCTCTCAGATATCTCATATGGGTAGGATGCCAGGTGTTCACCATAAAGCTTCCACGAGTACAGATGGCATGCCCTTAGCCACGGAGCCCATGCAAAACCCCATCACAGGGGAGTCTGCTTCATTGGAGCACGGTCCATAGATGCACTCTGTCTCAAACACCCAACACCAACATTTGCTGGACGTTGCTGCCAATGACTCAGCAACTACACGTATGGCAACTCTTACATCCTCTAAAGTCGATACCCAGGTGATATCTGCCCCTATAACCCCGTGCAATTTGAACTTAGAAGACGATATTATCCCTGCTCTTAATGTCTCCTCCGCTGACTTGAATGTGCCTACTTTTAATTCGTTTGCTCTTGACATTCCCATAGACACAGCTAATCAGGACCCGGCAAACTATGAGGCTGCCCATGCGCCTCACAGGGAAGCCCACGCACCTTTGAACATCGATTTACAAGTTGCCTTAGTCCCTACTCACAGCCCAATATCCCAATCTAAAGCAACTGATCAGAATAACAGTGCTAAGCATATGGAGGGACAAACATATTCAAATGATGAAAATCAGGTGACATCTTTAACTCGCTTACCCCTTGTTCAAAGCCCTCTTGAAACTGCTCAATCAGATTCGCATGGTACCGGTCATTTCTCTAACTTAAAGGTCTTAAATTTGGAGAATACTATTCACAGAGAGGATAATGTTATCCTTCTTGACATGCTTAAGTTTCAGCAATCTTTCTCTTCTTCTGATGATTCTCATGCTAACAGTGACAACAACACACAAGACATCTCTAGCAGTCTGCATTTGGACCAACAAAAGAGCACAAGGCTCACACGTGCTCAAAAGAAGAAATCTAAGTTTAATGGTTAATATACTAGTTTGGAATATCAGGGGAGTTGGTAACTGCAAAATGCAGTAACAGGAAACCGAAACAGAGGCGAGAAAGGAAAATAAAAAAGAAACCCTAATGCCCCCAAATAGCCCTAGGCTGAAAGAAGACCAGGCGCAAAGACCCCTCTAATAATCTACCAACTCCAAGACGATTAAAAAACCCACAAAAGAACACAGAGAAAACCCATCTCGGAAGCCGAAAACAAATTCTCCAAGAGCATTAAAAAAACACGAAACAGAAATCAAACACGAGATTTATAAAAATAGAACAACCCAGATCGGAATTGAGGTACTCACCCCATGCCTAGAAGAGGATTGACCGAAGAACCCCCGGTGGTTCAAGAATCTGGACGCGAGGACCTCCTGAAGGGGACGGCACCACAGCACGTCACCCCTGCCACCGCCGCCGCCTCCTGTGCTCATCCTCCCCTTTGTTGCCGAAGCTACCAAGCGAGCAAGAGCAGAGCGCGAGAGAGCGAGAGAGAGAGAGAGCCGTTATGCGAAGCTCGGGGGACGGGGTTTCGTCTATATAGGTAACTAAGGTAACGGCATTTTGGCCCTTGGCCCACAAGTATGTTTGAATTCCTTTAAATCTCGGAAGGCAAGCCGTTTTGGGACCCATAAGGCAATCTCATCTCCATTCTGGATCTGGAATGGGCCGGATTATCGCAGACATCGTCATTCTTTTTCAACCCATTCATAGATTTATCTTCCTTAAATATGGTTTTTACATTATATATATATAATATATATGTGTGTGTCTTTGGACTAAAGTTCAAGTACTGCGATCAAAGAGGCTGACAGACCCCTCTTAAAAAAGTGTTCTATTTATTTGTTCTAATTTTCGGAAGAAGAATATAAAATATTAGAAATAATATTTTGTATTTTAGTCTTTGAAGTTTCGTAGCATAAGTTCTCGTATCCTGAATTCATACTTTAAATTTGAATTTAAATGGAGTAGCTTACAAAGTAACGTAGTGTTTAAATTTGAGTTCAACCTGTGATAGTGTAAATCTTAGTTATCCATTGATGTTCGATAACTAATTTTATTTCGATACAATCAATTTTAAAAACAAAATTTGCTAAATATAATTAACAAAGGGCAAACGATTAGAGGCATCTTTTAACCTACATAATTAGGAAGAACTATACTTGCTGCACTGCATGGGGTGCAACTCAAAATTTCGTATTTTTTTATTTTTGATTTTTTTATGGTGGGTCCGACATGTCCGTACAACTCGATCTCCACTTAGTTTTTTATTTTTTTGATTTTTTAATATCGTCCAATCGAAGATCGAATTGTATGCACATGTAGGATCTCACCATACAAAAAATTCAAAAGATATAAAAAATTAAACTTTCTACCACAGCTATCTGAGCTAATTAGATCAAGTGGTTGCCCGCATACGGCGCAGGTTGCATCCCATCATAAGCAATGCAGCAAGTATCAACTGCAATGAAATATTCTACTATGGGGACATTGTTTGAACCCTTAACGTCCTTAGTCTAGACTCCATTAAAATAGGACTAACCAAGAAAAAGGTTTGACAAACGCTATTACCTATTGCAACCCATATAAAAGCATTCTATCATATAATTTTTATTATACTTCCTCTTGTATTTAAGGGGTTGGACAGCACTTATTAGTATGTGAGAATTACTTATTGCATGGGTAGCCGGTATTATGCCAATTGCCCGTGTTTTTAATTTTAATTTTTTTTTTTTTTTTTTGTCAGCCCCATGGTGCCGATTTTTGATTTTTCATCTTTTTTTGGGTCGTCCGATCCAAAATCGAACTTCACGACCATGTAGGGCACTATGGAGCCAACCAAAAGAAATTCAAATTTTTAAAAGAAAATTAAAAATACTACCGATCGACATAATACTGGCTGCCCGTGTAGCAAGCTGTTCTCCTAATATTTAGAGGCATCCATCGTGCATGTACATCCTTACGAAATAGTCATAAGACGGGCCATTTATGATTGGCTCCAAGTCCAACTTCAAGATAAAATCAACACCTATAAAAGATTTTTAAATTGGCAACAAATTTGAAAACTTCATGAAAATAGTTAAAAAATATTATTTTTAATATGTTCAAACAAGTTTAGAATATTGTACATTTATCAAAATTTGGTTTCCCCGTGAGCTATGGATTGATATCTTTATCTTGTTTTGGCATGTTAAATGGAAGAAAATAAGATATAACGTTATCCCTTAAAATATGTCACATCAAATTGATCAATTTATGGAGTTTTAACATTTTTCTCCTTTACATACTTTTAGTTACAAACTTTTTTCTGACTCTATCTTAGTCATAAAGCAGCATCTTAGTGTTATCAAGCACTATTTGTTGTATGGTAATTCAATGAACTGAAATTCAACCTAACAGAAAACTTTATTCTAACTCAATGTTCTACCACTGTGTAATCACAAATGTCTTTGTTAAGTCACTATTACTTGTGTGAGAAAACAAATTACGTCAAATCTCTACATTTGAAAAATAATATGCATCATTAATCCTATTAAGTACCACTCTCAAAGCAAGATGAATAGTAGTTTTACAAATACTCTTTTCTTAATTTATCCTACTAAGTTACGAATCATCTCTCTTCTCATTTCATTTGCATGTGAAATATCTTTTGTCAATGCATCGTCTCTTAAGCCGTGCTCAAACTTAAAATTGTTGTCCTTAGATGACTTCTTAAATTCCACATTTAGAAAAAGATGATCCAAGAGAATGAAGAAAATGTTCTCACTAGCTATCTTCTTAAACTAACAAACTTCATAAATGAATAGAAAAGAAAGGAAAATAAGCCTGCTTCACGTATATGTTTGTACGATCAAGGAAACTTGGACATGCTAATTATGTTTAATTGACAAGGTAGACTCATTATCGATACAGGCTAGCTTTAGATTTAAAAAATATCAACTTGATTATGTAATTGTAATCTTAATCAGACAACATGAATATGCATTGATTTTCTACCTAGATCCTTCGTGTTATGTAGATATCTTGAGTGTAAGGTGTCACCAAACTGAACTATTGTTTTGCCAACATGGACTAGACTAGATAGTGGTTGAATATATGTTGCTTTATTTTCCTCCTATCCATCAATACTGCAAACACAGATTTGCAGATTGCATCAATAAAGACGAAGTCAATAGTATCAATATCCAGCACAACATTAAAATAAGAGGAAATAAAATGTATACTAGCTAAAAGTACTAAAATTTCCAAATAATATGCAAAATGCATTTTAACATTGCTAGATTACAATTGGCAAAGTCCATTTCGACAATATACCTCTTCATCAGCACCTATGGAGACTAACACATCATCTGGAAAATTGCAAGCCTATTAACCTTTTTATAATGACTCTTGAAATTGTTTTTCACTTATAAGAATCAAGAGAATGATGAAGATAATTAAAGTGCGTACACATAAAATAAATTTCAACAATACTTATATTAAGGATAATATAATGATTCTTAATTTAGAGTAAGCTTCCCCATTTGATCTAAGTAAGTAGACAAGAAGATATTCTGATGTAAACATCTTTACACAACAAGATCTAAACAATAATAGGAATGTGTCTCAATGTACACATGTCCAAATTTAGTGATGAAAATTTTAAAATATGTACCATGAAAATGCAAATGGCATGTACAAGGCAACATTTTGCACCTAATGGCAGCTAGAAGGATAGTTGTATTGACTTATTGCATTTATAAACACCCTAAGGCTACTCTAAGAAGAAAGCATTTCCTCTAGAAGTTGATGCTAGTCTGGGACTATAGTAAACCATAAAGCATATGCCAATAAAAGAAGACGAGATTTAATGTGATTCACAAAGATGATGACAAATCTTATTATGATAAAAAAATAAATAAGAGTACAAGAGAATATAAAAAACTCTTCTCTCCCAAAAAAAAGGGAAAAAGGTCACTTGCGGCAGCTATTCCAATGGGGTGCACCATGGTGACTCTAAAAGGCATATCACAATAACTAGTCATCATTTCATCTTTTTTTACTTTATCTTTGTCTTTTATGATCTCTTAAATCCTTTATCTTTGGTGCCAATGGAGGCTTCTACAAGTTCCCATCATTCACTCCCATGTTCTCTAAAATTCTAAACTTGCATTCAACCCTAATCAAACTAAAGAATGGGGTACATTATATCGTTTTAGATCTTATGTCAACAATAAAATGTAGTTCTAAACTAACTTCTCTTATCCACAAAATCATTCAATACATTGAACATAAATCTCTTGACTTTTTTTTTGGATGATTGCAAAGCATAGTCCTGTTTCCAAAAGGAAACGAAAGCAGGTAACTTCTAACATTCTTGCATCCACATATTCCCTTGCACGGTATAGAAATTTACACCTAAAGGCAAATAAAAACAACGATCATTGTGGGATTTGATTACTAATTGATGTTATCCATTGGCAAAATATATGCATATTCACCTACCTTTGAGAATCCACTTGCCTGCTACAATCTCGAGATGCATGTGTGCTTATCCATTTGCAAATATATTCTTATCCACTCATTGTTGAGATTCATTTGTCTGCTACAATCTTGGGATATGTGTGGTCTGTCATATCATACTGTTATGAGCCTTTTGCGGCAATTGACATTTTATGGTGATCTTTGTTGCTGCATAGAGTCAAACACAAATAAAAATAGAAATTTAAAGCAACTTTTGTCAGCTTCACATGGATCTTTTTTATGGTGATCTTTGTTGCCGCATAAAGTCAAACACAAATAAAAATAGAAATTTAGAGCAACTTTTGTCAGCTTCACATGGATCTTTTTATTACAAACCATGGTGTGCCATATTGTACCAGATCAACTTGAACAAGTCGACTCTTGTAATATCCTGACTCTCCAGTTCATGATTTCCCAATCGGTTCACTGACTTTGACCGAGATTGACTATGAGTGAATCGATCTTATTTTCATTCATATAGTTTATTTTGAGTTAAATGGCTTTTGTAATGATAGGATGTGATTTATGCTTAGTGAGATGAGTTAAATACAACTTAATGAATTTTGGACCCGATTTTATCTTTGAGTGGGTTTAATATAATTAGAAGTTATTGAGTTTAGTAAATGAGAAACTCTTAAGTGACTTTAGGTCATAAAATTTATATTAGACCCACTATAAGTGTTATTGGGCTCTTTTACATAGATTTTGGACGTCTCATTAGGTGTGAAATGGATAGGGGGCTTATTTATTATAGTTATAAGAAATAAATTGCAAATTCTTTAGACCTTATATATGAGGGTAATGAGAGATCCGACCCCCCTCTCCGCTCATCTTTTCCAGCCTTCTTTCCTTTTGTTCTTGGCACTTGGGAAGGATTGGAGGCTTGCATGTTCGTTTGGGAGGGATTTAAGTTGCATGCTGGCTTGGATGGTGTTGGAGGCTTGTTTGGAGGTCCTTTGAATCTTGGCAGTCTTTTTTGAAGTGATTGCAGGGGGGTGGGGTGGGGTGGTGGGGGGGGGGGGGGGGGGGGAGGGGAGAGATCATGATGCATCCGAGGAGGAGGACGATCCAAAAGGTGTAAAACTTGTGGATAATCCTCATAGCTTCTTCTTACCCTTATCTTAAAGTTTAGTTCGGAATCTAGAAGACCTATTGGATTTGGAGGAGATTAAGAATCAAGTAAGGTGATGCCATGAAGTGTTTCTTTGATTTCCTGTATACATGTTAGTTCTATGAGTTCCAATTGATTTGCATATGCCTAAATTTATGTTTCTTATGATTATCCTTCCCCTTAAGTTCTTATTGAGGATAAATACTATGGTTTAGGTGGTGAACACTATAGCTTCCATATTTGGAAGAGTGTAGTTTAGAAATGAAAGAGTGTTTTAAGTTGTGATGCTTAATGTGATTTTTATAATAATTAGATTGATATGCATATTATAGAATTTGTTGATATGTATATGTGGTTACTCTAGTTTATATTTCGTAGCATTTAGCTTTGGTTTGAGTGAGATCTGACCCTATCTTCATAGGTGTATAGTTGATTCCAAAATAAGATAGTCAATGAGTGTTTTAATTAACATGGTTTATGTAGTGTTCCAATTAGTTTTAGTTTTAGATATGTTGTAACTTACTTAATCAGCTTTCATACAAAAAAAAAAGATCTTAATTTGGCTGTGTTGATTTTAAATGGCATGCATTTGAAGTTGGTGTGCAGTTGTAGGTTTTTGCTGAAGTTCCCTTGGGTCAGTAAAACTAAGTTGAACGGTCGATCGATTCGATGCGTCGATGGATTGATTCTTCTCAGAACTGCCACCTGAGAGTATTTCAACTTTTGTTTGACCGAAAAGGTCGACTGATTCCAAGCGCAAGTCGACGAATTCGACCCAAAAATGTAATTTAAGGGGTAATGAACCTCCAATCTTCGTACTTTAACATTGGAAACATGATTTGTGACTAAAATGGACTTAATTTTGGGTATTTTGAGAGAATGATGGACCTTGAAATGAAACAAAGAAATATGGGATAAAGATCCACCCAAGAAGGAAAACCAACGATATTTTAAGAAAACCTCAAAGATAATTGAGAGATCAATTTAGAATGGAATGTTTCATATCACGTTGGATTTATTGGATCGATAGTCTAAAATTTAATCACCAACTAATCTTTGCCACAATGATTCAAAATCCTATATGATATATGTTGGGCTAAACTAAAATTAAAATAAAATATAAATTAATCTAGGATAATATTGCTAAATTGTTATAGATGAGTCAAGATACCAATCTTGAAATTTAGTTCTAAGCCAAAGCTCGTTTGTCTACACATTGTTTCATAATAGCGGAACCATTGTCTCTATCAATTGACAATCTAACGGCCTATCCGTGCGATTAAGAATTCTTTAGAATTCTTACTGTTTTTGATAAAGGAGAACTTAAATTCCAGTTTCATCAGAACCATAAGGTCTCTTGATATAATCTAATAAATATTTAACATATAGTAATGATGTAAATAAATTACATAAGGGAATACAAGTGATAAAGATAACCGTCTTTAGTCATAGTGGGACTCAGTGGAATCTCTATAGCATTTCTTTTTCTTTTCTGGATTTTCCTGCACTCAAAATTTGTTAGTAATTTCAAGCAAATAATCAAATACTATTAAATAAGCAATTTTCAGAACGCAGCAAAAATGCTCTAAATGGCGTTGCTCTAGGTCGACGTCATTTAAATGACGTTGTCTCGAGGCGACGCCATTTAACTTACTGAAACAACTCCCTTCTGACTCCACTCCGGACTCGGCTTTCCTTCATCAAACCATCCGCTTCCAATTCAGAAAGGGCCTTCTAACCACGCAAATCTCTCTATATAATCTCCCTCTTCTCATATCAAATCATCACAACAAGTTTTGGAGATGGAAAGCTAAGGGATTCTCTCAAAAGTTCAAGGAAAAGGAAGGAGAAAGAAGAAAGAAGAAGGAAGAAATCAGACAATTGAGGAACATGTCTAGCTTTGTGAAGGATTTCTTCATCAAGCAAGAGGGCGAGGAAGATGATTGAAAGGCTCTCTAACATAGAAGGCCACCTTAGTGGGCGAAATCCTAACTTAAAGGTAAGCTATTCTTTCTTTTCATTCAAATTTTCTTCTCTTTTCTACAACTTATTCCATACTCCAAAGTCTTTTTCAATATGATAAAACTATGCCAATTCTTTTCTTTAAAGGGATATCCTTTCTTCTCTGATCCAAGAAGGTTTTCTTCTCTTCTATGGATTTCACAGTTAGTGGGAAAAATCAACCTCTCCATGCAATCATATGTCTCAAAGTGGCATCTCCAAGGTTTGGTGATACATGCTAAGCATTATAAGATTGCGTATATGGATTGGGCCGCAATTGGCACTCTGATTGAATTGTGGCATCCTTAAACACACACTTTTCTTTTTACTTCTGTCAAAACTACCATCCTATTGGAAGAAGTTGAACTCCTTCGGGGACTTCCAAAGCTCAAAGCTAATAGTGACGAACCTGATGTGACGGATATGCTATTCATGAGGGAACATATCACTTGCCATCAATTCTTAGGAAAGATTATGGAAAATCTGAAAGAAATCCAGAGCGTTCTCACTCAGAAAGGGATCAATCTGGAGAAGCTAGCAGAATGGACTTTAAAGATGATGGAAGGAATCAAGGAGGAAGATACTGCGACCATGATGATGGCGTTCACTGTATGTTTGGCTGGAGCTCTACTATTCCCTGCCTAAGACAACATGTTAGCAAAAGATCAACTCAGTGCGATTTGTGGGATTTTCGGGGGTAAGCAAATAGGTACGACAGTTCTAGCCTATCTCTATAGTGTGCTCTCAGCGGCTTCTATTGGTCGACCTCCTTATGGCAGCATGCTACTTCGTGCCTTATGGATTGATCTCCACTTCAAATTCAATCATAACGAGGAAGAGGTTCACAAAATATCTCAGATATATCAGCGCAATCCTATCTTTCATATCGCCAACATAGTGAAATTTAACAACAACATGACCAATCGAGTGCCCAACCTCAAAACTCGAGCTGATTGACGTGCTTATTTTAAGACCATGTTGAGGACGGACTTCGAATCAACACCGCTCGCTCTCAGGGAAAAGGCGGTACGGGTGAGCCGCTGTGCAAGCACAGAGCTCCGACTGATCGAGGCTATCAAGTTCGTCTTGTATAATTCACATCGCTATCATCCTCAACTTGGCATGCCACACCATGAATTTCCAGAGATTTCCAATCTTTCTCCAATCAAGAAGCGGGTTTCAGGGACAGATGAAGATTTCGAGACGACAAAGCTTATCGCAACTCTATGGAACATCGGTTTCATCCGTTGTGTAAAACTTCCTTATGAAGCGAATCAGGAGCTATGAAAAAATTACGTAAAAGAGCTTCAGAAAATTCGGCCTGAAACCTCTCAACTCCTGCCCAAAGTTTGATGTACTTTTTTTTTATAAAAAAAAATCCAATGCAAAATCATTCCTTTAGTGCAATGAAGATCTTTCCTTAAGATTGTGTAATTTTCTAAATTTTTTTTTAACCAAAACAGCTCATTCTCCTCAAAAATCAGAGTTTCGGACTCATTAATCATTAATCCAAATCGCATCCACTCCGAGGGACGCCTTTCAATTTAATTCATTTTCCAAAAATAAAAAATTACTCCTTAAATAGAACCTGAATCACGTCTTCCATAGTCGACGCCTTTCAGTTTTCTCTCCTATTTTCCATAGTTTTTGAGGCATTTAGTTCTCTGAATCACGTCGCCTATGGTCGACGCCAATCATTATTTCCGCCGTACTTCCACAATTTCCGATGTACTAATTCCTTGAACAACGTTGCCCATGGTCGATATCTTTCAATTAATTCCAGACTTTTCGTGGTACGGCTCTTACTATCAAAGGTGGTAAATCCTAAAACACATCGCCCATGGTCGACGTCTTTCAGTAATTTTCAAAATTCAAACCGCCTGCCTCAGTTTGTGCACCACTAAATGGCATCGTCTAAGCACGATGGGATTTAAAAATTTAATTCAGGGTGCGCGAGCCTGAGCCCGAGCTTTCCCTTATTCTCCTCTTTCGTTTCTCTCTCTTCTCTTTTCATCCTCTCCGACGATTTCAACTTCTCTGGCGAGCTCTTGGGCATTTTCCGGCATCCTGACCATCCTTTCCAATTATGGCGCCCTTCCTCTCATCTCCGATGCCTCTCTCAAGTTCTCCTTCATGCTCTCACTCTCTAACACTCTCTCTACCCCTCTCACCATTCGATTCTCTCTATCCCTCTCATATACCATAGATCGAGGTGGCCCAAGTGGAAAGCACCAAAGGGACACGACAATTCCGAGGGTGGAAGTGGACGAGGGAGAAGGAATTCCCGCAGAAATAGTGGATGAAGCGGCGGCGGCTCTCGCGGAGGCGACGACGTTTATGAAAGCCGAGGATGCCCTATCTATGGCTTCGGCGGGCGAACCGGCAGTGGCATCGGTCGAGGAGGCCGGACCTCCAATGGTAAGTCCTTAAAAACACCCTTTTAAAAGCTTTCGGTAGTCGGGGAATCAAGAGGGGGAACGCCCACGGGTCCACGGACCTGTGGTTGCCTTTCAAAAGGCGTCGACCATCCCCGACACCATTCAAAGGAGTGATCATGGGCCCAAAATACTTTTAAAAATTGATTTTAATTGCCCTTTAGATGATTTATTTAATGTTTTCTTGGACAATTGCAGGGTACAATGAGGACCAGAATCTCCTGGGACCTAGTAGTTGCAGCATACCGTGGTCTGCCAAATTTCTAGAAGGCACAACTGTAGTGGATGGGCTTCTAGGAGATCCTAGAGATAGAGCCTTTCTGGATCGATCTGGTCTTGCTCCAGGTGCTCAGGGAGAGATGGGACCCAACGAGTCGGGGCATTCCTAATGCCCTGGGGACAAATGCTCCCCAGTCTAGAGGGTGTAGCGAGGATCACCGGCCTTAGGGTAGAAGGTCGGGCGGTAAGCAAGATAACTTATCTCGATTATCGAGAGAAGGCGGAGATCCTTCTAGGATTAGAATTATCTAGGACTCTGTATCGGGTAGAAGTGGTAGATGCTTTGGGGTTGAGAGACCCTAGACAGAGAGTAGGGGAGTCCCGTGAGATGTGTTAGTATTAGGTGGCCTGGAAGCCAATCCGATACTGTAAGTTATTCAATTTATTAATATAATAACGTTTCATTGTGTAATTAATTCGATCTATGTTTATCGTATAACGATGAAGTCTATGGACGTGGGCTACAACCTTCGGATTATGATGAGATCATAATTACAAGACTGAAGACTTATAAACTCATGTTCTTAATCGTTCCTAGTTGGAAAATGTTTGAGAAGGACATCAAACATCTAGATAGACTAGTATGGGTTTCTTCAGCTCATATGATGAGGGTGACTGATCTTATAATTCACTTGTGTGGAGACACTATGCTGGACTTGTAGGTGCTCATTGGTGAATAAGTTCACTGAACTTATCCGACCTTGAATTGCTGGATGGTATATACCTAACTGTTAACTAGCTCGACTCTTTTGTCACGGTTGCGTGATGATCCTTGGACCTGAGACACCAAAGATATCTTGTTGGTACGTCTATGAACTTTGACCTTGACTGATTAAACCCTAACCATGGGTTATCAATAAGTCAAGTGATTGGGTTCAGGGAGATGCCATCGAAGGTAATTGTGTGTTCAATACAAATCATCCGCTCTCGGTAATATGAGAGAGAATGTTCCAGGAATGATGCGCTTAAGTCCTTGGCCAGGGCAGACACCGTATCAGATAAACAATTATCTAATATAGTTTAGCGGCATATGATTCAAGTGAGTTGACCGACTAGGGTTTGACAATAAATCATGCCCTAAGTTGATTCGAAAACATTGCACGAATGAGGGATTATATCCGCGCGGTAACCATTGATGGAAAGGTTCCTATAAAGGGTTGCGATAACCCCAATGTCATCCAAGATCAAGCGGTGTTGCTTGGCATCCAACGTGATCGGAAGCTCGTCCGAATTTATTGTGGGATATTAAATTCGGCTGATTAATTAATATAGGGATATTAATTAATTCAGTGGGTCTGTAAAGAGTTACTGGGCTTAATGGGCCATTGACTGGATTGGTATTTAGGCCTAGAGGGTCACACGTAAAAGGGTTTCAAGTCGATGGATAATTTGACGGGATTTTGGATAAGTGTAGGTTTTTATAAAAAACTGCAAAACCACTTATTGTGAAAGAGCGGCCGCTAGGTTAGGGGCCAGCAACCCGAACCTAGCCGTCGCCCTCTCTCTCTCCTCTCTCTTAGGCGCACGTCTCGAGGCAAGCCCTCTGGAGGCTCTGCTCTGGCTTCCGACAACTCCGCCTTCCATCCAACGGGAGTTTCAGAATCTGCATGTCGCGGCGGATTACGCGTAGCCAGACAGGGTCCACAAACGCCGCATCGAGCGAGGAGGCGAGGATGATCCATCGTGAGGAGAACCGCGTGGATACCTCTAGAGGCCGGACACCTGCGCAGCTTGCGGCATCGCTCTGACGGAACTGGAGAACGAATGCGGATTCGAATCCGCGCAAGGTAAATAAGATTTGCCGTTTTATTTTTGTTGATCGAAATGGGATAGATCCGATCCCGAGTTATTTATTTCTGCCGCATTTTCGGTCAGATCTCGACACAGCGAACCTAACAAGATGTTCATAGATAGCTTGACCAGGTCAGCACCAGGCACCTATTGCTGGGACGAGGAGCAGACTGAGCTTGTAGATATGCAGCTCAGGAGGTTCTCTATGTGGTTGGCACAACTCCAAGGCTCCAAGTAGACTCCAACTTCCAACCCCGGTCATGGGTGGCCCCCATGGGGGTTTTATAGTGAGAGTAAGAAATAGTTTTTTCTTTTGTTCCTTTTTAGGGTCTAAATCCCTATTTTTGGGATTTAGACCAATGGGAGATGGTCAAGGGATGGTGTTCGTGGTTAGATTAGTCGCATGGAGTGAGAGGGTGTCACGATAGTTGAGAGTAGGGGCCGTAGTGGGCAGAGAACATAGGGGACTATAGTTGACTAGGTTAGATGTAGTGGATGGCAGCCTAAGTCGCCATCTGTGTTAATAGATGGTGGTCAAGCCCGTCGTTCATATACAGGGACGACAAGGTGGACTACTGCTCATAAACACATTGGATTTTGTTTTATGGTTGGATCCTCTGGGTGCCAGTCAAAGTGTTGTTCATGTTAAGGGACGACAAATAAGTAATCTAGAGTAGCAGATGGCATGCTGAATAGCCATCCAAAAACATGGACGACAACTGAGGTTACTGTGCAAATACTGTCTAGGGCAAGTAAGGGTTGTCAAATAGGGCATGAATTTAAGCTTAATGATAGCACGATAGGGGTATAAGCATAGATCATGTGAGGATGTCTGTATAAGACCACAAGGGGTGTCTAAAATCAAGTGTCTACGGGGGGGCTTTAGATAAAGGAAGAAGGAGGATGGCACGGTGGAGGGGTACATGGTGTAGGTGGCCAATGGTGGAGACAGTAGCATAGTGGTGCGGCTGTGAAGGGTCGGGTAAAGAGAGAGCGCCTAGGGTCCACTGGGATTCTCCTACTCTAATACATGTTGAATATAAGGAAAAGGTGAAAAAAATTAAACCAATAACAAGAGGAATGCTCCTTATACAAAGAGTACAAGATGATAACTAGTGATCAAACTTCTGTATTGGTTTCAAAAGATGTTTTTACTGAGATAGGCATTGTCAGCTCGGCATGGATTAGAGACATCATTGGTAGTAGATATCTTGGCACTCTGATCCATTATTTTTCGAATTCATTAATTTAGACACCTGGTAGGGGATAAGATTTATTTTTCACCCTTGTCAAATTGTCCTTGACCCAGCGTCACTTACTTTTTCAATGCTTTACTTATAGCCCCTGGCGTCAACCCCCATGAGAATGTCTTTTCCTGCCTTTATAAAATAACCTTTCTAACTTTTTCCTTTCACTTTTTAACATGCTTGCACACTCATCTTTTGTCTTCTTCTACTAAAAAACCACCACATACTCCTATTCAAACTATTCATCATATTGTTTTTAATTAATATTTTTATAAAATTATAAAAAAATATTTAATACATAATTAGTATTTATAAATCTTAAATTATTTTTAAATTATCCTATTAAAATACAATACGTCATGATAAGCTCCCAATCTTTTGTCTTCTTCTCCTAAAAATCGCCACATATCTTGTGCACTATTCATCAGAATCTTTTACTTTATTTATATATTTTTATAAAAAATAGCTAATATATGATTAATATTTCATAATCTTGAATTATTTTTAAATTATCTTATTAAAATATAAAATGTTATGTAAAATTCCTATCTTTTGTCTTGTTCTTATAAGAAATCGCCACATACCCCATGCACTATTCATCGTAAAGTTTTTATGTTTTTCTTTGATTAATACTTTTATAAAATTTAAAAAAGTATTTAATGCATTATTAATATTTAATACTCTTGAATTATTTTTTACTCATTTTATTAAAATATAATTCATGAAATTAGTAGTTATTTTTTATCTTCTTCTCTCAAGAAATTGCCACATATTCCCGATCATTATCCATTGTGAAAACGTTTTCCTTATTTTTTATTTTAATTAATATCTTATAATATTCTAAAAATATTTAATGTAAAATTACTATTTAATAATCTTAAATTATCTTATTAAAATATAATGCATGCGTACACTTTCTATCTTTAGTAGCATAATACTTTTACAGTATAATAGGAAGATAATAATATTCTAACATCGTAAATTTTAACATTAAGAGATTCTTAAAGTGAATGTTATAACACCTTTACACTACACTACTTTAACAGGTATTAGTGTAAAAGTGTCTGAGTGTTAAATTGTATTATTTTTTACTTTAAAGTATCTTGGCGTTAGAATTTTATAATGCTAAAGTATTTTGGTCTTCTCATTGTATTGTTAAAATATAGCACTAAGACCTATTAAATGACACATTTTGACACTAATGGGTATAACACTTTAACATCTTAATAGTCTTGACAATCAAACAACTTTTTAAAGTATTATGCTGTCAAAGTATACATGATAGTATTAAAATATACGTTTTAATAGGTGTCAATATTAATATTTTAACAATATAATAGTTTTAATATTATAATACCAATCTTTAAGATTGTTAAACTATAACATTAAGACATTTTAAAGTGAATACTTTGATACTAAAATATTTTAGTGCTAAAATGTATTATTGTTCACTTTAAAATGTTTTAGTATTAAAAATTTTGGGTGCTGAAGAATTCTTATATTTCTATTATACTATAACTTTTTAATAGTACTTTGAGACATGTGGTGGTTGCTCATAAAAAGGACGCAAACATAGAAAGTTCTCACCATGCGAAAGTGGGTAAGGTCAAAGACAATTTGACAAGAGTAGAAAATAAATCTTATCCCCTGGCAGGGGGCTTGAATTATTATTATTATTTTTGATACATTGATCATTTGTCGATTATGGTAATTTTTATGCAGTTTCTTTGAATAGGTATACATCAGTGAATGGGAAAACGGATATACTTCTTGAACCAACATTATTAATGAACATAAAGGTGGATAGTACAAAATACGTTCTCGCTATGCTAGCTATGCTATGCTAGCCATGTGCTAGCATACATCCTGAAGGGCTGTGCTATGGTCGCATTTTAATCTTACACTAATTATTGCCAATAGTGATTGTTTGCGAGAAGCTAGAAAGATGCCACAACAAATTCTATTGTTTCTAATAGATTTTTTGCATTTTATATTTTATTGACATGAGTCGTTAGATTAAAAGTTCAAGTACTGGGATAAAAGAGGCTGATAAACCACTTTGATCCTCTTAAAAAGGTGTTCTTTTTATTTGTTCTAATTTTTGTAAGAACTAGAATATAAAATATTAGATTTTTTTTTTCTTTTATGTTTTATTAGTCTTCGAAGTTTGGTAGCATGGGTTTTCTCATATTCTTAATTCATATTTGAAATTTGTATTTAAATGTAGTTTACCGACTAATTTAGTGTGATAGTGTAAACCTTACCTATCCACTAATGTTCGATAACTGATTTTATCTTGTACAATCAATTATAAATACAAAATTTGATGAAACAACTAACAAATAGCAAATGAATAGAGGCGCCCTTTAACCTACACCAATAGGAAATATTTTACTATAGGCATATTATTTGGCCCCTTAATGTTACCCATTATATAACCCATATACAAAGCACACCATCAAATAATTTTTGTTACATTTTTTATTATATTGGGTTGGACAATGCTTATTAGTATGTAGAGGCATCCTTGGTTTATTTGTTTCTATAATCGATGCATTTGATTATTAACTAAGGCTGTCAATGGGCCAGCAATCGATGCATTTTTTTATTATATTGGGTTGGACAATGCTTATTTTTCATTTTTTATAAATATTCAATCAGCTATTGCATCATTTTAATTTTTTTTTCAACTGTCTGACCACACTTTTAAATAAGAGGACAGAAGTCCAATTCATAATTCCTCTGTCAATCTCAATTTAGATAAGATTGGCAAAAACTACCTAAAAAAAAAGAATACATTACAATGCCACATTCACAAAATCTAGCAGTCCCAAACTTCATATTCCATTACGTTCATTTGAGTCTTTCCTTCTTAAGCCTTTCCAATTCCTTCATAATTTGCCAGACTTCAAATTTCATCACATGCACTTGAATCATTTCTTCCTAAACCTGTCCAATTCCTTCACCATTAGCTGGTCAATCATTAGCCACCTACAAGTAAGAAAATACGCCCCAAGTCCGAAAAATAACATGAGATCAAAGTTGACAATTACAGCTTTTCTCAAGAGAAAAACAGAGACAAATACCAGATGCACATCTCCTCACAGACCAATTCACCATCTAAAACAAGTCGTGGTGACTTCTCTGGCAGTAACTCATCCAGTATAGGTTTCGAAACCAGGTAATTACCAACAAGATGTAAACTACCAACATTAGAATCACAAAAATACAAGTCAATACTTTAGATCACAATTTGTTGCTCAGCGGCTCTACCAGATTTTCATTTGTATAGATGCCTTAACTAGACTTTGACTGGATACATCTTCAAAGGAAAACCTGAATTCGGAAGCAAACTAGCATTCTTTGTTGCATAACCAACCTTGTGCAGCCGTCATGGCAGCACCCAATGAAGCAGAATCTGTAGTGGCACGTAAAGTGATGAAATGTGTTGGTTCTCATCAAACTGAAAAAAAAAAAGAATTAAAATCAGTATACACAGATTCAGATAAAGTAAGGCCGTAGTGACCATTGAGGTAGACCAGTCATAACAGAGTGTCTGGAGTGGAGTCCCTACCGACTACTAAATGCCATATAATAAAAGCACATGTCTGCTCTTATGCTTGACAGTACAGCAAATCTCAATTCTTATCCAAACATCTTTCACGTTCCCCAACATAAATAATCCATTGACAAAATAATTATAACAATGCCCATTTTGTTGGTAAACTACAATCCTAAACCATCGGACAATGGTTTACAAAAATACCTTTGGCATGTAAAGTTAAAGTAAAAGAGGAACGTCTTCACACCAAATAAAACTTGCATAAGATATAAATATGGTGTATCAAATTTGAAAAATGATTACACTCACTAAAGAAATTCTTTTTCCATTTCTAGATAAGTAAAGAAAGCAACTAAATGGACCAGTTATAATGAAGACAAGGCAATACATCTCTGACTTCCTGATTTAAGCATAAGTACATGCCAATATCCCTGTAGTTTTATAAATTATATAAGACATCATAATCAGAAATGAAAATAAATGTTTCCGTATCACTTTCTCATAACTACTCCAAAAAAGGTTATTCATATTCATGCAAAAATTTGGATTTGATGAAAAGTACAAGATCGATAAAGAAAACAAAGGAAGAAGGGGTACCTCAAGTGTAGTACTTGTAGACTCTTCTGCTGAGGGAGACAAAGAAGACAATCATATCTGCAAAAACCAGAGCTTCTCCACCTACCAGATCTCCTCCCTAGTTCACCTCTTTCCCAGCTAGACTGTAGGTTGTTTGGATTAGGGCAGGATTTAGGATACTTCGGGTGTGACCTGAATAAAAGAGCAAGCCATTTTCAGATCAAAAAGGGAGATATGAATCTAAACTTTATCGTGGATCTCGAGTGGGTTTTTTGGATCTCACCAATCTATTTATAGCCGAGTTAAAGGGAAAAAATGAGACATGATGTTGTCCCTTAAAATATGTATATCAAATTGATCAGCCTATGGAGTTTTTTTAACCGCTTTCTCCTTTATGTATTTTAGTTGAAAACCCTTTTTGTCACTCTACCTCTGTCATAAAGCAGCACATTAGTGTTATCAAACACTTAGTGTTGCATGGTAACTTAGTGAACTGAAATCATATATAATAAAGAACTTGATTCTTACTCAATGGGCTACCACTGTGCAACACACGCCTTTGTCAAGTCACCATTACTTGTAAGAGGAAGCAAATTGCATCAGATCTCCACATTTGAAAAATATAAGTATAACATTAATACTATTTACTACCACCTCCAAAAGCAACATGAATGTTGGTTTTACAAGCACCTGTTTTCTAATTGTCCTAGTAAAGTTACAAATCATTCTCACTTCACCTACCATTGTGCAACAAAAACGTCTTTGTCAAGTCACCGTTACTTGTAAGGGGAAGCAAATTGCATCAGATCTCCACATTTGAAAAATAAAAATATAACATTAATACTTTTTACTACCACCTCGTAAAGCAATACGAATGTTAGTTTTACGAGTACTTGTTTTCTAATTGTCCTACTAAAGTTACAAATCATTCTCACTTCACCTACATATGAAACATCTTTTGTCAACGCATCATCCCCTAAGCCATGCTCAAACTTAAAATTGTTATCCTTAGATGACTTCTCAAACCTCTCTTTAGAAAAAGATAATCAAAGAAATTTATGAAAATATTCTCACTAGTAACCTTCTCGTGGAGGTCTCTTTAATGTGTTCTAACAAGCAAAAGATTTTCTTTTTCTTTGTCCTAGTTCATTATGTGCAAGATAGGTAGCAACCATGTCAATAGAAGAAGAAAAAACCAAACAACTTCAGACAATGAATAAAAAAGCAAGGAAAACTTGCACTATTCGTATATATGTTAGTATGCTTAAGCAAACTTGGACATGCTAATCATGTCTAATTGACAAGGTAGATTCATTATGAATATAAGATAGCTTTAGACCTTGAAAGTGCCAACTTGATTATGTACTTGCAATCTCAATCAAACAACACGAATATGCAATGACTTGCTATCTATATCCTTTGGGTTATATAGGTATCTCGAGTATAAGGTATCACCAAATTGAACTATTGTTTTGCCAATCGGACTAGACTAGGTAGTGGTTGAATAAATGTTGTTTTTCCTTTCCTCCCACCCATTAATACTGCAAACATAAAGTTGCAGATTGCATCAACAAAGATGAAGTCAACAATATCAGTATCCAATACAAAACATCAAAATAGGAGGAAACAGAGTATGTACCATACGAGATAAAAGTACTGAAATATCCACATAATAGACAAATTACTGAAGAGAGAAGAAGGAGAAGATTGACAGAGAAACCAAGTGCGGTGGCTCTCTCTATCTCATACAGAGAGGCAGACTAGCATAAAAGGCCTTTTATATACTAGGGTAAAACAAGTTACAAGGCCAAGGACAAGTTTCCCTATTAACATATAAAATAGGGATAAAACTAAAAAAAAAGGAAAAACCGAATAAAAACAACAAATATACAAAAAGACTAAAATCCCTAACTGAGGACTACTTTTCACTACACTCCCTTTCAAGCTGAGCATGGATATTGAGCATGTCCAGCTTTGTTAATTACATGAAAAAATTGATCCCGAGACAATCCTTTGGTGAGAACATCAGCTAGTTATTGACCGGTGTTGATGTATGGTAAACACAAGTCTTCACTATCAAGCTTTTCTCGAATGAAGTATCTATCGATCTCAATGTGCTTAGTCTTATCATGCTAAACTGGATTGTTGGCAATATTGTGGCAGATTTGTTGTCACAATAGAGTTTCATAGGCCTCTTGACAGAGATACCAATGTCATGAAGTAACAATCGTATCCATAAAAGTTCAGCAACTGATTATGCTATAGCTCTGTATTTCGCTTCTACAGTGGACCTAGCACACTATTGAAACCCTTTTAAAAAGAAAAGGGAGGAAAGAGGGAAGCCCCCCCCACCGGTTCCCAAACCGGTGGGGGGGACCAACCAGTGGGGGGGAACCAACCGGTGGCACCCCCCCCACCGGTTGGGAACCGGTGGGGGGGGGGGGTGCCCACCGGATTCCCCCCCTCTCTCTCTCTCTCTTTTTTAATGCTATCTCCCACCTCTCTCTCATCCATGTGATTAAAAAATTAAAAAGAGAGGGAGAGGAGGAAGAGGCAACCGGTGGATACCCCCCACCTCAAGCCAACCGGTGGGTACCCCCCCACCTCAAGCATTTCGGTGGGTACCCCCACCGGTTAAGGCTTTGAAGCCTATAAATACCCCCCAAGGGGTAAGAAGAAGGTCCATGCCCATTTGGCCCAAAAATTCATAGGGGAAACTCTGCCCATTTGAAGACCAAATCCGGTGCTCTTGCCCGAGTTTGCTGCGTTTGGAGGAGATATTTTCTCGGAAGGTTCTCTTCCTAAGGTTTATTCCAAAGGGGAAGCTCTGCCGAATTTATATTGTAAAATCGCCGTTTTATAAAACGGGATTATGCCGAAATAATGAATGAATGTCACTATTTGTTCTTTAAGCATATGTGTGTGCATATGTGTTCATAAATCTGTTATTTAAGTAACATCATGTTATTATATTTTTACATACATAATTAAATTATTAATTAGTTTAATAACTAATTAAATGCATAAGTATATAATTAAATATTCTAAAATATCCTTGGCCTCATCCCATACATAATTAAATCTAGACTCATAATTAAAACTCAATAATGAAACTTAGACTCATAAAATAATATACTTAAGTTAAAATGACTTAAATACTTACATACTTAATTAATTAATAAAATCTGCGAAAATTATTTAAAATCAGTAAAATGAATATAAAAATCAGAAAAATTCTGTAAAAATCAGTAATACTCAGTAAAAATCAGAAAACTAAATCCGGAAATTACATAAACCCAAAAATATGACTTAAATATCCTTCATATATCTAATTAATTAATAAAAATCAGCAAAATTAATAAAAAATCAGTAAAATTCAGTAAAAAACCAGTAAAAAACAGAGAACCAAATCTAAAAACATATAAAATTCTGAAATGACTAAAAAGTCCCTAGAACTTAATACAAATTACAAAAGTACCCTCAAACATGATAAAAATCTGTAAAAATCACAGAAAATTCTTGAAAATATCAAAATCTCTCCTATGCCAAAAATACCCTCCAAACCTTAATAAGATTGGTAAAATTATCAAAATACCCTCAATATGATAAAAAAATAAATAAAAATCTCAGAAAAATATAAAAATAGACTCCAAGTCTAATAAATCCAATTCAGGTAAAATTACCAAAATACCCTTACAATCCAAACACACTTGAAATAACTCTAAAATACCTCCTAAGGTTTTGAAACCTTCCTAAATCATTAAAACTCATTTCATACACTAAAATAACCATAATCTCCCTATACCCTCCAACTTGGCATAATTACAAAAATACCCTTATGGGTCTAAAATACTTGGAATCAATCCAGAATACTTGGAGTCAATCCAATATACTTGGAATTAATCCAGATAGCTTGGAATCAATCCAAAATTGTAACGACCCGCCATCTTATGACCGGAGACCCGATCACTAAATGGATGTCGGCCCATTAACTACGGGTTCACACCCGGATCTCACACAACACATCTGGAGGAGTAAGTGCTAAACAAGGCTAAATATAACAATCACACGGACTACAAAGGTATAACAAGTGCGCAGGAAGGAAGATAGCAATGTCCGTATACAGTCCAACAATAATTACATGGTCCAACAAATTAAATAAGTACAGGCAAAAGGAAAGTACAACAACATCGGGGCATACCCCGGAACTGAGACAACTGCTGGTCCGCACACCAAGAAGGCACCACACGCCTCCACACGCCGCGAGGTCCACACCTGAAACCGCAGGGAGTGAGCCACACCAGAATTGGGCTCAGTAGGGATCATCCGATCCCCTGCCTCCCACTCACACACCCACAAGTGTAACAACACAGATATATGGCAATTAAGTAAAGCAGTAAACACAGCATCCAAATCTGATAAGAAACGTACGATAAGCAGTGTAGCAAGAACAGTTCTAAGTAACCCGAAGAACCCAACACAAAGTCACGTCTCACAGGCAAAGTCCACAAAGCGACTGAACCACACTGTCGACCGAAGTCAAACGTCGCCTCCCAACACTACCACCACTGCTCACGCCTGTCCACCCCTACAGTGTTCCGGGGCACTATAGGGTGAGGCAGTGAGTCAAACTAGGACTAGCTGGGACCAGTGTACCGCCACTGCCCAGCTACGTGTGCACACAAGCAGTCTAGACTACTGTCCTACCAATCGGATTGCCTCCACGCTAGGCCTCAGCGTTTCAGGAGGGCCCTGGGGACCGGCGAACCCCCGTCAAGCCGAAGCTACAGGAACTACCCACAACCCTAACCTCCCGGGCTGCGTCAGGCCAAAGGGCTAAGGGTACTACTCGTAACCTTGATCAAAGGTCACATCAGGCCCAGTGGCTACAAGGGCAAAACAACTCCAACAGTACCACAACCAGCTCCACAGCAAGAAACGCGCCGGAAGCTGCCACGACAAACAGGGAAACCCCGACCCGCTGAGGCCAAACAACAACCCCTCGGATAGCGCACCGGCTACTCCGGCCCGACGGGCTCAAGGTGGTTCTGCTTCCCTCAGCCAAAGGTAAAACACAACATGTACCCCTTCTCCCACCGGTACGACACAATACCTTACAGACACCATGACCCTGTCCCCATCGGTCCATGGTGACAAACGTAAACCACAGTCATACCGATCTACAGTCGTATAAGCACACACACATATATAACATGATGTAATTCCATTCACGCAGAAGTCCTCAGTCTTAGTGTACAACGTAAAGCATGCCTTTGAACCGCCCAATAGTGAAACACATGTAAAAACCAGCACTTAGACAGTTCTGTCTTGAATCGCGTCGACCGAGGTCGACGCCATTCAAGCCCCTCAGACAGGTTCATTTTAAAAGTCAGATTATTCCTTGAAACGCGTCTACACAGGGAGTCGCCCTTAAAAACGCGTCCAGGTCCACAGACGCCATTCACACTGAAATTCCAGATTTGCAGACCCTCAGTCGGGGTGATTTCCTGCCTAAATGGCGTCATGATGGCCCGACGTCCTTCTAAAAGGCGTCGTCCATCCATGACGTCATTTAGCGCCAGAATCCCTAACTCGTGAAACATCGAACAGGGAGGTTTCTGCCCTAAAAAGCGTCGTACTGCCCTGACGTCCTTCTAAAAGGCGTCGACCAGGCACAATGCCGTTTAGCGCCAGAAACCTGGTTCCCTGGTTTGAACCGAGGGTTTCTCCCTTAACCCCAAACACCCCGAAAAAAACCCCAAAACAAGAAGGGGAGGAAGATGAATTCAACCACCACAAGCATGCTACGAATCCACGTTCACAAATACAGCCATTCCCACAAGGAAACCCCTTAAACATGCTCAATCTAGTCCAAACACATCATGTCACGCCAAGGAAAACACGAGCAACACATACAAGGTTTGTCCCCCTACCGGTTCTTGAACTCCTCCAAGCTCCGTGCCGCCGACCCGCCGCACCGCAGACCACCGCCGGTACCCTCGAGGACGCCGCCACTCCGCCGGGACGTCGGCCGCCGTCCGGAGAATGGAACGCCGCGAAGGAGGTGGTGGAGGTAGAGGTGAGAGGTAAGGAGGCTATGGAGTGATGGAAGAGGAAGAAGAGGATGGGAAGGATGGAAGGAGGGCGGAGGGAACGGAGAGGGTGAAGAGAGAGAGGGTGGAGGCGAGAATGAGGGAAAGAAGGGGAGGCTCGCGGGGTCAATTTGAATCTAGCTAAAACGCGTCGATCGAGGCAGACGCCAATCAGTCTGATAGGACGGGCCGTACTGACAGCGGTCTGAAACGCGTCACTCTCCGCGGACGCCGTTCAAACGACAGGACAGGCCGTACTGACAACGCTCTGACGCCGCACATTGACACCGCAGGGTCGCAGTCTGAATCGCGTCGACCTACCTGGACGCCGTTCAGACGATATGACAGGGGCCGTACTCTCGCGGCCCGAAACCCGCCCACGTGGCGCACACGTGGCACAACAACAAGCATACCTAAATGGCGTCCACACACCCTGACGCCTTTTGAAAGGCGTCGAGCAGTGCAGACGTCATTCAGTCTGAACTCTCAAGACCCCCCCCCCCTCAGGGTCCAAACCAGGGGATCCGGCCCGAACCCGACCCGAATACAGAACTCGAAACCTCAGTCCTTACATTTCCCCCCCCTTAAAAGAATTTCGTCCTCGAAATTTGCAACTGCTCAACGACAAACTCGGCTAACCATCACATGCCGGCACACCGATCACAATAATCATTCTCACCAATCGCACACACAAGGCTCCACATAATTAGCCAATCAAATTCTCATCAAGCTAACCAAGATTCTTGACCAAACCCCAGTACATAAAAGAGCCACAAGAGTTCACAACCACCACTGAACAAGACAAGATAAAAGTGCTCATCTAGCACAGCCTCTCGGACCACCACAAAGAGACGCAACTCCACTCACATCTCGAACACCTACTGACCACTCTGCTCCTGACTTGCCTTATTCTTCTGGGGACAATTCCTCGCGAGATGTCCCTTCCTACCACAGCCAAAACAGTTACCAGTGATCAAAGGACATATCCGATTTCCATGAAACCTGCCACAACGGGGACAACGGTCCGTAGCGTCCCGCCTTGCTTCCTGTTGCCAACTGACCTCCGTCTGCGTCTGCTGAACCGAACCATCTTCATCTTCATCACAAGGTACTTCTTGGAATTCGACCTCAAAGGAACTCGAACCACCTGACGAAAAGACCGCTGATCTATCCCTGCTTTGCTGCTTCCCTTGTGCTGAATGCTCCGACTCCTTTGCCGTGTGTTGGAACTGCATCTCCACCGCTGCCGCGCACCGAACTGCTGACGCCAGATCCTTACAACAATGAGCTGCCACAAATTCCCTCAGATCATGCCGAAGTCCATCCACAAATTTCTCCGTCCTGAGATCCTCACGCTCAGATATGTGTGGAGCAAATCTTCCCAGAGCTACAAATTTCATCTGATATTCTAGAACTGACATACCATCCTGCACCAATTCCATAAACTCCCTTTCCTTGGCCCTACGAACGTGCCTCGGAAAGTACTGCCCGCCAAACTCTCTTACAAAGCCTTCCCAAGGAATCTCTCTCAAAGACTTATCTGGAAACATCAACCCCTTGATAGTGACCCACCAATCATAAGCATCGTCCTTCAGCAAGTAGGTTGCCAACAAGGTCTTGTCACTCTCAGCACATTCTAGAACATCAAACGCCTTCTCCACTTCCTTAATCCAATGAGCTGCCGCATCTGGAACAGGTTGACCCGTGAAAGAAGGGGGCTTCAGCTTCAAGAACCGCTCCATCACCATGGACTGGCCACCTCGGGAATTGGACCCCTCACTTCCACCTCCCTGCTGGTATCTAGACATAGCCCCAATCATAGCTTCCATGAATCGATCCACATTATGTCCTTCTGCCCTCGAACCACTATCATCTGCTCTCGAACCACGAGCCAACGGAACTCTCCTCTTCGGTGCCATCACTACCCTATAGACACGAAAATCGAACCAAAACACGTCAAAACCTATCAACCTATACCAGCAGCCATCGCCTGTACAGACTTGTACTTATTGTTGGACTATAATATCTAACCCAGTTTGCCACATACTCGACCAGACTGAGCTCTGATACCATCTGTAACGACCCACCATCCTATGACCGGAGATCCGATCACTAAATGGATGTCGGCCCATTAACTACGGGTTCACACCCGGATCTCACACAACACATCTGGAGGAGTAAGTGCTAAACAAGGCTAAATATAACAATCACATGGACTACAAAGGTATAACAAGTGCGCAGGAAGGAAGATAGCAATGTCCGTATACAGTCCAACAATAATTACATGGTCCAACAAATTAAATAAGTACAGGCAAAAGGAAAGTACAACAACATCGGGGCATACCCCAGAACTGAGACAGCTGCTGGTCCGCACACCAAGAAGGCACCACACGCCTCCACACGCCGCGAGGTCCACACCTGAAACCGCAGGGAGTGAGCCACACCAGAATTGGGCTCAGTAGGGATCATCCGATCCCCTGCCTCCCACTCACACACCCACAAGTGTAACAACACAGATATATGGCAATTAAGTAAAGCAGTAAACACAGCATCCAAATTTGATAAGAAACGTACGATAAGCAGTGTAGCAAGAACAGTTCTAAGTAACCCGAAGAACCCAACACAAAGTCACGTCTCACAGGCAAAGTCCACAAAGCGACTGAACCACACTGTCGACCGAAGTCAAACGTCGCCTCCCAACACTACCACCACTGCTCACGCCTGTCCACCCCTACAGTGTTCCGGGGCACTGTAGGGTGAGGCAGTGAGTCAAACTAGGACTAGCTGGGACCAGTGTACCGCCACTGCCCAGCTACGTGTGCACACAAGCAGTCTAGACTACTGTCCTACCAACCGGATTGCCTCCACGCTAGGCCTCAGTGCTTCAGGAGGGCCCTGGGGACCGGCGAACCCCCGTCAAGCCGAAGCTACAGGAACTACCCACAACCCTAACCTCCCGGGCTGCGTCAGGCCAAAGGGCTAAGGGTACCACTCGTAACCTTGATCAAAGGTCACATCAGGCCCAGTGGCTACAGGGACAAAACAACTCCAACAGTACCACAACCAGCTCCACAGCAAGAAACGCGCCGGAAGCTGCCACGACAAACAGGGAAACCCCGACCCGCTGAGGCCAAACAGCAACCCCTCAGATAGCGCACCGGCTACTCCGGCCCGACGGGCTCAAGGTGGTTCTGCTTCCCTCAGCCAAAGGTAAAACACAACATGTACCCCTTCTCCCACCGGTACGGCACAATGCCTCACAGACACCATGACCCTGTCCCCATCGGTCCATGGTGACAAACGTAAACCACAGTCATACCGATCTACAGTCGTATAAGCACACACACACATATAACATGATGTAATTCCATTCACGCAGAAGTCCTCAGTCTCAGTGTACAACGTAAAGCATGCCTTTGAACCGCCCAACAGTGAAACACATGTAAAAACCAGCACTTAGACAGTTCTGTCTTGAATCGCGTCGACCGAGGTCGACGCCATTCAAGCCCCTCAGACAGGTTCATTTTAAAAGTCAGATTATTCCTTGAAACGCGTCTACACAGGGAGTCGCCCTTAAAAACGCGTCTAGGTCCACAGACGCCATTCACACTGAAATTCCAGATTTGCAGACCCTCAGTCGGGGTGATTTCCTGCCTAAATGGCGTCATGATGGCCCGACGTCCTTCTAAAAGGCGTCGTCCATCCATGACGTCATTTAGCGCCAGAATCCCTAACTCGTGAAACATCGAACATAGAGGTTTCTGCCCTAAAAGGCGTCGTACTGCCCTGACGTCCTTCTAAAAGGCGTCGACCAGGCACGACGCCGTTTAGCGCCAGAAACCTGGTTCCCTGGTTTGAACCGAGGGTTTCTCCCTTAACCCCAAACACCCCGAAAAAAGCCCCAAAACAAGAAGGGGAGGAAGAGGAATTCAACCACCACAAGCATGCTACGAATCCACGTTCACAAATACAGCCATTCCCACAAGGAAACCCCCTAAACATGCTCAATCTAGTCCAAACACATCATGTCACGCCAAGGAAAACACGAGCAACACATGCAAGGTTCGTCCCCCTACCGGTTCTTAAACTCCTCCAAGTTCCGTGCCGCCGACCCGCCGCACCGCAGACCGCCGCCGGTACCCTTGAGGACGCCGCCACTCCGTCGGGACGTCGGCCGCCGTCTGGAGAATGGAACGCCGCGAAGGAGGTGGTGGAGGTAGAGGTGAGAGGTAAGGAGGCTATGGAGTGATGGAAGAGGAAGAAGAGGATGGGAAGGATGGAAGGAGGGCGGAGGGAACGGAGAGGGTGAAGAGAGAGAGGGTGGAGGCGAGAATGAGGGAAAGAAAGGGAGGCTCACGGGGTCAATTTGAATCTAGCTAAAATGCGTCGATCGAGGCAGACGCCAATCAGTCTGACAGGACGGGCCGTACTGACAGCGGTCTGAAACGCGCCACTCTCCGCAGACGCCGTTCAGACGACAGGACATGCCGTACTGACAACGCTCTGGCGCCGCACACTGACACCGCAGGGTCGCAGTCTGAATCGCGTCGACCTACCTGGACGCCGTTCAGACGATATGACAGGGGCCGTACTCTCGCGGCCCGAAACCCGCCCACGTGGCGCACACGTGGCACAACAACAAGCAGACCTAAATGGCGTCCACACACCCTGACGCCTTTTGAAAGGCGTCGAGCAGTGCAGACGTCATTCAGTCTGAACTCTCAAGACCCCCCCCCCTCAGGGTCCAAACCAGGGGATCCGGCCCGAACCCGACCCGAATACAGAACCCGAAACCTCAGTCCTTACAAAAATCATATAAACCCATCCTAAACTTGGGTGAGGCCAAGAGTTTAACCTAAAATATATCTTCATATGCATGTGCTGCCTGTAGTAGTAGTGTTGCATGTTATAAGGGCATCATACGGACGGTTAATCAAGGGTTGTCCAGTAGTTGCTCGACGTAATTAACACTGACCGAGGTCAGTGGAGAGAGGTCATATACTCGGATCTTCGCCTGATCCGAAGTCCCGGACTCCCTGAGGGCTAATCCCAAGCTCTCATAGTCCAATAAATAAAATACATAAAACCGACCTATATTTCTCCAGATATAAACAAAAATGATATGGATTTTTTCTAAAATAATCTGAATAGGAGAGACATGCTAGGTTTGGTCCCAAACACACACACAGACTGTTTTTTGCTTCCCCAAGTGACAAGGTTTCCTCCTAGAAATATGCAGTATCCTATAGTGGATCTCCAGTCATCTTGGAAACTAGCCCAATCAGTGTCTGTGTATCTTTTAAGTACAAGAGGCTTGCCACCAGAGAATAATAATCCTTCCCTAGACATGACTTTATGTACCTCATGATTCTATCCACTGCTCTAAGGTGGGAGGTCCTTGGAGCATGCATGAATTGACTTACTACACTAACAACATAAGTAATATTTGGTCTTGTTAAAGCCATGTATAGTAGCTTGCCAACAAGTCTCTCATAAGATCCTTTTTCAGACTCAGACAATGGTTCACCATCTATAAGGCTAAGCCTGTGGTTTGCCTCAATAGGTGCAACTGTAGCTCTACATCCCAATTTTTCTATTTCTTTTAGCACATCTAGTGCATACTTGCGTTGGCACACGTAGATTCCTTTAAAGGATCTAGCAACTTCAATACTAAAAAAGTAACTAAATTTTCCCATATCCTTAATCTCAAATATTTCGTCAATTTCTTCTTTAGGACAACAATCTCCTCTTCATTATCACCCGTAATGATCATGTCATCCACATACACAATTAAAATAACAACATTACCACCTATTCTCCTGATGAACAAGGTGTCGTCAACATTGTCTTGAGTGAAGCCATACTTGATCATAGCAATTATGAACCTCTCAAATCATGTCCGAGGTGATTGCTTCAAACCATATAGTGCGTTCTTTAATATGCACACTTTTCCCCCAGTAACAACACCAGGAGGTGGTTGCATATATACCTCCTTTACCATGTCCCCATTTAAGAAGGCATTTTTCACACCAAGCTGGTGCAATTTCCGAGAAAAGTGGACTGCTAGGGATAACAATACTTTGACTGAATTCAACTTGGCTACTGGTACAAAAGTCTCTTGATAATCAAGGCCATAAGTTTGAGTGAACCTTTTTGCCACCAGTCTAGCCTTGAATCTTTCAACAGTTACATCTACCCGAAATTTAGTAGTCTACACCCATTTGGATCCTACTAGCTTCTTTTCCTGAGGAAGATCAACCAATTCCCATATATTATTATGCTTAAGAGCATCCATTTCTTCTTTCATAGCTTTCATCCAGCGGTGATCCTTGCTGACTTCTGCAAAGTTAAGAAGAGTGGAACAAGTAGACAAGGCAACAATAAAACTCATATAGGAAGGGGATAATTTTGAGTAGCAAAGATATTGAGAAATAGGATGTTTGGTGCACTCACATAGACCTTTCCTCCCAACAATGGGTTTCTCGAGGCTATCCTGTAAATTGTCAGAAGGAACAAAGAACTTAAGGCGTTGTTCAAGCTCAAAGATAGTATTACCTTCTTAGGTTAGTGGATCAGCAGGAGAAGCCTCTATAATCTCTATCCTAGCATCCTCTTGAATGTTTTTAAGTGGCTGCAGGATCTTGTTCTTGCGAACATAATGCTTTAAAATCTTGTTCCCTCCAGCCAGAGTAGTGTCACTGTCATATTGCTTCGTGGATGTGGCTGAGACCTCAGGGATGTAACCTTTGCTAGGGGGAATAGCAGTTGAGGATAAGGGTGCAACAGTATGTCGCACATCATTAATAATAATGGAAGGGGAACCACAATGCTCCCCCTCAGACACATCATGGGAACAAGAATATGGGAGGTGTTTGAAAAATGTAACATCTTTGACAATATACTTCTTCCTAGCTTGGGGATCATAGCATTTTATCCCTTTTGAGTAGAAAAACACTTAAAAAAGATGACCCTAGTGGCTTTTGCATCTAATTTTGAGTGACTTGGAGCCAAATTATGAACAAAACATAGACATCCAAAGACTCGCAATGGTAGCAGAAATGGCGAGTGTTGAGGCCTGAGAAGGGAATATAGGGTTCTGAAGTGAAGAACACGAGATGGCATTCAGTTGATGAGGTATGCAGCAGTGAGAATAGCCTCTGCCTAGTATTTTTTGTGAAGACTATGGTGGAGGAGTAGTGCCCGAGTAGTCTTAAGTAGGTGTCTACTTTTCTCTCAGCTACCCCATTATGTTGGGGTGTATAAGGGCATGAGGATTCATAAAGAATACCCTCATCCTCAAAGAACGTGTTCAGATTTTTTTTGGAAGTACTCTTTTGTATTATCTAATCAAAATACTTTTATTTTTTTCTCAAACTAATTTTCCACTATTTTTTCAAACACTTGAACCACTCGTGACACTTCCTCCTAGACTTCACTAGATATACCCATGTGTAATGTGTAAAATCATCAATAAATAATATAAAATATTGACTGCCATCAATAGAGGAAATAGAAGAAGGGCCCCATACATCAGAATGGACAAGTTCAAAGGATGTAGAACTTTTATTCAATGACTATGGAAATTGAGTTCTACAATATATAGCAAGGTGACACACTTGACAAGCAAGAGAGTGCATGTCAACCTTATTGAATAATAAAGGAAACAATATTTTTAATGATTTGAAGGAATGATGTCCTAGATGGAGATGTTACAACTGAATCTCTCTTATTTTGTTTGACATAACACTGGTACTATTGGACTGAAACACATCCCCATACTTGGACTAAAGTTGATAGAAGCATCCCACTTCACGCCTACTCCCAAAAGGTTGTCCCGTCTTCAAGTCTTGAAACCCACAATGAGAATGAAAAAAATGTCATTGAACAATTTAAGGATTTTGTCAAGCTGAGGACAAGACAAGGTGATCATTTAGAGGAATGTTGCCTTTCCCAATAATAATGGCAAGAGTGCCATCATCAATGGTTACTTTATCTTATTCAGAGCACAAACTATAGGAAGTGAACAATGTGGAAAGACCCGTCATATGATCGGTGGCTCCTGAGTAAATGATCCATGAGTTTTCACTAGTGTGGGAGACAACACTGAGTGTTGCCCTAAGAGTACCTGATTGGCTAGTGGACGCGGAGGTGGACAACTGAGATAAGAACAACTGAAGGTTAGCTATGTCAGAAGTGGACAACGCTGCAAAACTCCCTGGAGTAGTGGAAGATGTGCTCCTATCAAATTCTGAAGGTGTGGATGACCCCGTAAGCTTGACTGACACTGTATTTCCTTTGGCTTTCTTGTTCTACTTGAACTTCAGAGGCTTCTTGTCTTGATGCAATTCCCAGCAAACATCTACAGAGTGATTCTCTCGCCCACAATGAGTACACTTCCTCCCTCCTTTCTTTGAGTCTTTTCGAACGCTATCTCCTCCTTTTCCACTGTTGTTTGTGCTGACAAGTGCAGAATGTTCTCCAATATTGATCCTACCTACATCAGCTTCCATAGTTTTTCTCCTCCTCTCCTCTGTAGCAACCTATTTGTAACATTGCTCAAGTGAGGGGATTACTTCAAAGTTGAGGATCTGAGACCTCAACCCTTCCTACTTAGTATTCAGGCCACGTAGAAATTTTTGGACCCTCTGATCCTGTATGTGCTTCAGATATTTCCTGTGGTCTGCAATTGAGTCCCAATCAAAGATAGCATAAGCATCCTACTCCTCCCGCAAAGCTCTCAAGGCCCTGCAGTATTCACACATAGTCTTGCTACCCTATTTGGTATCAGGAATAGCAACCACAAGATCATACATATTTATTGGATTAGCCTTCTCACAATACATCTCCTCTAGTATAAGCTACATCTATCTTGCAGTAGACTTTATTATAATATACTTCAACTGTCCATCTGTTATAGAACTAAGGATCTAGGTCCTCACAATACTGTCCTGGTGCTCCCAATCAACATACTTTGGGTCGTCTACTAAAGGTGAGGTTATTTTGCTATTTATGTAACCCACCTTTGTCCGAGCACTTAAAAAGGTCTTGATAGCTGCTGCCTAGTCTAGGTAATTTGAATTATTCAACTTCACAAAGGGGTTCTCTCTTTATAGTGATGTTCCAATGACTGCTATCAGGAGATTACGAGACACGTCCAGGAGATGCCTATTTTCGCTCAGCAATACCAATCTACTAAGAAGTGTAAGAACAGGTAGTTCGATGAATAATTCCCTATGAAGAACAAAAGGAGGAGACAGTAGAGTTCATATACTCCAAACCATTATTTGTGTGAAGAACCTTAATAGAGGTGGAAACTTGAGTCTTTATTTTATTGTAAAAGATAATTATTACATTAGACACTTGAGAGTGATGCTTTAACAAGTAGACCCATGTCATTTTAGAGAAATCATCAACAAGAAGAACATAGTGCTGGTGATCAGACAAAGGGGCAACACGACTAGGCCCCCATACATCTGAATGGACTAAAGAAAAGGGGCTGAACACCTAGGACTGACTCTGGAAGGAAAATATACACAAGAATGCTTGCCAAGCTTACAAGCCTCACACTTAACACAAGAGGTTGGAGCTGGCAAGGAAATGATATCATGGACAACCAAAATCGAAGAATGACCACGCCGACAATGCCGCTAGAACACATTGTCCTGAGAGGAGAGGTGCGCTGCACGAACGGAAGGACTATCTACAGCCAAATAGTAGAGCCCTCCTAATTCACGACTGCCACCAATCATCTTCCTCATTTGGAGGTCCTAAAAACACAGTAAGAAGAGAAAAATGTCACAGAACAAGATAAAGAACAAGTGATAGAACTAATGGAAAGAAGGCTAATAGGAAATTGTGAAACATTAAGAACATTTCTAGTTAGAGAGTGGGAGTAGGCTGGGGTATCTTACTGCCTGAAACAGAAGAAAGGGAGCCATCAGCAACTGAGACAGGAGGTAAAGAGGAGGTCAAGGAAAGGGAATGAAAGGAGATCCGGTTATCTATCATGTGCATAAAGGCACCGGAGCCAAGAATCCAGGACTTACCATAAGCAGCAGTAGAGGCAATACCAGAAGTGGAAGTAACAAACTGAGCATGTCCGAAGTGATGGTGGACTGCAACAGGCGTTGGACTTAGAGATACTAACTACTTCCTCCGTGGGAGCTGAGGGTAGTGCATCTTAAGAAATATAAGCACAATTAGAGGGAGGGCATCCAAACTGCTACCAACAACGAACAAAAGGATGATTAGATCTGCCACAACTGAGTACACGGAGGGTAAGTGGACCATCCTCGACCACGTCCACGACCTCGACCATGAGCAACATTGGCAGAATGCTTAGATGCAGAAGATGGTGCTTGTGATGTGGAGCGAGTTGAAGCACGAAAAACTGTGACAAAGCACTTGATAAAGAAGTACTGTAGTCGTCTGCCGAAAGCTAACCACGGATGTGACCCATGTCATCATCAAGTCTAGAGAGGAACTTGGCAACAAGTAGCTCCCTACACTATTTTTTTATCTCCGGGAGATCTGTGGTAAGAGGCTAATACATGTAGATCTCATCCCAACATGAAAATTAGAATCAACCGATCCCGACCACGTCCACAACCCGAACCACGAGCAACATTGGCAGAATGCTTAGATGCAGAAGATGGCGCCTGTGATGTGGAGCGAGTTGAAGCACGAAGGATTTGTGATAAAGCACCTGATAACAAAGTACTGGAGTCATCTGCCAAAAGCTAACCACAAAGGTCACCCATGTTATCATCAAGTCCAGGAAGGAACTTGGCAACAAGTAGCTCCTCACATTATTTCTTTATCTCTTGGAGATCTGTGCTAGGAGGTTGGCTGATACATGCAGATCTCATTCCAGCATGGAAATTAGAACCGACCAATTTGGATCAGGATCGACCGGTGCTGATCCGGCTGGAATCGGTCGATTCCACCCGATCTCAATCGAATATGGCCGATCCGATCCTGATTCGGATTAGGACCGACGGATCCCTATCCAACCTCTCAATTTGTGCCAGAATTCCTTGCATCCCAGATACCCTTCAAGGAAACAAAGTACTCGTGATGAGAATGCATGGCCTTGCAGAATGCAAAGGTCTCATAAAGCTCATAGACGTGAGATGCTCTCGTCATTAGAGTGCATCTCATAGAGAGTGTCCCATATCTCTTTGGTAGTGCTAAGGAACATGATATTAGAGGCCACATGGGACTCCAAGCTGTTCAGGAGCCAAGTCATGATGCAGTAGTCGTCTGCCTACCAGGTAGAAAAGGCTGCCTTGTCCTTCTTATCGGCCGGAGGAGAAGTAAGGCGGGCTAATTTCTTCTAAGCCCACCAAGAATTTGAATGCCTGAGCGTCACTCCCCGCCGACTCAGTTCAGTCATCCCGACTTACTACAAACCAACAAGTGCGCCACAGTCGGAACAATCTAAACATATACTTACTCTAGAGTGAGCATATACATACATCCATAACACCATAAATCAACGGTCATAACCACAAATTTATCTAATAAATAATAAATATCATAAATTCATATTTTGCTTGGCAAATACAACTCTCGATTGATAAATACATATTTTTCTTGGCAAATATATATTTCGATTGACAAATACAGTATAGTTGTCAATTATTTATCAATAAAAATCTGTATTTGTCAATAGAAATATGTATTGGTCAATCGAAATATATATTTGTCAATCGAAAATTGTATTTGTCAATTCGAAATATGTATTTGTCAAGCGAAATATTATGGGGGTGGCCATGGCAGCTCCCTCAGCCATGGAATTCCGATACGGATCCGGAGGCCGGATTGGGACCCACTAATCCCGATCCAAATTGAGATTGGATCGGCCATAATTGGCTGAAATTGAACGGGATCGGGTGATTCTAGCCGGATCGGGACCCGCCGATCTCGATCCGAATCGATCAATCCAGATCGGGATCGGCCGATTTTGCATTCCATACCCCCAACTGGCCGAGTTGGCCACGTGGTCCAACCGCAAGAAGCTGTGCGGTGTGACTGGACTTGCTACAAAACCTGGTTGTGCAGCAAGTATTACTCTTCCCTTAGATCATGTTGAACCTCTTATTCTCTTACCCCACTCTATTGAGATGATTCGAGTGCCTTCCAGATCACCAGCAATGAGCACAGTCGGAGAGATTGCCACTTCATCTATTAGCATTTTATTTTTCTCAGACGGGTCCATGTTTTAAGCAATTGATTGGCGAACTGTCAATTCATGATCTACCATGAGTTTTAGGGTCTGTTAGATAGATCTTATATACATGTCCTTCAGGATTGTATACACATCCCTTAGGATTGCTTAGCATCCTTTATATCTTTTTGTATTGCCCCTACGCTTTGGGGGATGCCCTAATCTCCTGTCTGTAAGGGTGATTTGTCCTAACTAATGACAAGTTAGAGCTTTCATTACTTTGTCTCATCATTATCACCACCTAGTCCCAAGTACGCAATAGCCTGAGCAGGCATGTTTCCCTCCAACTCATGAATTTCGTGAACTAATTGATACATGCCAGTTTTTAGCAGTAATGCTCAGTTCTCAGCTGGCCTCCATGCAATCAAGTTTTTGATTGGTCTAGCTATTCCTGGTTCTAAGTCAGACTAGCTAAATTTTTTCTTCCATAATCTCATACTTTTATGAAGTTGCACTCATGTAGGGAATCTACAGTATAGTAACTCAACATGACAGCATTCTGTCTAAAAGAATCATGCCATATAATTTTTTCATAAAGTTTTTATCCTCTTTTGTATGTGCAGCCTTGTAGGTGCTTCTACTGTTATCGTAACCTCACCATAAGCTGTCAAATTTAACATCACTTCGGTAAATAAACTATTCTTTTGATTTATCAATGTAGCAGGAAGCAATTTTTATTTGTATTGGATAATATAACTGCGTTAATGAGATTGGAAATAAGCAAAAATAGAACTAGAATACGAGTAGGACATGTTACTTAGCTTGGTAAGAAACTAAAGAACGCAATTTTCTGTCAATGTAGAAGGAAGAAGTTTTAGATATCTCTCTTAAATAATTTTACTACTAATCCATTTTTCCGCATTTAAGTTTGTCATTCAGTCAAATCCTAGATGGGCCTGGATTTGGTCAACTGATCCGGATAACTGGAGAAACATACCCACTTTTGCAATGCATGAAACATAAGGTCAAGTGCTAGCACCTTGCAAGAAAGGCAGTAGGAGCTTACCTTGGTAAATTTACCAAACAAATATAATGGAAAGCACAGTTTAAAGTCCTAAACCATACCTGATGACCCTCGGACAACTGTCACTGTACATATCAAATACACGACTTCTTCCATCTTCACAACCAACCACAGTTTCAGGATCAATATATCTGGAAATGTAAGTAACTGAAGAGATGGAAAAAAATAGAACTAAAGAAAATATGGCAAAGTCAGAGGATATATTGGACACATCATACATATGTGAAGCATTATCAAGTCCATGCACAGGCCTTTAAACTAATATGTCTACAGTCATCAGGCTCTGTAAAACATGCAGAGATTCTTTAAGGTTGAGTTATAGACATTATTGAGAGCTTGTGACTCAGCCAGTTTCCTTTCTCCCTTTAGCTCTAACAGATACGAAATCCCAGAGATGGGCAAGGTTGTCTGCAAATTCACAAACTATAAACAGTAATGAGCAAATCAGCATCTTGATTAAGGACAAGGGCAATATGAATATGAAAGTGAAGAGTACAGAAAGACACCTTTAGCCTCTGGTGATCTAGCCGCTTCAGGACATAATAGAAGGCAGAGGAACCATGCAGGGGTTGGGGGAAAAAATTGTCATTCCTATTGAGTTGTTTAGTTCAAAGAATGTTCCTTCGGGCAATGCTTGTGATCATGCTCTTGAAGGAACAGAGCCATTTTTCTCATCAATTGCATGAAATATCAGTCAATGCTGTTGCTTTAGACAACTGTCTTTTGAAACATCATTCTGTCCAAGCCAGCTATTAAGTTTCTCCCTCCAACTGGCATGTTATAGATGTGGAAAACAGTAATAGATTTCATTACACAAGACTCGTGACAATCATAGCAAGACCTTTGTACCCAAGTGCTCAGAGCTTGAAGAACAGAGATAAAGAGAAGAAGACAAGAGTTGCAGAGGGAAGAGTCACCAGCTGACCAAGCAAACACCACCCCGTTCTTGGTTACATCCTTTTTTTTTTGGGGGGGGGGGGGGAGAGAGAGAGAGAGAGAGGTCAAAGAGAAGCAATTTCAGAGCAAACTCAAGAGATGGGGCATGGAATTTCAGAACTCAATTTTAGCCTCTTGTGCACATTAGATCTCCTCAGACGGTTGGCCGTCATCTTCAGCCACCCGAAGGGGGTCTGCAAGGCAGGAAACTGCAACCTCCTGATCTTAGCACAAACACGGGGAAAAAATTGAGTTTGAAAATGGCTAAACAAAAGTTTTAAAACAAAAAAAGCCTCACCTACTGTCTTGTACAGAAGGGGTCAGCAACTAGCAAAGAGTGCTAGTGGGAAGTGCAGCAGGAGGCATCAATGAGGGGACCCTAATCTGCCCCAAACATGGGAGGAAAAATCAGTCCAAAAAAATGGACAATAAATTCAAAAAAGAAAAGAAAAAGAAAAACAGTGCAAGAATGAGTAGTACAGTAGAAGGGCAACAAGGAAGGGGGATTCCTGATTTTGGGTGGTGGGGATGCCCCACCCTAAAAAAAAAGAGGGAAAAAAGAAGCTTGAGCAAACCTGAGGTTACAACAAAATAAAAAAGAAACTACATAAGGAGGGGACAACAAGCAGCAAGAGTAGAGAAGTTGCATCAACTCCTATACAACAAGTGCAGGGCCAGCAAGAGAAGGGGCACAGGCCCCAAAGGTGCCAAAGAGAAAAATTAAGCCAAAAAGTCAGAACGAACATGGGGATACAAAAAGATCACTTTGCATCAGGAAGGAGCAGAGGGCAGCACCAAAGAATGCAACACCTATACAAGAAGCGGGTGAGCACAACACCTGAACCGGGGGGATAAAGAAAAGGAAGAAGAAAGTGAAAAGAGGGTCCAAAAATGGCTAGTAAAATTGAAAAAAATAACAAAAAAAAAATACTAATGTCCTAATAAATCAAACCTAAAGAAAATTTGCCTGGTGTCCTCAATTGGCAGCGAAGGGCATTTGTCCTTGATTGGCAGCGCAGGGGAGCAGTGGAGATCAGACAACACACGGCACCTTCTTCAGTTTGCAGGAGGTTGTTGATCATGGATCCCCAGGAAACTCCCTCCTCCTTTTCCATACGGAAATCTAGAATGAGTGGCTCCAGAAAGAGCTTCACAGCGGCAGCAGGGGAGAGGGGTGAGCAGGTTTAAAAATGATGAAAAGGGGGAGAGTGAGGTTGAACCCTAAACACGACTAGGTTAGGGATGAAAGTAGGGTGGGGTTAAAAAACCCCATTGAACCAGCCCTGTCCAGGGGGGCAGACACATGAGCTGCTGAAAAAGGCACTCCTTTTAGGAGGGTTTTGGGGTGTTCTGTTTCTCGGAGACATCACAAGACTGAGTGTCTCACAAGAACTCGGGAAAATGCAGTCCATGGGGCTGACAGCTACAGAACAGAGCCACAACCACACCGCCATACCCCTATCTCAATTTATCACACGATTCTCTTGCCCCAATTTAAGCAGCAGATCAAGACAAGTGACTTGAAAAAGAAAAAAGACCAACCCGAGACAAGAACATTATAAGACACTAAACTGTCCATTAATAAATCAGTTATTTCCTACACTCCCCTGAAGCAGCATGTCAATAGTGAAGCAAGGGGCTCCCAAGAGCTTCATGTAGCCCCTTTCTGATATCACTGTCACTGTCCCTCACCATCATCATCATCTCTAAATCTCTCAGTGGGTCACCAGTATCCTTTGCCAGTATCATTGGACAGGCCAAGGCAAGGAGGAAAGAGAAGGTAAAGGAGTCATTCGACAGCTAGGTTTGATTACGAACGTGGACAGCAGAGATAGAGAAACAAAACTATAAAGTCTTCTAAATTAAGGTGGAACATATCACCAATTTTTGTTAGTATTAATAATTAGAGGTGATACATCCTAAAGCTTATGGAGGCAACAAAAAGTCCAACAGCAGAGAGGACAAGTCAACATTAAAATCCCTGAAGACAGACACATTAAAAACCTGACAGACATACAGTAGTACTAGAAACAGGCCCATGTAACAAGATGCTAACCACCAAGAATCATGGGACTGAAAACAGCAAACAAACAATAAATACGCATAGTGTATTCAGACTACACAAAGAACCTGAACAACAACAGATGCTATCAGCTCTCAAAGTGCCAGCAGCCACATCGAGCGACCAACAAAACCACACATGGAGAGCTAAGTGTTTTTTTTTAAAGAAAAACATGGATTGTACCACCAATTTTATTAAGATAAAGTGAGGAGGTACAATCAAAGGATAGGAAAGGTTCCTACCCAAAAAATAAATAAAACGGTAATATTATCTTAGTGCCTTAATCCACGAATCAACAGAAATGCCAATGATATGTCTAGACCAACTATACACAAAAGACAAACTATACATGGAGACCTAAGTTGTCTACTGTTCCTGCAGCCTCACATCCTAATAAAGACTTGCCTTCTTTAAAAAGGCTCAACAGCTTCCTGAAATCCTTTTTTCTTCAGGTCAACTTCACATCGGATTTGTCAAGTGACAGCCACAGCCTACAGAAATTACCACGTTTGTTTGTGTACTCAAATCTTAAATCAGATCTTTTTACCAAAGTCTCTTTGTCAGGCCCCTCATCCAGAAGATAATCCACTATACTCTGCATGCCAGAGAGCCAATCCTTATTTGAAATATCCCCTCTTGTTTAGAGTGAATCCAGGGAGTGGGCAGGGATAAGTTAAGAGGGCCTTAGAAGCAACACTGGTGGCACCAATAGAAGCTTCACAAGATCCCATGACCTTTCATAATTTGTTTAGCTCATCGTAAAACTGAAAAGCCCAAAGAATGGAGCAGAGACAGCAATTCCAAATTCATGTCTCCCCACGATAAATGACCAGCATCACATACCGCATGCATAAGCTGCATGCAAAGGTATCTTCCCTTGACCGAAGTATACTTGCCTTCCCACTGTGCCTCCAAATGCATATTTGGCTCCCAATGAGACCAACAACATATTGCATTAAAGAGTTTAGATCTTAAAAGGGAAGTGATAAGAAACAGATACTCAAGCAACTCATGCAGGTAAGAATAAGCAGGAAGCCTTATAGAGATTGAAACATGTTTTGAAAATAATTATACAGAACAACCAATAGTAATGGGAGAATATTATTTTACAGCTTAGAATGTGTGATCAACTCCCCGTCAGTGAGAGAATTCAGGGAAGGCCTAAGATGAGATGGTAGGACGTAATAAGGAAGAACTTGACCTTCCTATGTTTAACCACAAATATTGTGACGACCGCAGTTCCAGCTATGAAGACCATACTGAAGCCATCAACCGGTCTTCATAGCTGGGAATGGGATCGTCCATCACAGGTGGTACCAGAGCAGGGTTTGGCCAGCCTGTAAAGTCAATTGGTGAAACTAAAACATCAACAGGAATGGAAATACTCAGTTTAGTACATAGTCAATATATTCCAAATATGGGGGTATTAAGTTAACATAGTTGGAAGATTCTCCTTGGAAATATGTAGGAGTAGATAGAGTGCCAATATATTCCAAATATGGGGGTCTTAAGTTAATGTAGTTGGAAGATTCTCCTCGGAAATATGTAGGAGTAGATAGAGTGCATCTATTTACAATTGGATAAGCAAGTTGAGTCTGAACTCCTTAGTACGAGACTGGGGATTTTACTTAGATGTGGAGGATAAATTGTTTCAAACTGAAAGGAGCATGAATATAATTGTGAATTTTGTCATGTACACTACGTTATCAAAGGCGATCGCCTCGCTCGCCTAGGCGATGAAGTAGCTTGAGGCGAGCCAAAATGCCTCGCCTCCCCTTATGTTCGCCTCACTCACCTAGGAACTTGTATATGATATCTATGCTAAATATGTTTGTTTCTTTTTTAATTACGTGATACTACTTTTTCTTATCCTTAATTATTCTAAAGTGGCTAATGACTCTTCTGACAATGTTTAGCACCTTTTTTTTCTCTTACATGATGTCACATTTTTTCTTATTTTGATGAATCCTAAGATCATTCACTACTTATATGAATAGTGTGATCTTAGGACATTGCATGTTGGACATGATCAGTGCTTCTCATAGCCTTGCGTATGATTATCTTGGATGTTTTCTTTTATATTCCTAACATAATCAAGATGTTATTATAGAAAGTGGCTCTGGGAAGGCTTCCTACCTCCTTGTATTTTTTTGTGGACAATTTGAGGAGAATCTGGATCATCTTTTCTGTCAGTGGGGTATAATGTGTGCAATGGCAGACTTTATGTAGAACTCTTTAAGTTCATTGGGAACAGCCTGATAATGTCTCGCATTTAATGCAGTGGTGGAATGACAAGTGTCTGGATTCTTCTCACAAAGGTTTGGTCTCTGTTTGCATCAGCTATGTATGTTATGGACAATTTGGCATGGGAGAAATAAAAGAAGATTTTGTTAAGATTATCACCGTACCTATGATATTCTCATAAGATCTATCAAGTGGGTGATGGACTGGGGGAAAACTGCTGGTGTTTCATTGGATGAGGAATGTTCCTGATTTACAAAGCTGAAAATTGGAAGAAGTTTTGTTTCTGACCTTTCCAGTTATTTGTTTTGCCTCTGTTCTCTTTTGTATCGCCCCTATTTATCTGCCGGATAAACCTCCATAGGGACTGTAGTTTTTTCTATTTCTTTGGGTTTCTGTGTTCCCCTTTGTTCTCTCTCCTCCACTTCTTTGTACTAGTGGTTTATCTTTATTGAAATGTAACTTTGGTCACCTTCCAAAACTGTGTTATCAAAGGCGGTGGTAAGCCGCCTTACTTTGGCCTTCGTCGCCTAGGCAAGCGATGTAAATGCCCCATTCGTGGAGGCAGTCACCTCAGCGCGCCTCGAGCACCTTCGTCGCCTTGGTCCGTCTCAAATGCAGCCGACCCAGTCTAGTTGGCCCATTTAACCGAGCCCAAAGCCCCTAATGCCTATCTTATAAAAGCCCCTACCCATTAAGCCTTCCACAATCCACTTGTCCCGATCGAAACCCTAGTTCGAACCCTCTGCCCCCTCTACAGTCCCCCACGACCTTGAGTGCCCGTCCGTCCCTTCCATGGTGCCTCCCCAGCGACGATGAAGGCATTGCAGTCTGGTGAAGGGAATGGCAGCATGTCCGACAACTGTGACGGGGACCTCCGAAGATGGCAAAGCCTCTGGCGAGGGCTCCATTACGTAACCTCCTACCTTTCTCTCTCTGTTTCTTTCCCCGATCACTCTCTTTGCCTCTCTCTCACCCTACCTCTCTCTCTCTAGTGCACCCTCTCTCTCTCTCTCTCCACCCCCCCACCCTCTCACTCTCTATGTCTGTCTCTCACTCTCTTAGAGGGCCGAAGCCCTCGCCATTCCCTATCTCTCTCACCCTCTCTATCTCTCACTCTGACTCTTTTACTCTCTGTCTCCCTCTCACTCTTTATGTCTATCCCATACTCTCTTGGAGGGCCGAAGCCCTTACCCTTCCCTATCTCTCTCACTCTCTGTCTCTTTTACTCTCTCTGTCTCCCTCTCGCTCTCGCCGTCTCTCTCTTAGAGGGCCGAAGCCCTCGACTCTCTCTTTATCTCTCACTCTCTCTGTCTGTCTCAGAGGGCCGAAGCGCTCGACTCCCTCTATTTCTCACTCTCTCATCACTCTCTCACTGTCTCTGTCTCTCTCTTACTCTCGCTGTCTCTCTTTCAAAAGGTTGAAGCCCTGAACTCTTCCTATCTCTCTCTCTGTCTTTTTCACTCTCTCTCTAACTCTCTCATGACCTTTGTCTCTCTCTCTGTAAGGACTGAGGTTTCGGGTTCAGTATTCGGGTCAGGATTCGGGCTGGATCCTCTGGTTTGGACCCTGAGGGGTCTTGAGAATTTTAACTAAATGACGTCTGCACTGCACGACGCCTTTCAAACGGCGTCTGGCTGCGTGGACGCCATTTAAGTCTGTTGCTGTTGTGCCACGTAGGGCGCCACGTGGGCGGGTTTCGGGCCGCGAGAGTACGGCCCCTGTCTTGTCGTCTGAACGGCGTCCAGGAGGGACGACGCTATTCAGACTGCGACCCTGCGATGTCAGTGTACGGTGCCGATCCTGTCATCTGAACGGCGTCCGTGGTGAGCGACGCGTTTCAGAGCGCTGTCAGTACGGCTCGTCCTGTCACTTGATAGGCGTCCGTCTCGGTCGACGCGTTTTAACCAGTTTCTGATTGACCCCGCGAGCCTTCCCTTCTTTCCCTCATTCTCACCTTCACTCTCTCTCTCCTCGCCCTCTCCGACTCTCTTTTCCCCTTTCCCTTCCTCTTCTTCCTCTTCCACCACTCCAACACCTCCCTACCTCTCACCTCTGCCACCACCACTTCCTTCGCGGCGTTCCATTCTCCAGACGGCGGCCGACGTCCCGGCGGCGGTATGCGGTGCGGCGGGTTGGCGGCACGGAGCTTGGAGGAGTTCAAGAACCGGTAGGGGGACGAACCTTGCTTGGACTGTGAATATCTTGCTTGTGATTTCCATGGGGAGCATGATGTATTTGGGGTAGAATGAGCATGTTTAGAGGGTTTTCTTGCGGGTTTGGTCGTGCTTATGATCGTGGAATTGTGAGATACTCGTGGTAGATTTGGTTTCCCTTCCTCCCCCTTCTGTTTTGGGCGTTTTGGGGTGTTTGGGGTTAAGGGGAGAAGCCCTCAGGTTAAACCATGGAACCAGGTTTCTGGCGCTAAAAGACGTCGAGCCTGGACGACGCCATTTAGAATGGCGACGGGCTAGCTCGACGCCGTTTAGGCAGAAACCTCCTTGCTTGCGGTTCCGTGAGTTTGGGGTTCTGGCGATAAATGACGTCATGCCCGGACGACGCCATTTAGAATGGCGACGTGCCAATATGACGCCATTTAGGCAGGAAAATCCCCCGACTGAGGGTTCTGCAAATCTCGGAAATTGGTTTAAATGGCGTCTGAGGATGCTGACGCCTTTTGAATGGCGGCTTCCCAGGATGACGCATTTTAAGACATAATCTGAGGCCGTGTTTTTAAATGAACCTGTTTGAGAGACTTGAATGGCGTCGACCTCGGTCAACGCGATTCAAGATAGAACTGTATTAACTCTGGTTATTAACACATGTTTCACGTTTGGATGGTGCAAAGCATGTTTTAAGTTGTACACTGAGACTGAGGTTTGCTGTATGAATGAAATCGTATCATGTGTATGTGTGCTTATGCGGATATGGAATTGGAACTACTGTGGTTTACGTTTGTCACCTTGGGCCGATGGGGAAGGGCCTTGGTGTCTGTGAGGCATTGTTGCCGTACCGGTGGGAGGAGTGGTACATGTTGTGTTTTTCCTTTGGCTGAAGGAAGCAGAACCACCTTGAGCCCGTCGGGCCGGAGTAGCCGGTGCGCTATCCGAGGGGTTGCTGTTTGGTCTCAGCGGGTCGGGATTTTCCCTGTTTGTCGTGGCAGCTTCCGGCGCGTTTCTTGCTGTGGAGCTGGTTGTGGTACTGTTGGAGTTGTTTTACCCCTTTTAGCCACTGGGCCTGATGTGACCTGTGATTAAGGTTACGAGTGGTACCCTTCGCCCTTTGGCCTGACGCAGCCCGAGAGGTTAGGGTTGTGGGTAGTTCCTGTAGCTTCGGCTTGATGGGGGTTCGCCGGTCCCCAGGGCCCTCCTGAAGCGCCGAGGCCTGGCGTGGAGGAAATCCGGTCGGTAGGACAGTAGTCTAGACTGCTTGTGTGCACATGTAGCTGGGCAGTGGTGGTTCACTAGTCCCAGCTAGTCCTAGCTTGACTCACTGCCTCACCCTACGGTGCCTCGGAACACTGTAGGGGCGGACAGGCGTGAGTAGTGGTGGTGTTGTAAGGCGACGTTTGTTGACAGTCGACAGTGTGGTTTGGTCGCTTCGTGGACCTTGGTTGTGAGTCGTGACTTTGTGTTGGGTTCTTCGGATCACTTAGAACTGTGCCTGTTACTTTACTTGTGCGTGCGTTTCATATCAGGTTTGAGAGCCATGTTTACTGCTTTATTTTATTGCCATTTATCTGTATTCTTGCACTTGTGGGTGTATGAGTGGGAGGCGGGGATCGGATGATCCCTACTGAGCCCAATTCTGGTGTGGCTCACTCCCTGCGGTTTCAGGTGTGGACCTCGTGGCGTGTAGCGGCGTGTGGTGTCTTCTTGGTGTGCGGACCAGCAGCTATCTCAGTTCCAGGTATGCCCCGATGTTGTTGTACTTTGCTTCTGCCTGTACTTATTTAATTTGTTGGACCATGTAATTATTGTTGGACTGTATACGGACATTGTTAATCTCTTTCCTGCGCACTTGTACTTTCTTTGTAGTCCATGTGATTGTTATATTTAGCCTTGTTTAACGCTTACTCCTCCAGATGTGTTGTGTGAGATCCGGGTGTGAACCCGCAGTTAATGGGCCGACATCCATTTAGTGATCGGGTCTCCGGTCATAGGATGGCGGGTCGTTACACTCTCACTCTCTATGTCTCTCTCACTATCTTTATCTCTCTTTTACTCTCTCTGTGTAACAGAGGGCCGAAGCCCTCTACATTTGAAAGTTGTAATAGACTTATTTAGCTTACATTTGTAGTTTGTACGTTTATGTTGTGTTTGTTTAGCATTTCGTTGATAAACTTTCATTATGGTGGTTTTAATTAGTAGCAAAACTTTTATGAATTTGTTGATTACATCTTTGATTCCTTAAATTTTATTTCAATTAGGTTGATTTAAAATTATTTGGTTATAATTGAGTGAATGAATATCAATTTATATGATTTTAGTATTGTTTTTGGCATCTGATATAAATAGGGGTCACCTCGGTCGCCTCACGCTTCTGATTACATAGTAAATCCACAAAAAGTTCTAAAAAATTGCAAGTGCTTGCATTGAAGCTCTGTGTTAGGGTAGTTGTAGACCAAAATATTAGTGTTGCTCCTGACATCAACTTTAACGAATTTAAATCCAGAAATGGGTTTAAAGAATTAAATTTTTGCACAGCGATAAACATAAGTTGGCTCAGTTCCGAAGTTAGGGGAGCAGGAGGGGCAATTGCTCCCACCCCCCACCCCCTTAATTTCTGCGAGCTCTTTGATTCCATTTTCATATACCTGGCTTTGGCCTCCCCCCCCCCCCCCCCCTTCCTGTTCATGAAACTGAAACTCTGCCTCTCCTTTCCTAGCTACTTTTTACATGTAAGAGATTAGGAAAGTAATTTAATTTTGAAGTCTAACACAATCTTTAGATTTCCAAAAGCCTCTGCATAAAAGAATCCCAACCAAATTAAGAATCAGAAAAATCTCCATGTAATAGTAGGCAGCCCCAACCTCTCTCTCTCTCTTTCTAAAAGTTGCTGCATATGACGGTGTTTTAAAAAAAGAAAAGAATTTCTTTTAAAAATTTAGGGTCGGCCCCAATCCAATCCATATGTTTGTATTAACCGATCCCCAACTGGATAACACAAAAAATATGAAAAATAAAAAACCAAGCCCTAATAAATTGACTGTTCATTGGGGCTCATTTTTTTTATTTTCAAAATGTGGTTGGTAGGCCCAATCTGATCTATATGTTTGTACTACTTGATCCCCCATTAAACAACTGCTCATTTGGGCTGGGTTTTTTATTTTTATTTTTATTTTTTTGAGCTGTTCAATTAGGGATCAGTTTATGGTACGTTGAATACAAATATTAGATTCTATCTATGCACGAACAATAATCAAGCAAAACTTTATGTGTAAATTCTATGAGGCTGATTTAGTTCTATAGAAAATGCTTTGCCCCCCACCTTCTGGCTCCGCCACTGAGTTGGCTCATAGAATCATACGACCAGGCCTCCAATCCGATTCTAATGGTTTATGTACAAAGTCTGTAAGAGACAGGTTAATACAACTGAGTAAAATCTTGACTTAGAAGCTCCAAATCCCTGAGATATCATTCCCAAAACAGTAGCAAAAACTTAAAAATTAAAAATGAAAAAAAACTGATGTAACAGCAAGGAAAATATAAGATATACTAAACACAAAAAGGTCTATTGAAGATAAATAGTGTGCTAAAGATATGATATGGCATAAGTATGAATGCTCCTGACTTGACATTTTGTGCTACCCATGAACAACATTGACATTTTCCCTTCCATCAGTAGGCAACAATCAGAAATTTGCTGTAAATGAAATAATGTACATTATCCCCAACCCCAGTGAGAATCAAGCCCTTCTTCATGCGACACTGCTTGACCCTAGGCAAAATGAATAAACAAACAAACAAATAAATAAATAAACAATGTAGGCATGTGAATATCACATAGTTCTATGACATAAATAATTTCATACACATTGCAACAGAGAAATATTAAACTCCAACGAAAGTAAGATAGACTCTGATTTTGCTTTAGGATCATAGTGATCAATTTTGGCGTATTTTGGACACATACCACACTTTTTAATTATGGATTAACCACATCAAGAAACACAATTGCCTACATACCATTTTGAGCAAAAGTGCCAACATGGTTTGTGACATTAGCTCAACCATATGCTAGGTCGCCTTAGTTAACCCCCAACAGTAACTGTCGACAGATCTGTCAGTTATCTGAGCCCTCAATGATACGTTTCAGCTCGTTTTTTTCTCACTGCCGCTCACTCTCTGTCTCTCACCATATCTCCTTATTATCCTCTCCACTCCTTAAACGAAGGTTGGCTGTGGAGGGGAGAGAAGTGTAGGTGTGAAGGATGATGGGAAGTCAGTTAGGGGCTAAGCCTTGGTGGGCCCAAAGTTGGCAACAAGGGCGACACATCCAGCAGCATTTTACCCAAGCCAAAGGCGAAGTATCATTACTCTAACATGAAAGGAGGCTAATTATACCCTGCCAAGATAGGGTTCCAGACAGCACGAGCTGCAACTGTGGACAGACTCCGGTGAATCTGTGGACAGAGCTGGAATTGCCTGTTAGTGATCCTAAAGTGATTGTGCATTTGTCGACAGTTTTGAGCATGTTTCTGGAGCGAGTGGCACATCATTAGTGCAGTGCTCCAAATCCTGTGCACTGCATGTTCTGCATGTGCACCCCACTGGGCTCAGATCAAGGTTCTCTGACTCACTGATATGTCCTCCTAGATGCAAGTCATATCAGACCAACTCGGTCCGACTTGCATAAGTTAGGCCGATTCATGCCAATTTATTTTCAGATCCTTTAATTTTATGAGTAAATATGAAATAAATAAACTTTTAGCTCTAGTGGTTTGAGCCAAATTAAGGAGAAATGTACCCTATAATCGATACAAAATTGTCAATTACCTATCAAATTGGAGAAAAATGCCAAATTACTTACCAATTGGAGCAAAGAAAATCCAATTACTTACCAAATTAGGGGGAAAAAGTTTATGTAATAAGCATCTAGATGAAAAATCATAAAAAACAACTCATTATGCATGTAAATGAACCCATGGTAGGGAAATATGGAGTAAACTCAAAACCTCATCTGATTGGGCTGGATCATAGTGAACTGTACTGGATTGGAATGCATTGTGCGGAATCATAGCAAACAACTCATGCAACATGATGCGACTCAGATCAAGTCACATCAAGTCGATGCAATTGACGAGTCGATGCATATTTGTGGATCGAATTCACCCAGATATGAGTCGACTCACACAGGTTGGTCTAAGTTGGTGAACCAATGGTTCAGAACCATAGCTCAGATATCAACGATTACTTAAGGGTGATCTTTCAAATAGATAATCTAAAAATTCACAACTTCCATGAACTACATCAATAAACATACGAGCTATAAGTGAGGGATAGGTCTAGGCATTTTATTGGAGATTGTGAATTTAACAAAAAGAAGTGAGTTTGAAAAGTGCATGTTCAAGATGTCAAAGTTGGCAACATGCTCCGATGCATGCTGGAGCATCTAATGAAAAAGTGCACGTCAAAAAATGCACTAACAAGTTATCACTGTTCTCAGTAAGTGTCCAAATATACCGTGATTCGGTCACAACTTGTGACTCACAAGAGACTTTCACCAAGAGCAAAACAAGCCCATCTCAGATAGAGGTACCCCAACTACACAGCAACCTTGTAACTATCCACAATAGAAGTGAGTTTCAAAGTCCATGGAAACATTTGCTTCTCTTCTGTGAACCAACTGGGGGTAGGATTAGAATCCCTTGCAAGGCTAACAAAATTGGACTTAGTTTTCAACTAGATGGTGCTAGAGCCAAGCATGATGCCAGCCACCTCAAATGCAATCAAGCTTTAAAACTTCAGCCCGTAACACCAACTTTATCCAATAGATGGGACATCACACCAAATGTACATAGTCCCTCCCCTACACCCATGTCTTACGTCAATAAAATTTTTCCAGGCCATCTGCAGTTCCACTGTTTAAAATAACTTTAACAAGAAATCATGAAAAAATTAATAAACTGGAATTAATGTATGAGCACTAGCTTCAGTTTAATGACAATGCAATGCTCAAAATGAGATATAAAATAATAAAACCGTTTACTCACAGGTGCTTGAACACTCCTATATAAGGATGAAAAGTAAAATAATAAAGATACCCGGCTGAATGACCAATCCACTGATGAACTTCCGAATATTCATTTAATAAAGCCAATCTATGTTGTTCCATTGCTAACTCTTCCAAATAAGTATTTAATGTTGATCCTGAAGAAATAGGTAAAACGGTGCTAGTGAAGATGTTTGGACCCCTTTTGACACATAAATCTTGCAATAAAGTAGATGAATGGATAATATTGTGCCTGAAATAAAAGAAAAAAGAGGCAATTCAAATAGTTCAGTTAGAAGACCCTTACATGGTTTCCCATTAACATGGCAATCATGCACGGTAAATTTAACTGGTACCAGTGTAGATAACCATGTTTAGCAGAATGACCAGTTAAAAAATCCTTCACAAAAGGAACATTGGCATGTAGACATTTAGGGAAAGAGGAAACAGATACAAAGGATGTTTCTATCATATGCATCAGGTAAAGTTGTCACTGATGCAAGCATGAGTTATTTCAGCTATGTACCAACGAATGTGACAGATGCCCTTCTCTGATGAAAAAAGTGCAGATCTTAGTGATCATTCCAAATTCAGGACTTGAAAGCATTTCTTCACCAAGTTAAACCTAATCACATCTTGTTAAGTGCACCAAATGTGATACATGTAAACCTCCAGACACCAGTAACATACATATATCTGAGGTGCATACATGATCTACATCTAATAGCAATGTGATGTATCTAAAGTAGGGAAAACACCTACTCAATAATGCACATGAACCTTGATCACTATGGCATATCAAAAAACCTTGACACTAGTTTTATTTTAAGAACAATGCAAAAGACTGTTAGTTTCATCCAATGTAACTAGAATTACAGCTCTCCCTTCTTGCAGTTCAGTGCTGGACTGGAACCATGCATTAAAAACCCATAAACATGGCTGGCAAGAATGAGCTAAAAAACTTAGCATCTAGAGGTTGTTCCATTCTCTGAAAAGCAATAATTCGCCATCATCCTTTTGAGGAAAGAATGCACCAAAGAGGACTTCACATCATGTATTCAAAGGATAGTTTGCAGGAAAGAAATGTGTAATAAAAACATTCTAGGTAGGACTCTTCCTGATCTAAATTCAGATTTGCTTTATGAACGGCTTCAGGCGCGGAGCATGCCAGAACACAGCAAGTTACAATTCGAATGAGTTTCTTTTGTGATAAGCTTGTGCAAGGGACAGTGACAGGCAATCATGAATCCAGATATGAACTCCCTTTTGCTAGCTGGAGATACGGATGGACTGTTGTCTGAATTTCTTTTTCTTTTTGCTCGAATGACTCAAAGGAAACATGTTCCTACAGATTTCTTTCTAGGGAAAAATGGAAGCATTGTGTCAAACTGAACCATCACTTGAAACTGTAAAAGCTAGGAGAACACACAAAGATAAGAAGAAAATCATATCTTTGTTAAAGCAGGAAAATGAGCAGCTCGGCATGGTGTAAACTAGTTCAAACTATTTAAAATGAGATTACACTCTTCCTCCTATAGATTTTCTATTTAGGGCTTCCCACTAGCTTCAGACTCAAGAATTACCCATGTCAGACCAAAGATATGGTACCTACAAAAAGGTGAAAGAGATGTGCACATCTCCACTGCAGAAATAGTAATGTAATATGAAGAAGCCTACTTCAGAGCCCTTGTCCACATTCCGCAATCGATAAATGATTCAAGAAATGACCTGCTCCATCTGTACTGAAGAAATCTCTCTTAGGATTATAATGTGATAAATCATCTGCCTGATGAACTTCACTCAATTCGGCCCAAGCAACCAACAAAAACTGTAGAAAAGTATTAAATTGCTAAAGCATCCAGTATTTTGGCAAAATTGCTGAGGCATCCAGTAATTTGGCAACACTTTGTTTATTGCCAACCCAGGGCAGAGATTATCAAGGGATCTTTGACAGCTTCCCTCCAGCGGTAAAAGATTACAGTAAGATGATCTTTGTTGATGATGCTCTAACATGACAAAGAACAATGTCCAAAAAACAAAATCAGTCACTGCCTGAACTTGATCGTAAAGAAGTAATAGAAAAATCTACGGTGTTCTTGATCATGACAAAGAACAATGTCCAAAAAACAAAATCAGTCACTGCCCGAACTTGATTGTAAAGAAGTAATAGCAAAATCTACTGTGTTCTTGATCATACACTAAAATTGTTATGTAATCAAGCAGACTGTCTATGATCTGGTGGAACTCCTGTTTTATACAGTAAAAAAAGATGAGATTGATAACTAGAGATTGAACATGACACTGTTTTGTCTGAAACAGGAGAAGAATATAATCCTTCAATTTCTTCCCAGAGTTAGTTTCAATCTATAAACTATTAGAAAAGAATTTTCGTGCAGTCGGTGCTCTTTCTGCTCCTCCATATGCAGTCCAGTCGAGGTGCTTTTTGCGATTTGAGTTTTCTCTCTTTCTTGTCATCCCATGCAAATGCATTTTTCCAAAATCTAGGCTCTTGCACCCCAATCTCTCTCTCTCTCTCTCTCCCCCCCCTTCTTTCCCTGGAACCCTATGCTCACCCAAGAGTCAAATCTAAATCCCGCTCTAGAGTGTCGCCAATGGGAATCAACGTAAGAGGAGATGCTACGCTTCATCATCACCCCTGCTTGGTAACGAAGGTTCATGGTTGCTGGACAAGCATTGCTCTCTCTCATGAGCAAACACCCTTGTCCTCCTCTCCCTTGAGTGCATGCCCATCTGTGGTGCTTCTGTTGGTGTGCTTTGCCAACATCTAACCTGTCTCACAATGCTTAAAAGTCAGCACCATCCTCTTCAACAATCCCCTCTTCTTTTCTTCTTTTCCTTATAATTCTTGAAAAGAATGGTCAAGAGGTCTATGGAAGCTTGAAGCTTTTTGTGCCTTGGAAAAACTTCAACTTGGGCCCAAATTGATCAGATCAGATCCCAGCTGTGGCCATTTATCTTAAGATACTATGTTGCTGAACATTTTCTCATTGGTTTTCACTTTTTTTGTTGAGTTTTTAATTGATGTGAGAGTGACACATAACAAATGGAATTAAGTTTAATCATATAGAGATTTGTTAACCAAATAAACAAAGAATGAAGTAATACTTTTGTGCCTCAAATATTACAATTTGAAATTGTAGTGAAAAATAGTCTTTAGTTAGGGTAGTTTAGTCCTTTTATGTGTTTGCTAGTTTTTTCTCTATTTTTCTGGTTGTATCCCTATCCTTTATGTTAACAGGGATAAACTGGTCTTTGTCATTGTAACTTATGATGCCCTATGTATAAAAGCTTCTTATGTACTGGTCTGCCTCTCTGTGTGAGATAGTGTAACGACCCGCCATCCTATGACCGGAGACCCGATCACTAAATGGATGTCGGACCATTAACTGTGGGTTCACACCCGGATCTCACACAACACATCTAGAGGAGTAAGCGTTAAACAAGGCTAAATATAACAATCTCACGGACTTCAAGGAAAGTACAAGTGCGCAGGAAAGAAATTAACAATGTCCGTATACAGTCCAACAATAATTACATGGTCCAACAAATTAAATAAGTACAGGCAGAAGCAAAGTACAACAACATCGGGGCATACCCCGGAACTGAGATAGCTGCTGGTCCGCACACCAAGGAGACACCACACGCCGCCACACGCCACGAGGTCCACACCTGAAACCGCAGGGAGTGAGCCACACCAGAATTGGGCTCAGTAGGGATCATCCGATCCCCGCCTCCCACTTACACACCCGCAAGTGCAATAATACAGAAATATGGCAATTAAATAAAGCAGTAAACATAGCTCCCAAACCTGATATGAAACGTACGCATAAGCAATGTAGTAGGAACAGTTCTAAGTAATCCGAATAACCCAACGCAATGCCACGACTCATGACCAAGGGTCCAACTAAGCGACCAAACCACACTGTCGACCGCAGACAAACGTCGCCTCACAACACCACCAACACTCACACCTGTCCGCCCCTACAATGTTCCGGGGCACCGTAGGGTGAGGCAGTGAGTCAAACTAGGACTAACTGGGACCAGTGAACCACCACTGCCCAGCTACGTGTGCACACAAGCAGTCTAGACTACTGTCCTACCGACCGGACTTCCTCCACGCCAGACCTCGGCGCTTCAGGAGGGCCCTGGGGACCGGCGAAACCCCCGTCAAGCCGAAGCTATAGGGACTACCTCTAACCTCCCGGGCTGCGTCAGGCCAAAGGGCGAAGGGTACCACTCGCAACCTTGATCACAGGTCACATCAGGCCCAGTGGCTAAGGGGTAAAACAACTCCAACTGCACCACAACCAGCTCCACAGCAAGAAACGCGCCGGAAGCTGCTACGACAAATAGGGAAACCCCGACCCGCTAAGACCAAACAGCAACCCCTCGGATAGCGCACCGGCTACTCCGGCCCGACGGACTCAAGGTGGTTCTGCTTCCCTCAGCCATAGGTGAAAACACAACATGTACCCCTTCTCCACCGGTACGGCAACAATGCCTCACAGACACCAAGGCCCTACCACTTCGGCACAAGGTGACAAACGTAAACCACAGCTGTTCCAATTTCATAATCGCATAAGCACACACACACACACACACATGATGTAATTCCATTTACACAAAAATCCTCAGCCTCAATGTAGAACTTAAAGCATGCATTTGTTGAACCATCTAACAGTGAAACATGTATTAATAACAAGAGTTAATGGAGTTCTGCCTTGAATCGCGTCGCCCGAGGCCGACGCCATTCAAGTCCCTCAAACTGGTTCGTTTAAACCTGGCCTCAGAATCTGGCCTAAAAGGCGTCGCTACAGGTAGCCGCCTTTAAAAACGCGTCACCAACCCTCGTCGCCTATCAGTGACAGAAGAAGGGACACGCTACGGTTCATTCTCTTAAAACGCATCGTCCTAGGAAGCCGCCTTTTGAAAGGCGTCAATGTCCTCAGACGCCATTCACACCAGAATCCGAAATTTGCAGAAACCTTAATCGGGCGATTTCTGCCTAAATGGCGTCGTGCTGGCCTGTCGCCATTCTAAATGGCGTCGTGCTGGCACGACGTCTTTTAGCGCAGAAACCAGGTTCTGCTCTCTGCCCGAAGGCTCCCTTTTCACCCCAAAAAGCCTCAAAATCACCCAAAAACAGAGGAGGAAGAGGGGCAAGCTAAACCATCACAAATCCACATTCACAGAAACCCTCATCCCCATCAAGAAAAGCTCCTAAACATCCAAACACATCATGCATCACATGGAAACTACGGATGAAACGTGTACAATCCACGCAAGATTCGTCCCCCTACCGGTTCTTGAACTCCTCCAGGCTCCGTACCGCCGAACCGCCGCACCGCAGACCGCCGCCGGTACCCCCGAGGACGTCGCCACTCCGCCAGGACGTCAGCCGCCGTCCGGAGAATGGAACGCCGCGAAGGAAGTGGTGGTGGTAGTGGTGAGAGGTAGAGAGGTGTTGGAGTGGTGGAAGAGGAAGAAGAGGAAGGGAAAGGGGAAGAGAGGGGTCGAAGGAGGCGGAGAGGGGGAGGAGAGAGAGTGAGAAGGTGAGAATGAGGGAAAGAAGGGGAGGCTCGCGGGGTCAATCTGAAACTGGCTAAAACGCGTCGACCAAGACAGACGCCTATCAGATGACAGGACGGGCCGTACTGACAGAAGCTCTGAAACGCGTCGACCACCACCGACGCCGTTCAGACGACAAGACCGGCACCGTACACTGACATCGCAGGGTCGCAGTCTAAATGGCGTCGTCCATCGCGGACGCCTTTCAGACGACAAGACAGAGGCCGTACTCTCGCGACCCGAAACCCGCCCACGTGGCACAACAGCAGCAGACTTAAATGGCGCCCACCAAGCAAGACGCCGTTTGAAAGGCGTCGTGCAGGACAGACGTCATTCAGTCAAAGTTCTCAAGACCCCTCAGGGTCCAAACCAGAGGATCCGGCCCGAACCCGACCCGAATACTGAACCCGAAACCTCAGTCCTTACAGATAGAGAGAGCAACCACACCCTTGTTTCTGCCCACCTATCTCTCTTTCTTCTTCTATCTTCATGGTATCAGATCTTGTGTGAGAAAGAAGAAGAAAAACTCTTGACCAGTTGGCCTCTTTTATCTTCCCGGAGGAGGTTTCCTACACATAGAAGGGAAAAAAAACCCTAGGCGAGGGGTGTTCAACTGTGGGAGTTCAAGAATAAAAAGGACCGGTCCTTGTTCTGTGTTTCCAACTGGCCGCTCCCCTTCCCTCCCCTCACTGCACATTGTCTACGGTTGCTCCCTGGCAGACAAGGCCTTCTTTGCAAGCTCTGGACCTTCCTTTGGAGGGTGGCAGCTTGGCCCCTTCCCATCAAAACCCTGTCCAAGCTCCTCCTTGGTGACCGATGCCCCGTTTAGGGTTTCCTTAGTGACCGGTGCCCTGTTTAGGGCTTCCTTAGTGACCGGTGCCCTGTCTAGGGGCCACCAAAGTCACCGCCTTTCTGGTTGTGGTGCCCGCCACCTGTTGCTACTGTTTGAATCCTATCTAGGGTTCGTAAAGACTTGCCTCCCATTTTTTCCTGCACCGATCCCTTGTTTTAAGGGTTGATAAGAGACCAGCTTCACCTCTTCCTTGCTGCTGCAGCATCCTACTTCTATATGTGCCTCTGAGTGGCCCCCAAGGAGCGAGAACATGTCTGAGGTGACAGCAAATGAAGTCTCTTTCAAAGGGGACAGCGTGGGGGAAATTTTCATCTTCAACTTCTCCCTGTAAAGTTGAATGATTCAAATTACTTGGACTGGATAGCAGCTATCAAGACTTTTGTTAGTGCTCAGGCAAAGGTGGGTTACATAAATGGCAAAATAACTCCATCTTCAGTAGACGACCCAAAGTATGATGATTGGGAGCACCAGGACGGTATTGTGAGGACGTGGATTCTTATTAGTATGTAGAGGCATCCTTAGTCTATTTCTTTCTATGATTGATGCATTTGATTATTAAATAAGGTTGTCAATGGGCCAGGCACGATCCAACCTAACCCCATCGCGGCCTAAGCCCAACATTCGCCCTTTTAAATCCAAGACCAGCCCAAGCCCAAGCAAAAACTATCGGGCATTTATGATTGGGTCCAAGTCAGGTTTCAGGATAAAATTGGCACCCAGAAAAGATTTTAAATTGGCAACAAGCTTCAAAGCTTCATGAAAATAGTTAAAAAAATATTATTAATATGTTTAAATAAATTTAAAATAGTATATACTTAAAAAAGATAATATCCCTCTTGTTCTGGAACATTAAAGGTAGGGGTATAAACAGGTTGGATCAGTTAAGATCTGGATCCAGAAATCACGACCCAGATCAAGATCCACTATCTAAAATGCTTTTTCGGATCCGAGTTGACCCGAAACTCCAAGATGGATTTCAGATATGGGCCTGAACACCTGTCCCAATTGAACATTTGAAGTGGTGCTCCACTTACGGTGTACCAGTTACTGCATACGCAGGCAACCGCTCATTTTATGGTATTGAGATCCTATTTTTTATTTTTTATAAATATTCAATCAGCTGTTACATCATTTTTATTTTTTTCGACTGTCTAACCACACTTTTAAATAAGAGGACAAAGGTCCTATTTACAATTCCTCTGTCAATCTCAATTTAGATAAGATTGGTAAAAACTACCCAAAAAAAAAAGGAATACATTACAATGCCACATTCACAAGATCTAGCAGTCCCAGACTTCATATTCTAGCATGTTCATTCGGGTCTTTCCTTTTTAAGCCTTTCCAATTCCTTCACCATTTGCCAGAGTTCCAATTTCATCACATTCACTTGAATCTTTCCTTCCTAAACCTTTCCAATTCCTTCACCATTAGTTGGTCGATTATTAGCCACTTACAAGTAAGAAAATAGGCCCAGTCCAAAAAATAACATGAGATCAAAGTTGACAATTGCAGTTTTCCTCAAGAGAAAAACAGAGACAAATACCAGATGCACATCTCCTTACAGACCAATTCGCCATCTACAACAAGTCGTGGTGACTTCTCTGGCAGTAACTCATCTAGTATAGGTTTCAAAACTAGGGTAATTACCAACAAGATGTAAACTACCAACATTAGAATCACAAAAATACAAGTCAATAATTTAGATCACAAATGCTCAAAACCTCATCATTGTTGCTCTGTGGCTCTACCAGATTTTCATTAGTATAGATGCCTTAACTTGACTTTGACTGGATACATCTTCACAGGAAAACCTGAATTCAGAAGCACACTAGCATTCTTTGTTGCATAACCAACCATGTGCAGCCCTCAGGGCAGCACCCAGCGAAGCAGAATCTGTAGTGGCACGTAAAGTGATGAAATGTGTTGGTTCTCATCAAATTGTGAAAAAAAAGATTTAAAATCAGTATACACAGATTCGGATACAGTGAGGCCATAGTGACCATTGAGGTAGACCAGTCATAGAGTGTCCGGAGTGGAGTCCCTAGAGACTACTAAATGCCATATAATAAAATCACCTGTCTGCTCTCATACTTGACAGTACAGCAAATCTCAATTCTTATCCAAACATCTTTCACATTCCCCAACATAAAAAATCCATTGACAAAATAATTATAACAATGCTCATTTGGTTGGTAAACTGCGATCCTAATCCATCGGACAATGGTTTACAAAAATACCTTTGGTATGTAAAGTTAAAGCAAAAAAGGAATGTCTTCACACCAAATAAAACTTGCATATATGGTGTATCAAATCTGAAAATTGATTACACTCACCAAAGCAATATTTTTTTCCATACTAGACAAGTAAGGAAAGCTACTAAATGGACCAGTTATAACGAAGACAAGGCAATACATCTCTGACTTCCTGACATGCCAATATCAGTGTAGTTTATATAAATTATATAAGACATCATAATCAGAAATGAAAATAAATGTTTCTGTATATCACTTTCTCATAACTACTCCAAAAAAGGTTGTTTGGATTGATGCAAAAATTTGGATTTGATGAAAAGTACTAGATCGAGAAAGAAAACGAATGAAGAAGGGGTACCTCAAGTGTAGTACTTGCAGACTTTTCCGCTGAGGGAGACAAGGAAGACAATCAGATCTGCAAAAATCAGAGCTCCTCCACCTACCAGATCTCCTCCCCAGTTCACCTCTTTCCCAGCTGGACTGTAGGTGGTTTGGTTAGGGCAAAATTTAGGATACTTCGGGTGTGACCTGAATGAAAGAGCAAGCCATTTTTGGATCAGAAAGGGTGATCTAAATCTGAACTTTATCATGGATCTGGAGCGGGTTTTTTGGATCCCACCAATCCATTTATAGCCGAAATTAAAAGGAAAAAAATAAGACATGATGTTGTCCCTTAAAATATGTATATCAAATTGATCAGCCTATGGAGTTTTTTTAACCGCTTTCTCCTTGATGCATTTTCAGTCGAAAACTTTTTTTTGTCACTCTACCTCTGTCAGAAAGCAGCACATTAGTGTTATCAAACACGTTGTGTTGCATGGTAACTTAGCGAACTGAAATAATATATGATAGAGAACTTAATTATAACTCAACAGGCTACCACCGTGCAACACAAACATCCTTGTCAAGTCACCATTACTTGTAAGAGGAAGCAAATTGCATCAGATCTCCACATTTGAAAAATATATGTATAACATTAACACTATTTACTACCACCTCCAAAAGCAACATGAATGTTAGTTTTACAAATACTTGTTTTCTAACTGTCCTACTAAAGTTACAAATCATTCTCACTTCACCTACATCTGAAACATCTTTTGTCAATGCATCATCCCCTAAGCCATGCTCAAACTTAAAATTGTTATCCTTAGATGACTTCTCAAATTTCTTTTTTTAGAAAAAGATAATCAAAGAAATTGATGAAAATATCCTCACTAGTAACCTTCGCATGGAGGTCTCTTTAATGTGTTCTAACAAGCAAAAGATTTTCTTTTTCATTTTCCTAGTTCATTAGGTGCAAGATAGGTAGCAACCATTTCAATAGAAGAAGAGAAAACCAACCAACTTCACACAATGAATAAAAAAGCAAGGAAAACTTGCATTATTTGTGTATATGTTAGTATGATTAAGCAAACTTGGATATGTTAATCATGTCTAATTGACAAGGTAGAGTCATTATGGATATAAGATAGCTTTAGACCTTGAAAGTGCCAACTTGATTATGTACTTGCAATCTCAATCAAACAACACGAATATGCTATGACTTGCTACCTATATCCTTTGGGTTATATAGGTATCTGAAGTATAAGGTATCACCAAATTGAACTATTGTCTTGCCAACCAAACTAGACTAGCTGGTGGTTGAATAAATGTTGTTTTCCTTTCCTCCTACCCATTAATACTGCAAACATAGAGTTGTAGATTGCATCAACAAAGATAAAGTCAACAATATCAGTATCCAATACAAAACATCAAAATAGGAAGAAACAAAGTGTGTACCATACCAGGTAAAAGTACTGAAATATCCGCATAATAGACAAATTATTGAAGAGAGAAGAAGAAGAGAAGATTGGCAGAGAAACTAGGTGCGGTGGCTCTCTTTATGTAAGGATTGAGGTTTCGGATCCGGTTATCGGGTAAGTTTCGGAGTTGGACCCATTGGTTTGGGCCCTTGTGGGGCTGGGGCATGAGTTCAAACTCGACGCGGTTCAAACGGCGTCCAGTTAGGAGGACGCGTTTTAGAATGTGCCACGTGAGCGAGCGTTGGGGCGCGAGAGTACGGCCCCGGTCTTATCGTCTGAACGGCGTCTTGTTTGGTCGACGCCATTCAGAGATCTGACAGTGTACGACCCCCGTCTTGTCATATGAAAGGCGGCTACCTTGGACGACGCATTTTAGCAAGTTTCGATTTGACCCCGCGAGCTCTCCCTCCTTTCCCTCATTCTCTCCACTTCTTTCTCTCTCCTCCCCCCTTCCTCTTCGAACCTCCGGTGCCCCCTTCCCTTTTTCCTTCCCTTCCTCTTTCCATTCCTCCTCTCCCTCCACTCCATTAACCCCCTAACTTTCGCCACTACTACCACCATCTCCTCCGCAGTGTATCTCTCTCCGGACGGCGGCCGACGTCCCGGTAGAGTGACGGCGTCTACGGCGGTACCGGCGGCGGCTTGTGGCGTGTAGATTCAGTGGCTAGGAGTTAAGAGGAGTTCAAGTAACCAGTAGGGTGACGATCCCCGTTGTATTTTGATTAAAACCATATTTTTCCTACCTTGGAGTATGTTTAGGGGATCTTTGGGGTGAAAATGTTAACCTTGGGAGGCCGAAAGAGAACCTGTCTGTGGGCGTTAAATGGCGTCTTGGGACAGCGACGCCATTTAAAACGGCGGCTTCTATCCAGGACGCGATTTAACCCAGATAACGAGTTTTGTCTCTGGCTCAAATAACGTCTAGGGACAGCGATGCCTTTTAAAAACGGCGGCTTCTATCCAGCGACGCGATTTAGGCCATATTCCAAGGCCAGTTTTATGTAAACCAGTTTAGGGGTCTTGAATGACGTCGACCTAGAACGACGCGATTCAAGATAAAACTCCATTAATTCATGCTATTAATATGTGTTTACAATGTTAGATAGTCTAGTTGAAAGCGTACTTCGAGGACGAGGATTCTACGTAATCGGATCGCATTGTGTTGTCTTTTGTGCGATCGTGGACCTAGAGTGACAGTTGTTAGCGCTTAGGTACCCTGTGTCGGTGTGTGAGTGACACGGTGCTGGTGTGGGAGTGGTGGGGTGACGCCTAGAGAGAGGGTCACCTGGTGTACCCCGGGGTATAGCTAGTACCGGTGTGGGAGTGGTACATTTGGAGTGTCACTCGTGTTGCGGGAAGCAGAACCACCTAGAGCCAGTTAGGTCAGAGTAGCCAGCGTACTATCCGAGGGGTTGCTGTTTGGTCTCAGCGGGTCGTTGTTTTCCGCGTTCGGCCACGTGGTTTGTGTGTTTAGCCGAGACGCTGGTTGTAGACTCCGTGGTGGAGTGGTTTCAGAGTTGTGCATATTACATCTACGAATGCATGCGTTTTATATCGGAATTTAGGAATCTTTGGGAGATGTGTTTACTGCTTTAATTATTTAAATTGCCTAGATTTGTGTTGTTTCACTTGTGGGTGGTGCGTGAGTGGGTGGTGGGGATCGAAGGATCCTTACTGAGTCCATTTCGATGAGACTCACCCCTGCGGTTTTCAGGTGAGGGTTCCAGGCGGGCGTAGCGTGGAGGGTTTCGCCTAGGGTTGCGCGCCAGCAGCCATTGTTCCGGGGTATGCCCCGATGTAGTTGTTACTTTTCCTTTCAGGCCTGTACGCTTAATTATTTCTTTTCAGTTGGAATATGTAATTATTTGCTGAGTCAAGTCGAATTGTAATAATTTTTAATTCCTTCACTTTCCTTACAATTCGAGGTAATGTGAATATTTAGTTTAGTTTATCATTTATTTCCCAGACTTACCGAGATCCTAATTTTGTTACAAATTTTAATGATTCGGTACCCATTTAGTAATCGGATCACCGATTATAGGGTGGCGGGTTGTTACACCCTATCTCACACAAAGAGGCCGACCAACACAAAAGGCCTTTTATATACCAGGGTAAAACAAGTTATAAGGCCAAGGACAAGTTTACCCCTGTTAATATAAAAAATAAGGATAGAACTAGAAAAAAATAGGAAAAACAGAGTAAAAACAGCAAATACATAAAAAGACTAAAATGCCCTAACTAAAAGACTACTTTTCATTACACTCCCCCTCAAGCTGGGCATGGATATTGAGTACGCCCAGCTTGTTAATTATATTAAAAAATTGATCCTGAGACAATCCTTTGGTGAGAACATCAGCTAGCTGTTGACCAGTGGTGATGTATGATAAATGCAGGTCTCTACTATCAAGCTTTTCTCGAATGAAGTGTCTATCGATCTCAATCCTATCATGCTGAACTGGATTGTTGGCAATATTGATGGCAACTTTCTTGTTATAGTAGAGTTTCATAGGCCTCTTGACAGAGATACCAATGTCCTGAAGTAACAATCGTATCCATAAAAGTTCAGCATTGATTGTGCCATAGCTCTATATTTTGCCTCTGCACTGGACCTAGCACATATAGACTACTTTTGGCCTCTCTAAGTGACAAGGTTTCCTCCTAGAAATATGCAGTATCCTGTAGTGGATCTCCTGTCATCTTGAGAACTGGTCCAATTAGTGTTTGTGTATCCTTCAAGCACAAGAGGCTTGCCACCATAGAATAATAATCCCTTCCCTGGACTTGACTTTATGTACTTCAGGATTCTATCCACTGCTCCAAGGTGGGAGGTCCTTAGAGCACGTATGAATTGACTTACTACACGGACAACATAAGGAATATCTGGTCTTGTCAAAGTCAGGTATAGTAGCTTACCAACAAGTCTCTGATAAGATCCTTTCTCAGACTCAGACAATGGTTCATCATTTGCAAGCCTAAGCCTGTGGTTTGTCTCAATAGGTGTATTTGTAACTCTGCATCCTAGTTTTTCTGTTTCTTTCAGCAAGTCCAGTGCATACTTGCCTTGGCACACGTAGATTCCTCTATAGGATCTAGCAACTTCAATACCAAAAAAGTATCTTAATTTTTCCATATTCTTAATCTCAAATTCTTTTGCCAATTTCTTCTTTAGGACAACAATCTCCTCTTCATTATCACCCGTAATGATCATGTCATCAACATACACAATCAAAATAACAATCTTACCACCTATTTTCTTGATGAACAAGATATGGTCAACATTACCTTGAGTGAAGCCATACTTGATCATAGTAATTCTGAACCTCCAAACCTTGCCCGAGGTGATTGCTTCAAACCATACAGTGCCTTCTTTAATCTGCATACTTTTCCCCCAATAACAACACCAGGAGGCGGTTGCATATATACCTCCTCTACCGGGTCCCCATTCAAGAAGGCATTTTTTACATCAAACTAGTACAATTCCCAGGTAAGTGGGCTGCCGGGGATAACAGTACTCTGACTGAATTCAGCTTGGCTACTGGTGCAAAAGTCTCATGATATTCAAGGCCATAAGTTTGAGTGAACCCTTTTGCCACCAGTCTAGCCTTGAATCTTTCAACAGTTCCATCTGCCCGGAATTTAATAGTGTACATCCATTTGGATCCCACTAGCTTCTTTCCCTGAGGAAGATTAACCAATTCTTAGATATTATTCTGCTTAACAGCATCCATTTCTTCTTCCATAGCTTTCACCCAACGGTGATCCTTGCTGGCTTCTACAAAGTTAAAAGGAGTAGAACAAGTAAACAAGGCAGCAATAAAACTCATATAGGAAGGAGATAATTTTGAGTAGCAAATATATTGAGAAATAAGATACTTGGTGCACTCACGTACACCTTTCCTAATAGCAATGGATTTCTCGAGGCTATCCTGCAAATTGTCAGAAGGAACAGAGAACTTAAGAGGTTGTTCAGGCTTAAAAACAGAATTAGCTTCTTGGGTTGGTGGGTCAGTAGCCAAGTCATGATGCAGTAGTCGGCTGCCTTGTCCTTCTTCTGAGCCCACCAAGAATTTGAATGCCTGAGCCCAGAGTAGATAGTTGCTGCCATTGAGGTGGACAAAGGTGTCAAAAACAAACTGATGCTTGGGCTAAAGTACAAAGAGACATCAAGAAGCAATAAAGGCAAGTAGGATGAGGTAGAGCAATGGATCAGAGGCTCAACAGAAAGAACTAAGAAAATATCACGAATAAGAGTGACAATCATCTGTAACGGGCAAGACAAAAGTTGGAGAAGTACTAAAGAAAAGGATCAAATCAGGGATCATAGCCTTAAGTTAGCAGCAAAAATAATCGTTTACAGCATCATAGCCACCACATATTGTAGATCTGTTCCGGTTGGAGGTGGAGCGGCTTAGGGAGGAGCAAGATGACAACACAGGAAGGTAACGACAACAGATGGAGTAAGGCGATGGGGCGAATCTAGAAGGTGCAGGCAACGACAAGGCAAATCTTAAAAGGAGAACAGTTTAGGGTCTTAAGATGATCACATGGTACAATAACCCAAGGGTCACTAGAAGCTATCCTCACCATAGTGTAACATTCTAACCATAAGGCTTTCTTAAAGTCCAACTTTAGAACAACCTATTTTAAAGCCTCAACATCATTTTTCAGTATATACTCCAAGATTGAATTGAGTTGGCATATCTATCTAGTATTTCTAAAAACTCACGTCAAGTTGTACCATAGAATATCATGTACTAAGTTGTAAGAACCTACAAAATTACAGTTATATGCCAACATATATATAATTATGAAAAATGGGGTTAAATTTGGTGAAGAGGTGTTGAATGAGGGTAGAAAACTAATTATAGAAAATATAGGGACTAAAATGTAAAAGTACTAAGGGATAAGGATATTAGTATGGAAAAGGATAAGGAAACTGGTAAGATTTCTTAGTCCCTAAGAAACCCATGCTAGCTCATTGGACACATGTCCCAAATTCAAGCTAAACTCACCTTAAAGGGACACATGTCCCCATCTTAAAGCTAGTCATCTCCTATAAATAGGGGGGGTAGAGTCCCATCTCCCCCATCTCTTCACCTACGCCGAGAGAGAGCGTAAGAGACAAAGAGAGAAAGAAAGGTAAAGAGAAAGAGAAAAAGAAAAAAAGAGAGAGCTCGAGAGAAGAAGTCTTACCGCTAATTCGAGCCGTCCCGGAGGGTGATGGAAGGAGGCTGCTACTGTGTCTAAGCAAGCTCTTGGTTTAAACGCAAGTGCACGATTCTTTCTCTATGGTTATTTTCCTATTACAAATGCCCTATTTTAGAAATATATATTTTCGTACAACTTAAGTATATACTACTAAGTTAACATGCTGTCAAAATGACTTAAGAGTCTAAATGGATACCCAACCCATACCTAAATCACATTCTATAAGTCTCCTGTGTTAAAATCGAACATGCTTACGGACAGTGCCAACTTATGAGTCTATGCGTCTGAATCATACAAGTATTCTTAGGAGGCGGACATTAAGTTAAAGACGTAACCCGAGGCAAACGGGTAAAATCTTGGCTACGGTTCTCCCAGTCCAGGTGAGATGGATCATGGATTGCGGAATCGGCCGATTCCGACTCGAATCGGCCGATTCGAGTCGGAATCGGCGGGTTCCGAGCTGAGTTGGGGGGGAAATTACTGTTCCCCCCACCGATTTTTTTTAAAAAAAAAAAAACGGCAGAAATCGGCTAGAACCGGACCAAATCGGGTCCGGACCGGCCAGATCGGCCGGTCCGGACCCGATCTGGTCCGGTTCGGGCCGGTCCCGATCTCCCCCTTAAGGGGGGATCGGGAACCAGACGCAAGCAGCGTTTCTGCTGCTGGCGCCCGGCCCTTCCCCACTCCCCAGCCCCTCCCCGGCTCGCCGCAGGCCCCCCCGCCGCCGTTGGCCGTCCGCCGCCGGCCTGCCGCCGCCGGCCCGCCGCCGCCAGCCCGCCGCCGCTGGCCCTCTCTCTCTCCCTCTCTCTCTTTTTCTCTCTCTTTTCTATTTTTTTTTTGAGATATCGAGCAAAAGGAGGGGATTTTCATCCCGTCATCGTCGGCCGGCCGTCCGGGAGCCGCCGCCGCCGCTGTGGTCGCCGTCGCCGCCGCCCTCGACGTCGGATTTTTTGTTCGCATTCCGATCCGAGTTTAGGTATATTTCGAATTAATTTTTTAAAATTCTAAAAAAATTAGAAATGATGTATGACTGTGTTTATGGTGTAGATCTCTTAATATTTAGGTTGAAAAAAATTTTAGCATGTTGATTAGACAAAATTCTCAAAATTAGCCCTAATTAGGGGTTAAAAATTGGGGCTTTTGTATGATTAGTGTGATTAAGGTTCAATTGAGTGTGCCAACCACTCAATTGAACTTGTTAGGACATAAATGTGTATTCTTTTGCATTAATTGCATGTTATTAGCGTTAATTAGTTAAAATTAACCCTAATTAGAGGTTAAAAATTGTGACTTTTATATGATTAGCGTGATTAAGGTTCAATTGAGTGTGCCAACTACTCAATTGAACTTGTTAGGACATAAATGTGCATTTTTTTGCATTAATTGCATGTTATTAGCGTTAATTAGTTAAAATTAACCCTAATTAGGGGTTAAAAATTGAGGCTTTTATATGATTAGCGTGATTAAGGTTCAATTGAGTGTGCCAACCACTCAATTGAACTTGTTAGGACATAAATGTGCATTTTTTTGTATTAATTGCATGTTATTAGCGTTAATTAGTTAAAATTAACCCTAATTAGGGGTTAAAAATTGGGGCTTTTATATGATTAGCGTGATTAAGGTTCAATTGAGTGTGCCAACCACTCAATTGAACTTGTTAGGACATAAATGTGCATTTTTTTGTATTAATTGCCTGTTATTAGCGTTAATTAGTTAAAATTAACCCTAATTAAGTGTTAAAAATTAGGGCTTTTGTATGATTAGTGTGATTAAGGTTCAATTGAGTCTGCCAACCACTCAATTAAACTTGTTAGAACCTGATTGCATTTTTGTGTTTTTATGTTATGTAGGAATATGGCAGAACAGGATGTGGAGCAACATGGTGCTGATCCTGGTTGGCAGCATTGCACACTAGTGGACAGTGTTAGGAGGAGGGTCAAATGCAACTGGTGTGGAAAGGAGATGGGTGGTGGCATCTATCGCCTAAAAAATCATCTTGCTGGCATATCAGAAGATGTCAGTAGATGTGAGTCAGTCCCGCTGGCCTTGAAGAAGGAAATGAGGGCTTATATGATGGGTAAAAAGGCACACAAAGATTTATCATCTCAACAACACATGGATTTGCAAGATGAGATATCAGGGCACCAAAGACGAAGGGATTACAGTCTACCTGTTCAGCGCCCGATCAATTTAGATGATGATGAGGAGGAGGAGGATGAGGAGGATCCAGATGACCCTGATGCAGAGTACACCAGAGCTGTTCGTGCCAGTTTGCGGACAAATAGAGAAGATGAGGACCGGCGAAGAGGCATAGGATCATCAGGTGGATCAATGCCTGCTGCTTCTCAGCCTGGGATATTCATTCCTAGGGGTTCTTCTGGTCGTAGGACTGCTAGTTCTATATTGAGTTGTGGACGGACATCAGATGTGGCACGCGGTCCTATGGACCAATTTTTGTACAGATCAAGGTCTGCGAGACAGCCTGGAATCAAGCAAGCATTAAAAGGAGTCAAGGCATCAGCAAAAAATGCCTTGAAAGGAATTGTGAAATGGTTTTTACATGCAGGTGTGCCAGCACATGCCGCATCTAGTCCATATTTTCAGACGATGGTGGATGCAATTGCAGATGCTGGACCTGGTGTAAAGGCCCCCACAGCTCGCTACATTTATGATGTTGGGCTTGAAGAAGAGTATAATGACTTGAAGGTATGGGTCGACAACTTCAAAAATGTGTGGAGGGAGCGTGGTTGTACCATTATGTGTGATGGTTGGACAGGGACCACAAGAAGATCCATGATTAATTTTCTTGTGTATTGCAGCGAGGGCACTATTTTTTTGAAGTCTGTGGATGCCTCAAACAGAATAAAGAATGCTAATTATTTGTACAGGCTAATGGATGACGTGGTAGAGGAAATTGGTGAAGAAAATGTTGTGCAGATAGTCACTGACAACGAAGCAAGCTATAAAGCAGCCGGTAATTTGTTGATGCAGAAGAGACACCATTTGTACTGGGTGCCTTGTGCAGCACATTCTATTGACTTGATGATGGAGGACATAGGTAGAGATCCTTTTGTTGCTGAGGTGGTACAACATGCTCAGATGATCACGGGATTTATTTATGTTGATTTTATGTTATTAATTTTGTTCACATTTAATTTTATAACTAATTAAAATTCAATTTATATGCAGGATATTTTTTCAACCCAAGGTATTAGTATAGTGAGAGCGTGCATAATGACGGAGAGGTCCTTCGAGGCACAACTAATGTGATTACTAGAATATCAAGGAATACGAATGAAAGGATAGATGCCTTAGCAGAGGTACCGTACAAAGTAGGAGTTTATGAAAATGCATGCGTCTATCATTAACTTATGTTATTTATATTTATTTTGTAGATGGAGAGATTTAAATTGAAGATTGGCATTTATGGAGATGATGACGTCAGGGCTGCAGTAACGAGGACAACTCCAGGTGAATTACATAATAAATAGTCAAATATTAAATTTAATGATTGGCATTTATGATTATTGATATCGTCGTCTTCTTTTTTTTTGAACAGCTGAATGGTGGATCCAGATTAATTACAGACAAGCTGCCACAAATCCTTTGGCGTATGTTGCAGTGCGAGTACTCAGTCAAACCACTTCTTCCAGTCAATGTGAAAGAAACTGGAGTACATTTAGTCTCATTCACACGAAGGTTCGTAACAGATAGGGGGTTTCTAAGCTGGAGAAGTTGGTGTACTGTCACTACAACATGCGTCTAAAAATCAGGCAGATTCAGGAAAGATAGAGGCTTGAAAGACAGAGATTCATGGAGTTTGCTGGCAGACCAGTTGATGAGCCTGTACATCAGATTGATATTGATGAACTGTTAGATGAAGAACACCCATTGCATTCTTGGGTGGAGAGCAGAGCAGCCAGAGATGCACAGCCTGAGTTTGATCCTCAGGATCGGAGTTGGGCAGAAGGTGAATTAGATGCAGTAGTTGCTCGAGATCCTGAATTTCAGACAACACAAGAAGGAGGTGCACTAGTTCTGCAGAGGCGCTGAAAGTCAGCCACACTAAAAGACACTGCTAGAACTTCTACCTCTCAGCCAGCACTCAGGAGATCAGCTACTCAGGTGGATCCACAAAGAAGAAAGGAGAAAGAGCCAGTGAGACCTTCATTGCAGTCATCGAGCAGCAAAAAGAGAAAACAATCAAAAGGAAAGTCTAAACAACGAGTGGACCCATCAAAAGGAGAAGAAGGGACAGTTCAGCAGACTAGAGAGACACCTGAGGACACCCCAGCTTTACCACCTCACTTGGCTAGCATGTACGAGGCAGAAAGACAAACCTACAGACGTAGAAGAAGGCGATTGAGGAAAACAAGCCAAGTGCGGAGTGATGACTCCACTGATGATGATGATGGAGATGGTTATGGCGCTGCTGCTGCTGGACTATCAGGAGGTTCTGCACTTGGGAGCAGTTACACAGGATACGATGATTACTCCGCACCTCCGAGTCATTCTGAAAGAACTCAAGGTCAGAGACAAGGACAACAAAGGGGATTTGAAGGCCAACAGCGACAGGCAAGATGTGATTGGCCACCATGGGAAGATGCACCTTCTTATCCGCCCATTTTTCATCCCCCTACACTGCCATATTCAGACATCAGTAGCACTATTGAAGGGTACTCTGGACCTCCACCTATACAGTACGGCATTTTTGTCCCTCCAATACAATCAAGAGAAAGTTCAAGCCAACAAGCTTACACACCTAGAGGTATTCAAAGAGGATTCGAAGACCTCGCTAGTTCCTTGTTTGGCTATGGATATGCACCGGCAGATTATGGCCCGCCTGCTCAAACTTATGAACCGGATGATGAAGGATCACAAATGTGATCTTTCTAAGGTATTTTTCAACAACAATATCTTTTTTAATTAATGCACAACAAAAATTATTAGTTAGTTAGTTGTCTTTAATGTTTATTTTTTATGGATGTACATGAATTGCATTCATTCTTATTGTACATCAATTGAATAATATGTATGTAATTTTTTCTGATTTTTTCCTTATTTTTTTCTATTTTGTTCTATTTTTTCTGATTTTTTTTTTTTTAAAAAAAATCCGGCCGAGTCGGACCGGCCGGACTGAGTCTGGATCGGCCGACTCGGCCGATCTAGATCGGGTCGGGTCGGGATCGCCGGGTCCCGATTCCCGGTCCCGATCCGAGCCGGAATTCCTTGAGATGGATGGGTCCTCCTATTGCGCAGTAGAAGCGCTAGTAGGCATTTGCCTTACCGCTAGGTGTATGTCATGTTAAACCTCCTCATGTTGTAGTTTGGATGCATGTCTGTTAAATAAGTGAAAAGATTCATGTTGTGCGTATGCTATATATATATATTTATGATGTATGAGTTCATGTTATACCATGATCTTTTAACCATGCCATAATATGCTCGTACTTATGCCATGCCATGCCATGATGCTATGCTATGATCAAGTCAACCCAAGCCATGATGTTAATCTATGATCTTTATGTTTATACTCACGCCATGCCATGCTACGCTATGATCTTTCGACTATGCCATGATATGCCATGATCCTTATGCTAGATGAAGCTTGCTATATTATATTCTATCATGACATGATTAGATAGTTTTATCATGTTGCTTTTATATTATATATGATAAGCCATGTAGTGGTAATCATGTGCTTGTTGAGTCAGTAAACTCACTCATACTATTTAACCCCTCTTTCATGAAAGGACCTTCCCAGGACAATCGAGGAATCTCTACGACCTTAGTTTAGTTGAGTCGGGCTTGGTTTTTGTAAGTCTAGTCCCCATGTAAACTTACAAGTTGTACCTCTGGACTTGATGTACTGCGTGCACTGTATATGACATCAATATATAGAATTTTGTGACTCACAATCAATCGCCTGTTTATTTACATGCGAAGTGCTCAACCTTAACTACAATACATGTTCGGGTTGTTTCCGCTGTCAATGGGTCCCTGCGGATCGAAGTACAGGACCGAATAGGCCGACAGGGGGTCATTACAGTTTGTGATATCAGAGCAAGGTTAAGGATGAGCAATAAAGGCATGTACAACAAGTCCAGGAGTGGTACAATTAGGAGATCATACCTAGCTAGATTGAGACTAACCTATAACTTATCCCTAGATGTGGGGAACGAACGAACGAGGGAAGACATGTAGGGCTGGAAGGGTTAGTCAAGAGCCCCATAATGTTACACCTGTTTCTTCACCATTATCCCTAGATGTGGGAGCCATTATACATATTTTCCAAGGATTTCTCTACGCTACCCAACAACAGCAGAACTCTGTAGATCAGGGAAGCCAGGCAGGAACCATCGCCATAGAGCGATTTAAGAAGATGGGGCCGCCTATTTTTAAGGGGGAGAGCGACCCCCTGATTGCCGAAGGTTGGATCCGCGAGATCGAAAAGATCTTCCGTACCATACGTTGCCCATAAACTGATAAAGTAAATTTGAGAAGTTACATGCTACAAGATCAGGCGGACACATAGTGGTCTTCTACCCTCCGCACAAAGTTTGTCAGAAGAGAAGGAGCGGTAACGTGGGCAGAATTTTTGACTGCCTTCAGGGCTAAGTTCTTTCCACAACATATTTACGTAAAATGATGCAGGAGTTCCTGTCCCTGACCCAAGGCACTATGTCAGTCATAGAGTATGAAGCCAGATTTTCTGAGTTGGTAAAATTTGCACCTCATATATGCCTTGATGGACGGTGGAAACTTCAAATTTTTTTAATGGGACTAAAACCCATATTACGTACCAAGCTAGTTGCGCATAAATTTAGTTTTATGGAAGAGTTAGTGGAAGCTGCGCGCAGACAAGAAGCCGAGTACGATATTTATTTAGAGGAATGTAAGGCAGATCTCAAGAGATAGGCATCTTCCTCTATGCAGAGGCATGCATCTTCATCTATGCCCAAGAAGAGGAAAACCGAGCCTCCAAAGATGCCAGTAATGACTACTATTCCACCTGCTCGAGTTCCCTCTTACCCTCTGTGTCAGAAATGTGGAAAAAGACATGAAGGTACTAAATGTCTGAGGGGATCCGATCAATGTTTTGGTTGTGGGGAGACCGGACATATTATGAAGGACTGCCCCAAGGTTAGAACTACTCCTATGCGAGCACCAGCATCAGCGCAGTAAACAGTTCCCACCAAATCACGAAGGCCAGCTTGTGTTTTTGCTTTGATTCGGGAAGAGATAAGGGGTTGTTGAGAATGTCACTGAAGGTACGATTCTTATAGCCGATACTTACGCTCGAGTTCTATTTGATACTAGTGCTACACATTCCTTTATTTCAGAAGAATCCATACAGTCATTACCTGACCAAGTAGATCTAGTTGAAACTCCAATTTTTATGATTGTTTTTACTCCTAAGGAGTTCTTCAGTCCCAAAGGTGCATTACCTCTCATAAGGTAGAAATTAAAGGTAGGCGACTCTCCACTCAATTACATGTGCTTAAGATGGAAGACTTTAATGTTATTCTAGGGATGGATTGACTAGAGCAGCTGTAAGGACTGAGGTTTCGGATCCAGTTATTGGGTTGCTTTCGAAGTTAGATCCCCATGTTTGGGTCCCCGTGAGCTTGGTTCAGGGGGGGTCCTCGACGCGGTTTAAACGACGTCGGGTTAGGGGGACGTTTTTTGTAATGTGCCACGTGGGCCGGTTTTGGGCTGCGAGCGTACGGCTCCGGTCGTGTCGTCTGAATGGCGTCTTGCATGGGCGACGCTATTTTAGACGTCTATCAGGACACGACCTCGTCTTGTCAGTTGATTGGCATCACTCCAAGGAGACGTGATTTAACGAATTCGGTTTGATCCTGCGAATCCTCCCTCCTTTCCCTCCTTTCTCTTATTCTCTTCTCTCTCCTCCCTCTCTCCGACCCATCTGCTTCTCCTTCCCCTTCTCCTTTCTTTCCTCTCCCAATTCCTCATCTTCCTCTAATCTCCAACCTCTCACCATTACCACCTCCACTTCCTCCGCGACGTTTCATTCTCCGGACAGTGGCCGACGTCCCGGTGGAGTAATGACGTCTACGGCGGTACCAACGACGGCTCGTGGGGTGGCGGTTCGGCGGCTAGAAGCAAGGAGGAGTTCAAGTAACTGGTAGGGTGACAATCTTCGTTGTGTTTTTTTTAAAACCATGATTTTTCTGTTTTTGAAACATGTAATGTGTATGGAGAATTTTGAATAGAAAGCATGTTTTAAGGGACTTTTTAATGAAAATGAACATTTTTATGAAATGGGGTTTTGGGTGTTAAATTGATTATTAAATTTCTCCCTTAGACCCTTTTACATTTTTGTGCATTTTGGGGGAGAAGAGGGACCCTTGTGTGGCTCGGTGGAGGCCGGAGGAAGACCTGTTTTCGGACGTTAAATGGCGTCGGGACCAATAGACGCCATTTGAAATGACGTCAGTCTGGGTCGATGTGATTTAACGGCCCATTTTCCTAGACCCGAGGCCAGTGTGGGGATAAATGACTGAATAGCGTCGCCTATGGGCGACGACATTCTGGCCAATATCCCCTGGGTCCCAGTGCTGTAGAACACGTAACCTGTTTAGGGGTCTTGAATGACGTCGGGTACAAGCGACGCGATTCAAGACAATACTCCATTAATTCATGCAATTAACATGTGTTTACATTGTTAGATAGTTGGTTAAATGCAAGCTTAAAAACGTACTTCGAGGACGGGGATTTCTACGTGATCGGATCACACTGTGTTCCATTTTGTGCGATCGTAGACCTAGAGTGACAGTTGTTAGCGCTTAGCCACACTGTGTTGCATTTAGGCCTAGTTAGATACTATCGACGCTTTATAGAAGGGTTTGCTACTCTAGCAGCCCCTTTTACTAAGTTAACCCGGAAAGGGATGAGATTCTTGTGGACAGAAGAATGAGAAAGCAGCTTCCAGTAGCTAAAGAAAAGATTAACTACAGTTCCAGTCCTTACCTTGCCCAGTGGAACTAAAGGTTTTGTCATCTATACTGATACCTCAAAACAAGGTATCGGTTGTGTGCTTATGCAGCATGGTAAAGTAATTGCTTATACATCCCACCAACAAAAGGATCATGAGCTAAATTATCTTACTCATGATCTTGAATTAGTAGCACTAGTTCATACACTTAAAATATGGAGACATTATTTGTATGGAGTGCAATTTCAAGTCTTTATAGATCATCAGAGTCTTAAATATATTTTCTCTCATAAAGAGCTCAATCTTAGACAGAGGCGTTGGATATAATTCTTAAAAGATTATGATTTTAAATTGAATTATCACCCATACAAGGAAAATATTGTAGTCGATGCTTTCAGCATGAAGCGACTAATGATGATTAAAGACTGGAAGATGATTGGAGAAGTTATTGCCTCCTTATCTCAATTATCCATTCAATTTGCCATTGTGTAAAAGATCTCTAAAGCCCAACAGAATGATCTTAAGTTGTAAGAACTAACTGATAAGCTCGGATTTAAAACAAATGATCATGGGGTTATATATTTTCAAGGCAGATTATGCATTCCAGAGGACCAAGAATTGAGAAAGGAACTTTTGACCGAAGCTCATCGGTTAAGGTTCATTATTCATCTTGGAAGTATCAAGATGTTCCAAGATATGAAGCGTACCTTTTAGTGGCCAGGTATGAAGAAAGATATTACTGATTTTGTTTCTAAATGCCTAGTCTGTCAGTAGGTTAAGGCAGAATATCAGAGAACTTCTAGACTACTTCAAAAGATAGAAATTCTAGAGTGGAAATGGGAACATATCACTATGGACTTTATTGTGGGTCTTCCCTGATCAGCACGCAGATATAATGCCATTTAGGCAATCGTGGATAGATTCACAAAATCTGTCCATTTCTTGCCAATTAAGATTAACCAATAAGTAGAAAGTTTGATCAAGCTATATATAGACAATATCATTAAGCTACATGGGGTTCCCAAGTCAATTATCTTCGACAGAGACTCTAGATTCACCTCTAGAATATGGAAGAGTCTCTCTCTAGGAAGCTTTAGGCACTCAATTAAAGTTCAGTACTGCCTTTCATCCTCAGACCGATGGTCAGATAGAAAGAACTATCCAGACTTTAGAAGATATGCTGAGAGTATGTAGTCTAGATTGGAGAGGAGACTGGGATAAAAACTTGTTGTTGGTCGAGTTTGCCTATGACAATAGCTTCCATGCTAGTATTAAAATGGCTCCTTTTGAAGCTCTATATGAGAGGCCTTGTAGATCACTTGTATGTTGGAAAGAGTCTGGAGAGAGACAACTGATAAGCCCAGACATTGTGCAGGCCAGTACAAAGAACATTCAACTTATCCATCAAAGGTTGATAGCTGCACAGAATCGACAAAAGAATTATGCCGATCAGAGGAGAAAATATGTTTCTTTTGAGGTCGAGGACCATATTTTTCTGAAGGTTTCTCCATCAAAAGGAGTTGTCAGATTCGTAAAGCAAGGCAAGCTGGCACCCCACTATATTAGTCCATTTGAAATTCTGTAGAAGGATGGAGATATAGCGTACCAGCTAGCTCTACCACCTGTTCTGGAAGGAATTTACAACATCTTTCATGTCTCCATACCTAAGGAATATCTTCATGACCCATCCCTTACAACATCTTTCATGTCTCCATACCCAAGGAATATCTTTATGACCCATCCCATGTTATAGATTATAGCGAGCTCCAGATCCACCCAAACTTGAGTTATGAAGAACAACCCATGCAAATCTTGAACTTCAAGATAAAGGAGCTCAGAAATAAGACAATTCATTTAATGAAAGTTCTCTAAAGAAACCAGTCAACAGATGAGGCAACCTGGAAAATGGAAGAAGAAATGAGGAGAAAGTATCCCCATCTTTTTGGTAAGATCCTCACCACATTCAGCAATTTATTCAGTTAGATTTAAAGTTCGAGGACGAATTTTGTTTACGGGGGAGAAGATGTAAGGACCTACAAAATTGCAGTTACATGCCAACATATACATAATTAAGAAAAAGGGAGTTAAACTTGGTGAAGAGGTGTTGAATGAGGGTATAAAGCCAATTAGAAAATATAGGTTCTAAAATGTAAAAGTACTAAAGAATAAGAATACTGGTAAGATAAAGGATAAGGATACTAGTATGGAAAAGGATAAGAAAACTGGTCAGGTTTCTTAACCCCCAAGAAACCCATGTTACCTCATTGGACACATCTCAAATCCAAGCTAAACTCACCTTAAAGGAACACATGTCCTAGACACATGTCCCCATCTTAAAGCTAGCCATCTCCTATAAATAGGGGGATAGCCCTCCCATCTCCACCATCTCTTCTCCTTCCTCCTTCATGTACACCTTGTAACGACCCGCCACCCTATAATCGGGGATCCGATTACTAAATGGGTACCGAATCATTAATTTGGGACCAAACCAGGATCTAGTAAGTCTGGGAAATAAATAATAAACTAAGCTAAACATCCACATTGCATTGAATTGAAATAAAAGTGCAGGAATTAAAATTATTACAATGCGACTCGATACGGCAAATAATTACATTCTCCAACATAAGGAAATAATTAAACATACAGGCCAAAGATAAATAACAACTACATCGGGGCATACCCCGGAACAACCGCTGAAGGCACACCACACCCGGCCGCACACGCCGCTCTAAGTCTGCTGAGAGTCCTCACCTGAAAACCGCAGGGGTGAGTCTCAAGACAAGACTCAGTAGGGATCCTTCGATCCCCACTGCCCACGCACACACCCACAAGTGTAAAGTACAGCTAACAGTAAAGTAACAAGTGTAGTGGCAGGTACGATATCTAATTCTCTACGTGAGAACACATGCAGTCGAAATATAATAATCATGCACATTCTAAACCAACCGTTAGAAAACCCACAACTGCCGTCTCGATAGAACTCGCCGACCGTACAAACAACGGTGAGAAAAACCTCGACCCGCTGAGACCAAGGAGTAGCCCCTCGGATAGCACGCTTGCTACTCCGGCCCAACTGGCTCAGGTGACTACCCCTTCCCTCAGCATGAGTGACTCTCCGAATGTACCACTCCGACACCGGTACTAGCTGACCCCGGGGTTCACCAGGTGACCCTCTCTCACTAGGCGTCACCCCGCCCACGCCCCCACCGGCGCTGTGCTCACGCCCCCACCAGCACAGGGTGATAAAGTGCTACAATGTCACTCCAGGTCCACAGTAACTAAAAACCCAACACAGTGCGATCCGGTCACGTGAAAAGCCCGCGATCGCATAACACACATAGAACCATCCGATCATGAGGAATCCATCTCTGTCGGGTGCACTAAAACATGTGCTAACCAACTATCTAGCAATATGAACACGTTTTACTGGCATGAATTAGTGAGATTCTGTCTTGAATCGCGTCGACCGAGGTCGACGCCATTCAAGCTCCATGTACAGGTTCATATAAATCAGTCTTCAGAATCTGGCCTTATAAGGCGTCGACACCAGTGGTCGCCTTTTAAAAGGCGTCGACATCCCCAGGCGCCATTCAACACGGAAATCCGGAAATTCCAAGACGTTAATAAGGAGATTTCTGCCGTTAAAACACGTCGTGGGTTCCTGACGCCATTCAAAAACGCGTCGTTTACCTCCGACGTCTTTTAGCCACAGAATCCCCAACCTGGCAGACTTTCTGTCAGTCGATTCCTGTCTAAAAGGCGTCGTGATGGCCCGACGCCCTTCAAAAAGGCGTCGTCCATGCACGACGTCTTTCAACCCCAGGAACCAGAACCGCCCTAAGCCCGAGGGCTCTCTTTCCAACCCCAAACAAACCCAAAAACGGAGGGAAAAAGAGAAGCAATACCATCCATAGGCAATACATTCGTGGAAATCCCCCTTGTCATCGAATGAACTCCTAAACATGCTCATTCTAACCCCCAAATCAAAGATCTACCACATGCATAAACGAGGAAAAACATGGTTTTAATCACGATGCTATGGGGAACGTCACCCTACCGGACACTCGAACGCCTCCGAGCTTCAAGCCGTCCGCCTGTCTCGCCCCACGCCGCCGCCGGTACCGCCGAGGTCGTCCTAGCCCCACCGTGACGTCGGCCGCCGTCCGGAGAGTAGAACGCCGCAGTGGAAGTGGAGGTGGTAGGGGTAGGAGCTAGGTGGAGGATGGTGTGGAGGGAGAGGTGAAATGGTGGGAAGAAAAGAGAGAGAAGGAGGAGGAGGGTCGCCGCCGGTCACCGGAGGAGGAGGAGAGAAGGAGAGTAGGAGAAAATGAGGGAAAGAAGGAGGGCTCGCGGGGTTAACTAGAGACTGGATAAAACGCGTCGACATCTACGGACGCCTATCAGGTGACATGACGGCCGCTCTGACAAGAGTCTGAAACGCGTCGTCCTACACAGACGCCATTCAGACAACTTGTCAGGGCCGTACTCTGACACACCCAGAGTCGCAGTCTGAAAGGCGTCGACCCACACGGACGCCGTTCAGACGACCTGACAGGGCCGTACTCTCGCGGCCCAAGGTTAGTCCACGTGGCACCCACGTGGCAGAACCTGAAACGCGTCTGCCACGGTGGACGCCGTTTAAAACGCGTCTCGAGGTCCTGACGCGATTCGACTCAGAACCTCTGCCCCTCACAAGGGCTAGAACAACGGGGGTCCGACCCGAAAACCGGATCCGAAAGTCTCGATCCTTACACACCTAGAGAGAGAGAGAGAGTGTGAGAGATAAAGGGAGAAAGAGAGAGAAAAAGAGAGAGCTTGAGAGAAGAAGTCTTACTGTCAGTTCGAGCCCGTCCTAGAGGGTGACGGAAGGAGGCTTCTACTTTGTCTAGGTAAGCTCCTGGTTTAAAAGCAAGTACATAGTTGTTTTTCCATAGTTATTTTCCTACTACAAATGCCTTGTTTTCGAAATATATATTTTCCTACAACTTAAGTATATACTACTAAGCTAACATGCTGTCAAAATGACTTAAGAGCCTAAATGGACACCCAACCCATACTTAAATCACATTCTATAAGTCTCCCATGTTAAAATCGAACATACTTACGGACAGTGCCATCTTAGGAGTCCATACGTTCAAATCATACAAGCATCCTTAGGAGGCAGACATTAAGTTAAAAGACGTAACCCGAGGCAAACGGGTAAAACCTTGGCTACCGTTCTCCGGGTCTGAATGGGACGGGTGGGTCCCCCTGCTGCGCAGTGGAAGCGTCAGTGGGCATTTGCCTTACTACTGGCTGCATGTCATGTTAAACCTCCTCATGTTGTGATTTGGATGCATGTTTGTTAAATAAGTGAAAAGATTCATGTTGTTCGTATGCCATATATGTATATATATATACTTCATGCTATATCATGATCTTTTAACCATGCCATAATATGCTTATACTTATGTACTTATGCCATGCCATGATGCTATGCCATGACGAAGTCAAGCCAACCTATGATGTTAATTCATGATCTTTATGTTTATACGCACGCCATGCCATGGTACGCTATGAACTTTCGACCATGTCATGATATATCATGATCCTTATGTTAGCTGGAATTTGCTATGTTATATTCTATCTTGACATGATTAGATAGTTTTATCATATTGCTTTTATATTTATATATGATAAGTCATATAGTGGTATCATGTGCTTGCTGAGTCAGTAGACTCACCCATACTATTTAACCCCCCTTTCAGGAGAGGACCTTCTCGGGACAATCAAGGAATCTTTACGACCTTAGTTTAGTTGATCCAGCTTGGTTTTTGTAAGTCTAGTCCCCATATAAACTTATAAGTTACACCCCTGGACTTGATGTACTACGATGTACTGTATATGACATCAATATACAGAATTTTGTGACTCACAATCAATCGCCTGTTTATTTACATGCGAAGTGTTTAACCTTAACTATAATACATGTTCGGGTTGTTCCCACTGTCAACGGGTCCCTGCGGATCGAAGTACGTCGGTATGACCGAACCGGCCGATAGGGGGTCGTTACATAAGTACGTGGAAGATAACCCTTCGAAAGTGGGACATGTTCTAGTCTGCCCTTTTATGATAGGGCATAAGATTGACTTTTCTCATTACATATTCTCCTCGGAGTTTTTTTACTATCAATTCGAGTGTTACTTCTTCAATCGGGATCTGTACGGCTAACTCAAGCTCTGAGATCACAGACTCATATTCAGCCTTATTATTAGAGCATTCAGACGGGAGAATCAAAGTAGCTGCCAAGCAAGCTTGCCACCGAGTCTTCTTGAGCCTTCACCCCTCTCCAGACGTGGAAGATATTAACCCTTCGGAAGTGGGACATGTTCTAGTCTGCCCTTTTATGATAGGGCATGAGATTGAGTTTTCTCACTACATATTCTCCTCGGAGTTTTTTTACTATTAATTCGAGTGTTAATTCTTCAATCGGGATCTGTAAGGCTAACTCAAGCTCTGAGATCACAAACTCATATTCGGCCTTGTGGAGCATTCCCCTGCCAAAGCAAAGGAGCAGGGGATAATGGCTTTGTCCGGTGTAAGGAAGACTATGCCGATCCCGGCTTTCTTCGGATCAAATTGCTTTTCACCATTCAGGCTCCTTGATACTCTGACGAAGTGCATATCCCATTCCTTTTGGACCTCGATTTGAATCAGTTCTTCATCTTGGGAGGTCGGTCGCAAGCGGAGAATTTTCTGGAGCAAGGTGCCCTTCGTAAGGCAAAAAATATGTGAGTGCTTGTCCTTTGCCTTACAACATTAGGGCTTCCGCCATACGTATTCAAGCTGGAACTCAGATAGTGAGACTTAGCCTTTTTGCAATCCGCCCGGATAGAGTTGGCTGAGACATGATGTACTTGAGGAGGTTTGCCCTAGAGATTTAGCTTTTTTCTATGTTCCAACAGATAATAATAAAGCCTTTGTAAGTCAAACATGAAAGCTAGACATGTTTTATCTATTGGAGTGCACTTGAATTCTGCTTCAACTAGGGTCTGACTCATGGTATAGTACGTTTTCCTTCCCTTGTTCATAGTGTTGGGTGGGGAGAATAGCCCAGGAACCATTTAGCGCCATGATTGATACATATATATATATATATATAAAGTAGTGGCTTGCCTTTTTTCGGGCTCATGAGGACTAGGGATTTCATTATGTATACTTTGATGCCATCGAAAGCATTTTGGCAAACTTGATCCCATTCAAATAGTAGTCCTTTCCCCACTTAGAAAATAATATAAGAGAGAAGAGAAAATGATAGTTATATTCCCCATTCACTTAAAAAAAGGCATAAGCTCAAACCCCACCTAGAACTAGCTTTAACACACGCTATCTTGCAATGTGCTTGATTGGCGATGCCCTAGTCTATTGTCACTTTTTCTGTGACTGCTAGTAATATAACTTATTTAAATAGAAATATTATATTAGTATAAAGAGAATGAACACAGGGGACTCTTATCTTTATTAGAGGAGTTAACATTGAAATGAAACTAGATAGATTTCTCCTAACATCAAGAGACAGAAAGAGAAAGATTCAACTTGCTTGTAGGTGAAGTGAAAGCGGAAAGAAGGCCATCAAACACTTCAACTTCTACGGAAGCGATAGCGAGAGGATATGAAATAGCTCGAACGATACATTAGTGAGATAGCTGCGACCAGTGGGAGTTAGAAGTGAAAGGATGGACTTTTGACTTTATCAACAGGGCACCAATGAGAATATTGATTTTTTTCCCCTGTGGAAGGGGACAAGGAAAAGTCTTCAAGCATGCACATATGAGATCTGATAACCCAATGGTGGATACTAAAAAAGGATAGGAATCCAGAAGAAGAGAATGAAGTAATTAAGCAATTTAACGAACATTTCCATATGGGGTGGGCCCCTCATGGCATCTAAGAGCGAACGTGATCTTTTTCTGGAGGGTCAAACACATGCGTTATTGGACACTTCACCATCTCAGCTAGTCCAAAGAATGTCCCACATCTAGATAGGAAAGACTATCACTTTCACGGGTAAGGATTGTCAAAACAAAGGAACAGAACAAGAAAGATTGAATGAATCCACCTACTGTAAGGAACCTAATCTCTCAAGCTGGCAAGTTCAGAGCAATAGCACAGTCATTCGCAGCAACAATAAAGAAAAAGATGACCCCATACCGGAATAGGGAAGGGGGAGGTAGAATGACTATTCATCCCTATTGAACGTTCCTGTTGTTTGAATACCTGCTGCTAGTGTACTCGTAGGAGTTGTTGTCTCCATTTATGGTCTTATTCCTTCTTTCGCTAATTTTTCAATTAATCGGTGCTTTAGTTGCCGTTGTTTCTGACTCAATATAAATTGAAATTATAAATAGTTGTGACCATTGTCACTCCTGCTCTAAAAGTGAAAGCACAAGAGTCAATAGCGCTCTGAATTCTTCTCTTTGCAAGAAGAACTTATGCTAACCCAGTCTTCCTTGTAACACCGTATGAATGTGCAGCTTCTTTTCGAATAGTCAGAAAGGTAAGAAATGAAAAAAGGGCAAGGGCAAGGGCAAGCAGGGCTTAGCGTAGCCCTAAGTAAGTTCATACTTTAGAAGGGATATAGGCTTTAGACTCTACAGTTTGATTGATTGAGCTTTTCTTTCACTAAAGGACCTCTTCTTTTTTTAACAATTCCCAGTCACATTCACATTCAAATGAAACATCAAGCGTGGACCACTTGAAAGAAAGCTATGGTTTGTTAAGCTTAAGCAGAGAAAGATCGTCTTCTCATGTCTCGAAAATCAAATAATTAACAACATTATCAGTGAGAACCTGCACCGACGCTTGTCCTACCTCCATCACAAAAGAAGACAATCATTTGCACCAGTCAGAAGAATGGAATTGCATCCTTCACTTCTAATGTCACATCTATTGCCTTCACAAACATCGTACCACGAGGACAAGTAAACCACAAAATGACTGAAGTCAAAAACCTTTGAGTTTGTCCATCTATCACGAATGATTGTGCACCCCGTGTCCTTCATAAGTGAGGTTCCTTATAGTTAAAAATTCCTTATCGGGGTCTTCTTTTTCCTTTACTCTAATGGTAGTGCTCAAACTATGAGGTTGAAGTTACAACATCAAAATGGGCTGGTAGTATGAATTGTTCCGAACTGTATAAAAGCTTATGTCTTCATATAATATAAGAACAACCTCCCACTTTCCTAGTCGCTTAGAGAAAACACTGTGGGAAGTCTGCTTTGCTGCTCTTTAAGCCAGAGAAGGATATTAAACCATCCGGTGACCGGCTTCGCAAGACCATTTCGTTTGGAAAGCTGAATGTATTCTGACCTTTGCTTAAACTAAAAGGTTAAGAAAAATTTCGATGGGAAGAACAACACCAAGAAGCTTTTGATGCAATCAAACGCTGCTTGGCATCACCCCCAATTCTTATTCCACCTCGGAAGGATTGACCACTACAACTGTACATATTAGTGGCCGACCAATCGATAGGAGCCCTTCTTGCCCAAGTGAATGACCAAGGAAAAAAGTAGAGTTCCAAACCTCAGTCGCATTTGACATCTAAAAAGAGGAAATATTTGCCCATCGATAAGTTATACCTATCTTTGTATTTTGCTGCCAAAAAATTAAGACATTATCTTTTTGTCTAATGTAATGTGGATGGTTGCTAAGACAGATTTACTTAAGTATACGCCTTCTCGGCCCATCTTAAAAGGCCAAATTGGCAAGTGGATTTTAACCTTAAGAATACAAGTCTACATACCACAAAAGGCGGTGAAAGGGCAGCCAGTTTAAGTGGGGCCTGAAGGTTTCCCGAGATTCTTCTTGATAAGGTAGTTTGAGAGGAAAGGTCGATGGCAATCAACGATTTCTCTTATTTCTTTCAGAAGGGGTGCTTACTAAAAAGAGTTCAACACAACGCTCGTTGTCCTTCTTAAAAAAAAAAAATTCATGTGAAGGTGAAGTCAATCGCTTGAAAGATGTCAGATCGCGCCTCCAAGCTTGTCTAAGATTGTCTACAAGCTTATCTTGTAAATCGTAGCAATAATAGGCTTCTTAACATCCTCTCAGGACTGGCCTAATTAGGAAGCTATAGTGAAAAGCAAGCACATCGGTGAAGGTCTTATCATCATCATCGCCCATAAGAACGATCCTTTCTATGGACATGGACCGCAGATCCTCCAAAAAAGCACTTGCCTTAAGCTTGACCCTTGACATGATGAAGGCTCTTAAAAGCACTTCCCAAAAGACAAAGGGAATGGGCCTTCCTCTTACCTTCTGTTGAGATTGAGATAGAGGACTAGGAGAGGTCCCTATTATAGAATACTTCTCGAACTAGCTTGATTTTCAAGGCAATGAATGGATTTAAAGGAAGACTTTTTACAAAACATATGCACTTGCGTTAGGGATTGATACGTTAATTGTCTCAAAGAAGGGAGCCTAATGACAGGCACAACAGAGGCTTGACAGGCTAACCCACCTTTCCTTTCCATGAAGCGTATTAGAAATTCATATGATTGTACACTTCTTAAGTCTCACGGGAAGCAATACATGAAGGAAAGAGGCGCTTTTGGAGATGATCTTACTTATTAAAAGTCGCCCTAACGTCATTTATAAGAGTCAAAATTGGAGATCATTCCCTACTTGCGCTTGCTTGCTCACTTTCCTCCTACTTTCTCACAGGTGCTATGCAACTCTAAAGTTACGGACGGAGCTACATTCAATGGAGCGACCTTCGTGACTTGACTTTGTTATTTTCCATCTACGAGAGGTAATGAGGATAGAGGAAAAAGAAGCAATGGCTAAAGAATTATAGAAAGTTGTAACTGCCGTTAAGCCCTGTCAATGCCATCAAAGTCTTCACTTGAACTCAAAAACTAACCTTACTTTCCATGATTTGGTTTCTGGACCCGAAGGTCAGTGATTTATATCTGAATCTCTTCCCAAAACAAAAAGAAGACATTGAGCTCCCTGTCTCAAGGCTATCTAGCTCAATTCGAATCGTACGTAAATTAGGCCTAGAGGAAGAGGCTCTCGAAAGAGACATACTATCGGGAATATGCAACTTCCATACTGGGGTTGGGTTGACCCTACACCGAGGAAGAAAGGGCTTTAGCACAGATGAAAAGGCTTAAGCACAGAGGAGGAAAAACCTAGTAGCGCTTGAGGCTCATTTGGTTGAGAATCCTTCTATTGAAAGATAATAAGGACAACGAAGGTCAGATACTTTATTGGAGAACTCTTTCTTAATACAGTAGCGAGTTTCGAAGCCCTACCTTACTTATAGATAATAGATAGTAAAGAACCATTGAAGGGAAGGGCGGGTTAGTCATATAAGTTTGTATACTTCTCCAAGTTCAAGTGAAAGTACGCCTGGAAGTTCAATCTGTACCCTGGAAGCAAGCTCAAATGCTTTAGTTCTACACACCACCCAATAGAATCGATGCAAGCTTGCGATAAGGAGGTTAGCAAGGCAGGGTCTCAACTTTATTATTATTATATATAATTAGTTGTTTAAGATAGGAGTTTCAAGAGTCAAAAGAGGCGGCTAATTTAGGCATGGATTGCGGAATCGGCGGGTTCCGAGCCGAGTTGGGGGGGAAATTACTGTTCCCCCCACCGATTTAAAAAAAAAAAAAAAAAAACGGCAGAAATCGGCCCGAACCGGACCAGATCGGGTCCGGACCGGCCAGATCGGCCAGATCGGCCGGTCCGGACCCGATCTGGTCCGGTTCGGGCCGGTCCCGATCTCCCCCTTAAGGGGGGATCGGGAACCAGACGCCATCAGCGTTTCTACTGCTGGCGCCCGGCCCTTCCCCACTCCCCAGCCCCTCCCCGGCTCGCCGCCGCTCGCCGCCGGCCCCCCCGCCGCCGCCGGCCTGCCGCCGCCGGCCCGCCGCCGCCGGCCCGCCGCTGCCGGCCCTCTCTCTCTCTCTCTCTCTTTTTCTCTCTTTTCTATTTTTTTTTGAGATATCAAGCAAAAGGAGGGGATTTTCATCCTGTCATCGTCGGTCGGCCGTCCGGGAGCCGCCGCCGCCGCTGTGGTCGCCGTCGCGCCGCCCTCGACGTCGGATTTTTTGTTCGCATTCCGATCCAAGTTTAGGTATATTTCGAATTAATTTTTTAAAATTCTAAAAAAATTAGAAATGATGTATGATTGTGTTTATGGTGTAGATCTCTTAATATTTAGGTTGAAAAAAATTTTAGCATGTTGATTAGACAAAATTCTCAAAATCAGCCCTAATTAGGGGTTAAAAATTGGGGCTTTTGTATGATTAGTGTGATTATGGTTCAATTGAGTGTGCCAACCACTCAATTGAACTTGTTAGGACATAAATGTGTATTTTTTTGCATTAATTGCATATTATTGGCGTTAATTAGTTAAAATTAACCCTAATTAGGGGTTAAAAATTAGGGCTTTTATATGATTAGCGTGATTAAGGTTCAATTGAGTGTGACAACCACTCAATTGAACTTGTTAGGACATAAATGTACATTTTTTTGCATTAATTGCATGTTATTAGCGTTAATTAGTTAAAATTAACCCTAATTAGGGGTTAAAAATTGGGGCTTTTATATGATTAGCGTGATTAAGGTTCAATTGAGTGTGACAACCACTCAATTGAACTTGTTAGGACATAAATGTGCATTTTTTTGTATGAATTGCCTGTTATTAGCGTTAATTAGTTAAAATTAACTTTAATTAAGTGTTAAAAATTGGGGCTTTTGTATGATTAGTATAATTAAGGTTCAATTGAGTCTGCCAACCACTCAATTGAACTTGTTAGAACCTGATTGCATTTTTGTGTTTTTATGTTATGCAGGAATATGGCAGAACATGATGTGGAGCAACATGGTGCTGATCCTGGTTGGCAGCATTGCACACTAGTGGACAGTGTTAGGAGGAGGGTCAAATGCAACTGGTGTGGAAAGGAGATGGGTGGTGGCATCTATCGCCTAAAAAATCATCTGGCTGGCATATCAGAAGATGTCAGTAGATGTGAGTCAGTCCCGCTGGCCTTGAAGAAGGAAATGAGGGCTTATATGATGGGTAAAAAGGCACACAAAGATTTATCATCTCAACAACACATGGATTTGCAAGATGAGATATCAGGGCACCAAAGACGAAGGGATTATAGTCTACCTGTTCAGTGCCCGATCAATTTAGATGATGATGATGAGGAGGAGGAGGATGAGGAGGATCCAGATGACCCTGATGCAGAGTACACCAGAGCTGTTCGTGCCAGTTTGCGGACAAATAGAGAAGATGAGGACCGGCGAAGAGGCATAGGATCATCAGGTGGATCAATGCCTGCTGCTTCTCAGCCTGGGATATTCGTTCCTAGGGGTTCTTCTGGTCGCAGGACTGCTAGTTCTATATTGAGTTGTGGACGGACATCAGATGTGGCACGCGGTCCTATGGACCAATTTTTGTACAGATCAAGGTCTACCAGACAGCCTGGAATCAAGCAAGCATTAAAAGGAGTCAAGGCATCAGCAAAAAATGCCTTGAAAGGAATTGTGAAATGGTTTTTACATGCAGGTGTGCCAGCACATGCCGCATCTAGTCCATATTTTCAGACGATGGTGGATGCAATTGCAGATGCTGGACCTGGTGTAAAGGCCCCCACAGCTCGCTACATTTATGATGTTGGGCATTAAGAAGAGTATAATGACTTGAAGGTATGGTTCGACAACTTCAAAAATGTATGGAGGGAGCGTGGTTGTACCATCATGTGTGATGGTTGGACAGGGACCACAAGAAGATCTATGATTAATTTTCTTGTGTATTGCAGCAAGGGCACTATTTTTTTGAAGTCTGTGGATGCCTCAAACAGAATAAAGAATGCTAATTATTTGTACAGGCTAATGGATGACGTGGTGGAGGAAATTGGTGAAGAAAATGTTGTGCAGATAGTCACTGACGACGAAGCAAGCTATAAAGCAGCCGGTAATTTGTTGATGCAGAAGAGACACCATTTGTACTGGGTGCCTTGTGCAGCACATTCTATTGACTTGATGATGGAGGACATAGGTAGAGATCCTTTTGTTGCTGAGGTGGTACAACATGTTCAGATGATCACGGGATTTATTTATAGTCACAACAGGATCTTACATATGATGAGAGAACATACAGGTGGACGAGATCTTCTTCGTGCTGGCCCTACTAGATTTGCATCCAACTTCATTTCTTTAGAGAGCCTGAGTAAATACAAGCATCAGTTGGCCCAGTTAGTCCACTCTGACGAGTTTCTGGCACATATAGGGACACTGAGAGCCGATGCTAGAGAAGTTGCCTTGGCAGTGCAATCGCTAGTTGGGGAGAGAAGTTTTTGGGATAAGGTTTCGCGCTATCTGAAAGTGGTTGAGCCTCTGGTACGTGTTCTGAGGTTAGTTGATGGAGATGACAAAAATGACATGGGATATTTGTATGAGGCCATGGATAGAGCAAAGGAGCAATTGAGCGAAAGCTTTCCTACTTCTCATGACAAATGGTGGAGGATCATCGATAATAGATGGGAGTCGACTCTTCATCATGATCTTCATGCTGCTGGTTAATTCTTCATCTATTTAAGTTGATTTTATGTTATTAGTTTTGTTCACATTTAATTTTATAACTAATTAAAATTCAATTTATATGTAGGATATTTTTTCAACCCAAGGTATCAGTATAGTGAGAGCGTGCATAATGACGGAGAGGTCCTTCGAGGCACAACTAATGTGATTACTAGAATATCAAGGAATACGAATGAAATGATAGATGCCTTAGCAGAGGTACCGTACAAAGTAGGAGTTTATGAAAATGCATGCGTCTATCATTAACTTATGTTATTTATATTTATTTTGTAGATGGAGAGATTTAAATTGAAGATTGGCATTTATGGAGATGATGACGTCAGGGCTGCAGTAACGAGGACAACTCCAGGTGAATTACATAATAAATAGTCAAATATTAAATTTAATGATTGGCATTTATGATTATTGATATCGTCGTCTTCTTTTTTTTTGAACAGCTGAATGGTGGATCCAGATTAATTACAGACAAGCTGCCACAAATCCTTTGGCGTATGTTGCAGTGCGAGTACTCAGTCAAACCACTTCTTCCAGTCAATGTGAAAGAAACTGGAGTACATTCAGTCTCATTCACACGAAGGTTCGTAACAGATTGGGGGTTTCTAGGCTGGAGAAGTTGGTGTACTGTCACTACAACATGCGTCTAAAAATCAGGCAGATTCAGGAAAGACAGAGGCTTGAAAGACAGAGATTCATGGAGTTTGCTGGCAGACCAGTTGATGAGCCTGTACATCAGATTGATATTGATGAACTGTTAGATGAAGAACACCCACTGCATTCTTGGGTGGAGAGCAGAGCAGCCAGAGATGCACAGCCTGAGTTTGATCCTCAAGATCGGAGTTGGGCAGAAGGTGAATTAGATGCAGTAGTTGCTCGAGATCTTGAATTTCAGACAACATAAGAAGGAGGTGCACTAGTTCTGCAGAGGTGCCGAAAGTCAGCCACACTAGAAGACACTGCTAGAACTTCTGCCTCTCAGCCAGCACTCAGGAGATCAGCTACTCAGGTGGATCCACAAAGAAGAAGGGAGAAAGAGCCAGCGAGACCTTCATTGTCATCGAGCAGCAAAAAGAGAAAACAATCAAAAGGAAAGTCTAAAGAACGAGTGGACCCATCAAAAGGAGAAGAAGGGACAGTTCAGCAGACTGGAGAGACACCTGAGGACACCCCAGCTTTACCACCTCACTTGGCCAGCATGTACGAGGCAGAAAGACAAACCTACAGACGTAGAAGAAGGCGATTGAGGAAAACAAGCCAAGTGCGGAGTGATGACTCCACTGATGATGATGATGATGATGATGATGATGGAGATGGTGATGGCGCTGCTGCTGCTGGACTATCAGGAGGTTTTGCACTTGGGAGCAGTTACACAGGATACGATGATTACTCCGCACGAGTCATTCTGAAGGAACTCAAAGTCAGAGACAAGGACAACAAAGGAGATTTGAAGGCCAACATCGACAGGTAGGATGTGATTGGCCACCATGGGAAGATGCACCTTCTTATCCGCCCATTTTTCATCCCCCTACACTGCCATATTCAGACATCAGCAGCACTACTGAAGGGTACTCTGGACCTCCACCTATACAGTACGGCATTTTTGTCCCTCCAATACAATCAGGAGAAAGTTCAAGCCAACAAGCTTACACACCTAGAGGTATTCAAAGAGGATTCGAAGACCTCGCTAGTTCCTTGTTTGGCTATGGATATGCACCGGCAGATTATGGCCCGCCTGCTCAAACTTATGAACCGGATGATGAAGGATCACAAATGTGATCTTTCTAAGGTATTTTTCAACAACAATATCTTTTTTAATTAATGCACAACAAAAATTATTAGTTAGTTAGTTGTCTTTAATGTTTATTTTTTATGGATATATATGAATTGCATTCATTCTTATTGTACATCAATTGAATAATATGTATGTAATTTTTTCTGATTTTTTTTAATTTTTTCTGATTTTTTTTCCTTATTTTTTTCAATTTTTTTCTATTTTTTCTGATTTTTTTTTTTTAAAAAAATCCGGCCGAGTCAGACCGGCCGGACTGAGTCTGGATCGGCCGACTCGGCCGATCCAGATCGGGTCGGGTCGGGATCGCCGGGTCCCGATTCCCGGTCCCGACCCGAGCCGGAATTCCTTGAATTTAGGTGTAGGGGAAAGGCATAAGTGATTCCAGTTCTTGTTCAAGTTGTATTGGAAGGCGGAAGGAATAAAAGCCAGTATCCGCGGTGACTTCCAATGCTTTATAGAGTAAATAAAGGGCTTTATTTAAACATAAAGTCAGTCCCCTTGAAATATGCATCCAAAGCAACCCTCTACGTATAAGGCTTCACAACATGGGTGGAAACTTCTATGTATGTTATAGATAGTTCTCCGGAACTAAATACTTGATGATGGGTTTGTTGAACATACTAAAAGGGCTTTTCTTCCTTAGCTGGAACCTGCTACTAGTATGAAAAAACTCAATAGAATGTGAGAGGGGAGGAGTTTTTCTACTAACTTTCATACCATCGCGAGGAAAAAATGCTCGACTAAGAAGGAATAAGTAAGGGGATTGCTTTTTTCAAACTCATGGGCAATGACCTTTCTGAGCTACCACATGAATGCATACCTAGGGACATCAGATATTCTTTGCTTGGTCTACCTCTGACAACCCTTAGTGGCTTCCCTGACTTGGTTAGGGAATACTAGCGTACGACTACTTTAAGGGAAAGTCCAACCATTTATTATATGAAGCTCTTCTACTCTATTTGAGTATTCCACTCGTGGATTTGCGAGCTAGTCACGGGCTTCTCTAACTAGCTTTACCCAACATCTTCGCACTATCATACGGTACCTACTGTTAATGGCGGGGTGGAGGACTTCTTTCATTTGACTTCGATTGATGCCTATCAAAAACAGGAAGCTCGGGTGTGTGATTTTGCTTCCAAGGAAGGTTCGAATAAGATATGACCATACTATATTAAGTAAGCGGTTTCACACCTTACCTTCACTGCACCACTTAATAACATGGGCTCTGGTGCCTTAAAAGAGGGTAAAGTCTAGGCTTTCTCCACTTACATTCTTCCATGGCTTGTATCATGTTAGCTTCACTCACTGGCTGGCTTTTTTCTAGACATCAGGAGATGAAAGACTATCGGATTTGACCCGACTAAGGGGAATCAAGTAAACTCAGAAAATAGACGGGTATGATCTCACTCAGTAGAGAAAAAGACAGGCTATCTGGCTCGGATTGACCCTTCCCTAATGGACTAAAGGCACTGCAAATCATATGTCCCTCAAATCAAATCTCATACCTGACTCAACCAAGTCAGCTCACAAATTCTCAAACTCTTATCGAGAAAGCGGTTATATAACATATGACAAAGGGATATGCCCTAACTTTCTGCCCCAAACTCTATAGAATCATTGTCCAAGGCAAGGAGAATGGAATCCCCCCAGAACCTCACAACTATCAAAACAATGAACCTTTCCTTTGTTTTAGAGCTTTTTAGTCTTTTCGAAAGTCTTTAAGGGCTTTTGCTTGCAAATGGATACCTTCCCTCTACTCTAATATACTATTAGACCTAGAATCACCCGCTACTGGCTAATGGTTTTAGGGAGTAACTCTTTATTAATTAAGCAATTCATATGAAAAAACCTCAATTCCCCCTTAGCTCTACTCTTGTGTGCATGGATATCAGTACACATGATTATGGTTTCAAGCTAGTTGAACTTTTACAGGCGGAAAGAGTCTCTTTAGTGGAAGTCTAAGGACCTAAGCCTATATCGGATTGACCCGCTGCCCTTTACTTTATCAAGCTTCCTGCGCGAAGTATTATATCCCCTATACTTAGTCAGTAAATCTCTTTATCATGAGGGTTAAGATCACGGGTACGTACGAGAAAATGAAGTAGCTCGATCTTAGGTAGAGGATTTCATTCAACAATTCCATGAGCGGTGGTTGGAGCGGACCTTTCCGTAAGGGAAAGAGTGGATCCTCGATCCAAGTCTCGTCTTTTGAGTGGCGATGTTGTTTCAATTCTTAAAGCAAAAGTCATGATGATGATTCCCCCTTTTTCAAGTCAGTTATGGAGTAGTTTGATTTTGACCATCCATTCATAATGCCTTCTCCCAAGCTAGCAATAACTACTAAGCCCTTGCTCTCTCCAAAACCTACAGTCTCTCATAAGCCAAAGAGAGGAAAGAGTCTCTCATATTCTAGTAAAAGAGAGAGATCAAAGGAAACCATTGACAAAATTGGAAGTGAAGGTCAATTTCTTTCCGTGCCTTACATCTAGTCCTAGTTCTAGGAAGTTCCAGCAAGCTAAGAGGAGGGAGTCTTTTTCACTTGAAAGTTGTAGTCTCTCCCTAGCATCTATTTATTCTCTTGCTTTGTATTTGTACAAAATGCTTGCCTTGTCTCGAGTGATTCTGCTTCAATCTTTAGGTATTCCTCTGCATTAAGTAGAAAGAAGGATATTAGTCTATTATGCAGTCTGTGCTAATGCCCTCCTTTTTCATTATGCCATCAAGTAGGATAAGTGTTAGTTTCTATTAAAACGAAGTATTGAACTTGTTTAGCGATAGCATATGCTCAAAGGGATGTTTTTGAAAGTGGGTACAAAGATTACTGCTTTAAAACAGCAATGCGGGTTGCGCATGTTAAGCCATCTATTGAGTTCCTGTGATTGATTGGTAGTCGTGTCCAGAAAGATAGAAAAGCTGCCAACTCTCCTACGTTTTCTGCTGATTTGAAGGAAACAAGAGCCCCACAGTCCAACTTATTCAACGAGCGTTCACCTCAGTCCCCTGTCCATTCTTTCCAAGGCAGTACTGCATATTGAATAAAAAAACCCTATTCGAAATAGAGTGGGCCCACACTACATATATAGATGCGGACTATGAGAACATGAACGAATATATCTTAGTTAAATGCTACTTGGACGTGCAACCTTTGATTCATAAAATTCACCGCTCACTTAATCACTAATCTTAGTAAGTAAGTAGATCATTGTGCCATCACTTCGTTTCTTTAAGAAGAACCTATGCCCTTGCCCTAGGCTTGGAGCGAACCCATTCATAGATCTTCTTTTCCACTTGCTTTTGAGTTTTCCCAGTTCGGTGGAGATCTTTACCTAATTCACTACTATATTAGATTGCCTTCCAACAGCTCCGAAAGATCCCGCCTTACTTGCCTTGATACTAACTATAGGGGCCGAGTCGAGCCTCATGTGCCGATGTAGTTTTCAACTTTCTCAAACAATACCCTTATCCCCATGTCTTCCAACCACTTTACAACCCACTTTGACTTCATGTTTCTGTGAAATATATACACGAATCATTTCTGGATTATAAATGGAATCTCTCTTTTGCTGGATCCATCTCACATCAATAACTCGACCCCTTCCACCTATAGGTAATTTTAAAGAAGTTTCATTTGCAGTGGATACATGAATGCTAAGTATGGCTCATAATAATCTATCTTCTAGGGCATACAATGATTCGTTCGATGTGTGAGGCATTAATTTACCTACTAAAATCTCACATGTTTCCACCCAAGATCCCAACATCACGATTCCATTTCTGTCTAAATTGCGGAGTAAATGAGCCTCTAAATGTGGTTAGTAAATGTTTTAGGACCTTGACTTTCCATACGAATTTCAATTTCATATTTCGGATGTCAAAAGAAGTATAAATATCACTATATACCACATGCTTACTAATGAGTACCGCATCTTCAAAATTGTAGCCTTCCCATGGCATATAAGCTACTAATACATTTTTTCCCCAAAGCGAGTTTTCCACCAACGTAGCCGCACTGGCTGCTAAAATTTGTCCCCTTTTAATGTATTTACCCCGCTGAACCTAAGGTTTATGGTGCATACAACTGTTTTTGTTGGAACGTTGATAGATAACTAATGAAATATTTATAGTGTTTCCATTACCCAAGAAAACAATTTGGTAAGTATTGGTAGAAATGGCATTTCCCTCGTGTTCGGCTATAATTGAAACCGACGAATCTAAAGCCGCTTGGCCTTCCAGTTCGGTTCTTACAATGCCACTTCTCGAACCAAGAAAGCGAAACTGCTTGACGCTGCATATTATAACTCCTTAAAGCCCTATTCGCATCATTATCCTCAATAAAAGGAATGAGTGAGGCTCCAATAGAAAAATATTGGAAGGGAAAAATGCTTCGAGAATGAATCTGATGGGGGTACTTGATATTTGTCTTTGACTTTGTTTCGGTGCTCACTACTATACTGTTTCGGTACTCGTATGGTTACTAGTTTCCAACGGCAGTCAACCTCGTACTGCCCATTTGTCGTCTTTAGTGAGTTCGGTTTTATGTGCTACGTTATTCTTAGATCCAGTGATCTCATTGGTTTTAGAGTCCACTGTCTTTGTTGTCTCAAATAAACACAAATGCGATTGTAAACTTTAATGTTTACACAATAATCTCAAATCAAAGCCTCCTAAGTCAATCTGGGATAATACGAGTGGCATAAGCTATTTCTTAGAAACGGGCTTTCCATAATAAGCAATTGGAGGACTATCAATTGACTTATTGACCCCAGGAGTCAAGAATCTAGGTTCGATGAGCTCTTATTTACCCCTGGCGGACCTGTATACTCTTGTCCTGTTGGGTAGAAAGGACACGGGGAGCCGCCGCTCCGTTGGGTGGTATTATGAAGTAAGCTAGAGGTAGGTCTAAAAGACTATTCCTATAGGCTTGCCTCAGTCAATCAGAACAGCAAACGAGTTTTATTTCGGGTAAGGCAACATCTTTTGCCAGCGCTTTGGCATCATCCTTTCCTTCAAGAACTTCAAATAGCCGACGGTTAGTGGGGTAGGTCAAGTAGTAACCGTGGAAAGGGTACAGACAGAGAACCACATTTCAATAAATATATTTGCCATTATAAAGTCTTTACATCAAACACTTCTATAATTTTTGTAACATTCATTACATATTCATCGTAAGATGTCAAACTTGATCAAATGCCTTCCACAAATCTAAGATGGGCTGGGATTTGAGGCTAAATCCATGAACAAGTTTAGCTCACCTTCCAGCTAGTTGCAAGTCTAATGTTCAACACCCATTTGTTAAAAGCACAACACCTATCTATTCAAGATAGAAGATTTTACCCCTCTTTATGGCACATTTGTGTAGTACTATAACACTTGAAAAACATATCTGGACAAGTGAGAACAGGACATTGGCCACATAGGAGTGATCAGTTATAAGTTCTTCATTATACTTTGTAAACAAGTATTATCATGTTAGAAAAATAATGATAAAAAATAAAAGAGTGGAGCCTTGCATTAAAATCTCTTGATGCACGCCAGTGTGGTCAACTGCAGAAATAAAAATAAAAAAGGAAAAAAAACTCGGTGAATCATTACTTTCCATACCTTCACATGCTCTAAATGTTCATTCATTCTTATTATGTGAGCATGCTCCATTGCAGATATATGGGGGAGAAAAGCTTTGAAGTATAGATTAGTAACAAAGGCAAGATAACATAATCAAAGTTTTGTATCGAAATGCTAACAAAGGCAAGCTGACTTCTAAAGTTACGCCGACAAATTATGAATTTGTCACTTGAACCAAGCATTAAGGAGTGATTGTTCTCCATGGCTTCACACTTCCCTTTCCTCAAAGAATCCACTTTCTTTGAGATTGCAGCAAACCTGGACAAAGACACCGGGTTTGGTCTTCAGCGCAGCAGAGTTTCCCCTTAGAACTTTTTCACCTTGTATATGGTGTGGTGTGTGGAGTGGTGTCTATGCAAATGAGGGCATTGGGCCCTATTTATAGGCCACGAATTAGGCCCGGTGGGATGTGCCACCGGGGAAGCCCACTGTAAGGGGTACCCACCGTTTTGCTTCTCTCTCCCATTCTTTTTTTCTTTTCTTTTTTTTGTTAGAGAGAGAGAGTGAGAGAGAGGGAGGGGGTCACCAGTGGGCACCCCCACCGGTTCCAACCGGTGGGGGGAGCCACCGGTTTTGGGCCCCCCACCGGTTTTGGGAGCAACCGGTGGGGGCTTCCCTTCTCCTTCTCTCCTTCTTTTGGCTTCTTAAATGAGGATTTCCTCATTAATTCCCCTACTTGGCCAAGTGTGAATGGGGTTTGCTCTCTTAAATGAGGGTTTAGTGGAGGCTCCACTAACTTGGGGGGTGTTTAAGAACCATTAAACAAAGGGAGAGAGAGAGAGGGGACCATTGCCATCTTTCCTCTTTGTTTTGGAGAATTTTCCTCTGTGGACTGTAGATTTGTGAGCTCTGCGGGGCTAATTTTTAGGCCCATTTGGACCTCTCATTGGGCTTTCATATCGGGTCCCTTATTGAGCCTCTTATTGGGCTTACATAACTTGCTATTAGGCCTCCTTTGGGGTTGTTTTGGGCCTATTTTGGAACTGTTTAAAGCCCATTTTGGGACTATTTTGAGCCCATTTCGGGACTGTTTTGAGCCCCCATTTCGCAGCATTAGGAGTATTTTTGCTGCAGCATTTTGGGGCTCTCTATTGGGCCCATTTATTGGAGAGACCGAGCCGCCCGCAGGACAGCATATAGGAGCTTTCGGGGCTGTTTTGGGCTTCTTGTGGGAGCCCCGATCAAGGCGTCTTTGCCTAGGTATATCTTTTGCTCCATTGTATCACTAATGCATGCATACATGCCAATGTATTCACATACATATAGGATATTTATTTAACATGCACCCTCATATCATGGGTGCATGTTCATTCATTTCATCATCATTTTTTTACATAACATAGGCTCATGTGATTGTGAGTATATGCCATGCACATTTTCCATAACATAAACCCATATCTATGTGAGTATATGCCATGTATATATATATATTTTTATTGCACAATCATGTGCATATGTATGCTTGAATAACATCATTGCGCATGAAAAATTTTCGGGTCAACAGTAGCTATGGAGAACCCAATCTGAAAATAAACAACCAACCATAGTAGGAAAAGTCAACTAATTGCAAGTTACCAAAGGATTGCAACGAATTAATAGAAGAATATTAACCTCTCCTTTAAATGGGTGAACAGCACAAATGGGGTGAAGCTAAGACATATCCATTCACATAGACCTAATTGATCATTAGAAAACTCTGGATAAATCCCAACTTCAAGTTAGATGCTGATGTACTCTTGGATTCTATCTAGTTGTTGGCAGGTGAATGCTTCCAATCCTTTCCCTCCTATAACACTTTTTAAAACCACACAATTCCACACCACAATAATTCCTAGTGAATAGAAGGCTGATAGGTTCTCTGCAAACTCCTTCCTACTTGTCAACCTTCCATTATTTACAGAGGTCAATCAACAATTCACAATACCAATCCATTTACTTATTAAAAACATCCACACTCCATATATCTTTGGAACCCAAAATTCACCATTATATTCCCATACACCAAAAACTCAGATCATCTGGTAATTAAAACTCAAACCTAGCTTGGAGACAACCAAATTCTGAATGTTGGACATAATCCAAATTGACCTGCAAATCATTTATACAATTTCTGTCTGCAACTCCTATGAAGCATTAGAACAATAGATAGGTGTGACAACACTTAGATTTTTAAGGCATGAATGGACAAGATTTTTAAACAAATATAAAGAAAAGGATAGTATATGCCGATCAAGAATAGAGAAAATTCTAGGGGCTACATTTGTGATGTATGATGATGCCATTGTTTAATATTGTTGCACCATCAAGATACCAACAATGTGGAAAGCAGCAACCTTGCTTACTCACGTTTTGGTTGGCTGTAACTAGCTTTAATATCAAAAGGTCAGTTTTATTATTTGGGTCTATAATTGACTTTGAACTTTGAAGTTAGTTTTACTTGGAAGTTTTCATGTAACAATCTACGGATTGGAGAATTATTGATCATTTGAGGCCATGATAAAAAAGTGGAGAAAAGGTAAAAGAGATTACAGAAAGATGGCTGCCAGTCTTTTGTGATCAAAGGCATCAATGATAGTCTCATATCATCCATAATCAAAAGCATGGGTAACAAAAGAACAATGTAGTGATAAATAGATGTTTAGTTAGGGCAATTTTGTCTTTTTATATATTCGCTGTTTTTTATTCTGATTTTATCCATGTCCTTTATGTTAATGGGGGTAAATCTATCATTAGTGGTTGTAGTATTGTTTGCCCTAACTATAAAAGCCTGTTTGTGCTGGCCGGCCTCTGTAGTTGAGAGAGAGAGACCTGCTGCACCTCTTTAGTGCCTCTCCAACTCTCATGCCTCTTTTGTCTTCGTGGTACCAAAGTTGTATGAGAGAGAAGCAAAACCCTAGGCCGATTGGCCTTCTTTCTCTTCTCTGGTGGTGCATCAAGTTCCCCAAAGGGAGAGATTCTGCACTTGGAAGAAGAAAATAAACAGGGACTGGCCCCTGTTTTGCGTCTCCCAGGCCCATGGATTGCGGAATTGGCCGATTCCAATCCGAATTGGTCGATTTGGATCGGAATTGGCAGGTTCCGATCCGATTCGGGGGGGATTTCACTGTTCCCCCCACCACCGATTTTTTTTTAAAAAATGGTCTGAATCGGCCCGAATCGGCTCCCGTATCCCCCCTTAAGGAGGGATCGGGAGCCAGCAGCCACAGTGTTTCTACTATTGGTTGCTGCCCTTCCCCCAGCCCCTTCGCCTCCCCCGGCCGTCCGCTGCCATCTTCTCTCTCTCTCTCTCTCTCTCTCTTTCTTTGAGATCTCGACCGAAAGAAGGGGTTTTCACCCCGCCATCATCGGCCAGCCATCCGGAAGCTAACGCCGCTGCAACGTCAGATTTTGTTTTCGCATCCCGATCCGAGTTTAGGTATATTTCGATCTATTTTTTTAAAAATTATCAAAAAATTAGAAATGATGTATGATTGTGTAGATCTATTAATATTTAAGTTCAAAATTTTTTTAGCATGTTGATTAGACAAAATCCCCAAAATTAACCTTAATTAAGAGTTAAAAATTGGAGCTTTTGTATGATTAGTATAATTAAGGTTCAATTGTATGTGTCAAACACTCAATTGAACTTATTAGAACCTAATTGTACATTTTTCTTTATTAATTGCATGTTATTAGCGTTAATTAGTTAAAATCAACCTTAATTATAAGTTCGAAATTGGGACTTTTGTATGATTAGTATAATTAGAGCTCAATTGAACGTGCCAAACACTCAATTGAATTTATTACAGTCTGATTGCATAGTTTTTTGCATTAATTGCATGTTATTAGCGTTATTTTACCATTTGATAAAATTAACTTTAATTAGAGATTAAAAATTGAAGCTTTTATATAATTAGTGTAATTAGGGTTCAATTGAGTGTGTCAAATACTGAATTGAACTTATTACAATCTGATTGCAAAGTTTTTTTGCATTAGTTGCATGTTATTAACATTAATTTAGTAAAATTAATCCTAATTAGGGGTTAAAAATTAAGACTTTTGTATAATTAGTGTAATTATGATTCAATTGAGTGTGTCAAACACTCAATTGAACTTATTACAATCTGATTGCATTTTTGTATTTTTATGTTATGCATGAATATGGCAGAGCAAGGACATTATGAACAGAATGTGGAGCAGCAAGGTGCTGATCCTGGTTGGCAACATGGCACACTAGTAGATAGTGTTAGGAAGAGGGTCAAATGCAACTCGTGTGGAAAGGAGATGGGTGGTGGCGTGTATCACCTAAAAATCATCTTGCTGGCATATCAGGAGACGTTAGCAGATGTTAGTCAATCCCGTTGGACTTAAAGAAGGAAATGAGGACTTGTATGATGGATAAAAAGGCACAGAAAGATTTGTCATCTCAACAACACATGGATTTGTAAGATGAGATATCAAGGCGCTAGAGACGATGGGATTACAATCTACCTGTTCAGCGACTGATCAATTTAGATAATAGTGAGGAGGAGGAGGATGAGGAGGATCCAGATGACCTTGATGCAGAGTACACAGAGCTGTTTGTACCAAGGAATTCCGGCTCGGGTCGGGACCGGGAATCGGGACCCGGCGATCCCGACCCGACCCGATCTGGATCGGCCGAGTCGGCCGATCCAGACTCAGTCCGGCCGGTCCGACTCGTCCGGATTTTTTTTTTTAAAAAAAATAGAAAAAATAGAAAAAAATAAGGAAAAAATCAGAAAAAATAAAAAAAAATCAGAAAAAATTACATACATATTATTCAATTGATGTACAATAGGAATGAATGCAATTCATGTACATCCATAAAAAATAAACATTAAAGACAACTAACTAACTAATAATTTTTGTTGTGCATTAATTAAAAAAGATATTGTTGTTGAAAAATACCTTAGAAAGATCACATTTGTGATCCTTCATCATCCGGTTCATAAGTTTGAGCAGGCGGTGTAAGGATCGAGACTTTCGGATCCGGTTTTCGGGTCGGACCCCCGTTGTTCTAGCCCTTGTGAGGGGCGGAGGTTCTGAGTCGAATCGCGTCAGGACCTCGAGACGCGTTTTAAACGGCGTCCACCGTGGTAGACGCGTTTCAGGTTCTGCCACGTGGGTGCCACGTGGACTGACCTTGGGCCGCGAGAGTACGGCCCTGTCAGGTCGTCTGAACGGCGTCCGTGTGGGTCGACGCCTTTCAGACTGTGACTCTGGGTGTGTCAGAGTACGGCCCTGACAAGTTGTCTGAATGGCGTCTGTGTAGGACGACGCGTTTCAGAATCTTGTCAGAGCGGCGGTTATGTCACCTGATAGGCGTCCGTAGATGTCGACGCGTTTTAGCCAGTCTCTGGTTAACCCCGCGAGCCCTCCTTCTTTCCCTCATTTTCTCCTACTCTCCTTCTCTCCTCCTCCTCCGGTGACCGGCGGCGACCCCCTCCTCCTCCCTCTTTTCCTCACACCATTTCGCCTCTCCCTCCACTCCATCCTCTACCTGGCTCCTACCCCTACCACCTCCACTTCCACTGCGGCGTTCTACTCTCCGGACGGCGGCCGACGTCACGGTGGGGCTAGGACGACCTCGGCGATACCGGCGGCGGCGTGGGGCGAGACAGGCGGACGGCTTGAAGCTCGGAGGCGTTCGAGTGTTCGGTAGGGTGACGTTCCCCATAGCGTTGTGTTTAAAATCATGTTTTCCTCGTTTATGCATGTGGTGGATCTTTGGTTTCGGGGGTTAGAATGAGCATGTTTAGGATTTCTATGAGGGTGTTCGCCTATGGATAGTATTGCTCCTCGTTTCCCTCCATTTTGGATGATTTTTGGGGTTATTTGGGGTTGAAAAGAGAGCCCTCGGGCTTAGGGCGGTTCTGGTTCCTGGGGTTGAAAGACGTCGTGCATGGACGACGCCTTTTTGAAGGGCGTCGGGCCATTACGACGCCTTTTAGACAGGAATCGACTGACAGAAAGTCTGCCAGGTTGGGGATTCTGTGGCTAAAAGACGTCGGGGGTAAACGACGCGTTTTTGAATGGCGTCAGGAACCTACGACGCGTTTTTAACGGCAGAACTCTCCTGAATAAGGTCTTGGAATTTCCGGATTTCCGTGTTGAATGGCGTCTGGGGATGTCGACGCCTTTTAAAAGGCGACCACTGGTGTCGACGCCTTTTAAGGCCAGATTCTGAAGACTGATTTATATGAACCTGTACATGGAGCTTGAATGGCGTCGACCTCGGTCGACGCGATTCAAGACAGAATCTCACTAATTCATGCCAGTAAAACGTGTTCATACTGCTAGATAGTTGGTTAGCACATGTTTTAGTGCACCCGATAGAGATGGATTCCTCATGATCGGATGGTTCTATGTGTGTTATGCGATCGCGGGCTTTTCACGTGACCGGATCGCACTGTGTTGGGTTTTCAGTTACTGTGGACCTGGAGTGACATTGTAGCACTTTATCACCCTGTGCTGGTGGGGGCGTGAGCACAGCGCCGGTGGGGGCGTGGGCGGGGTGACGCCTAGTGAGAGAGGGTCACCTGGTGAACCCCGGGGTCAGCTAGTACCGGTGTCGGAGTGGTACATTCGGAGAGTCACTCATGCTGAGGGAAGGGGTAGTCACCTGAGCCAGTTGGGCCGGAGTAGCGAGCGTGCTATCCGAGGGGCTACTCCTTGGTCTCAGCGGGTCGAGGTTTTTCTCACCGTTGTTTGTACGGTCGGCGAGTTCTATCGAGACGACAGTTGTGGGTTTTCTAACGGTTGGTTTAGAATGTGCATGATTATTATATTTCGACTGCATGTGTTCTCACGTAGAGAATTAGATATCGTACATGCCACTACACTTGTTACTTTACTGTTAGCTGTACTTTACACTTGTGGGTGTGTGCATGGGCAGTGGGGATCGAAGGATCCCTACTGAGTCTTGTCTTGATACTCACCCCTGCGGTTTTCAGGTGAGGACTCCCAGCAGACTTAGAGCGGCGTGTGCGGCCGGGTGTGGTGTGCCTTCAGCGGCTGTTCCGGGGTATGCCCCGATGTAGTTGTTATTTATCTTTGGCCTGTATGTTTAATTATTTCCTTCTGTTGGAGAATGTAATTATTTGCTGTATCGAGTCGCATTGTAATAATTTTAATTCCTGCACTTTTATTTCAATTCAATGCGATGTGAATGTTTAGCTTAGTTTATTATTTATTTCCCAGACTTACTAGATCCTGGTTTGGTCCCAAATTAATGATTCGGTACCCATTTAGTAATCGGATCCCCGATTATAGGGTGGCGGGTCGTTACAGGCGGGCCATAATCTGCCGGTGCATATCCATAGCCAAACAAGGAACTAGCGAGGTCTTCGAATCCTCTTTGAATACCTCTAGGTGTGTAAGCTTGTTGGCTTGAACTTTCTCCTGATTGTATTGGAGGGACAAAAATGCCGTACTGTATAGGTGGAGGTCCAGAGTACCCTTCAGTAGTGCTACTGATGTCTGAATATGGCAGTGTAGGGGGATGAAAAATGGGCGGATAAGAAGGTGCATCTTCCCATGGTGGCCAATCACATCCTGCCTGTCGCTGTTGGCCTTCAAATCCCTTTTGTTGCCCTTGTCTCTGACCTTGAGTTCCTTCAGAATGACTCGGAGGTGCGGAGTAATCATCGTATCCTGTGTAACTGCTCCCAAGTGCAGAACCTCATGATAGTCCAGCAGCAGCAGCGCCATCACCATCTCCATCATCATCATCATCATCATCATCATCATCATCATCATCATCAGTGGAGTCATCACTCCGCACTTGGCTTGTTTTCCTCAATCGCCTTCTTCTACGTCTGTAGGTTTGTCTTTCTGCCTCGTACATGCTGGCCAAGTGAGGTGGTAAAGCTGGGGTGTCCTCAGGTGTCTCTCTAGTCTGCTGAACTGTCCCTTCTTCTCCTTTTGATGGGTCCACTCGTTGTTTAGACTTTCCTTTTGATTGTTTTCTATTTTTGCTACTCGATAACTGCAATGAAGGTCTCGCTGGCTCTTTCTCCTTTCTTCTTTGTGGATCCACCTGAGTAGCTGATCTCCTGAGTGCTGGCTGAGAGGCAGAAGTTCTAGCAGTGTCTTCTAGTGTGGCTGACTTTCGGCACCTCTGTAGAACTAGTGCACCTCCTTCTTGTGTTGTCTGAAATTCAGGATCTCGAGCAACTACTGCATCTAATTCACCTTCTGCCCAACTCCGATCCTGAGGATCAAACTCAGGATGTGCATCTCTGGCTGCTCTGCTCTCCACCCAAGAATGCAGTGGGTGTTCTTCATCTAACAGTTCATCAATATCAATCTGATGTACAGGCTCATCAACTGGTCTGCCAGTAAACTCTATGAATCTCTGTCTTTCAAGCCTCTGTCTTTCCTGAATCTGCCTGATTTTTAGACGCATGTTGTAGTGACAGTACACCAACTTCTCTAGCCTAGAAACCCCCAATATGTTACGAACCTTCGTGTGAATGAGACTGAATGTACTCCAGTTTCTTTCACATTGACTGGAAGAAGTGGTTTGACTGAGTACTCGCACTGCAACATACGCCAAAGGATTTGTGGCAGCTTGTCTGTAATTAATCTGGATCCACCATTCAGCTGTTCAAAAAAAAAGAAGACGACGATATCAATAATCATAAATGCCAATCATTAAATTTAATATTTGACTATTTATTATGTAATTCACATGGAGTTGTCCTCGTTACTGCAGCCCTGACGTCATCATCTCCATAAATGCCAATCTTCAATTTAAATATCTCCATCTACAAAATAAATATAAATAACATAAGTTAATGATAGACGCATGCATTTTCATAAACTCCTACTTTGTACGGTACCTCTGCTAAGGCATCTATCCTTTCATTCGTATTCCTTGATATTCTAGGAATCACATTAGTTGTGCCTCGAAAGACCTCTCCGTCATTATGCACACTCTCACTATACTGATACCTTGGGTTGAAAAAATATCCTGCATATAAATTGAATTTTAATTAGTTATAAAATTAAATGTGAACAAAATTAATAACATAAAATCAACTTAAATAGATGAAGAATTAACCAGCAGCATGAAGATCATGATGAAGAGTCAACTCCCATCTATTATCGATGATCCTCCACCATTTGTTATGAGAAGTAGGAAGGCTTTCGCTCAATTGCTCTTTTGCTCTATCTATGGCCTCATACAAATATCCCATGTCATTTTTGTCATCTCCATCAACTAACCTCAGAACACGTACCAGAGGCTCAACCACTTTCAGATAGCGCGAAACCTTATCCCAAAAACTTCTCTCCCCAACTAGCGATTGCACTGCTAAGGCAACTTCTCTAGCATCGGCTCTCAATGTCCCTATATGTGCCAGAAACTCGTCAGAGTGGACTAACTGGGCCAACTGATGCTTGTATTTACTCAGGCTCTCTAAAGAAATGAAGTTGGATGCAAATCTAGTAGGGCCAGCACGAAGAAGATCCCGTCCACCTGTATGTTCTCTCATCATATGTAAGATCCTGTTGTGACTATAAATAAATCCCGTGATCATCTGAGCATGTTGTACCACCTCAGCAACAAAAGGATCTCTACCTATGTCCTCCATCATCAAGTCAATAGAATGTGCTGCACAAGGCACCCAGTACAAATGGTGTCTCTTCTGCATCAACAAATTACCGGTTGCTTTATAGCTTGCTTCGTTGTCAGTGACTATCTGCACAACATTTTCTTCACCAATTTCCTCTACCACGTCATCCATTAGCCTGTACAAATAATTAGCATTCTTTATTCTGTTTGAGGCATCTACAGACTTCAAAAAAATAGTGCCCTCGCTGCAATACACAAGAAAATTAATAATGGATCTTCTTGTGGTCCCTGTCCAACCATCACACATGATGGTACAACCACGCTCCCTCCACACATTTTTGAAGTTGTCGAACCATACCTTCAAGTCATTATACTCTTCTTCAAGCCCAACATCATAAATGTAGCGAGCTGTGGGGGCCTTTACACCAGGTCCAACATCTGCAATTACATCCACCATCGTCTGAAAATATGGACTAGATGCGGCATGTGCTGGCACACCTGCATGTAAAAACCATTTCACAATTCCTTTCAAGGCATTTTTTGCTGATGCCTTGACTCCTTTTAATGCTTGCTTGATTTCAGGCTGTCTGGCAGACCTTGATCTGTACAAAAATTGGTCCATAGGACCGCGTGCCACATCTGATGTCCGTCCACAACTCAATATAGAACTAGCAGTCCTGCGACCAGAAGAACCCCTAGGAACGAATATCCCAGGCTGAGAAGCAGCAGGCATTGATCCACCTGATGATCCTATGCCTCTTCGCCGGTCCTCATCTTCTCTATGGATGCAAACTGGCACGAACAGCTCTGGTGTACTCTGCATCAGGGTCATCTGGATCCTCCTCATCCTCCTCCTCATCCTCCTCCTCATCATCATCATCTAAATTGATCGGGCGCTGAACAGGTAGACTGTAATCCCTTTGTCTTTGGTGCCCTGATATCTCATCTTGCAAATCCATGTGTTGTTGAGATGATAAATCTTTGTGTGCCTTTTTACCCATCCTATAAGCCCTCATTTCCTTCTTCAAGGCCAGCGGGACTAACTCACATCTACTGACATCCCCTGATATGCCAGCAAGATGATTTTTTAGGCTATAGATGCCACCACCCATCTCCTTTCCACACTAGTTGCATTTGACCCTCCTCCTAACACTGTCCACTAGTGTGCAATGCTGTCAACCAGGATCAGCACCATGTTGCTCCACATCCTGTTTAGCCATATTCCTACATAACATATAAACACAAAAATGCAATCAGGTTCTAACAAGTTTAATTGAGTGGTTGGCAGACTCAATTGAAACTTAATCACACTAATCATACAAAAGCCCTAATTTTTAACACTTAATTAGGGTTAATTTTAACTAATTAACGCTAATAACAGGCAATTAATACAAAAAAATGCTAATAACAGGTTATTAGCATAACATATAAACATAACATATAAACACAAAAATGCAATCAGGTTCTAACAAGTTTAATTGAGTGGTTGGCAGACTCAATTGAAACTTAATCACACTAATCATACAAAAGCCCTAATTTTTAACACTTAATTAGGGTTAATTTTAACTAATTAACGCTAATAACAGGCAATTAATACAAAAAAATGCACATTTATGTCCTAACAAGTTCAATTGAGTGGTTGGCACACTCAATTGAACCTTAATCACGCTAATCATATAAAAGTCCCAATTTTTAACCCCTAATTAGGGTTAATTTTAACTAATTAACGCTAATAACATGCAATTAATACAAAAAAATGTACATTTATGTCCTAACAAGTTCAATTGAGTGGTTGGCACACTCAATTGAACCTTAATCACGCTCATCATATAAAAGCCCCAATTTTTAACCCCTAATTAGGATTAATTTTAACTAATTAACGCTAATAACATGCAATTAATACAAAAAATACACATTTATGTCCTAACAAGTTCAATTGAGTGGTTGGCACACTCAATTGAACCTTAATCACACTAATCATACAAAAGCCCCAATTTTTAACCCTTAATTAGGGCTAATTTTGAGAATTTTGTCTAATCAACATGCTAAATTTTTTTTCAACATAAATATTAAGAGATCTACACCATAAACACAATCATACATCATTTCTAATTTTTTTAGAATTTTAAAAAATTAATTCGAAATATACCTAAACTCGGATCGGAATGCGAACAAAAAATCCGACGTCGAGGGCGGCGGCGACGGCGACCACAGCGGCGGCGGCGGCTCCCGGACGGCCGGCCGACGATGACGGGATGAAAATCCCCTCCTTTTGCTCGATATCTCAAAAAAAAATAGAAAAGAGAGAGAAAAAGAGAGAGAGAGAGAGAGGGCCGGCGGCGGCGGGCTGGCGGTGGCGGGCCGGCGGCGGCAGGCCGGCGGCGGACGGCGGGGGGGCCGGCGGCGAGCGGCGGCGAGCCGGGGAGGGGCTGGGGAGTGGGGAAGGGCCGGGCGCCAGCAGCAGAAACGATGCTGGCGTCTGGTTCCCGATCCCCCCTTAAGGGGGAGATCGGGACCGGCCCGAACCGGACCAGATCGGGTCCGGACCGGCCGATCTGGCCGGTCCGGACCCGATTTGGTCCGGTTCGGGCCGATTTCTGCCGTTTTTTTTTTTTTTTTAAATCGGTGGGGGGAACAGTAATTTCCCCCCCAACTCGGCTCGGAACCCGCCGATTCCGACTCATATGGCCGATTCGAGTCGGAATCGGCCAATTCTGCAATCCATGGTTTGTACCAATTTGCGGACAAATAGAGAAGATGAGGACCGGTGAAGAGGCATAGGATCATCAGGTGGATCAGTGGCTACTGCTTCTCAGCCTGGGAGATTCGTTACTAGGGGCTCTTCTGGTCGCAGGACTGCTAGTTCTATGTTGGGTTGTGGACGGACATCAGATGTGGCACGCGGTCCTATAGACTAATTTTTATACAGATCAAGGTCTGCCAGACAGCCTGAAATCAAGCAAGCATTGAAAGGAGTCAAGGCCTCAACAATAAATGCCTTGAAAGGAATTGTGAAATGGTTTTTACATGCAGGTGTGCAAGCACATACAACATCCAGTCCATATTCTCAGACGATGGTGGATGCAATTGCAGATATTGGGCCTAGTGTAAAGGCCCACAAACCTCGCTACATTTATGATGTGATGGTTGGACAGGGATCACAAGGAGATCCATGATTAATTTCCTTGTATATTGTAGTGAGGGCACTGTTTTTTTGAAGTATGTGGATGTCTCAAACAGAATAAAGAATATTGATTATTTGTACAGGCTAATAGATGACATAGTACAGGAAATTCGTGAAGAAAATATTGTACAAATAGTCACTGACAACGAAGCAAGTTACAAAGCACCTGGTAAATTGTTGATGCAGAAGAGGCACCATTTGTACTGGGTGCCTTGTGCAACACATTCCATTGACTTGATGATGAAGGACATAGGCAAAGACCCTTTTGTTGCTAAGGTAGGACAACATGCTCAGATGATCACGGGATTTATTATAGTCACAACAGGATCCTACATATGATGACAGAGCATACAGGTGGACAGGATCTTCTTCGTGCTGGCCCTACCAGATTTGCATCCAACTTCATCTCTTTAGAGAGCCATACAAGCATTAATTGGCCCAATTAGTCTATTCTGATGAGTTTCTAGTACATATAGAGACACTGAGGGCCGACGCTAGATAAGTTGCCTTGGCAGTGCAATCACTAGTTAGGGAGAGAGGTTTTTGGAATAATGTTTCTTGCTATCTGAAAGTGGTTGAGCCTCTAGTACATGTTCTCAGGTTAGTTGATGGAGATGACAAAAATGACATAGGATATTTGTATGAGGCCATAGATAGAGCAAATGAGCACTTGAGGGAAAGCCTTCCTACATCTCATGACAAATGGTGGAGGATCATAGATGATAAATGGGAGTCGACTCTCCATCTTGATCTCCATACTGCTGGTTAATTCTTCATCTTTTTAAGTTGATTTTATTTGATGAATTTTAATCACATTTATTTTTATAACTAATGAACTATAATTTAAATGCAAGATATTTTTTCAGCCTAAGGTATTAGTATATTGAGAGCGTGCATAATGATGGAGAGGTCCTTCGAGGCACAACTAATGTGATTACTAGAATATCAAGGAATACGAATGAAAGGATAGATGCCTTAGCAGAGATAACATACAAAGTAGGAGTTTATGAAAATCCAGTCTTTTATCGTTAACTTATACTATTTATATTTATTTTGTAAATAGAAAGATTTAAATTGAAGATTGGCATTTATGGAGATGATGACGTCATGTATATGGACTGAGGGTTCAGATCCAGTTATTGAGTCGATTTCGGTGTCGAACCCTTTGGTTTGGGTCTTTGTGGGGTTGGGGAACATACTTGACGTGATTTTGAACGACGTCGGCCTTACGGGACGCCATTTAGTAGCTTTGCAGGGGTGCCACGTGGCGGCGCGTGTCGTCTGAATGGCGTCTTGCATAGACGACGTGATTCAGACATCTATCAGTGTACGACTCCGTCCTGTCACCTGATTGGCGTCATTATGTAATGACACGTTTTAGCGAGTTTCGGCTGATGCTCCGAAACCCTCCCTCTTTTCCCTCATTCTCTCAACTCCTCTCTTTCTCCTTCCCCTCCCCTCCAAACACCACGGATGCCCCCTTCCCTTTCCCCTTCCCCTTCCCTTCCTCTCCCTATTCCTCCTCTTCTTCCACTCCATCAACCTCCTATCCTTTACCACTACTACCACTATCTCCTCTGCGGCGCATTGCTCTTCGGACAGCGGCCGACGTCCCGGTGGAGTGACGGCGTCCACGGCAGTACCAGCTGGTGGTGTGCCGGTTCGGCGGTTAGGAGCAAGGAGGAGTTCAAGTAACCGTTAAGGTGACGATCCCCGCGGTGTTTTGTTTAAAACCATGGTTTTCCCACTTTGAAGCATGCAATACGTGTGGATGCTTATGGAGTAGAAAGCATGTTCTAAGGGATACTTTATGAAACAATTAAGGCTTCTCCACCACCCTCTCTATTTTTGATGTTTTGTGCGATTTGGGAGAGAAATCTCATTTTGTGACTTGGGAGAGGCCGGAGGGGGAACCTGTTTGCGAGTGCTAAATGGCATCCGACGACAGCGACGCCATTTTAAATGACGGCTGCCCCCTGAGACACGATTTAGTCTTGCCGTTTCGAGACCAGATCAGTGAGATTCTTTGTCTTGAATAACGTCTGGTAACAGCGACGCCATTTTAAAAGGTATCTGTCAGGGGCAACGCGATTTAGGCCATCTTCTGAAGCCAGTTTCCGCGTGAACCAGTTTAGGGATCTTGAATGACGTAGGCCACGGGTTTCAAGATAGAACCTCATTAATCCCTGCAATTAATGTGTTTACATTATTAAATGATTCGATTAAATGCATGTTCGATAACTTACTTCGATGACGAAGGTTTCCATGTGACTGGATCGTATTGTGTTGTGTTTTGTACGATCGTGGACCTAGAGTGACAGTTGTTAGCGCTTAGGCACCCTATGTCGGTGTAGGAGTGACACAACGCTAGTGTGGGAATGGTGAGGTGATGCCTAGAGAGAGGGTCACCTGGTCTACCCCGGGGTATAGCTAGTACCGGTGTGGGAGTGGTACATTCGGAGTGTCACTCGTGCTGGGGGAAGCAGAACCACCTAGAGCAGGACAAACCGGAGTAGCCAGCGCACTATCTGAGGGGTTATTGTTTGGTCCCAACAGGTTAGTATTTTCCTCGTTCGGCCGTGTGGTTTGTGTGTTTAGCCGAGCCGCTGGTTAGGGACTCCGTGGTGGAGTGGTTTCAGAGTTGTGCTTGTTGCATTTACAAATGCATGTGTTTTATATCGAAATTTGAGAATCTTTGGGAGTTGTGTTTACTGCTTTACTTATTTAATTACCTATATTTGTGTTGCTGTACTTATGGGTACGTGAGTGGGTGGTGGGGATCGAATGATCCCTACTGAGTCCATTTCGATGAGACTCACCCTTGCGGTTTTCAGGTAAGAGTTCCATGTAGGCGTAGCGTGAAAGGTGTTGTCTCGGGTTGCACGCCAGCAACTGCTGTTCTGGGGAAAACCCCGAGTAGTTGTTATTTTTCTTTTAGGCCTGTATGCTTAATTATATCTTTTCAGTTAGAATATGTAATTATTTGCTGAGTCGAGTTAAATTGTAATAATTTTTAATTCCTGCACTTCCTTTACAATTCGATATGATGTGAAATGTTTAGCTTAGTTTATCATTTATTTCTCAGACTTATCGAGATCATGGCTTGGCTATAGTTTTTAATAATTCGGTACCCATTTAGTAATCGGAACCTCAATTATAGGGTGACGAGTCGTTACATCAGGGATGCAGTAATGAGGATAACTTCAGGTGAATTAGATAATAAATAGTCAAATACTAAATTTAATGAATTACTAACATTCATTATTAATATCGTTGCCTTTTTTTTTTTTTTTTTATAACAACTGAATGGTGGATCCATATTAATTACAGACGAGTTGCCACAAACTCTTTGGCGTATGTTGCAGTGAAAGTACTCAATCAAACCACTTCTTAAAGTCAGTGTGAAAGAAACTGAAGTACATTCAGTCTCATTCACACGAAAGTTCATAATAGATTGGGTACTTCTAGGCTGGAGAAGTTGGTGTACTTTCACTACAACATGCGCCTAAAAATCAGGCAGATTCAAGAAAGATGGAGACTTGAAAGACAAAGATTCATAGAGTTTATTGGCAGACCAATTGATCAGATTGATATTGATGAACTGCTAGATGAAGAACACCCATTGCATTTTTGGTGGAGAGCAGAGCAGCAAGAGATGTACAGCCTGAGTTTGATCCTCGGGATTGGAATTGGGCAGGAGGTGAATTAGATGTAGTAGTTGCTCGAGATCCTGAATTTCAGGCAATACAAGAATGATGTACTTGTTCTTTAGGGGTGTCAAAAGTCAGCCACACTAATAGACACTACTAGAACTTCTGCCTCTCAGCCAGCACTCAGGAGATCAGCTACTCAAGTGGATCCACAAAGAAGAAAGGAGAAAAAGTCAGCGAGACCTTCACAGCAGTCATCTAGCAGTCAAAAGAAAAAACAATAAAAAGGAAAGTCTGAACAACGAGTGGACCCATCGGAAGAAGAACAAGGAAGAGTTTAGGAGACTGGAGAGAGACCTGGTATTCAAAGAGGATTCGAAGACCTCGCTAGCTCCTTGTTTGGCTATAGATATCCAGCACACATGTCGGAAGATTATAGGCCGCCAGCTTAAACTTATGAGCCGGATGATGAAGGATCACAAATGTGATCTTTCTAAGGTATTTTTCATTAATTTCATGTGAAATACTTTATAATGTCTTTTTTAATTAATGCACAATAATAATTATTAGTGACTTAGTTGTCTTTAATGTATATTTTTTATGGATGTACATAAATTGCATTCATTTTTATTGTACATTCATTGAATAATATGTATTCAATTTTTTCTGATTTTTTTCTGATTTTACCTAATTTTTTCTTATTTTTTCTAACTTTTTTAATCCGGCCGAGTCGGATCGGCCAGACTTCATCTTGATCGGCCAACTCGGCCGATCAGATTCGGGTAAGATCGGGATCGCCGGGTGCCGATTCAGGGACCCGATCCGACCCGGAATTCCTTACACAGGCCCGCAACCTCCTTTTTATGTGTTCCCATCTTCTTCCGTTACTATTGGGAAGAAGGAGAAGGGACCGAAACCTATTCTGTGATCCTAGGTGGTCAGCCCCCTCACTCTCTACACCGGAACCAGTCTAGGGTTTGTGGAGGCCTGTAACTTCATCCACCTCTACAAAACTCTGTTTAGGGTTTCCTCAAGGACCGCAACCCTGTCTAAGGCATGCACAAGGCCATTGCTCAGGTTTTTGTGCAGGCCGGCAAACCATTTCTTAAGTGCTGACTGAACCCTGTTTGCTACTACCGATGTCGGGCAGGTAGAAGACGGACCTAGCAGCAGCGGCTAGGGTTTAACCTTAGCTGCAGGGACCCTGAGAGATTTTGGGCCGGGCCCCCATGGGGTGGTCCAAGCCGGACCAGGCCTCAGGTCCAGGCGCCTGGACCGCACCAGGCTGCCATGGCCCAAGCCAATAACCCCTCCCATTGGGTCCAATTAAGCCCATAAGACCCCAGTCACTTAACCTATTATTAGACCCCTAAAACCCCCCATTTAACCCCTAAACCCCTTTTAACCCTCTAAAAGTTTTTATTAAAGTTTATTACCCACCTCTAATTAATTGGAAATTGTTTTAAACAAAGTTTAAAATATGTTTTAGACTTTAGTTTATAATTTTCAGTTAAATAGGTGTGTTATTTTTTAAGATATGATCTTGATAAGGGACATTTAATAAGTGGTTATTAAATGTTTAGTTAACTCTTAATTAAATTTATTTAATTTCTTAACAATTGTTGTTACGAAATTATTTTTTAATTAAAGCTTTAGAGGGGTTAACTAAGATGTGGTCTTAAATGATGTTGACAATTGTTGTTAGTTTGTTTTTAAATTGTAATCTTAATATAAATTAACAAATGTTGTTGATTTATTTTAAATTAGGTGATTAGATATTTGATTTCCTAACAATTGTTGTTATGAAATTATTTATTAATTAAGGGACACTTAATAAATGTCATTAAGTGATAAGTTAACTCTTAATAATAAATTGTTTATAGAGTTAATTATTTTCTTGAGAAATAAACTTTAATAAAAGTTATTAAAAATTAATTAAGTCTTAATAATAGTTATTAAGATGATTAATTAATTTTCTCATGGATCTCTTAATTAACGTTTTCAAAGATCTAATTTATTTAAAATGATATTTTAATAAAAGTTATTAAGAGATTAATTGAGTCTAATTGTTAGACTAATTTTAATTAGAAATGTTCTAATTAATGTTTCTTAATCATTGTTATTTAGAAATGTTATCTAATAAAGGGATCTTAACAAGGAGTTGTTAAGGAATTAATAATTAGGTTTAGAAATTCTTTTATAAGAGTTATTAAGGAATTTTTAATTCTATCTAAATGTTAGATTATTTCACATTAATAATTATTGTTAATGTGATTTAAGATCAATCTAAGTGTTAGATCAATTCATTTTAGAACTATTCTAAATAATGCATGGAATATTTTAGAATTTTTTATTTTAGTCTTGGGTGCACATGATGATATGTTTTATTTTTTAAATTAGATTTAAATGCATGATAGAAAATGAGATTTTCAAATTCAAATTATCCAATTTTGATTGGTACTCGGATTTTGAGAAAATCAAAACTATTATTTTTAAAAATTTTGATCTTCATGTGATGTGTTGTATAAGGTGTGGATGGTTAAAATTTGTAGTGGCCATAGATATGCACTTAATTAATTTCATATCATATCATGTTGTGTGATTATGTGAATTATTATGGAATGTGATGTAGATTAATTAAATGTTAATTAATGAGGCCTACGTGCCTCTCCTCTCTCTATCATTTTAATGTAATTCTATCTCCCTCTATTATTGTACTCGGCCATAAGGCTTTATCTTATAATTTATTTGTACTTGAAATTATTTTAAAAATTAATATTATTTCTAATTGATCGCGCTGGCCGATGAGAGACGAAGATGATCCACAAGTGCAACCAGAAAGGCGACCGAAGATGAGATCACTAGTGCCTGTGTGTTTGCATGTTTTAATTATATAATTGTTATATAGTTGTGGTGATTAATTATATAGCTTCAATTAATCACCGTGTTGTCCATGACCACATAATGAACATATATGATTGATGCATGTTTTTCTTTTGATTATGAATCAATTGTTATTATTTATGTATAGTTAAATATATATACGATGTATTTATAAAGTATCATCTAGATAGAGACCAAGATAAACGTTATCTAAAACTCTCGCTAAAGTCTGAGCAGTAACGTAAGTACTTGAGAACTTACTGCATGGTCCTCCATTGTTATAGTCATAGGACTCAAATTACCTTAGGCACGTTTGTTGTGCTACTACAAGGCCTGTCTAACTGTGATGAGAGACTTTGGTTATGGCATAAGATGCCTTTTGATCGGGATAAAGGAACCATATGGTCTTGTTGTGTTATCTACAAGGGTTGCATGCAAATCTATGCCCGTCTCGTAACGATGGTAATGCTTAGACCAAAATTTATGGTTTATTATGCTATCCACAAGGCCATTAAATCTCTGGGGGCCAAAGCCATTATCAGATGTTGCTAAGAGTAGCAAGTCCTATAAGATGTATGCACTTTGATTGTATTATAGTTTGTTGTGCTATCCATAAAGTTGTACTACAAGTTATTAAGATTATGATCCCTGTTAGGAGACCATCGGAGTCTTCCGTTCTTTATATCTTGAGGATTATATAGTCCGTTGAAAATAGTGAGAAAAAATTCAAGATAAAAAACCATAATTGAATTATAAGAACTGTCTGCTTAAATCATTTTATTTCCTCTATTAACTGAAATGTCGTCAATTAATCCGAGACTAGGCATACTGGATGTCAATACTTCTTAAATTCAGATTAGCAAAAGGACTCTAAAGAATGTCTTCAGGGCCATATCATAGTCATTATCCTAGTCAGATATTTTACTTGGATAAAACTAAGAAGAAGAGATATTGATAGCATGCCTTCGAGAAAGGCTAGAAGTAAGATCTTAAACGATTGAACTCACACCTGAAAAGGATAAAGACAAGTCAGCTGAAACAGAGAAGGAACAATTCTCCCGTTGCAACCAATAAGGATATTAGATAAAGTAAAATAATAGAAACTTGTAAGAAATTTCAAATATCCTTATTATTGACTTTTGCACGTCTATTGGAGAATTAGTGTCTCCAATATGAGATATTGGAAATGACTCTCAGATCTGTAATAGTATGCAGACTTAGACAAGTAAAAGAAAATCGAGTAAATGAAAGTGTTGAGTTAGACTCAACAATACTTCCAAAGATCCATAGATTACTGTCAGACAGTAAATCTTTGTATATCTTTAGGAGACTAATATGAAATTGAATAATCGTTATTTAGTTCAATTAATGATCAAGAAGTTTAAAAGTGAATAACATTGACTGAGAAGGAACAAGCGTTGTTCCATATGATTTTAGAAATAAAATGAAATATTCTAAAACCAGTTAATGTACTAAAGATTCTTGATGTGACATATCATATGATGAATGTTCACAAGTCTCTCATAGAAATGAACTTAGTGAATCATGATTATCTATGACATAGTACACAAGCTTGTGCAACAAGAAATTATTGAAAATTATACATACTGATGTAAATAGCCCAATATTTTCTTTAGGGCAAAGAGATAATCACTTTTATTGACTTAGACTGTATGTATTTGTTGAAGTACAAGTTGAATGCATCTAAGAGATTAAGGTATAGAAGATCAAGATGAAGTGACTAACTGAAAAGAATATTAAAGCTCTTTGATTTGATCAAATAAATCAACTTGAATACGGGATTCACACAAGTCATTCAAAGGATAATTGTATCATCTCTCGATTTATCCCCATTGTATATCATAGTAATGTGATATAATGAGGAATAACACTTTATTGGATATAATACTATACATATAATAAGATTTGTCTGATTCTCATCTCCTCGAAAATATGAGTATGAACATTAGATGTCCATACTTTACACTAGGTTCCAAATAAGTCAGTATATCCATATAAGATATGGAGATACGATAATTATATGAGATGTGAATTATAAACAAACCTGATTTTAAGTATATTAAAGTCAAGTAATGTCCTAGTCTTTTTAGGAAAGAAATGATCCATAGAAGTTTGATTTAAAAAGGACAGTATGATGTGAATTTATAAGATGTCCAAAGAGTTTGGATATTATATTGGCTATGCGAGAATAGAATAATTATCGTCATAAAAATTGTCTTATATGAAGAGAAATATGTCTTCAGAGAAGACAGTGGGAGCTGATAAAACTCGAAGATATTCTACACTCATAAATTAACATAAGATCATTAGAAAATCTTCGATTGTTTGGAACCATTTATAACACAAATAAATGAGCTTCATAGATTCTCTCAAATGGCTAGAAAGATATGTTTGACATATCAGATATAGCAGAATGAGGGGAGCTCAAAAATATGGATTATGATATAAAATCTATGAGAAAGCTCTCTATTATAATTACAACATTGAAATTGACAAGAAGCTAAGAATTCTAAGTCATAGTCCATAACACCTAGTAAGTTCGGAACTTGATAGTATTGCTAGAGGCTATTGTACTTAAGGCAAGTAAATCTTCAAAATGAAGATTAGAACAAATCTACTACTTAAAACTTATATGGTAATATAAAGGAAATGGTCATAGTGAAAGTGTTGAGTTGGACAAATTTTTCTCAGCAGTTACCAAAATAAGTTTATTAGAATTTTACTTGCTAATATTGCCTGTCATAATGGCAGTTGGATATTAAAAACATTCTCTCAATGTGATTGAGAAAAATGTGTATATGATACAACTTTAAAGTTTTTAGAATGTCCAGGAAGTAAATTATGATTCAAAGATTATCTTTGAATCAAACTAAAGTTTCTCAGAATTGCAATAAGAGTTTTGACTTAATGGTCAAATATTCAGTGATCATTAAGAATGATTATAAATTGTGTGTATACAAGGAAGTCAGTGGGAGCACAGTCGCATTAGTAATGTTTTGTGATAATAACATCAAAGTCATTGAAAATGACGTTAGGATGTTACTATCAGTAAAAGTATGATTAATCATATTTTCTTCCATAATAGGTTTTGTTATAACATCCTACGTATTAGAAATACGAATCTATTAAGATAGATCGATGAGGATGTTACTTTAAACTGTATGTCAAAATGTTTGACATAAATTCCATAATAAATCTCAATTGTTGAGATATGGAATTTATTTTTTTAAGGAAATGTTCCTTGAATGATACAGGAAAACCTTAATAAAAGAAGTGAAACACATCACTAAGTACTTGAGAAATAATAATGATGCACTCCTGTATATGGAGAGGATTATTTGAAACAATAAGTCACACTGACTCAAATTTCAAATCAGACATGGGTTTAACCTTCTAATAAGAAATGAGTAGATTGGAAGGATTCCAACCCAGAACATTATATTAAGATGACAACATTAACAAGTGATACTGTTATTGGAATAGTATGGATGAAAGAGTTCATCTTTGAACTAAATGTAGTTCTAAAAGGTCTCCGATCTCGTTCGGTTGTTGTAGGACAATAGTGGGAGCGATCAATTTTGTGGTCAAGCCATTGTCTCATCAGAAGTTGTAGAACATTCTGAAGCTCTTTCACAAGTTAAGAGATAAAGTTTTAAGAGGAAATAACGTAATGAAAAATATTCCATGTGAAGGAAATTTGGCAGATCCCTGGCCAAGCTTGAGTCACAGTTTTATGTGAGCATCACCTAGATTTGATGGAAATCAAATGCGAAGTGATTGGCTTGAATCCAAGTAGGAGATTAATGGATCTAGGGGTCCTCAAAGCCAATCATGAGGCACCTATCACAATCTGGTTTGCTAATTAATGACATTTAAATCATTATGTAGATTGGTGTATTTATTATCGCGCATAATGAAGTCTATGAATGTGTGCAATAGTCATCGGATTATGATGAGATCATAATAATGAGATTAATGACTTATAAACACATTCTTAATTGTTCTCAGTCGTAGGATGTTTGAGAAGAACATCAAACATCTAGTAAGACTAGTACAGGTTATTCCAACTTATATGATGAGGGTAACTGATCTCGTTAGTCACTTGTGTGGGACACAATGGTGAACCTATAGGTGCTCATTGGGAATAAGTTCACTGAACTGATCCGACATGAATCGCCGAATAGTAATTTACCTGACTGTCAACCGGCTTGATTCATCGTCACAGTAGTGTGGTTGATCCTTGGACCTGAGACACCAAAGACACCTTGTTGGTGGACTTCTAGGCTTTGACCTTGGCTTACCAATCTGTATCCACGGGATTTCTAATAGTCAAGGATCGGGTCTAGCGGAAGACCTATAAAGGTGATTGCGTGTTTAATAGAGGATCGTTCGCTCTCAGGTATTTGAAAAGAGAATGCTCTAGAATAGGTCCGCAAGAGTCCCTAGCCAGAGCAGACACAATATCTAAAAAGATGATTAAAGATATTGTATAGTGGAGTCTTATTCAAGTGAGTTGACCATCTAGGGTTTGACAGTTTGACTATACCCGACAGTTTGACTATACCCTACGTTAACTCAAGAGCATGATGCGAACGAATGATAATACCCACGCGGTAACTGTGGACGGACAGGTTCCATAAGTGGGTTGCTGAACCCCATTACCTTCCGGGATCATACGGTGTTGTATGACACCCAACTTGATCGGAAGTCCAACTCGAGACGACAGTTGTGGGTTTTCTAACGGTTGGTTTAGAATGTGCATGATTATTATATTTCGACTGCATGTGTTCTCACGTAGAGAATTAGATATCGTACATGCCACTACACTTGTTACTTTACTGTTAGCTGTACTTTACACTTGTGGGTGTGTGCATGGGCAGTGGGGATCGAAGGATCCCTACTGAGTCTTGTCTTGATACTCACCCCTGCGGTTTTCAGGTGAGGACTCCCAGCAGACTTAGAGCGGCGTGTGCGGCCGGGTGTGGTGTGCCTTCAGCGGCTGTTCCGGGGTATGCCCCGATGTAGTTGTTATTTATCTTTGGCCTGTATGTTTAATTATTTCCTTCTGTTGGAGAATGTAATTATTTGCTGTATCGAGTCGCATTGTAATAATTTTAATTCCTGCACTTTTATTTCAATTCAATGCGATGTGAATGTTTAGCTTAGTTTATTATTTATTTCCCAGACTTACTAGATCCTGGTTTGGTCCCAAATTAATGATTCGGTACCCATTTAGTAATCGGATCCCCGATTATAGGGTGGCGGGTCGTTACAGGCGGGCCATAATCTGCCGGTGCATATCCATAGCCAAACAAGGAACTAGCGAGGTCTTCGAATCCTCTTTGAATACCTCTAGGTGTGTAAGCTTGTTGGCTTGAACTTTCTCCTGATTGTATTGGAGGGACAAAAATGCCGTACTGTATAGGTGGAGGTCCAGAGTACCCTTCAGTAGTGCTACTGATGTCTGAATATGGCAGTGTAGGGGGATGAAAAATGGGCGGATAAGAAGGTGCATCTTCCCATGGTGGCCAATCACATCCTGCCTGTCGCTGTTGGCCTTCAAATCCCTTTTGTTGCCCTTGTCTCTGACCTTGAGTTCCTTCAGAATGACTCGGAGGTGCGGAGTAATCATCGTATCCTGTGTAACTGCTCCCAAGTGCAGAACCTCATGATAGTCCAGCAGCAGCAGCGCCATCACCATCTCCATCATCATCATCATCATCATCATCATCATCATCATCATCAGTGGAGTCATCACTCCGCACTTGGCTTGTTTTCCTCAATCGCCTTCTTCTACGTCTGTAGGTTTGTCTTTCTGCCTCGTACATGCTGGCCAAGTGAGGTGGTAAAGCTGGGGTGTCCTCAGGTGTCTCTCTAGTCTGCTGAACTGTCCCTTCTTCTCCTTTTGATGGGTCCACTCGTTGTTTAGACTTTCCTTTTGATTGTTTTCTATTTTTGCTACTCGATAACTGCAATGAAGGTCTCGCTGGCTCTTTCTCCTTTCTTCTTTGTGGATCCACCTGAGTAGCTGATCTCCTGAGTGCTGGCTGAGAGGCAGAAGTTCTAGCAGTGTCTTCTAGTGTGGCTGACTTTCGGCACCTCTGCAGAACTAGTGCACCTCCTTCTTGTGTTGTCTGAAATTCAGGATCTCGAGCAACTACTGCATCTAATTCACCTTCTGCCCAACTCCGATCCTGAGGATCAAACTCAGGATGTGCATCTCTGGCTGCTCTGCTCTCCACCCAAGAATGCAGTGGGTGTTCTTCATCTAACAGTTCATCAATATCAATCTGATGTACAGGCTCATCAACTGGTCTGCCAGTAAACTCTATGAATCTCTGTCTTTCAAGCCTCTGTCTTTCCTGAATCTGCCTGATTTTTAGACGCATGTTGTAGTGACAGTACACCAACTTCTCTAGCCTAGAAACCCCCAATATGTTACGAACCTTCGTGTGAATGAGACTGAATGTACTCCAGTTTCTTTCACATTGACTGGAAGAAGTGGTTTGACTGAGTACTCGCACTGCAACATACGCCAAAGGATTTGTGGCAGCTTGTCTGTAATTAATCTGGATCCACCATTCAGCTGTTCAAAAAAAAAGAAGACGACGATATCAATAATCATAAATGCCAATCATTAAATTTAATATTTGACTATTTATTATGTAATTCACATGGAGTTGTCCTCGTTACTGCAGCCCTGACGTCATCATCTCCATAAATGCCAATCTTCAATTTAAATATCTCCATCTACAAAATAAATATAAATAACATAAGTTAATGATAGACGCATGCATTTTCATAAACTCCTACTTTGTACGGTACCTCTGCTAAGGCATCTATCCTTTCATTCGTATTCCTTGATATTCTAGGAATCACATTAGTTGTGCCTCGAAAGACCTCTCCGTCATTATGCACACTCTCACTATACTGATACCTTGGGTTGAAAAAATATCCTGCATATAAATTGAATTTTAATTAGTTATAAAATTAAATGTGAACAAAATTAATAACATAAAATCAACTTAAATAGATGAAGAATTAACCAGCAGCATGAAGATCATGATGAAGAGTCAACTCCCATCTATTATCGATGATCCTCCACCATTTGTTATGAGAAGTAGGAAGGCTTTCGCTCAATTGCTCTTTTGCTCTATCTATGGCCTCATACAAATATCCCATGTCATTTTTGTCATCTCCATCAACTAACCTCAGAACACGTACCAGAGGCTCAACCACTTTCAGATAGCGCGAAACCTTATCCCAAAAACTTCTCTCCCCAACTAGCGATTGCACTGCTAAGGCAACTTCTCTAGCATCGGCTCTCAATGTCCCTATATGTGCCAGAAACTCGTCAGAGTGGACTAACTGGGCCAACTGATGCTTGTATTTACTCAGGCTCTCTAAAGAAATGAAGTTGGATGCAAATCTAGTAGGGCCAGCACGAAGAAGATCCCGTCCACCTGTATGTTCTCTCATCATATGTAAGATCCTGTTGTGACTATAAATAAATCCCGTGATCATCTGAGCATGTTGTACCACCTCAGCAACAAAAGGATCTCTACCTATGTCCTCCATCATCAAGTCAATAGAATGTGCTGCACAAGGCACCCAGTACAAATGGTGTCTCTTCTGCATCAACAAATTACCGGTTGCTTTATAGCTTGCTTCGTTGTCAGTGACTATCTGCACAACATTTTCTTCACCAATTTCCTCTACCACGTCATCCATTAGCCTGTACAAATAATTAGCATTCTTTATTCTGTTTGAGGCATCTACAGACTTCAAAAAAATAGTGCCCTCGCTGCAATACACAAGAAAATTAATAATGGATCTTCTTGTGGTCCCTGTCCAACCATCACACATGATGGTACAACCACGCTCCCTCCACACATTTTTGAAGTTGTCGAACCATACCTTCAAGTCATTATACTCTTCTTCAAGCCCAACATCATAAATGTAGCGAGCTGTGGGGGCCTTTACACCAGGTCCAACATCTGCAATTACATCCACCATCGTCTGAAAATATGGACTAGATGCGGCATGTGCTGGCACACCTGCATGTAAAAACCATTTCACAATTCCTTTCAAGGCATTTTTTGCTGATGCCTTGACTCCTTTTAATGCTTGCTTGATTTCAGGCTGTCTGGCAGACCTTGATCTGTACAAAAATTGGTCCATAGGACCGCGTGCCACATCTGATGTCCGTCCACAACTCAATATAGAACTAGCAGTCCTGCGACCAGAAGAACCCCTAGGAACGAATATCCCAGGCTGAGAAGCAGCAGGCATTGATCCACCTGATGATCCTATGCCTCTTCGCCGGTCCTCATCTTCTCTATGGATGCAAACTGGCACGAACAGCTCTGGTGTACTCTGCATCAGGGTCATCTGGATCCTCCTCATCCTCCTCCTCATCCTCCTCCTCATCATCATCATCTAAATTGATCGGGCGCTGAACAGGTAGACTGTAATCCCTTTGTCTTTGGTGCCCTGATATCTCATCTTGCAAATCCATGTGTTGTTGAGATGATAAATCTTTGTGTGCCTTTTTACCCATCCTATAAGCCCTCATTTCCTTCTTCAAGGCCAGCGGGACTAACTCACATCTACTGACATCCCCTGATATGCCAGCAAGATGATTTTTTAGGCTATAGATGCCACCACCCATCTCCTTTCCACACTAGTTGCATTTGACCCTCCTCCTAACACTGTCCACTAGTGTGCAATGCTGTCAACCAGGATCAGCACCATGTTGCTCCACATCCTGTTTAGCCATATTCCTACATAACATATAAACACAAAAATGCAATCAGGTTCTAACAAGTTTAATTGAGTGGTTGGCAGACTCAATTGAAACTTAATCACACTAATCATACAAAAGCCCTAATTTTTAACACTTAATTAGGGTTAATTTTAACTAATTAACGCTAATAACAGGCAATTAATACAAAAAAATGCTAATAACAGGTTATTAGCATAACATATAAACATAACATATAAACACAAAAATGCAATCAGGTTCTAACAAGTTTAATTGAGTGGTTGGCAGACTCAATTGAAACTTAATCACACTAATCATACAAAAGCCCTAATTTTTAACACTTAATTAGGGTTAATTTTAACTAATTAACGCTAATAACAGGCAATTAATACAAAAAAATGCACATTTATGTCCTAACAAGTTCAATTGAGTGGTTGGCACACTCAATTGAACCTTAATCACGCTAATCATATAAAAGTCCCAATTTTTAACCCCTAATTAGGGTTAATTTTAACTAATTAACGCTAATAACATGCAATTAATACAAAAAAATGCACATTTATGTCCTAACAAGTTCAATTGAGTGGTTGGCACACTCAATTGAACCTTAATCACGCTCATCATATAAAAGCCCCAATTTTTAACCCCTAATTAGGATTAATTTTAACTAATTAACGCTAATAACATGCAATTAATACAAAAAATACACATTTATGTCCTAACAAGTTCAATTGAGTGGTTGGCACACTCAATTGAACCTTAATCACACTAATCATACAAAAGCCCCAATTTTTAACCCTTAATTAGGGCTAATTTTGAGAATTTTGTCTAATCAACATGCTAAATTTTTTTTCAACATAAATATTAAGAGATCTACACCATAAACACAATCATACATCATTTCTAATTTTTTTAGAATTTTAAAAAATTAATTCGAAATATACCTAAACTCGGATCGGAATGCGAACAAAAAATCCGACGTCGAGGGCGGCGGCGACGGCGACCACAGCGGCGGCGGCGGCTCCCGGACGGCCGGCCGACGATGACGGGATGAAAATCCCCTCCTTTTGCTCGATATCTCAAAAAAAAATAGAAAAGAGAGAGAAAAAGAGAGAGAGAGAGAGAGGGCCGGCGGCGGCGGGCTGGCGGTGGCGGGCCGGCGGCGGCAGGCCGGCGGCGGACGGCGGGGGGGCCGGCGGCGAGCGGCGGCGAGCCGGGGAGGGGCTGGGGAGTGGGGAAGGGCCGGGCGCCAGCAGCAGAAACGATGCTGGCGTCTGGTTCCCGATCCCCCCTTAAGGGGGAGATCGGGACCGGCCCGAACCGGACCAGATCGGGTCCGGACCGGCCGATCTGGCCGGTCCGGACCCGATTTGGTCCGGTTCGGGCCGATTTCTGCCGTTTTTTTTTTTTTTTTAAATCGGTGGGGGGAACAGTAATTTCCCCCCCAACTCGGCTCGGAACCCGCCGATTCCGACTCATATGGCCGATTCGAGTCGGAATCGGCCAATTCTGCAATCCATGGTTTGTACCAATTTGCGGACAAATAGAGAAGATGAGGACCGGTGAAGAGGCATAGGATCATCAGGTGGATCAGTGGCTACTGCTTCTCAGCCTGGGAGATTCGTTACTAGGGGCTCTTCTGGTCGCAGGACTGCTAGTTCTATGTTGGGTTGTGGACGGACATCAGATGTGGCACGCGGTCCTATAGACTAATTTTTATACAGATCAAGGTCTGCCAGACAGCCTGAAATCAAGCAAGCATTGAAAGGAGTCAAGGCCTCAACAATAAATGCCTTGAAAGGAATTGTGAAATGGTTTTTACATGCAGGTGTGCAAGCACATACAACATCCAGTCCATATTCTCAGACGATGGTGGATGCAATTGCAGATATTGGGCCTAGTGTAAAGGCCCACAAACCTCGCTACATTTATGATGTGATGGTTGGACAGGGATCACAAGGAGATCCATGATTAATTTCCTTGTATATTGTAGTGAGGGCACTGTTTTTTTGAAGTATGTGGATGTCTCAAACAGAATAAAGAATATTGATTATTTGTACAGGCTAATAGATGACATAGTACAGGAAATTCGTGAAGAAAATATTGTACAAATAGTCACTGACAACGAAGCAAGTTACAAAGCACCTGGTAAATTGTTGATGCAGAAGAGGCACCATTTGTACTGGGTGCCTTGTGCAACACATTCCATTGACTTGATGATGAAGGACATAGGCAAAGACCCTTTTGTTGCTAAGGTAGGACAACATGCTCAGATGATCACGGGATTTATTATAGTCACAACAGGATCCTACATATGATGACAGAGCATACAGGTGGACAGGATCTTCTTCGTGCTGGCCCTACCAGATTTGCATCCAACTTCATCTCTTTAGAGAGCCATACAAGCATTAATTGGCCCAATTAGTCTATTCTGATGAGTTTCTAGTACATATAGAGACACTGAGGGCCGACGCTAGATAAGTTGCCTTGGCAGTGCAATCACTAGTTAGGGAGAGAGGTTTTTGGAATAATGTTTCTTGCTATCTGAAAGTGGTTGAGCCTCTAGTACATGTTCTCAGGTTAGTTGATGGAGATGACAAAAATGACATAGGATATTTGTATGAGGCCATAGATAGAGCAAATGAGCACTTGAGGGAAAGCCTTCCTACATCTCATGACAAATGGTGGAGGATCATAGATGATAAATGGGAGTCGACTCTCCATCTTGATCTCCATACTGCTGGTTAATTCTTCATCTTTTTAAGTTGATTTTATTTGATGAATTTTAATCACATTTATTTTTATAACTAATGAACTATAATTTAAATGCAAGATATTTTTTCAGCCTAAGGTATTAGTATATTGAGAGCGTGCATAATGATGGAGAGGTCCTTCGAGGCACAACTAATGTGATTACTAGAATATCAAGGAATACGAATGAAAGGATAGATGCCTTAGCAGAGATAACATACAAAGTAGGAGTTTATGAAAATCCAGTCTTTTATCGTTAACTTATACTATTTATATTTATTTTGTAAATAGAAAGATTTAAATTGAAGATTGGCATTTATGGAGATGATGACGTCATGTATATGGACTGAGGGTTCAGATCCAGTTATTGAGTCGATTTCGGTGTCGAACCCTTTGGTTTGGGTCTTTGTGGGGTTGGGGAACATACTTGACGTGATTTTGAACGACGTCGGCCTTACGGGACGCCATTTAGTAGCTTTGCAGGGGTGCCACGTGGCGGCGCGTGTCGTCTGAATGGCGTCTTGCATAGACGACGTGATTCAGACATCTATCAGTGTACGACTCCGTCCTGTCACCTGATTGGCGTCATTATGTAATGACACGTTTTAGCGAGTTTCGGCTGATGCTCCGAAACCCTCCCTCTTTTCCCTCATTCTCTCAACTCCTCTCTTTCTCCTTCCCCTCCCCTCCAAACACCACGGATGCCCCCTTCCCTTTCCCCTTCCCCTTCCCTTCCTCTCCCTATTCCTCCTCTTCTTCCACTCCATCAACCTCCTATCCTTTACCACTACTACCACTATCTCCTCTGCGGCGCATTGCTCTTCGGACAGCGGCCGACGTCCCGGTGGAGTGACGGCGTCCACGGCAGTACCAGCTGGTGGTGTGCCGGTTCGGCGGTTAGGAGCAAGGAGGAGTTCAAGTAACCGTTAAGGTGACGATCCCCGCGGTGTTTTGTTTAAAACCATGGTTTTCCCACTTTGAAGCATGCAATACGTGTGGATGCTTATGGAGTAGAAAGCATGTTCTAAGGGATACTTTATGAAACAATTAAGGCTTCTCCACCACCCTCTCTATTTTTGATGTTTTGTGCGATTTGGGAGAGAAATCTCATTTTGTGACTTGGGAGAGGCCGGAGGGGGAACCTGTTTGCGAGTGCTAAATGGCATCCGACGACAGCGACGCCATTTTAAATGACGGCTGCCCCCTGAGACACGATTTAGTCTTGCCGTTTCGAGACCAGATCAGTGAGATTCTTTGTCTTGAATAACGTCTGGTAACAGCGACGCCATTTTAAAAGGTATCTGTCAGGGGCAACGCGATTTAGGCCATCTTCTGAAGCCAGTTTCCGCGTGAACCAGTTTAGGGATCTTGAATGACGTAGGCCACGGGTTTCAAGATAGAACCTCATTAATCCCTGCAATTAATGTGTTTACATTATTAAATGATTCGATTAAATGCATGTTCGATAACTTACTTCGATGACGAAGGTTTCCATGTGACTGGATCGTATTGTGTTGTGTTTTGTACGATCGTGGACCTAGAGTGACAGTTGTTAGCGCTTAGGCACCCTATGTCGGTGTAGGAGTGACACAACGCTAGTGTGGGAATGGTGAGGTGATGCCTAGAGAGAGGGTCACCTGGTCTACCCCGGGGTATAGCTAGTACCGGTGTGGGAGTGGTACATTCGGAGTGTCACTCGTGCTGGGGGAAGCAGAACCACCTAGAGCAGGACAAACCGGAGTAGCCAGCGCACTATCTGAGGGGTTATTGTTTGGTCCCAACAGGTTAGTATTTTCCTCGTTCGGCCGTGTGGTTTGTGTGTTTAGCCGAGCCGCTGGTTAGGGACTCCGTGGTGGAGTGGTTTCAGAGTTGTGCTTGTTGCATTTACAAATGCATGTGTTTTATATCGAAATTTGAGAATCTTTGGGAGTTGTGTTTACTGCTTTACTTATTTAATTACCTATATTTGTGTTGCTGTACTTATGGGTACGTGAGTGGGTGGTGGGGATCGAATGATCCCTACTGAGTCCATTTCGATGAGACTCACCCTTGCGGTTTTCAGGTAAGAGTTCCATGTAGGCGTAGCGTGAAAGGTGTTGTCTCGGGTTGCACGCCAGCAACTGCTGTTCTGGGGAAAACCCCGAGTAGTTGTTATTTTTCTTTTAGGCCTGTATGCTTAATTATATCTTTTCAGTTAGAATATGTAATTATTTGCTGAGTCGAGTTAAATTGTAATAATTTTTAATTCCTGCACTTCCTTTACAATTCGATATGATGTGAAATGTTTAGCTTAGTTTATCATTTATTTCTCAGACTTATCGAGATCATGGCTTGGCTATAGTTTTTAATAATTCGGTACCCATTTAGTAATCGGAACCTCAATTATAGGGTGACGAGTCGTTACATCAGGGATGCAGTAATGAGGATAACTTCAGGTGAATTAGATAATAAATAGTCAAATACTAAATTTAATGAATTACTAACATTCATTATTAATATCGTTGCCTTTTTTTTTTTTTTTTTATAACAACTGAATGGTGGATCCATATTAATTACAGACGAGTTGCCACAAACTCTTTGGCGTATGTTGCAGTGAAAGTACTCAATCAAACCACTTCTTAAAGTCAGTGTGAAAGAAACTGAAGTACATTCAGTCTCATTCACATGAAAGTTCATAATAGATTGGGTACTTCTAGGCTGGAGAAGTTGGTGTACTTTCACTACAACATGCGCCTAAAAATCAGGCAGATTCAAGAAAGATGGAGACTTGAAAGACAAAGATTCATAGAGTTTATTGGCAGACCAATTGATCAGATTGATATTGATGAACTGCTAGATGAAGAACACCCATTGCATTTTTGGTGGAGAGCAGAGCAGCAAGAGATGTACAGCCTGAGTTTGATCCTCGGGATTGGAATTGGGCAGGAGGTGAATTAGATGTAGTAGTTGCTCGAGATCCTGAATTTCAGGCAATACAAGAATGATGTACTTGTTCTTTAGGGGTGTCAAAAGTCAGCCACACTAATAGACACTACTAGAACTTCTGCCTCTCAGCTAGCACTCAGGAGATCAGCTACTCAAGTGGATCCACAAAGAAGAAAGGAGAAAAAGTCAGCGAGACCTTCACAGCAGTCATCTAGCAGTCAAAAGAAAAAACAATAAAAAGGAAAGTCTGAACAACGAGTGGACCCATCGGAAGAAGAACAAGGAAGAGTTTAGGAGACTGGAGAGAGACCTGGTATTCAAAGAGGATTCGAAGACCTCGCTAGCTCCTTGTTTGGCTATAGATATCCAGCACACATGTCGGAAGATTATAGGCCGCCAGCTTAAACTTATGAGCCGGATGATGAAGGATCACAAATGTGATCTTTCTAAGGTATTTTTCATTAATTTCATGTGAAATACTTTATAATGTCTTTTTTAATTAATGCACAATAATAATTATTAGTGACTTAGTTGTCTTTAATGTATATTTTTTATGGATGTACATAAATTGCATTCATTTTTATTGTACATTCATTGAATAATATGTATTCAATTTTTTCTGATTTTTTTCTGATTTTACCTAATTTTTTCTTATTTTTTCTAACTTTTTTAATCCGGCCGAGTCGGATCGGCCAGACTTCATCTTGATCGGCCAACTCGGCCGATCAGATTCGGGTAAGATCGGGATCGCCGGGTGCCGATTCAGGGACCCGATCCGACCCGGAATTCCTTACACAGGCCCGCAACCTCCTTTTTATGTGTTCCCATCTTCTTCCGTTACTATTGGGAAGAAGGAGAAGGGACCGAAACCTATTCTGTGATCCTAGGTGGTCAGCCCCCTCACTCTCTACACCGGAACCAGTCTAGGGTTTGTGGAGGCCTGTAACTTCATCCACCTCTACAAAACTCTGTTTAGGGTTTCCTCAAGGACCGCAACCCTGTCTAAGGCATGCACAAGGCCATTGCTCAGGTTTTTGTGCAGGCCGGCAAACCATTTCTTAAGTGCTGACTGAACCCTGTTTGCTACTACCGATGTCGGGCAGGTAGAAGACGGACCTAGCAGCAGCGGCTAGGGTTTAACCTTAGCTGCAGGGACCCTGAGAGATTTTGGGCCGGGCCCCCATGGGGTGGTCCAAGCCGGACCAGGCCTCAGGTCCAGGCGCCTGGACCGCACCAGGCTGCCATGGCCCAAGCCAATAACCCCTCCCATTGGGTCCAATTAAGCCCATAAGACCCCAGTCACTTAACCTATTATTAGACCCCTAAAACCCCCCATTTAACCCCTAAACCCCTTTTAACCCTCTAAAAGTTTTTATTAAAGTTTATTACCCACCTCTAATTAATTGGAAATTGTTTTAAACAAAGTTTAAAATATGTTTTAGACTTTAGTTTATAATTTTCAGTTAAATAGGTGTGTTATTTTTTAAGATATGATCTTGATAAGGGACATTTAATAAGTGGTTATTAAATGTTTAGTTAACTCTTAATTAAATTTATTTAATTTCTTAACAATTGTTGTTACGAAATTATTTTTTAATTAAAGCTTTAGAGGGGTTAACTAAGATGTGGTCTTAAATGATGTTGACAATTGTTGTTAGTTTGTTTTTAAATTGTAATCTTAATATAAATTAACAAATGTTGTTGATTTATTTTAAATTAGGTGATTAGATATTTGATTTCCTAACAATTGTTGTTATGAAATTATTTATTAATTAAGGGACACTTAATAAATGTCATTAAGTGATAAGTTAACTCTTAATAATAAATTGTTTATAGAGTTAATTATTTTCTTGAGAAATAAACTTTAATAAAAGTTATTAAAAATTAATTAAGTCTTAATAATAGTTATTAAGATGATTAATTAATTTTCTCATGGATCTCTTAATTAACGTTTTCAAAGATCTAATTTATTTAAAATGATATTTTAATAAAAGTTATTAAGAGATTAATTGAGTCTAATTGTTAGACTAATTTTAATTAGAAATGTTCTAATTAATGTTTCTTAATCATTGTTATTTAGAAATGTTATCTAATAAAGGGATCTTAACAAGGAGTTGTTAAGGAATTAATAATTAGGTTTAGAAATTCTTTTATAAGAGTTATTAAGGAATTTTTAATTCTATCTAAATGTTAGATTATTTCACATTAATAATTATTGTTAATGTGATTTAAGATCAATCTAAGTGTTAGATCAATTCATTTTAGAACTATTCTAAATAATGCATGGAATATTTTAGAATTTTTTATTTTAGTCTTGGGTGCACATGATGATATGTTTTATTTTTTAAATTAGATTTAAATGCATGATAGAAAATGAGATTTTCAAATTCAAATTATCCAATTTTGATTGGTACTCGGATTTTGAGAAAATCAAAACTATTATTTTTAAAAATTTTGATCTTCATGTGATGTGTTGTATAAGGTGTGGATGGTTAAAATTTGTAGTGGCCATAGATATGCACTTAATTAATTTCATATCATATCATGTTGTGTGATTATGTGAATTATTATGGAATGTGATGTAGATTAATTAAATGTTAATTAATGAGGCCTACGTGCCTCTCCTCTCTCTATCATTTTAATGTAATTCTATCTCCCTCTATTATTGTACTCGGCCATAAGGCTTTATCTTATAATTTATTTGTACTTGAAATTATTTTAAAAATTAATATTATTTCTAATTGATCGCGCTGGCCGATGAGAGACGAAGATGATCCACAAGTGCAACCAGAAAGGCGACCGAAGATGAGATCACTAGTGCCTGTGTGTTTGCATGTTTTAATTATATAATTGTTATATAGTTGTGGTGATTAATTATATAGCTTCAATTAATCACCGTGTTGTCCATGACCACATAATGAACATATATGATTGATGCATGTTTTTCTTTTGATTATGAATCAATTGTTATTATTTATGTATAGTTAAATATATATACGATGTATTTATAAAGTATCATCTAGATAGAGACCAAGATAAACGTTATCTAAAACTCTCGCTAAAGTCTGAGCAGTAACGTAAGTACTTGAGAACTTACTGCATGGTCCTCCATTGTTATAGTCATAGGACTCAAATTACCTTAGGCACGTTTGTTGTGCTACTACAAGGCCTGTCTAACTGTGATGAGAGACTTTGGTTATGGCATAAGATGCCTTTTGATCGGGATAAAGGAACCATATGGTCTTGTTGTGTTATCTACAAGGGTTGCATGCAAATCTATGCCCGTCTCGTAACGATGGTAATGCTTAGACCAAAATTTATGGTTTATTATGCTATCCACAAGGCCATTAAATCTCTGGGGGCCAAAGCCATTATCAGATGTTGCTAAGAGTAGCAAGTCCTATAAGATGTATGCACTTTGATTGTATTATAGTTTGTTGTGCTATCCATAAAGTTGTACTACAAGTTATTAAGATTATGATCCCTGTTAGGAGACCATCGGAGTCTTCCGTTCTTTATATCTTGAGGATTATATAGTCCGTTGAAAATAGTGAGAAAAAATTCAAGATAAAAAACCATAATTGAATTATAAGAACTGTCTGCTTAAATCATTTTATTTCCTCTATTAACTGAAATGTCGTCAATTAATCCGAGACTAGGCATACTGGATGTCAATACTTCTTAAATTCAGATTAGCAAAAGGACTCTAAAGAATGTCTTCAGGGCCATATCATAGTCATTATCCTAGTCAGATATTTTACTTGGATAAAACTAAGAAGAAGAGATATTGATAGCATGCCTTCGAGAAAGGCTAGAAGTAAGATCTTAAACGATTGAACTCACACCTGAAAAGGATAAAGACAAGTCAGCTGAAACAGAGAAGGAACAATTCTCCCGTTGCAACCAATAAGGATATTAGATAAAGTAAAATAATAGAAACTTGTAAGAAATTTCAAATATTCTTATTATTGACTTTTGCACGTCTATTGGAGAATTAGTGTCTCCAATATGAGATATTGGAAATGACTCTCAGATCTGTAATAGTATGCAGACTTAGACAAGTAAAAGAAAATCGAGTAAATGAAAGTGTTGAGTTAGACTCAACAATACTTCCAAAGATCCATAGATTACTGTCAGACAGTAAATCTTTGTATATCTTTAGGAGACTAATATGAAATTGAATAATCGTTATTTAGTTCAATTAATGATCAAGAAGTTTAAAAGTGAATAACATTGACTGAGAAGGAACAAGCGTTGTTCCATATGATTTTAGAAATAAAATGAAATATTCTAAAACCAGTTAATGTACTAAAGATTCTTGATGTGACATATCATATGATGAATGTTCACAAGTCTCTCATAGAAATGAACTTAGTGAATCATGATTATCTATGACATAGTACACAAGCTTGTGCAACAAGAAATTATTGAAAATTATACATACTGATGTAAATAGCCCAATATTTTCTTTAGGGCAAAGAGATAATCACTTTTATTGACTTAGACTGTATGTATTTGTTGAAGTACAAGTTGAATGCATCTAAGAGATTAAGGTATAGAAGATCAAGATGAAGTGACTAACTGAAAAGAATATTAAAGCTCTTTGATTTGATCAAATAAATCAACTTGAATACGGGATTCACACAAGTCATTCAAAGGATAATTGTATCATCTCTCGATTTATCCCCATTGTATATCATAGTAATGTGATATAATGAGGAATAACACTTTATTGGATATAATACTATACATATAATAAGATTTGTCTGATTCTCATCTCCTCGAAAATATGAGTATGAACATTAGATGTCCATACTTTACACTAGGTTCCAAATAAGTCAGTATATCCATATAAGATATGGAGATACGATAATTATATGAGATGTGAATTATAAACAAACCTGATTTTAAGTATATTAAAGTCAAGTAATGTCCTAGTCTTTTTAGGAAAGAAATGATCCATAGAAGTTTGATTTAAAAAGGACAGTATGATGTGAATTTATAAGATGTCCAAAGAGTTTGGATATTATATTGGCTATGCGAGAATAGAATAATTATCGTCATAAAAATTGTCTTATATGAAGAGAAATATGTCTTCAGAGAAGACAGTGGGAGCTGATAAAACTCGAAGATATTCTACACTCATAAATTAACATAAGATCATTAGAAAATCTTCGATTGTTTGGAACCATTTATAACACAAATAAATGAGCTTCATAGATTCTCTCAAATGGCTAGAAAGATATGTTTGACATATCAGATATAGCAGAATGAGGGGAGCTCAAAAATATGGATTATGATATAAAATCTATGAGAAAGCTCTCTATTATAATTACAACATTGAAATTGACAAGAAGCTAAGAATTCTAAGTCATAGTCCATAACACCTAGTAAGTTCGGAACTTGATAGTATTGCTAGAGGCTATTGTACTTAAGGCAAGTAAATCTTCAAAATGAAGATTAGAACAAATCTACTACTTAAAACTTATATGGTAATATAAAGGAAATGGTCATAGTGAAAGTGTTGAGTTGGACAAATTTTTCTCAGCAGTTACCAAAATAAGTTTATTAGAATTTTACTTGCTAATATTGCCTGTCATAATGGCAGTTGGATATTAAAAACATTCTCTCAATGTGATTGAGAAAAATGTGTATATGATACAACTTTAAAGTTTTTAGAATGTCCAGGAAGTAAATTATGATTCAAAGATTATCTTTGAATCAAACTAAAGTTTCTCAGAATTGCAATAAGAGTTTTGACTTAATGGTCAAATATTCAGTGATCATTAAGAATGATTATAAATTGTGTGTATACAAGGAAGTCAGTGGGAGCACAGTCGCATTAGTAATGTTTTGTGATAATAACATCAAAGTCATTGAAAATGACGTTAGGATGTTACTATCAGTAAAAGTATGATTAATCATATTTTCTTCCATAATAGGTTTTGTTATAACATCCTACGTATTAGAAATACGAATCTATTAAGATAGATCGATGAGGATGTTACTTTAAACTGTATGTCAAAATGTTTGACATAAATTCCATAATAAATCTCAATTGTTGAGATATGGAATTTATTTTTTTAAGGAAATGTTCCTTGAATGATACAGGAAAACCTTAATAAAAGAAGTGAAACACATCACTAAGTACTTGAGAAATAATAATGATGCACTCCTGTATATGGAGAGGATTATTTGAAACAATAAGTCACACTGACTCAAATTTCAAATCAGACATGGGTTTAACCTTCTAATAAGAAATGAGTAGATTGGAAGGATTCCAACCCAGAACATTATATTAAGATGACAACATTAACAAGTGATACTGTTATTGGAATAGTATGGATGAAAGAGTTCATCTTTGAACTAAATGTAGTTCTAAAAGGTCTCCGATCTCGTTCGGTTGTTGTAGGACAATAGTGGGAGCGATCAATTTTGTGGTCAAGCCATTGTCTCATCAGAAGTTGTAGAACATTCTGAAGCTCTTTCACAAGTTAAGAGATAAAGTTTTAAGAGGAAATAACGTAATGAAAAATATTCCATGTGAAGGAAATTTGGCAGATCCCTGGCCAAGCTTGAGTCACAGTTTTATGTGAGCATCACCTAGATTTGATGGAAATCAAATGCGAAGTGATTGGCTTGAATCCAAGTAGGAGATTAATGGATCTAGGGGTCCTCAAAGCCAATCATGAGGCACCTATCACAATCTGGTTTGCTAATTAATGACATTTAAATCATTATGTAGATTGGTGTATTTATTATCGCGCATAATGAAGTCTATGAATGTGTGCAATAGTCATCGGATTATGATGAGATCATAATAATGAGATTAATGACTTATAAACACATTCTTAATTGTTCTCAGTCGTAGGATGTTTGAGAAGAACATCAAACATCTAGTAAGACTAGTACAGGTTATTCCAACTTATATGATGAGGGTAACTGATCTCGTTAGTCACTTGTGTGGGACACAATGGTGAACCTATAGGTGCTCATTGGGAATAAGTTCACTGAACTGATCCGACATGAATCGCCGAATAGTAATTTACCTGACTGTCAACCGGCTTGATTCATCGTCACAGTAGTGTGGTTGATCCTTGGACCTGAGACACCAAAGACACCTTGTTGGTGGACTTCTAGGCTTTGACCTTGGCTTACCAATCTGTATCCACGGGATTTCTAATAGTCAAGGATCGGGTCTAGCGGAAGACCTATAAAGGTGATTGCGTGTTTAATAGAGGATCGTTCGCTCTCAGGTATTTGAAAAGAGAATGCTCTAGAATAGGTCCGCAAGAGTCCCTAGCCAGAGCAGACACAATATCTAAAAAGATGATTAAAGATATTGTATAGTGGAGTCTTATTCAAGTGAGTTGACCATCTAGGGTTTGACAGTTTGACTATACCCGACAGTTTGACTATACCCTACGTTAACTCAAGAGCATGATGCGAACGAATGATAATACCCACGCGGTAACTGTGGACGGACAGGTTCCATAAGTGGGTTGCTGAACCCCATTACCTTCCGGGATCATACGGTGTTGTATGACACCCAACTTGATCGGAAGTCCAACCGAATTTATATGAGATGTTAATTCGGTTAAATAATTAATTAAATATCAGATATTAATTAATTACAATAAGTTAATAAAATGTTATTGAACTTAATGGGTTAAAAACTGGATTTGTTAATGGGCCTAGAGGGTCACACATAAACATATTCTCAGTCGGTGGTACTTAAGTGGGAATTATATTAACTCGGAGACATTTATGAAAAGTCGCACCGACTTAATATATATACGCGATGTTGAGAAATCCTGAGCCAAGTTCCAGGAGCTCTCAAGGCTGGTCATTCCCCCTTCTCTCTCCTCTTCCTCTGGGTGCCCCTCTCAGTGCGCCAGGTGCAGTTCCATCTCCATCGCGCTAGATTCCCAAAAGTCGGGAATTCCCGTCTGCAGGTTTTCAGACGACGTTGCGACGACAGATCTTCAGCGAGCGAGCTGATTTGGACGAGGGATCGAGGACGAATCACCGGCAGGATCGCGTGAATACCGCTGGAGGCCGGACACTTGTGCGACTAGTGGCATCGCCTCGACGGAACCGAAACGGTCTCGGATTCGATTCCGCGCAAGGTGATGAGATCACAACCCATTTTTTTTCGATTTCGTTTTTCGTTCCGAAACGGATCAGCGGGCATCGGGCAGGGATTATTTTGTTTCTTCCGCTGCGTTCGTTGCCCCTTGCCCGGATCCCAACAGTCCCCATTTCTCCCTGCACTGATACTCTGTTTTGGGGGGTTGTGGGGGGCTGTCTTCTTCCCTCTTTGCTATTGCATTACCACCAGCCTGTTTAAGCCTCCCTAAGAGTGAGGAGATGTCCGAGGTGACAGTAAATGAAGCTTCCTCTAGGGAGACAGCATGGGGAAAAATTTTCACCTTCAACTTCCCCCCTGTGAAGTTGAATGACTCGTATTACTTGGACTGGGCAGCGGCCATCAAGACATTTATCAGTACAAGATCTAAGGTTGGATACATAAATAGGAGGATCAAATGACCTCCAGATGATGATGACAAGTATGAGGAATGGGAACATCAAGATATTATTGTAAAGACGTAAGAAAGTCAACGGCAAGGAAGATATGCCTATCCATGAAAGGAGGGAAGGTGACTGGTACTGATCCATCAGAACAAGTGAGTAAGACTTGTTCAATTCCAAAGCAAACACACAACTGTAGCTTTAGCGTGCACTTCACAACAAAAATAAGACAAAGACAGCGATGCTAAGCCCGAACAGAAGCATCCGTATTAGAAAAAGCTATAGCCGAACTAGACGCTGAAGAGGGGAAGAGTTCCAACAACCGTGATCCCAATTCTAAGTCTTTTGACTTGTTTAGGAAGTAGAGCTTTTCAAAATCTAAAACTTATGACACATCAGATGAAGCTAGAGCTAGCTTTTTAGCCTTTTCCAGGGCAAAGTATTGAGCTTCTTTTTTACCAAATCTAGAAGATGAAGCTACTAAGATTGAAAACATAAGGTTCGACACCTTATCTAGTCCGAAGTAACACCGTTGGCTTTATTCTATAATCTAGGGGAAAGCCGCCCACATTTGCGGCTTTCTAGGGCGCACTTGACTCCTTTCTTTGATGAAGGAACCGAAGTAGAGTGAGTGAGACCAACCTTTTAGGAACATCATATAACAATTCATGTGTGCCCTTGTTGATAGAAAGCGCCAGAAAGCGTGTGTGCTCCCTGCCCAACCCCTAACTTTGTATTTTTTTACTGAAATAGGAAAATCCTGTACCTTATGAAGCAATCGAATCTTTAAGACCGATCTCCTCAGAACACTACCCAATCGATTGGTTTTATGTCTGTACCCTTTCCACGGTTACTACTTGACCTACCCCACTGACCGTCGGCTATTTGAAGTTCTTGAAGGAAAGGATGATGCCAAAGTGTTGGCAAAAGATGTTGCCTTACCCGAAATAGAACTCGTTTGCCTTTCTGATTGACTGAGGGAAGCCTATAGGAATAGTCTTTTAGACCTACCTCTAGCTTGCTTTAGAATACCACCCAACGGATCGACGACTCCCCATGTCCTTTCGACCCAACATGACAAGAGTATATAGGTCCACCAGGGGCGAATAAGAGCTCGTTGAACCTAGATTCTTGACTCCCAAGGTCAATAAGTCAATCGATAGGCCTCCAATCTCTTATCGAAAGCCCGTTTCTAAGAAATAGCATATGCCACTCGTATTACCCCGGATTGACTTAGGAGTCTTTGATTTGAGATTATAATGTAAACATTAAAGTTTACAATTGGGTTTGTGTTCATTGAGACAACAAAAACAGTGGACGGTGAATGGGCAATACGAGGTTGACTGTCGTTGGAAACTAGTAACCATACGAGTACCGAAACAATAAAATAACGAGCACCGAAACAAAGTTTAGGACAAATATCAAGTACCCCTGTCATATTCATCCTCGAAGCATTTTTCCCTTCCAATAATTTTCTATTGGAGCCTCACTCATTCCTTTTATTGAGCATAATGATGCAAATAGGGCTTCAATGAGTTCTAATATGCAGCGTCAAATATTTCCACTTTCTCGGTCCGAGAAGTGTATTGCCAGAACCGGACTGGAAGGCCAAGTGGCTCTAGATTCGTCGATTTCAATTATAGCCGAACACGAGGGAAATGTCATTTCTATCGATACTTACCAAATTGTTCTCTTGGGTAATGGAAACACTATAAATATTTCATAAGTTATGTATCAACGTTCCAACAAAAACAATTATATGCACCAAAAACCTCAAGTTCAGCTAAGGGACAAATTTTAGTGGACGGTGTGGGTTCTATTGGTAGATAACTCACTTTGGGAAAAAAATGTATTAGTAGCTTATATACTATGGGAAGGCTACAATTTTGAAGATGCGGTACTCATTAGTGACCGTTTGGTATATAGTGATATTTATACTTCTTTTCACATCCGAAAATATGAAATTGAAATTCATATGAAAAGCTAGGGCTCTGAAAGAATTACTAACCACATTTACAAGCTCATTTACTTCGCAGTTTAGACCGAAATGGAATCGTGATGTTGGGATCTTGGGTGGAAATAGCTGAGATTTTAGTAGGGAAATTAAGTATTTGAACCCAGTAGGAAAAAGTCAAATATTTGATGGAAGAACAGGAGATCCTTTTGAACAACATGTTCTAATAAGAAAGTCCTATATACTTAAATTAATTCATCAAGTTGATGATAAAATCCATAGACGTTGCAGTGGACATTACGCCGCTTGTTACACAACAACCTCTTAGAGGAAGGGCCAAACAAGGGGGACAACAAGTGGGAGAAATGGAAGTTTGGGCTTTAAAGGGATTTGGTGTTGATCATATTCTACAAGAAATGCTTACTTATAAATTTGATCATATTAGAGCTCATCAAGACGTATTTGGTACTACGATTAGGGGAGGAACAATATCTAATCTTGAGGATGCCCTATAATCTTTTCGATTGCTTGTTCGAGAACTACAATCTTTGGCTCTAGAACTGAATCATTTCCTTGTATTTGAGAAAAGCTTCTAGATTAATAGGAAGGAAGCTTGATCTGAATGAATCAAAATTTCTATTATATGATTGACTGGTATAACCATCAACAACTTCGAATTGTACCAATTTCTCCTCAACAAATATGTACTTGGGCTAACAAAATTCTACCTAATGGGGAGGTAGTCGGAGAGATAACAAAACTCTACACTCATCATTACAAAATCAATAAACCATAAAAAGACGAATTATTTTGTGAAAGAATCTTTGGACCAATAAAAGGTGGAATTTGTGCTTGTGGAAATTATCGAGTGATCGGAGCTAAAAAGGAAGACAAATAATTTTGTAAACAATGTGAGGTCGAATTTGTGGATTCTTGTGTACGAAGATATCAAATGGGATACATAAAAATCGTATGTCCAGTGACTCATGCGTGGTATTTGAAATGCCTTCGTCGTTATATCACGAACATTTTAGATAAACCATTTAAGAAATTAGAAGGCCTAGTACACTGTAATGTGTGATTTGATCGAAATTATCAATTTACATATTCAGACTGAGAAACTATCATCTCATTCAATCTGATTGGGATGCCCCTAGTTTGACATGTATATTGGGACGAGTAACATGAAGCTCAGAACTATAGGTGCATTGTCAATACTTCCAAATGAAAGGGGAATTGATCCATGGTCGATTATGTAATATATAAATAAGAATTGCTAGTTATACCTCGTTATTTCTTTTTTAGAACTACTCTTATTCTTCTAGAACATGGCGTATTCATCTGCATCGATTATTTCGCATCAACATAAAAGACTGACTGCCTACCTCGGGTGACTACTCCTCGAATAGTAGACAAGGCAACCAAGGTTTCCATATAGAAAGCTACTCTTGTTCTTCTAGAACATGGCTTATTGATCTGCACCGATTATTTCGTATCAACAGAAAAGACTGACTGCCTACCTCGGGTGACTACTCCTCGAATAGTAGACAAGGGAACAACTATTTCTATGTTAATAAAATATCTATATCGCCCGTGGGGGATACCATGAATCTAGGCTATGATCTTTATTCGATTATGATATTTATAGCAAATATGATTGGGAATAGCCTTTTTCTTCTCTTTCACACGGAGAACTGGAAGGACAGACGTTCATGACTGTGGGAACTCCTACTTCTGGGCTACCAATGCAATTCCTTTCTTTGACTTTTTAAGCAAATGAACTAATTCACTACGTGAAAGTTGCTAGTCAAACTAGAGCGGGAAGGATTGATGTTAAGCTAAGACCGCTACTTTCTATCCTACATATGATAATCTTGAGATTAGACTGAACCACTTCAAGCTAAAAGCTAGCCGAATCTTAGCCCCTTCGGGAAGCAATGAAAATAAGGATCAAAAGGACATACTGCTGACTTTGGCTTCCAAATCACATCCCCTGCTTGGCTACTTGATCTTGACTAGGCTATTCTATTCTTCGCAGAGAAAACGAAATGCTTTGGTCACGACAATAAGTAAAATGCGATAGCGCTTTTCACGTGTCAAATTGAGGTTTTCATGCTCTTCCCCTTCCCGAATTAAGGAGGGCCCATTCCTTAAACATGCAAAAAGGAACCGAAAAAGTAATACGCGCCCAGTAAGGCTCGGAAAAGATAAAGTTCGAAATCATTATCTTCTCAAGGCCGAAGGAAAAGTCAAAGACAGAGACCATCCACCTCGGGCACTTCTAAGAGGGTGACGTCCTTCCATTAAGCCTTCCTACCCATATTCAAATCAGTATAAAGGCAAGTATATATTTGGAGGGAAAAGGATAAGGAAAACATTGACTATGCCACATGGCCACCACAAATAAATGAAAAGTCTTATGCGAGTGATACCAATAAGATACACTTGGAAAAAAGGAATCATCAGCTAATAATACAACTGGATCAAAGGAAAAGAAGTGGAAAAGCATAAAGAAGTCAATGTAAGAAAGCAAAAAAGGTAACGAGGCGACCAAAGGGGGGAGAAAGGAGAAAAGGGGTGGTCAATTCATTCTGTAGGAATAGGAGGCCAAGTGGAATAGAGGATGGCACATACCGAAAGGGATGTGACCATGTTCGTGCTGCAGAATGAAGAAAATTTGTCTTCCTTGGAAAAAGCATTCCTTACTCCGAAGTTTCAAAGGAGACTCGGTTGGCGCCTTCTGAAGAGCCCTTCATTATGCAACTCAGATAGGCTAGTATTTGTGTCTCAGTTGGAAGGGGCGTAGAACTGACTCAAACAAAAAGTACGATCTCTGAATCTATAAGCTTTGGCCGGCCTTCTTCCCTTATCTAATCTCTTAGGTAATAAGAAAGTGGTGTGAATTGTCATGCTAAGGAGCTGAGCAGTGACATTTTTGTCTCAATTGAAGTAAACCTTACTAGACTCGCTTGTAGGAGATCATCGCTCAGAAGGGCGTTGTTTCACTATAAAAACAAGAGAAGAGCAGGGTCTCAACCCAGGTCAGAATTCTTGATCTAGCCCACTTTCTATAGCAATTTATCGACATATTGTTTCGAATGTCCTTGAAAACACACATACCCTGCAACTCAATGTAGGTTTTGCCAGCGATGTGTAGTAGGTTTGTTCAGTAGAGATGGGTAGAGTGCACAAGGACAGTACTCAACCTAGCTATTGCCCCGGTCCGCTCGGTCGGCTAGCATTCGCTTCTTACTATCTAGTACTCTCGGATCGATTGATGAATTTATCGATATGCTCGGTCATCAGGCAATCAAAAATAAAATGTGTTTTCATTTCAAGAACCAGCCAATAAGTGGAGTACGGGAGCATTTGTGATCACGAAGTCAATCTCGTAGGTTTCAGTTTAAAATGATAGGGCAATTGTCATGCAAAAGACTATGAACGGATCCTATTAGTATGATAAGTTCAAGTATATAGCCACGAAAGCATCCAATCAGCAAGTACCAGCTCATGAGGAGAATGTCAATGCTAAGGTGTCATTGAAAGTACCGGTTCATAAGGAGAAGGTTCAACCAAAAGCACAGCAGAAACTACCTATGCTATGAGAGTCATTTAAAGTCCGGTGCATGCGAAGGTTAACTTCTCCTATCCCTACCAGAAGCTGGCGGCGGGGTCGTCACTAGCAATAAGCGTCGACTACATCCTTCTCCTACACACTAGGTTGTCCATTGCTAAGGACTCAGTGTTCAACTGTGCCCATACACTAGTTGGAACCAATCTTACTGCTCTGTAGGAAAGTATACACTAGGTAGTATCTTGCGCTTAAATGGACTGGCCCAACTTTTAGGGAAAGTATACGCTTACCATCCGTTAGATCTAAGGGCGGCAATGTTGAGAGCGCGAAAGCATCTAGGCACGCCAGCAAAGGGTATGGAGTCAGAAGTCGAACCCCTTGTTTTTGACCTAAGAAGTCGCAATCTCTTCTGGTAGTAGCAGCGAGATCTCATAGAGGTGGCATTTAACTGTGGCTCCCTATTCAGGCACCAGTCATGTAGCAAACAGTTTGGGAATAAGATTTCTCCTTAGCTTTTATTCGTCCGCCAGAACGAACTGACCAAAGCGGTGACAGTACGGTTAGCCCAACCAACCATGGCTTGAAGCAAGGTTCAGAACTTTTTGCAGGTTTTGACCTTGTCTTCTTCCTTCGTAACTAATGCATGTGGATCCAGACTGGGCACAGGATATTATAGGATCCATTTTTTGGGCCGAAACAACACAACAAGATAAAAACGTTTTTTTACCTCGCTGCATTACAGTGCCAATAAAGTAAGGCTAACTCTTCTACACATCTTCCGATGGTGAGTTTTCAGCTCGAACATAAGCAGGTGGATCATGATAGAAGCCCTATAGTAGCCTTAACACTTCCAGATCTGGTGATAGGAAAGTTTTTACATTTGCAAACGTGGCTCAATAGCAATGGCTCACTCTCCTAGAGGCTTGGAAGTATACATATGAAAAATGTCGGTATTGAGCACTCTTGGCAGTTCATCCATCAGCAGGACCTGATACAAGCAGGACAAGCCAAACGTTTTGTTCACAGAGCAGAACCTATGTTTGAGCCATAAGCTGTTGTGGCTGGTTAGCCTGATCCACGAAAGCGGGGAGGCCCGGTTTACGAGCACCATCTCTCCTCCTTCGGACCATTCCCAGTTCCCATTCTCCTCTATCCGAATAAGAAGACAAAGGACTATCGAATGGGAACATACGAGGGTTTATGGGGGCAAGGTTCACTTAAGATAATCTAAAGTTATGACTTGCACTTGAGTGACACGCTAGGTGACTGCAAAGTACCTTTTCTCCAATGAGCTTTTTTCGCATATGGAGATTAAGAAAGAGGAGAGTTCTTCATTATGAGGATGACTGATTTGCTGATTCCACCAGCCTGATTGGCAATCCAAACCCTTGCTTGCAACCAAATGACAAAAGCACTTCCCATACCTATGATAAAATGAGAGATGAGATCCACAGAAAGGAGAGGAGTGCACACTCACAGGCAACAAACTATCCTTACAAACAGATAAGAGTCGACCTTACGCTCTATGCCGCCTTGATTTACTTTTCACATAATGAAATAGAAAATTGTTGGCTTCCACCAATGCTACGAATGAGTCTGGACCATCTCCTATTGGAGTATCAAAATGAGTATGACTTGATTTTGAAGTTAAGTTGAGCCCTGACTGTATGACAACCTTCTGGTTCAATCCTTACTTAAGAACTCCGCATGCACCGTCTCCACCATGGAAAGACATACCAAAGGGAGTGTGACGACAAGATCGAATGTAGAAGAAGCATGAAATTTGACATTAGGAGAGGCTTTGGCACGTTGAGGAAGAGAATAAGCTAATTGCGGGGTAAGGGCGGTTAGCAAGAAGGCTTTTGATTAATAAAGGAAGAATGCACTCCTATTGAATCACATCTTGAGAATAGAAAGGGAATGAAGGCAATTTGCCCTATTAAATAGAAGAGGCTAATCGAGATCTTAACTTGAAGGAATACTGGATTAAGGAAAAGGATTGGGCAAATAAATAGGTTCTTAGAGAGAGAACTGGTGGAAGGCTCAAGATAGAAGGAATTGACATAAAATAAGAAGGATCTCATGTACATCGTTCTTGTTCAAGAAGGGGCATCCCTTGAATCAGCTATTGGGAGCATAGTAGAGGAATTGAGAGACCTTCCTACTAAAGAATCTTTCTAAAAGCTATTCCTTAGTGAGTGTTAATCCTACTCAAAAGGGAGTGAGCGCACTACTAGTCGTAGGGCGCCAAGAGGGTCTGACAATAAGGAGGGAGTGAGACTTTCTATGTTAGCAATAACCACCGCAAAAGTGAGTGCTGCTATTTCATCCGGTCTATCTATAGTAACCAATTCCTTTCCTGGCTTTCCGGTCTGTGATAACCAATATGCCTTCCCGTGCTTCGGTTGATTATTGGCTTTAATGAGTGTCGTCCCTTCGATCTTGGTGACTATGACCTGGATATGGTATAGGTATCAGTTCGCCTCTTACTGTGATGGAATATCTCCCCTTTCTCTCTCCTCTTAGCCATTCTTGGCATTATGAGATAGTTAAAAAAAGGTGCCTAGCCTCCTTCTCGGGTAGTAATGATATAATATGCTCAATGTTTGCTAGGAAGAATGCCCTCTTTGTTATTCAGTAAGAATATAAAGCAATCACACATTTCGACTAGGCATGTACAGAAGGAGCCAAGGAAGAGGTAGCAATAGCATTAGTGGTAGTTGTCATTGGTCTTCCTATCTTTCTTTTTTTTTCAGGAACAGTCATTCAAAATCCCGTTAAAGACAAGTTCCCGCGTGCGCGAGGACCTTTACTCCTCAGTTGTCCTCAAAAGGGCTCCTGAAGGTGGATCTTTGGGTAAGACAAGGGGTAGCTGGATCAAAGCGGGAGTTAGCCTAGCTAGTGTAAGCTGCAACTACTTTCGCGGGATGTCCCTACTTGGGATCTAGAGGGGTTACGGCAAAATGGGACTCTCTTCTAATGGCTTCCACTAGAATTTTCCCTTCCACAGCTACAATTTTTACATTAACTAGAATGGGCCTTAGGGATCTAGCCTATCGAACTTATCTCACTTTCAAAAGAGGCTATCGGTACGTGGGAACAACTGGTATGATCACAAGCAAAGGAGACGTCGGCTAGGCACCATGGTCGGGACATTCCATATTGATACATGAACGGGGTCCAAAAAAGCCTTGTTCAATCCTTCTTAAAGAACCATTATTGTAGCCGCCTCCCTTTTCATTATCTTTGACTGTGGAAGGGGATCTGCACTAGGATGAGATTGGTCCTCTATTTTCAGCATCAAGGGATAAGAGAGCACATGTTGGATATGGAAACACGAGAGTGGGCCATATGGGTGCTTTTCTACCTTGAGATTACCATAACGAAGAACTCCTCTATGCCACCGAAAGAGAGCTTTCGTAGGTTACGTCATTCTAAAAATCAAGCGGGAATATAGACTAAGTGATCCCTAGTTCCATAACCACATAATGGAAAGAAGGTTCTTAGTGCTTTCCTTCGGTAAGCTAAACCAGACCTTCGTCCAACAATGAGTTCTAGCTATAGGGAATTGGAATGAGAAGTGGTGCACCCGGCCTTGAGCACTCGCATTCGAAGCCAAGAGGAGCTGAAAGATTGAATTGAAAGTGTTGTGGTGATAGTCTCACCTTGGGCTATGTTTTCAACTGAACCAAAATAGGCCTATCTGTGCCAAAAGTCCGTCAAGAAAATGAAGTTATGTCAGTAGGGGATTGCTCTTCTTCCCTTTCTCTTACTCGTTCTAAGGAAAAGGAATCCGGGCTATTGCTTCGTCACTTTCAAGCGTGGCCATCAATCTATGCTTCAACCACCATATTCTCCATGTGTTCTCCTAGTCAGCCTCTTACCCGTTCCTTTGAGGCTGGTGGAAAGTGTGAGATCCGAATCACTTTCTTAGTCTGCTTATATTCTTCTTGTTCGGATGTATCACCTACTTCATTGGGAGAGTTCTATCCCTCAACGGCGGTAAGAGAGGTCGGTTGATTGAATGATTCGAAAAATGAAAGGCAGTAGTACCTCACCTAGAGAGAGAAAGCCAATAACACCATGCTAAGTAAGAGACGGAAAGCACTTACTATGATGAATAGTAACATATAGACTACACAGAGGCAACTAATCGTCGTGTATCCAAGGTCAGATAATGACATCCAAGCATAGGTCAGAGAAGGAGAATCAAATCATCACTGAGATGGCCTCCTCCTTGGTTCACTTCTAGGATCTTTAGTTGGCGAGGGCAACTAACAAGGCCTACTTCTCAACCAGTTCACCAGAAGGGCTGCTTATGGGAGCAAGGTCACTAAGGTGACTCATCTATCATAAATTAAAAGTCAAAGGCAGGAAAATACTACAATGCCACAGGCCATGAACAAGAGAGAAAAGAAAGTGCATCTTTCTACCAGTGCCGTCAGGGTACAAGCACCTCTAGAACATCAAGTTCAACTTCTAGATGCTTAAACAACCACACCCTTTCCTGCACCCTCCATTCATCTACAGTTAGTGAGAACATGGAAAAAAAGACTCGTTATAGGTCTTTTTGGCCTATTTGTTATTCGGACGGTCACTAAAGCACCTTGACCTTCGAACTACTTCTTTGAGGAATGGTCTTTTTGGGGACCTTGTTTGGCGGAATCAGACTAGTAAGCCATTTGAAGCCACTGTCCTATTTTATATGAATGGGAGATATGATGTACTATTTCTTTCTTTATGGTTACTCGTTTCGTCCTATACCATTGTGTCCTACTGGTTTGACTCCTAGATGCAGAAAGCTTCTGACTACTCTTGGATGGTCAAAAGACCTCTTGGTGATCTGGGCAGTCAGCTCTACTCATACATCTTGCAAAACACTCGCAAACTTGCTTAGCTTTAGTTTATCTTTTTGAAACTAGCTCAAACCTATTATCCAGAACGGAACCTAGCAAGGAAGTCACATAGAGCAGTCGCACTTCCGGACCTCAGAAAAACCGAGCGAGTGGTTTTTCTGGTCTCCTAATTTGTGACTTGGCTGGCATTCTTCTCCTATCTTACTTGGATCAGTTAGCAAGTCAAGTCGAATCCCAAAAATGTAGATATCCTTTCTTGATTCTTGATCCCTCTTTTCCCAAAGGCTTAATTTCAACCGCCCAACGGCTTGTAACATACTCCTTCCTTAACAATGATAGAAGACTATCCTTAGTCCACAATGGCTAGGAAATGCCCTCTTGAAACAAACATGAAGGGTTCCACTACAACTATAAAAGAGCAGATACCTTCACCACCCCTACTTACTGAAAGCTTCTCTCTATCCCTCCTTTTATGAAACCAGGAGACCTTTTAAGGATGCGGATGCTTTTCGTTCTTCAACTTACCGACCATCTCTTTGGCTACTATATTTTCATAGCTTCCTCCATCTATAATGACATTACATACCTTCCCGCTGAAGGTACACCGTGTACCTCAAATGTTGGTTCGCAACCAATCATCATCGTCCAGCATACGAGGGGTGCTCAAGGTTCGTTTGATCATCAAGCCAACAGTTGAGTTGGAACTTGCGTTGGAGTTGTTCGTCGAGTTGGAACCTGCTCTAGAGGATTTTGTAACTAAAGTCACCTTCCACGCGATTAATGCTGATACAACTTATAAAGCATTGCTAGGAAGACCCTTGTTGCATGAGAATTGGGTCGTGCCCCCTACATTACATCAATGTTTAAAGTATACTTTGGGCAAGAAGGAGAACGGGAAAACGATACGGTTCCGAATTTATTGAGGAACTAATGAAGCACTTCCGCATACGTTAGGTCCAAAAGAATGTCAGATAGAAAAACCCGCTTTGATAACGTGTCAAAGATGAGATGGCTCAAAAATCCCGAATGATTTCCATTTTGAGGGGTCGAAACCCCTTTATATACATAAATTCAACCCATTCTCTAAAGCTCAATATACAAAAGAATAAGATAAGGGTTGAGTTTCAATATTCTCAACACCTCCCTCAAACTCAACTACCTATGAAATCATGAACATGGCTTTGGCCAAAGTCGAGCACAGCATGGCAAAACTAGATCTGATTGATCTTTCAATGGTTTTCAATCTTAGATGCCTTCTAACGCTTTATGTCTCTTTCAGGCGTCAAATCCCATCCATCTATTACGTGCCCATGATCTATTCGAATGTGGGGGAGTGGCATCTGGGGAGCTGCGTGATCCGTCAGATGGGCATAGTTCAGATAATGCCAGCCGCTCTAAATGCTGAGACACGGGGAATGCATGCTTTGAGAGGGGGAGGAGATTTTAGCTGATGATTTGCCAGAGAGGCATGACCTTTCTCCCTTGCTCGTCAATCTTCGCTTTCACAACACCTTGACCCCCATGCCATAAAAAAAAAAAAGATATAACGTTGGCAACGGTGATTCCAGTGTGTGGCAGATAGGCAGCCCCTTTTAGCCTTCTTGCATGTCGATATTCAGCCAAATATGAAAGAAGTCTACTCAACCGAAAGAAAGGTTGAAGAATTGACTGACTTCTATTTCGATTGACAATGGTTGCTCTTGCCATGCAAGAGATTTTTCCTTTGTATTACGCATATTTTTATCTCTCGTCCTTCTCTATCAGAAATGTTTCCATTCATTCTTAAGCCGATCCAATTACATTCTTAAGGCTTGGTGTTCAACTATATTCAGGACTACCTATATAGTGAGGGTGTCTACTTTGTTGAAACAACTGGAATCTGCTGTACGCATTCAATCAGCGATTCTAGCCCGCAAGAATGTGTGTGACCTCTGATAGTCTGACTGAGATGATGCAAATAATAGTTTTCACTACGCACCTTTCCAGTCCCCCCTTTTTCCTTCCTCCTCCTTCCAAACGCTAGGGAACGAGTGGTTTACAATGGTTCATTGACTCAACCTTCCTAAAAAAGAACCTAACCCCAGGTGAAGGGGATATAGGAGAAACACTTTGGTTGTTTCAGGGTGAAATGAAAGTCAAGGATTATAAGTAGCTAGCCTATGATTGATGAAAACTCATATGCCAAAGCCTAACCCGCTTAGCTACATGGCCCATCTATCGCTCGTCCCTAGGGTGCTTTTTGAAAAGGCCAAGTTTCTAAAGCAAAAAGGTATTGATTATAGCTAGCTTCCTTAGTCAATAAGAATAAGGTTGTATTGCTTCTTGTTAGAGACTAGCTTCTACTGCGTAGCCTTGACTCTTATTATTTCATTTATGAGTAGCAGCCCTGGTTTACCTCTTGTTTTTCTTTAGGCGTATAAACTATGGGAAAAAAGCGAGCCAAAAGCCAATCTGCTCGTTTGGCTGAAATGTCAAAGCTAGAAGCCGTACTGCTTGCAAGTGGAAACTGGAAACCAGCTACTAACTTGACCAACCCCAAAACCTGGGGATAAAGCTTGAAACTAGCACCATGCTTCAAACCACTGTCCTAAACTGCACCACTTCTCATGGGTATAGGGCTCTTTGCTCTCGGGATAGGAGCAGAGCAGCTCGAGTGGATACGAGAAAGGAGGGTGCCACTAGTGGTGGACTTAAGAGAGGCTTAAAGGTTAGCGAGCCTCCTTGACTAGCCAGAACTTTGGCTTGCTTCTGTTCTTTGTAAAAAAGTAGAACTCGAACTACTTTCTAAAGGAAATGGGAATATGGCGAACACGGAGAATAAGAAGTTATTTATAAGGGGCTGCTGTAAGTCGCTGTTTTGATATCACCTGGGGAAAAGTGACTGAATTGATGGGAAAAAAGTTGAATACCATACCTGTCCGAGAATGAGAGAAAGGGAGGTATCAATTGACACATAAGGATAGGTGTGTCTTCTTCCTTTAGGCCAACAGCTAGACGTGTACTTGAACTCGATAAAAGTGAGACAAAAGGGGCTACACGCTGTTTAGAGAAAATCTCTCTTCCCGCCTGTCCTGTCTTTTCTTTTTTTTACCGTTTAGGCTGCTAGAACTGCCAAAGACTACTCCTCCTCTTGTTTTGATTATGGCCCATATTTTGGTCCTATCTAAGCATTTGACTGCAGGATAGTGGTCTGCCCCTGTCAGATGGCCTTCAACAATTTCCTCCCTTAATTCAAGCAACTAATAGATCTGTATCAAAAGATAAAGCCCTCCCTATCTATGCAATGGGTTTCTATCCTATATATGAGCATCGAGTAGAGGTAGCATCAGCAATCCCTTTCCCTTCTCGATATGTGGTCTTCGTTGCTGGGGAGTCAACCTGTTAGGCTGAACAAGCTTCTTTCCGCTGCCGTACTCAAAAGAAGTCGACTTTTCCATCTTAGTGCTAGACAAAAGTTGCCACCAAGTCTCGTAAGTGGGACTCGCTCTGAGCAATAGGACTTATCATTTCCTCATCATTCTGCCCATGTTCAAACTCCCGAAATGAAGTGAATAGCTTCAGTCCCTCCATGTTCAGTGGACCTATTAGACGAAAGCGAGTTAAGTGACCCGCGGATTTTATGTTAATTACACTTTCAAGTTTCAGTTTAGAGAGAAAAAAGAAAGGAGGAGGTAATTGCATGCATCTAACAAAGATTCCCTTTCAAAGATGGCTTACAGTTTCTAGGCCAGAGGCTCACTCACTCCCGAGAGGGAAAGATGAACCTATTACCAGCTTCTGGAGAAGAAGAGGGTCTGATCTTATTAATGTCATTACCAAGATTCATTGAATGAATTAAGAGGACTGAAGACCGCCAATTACTCAATCGATCGGTTAATCCTTTCTTAATCAGAAGAAATTATTCCCAATCCCACCTCTCCTTTATCAAACTAGCTAGAAATAGGGTTAGCTCTACTAAAAATGTGAGGGTGCATATTGTTTGATTGAAAATGGAAGTTGATGTGGTACATGGGGCTTTTCCTTTTTGGAAAAATAGAGTACGGGATAGAAGAGATCCAATCCCAAAAATGACTATCCACGTATTCATCGTGAACAATCGATCTCTTTCGTTGACCGGATATCGCTCCCGATACAACCAAGCAAGCTGAGTCTATTGAATTAACTACTATAAAATATTCCATGCCTTTCAAGCAAGCATGAGAAATAAATAGTAGGTTACTGCATGATAAATAGATGTGGAAGCAGTCCTACAAGCAGGAAAAGAATGAATTTTCCTTTTCCTCCGGAGAGAGAACAGCGAGGCATTGTTAAGTAGACCAAGATCTGGGATTCAGAATTAATGCTGTTTCAGGGAAACTCACAAATTCCGCGTTGAGCCCACTCGATTGACAAGGCGCTTGCAGGTACAGTGGAAGGCGACGAGTTGGCTTTCGGTTCCTTCCTTGGCCTTAGCTTGTGCCTATATTGTGTCAAGAGAGGTAGATAGAGTAGAGACTCAAACCAGTGCTAGTTTCATTTCTTCTCTTTGCCATCTTGTCCTTTCGGGAAGTTAGGGACGGATCTAGTTGAAGTTAATCCAGCAGTTGCCATGTAGTTGAAGTGAGAGTTGCCTTCAAGCCAGAGCTGCTTGGACTTTCTTTCCAACCGGTGGGAGTTGCTCCTTCCTTCCCCGGGGAGTCTATCTCAGTCCCCCAACCAATATTTTGAATTTGCCTCCTAGACTGAGTACTCAAGCCAGTAGTTGTATCGCTTTTAGTTGGCATTGAAGTTTGCAAAGGCAATCTTTTAGGCAAGGGTAAGCCAATCAATTTCTTTATTTTTGTGAGTCAGACAAAAGGGATATCAGCAGTGTAAGCAAGCGACAATTACCCTCAAGGTCAGCCCATTATTCATCCATTCTAGTGCCTTTAGATGGCACACCAGTCAACAAGTTGATGTTTATGCTAGTTTTGTTCCAACCAGTGGAAAGAAAGGTGATATCCATTGTAGCAGTCTTTCCTAGTCCCATTGCTACTTCCTTAGAGCGAGTTGTTCAAGTCCTGTACGAAGCCCCTTCAGCCGTCAATCCTAACTGTCAGTTTTTTTCCTCTATCCTGCCCAGTTCCTTCTGCCTTTTTGGGGTGTTCGAGTTTGCATTCCCTTTTCTATATTTCCTTTAGGAAATGGGTTCCATTCTCGGCTGATAGAATGTGAATTATCTAGTTTGAGTCCGAGCAGACGCGAGGTCAAACGCTTGCTTAAGGTAAGAATCCCGCCCCATCTCCCCTTCCCAGTCAAATTTAGCATATATGAAGAATATTGAGCAAAAAAGGAAAGAAGCAATGAAAGGAGTTGAGTAAGAGCTATAAGAAGAACGTTGACCTCGTCTTTCTATAAAGGGAAGCACAAGGCTCACAGGCAATATCATACGTAAAGGGTTCACGTTTTCTATAAGAAGACTTTAAGACCCTTAGAACAAGAACTAGATTACACCTAGTGCTTTTTTTTTGGCCGTTTTAAACATAAAAGGAGTAGGCCGATGAACTTTACCTTACAAACTTGCCTGCCTCCGCTCAACCTTTCTACCCCACCTATACTTAGATAGGAGGATTTGTTTCCTATTCAGTAGACTTAGATGGCTTTGATAATGCTAGAAGAGAGTGTAGAAAGGCTTTTGAATCCGTATGGGAATGTGGAAATACTGAAGCAACAGGGCCAGGGAACACCTTCAAACTATAGTTTTTGGCAATCAAAATCAGGCCACAAAGAGGGTATTTTGTAGTTTCTAGTTGTAGTTGAAACAAAAGCGGGCATAGTGGGGAGTATTGAATCCAAAGAATTCGTTATAGGGGGATTCACTCAAAGCAAAGAAGCTACAGATAACCCTTAGCAGAAGAAGATGAGCTAAATCAAACACGGGCGGGAGACCCAGACTTCCATACTTCAATACCCTATGTACATGTGGCCACCAATACTGAACACAAAGAAAATATAGATTGCCAGTTGAATGAATTTTCTCGATTTCCCAATCCAATCTCAGGGATTCGCTACCAACACTCCTCCTATCCTACTTATTGGCTTAACACAATTCGCTTACCTATATAGTGCAATGCACTCGCCTGATGCCGTATACTTTTCTTTATTTGCATGTTTTCTCACCTGCCAAGTCGCAGTTCCCGGATGAAGATATTGAGAGCCAGTCCTATCCCTTGTAGATCCCAATCCTTCTTGGACTCTATTTCGACGGGGCTCTACACTCCAAAGGTAGGGGAAGAGGGGCAATCCTCCTTTCTCCCGAGGTTGTGTTAGTCCCTCATGCATTCCAACTCTCTTTCCCCGCCACCAACAATGTGGCGGAATATAAGGCGCTCCTTACAGGCTTGAAGATGGCTCTAGCCCTCCATGTCAAGGAGTTGTGCATCATAGGACTCTCAACTTATCCTTAGATAGGTCCTTCACAAATACGAACTAGGGATGAGAGATTGAAGCAGTACCAGGACTTGGTAAGGGTAATAGCCTAGTAGTTTAGGAAGCTTACTTTTGTACATACCCCTAGATCTCAGAAAATCCAAGCTGACGCATTGGCGTGATTGTCTTCCTCCTTAGAATTTCCCTTAGGTAGAATCTCTAGAAATTCCCTTTACGTTTTATATCCTTTTTTATCCTTATAAAGGGAGAAAGAAGTATAAGGCATTTTAGACCAATGCAATTCAACAAAGAGCAAAAGAAGCAGTCTCTTTTTCTTTCAAGTGTGAGTTCTCTTCGGTTCTAACCCAACCAAACTATTTTAAGTTATCCTTCTCTTGGCACTTATATTCCATCCCGTACAATAAAAGAGGGTCATATTTAGAGTGCCAGTTCTCCTTAAAGTGGCATAGCCACCTAATGGCGTGTCATTCTGTTCTGCAGAAGTATTCAATATAGGGATAACTTCAATTGGACTGCTTCACTCCTTGGCTTCGCTATAAGCCAGAACGATGGGAAGTGAAGTAAGGCTTAGCTTAGGGCAACGAGTGAGCCTTGGGTCAGAACGAATAGAGTAGGGCAGAACCATGGGGTTAGCGATTGAGATCTGGTGTCGCTGGACATTGAATTGACTAAGCCATGCCAGTGGGCCTATATTTCTCTTCAAGAAGATTCAGGGGAGAGAACTTCGCCTGGTCCTATTTATTATGGCCACTCCGAGAACGAGACGCATTTGGTCCTATTTATTATGGCCAAGAAGATGGTTCCAACGGGCTTTCCTAAACCCCTTCTGGAGCGAAACTTCCATTTTGGAGGAAGGGACTCGGTTGAGAAAGAGAGTTGGCTCGATGAAGAAGCCGTAAAAAGCAACGAACAACTAAAAAGAAGAATACATTTCAAATGAAACAGAAGCAGAAGCTAGGGAATGAAAGACAATGACAAATTCGCTTTGTTATGAACAAGCAAGGAAGCGTTAAGTAGAAAACCCATCTTCCTATTAGTTGACCAATCGTTATCTTTCTTTCATAATTGCGTAGATAGAATGGCTCTCTTTCATTATTGCGCATAAGAAAGCTGATTCACTCACTCGAATAAGCTATTGCATTGCTTCTAATGCGATGAACAAGTTAGTCAACATAACCGAGTAGTTAGATCCTAGCCCAGTAGTGCCCATATACGACGGCTCTGTGGAGCTTTGTGGGTCGGTTACTGGGGGTTGAAGCCAACTTGCTACTGATATTGCATTCACCGCGGAGTTTGAGAGAGTAATCAGTCCAAAAAGAAAGGAATATCATAGTTTAGGAAGATGAAATCGCAGCTACCTGCCAATCATCGATTTTTCATAATTAATCGTAGACCCTAGAATCGAGAGAGACATTAGGCTAATAGTAGAGCTGTTTAACCATCCTTTTAGAAGCGGATACTTCACCATGCTTATTCTAACCGAACAACTCATTAAATGTTTCCACCATATTTTTACGCCTAGCAAACTTCAGTTTTACGTTTACGTAAATTTGTCTATTCATTTTTGACCTTGTTAATAGTTATACTACCACTATATTATTTGACTTTGCTTTGAGTAAATTCCCTTCCCTATTTTCAAGCTCTACTTTTAAAGGCTGGTGTTTCTCTGGTGGGTCGAGTCGTCTCCTTCTTTCTGATCAAGATGGGGTTCTCCGGCGGTTTGGCCTTAGCCATTGGGTTTTCTACTAGGGCCCTCTTCGCTAGTGAGGTACCTATAGCCATGGAATTCTGGCACGGATGGGGAGGCAGGATCGGGACCCGCCAATCCCGATCTGAATCGGGATTGGATCGGCCGGAATCGGCTGAAATTAGCCAGAATTGGCCAGGATCGACCGATTCTGCTCAGATCAGGACTCGTCGATCCCGATCCGAATCGGCCGATCTAGATCGGGATCGGCCAATTCTGCATTCCATGCATGTCGCCCTACTTCAGTTTATGAATCGAGACGGAAGTTCTGGCACAACAAGTTCTACCTCGTGGATGGGGAATAGGGATATAGTTCGGGCTCCTAGTCCCGGGGAACCGGTTGAAGTTTTTGATCGACCAGAAACTCTGCCTCTGAGCACGACGTTGAATCCGCCAATCCCAAGGATGGCGGGCGATTCTCTTCCGAGCTGCAGGTTATAGAGGTGGACGAAGTTCTCCAAGAATCAATCTTGGTGGCTCTGGATAGGGGGAACGTTGTCCCCAATATTGTAAGGAATCTCATCCAAGAAAGCTCGTTACGTCAATGGCTAAATGCCTTCATAAATGAAGAGTCCCTCCTACTCCTGGGAATGAATAAAACGGACTACTGGGCATCAGTCTAAATGAATTTGGGGGGAGCTGCCAGCCAGCTAGAAAATAATGGGATGCTAGATTTTGAGAATAAGGATCTCGAGATGAGGGAGTTCAAACAAAAATGTATATCTCTTTTGAGAAAGGAACTCTCTCAACATCCAAATTTGATCCCCGAAGAAGCCGTTTTCTCATATCTAGAGGATATGAGGGTGGATTTGGTGGAAAGAGTGCAGGCTGCCAATGGAGACAGCAACGATAGCAGAAGGACCCTCTATATTAAGTGGCTGCTTTATCCGTTCGTCGGCAGACTTGAAAGGGATCAGATCTATGAGATGGCGGAGGATCCCTGCAAGAAGGGGGACCTCCCCTTATTTCACCCAATTTGTGAAGGAATATTTTTCGTCCTAATTTTGTACTTTACAACAACCTTAACCGCACAAGCCTGGGCTGGGCCTACCTCCATCCCTAGAGGAGCCGTATGAGGTGGAAGCTCTACGTACAGTTTCGAAGCTGAGCCTTTCCAGCAATGGGGCCTAGGGACCAATATGATGATCGGTTTAGGTAGGGCGGCCGGCCTACTATAGGCACCTAGATGGATTTGTGTGTGAGACCGCGATCCATAAAAGCATGGGACTTACCCTTAGGAACGGAGAAGGTAAACATAGCATGTCACAAGGGCAAGGCGGGAGGAGATTCCCTACTGCGAGAGGGACGCCTCACGAGCCGGGCTTTGTGAGATGAGGCCTTTTAGCGAAGCCAAGTCAATTTCGGGCCACCAAACCCTCCAATTGATGAGAAGGACCGGGGAAGCATGTACATTGTCACACTCCCTGCCTTCCAAAGGTGCCTGGAGGACGGGCCATATGTTATAGGGCGACGACCCAGGTGCGGATTCCCCACTGGCAGGGGAACATGAGACGGCCATCTCGAGGCACATTACGACCTACAGGCAACACTGACAAGACTCGGGAAGGCAACTCGATTGGGAGTCAGAGGATCCATAGTACTTGTAGCCTCTCGGACTTCATATTCATCATTTTTTAAAGTGGGGGTAAGGGATCTCTTTTCTGCAACGGAAAAAAAACAGAGCAGATTTGACTCGGCACAACCTCGCGATACATCCAATATTAATGATCTTGTGACCAGAATGCACTGCTAGACCTCTGCTCGTTAAAGCGATACAACAAACAAATGGTTCGGGTCAATACGTAAACCTTTCAATGAACATGTCTATCTTCCTTGCCTTATTCCTTACTGACTCACAGTGTTGCTAGGCTAGTCTCCTTTTTATCAGATGACCAGAGGGTGGAGGGCTCTTTTGCAGGATAGAATCTCTATTCTGGGGGGATGGATTCTTTAATCATGTGTTTGATTCTCCGTTGTCTGCAGACACCTTTTTTTAGTTTAGTTTTGTCGGCTGCAGTCTTTTGAAAGCAATCTGCCGCTGTCATGTCTTTTTATTGTCCGGGGTTTTGTCTAACCATCATTCGTCAATGAAATGATTTAAGCGGGACAAGTGTACTCATTTTGTAGAAACGGTGGTTGAAAAATACAATGGAGCTCTGTCTGTTTATTTTATGCCGTGGGTTAACTCGTACGAGATTTTTTATGGAAGGGAATAGGGGAGTTGGCTGATATGGACAATAATGATTGCGTAATATCAATTTCTTTGCCTCGTCTGACAAAGCACCTTCCAATTTCTTGGAATTTGTCAGCTATATTGGGGACTTAGATAGTGAGTAAAATCAACTGATCAAGAAATTGGTAAACTTTCGCATGAAAGAAGGTAAAAGAACGAGAGTTCGCACTATTTTATATAAAACTTTTCATCACCCAGCTCGAACTAAACGTAATGTTATCAAACTGATGGTCGACACCATAGATAAATAAAGCGAATATGCGAAGTAGTAAAAGTCAAAATTGTAGGTACTCTTTATGATTTCCCCTGGGTTGTAGCCAGGGATCATCAACTTTCCTTAGCCGTTCGTTGGATCATCGGAGCAGCTTTGATATGACGCATAAGCTACAAGATAAGCTTAGAGAAATGTTTATTTGTGGAGATACAGGATGCTTATCGAAAGAGAGGAATTGAACGTAAGAAAAGGGAGAATCTTCATAGACAGGCTTCCACCAACAGAAGTTTCGCGCATTTCAGATGGTGGTAAAGTGATACCACTTTAAGAGATGGCATTTTGGCTTATAATTGAAGTTATTGCATTTGATTTATGATGGCATTCATGATCTCATTTGCGAGGGTTTTGCACAAAGTGCGATGCGGCCTCTCATTCCTTTGGGAGTGAGGGGGTCAGGGGAAAGAGGAGTTCATTGCACTAGGATGAAACCGAAGCGCATAGAGGAAACCAATCGGCTCTTTACTCTTAAGCAACTTGTAAAGGAAGGCATTTGCTTACAATTTAGATAGAAGTATTATATACGATCTTTGGCTTCTTAGGACAAGCATCATTAGTGTTCAACACGCGCGCGGGGGTGGGCATTCCCGATCGAAGCATTGATTCTAAGCAAGTCCAGGTGCGGGGCTAGAGCTAACCGTCTCAGTCCAAGGCCGAGATGATCAATTGAAGAAATAATTCCCTTATCTAGTGAATTTACCTTTCTTTTGGCCTTGTGGCTATTGAAGATCGGGACACGCTCTGCATAGATAATAAAGATATTTCCTTAGCTAGCTTACCAAAGACACATAGTTGGATCTTAGAAAAATGACCCAACATGCGTCGCCTCCTTTAAGAAAGTCGTTAGCATTTTCGTAGGCATGGAGACAAGTTTGAGGGTGGGGGGGGGTTCCCCTTGCAGTTTTTCTATTTTGATCTCCGTGATGAGGGCATCAGCGACCTTGTTCTGCACTCTTGACTTGTGCTAGACCACAAACGTTAACTCTTAAAACTATGAATTCCTACTATGTAATAGCGTTATCCTATGTTTTTAATCTAAAAGTGCCATTTGGTTAGAAATGCTATATTGCCCACGCTCCATAGAGTTTCGAACTGTCTCAAGGCCCCGACGATTATCCCACTCTAAGAATCTCAAGACTTGTGTAGAGCATAAAATCAAGTCTTGGCTTGATTAGGACAAGCGCAGCAAATAAAATCCTTGTGGCACTGCCCTTTATTTAAGGTATATCTCATGCATCGATAAAGTAAGCTTTCGCTTCAATGCAACAGAGATAGAAAGAAAGTCGTTTATCAAATCCCAACGTGACACACTAGATACAGCTGCAGAGAAATGAATCAAATCTTTTTTCTCCCTTCTTGCTAGGGAAGAGGCTTGCCCATATTCTATATCTTGATTCGAAAAGATCACTTTCAGAACGTATGCATCTCAAGCTCTTGCTTGCATAGTAGATGTGCGAGAAGTTGAATTACGAAGCTATGCTTATATCTAGTCAGGGGCTGACCTTACCGGATTTCCAATCCACAAGTAAAGCATTGAATGAACACAAAAAAGAGTGGGAAGATGTTCCTATACTATATAGGGTTTTCCCCACCTCTAAAGCTTTCAACTCATCATGTGGCTATGCTTATGCGCGAGAACTTTTTTACGTACAATTATGAAAGAGCATTTCGAGATGGAAGCAAATACTTACAATGAAATCGCAGACTTAGAAACCGGGGAAGCTATCAAGGCAAGGTAGCCCCACTTTTTTTACACCGCTCTTGCAGCCCAAGAGAGAGCTCAGCGACGCGTATCATCTAAAGGAGGACTTTTGAAAAGGCCTCTGTCTATGCAGGAAAAGAAAGAGTTTCCCATCATTAAGGGGCGAGAGGCTTAACACTCTTCAATCTAAGCCATCTTTCTTTAGAAAAGAATCGACCTTTTGGTGATGAGACGGAGGAGGGCCTAGCACTTAGCTTCATTGTGTTGTTGTGCGCAAAAGCTTAATTAATCATTTTGATTTATAATAATATCGCCTCCTAAATTGTTATCACTTGCGAGCAGATGTCACACTTAGGACGATTTCATACGACAATAGACACAAAAGAGTTGGGCAGAAGATGCACACCCAAAATGCACAGGCTAGCATTCCAAGTGGGTCAAGTAAAAAATTAGAGCTCTAAAGCTTTCTTTTCACTGTCTTATTGCTCTTCAAAAAAACTAAGGATAGATGATTAATCTAGCTAAAGGCAATACAACACACTCAAAATACACACAAAAATAACTAAACAACACCACCCTAAAGCTAGTTTTTATTCATCCCTACGAACTTCAATCGCACCGACCATTGCATTGCGGTGGGGGCAACAATTCCCCGGCCTTGGAACAAGATCGGAGGGTTGACGCACACTTAGCGAAAAGTAGACTTTAGAGTCATTTCGGGTTGACTTGATACAAAGCCAATGTAAAGTTGAAAGTCAAAGTTAGGTTCACAGACAAACCAGCCAAATGAAGAGGGCACATGGAGTCAATCTACAAGACAAGGGAAATAGGCCAAAGACTCGATATACTACTGCACAACCTATTCACACCTATCGCTGAACAGAAAGAAAGGGCTCAATTCGCAGTAGGAGCCAGGATAGATCATTTCCATGCTGGCACTTCCTTGACTGATGAGGAACCTCAATACAAATAGAGCACAAAGCAAAATAGCGTGACGGAAAGAAAGACCTAAAGTCATGATGCGAAGTTAGAAGGAAAAAGTCTTTTGGTGGAGTAGTTTCCATAGCAGACTCTTGCGTACGGGGGAGGAAAACCCGTGCTTTATACCCGAACCCTATAATGATTTATTACTAATCAAACATAAAATGTGTGCACCCAGAAAGGAGGAGTACGAGAACAGATAAAGAGACTACCTAGAACGAAAGGATTGAACCCAGGGCAATTCCCGAGCTAAAGGGGCATTCGATGGTCTTCGAGATGGTATAGTTCCATTCAAGATCTAATAGTAGGGATCGATTGTCTTGTCTGAGGAATTACAAGTGGACGATTAAGCAAGCTTCCTATAAGGACCTTTTTACCCTTCTCTGTGTAGGCTAAACCATCAACCGACATCCTTTCTTTTAAAAGAAAGACTTTTTTGTTCTAGTTAAGGCTACAAGCAAATCTCCATTGGCAAGGTAGTAACCTTATTAAGTGAGCCTTCCACCAGTTGTAAGGTTGACATCTTTAGACCGATTTAAGAAGGTTGATCTTGAGATTGGCTTTCATTATATGTTCTAGTTCAAGAGTTCATACCGTGTAAAAGAACATTCCTTCGTTATTTTGTTTTCTAGAATCAGCCATTCTGCGGGTAACAGTCCTTCTGGATTGGGTCAAGATGGAAGAGATTAATGGGATACCATTGGGTGGAACTCACTCGAAGCAGGAAATCGAATAAAATAAGCGAGACCTCATCCGAGGAAATAGAGGGTTAGATTGGAAATGATTCAACTACAGCTCCCTTTATTAGATCAAAACACTATAGTATCGGGGCGGATTGCTATCAAATATAGGATTTTATCCAGCCCCGAGTGCGCTTTGAAGTGAAGACTACACAAATTTTCGCTGAGGGAGACATAGGAAGGAACTTCAATTTAACGACTTGACTTTTTCAATTCAAGTCTGATTTCTATCTAGGCTTCAAGCTCTGTGATTAGGTTGGCTTCATCACTAATCTGTTACGATCACCTCATTAAAGAGTAGATAGGTCAGGATCTAGTTTCAGCAACTTTTGGAAGAGAATGAATTTCACACCTGGGGCACATAAGAAATTAAAGCTATTAAATTCGATAGATTTGGCCTTCGTTTCTTTTTTCCATATTTTGATCTGATTATCACTTCGTTTCTTTTTTCCATATTTTGATCTGATTATCACTTCATTTCTTTTTTCCATATTTTGATCTGATTATGATTCTACCACTTTCTGGGTTCGGTTAGCTACTTGCATTGGACTGGCTGGCTACACTGACTGTATTAGCTTCCCTTGTTGCTTTTCGTTGAGCTTGATTATGATTAAGAGAAGAGACAACAGACTAAGAAATTTGTAAGTCACCTTCCCCTGAATGAACAGAAACAACAGTAACCGATCCTTATTTAGAATAAGATAAGCCGGAGCTTCCTTATGGAGCTAGAGCTTAAGGTCAGACTCAAGACTTTGATTTGATGGAAGGGCATTCAGGAATAAAAGTACCAATTCCTAACTTAATCACACCACTTTACCACTAGCTTGGACTGAAACCTCATAAACATCCCCATTTGACGAAAGAAGGGGTACAGGCATAAGCTTCAAGCATTTCAAAAGCAGTTGCTCCTTCGGTTCCGGTTCAAGTGAAAAGATCGGTACTTTATACGCTGTCAAGAGTTCACATTCGACTTCCTATTAGCTGGTAGAGTATGAACTGAGACCGATGCGATTGGGCAGCCAAGTTGTAAAGTGAGATGTAGTATCATAGATGCCTGACTTTCTTTTCTAACTAGGTTAGCAGTTTGTTTTGCTTGGTTCCCCTCCCCTATAATGAATTGAATGAGCCCAGCCTCCCACTCCACTCGAAAGAACAAGGCTCGAGCAAACCAAACCTTATGCTTCCCACTCCTAACGTTCAACAAAAGAAGTAAGGTTCACATGCCTGCGAGGGTGGCGGCCTTTCTGAGATTTCGACAACCTAACTTCTCTCTAAGAGCCTTTCTCTCCGTTGTTTATTGAGCAGCATATGCTTGACATGCTTTGAATAGGATGCTATCAAATCGGAGTTTCCTAGAGGAAGGTGTCTCAAAAAGAGAAGTCTTAGTTGAATAAAGGCTGCATTCAGATTCAATAAGTGTTCCACTAGGAGCTATTGTCTCTTGTTAGAGTGAAATCATTTGTTGTTCCAGTAACCGGTCCTAGTGGCAATAGGAGTCCTTGGTCAACTATCATTGGTGATGCAGAAGAGGCTTGGGGGAAAAGAGGATTACAATAAAGCGAGTAAGGCAGGGTGCGTAGCGGAAAGGACTAGTCCTACACCCACAGACATCAGGAAGAGGATCGGTTGTTGATTGAATCAAAATAAGTTGGGATTCACAGCCATATTTCGTACATCAAATTGTGTATATATGAGTTTTGTTCTTCGAGAAAAGGTCCCCAAAGCCCCACTACCTATCTGGACTAGCTGCACTGTCAAAAGCAGGGCCACAGCAGGATAGGTAAAGAGTTTAGTAAAACATCTTATGCGAAATCATCAAATTATTGTTTTTGGAGATACACAACTCCAAGTGATATTCATTTTTTATTGAGTAGTAGTCATTCTTTATCTTCAACTCTTTCTTCAACTAGGCCGGACGCGTAAAGCGCTCCCCCTGAGTTAGAGGGGTATTTGAGAGATAGAGGGGTTTTTGAGAGAATCTATAATGAACATGCAGAGTGGGTGGTGAGAGCCGGTAAGTATTTACCCCCAGAATGGAACATGCCTGACCTTGTTCGGGCAGTGATGGGGGACGAGGCGATTCACAGCCCCAACTTTCACTTTTGCTTATTATGATGTTATGTTACATGGCCCCCTTCGTTGGGGATGCTAAGATGTTTTTCAGTTTGTTGATCTAATCAACTATAACTTATAGTCTGTTTGGAAATAGAATTTTTTGGGGCTTTCTTAAGACTATCTTAATATGGAATTGTCTCCCACGAAACTCACTACTCTATAATAACTAACCTTTACACCCATTTTCAAGTGGATGCGATCGGTCGAATGGTCGCAGTTGGAGATGGGATTGCATGTGTTTATGGATTGAACAAGATTCAAGCTGGGTAAACGGTGGAATTTACCAGTGGTGTGAAAGGAATAGTGTTAAATTTTGAGAATGAGAATGTAGGTATTGTTGTCTTTGATAGTGATACCACTATTAAAGAAGGAGATCTTGTCAAGCGCATTGGATCTATTGTGGATGTTCCTACGAGAAAGGCCATGTTAAGTCGTGTGGTCGATGCATTGGGAGTACCTATTGATGGAAGAGGGGCTCTAAGCTAAGTGATCACGAACGAAGATGTGTTAAAGTGAAAGCATAAAGGATTATTGAACATAAATCTGTGCACGAACCCATGTAAACAAGGTGAAAAGCAGTTGATAGTCTGGTTCCTATCAAGGATGGCAGTACCAGTACCAGTATCGGTGGGTACCGGTCCGGTACCGGTCAGTACCGGCCCAATACTAGTCCGATACCGGCCCAGTACCGATCAGTACCTACGGTACCGGTGCCGGCCGATACCGGTACGTACCGGTATCGGCCGGTACTGCCAACCATGGTTCCTATAGGCTGTGGTCAACGAGAACTAATAATTGGGGGCATGCAACTAGAAAAACAACTATTGTTGTCGATACTATATTAAACCAAAAGCAAATGAACTCAAGCTCTGAGAGTGAGACATTGTATTGTTTATATAGCGATTGGACAGAAACGCTTGACTGTGACACAATCAGTGCAAATTCTTTCAGAAGCAAATGCTTTGGAATATTCTATTCTTGTAGCAGCCACTGCTTTGGATTCTGCTGCTCTACAATTTTTGGCCCCATATTTTGGGTGTACCATGGGAAATATTTTTGCGATAATGGAATGCACACATTAATAATATATGATGATCTTAGTAAACAGGTGATAGCATATCGACAAATGCCATGAATGTTACCCCGACCTCCAGGCCGTAAGACGTTCCCAGGGGATGCTTTCTATTTACATTCTTGTCTCTTAGAAAGCGCAGTAAACGATCGGGCCAAACATGTGTAGGTAGTTCGACCGCCTACCCGTCAATGAAACACAAGCTGGAGACGTATCGACTTATATCCCCACCAATGTGATCTCCATAACAGATGGACAAATATGTTTGGAAACATAGCTCTTTTATTTAAGGAATTAGACCAACTATTAACGTTGGCTTATCTGTCAGTCGCACCGGGTTTGCTGCTCAGTTGAAAGCCATGAAACAAGTCCGCAGAAGTTCAAAACTGGAATTGGCACAATATCGCGAAGTAGCCGCCTTCGCTCAATTTGGGTCAGACCTTAATGTTGTTACTTAGGCATTACTAAATAGAGGTGCAAGGCTTACAGAAGTGCCCAAACAACAACAATATTCACCACTTCCAATTGAAAAATAAATTCTAGTTATTTATGTTGCTATCAAGGGCTTCTATGACTGAATGCCACTAGAAAGAATTTCTCAATATGAGAAAGACATTACAAGTAGTATAAAACCCGAATTACTTAAATCCTTTTTAGAAAAAGAGGGGTTAAAACAAAAGAAAGATGGAACCAGAATCTTCTTTAAAAGAAAGAGCTTTGCCTTACCTACAATATAGTACTCGAGTTCGTTCGTGTAAGGCTATTTTGACTCTTCTCGTGGGCTGCATCAAGGGGATTCTCTAGCCCTAGTCCTCTTCATTATTGTGGAGGAAGTGCTTATGCTTAATAGGGATCTCACGAGATTACTTCATCAGAATGTTGGTTTACAGTTTCAGACGCCAAGATGAAGTCCACGGATATCACATCTACTCTTTGCCGATGATACACTAGTGTTCACAAATGGCAGCTTGGAGTCCCTTCAAAAACTCAATGATTTCCAGGAAGATTATCAGTTTGCATCCGGTCAAAGAATCAATAAAAGCAAGAGTTGCTTCCTTCTTAGCCGTGGAGCTTCTCAAAGTAGGTAGGAGGATTAGAATTTTCCCCAAAGCAGCTTCAAATCATCTATGATGGTATAGATAGTTCCAAATGGGCTGTGGTATTGTTTCAGGAGTTGGATAATTATAAGCTCTTTGGCTAAATATTTATTTTTTATGTCATATTCCCGCGACTCTTATACTCAACTTCTTGATATGGCCTGAAGGTGGGGAAGAGGAACTGACGAAGAATCCAAGAAAGGTGAAGTCACTTGCGTGAGGAGAATGATTGTCTCTTTATGTTAGAAGGTGCAAAATCGATAGGTGGGAGCTGCTACAATTGCTTTAACAAAGCTGCTATCAGTTCTTCGATTCATTCTGTGGTGCGAAATCCATCATTTGCTAAATAATCTTTTGGTTATGCCATTTTGGGCTTTGCTCTAACCGAAGCTATTGCATCGTTTGCCCCTATGATGGCATTTCTGATCTCATTCATCTTCTAATTAAAATCCAAAGTTTGTACTCGAAGTTGCAGGACGAAAATACATGTAGTGAAGGGGAGGCCATTCGCCCAAGCATTCTGGCAGGAGTGAATGGAGCGAGGGAGTGGTAAGGCGGGCCCCTTGACTTTCAGTCTAGTAGAATTTTGACTCTATTTGGATTGTACCGGTGCCGGCCTATTATTCATGGTTTTGGCAGAGTGTGTTGTATGTCCGAGAATTTGCATAAAATGTTGTGCTTCATCGTATATTATAGGGAACAATTCTAATACAGCTATGTGGCTCGAGCTCGGTGGACCTGGCCAACTAGTTGGGCCAGGAATCTATTGTGCAATAGCAGCAGGACTTGATGTCCGCAGAAGGCAAATGACTGTGGGTCTCACAGACACCATGCTAACATGAATAATCTGTAGACGAACGACCTACTACTCAAACATCTTCCCATCCATCCTGTGCCCATTCATTTGCTATGCAGCCTTAGCTGCAGTGATAGGATCAGTATACTTCACAAAGCACAAGCGCCCTATTTGACTTAAACCCATGGCTTTGTCCCTGATCACTTTTGCTTGACTGACCGTACCAAAAGGAGAAAACAACTATATTAACCTATCCTCATCCACGGATTGGGGAAGGTAACCTACATATAGACTCGCATCATCAACCCAATGGTTGACCTTGCTACTAAAAGAGGGCAGAGTACCCACTGCTGGACTGAAAGCCAGAGGTACATTACTAGGAAGAAGAAACTGACCACTGAAGGGTGAGAGTCCTCCACCTCTAAGAGCAGCAAGGAAATTGACGTGATTTCCATCAGTTTTGCTTCTTGATGTTGATGTAGTCAAAGGGTCCTACGGAGATGGTCAGCATCACCACAAATGTTACGTAGGGCATCGATTTTGAATGTCATCTTCCTTACTCTACAGAAATTTGAATATCTGAGTGTTCTGCTCAGCTCAGCAAGCTCTCTTAGTTAGGCACGCTTGAGTTCATATTCATTTCTTCTTCCACTGGAACCAATGGCTTTCCCACCATTCCCACAGAAACATCCAGAGACTTCTAGTTATCTACCTCTACTAGGATTTGCAAGTCCTCATGATCTGAGGGATCAGGTTTGAACCACCAAGTTAAGATCAGTAACTGGGGCTTCCAACGTGGGATTTCATTCGGCTGATTTTTCCGTGTTTAGGAGTGGGAGTCTTTTCTAAATAGTGATGCACCTCCTACAAAGAGGGAAGGGTGGTTATCGAGGTTTGCAGAGTACAAAAAAGCATGTTGCATGCACCTAAACCCTGTTAAACAAAGGCGAATAGTTAGCTGAGGGTTGAATACTCGGTTCTTTAGCCATTTATTTCGGTCAACCAGTGCAAAAAGCATTCGACTCATCATTTTTTTAAAAGAATGCTTCTACCGCCGCCTCCTTTCTTGGAAAAGAAAATAGCAATCCCACTAAATGGATGAAAGAAACTATCTTTTTGGATTACCCTATGTGAATACAATCTCAACTAGAAAGGAATGAGATATCTGGTTCAGGCCTTACGATATGTCGCACTCTCACACCCCAGTGAAATCCATCGATTAGTGTTAAACCTCCCAGTCTGGGATAAGAAACATACCACCCACCCTCGGGTGACTTCACTACTTGGATCCTCATCTCTTGAACTCGTTTTGGCAGCTAGTTGAATGGCACCGGCATCTCATCTAGCCTAGATCGATTCCCTAAGACCTTCTTCTCAAGTAGGCGATTTGGCCCATTTTCTCTTGCCTACCTTTGGTTGTGTTTAACCGTCTTCTAAGAGGTATAACACAAAGAAAGGCATGAAAATAGCAAGTCATCTCTTGCTTCTTCCTGCGCTTTGGTTTAAATTACTCTTTCTCTCTGCTTTTCATAGCATACCCAAGTACCCTACCCAAGTGGAAGGGTAGAAGTCAGGGAATCCTAGATAGTTTGTACTTGCTTTTTTCGGCTTTCCTTGCATTTAAGATGGGAGATAAGGAAACTCAGACTGCAAGCTCAGGCACTTGTTGGATAAACTACCTTAGGAAGCTCCATGCTCTCGAGAGAAAACAGGTAGAGTGGAAAACAAAGCAATAAGTCTTTGTCATATCATACTGGGTTAAGGACTTACGCTTAGCGAATCCCCTTGCTTTTATGAAATAGTACGATATTTGGACTGGGGAGAGAGATTTGATTTTATAATGACATTTTCTTCTTGTTTACTTAAAGATCTGGGAATGGTTGGTCTATCGCATAAAAAACCACGGCCGAATTTAGGTGCTGTTGCAGTCAAGCTTTTTCATTTCACTTTCGCTATCGCGCCTCGCAAACAATAATTTATTTAGGAGAATAGAAAATAGTCCCCAAAAAGCTTCCTTACCTATCGCCCATGCTTGAGGAAATGAAATTGTTTTGGTCACATACTTGTTTTCATGCATAGGAAGGAAAACGGCTATATGATAAGAAAGTCAACCCTCTAAGCTAACGAACTGGAACAAAGATCTTGGATTGCAAATTGAAAAAGTAGGTTAGCAGCGTTCAGTAGAAAGGGTTAAATCTTAAACGATTTTAGATGACAGAGGAAGAGGAAGGCACAATGGACCTCTTGGCATATATTGAAGACTTGGGATTACTGCTATACGTACTAAAGTTGGCATTTTTCTATTTTATACTCTAAGATGGTATCTCCTTTGGAGAGGTATTGTATGATAGTTTTGGTACATAAGGTCTTTAGTAGAGTCCTATAGCAGAGGGATGACCCAGGGGAGGCAACTAAGTCCCCTCAATGCATAGAGGTTTGTTAGACAAGACATACACTTCTATGATGCAACTTGGACGATACCTGAATGAAAATGAAAAGGCCAATTTTTCCTTAAGGTTGGTTGCTCCTCTCATTGTTTTCCAGCCATCTCCAACTCTCTTCGAAAGGTTTGGGAGGTGGCAACGGTTTTTCTCCATTTCCATCCCTTTTGACATACGCCCTATTAGTCATTACTATCTTGTTAAGGACAAGCTACGATGATCTCCATCCCCCAGCCCAGGGGGCAAATGGCCATGAGCACATCCTGACGTGCGATGATTCTGGAGGGTGGTGAATATAGTCTGCGTGGTACTTACAAATCTTGAAGCTTTTGGTGTATTCAATGCAGTCGTCATGGTTGGCCAGTAATATCCTAGCCTTTTGAGCTGCATTTGTCACTTTGGGTCCATTTAGCTCAATCTTCAAGTAGCCTTCCATACTGAAGGTAGTGCTCAAACTATGAGGTTGAAGCCCGCACCCAAAAGCTGCTAAAACATTAAAATGGGCTGGTAGTATGAATTGTTTTGAACTGCATAAAAGCTTATGTCTTCATATAATATAAGAACAACTTCCCACTTTCCTAGTCGCTTAGAGAAAACACTGTACGAAATCTGCTTTGTTACTCTTCAAGCTAGAGAAAGATATTAAACCATCTGGTGACCGGCTTCGCGAGACCATTTTGTTTGGAAAGCTGAATGTATTCTGAAAGGTTAAACTGAAAGGTTAAGAAAAATTTCGACGGGAAGAACAACACCAAGAAGCTTTTGATGCAATCAAGCGTTGCTTGGCTTCACCCCCAATTCTTATTCCACCTCAGAAGAATTGACCATTACAGCTGTACATATCAGTGGCCGACCAATCGATAGGAGCCTTTCTTGCCCAAGTGAACGACCAAGGAAAAAAGCAGGGCTCCAAACCTTAGTCGCACTTGACATCCCAAAAAGTGGAAATATTCGCCCATCAATAAGTTATACCTATCTTTGCATTTTGCTGCCAAAAAATTAGGACATTATCTCTTTGTCTAATGGAATGTGGATGGTTGCTAAGACAGATTTATTTAAGTATACGCCTTCTCGGCCCATCTTAAAAGGCCAAATTGGCAAGTGGATTTAAGCCTTAGAATACCAATCTACGTGACACAAAAGGCGGTGAAAGGGCAGCTAGTTTAAGCGGGGCCTGAAGGTTTTCCGAGATTCTTCTTGATAAGGTAGTTTGAGAGGAAAGGTCGATGGCAATCAACGATTTCTCTTATTTCTTTCGGAAGGGGTGCTTACTGAAAAGAGTTCAACACAACGCTCAGCGCTTGCTCACTTTCTTCCTGGTTTCTCACAGGTGCTACGCAACTCTAAAGTCACGGAAGGAGCTACATTCAATGGAGAGAACTTTGCGACTTGACTTTGTTGTTTTCAATCTGCGAGAGGTAATGAGGATAGAGGCAAAAGGAGCAATGGCTAAAGAATTACATAAAGTTGTAACTGCTATTAAGCCTTGTCAATGCCATTGAAGTCTTCACCTGAACTCAAAAATTAACCTTACTTTCCATGATTTGGTTCTGGACCCAAAGGTCAGTGATTTCTATCCGAATCTCTTCCTAAAACAAAAAGACATTGAGCTCCTTATCTCTAGGCTATCCGGCTCAATTCGAATTGTATGTGAATTAGGCCTAGGAAGAAAAGGCTTTAACACAGATGGAAGGGCTTTAGAACAAAGGAGGAAAAACCTAGTAGCGTTTAAGGCTCACTTGGTTAAGCATCCTTCTATTGGAAGATAATAAGGACAGCGAAGGTCAGATACTCTGTTGGACAACTCTTTCTTAATACAATAGCGAGTTTCGAAGCCCGACCTTATTTATAGATAATATATAGTAAAGAACCATGGAAGGGAAAGGCAGGTTAGTCGTATAAGTTTGTATGCTTCTCCTAGTTCAAGTGAGAGTACGCCTAGAAGTCCAATTCATACCCTGGAAGCAAGCTCAAATGCTTTAGTTCCACACACCACCCAATAGAATCGATGCAAGCTTGCGATAGGGAGGTTAGCAAGGCAGGGTCTCAACTTTATTATTATTGTTAATATAATTAGTTGTTAAAGATAGGGGTTTCAAGAGTTGAAAGAGGCGGCTAGTTTAGGCGCAGGGCAAAGGTAGAAGTGATTCTAGTTCATGTTCAAGTGGTATTGGAAAGCGGAAGGAATAAAAGCCAGTATCCGCGGTAAGTTCCAATGCTTCATAGAGTAAATAAAAGGCTTTATTTAAACATAAAGTCAGTCCCCTTGAAATATGCATCCAAACCAACCCTCTACGCATAAGGCTTCACAACATGGTTGGAAACTTCTATATATATTATATATAGTTGGAACCTGTTACTAGTATGAAAAAACTCAATAGAATGCGAGAAGGGAGGAGTTTTTCTACTAACTTTCATACTATTGGGAGGAAAAAATGCTCGACTAAGAAGGAATAAGTAAGGGGATTGCTTCTTTAGAACTCATAGGCAATGACCTTTCTGAGCTACCATATGAATGCATACTTAGGGAGATCGAATGTTCTTTCCCTGGTCTACCACAGACAACCCTTACTGGCTTCCTTGACTTGGTTAGGGAATACTAACGTACGACTACTTTAAGGGAAAGTCCAACCATATATTATCTGAAGCTCTTCTACTCTATTTGAGTATTCCGCTCGCGAATTTGCGAGCTAATGATTGGTCCTAAGATCATACTCATGGGCATCTCTAACTAGCATTACCCAACCTCTTCACACTATCACACGGTACCCACTGTTGATGGCGGGGCAGAGGACTTCTTTCTTTTGACTTCGATTGCTGCCTATCGAAAACAAGAAGCTCGAGTGCGTGATCTTGCTTCCAAGGAAGATTCGAATAAGATCTGATCATACAATATTAAGCAAGCGGTTTTCACACCTTACCTTCACTCCACCACTTAATAACATGGGCACTGGTACCTTCACATCACACCTTACCTTCAACAATTCCATCAACGGAGGTTAGAGCGGACCTTTCCGTAAGGGAAGGCGTGGATCCTCGATCCAAGTCTCATCTTTCGAGTGATGATGTTGTTTCAATTTTTTAAGCAAAAAGTCAAACATCTTACCAACAGATGCCACTAGAGAAAAAGCAAATGAAGGATATGCTTAAACATAATAATCTGATCTTTTATCCACTGAATCATACAATACATACGCATTTGAATCCCGCAGAATCATAGAAATAAGAAAAAACTGCCACTAACACATCTATCTATAGAAGCAGACAAGGAAGATGTTGTTGAAAAGGTAGGTTCAAGCTTGAGTTCCCCCCTTTTAGAATGGGGTTTCAATGTAGTAAATTATTCTTTTTACAGTTTCGTGGAATGATGCAGCAAGACCATGCCATTAAAGGAAGGGTAGTTCACTCGCTCAGTCTTATTAAGTGAGGAAGTTCTTAAGATGAAGACCCTCGCTAAGCTATGGCCTTTGGCCCTATAAGAGAGAAATTCAATTCCACAGAAGGATTTGAGTCTAGAACCAAAAGCTGGTGAAGAAGATAAGGATTGAGACGATTATGAAGCTAAGGCGATGAAGAAAGTCGAGATTATTTTCAAATATGAAGAACTAGCTAGAAAGAAGATAAGGTTTTGAGTTAACTTCCATGAGAGGGAAGGAGTTCACTCTTTTCAGTCTGATGCAGCAAAGATAACCATTAAGTTCCCTCTTCTCTGCGGTTTCAGTTGCAGTAGAAGTTTAAGTAACTTTTGGTCCAAGTGAGACATTTTTCATAATTGAATATTCATATTTTGAATCTCCTAGTGCCGCCCTTTACATGAATATGTCTAGTGTCGTTGTAGGAGTACTTTAAGTACTTTATAGGATCATTGCTACTTTCATCGCATCAGGTAGTCGTTCTTCTCCTTGAAAACCAACAAGGAACAAGGGCTAAGGACTAGGTAAAGGGAAAGGGCAATAATCCATCAAATGAGGGGTATCAAGATCAAACTAGGGCAATGGAAAGAGACTTTTTCAAGCAAGCGAACAAGTAATTTCTGTATGCTTGTAGGAAGTCTCTTTATGGAAAGAGACTTTTTCAAGCAAGCGAACAAGTGATTTCCGTATGCTTGTAGGAAGTCTCTTTTCGCCGCTCTAACAATCTACATGATTGTCCCAACATCGACAGGAGGTCTCTTCCTATGCCTGTCTCCCCATCTTTCTCATACCTTAGTGCAAAGTTTAGGTATGTTCTTATGTAATAGCCAGTTGTTGTAGTTTCTCTTTCGATGGCATAGGCTAATTCCGAGCCATCCAGGGGGTCAGTATAGGGGTAACATGAATAGTAGGAGTCCCTGTGGGTCATTTTTCTAGTCCAATCGAGTCTTTCCTCAAGTCTAAGAGGTTCACAGGAAAAGGCAAGACAGCGTCTCTCACAAGCCGGCAGGAAAGGTTCAAAGCATTATCCGACTTAATCAAATGAGAAAACAATTCATGTGTCAGGGCAAAACAACATATTTATTTAAGTAGGTCAATCTTTCAGGCAAGGAATAAGTAGGCAAAGACCAATTGATCAGATCAAGGAAGACTGATTGATCAAGGCATGCAGAAGGATAATCTTTCTTGGGAAGGTTAATCAGTGCATATCTTTTCTTGGAGGGACTTACATTCATTATAATGATTCCCCCTTTTTCAAGTCAGCTATGGAGTAGTTTGATTTTAGCCATCCATTCGTGATGCCTTTTCTCGGGCTAGCAGTAACTATTAAGCCCTTACTCTCTCCAAAACCTGCAGTCTCTAATAAGCCAAAGAGAGGAAAGAGTCTCTCATATTCCAGTAAAAGAGAGATATCAAAGGAAACCATTAAAGCAATATCTTATTAGCCAGTTGAAGTTGATGAAATTGAATAATAAGGTTAAGCACCTACTATTGCAGGCATAATAAGGAGGATAACATGCCTAGAGGACTTGAAGTTTAACTAGTATTCTAAGTATATTGCATTGTCCTAGCCAGAAGCTGCTATTGTAAGAATTGCTACTTCTATCGAGTTAGCCCTCGTTTCTAATTCCTCGATTTCCCTATCTCTTTACATCGCATGGTCACTTCCCCATCCACTTGATTTTGAGGAAAGCATGTTCATTTATCTGAGTCAATCTAGTTAGATGACTTAATGGAGTAGGTAGGCAAGGGCAACTTAGAAGACACTTTTTTCCTATCTCTGCCCTGCTTCAGAAATGTATATTAACTGAGAAATAGTACTCTAAGTATATTGCATTGTCCTAGCCAGAAGCTCCAATTGTAAGAATTGCCACTTCTATCGAGTAGGAATTTTCTGACGTTGCTTAGCCTTGCACCTTTTTGTAAAAATTGAGTTTATTTAGTAAGTCCCATTGTAATCCCTTGTTTCTAATTCGTCAATTTCCCTATCTCTTCACATGGCATGGTATCTTCCCCATCCACTTGATTTTGAGGAAAGCATGTTCATTTATCTGACTCAATCTAGTTAGATGACTTAATAGAGTAGGTAGGCAAGGGTAACTTAGAAGACGCACTTTTTTCCTATCTCTGCCCTGCTTCAAAAGCATATATTGACTGAGAAACATTATATGTATTTGTCTCGCTAGACCTAGTATAAGTCTAAGTTCCAACAATGGAGGTATTCCCAGAAGCAGCATAACGTACCTCTAGTTGCATTCATGAGGATTGCATTCCCTTGTGCCTTTATTGGGGCAGGAGTTCTATCCCTTCCAGTTGCGATCGAGAAAATTGGAAGTGAAGGTCAATTTCTTTCCCGTGCGCTTACATCTAGTCCTAGTTCTAGGAAGTTCATGTTAGTGTTTGGGTGTCCTACAGGCCAATTATGGGTTGTGTAGGCCTAATGTGTTGTACAATCTTATTCCATATAATTAAGTGATAATTAGAGAGTAAACTTGTAATCTGTGGATTGCTTTGCGCTGTGCCTAAAAGTGGTTGTAAAGTCAATTTCGAGATGAGATCTCGAATGTGAGTTTGACTCTACATGGACACATACCTTAAACTATTCCCGATTGGAGAATAATCACTCTGGGACGTTGATTACTCGTAAATCGGCACGCATGATGTATAGATGACCAATCTCATGGTCAAAAGTGAGGGGCACCAACGCATATGTGTGGGTATTCATCTAGGGAGGATGTTCACTGAACTGATCCGCTGATGGATCTTCAGATGGTTAATTATACCTAACATCAACTGAAGATACATCTATCTCAATAGTATCGTTGATCCTTTGACCTGAGACATTAATGGGGTCTTACGTGCTGACTAGTGTGGTTTAATATTTGGTTAAGTGACTTTAACCATAAGTCATGATGTAACGACCCGCCATCCTATGACCGGAGATCCGATCACTAAATGGATGTCGGCCTATTAACTGCGGGTTCACACCCGGATCTCACACAACACATCTGGAGGAGTAAGCGTTAAACAAGGCTAAATATAGCAATCACACGGACTACAAAGATATTACAAGTGCGCAGGAAGGAAAATAACAATGTCCGTATACAGTCCAACAATAATTATATGGTCCAACAGATTAAATAAGTACAGGCAGAAGTAAAGTACAACAACATCGGGGCATACCCCGGAACTGAGATAGCTGCTGGTCCGCACACCAGGAAGACACCACATGCCGCCACACGCCACGAGGTCCACACCTGAAACCGCAGGGAGTGAGCCACACCAGAATTGGGCTCAGTAGGGATCATCCGATCCCCTGCCTCCCACTCACACACCCACAAGTGCAATAATACGGATAAATGGCAATTAAATAAAGCAGTAAACATAACACCCAAACCTGATATGAAACGTACGCACAAGCAGTGTAGCAGGAACAGTTCTAAGTAACCCGAAGAACCCAACACAAAGTCACGTCTCACAGCCAAAGTCCACAAAGCGACTGAACCACATTGTCGACCGAAGTCAAACATCGCCTCACAACACTACCACCACTACTCACGCCTGTCCGCCCCTACAGTGTTCCGGGGCACTGTAAGGTGAGGCAGTGAGTCAAACTAGGACTAGCTGGGACCAGTGTACCACCACTGCCCAGCTACGTGTGCACACAAGCAGTCTAGACTACTGTCCTACCGACTGGATTTCCTCCACGCCAGGCCTCGGCGCTTCATAAGGGCCCTGGGGACCGGCGAACCCCCGTCAAGCCGAAGCTACAGGAACTATCCACAACCCTAACCTCCCGGGCTGCGTCAGACCAAAGGGCGAAGGGTACCACTCGTAACCTTGATCAAAGGTCACATCAGGCCCAGTGGCTACAGGGGTAAAACAACTCCAACAGTACCACAACTAGCTCCACAGCAAGAAACGCGCCGGAAGCTGCCACGACAAACAGGGAAAACCCCGACCCGCTGAGACCAAACAGCAACCCCTCGGATAGCACACCGGCTACTCCGGCCCGACGGGCTCAAGGTGGTCCTGCTTCCCTCAGCCAAAGGTAAAACACAACATGTACCCCTCCTCCCACCGGTACGGCACAATGCCTCACAGACACTATGGCCCTTCCTCATCGGCCCAAGGTGACATACGTAAACCACAGTTATTCCGATTCCATATTCGCATAAGCATACACACACATATAACATGATTCCATTCGCGCAGAAGTCCTCAGTCTCAGTGTACAACTTAAAGCATGCATTTGAACCATCCAATCGTAAAAACATGTGTTAAATAACAGGAGTTAATGCAGTTCTGTCTTGAAGCCCCTCAAACAGGTTCATTTGAATCAGATTATGCCCTAAAACGCGTCGTCCTGAGAAGCCGCTGTTTAAAACGCGTCAGAATCTACAGACGCCATTCACACTAGAATTCCAGAGTTGCAGAAGCCCCAGTCGGGGGATTTTCCTGCCTAAACGGCGTCATGCTGGCACGTCGTCATTCGAAATGGCGTCGTCCAGGCATGACGTCATTTAGCGCCAGAACCCCAAACTCATGGAACCTCGAACAGGGAGGTTTCTGTCCTAAAAGGCGTCGTACTGCCCTGACGTCCTTCTAAAAGGCGTCGACCAGGCACGACGCCGTTTAGCGCCAGAGACCTGGTTCCCTGGTTCAACCCGAGGGTTTCTCCCCTTAACCCCAAACACCCCAAAACGCCCAAAACATAAGGGGGAGAAAAGGGAAATCAAACTACCACGAGCATGCTACAATTCCACGATCTCGAACACGGCCATTCCCACAAGAAAACCCCCTAAACATGCTCATTCTAACCCAAAACACATCATGCAACGCCAAGGAAATCACGAGCAAGACAACTACAGTCCATGCAAGGTTCGTCCCCCTACCGGTTCTTGAACTCCTCCAAGCTCCGTGCCGCCGACCTGCCGCACCGCAGACCGCCGCCGGTACCTCCGAGGACGCCGCCACTCCGCCGGGACGTCGGCCGCCGTCCGGAGAATGGAACGCCGCGAAGGAAGTGGTGGTGATAGAGGTGAGAGGTAGGGAGGTGTTGGAGTGATGGAAGAGGAAGAAGAGGAAGGGAAAGGGGAAAAGAGGGCGGAGAGGGCTGAGAGAGCGAAGAGAGAGAGGGTGGAGGCGAAAATGAGGGAAAGAAGGGGAGGCTCGCGGGGTCAATCTGAATCTGGCTAAAACGCGTCGATCGAGACAGACGCCAATCAGTCTGACAGGACGGGCGTCGATCGAGACAGACGCCTTCTCTACCTCCTTTATCCAATGAGCTGCTGCGTTTGGAACAGGTTAACCCATGAAAGAAGGGGGCTTCAACTTCAAGAACCGCTCCATCACCATAGATTGGCCACCTCGGGAATTGGACCCTTCACTTCCATCTCCCTGCTGGTATCTAGACATAGCCCCAATCATAACTTCCATGAAACGATCTACATTATGCCCTTCAACCCTCGAACCACCACCATCTGCTCTCGAACCACGAGCCAACGGAACTCTCCTCTTCGGTGCCATCACTACCTCACAAACACGAAAATCGAACCAAAACACGTCAAAACCTACCAATCTACACCAGCAGCCATCGCCTGTAAAGACTCATACTTATTGTTGAACTATAATATCTAACCTAGTTTACCACATACTCGACCAGACTGAGCTCCGATACCATCAGTAACGACCCGCCATCCTATGACCGGAGATCCGATCACTAAATGGATGTCGGCCCATTAACTGCGGGTTTACACCCGGATCTCACACAACACATCTGGAGGAGTAAGCGTTAAACAAGGCTAAATATAACAATCACACGGACTACAAAGATATTACAAGTACGCAGGAAGGAAAATAACAATGTCCGTATACAGTCCAACAATAATTACATGGTCCAACAGATTAAATAAGTACAGGCAGAAGTAAAGTACAACAACATCGGGGCATACCCCGGAACTGAGATAGCTGCTGGTCCGCACACCAGGAAGACACCACACGCCGCCACACGCCACGAGGTCCACACCTAAAACCGCAGGGAGTGAGCCACACCATAATTGGGCTCAGTAGGGATCATCCGATCCCCTGCCTCCCACTCACACACCCACAAGTGCAATAATACGGATAAATGGCAATTAAATAAAGCAGTAAACATAACACCCAAACCTGATATGAAACGTACACATAAGCAGTGTAGCAGGAACAGTTCTAAGTAACCCGAAGAACCCAACACAAAGTCACATCTCACAGCCAAAGTCCACAAAGCGACTATACCACACTGTCGACCGAAGTTAAACGTCGCCTTACAACACTACCACCACTACTCACGCCTGTCCGCCCCTATAGTGTTCCGGGGCACTGTAGGGTGAGGCAGTGAGTCAAACTAGGACTAGCTAGGACCAGTGTACCACCACTGCCCAGCTACGTGTGCACACAAGCAGTCTAGACTACTGTCCTACCAACCGGATTTCCTCCACGCCAGGCCTCGGCGCTTCAGGAGGGCCCTGGGGACCGGCGAACTCCCGTCAAGCCGAAGCTACAGGAACTACCCACAACCCTAACCTCCCGGGCTGCGTCAGACCAAAGGGCGAAGGGTACCACTCGTAACCTTGATCAAAGATCACATCAGGCCCAGTGGCTACAGGGGTAAAACAACTCCAACAGTACCACAACCAGCTCCACAGCAAGAAACGCGCCGGAAGCTGCCACGACAAACAGGGAAAACCTCGACCCGCTGAGACCAAACAACAACCCCTCGGATAGCACACCGGCTACTCTGGCCCGACGGGCTCAAGGTGGTCCTGCTTCCCTCAGCCAAAGGTAAAACACAACATGTACCCCTCCTCCCACCGGTACGGCACAATGCCTCACAGACACCATGGCCCTTCCCCATCGGCCCAAGGTGACATACGTAAACCACAGTTATTCCGATTCCATATTCGCATAAGCACACACATACATATAACATGATTCCATTCGCGCAGAAGTCCTCAGTCTCAGTGTACAACTTAAAGCATGCATTTGAACCATCCAATCGTAAAAACATGTGTTAAATAACAGGAGTTAATGCAGTTCTGTCTTGAATTGCGTCGACCGAGGTCGACGCCATTCAAGCACCAGAATTCCAGAGTTGCAGAAGCCCCAGTCGAGAGATTTTCCTGCCTAAACGGCGTCATGCTGGCACGTCGCCATTCGAAATGGCGTCGTCCAGGCATGACGTCATTTAGCGCCAGAACCCCAAACTCATGGAACCTCGAACAGGGAGGTTTCTGCCCTAAAAGGCCTCGTACTGCCCTGACGTCCTTCTAAAAGGCGTTGACCAGGCACGACGCCGTTTAGCGCCAGAGACCTGGTTCCCTGGTTCAACCCGAGGGTTTCTCCCCTTAACCCCAAACACCCCAAAACGCCCAAAACATAAGGGGGAGAAAAGGGAAATCAAACTACCACGAGCATGCTACAATTTCACGATCTCGAACACGGCCATTCCCACAAGAAAACCCCCTAAACATGCTCATTCTAACCCAAAACACATCATGCCACGCCAAGGAAATCACGAGCAAGACAACCACAGTCCATGCAAGGTTCGTCCCCCTACCGGTTCTTGAACTCCTCCAAGCTCCGTGCCGCCGACCCGCCGCACCGCAGACCGCCGCCGGTACCTCCGAGGACGCCGCCACTCCGCCGGGACGTCGGCCGCCGTCCGGAGAATGGAACACCGCGAAGGAAGTGGTGGTGGTAGAGGTGAGAGGTAGGGAGGTGTTGGAGTGATGGAAGAGGAAGGGAAAGGGGAAAGGAGGGCGGAGAGAGCGAAGAGAGAGAGGGTGGAGGCGAAAATGAGGGAAAGAAGGGGAGGTTCGCGGGGTCAATCTGAATCTGGCTAAAATGCGTCGATCGAGACAGACGCCAATCAGTCTGACAGGACGGGCCGTACTAACAACGCTCTGGCGCCGCACACTGACATCGCAGGGGTCGCAGTCTGAATCGCGTCGTCCATCGTGGACGCCGTTCTGACGACGAGACAGGGGCCGTACTCTCGCGGCCCGAAACCCGCCCACGTGGCGCACACGTGGCACAACAGCAAGCAGACTTAAATGGCGTCCACACAACCTGACGCCTTTTGAAAGGCGTCGAGCAGTGCAGACGTCATTCAGTCAAAAACTCTCAAGACCCCACAGGGTCCAAATCAGAGGATCCGGCCCGAACCCGACCCGAATACTGAACCCGAAACCTCAGTCCTTACACATGAAACCCCGTATTATCAGCCACATCGGAATACATGCGAAGACTGTTAATGATCAAGAGGGGATCGCTCACTCTCAGGTATATCACAGACAGTTAATGAGTTATGACATAGACGCTCCACAAAATCCCTGATCAGGGTACCATCGATTCGTTTGGAACGAACGTGAAATAATTATGGAGGTCATGGTCAAATGACACGATCACTAGTGGTTTGGCATAACCATACCACACGATCAAATCGGACTTATAGAATGAGCGAGGAATTATAGCGATACCGTAACTGAAGACTTACATGTGTTAGATAGGGTGAAGATGAACCCGGCATCCTCTAGGATTACGCGGATTTGCTTGACCCAACATGATCAAAAGCTCCAGATCAAATTAAACGGTTATTGGGAATAATAGGTTTAATTTACTTCTACTTAGATTAGAAGTTAATAGATCTTTAAATCAGAGTGCTAATGGGCCTAGAGAATCACACACAAGTAACTCATGCAGAACAGAATTATATGTATTATTAAGCTTATTTGATAAATAAGCTAATAATAATATATAGATATATAAATGTCCTAGAGTTAACTTTAACTTCAGCGGTTAAAAGATTGGTTTGGTTAAACGAGGCAGTTCAAGCGACCGCCATACCATTTATAACCCTTAGTTTTCCCATAACCCGTAACCTAATTCCAATCCATTCCAAAGGTGGCCGTCAAGTGAAGTTGCAAGAGTTGGACTCTTGCCAGAGAACTTAAGGTGATGGGTTTGCGTTACGCGGGTTGTAAGAGAAAGTGAGCTCCGTTGCTGTGAGGATTCATGTCGATTGGCTCTGGAGGTCGTACGCTTGTGCGGCTCAAAGCTTCAAGGAGTTTGGCATCGATATTCACAGGACAACGTATTATGTGCAAGGTAAAAAATCTCGTATGATTTTAGATTGTTTTTGTTGCATCAATTGGATCCCGTAACTGGTTTGGGAAATCGATTTTATTTTCTGTCCGTTCACTGTTACGATTTGTCGGGGGTTTCGACCGAACCAAACAGTGGTATCAAGCTGCTTTTGATGCAACTGGGAAGAAGACCCTCTATTATAACTTTATGTTCAAATTTTATTTTTAATTTTTTGGGCCATGAAAAATTTATTTTTCAGAGACAGTGGGAAATTTGATTTTTTGAAAAATTTTCAGATTGTAAACGGCACTTGGAGTGACCGTCGGGAATTAAACAGCAAGGCTTGTGGCCGTCCATTATGTGGACGGCCAACCATGTGGCCTTCCACAGAGTGGAAGGCACATGGATCTGTCGTCCACCTATTTTTTAATTTTTTAAAATAGATTTAATGCTGATTTTTCCCACTAGTTGGCGCACTACTCCGGACCTCCCCTGCAATGGTGTGCAGTGCATTACACAGGCCCGAAAATTAATTTTTTTCCCAAAATTAAGATAATTGTCGGAAACGGATTAATCAAATTTATTTTTGATTAATCTGATAATTACCATGAAAATTTTCAGTCTAATTGAAGATTACTATAATTTCAGATTTTTGAATATTTAATTATTAGATAATTGTTACATTCGAATTTTGAGAGGATTATCGTTAAAATTCAAATTTTGAATTTGCAAAATGATAGGATAATTTTCAAAGGATCAAATTGTGAATTTTAATGAAAAATAATTAAAGACGATCATTCAATTAAATTTCATTCTATTTAGTTTAATTATTAGATGATTAATTTGAATTTAAATTTCATGATTGTCTTAATTATCATAATTGATTAAATTTATTCATGCATGTATCCTCTTATACATATGGAATAATTCTAAGCATGAATGTTACTGTGATGCCATTTGGTCTCTGTTAGATTACACTTGAATGTAACGATGGGTTTTTCAAAACTAATCATGACCACAATTTCTCGTATGCAAAACCTATGATTTCAATCCAAATGTAAGGATTATTTTCAAAATAACCCTTCTACGATTAGATATGATTGTGAATGGAATGGTGGGTGATCATGGACTTAGCTCAGTTCGTTTAAGGCCTGCGAGTCTCTCCCTATTTAATTTCTAATGTACTTCTATCTTCCTCCGATAAATGTACTCGCTCTAAGGGCTGCTGAAAATTATTGGTATGTAATCCATTCTCCGGCCTGCGAACTATGTAATTTTTGTAATTAATGTTGCGGATGGAACTTGAAGGCACGAACGACAAACTACGAGGATGATCCTACTGCTTGGGAAGTAGGCTAGATATCTGCATAGCTTTATTTAGAGTCCATGATCACCCAAGCTTATTTATTTGCATGGGATACATTTATTTTAAGCAATTACTAGGTACAGTAAATATATATCACGAATATATTTATTCTAATACTAAAGGTGAGACCAAGATAAAAGCAAAATTCCCTCTTTATTAAATATCAGATCTGTAAACGTAGCTTTAGAAACCGTCGTGGCCTTCCACCATTATAGGGTGACTGAATGTCATTTTGTTGTGCTTTCCACAAGGTTCATGATTTGGTGGCAGGATCTCAGTACTAAAACATTGCTTCAATAGGATGAGGGACTGAACTTGGCCTTGTTGTGCTTTCCACAAGGGTTGGGTCACAAACTCAATGTTGTGTACTAATGGTGGTGCGATCTAACTGGGAGTATCCTTTGTTGTGCTTTTCAAAAGGGGGTGACTACTCAGGGACCGAAAGTCGGATATTGCATTGAATGCAAGTGCTGTTAACTGTCCAAGAGATGGGATATGATTTGTTGTGCTTTCGTCAAAGTCGCATCTCAGCCTTGTTGGGATTTCGACCTACTAGGATGATGGCCGTGATCTCTCGTTCTATATGATAGAGGGTCATATAGTTCGACGCAAAACAATGAAGCTAACTAAAAGAGAAAACTACATCTAAGTTAGAACCTTGAACGCATGCTAAAATATTATCTTTTATTTTTCATCCATATCATCATGTCGTTGTCAAATCCCTCCGTAGCATCATGGATGAGAACAAATTGACTGGAACATAATTATCAAGACTGACTGGATAATCTGCGAATTGTCTTAACAACCGAAAAGATTGGGTACGTGTTAGACACGATTCAACATGAGCCTCTCGCTGATGTCGATGAAGGATGATCGATTAAATTATGCAAAATGGTCGGCAGATTCTTCCCTTGCGCAGTCTTATATACTGGCCTCTATGGCTCCCGAACTGCATAAGCAATTTGAAAAGACAGATGTAAAGCTATACTTCTCTAACTACGGCAGCTCTTTAGGGAGCAGGGTAGGATAGAGAGGTATGAGGTCTACAAGAAACTTTTTAGGACTAGGATGTCTGAGGGTGCTTCAATACCGGCTCATGTACTGAAAATAATGGAGTGGATAGAGAGGCTCAATGGCCTAGGATTCAAGTTGGACCTTGAACTTAATATTGATCTCATTCTCCAATCATTGCCTGAATCATTTTCTCCCTTCATCATGAACTTTAAAATGAATAGGATTGAGGTTTCTCTACCAGAACTCCTAAACATGTTAAAAAGTACTGAGGAGACCATACAGAAGGAGAAACCATCTTCTGTAATGATTATTGGTCGGACCAACAAGAAAATGAAGGCCACCCAGACACCCAATAACAAGAAGGGAAAGAAACCGACCAAAGGTAATCAGATCACCAAGGCAGGCACGGGTAAGGGTAAGAAGGATGAAAAAGACAACAAATACTTTCAGTGTAGACAGACATGTAACTGGAAAAGAAATTGCAAGGCAACTCTAAATGAAGGTATTTTTGTCATTGACTTAAATTTATCTCTTATGAGATCCACATTATGGGTATTGGATGTTGGATGCGCATCTCATATCTGCAATTCTTTGCAAGTACTGACAAACAAGAGAAGACTTGACAAAAGAGAGATCTAACTAAAGATGGGCAATGGAGCTATAGTTGCTACTAAAGCTGTGGGGATTGCTCGTCTTAGTTTGCCTTTTGGGATTATTCTAGAGTTAACATAGTGTTATTATGTGTAAGGATTGAGGTTTTCGGATCCGGTTATTGGGTCAGTTTTCATGGTCGGATCCCTTAGTTCGGGCCCTGATGGGCCTGCGAGACGGTTTAAACGGCGTCCAGCAATGTGGACGCGTTTTAGGCTGTGCCACGTGGGGGCCATGTAGGCTGGCCTTGGGTCGCGAGAGTACGGCCCCGGTCATATCTTCCGAATGGCGTCTTATATGGACGACGCCATTCAAAGTACGACCCTGGCTTGTCAGTGTACGGTCCGGTCTTGTCATCTAAAAGACGTTGGGCGTGCACAACGCGTTTTACCCAACTTCTGGTTGACCCCGCGAACCCTCCTTCCTTTCCCTCATTTCCTCCTCCCTCCTCTCTCTTCTCTCTTCGTCCGACGAGCCAGCGGCTCCTTTCCCCCCTCCTTCCTTTTCCTCCCTCCAATTCATCTCACCCTCCACTCCATCGACCTCCCAACTCCTACCACTACCACCACCATCTCCTCCGCGGCGTTTTTCTCTCCGGACGGCGGCTGACGTCCCGGTAGAGTAACGACGTCCTCGGCGGTACCGGCGGCGGCGTAGGGCGAGGCGAGTTGATGGCTTGGAGCGAGGAGGAGTTCGAGTAACCGGTAGGGTGACGATTCCCGTTGCATTGTGTTTTAAAAACCATGTTTTTCATGCTTTGAAGTATGTTTAGGGGTGTTCTTGGGGTGAAAACACTAATTGTATGAAACGAGAATTTGGATGTTTTAATAGGTAATTAGGTTCTTCTCCTCCTTCTCCACGTTTTTGTGTTTTTGTACATGATTTTGGGGAGGAAAAACCACTCCGTGGATAGGGAGATGGTGGGGGAAGAACCTATCTGTGATGGTTAAATGGCGTCGGGGGACAGCGACGCCTTTTAGAAAGGCGGCTCCCACCCACGACGCGATTTAGCCCTTATAACAGACCATGTTTCTAGACTGATGAGCGTCCAGGAACAGCGACGCCTTTCAAAAGGCGACTTGCATGAACAACGCGCTTTAAGTGAAATTACCCCATAGCCTGTCTTTGCTTATGTCGCCATCAGGCGACGAGGGACAGCGACGCCTTTCAAAAGGCGGCTACATGGGACGACGCGTTTTAGGCCATTTTCGAGGCCATATTTCACATGAACCAGTTTAGGAGGCTTGAATGGCGTCGACCTTGGGCGACGCGATTCAAGACATAATCACATTAATTCATGCTATTAACATATATTCACACTGATAGATAGTTTGGTTAATTGCATGCTTGAAATCGTACTCGAGGATGAGGATTTTTACGTGACCGGATCACACTGTGTGGTGTTTTGTGTGACCGTGGACCTAGAGTGACAGTTGTAGCACTTGACACCCTGTGTCGGTGTGGGAGGGACACAACACCGATGTGGGAGTGGTGGGGTGACGCCTAGAGAGGGTCATCTGGTGTACCCCGGGGTTAGTTAGTACCGGTGTAGGAGTGGTACATGTGGAGTGTCACTCGTACTGGGGGAAGCAGGAACCAGCTAGAGCCAGTTGGGCCGGAGTAGCTAGCGTGCTATCCGAGGAGTTACTGTTTGGTCTCAACGGGTCGGAGTTTCTCGCGTTCGGCTGTGTGGTTAGCGTGTTTTGCCGAGACGCTGGTTGTAGGCTCCCAGGTAGAATGGTTTCAGAGTTGGACGTGTTACATTTTGAATGCATGTGTTTTATATCGAAATTTAGGAATTGTGTTACTGCTTTATTTACTTAATTTACCTTTATTTGTGTTGCTACACTTGTGGGTGTATGAGTGGGCGGTGGGGATCGAAGGATCCCTACTGAGTCTTTTCGTTGAGACTCACCCCTGCGGTTTTCAGGTGAGGGTTCTAGGCAGGCTTAGCGAGGAGTGCTACTTTGGGTTGCGCGCCAGCAGCTGTTGTTCTGGGGTATGCCCCGACATAGTTGTTATTTTATTTTCTGGCCTGTACGCGTAATTATTTCTTTTCAGTTGGAGTATGTAATTATTTGTTGTGTCGAGTCGCATTGTAATAACTTTTAATTCTTACACTTCCTTTTTAATTCAATGCGATGTGAATGTTTAGCTTAGTTTATTATTTATTTCCCAGACTTATCTAGATCCTGGTTGGGCCCCAAACTAATGATTCGGTACCCATTTAGTAATCGGATCCCCGATTATAGGGTGGCGGGTCGTTACATTATCTTTCAAAAATTATCAAAAATATTATATCTATTTCTTGCTTAAACAATGTTGGTTACTCTTTGACAATAACAAGCATTGGGTGCTCTATCATTAATAATGGTTTGATTATGGCTAATAGTTATTTGTTCAATGGGTTATATGTATTGGATACATATAATGATGTAATGCAGGTTTCCAGTGATAAGATAGAAGAAGTGAATCCTGCATATCTTTGGCATTAGAGATTTAGCCATATAGGTGAGAAGAGGATTTCTCACCTATGCTCAAATGGATACTTGAATTCAATCGAATTCAAATCATTTGATACCTGTGAGTCGTGTCTCATGGGGAAGATAACTAAAGCTCCTTTTAGTGGACATGGTGAGAGGACTACTGACCTTCTGGAACTCATACACACAGATGTATGTGGATCCATGTTAATAAAGGCTAAAGGAGGACATCTCTATTTTATTTCTTTTATTGATGACTTATCTAGGTATGACTATGTGTATTTAATGAAATATAAATCACAAACTTTAGAGAAGTTTAAGGAATATAAGAATAAAGTAGAGAAGCAGACTGGTAAAAGTATCAAAACTCTTCGATCGGATCGAGGAGGTGAATGCTTAAGTCTCGAATTTACTTCTTACCTGAAAGACAATAGAATAATTTCTCAATGGACCCTACCATATACACCACAGCATAATGGTGTATCTGAAAGGAGAAATAAGGCCATGTTGGATACGGTCCGTTTCATGATGTTCTTGTCAGAATTACCTTGGTCTCTATGGGGATATGCCTTAGAGACAACGGCCTACTTATTAAACAGGCTTTCGAGTAAGTCAGTTCCTACCACACCATATGAGATATGGAAGGAAAGGAAACCGAAATTTAATCACATTAAAGTTTGGGGGTGTCCTGCCCATGTGAAAAGGAATGACACAGATAAGCTAGAGTCGAGAACCGATAAGTGTAGGTTTGTAGGATATCCAAAAGAGATATTTGGATATTCTTTCTATCACCCTTCTGAGCAAAGAGTCTTAGTGGCCAAGAGGGTTGTATTTCTGGAGAAAGAATATCTCCTCCAGAAAAACAGTGGGAACCAGATAGAAGTGGACGAGGTCTATGAACTACAAACTGGGGACACAGTCTCATTGGATGAGACTCCACATATGGAAAATGCTCAAAATGAAACGCAGATATTACGAAGATCTGGTAGGGTACTTAGAGAATCTGAGAGATATGTTGGACATGTCTTTGACAGTTCCTATAAGATACAGATAAATGAAGATGATGATCCTTAATCCTATCAGGACGTAATTCGTAATTCTAACTCCGAAAAATGGAAGGAAGCTATGGATTCGGAAATCCAATCCATGTATGCCAATCAAGTTTGGAACTTGGTTGACATATCTGAAGGGAATGTCCTTATCGGCTGCAAATGGATCTTCAAGTGGAAGATCGGAGCAGATGGAAAAATTGACACTTATAAGGCTCGACTAGTGGTAAAAGGATATCGTCAAAGATAAATAATTGACTTCGACGAAACTTTTTCACCAGTGGCAATGATAAAATCAATCAGAATCCTCCTTGCCATTACAACATACCTAGATTATGATATCTGACAGATGGATGTGAAAACAACCTTCCTTAACGGAAACCTATCAGAAGAGATGTACAACCTGATGAATTCACATCTAAGCAGTATCCTAATAAGGTATGCAAGCTTCAGAAATCCATTTATGGATTGAAGCAGACGTCTCAAAGTTGAAATTTGAGATTTGATATGGTTATCAAATCTTTCAACTTCATTCGGAATGAAGATGAACCCTGCATTTACAAGAAGGTAAGTGGGAGCTGACTTAGTCCCCTATGTTGATGACATCTTATTCATTGGGAATGATGTAAGGCTGCTGACATCAACAAAGTCTTAGTTATCTAAGACATTCTCAATGAGGGATTTGGGAGAAGCATCCTATGTGTTGGGCATAAGGATCTATCGTGATAGATCAAAGAGGATGCTGGGATTGTCCCAATCCATGTATATAAATACTATATCAGGAGATTCCAATTGGAAAATTCTAAAAGAGGTCTCATTCCTATGAGACATGGAATTTACCAATATAAGGGCATGGACCCTAGAACACCTGAGGAAGTAGAGTACATGAGTCGGGTACCCTATGCCTCGGCAATAGGGTCGATCATATATGCCATGCTATGTACTCGCCCTGATGTGGCTAATGCTTTGAGTATTACCAGCAGATATCAGAGTGATCCAGGCCAAGAGCACTGGAAAACAGTAAAATTCATCTTTAAATACTTGAGAAGAACTAAGGATTTTTTTTTACTATATCGAGGAGAAGAGGACATGCAATTGAGAGCATAAACAAACTTTAGTTTCAAGTCAGATTCGGATGATAGCAAATCCATGTTTAGATTTGTATTCATGTTAAACGAAGGGGCAATCAATTGGAAGAGTTCCGAGCAAGAAACGACTGTAGATTTAACGATAGAGACAGAGTATATAGCTATGGCTAAAACTGCCAAGGAAGCGGTCTGGATGAAGAAATTCATATCGGAACTTGACATAGATCCCAGCATATCGGCTCCCATCCCATTATTATGTGATAATAATGCAGCCATTGCCAAGGCGAAGGAACCTCGGTCTCACTAAAGGTCGAAGCATATTCTAAGGTGCTTCCACCTGATTCGGGAGATTGCTGCAAGGGAAGATGTGGTGATAGAGCGTGTACCATCAGAAGACAATATTGTAGATCTACTGAATAAGAATTTTTTGTCACAGATTGTGTTTAAGCGTCATCAGGAAAAGAGGGGCCTCAAGACTATGAGCAATTGGCTGTAGTACAAGTGGGTGTCCAACAAGTCAATTTTGGGCCGTGTAGGCCCAATGTGTTGTACAATCTTGTTAAATATAATTAAGTGCTAATTAGAGCATAAACTTGTAATATGTGGATTGCTTTGCGTTGTCCCTAAAATATGTGGTTGTAAAGTCAATTTCGAGATGGTATCTCAAATGTGAGTTTGACTATACATGGACACATCTCGTAACTTGTTCCCGATTGGAGAGTAATCACCTTGGGATATTGATTACTCATAAATCGGCATGCATAATGTGTAGATGACCAATCTCACAGTCAAATGTGCGAGGAACCAGCACATATGTGTGGGTGTTCATCCTGAGAGGATGTTCACTGAATTGATCAATTGATGGATCTTCAGATGGTTAATTATAACTAATGTCAACTGAAGATTCATCTGTCTCAGTAGTATCGTTGATCCTTTGAACTGAGATATTAATAGGGTCTTGTATGCTAACTGGTGTGGTTCAATATTTGGTTAAGTGACTTTAACCGTAAGTCATGAAACACTGAATTATTAGCCACATCGGAATACATGCGAAGACCGTTAATGGTCAAGAGGGATCGCTCACTGTCAGATAAATCACTGATAGTTAACGGGTCACAACATGGACGCTCCACTAAATCTCTGACTCATATGCCGATGTAGTTTTTTACTTTCTCAAATTGTCCTCAGATGCCCATCGTTCATTTAGATAGATGAAAAAACTGGAGCAAGTCGACCGAACATGGAGAATCTTTCCTATCACTAATGATGGAGTCTCGACCGACATCGCACTTCCTTGCTTTTAGCCCCGTTACACCTGCCACAAGAATGAACAGTCGAAGGTAAGCATCCTTCATAGGGAAGACTCGGCTATTCAGCTGCCTTAAAAGGTGATTCCAAGCATACCAATGCCAAGCATTCCGTCAGAAGATATGGAGCCAGCAATGCTACTGGGCAGACAGAACCAAGAGCAAGGATCATAAAAGCACACTAGAAAATTCTCGAACACATCATGAGACAGTTAAGAATACATATGACCTAGCAATCACTGTCCCTCCAGTCAGGGTAGGAGGCTGGGGATAAAGAAGGAGCAGCCCTACATACTCGAAGCCAAAATGTAGAAGATGAAGGTCACTCTCAGTTGCTTGCTTAAGCACAGGAAAAAAGGGCTCTATCTTTCTATTCAAGAAAGAGCCAATCTTGTTAAAGGCAAGGCGCCTACTACAAAACAAGAAATCTTGTTGGTTGGCCAAAAGGTCCTCAAGCAACTCTAGGGATACCAGCTAAACTCAGTGTATGGGACGTCTAATTACTGGGAAGAGAGCTCCGACAAGCTCTGATAATACAATAGCCCTCCTGGACCCTGCAGCCTATAAAGCTTTTCTTTCTGAGCTTTAAGACAAAATCTATGAAGGCTAAATGGCTACAATATCATTCACAAAGGAGGACATCGCTACGCACCTCATGCCAATCACAATTGGCCCTTATACATGAAAGGACACTTAAACAATCACCTGATGGTCGCGGTGAACCGCATATCTCTTGATGTTGGCCATGCAGTAAATATTCTGCTCAACAAGACATCTACACAGCTTCATCCCCATCCTGCACAACTGGAGGAAGTGTAGGGACTTGGGCTTCAACCAAAATTAAGCCACAATGGGGGCTGTTTGTCGACTTGGAACTTGATCGAGAGGATTTTGTGACTAAAGTCACCTTCCATGCGATTAATGTTGATACAACTTATAAAGTACTGCTGGGAAGACCCAGGCTGCATGAGAACTGGGTCGGGCCCTCTACATTACATCAATGTCTAAAGTATACTCAGGGGGTGAATGAGAACAGGAAAACGACACGGTTTTTAATTTATTGAAGATCCGGCGAGGCACTTCCGCATACGTTAGGTCCAAAAGAATGTCGAATAGAAAAACCCGCTCTGATACCATGTGAAAGTTAACATAGCTTAGAAATCCCGAATGATTTCCATTTTGAGGTGTAGTAAACCCTTATATATACATAAATTCAACCTATTCTTTAAAGCTCAACATAAAAAAAGAATAAGATAAGGATTAAGTTCCAATATTCTCAACACCTCCCTCAAACTCAACTTCCTATGAAATCACGAACATGGCTTTAGCCAAAGTCGAGCACGGCATGGCAAAACCGGATCTGATTGATCTTCAACGGTTTTCAATCTCAGATGCCTTCTAACGCTTTAAGTCTCATTCAGGCGTCAGATCCCATCCATCTATATAGAGTCCCAACCTCTATTTGGGACTTACACGCCCATGATTTGTTTGAATGTAGTGGAGAGACATCCGGGGAACTGCGTGACCTGTCGGATGGGCATAATTTAGATAATGCCAGCCGCTCTAGGTGTTAAGACGTGGGGAGTGCATGCTTCAAGAGGGGGAGGAGACTTTAACTGATGATTCGCTAGAGAGGCATGACCTTTATCCCTTCCTCGCCAATCTTTGCTTTTGTAACACCTTGTCACCTTTGCCGTAAAAAAAAGGGATATAACGTTGGCACTGGCAGTTCCAGTGCGTAGCAGATAGGGAGCTATAACGTTGGCACTGGCAGTTCCAGTGCGTGGCAGATAGGGAGCTAGCAAACCCCTTTTAGCCTTCTCGTTTCGTACTAAGCCTAATCCTAAACGCTTCCGTGTCGATATCCAGCCGAGGGATGAAAGAAATTCACTCTACCGAAAGAACGGTTGAAGGACTAACTAACTTCTATTTCGTTAGAGTCGATGGTTGCTCTTGCCATGCGAGAGACTTTTCCTTTGGATTAAACATATTTTTATCTCCGTCCTTCTCTATCAGAAATGTTTCCATTCATTCTTAAGCCGATCAAATTATATTTTGAAGGCTTGGTGTTCAACTGTATTCACGACTACCTGTAGTGAGGGTGATTCTGGCCCGCAAGAAGGTGTGTGACATTTGTAGTCTGATTGGGATGATGCAAATAGTAGTTTTCGCTACGGACCTTTCCAGTCCCCCCATTTTCCTTCCTCCTTCCGTACGCCAGGGAACAAGTGGTCTATATAGGTTCGTTGACTCAACCTTCCCAAGAAAGAACCTAACCATAGGTGAAAGGGGATATAGGAGAAACACTTTGGTTGTTTCGGGATGAAATGGAAGTCAAGGATTGGAAGTAGCTAACCTATGATTGATGAGAACTCCTATGCCAAAGCCTAACCCCGCTTAGCCATATGGCCCATCTATCGCTCGTCTTTAAGGTGCCTTTTGAAAAGGTCTAGTTTCTAAAGCAAAAAAATATTGATTATATCTAGCTTGTTTAGTCAATAAGAATACATTTGTATTGCTTGTTAGAGACTAGCTTCTACTGCGTAGCCTTGACACTTATTATTTCATTGATGAGTAGCTGTAAGGACCTACAAGATTACGGTTACATGCCAACATATACATAATTATAAAAAGGATATATTCGTAAATACTGAAAAAGTATAAACGCAATTATGAAAAGTTTGAGGTTAATAATGTGATTGATGATTTTTAGAAGGTCTTATTTTTAAGGTCTCTGGAAGTGTCCTCAAAACACCAGAAAGAAGTTAAATTCAATGACAAACTACTGAGTAGGGGTATAAATACAATTATAAAAAATACAAGGACTAAAGTGAAAAAGTACTAAAGGATACCACTAAAGGATAAAGGATATTGGTAAGGTTTCTTAACCATCAAGTGACTTAATCCTAGTTAATCTAACTATGTTTCTTGACCACCCAGTAACCCAACCCTAGTTAACCTAACCCCCAAGTAACCCCCCTTTAACCCTCCCCCCTCTCCTTCTATAAATAAGAGGGTGGTCCTCCCATTTCTCCCCATCCCATTCCCTTCCTTCCCACCTTACCCTCCTTCCTCTTTGCCCACATCCAAGAGAGTAAGAGAGAGAAAGAAAGAGAGAGAGATTTTAGAGCGGGAGTGGGGATGTTCGCAGGATTCTTCACACGAGTAAGAAGGGGTTTCTGTTGTGTCCAAGAGAGCTCCTAGTTTAAAGGCAAGTACATGATTCTTTTTGCATGGTTATTTTCCTATTTCGAATTGCCTATTTTTTAAATATGTATTTTCCTACAAATTTAAGAAGATGCTACTAAGCCGTTATGCTGCCGAAATGGACCCCCAACCAAGATGCTACTAAGCCATTATGCTGCCGAATGAACCCCCAACCAAGATGCTACTAAACCGTTATGCTGTCGAAATGAACACCCAACCCATGCCTAAATCCCCATTTCTATAAGTCTCTCATGTTAAAATCGAACATACTACGGACAATGCCACCTTAGGAGTCCATGCGTCCGAATCATACAAGCATCCGTGTGAGGCGGACATAATTAAAAGACGTAACCCGAGGCAAACGGTTAAATCTTGGGTACGGTTCTCCCGGTCCAGGTAGGACGGGTGGGTCCCCCTGCTGCGCAGTGAAAGCGCCAGTGGGCATTTGCCTTACCACTGGCTGCGCGTCATGCTAACCTCCTCATGTTGTGGTTTGGATGCATGTCCGTTAAATAAGTGAAAAGATTCATGTTATCCGTATGTTATATATGTTTATGACTTCATGTTATTCCATGATCTTTTCACCATGCCATGATGCTATGACATGCCTCTATTATACTTATACTCATGCCATGCCATGCCATGTTTAAGTCAAGTCACGCCATGATGCCATGCCATGAATCTTTATGTTTATACCCATGCCATACCATGTTACGCCATGCTCTCTTGACCATGCCATGATTTGCCATGATCCCTAAGTTAGCTGAAGTTTATTATATTATATTCTATCATGTCATGATTCTGTAGTAATATCATGTTATCTTTTTACGTTTATATATATGATAAGCCATGTAGTGGTATCATGTGCTTGCTGAGTCGGTAAACTCATCCAAACTATTTAACCCCCTTTAAGGAGAGGACCTTCCTGGGGCAACCGAGAAGTCTATACAAGCTTAGTTTAGTTGAACAGAGGTTATTTTTGTAAGTCCAGTCCCTATGTAACTTACATATGTATGACACTGTAATGCACTGTGTATGACATCTATATGAAATGTTTTGCTTATTTACATGCAAAGTGTTCAACCTTAACTATAAGTCATGTTCAGGTTGTTCCCGCTATTAACGGGTCCCTTCGGTTCGTAGTAAGCCGGCATGACTGAACCGGCCGACAGGGGGTCGTTACAGTAGCGGTCCTGGTTTAGCTCCCTTTTTTCTTTAGGCATATAAACTAATGGAAAAAAGCGAGCCAAAAGCCAATTCGCACGTTAGGCTGAAATGCCAAAGCCAGAAGCCCCACTACTTGAAACTGGAAATCGAAAATTGGCTACTGACTTAACCAACCCTAAAACGCGGGGATAAAGCTTGAGACTGGCACCATACTTCAAACCATTGACCTAAATTGCACCACTTTTCATGGGAGTAGGGCTCTTTGCTCTTGGGACAGGAACGAAGCAGCTCAAGTGGATACAAGAAGGGAGGGAGCCACTGATGTTGCACTTAAGACAGGCGTAAAAGTTAGAGAGCCCCTGTAAGGATCGAGACTTTCGGATCCGGATTTCGGGGTCGGATCCTGTAGTTCTGGCCCTAGTGGGGTCTGAGGCTCTGTGATGTTTCGCGTCGAGCGGGCTCGACGCGGTTTGAACGGCGTCCACCGTTGCAGACGCGTTTTAGGTTCTGCCACGTGGGTACCACGTGGGCTGGCTTTGGGCCGCGATAGTACGGCCCTGTCATGTCGTCTGAACGGCGTCCGCATGGGACGACGCCTTTCAGACTGCGACTCTGGGATTGTCAGAGTACGGCCCTGACATGTCTCCTGAACGACGCGTTTCAGACTCTTGTCAGAGCGGCCATCACGTCATTGGATAGGCGTCTGTCTATGTCGACGCGTTTTAGCCAGTCTCTAGTTAACCCCGCGAGCCCTCCTTCTTTCCCCCACTTTCTTCCTTCTCTCTTTCCCTCCTTCCCTTCCGACGATCTCGGCGGCGATCCCTTCTCCTCTCTCTCTTTTCCTCCCACCAATTCATCTTTCCCTCCACTCCATCCCATACCTAGCTCCCACCACTACCACCTCCACTTCCACTGCGGCGTTTTACTCTCCGAACGGCGGCCGACGTCACGGTAGAGTAAGGACGACCACGGCGGTACCGGCGGCGGCGTGGGGCGAGTCGGGTGGACGGCTTGAAGCTTGGAGGAGTTCAAGTAACCGGTAGGGTGACGGTTCCCATAATATTGTGTTTTAAACCATGTTTCCCCCGTTTAAGCATGTTATGGATCTTTGGTTTTGGGGGGTAGAGCAAGCATGTTTAGGAGCTCTTCTTGATGATATGGGGGAATTCTATGAATGTGGTTTCCTGATGGTTGGATTTGCTCCTCTTTCTCCTCTGTTTTGGGTGATTTTAAGGTTTTTGGGGTTGAAAAGGGGAGCCCTCGGGCTCATGACAGACCCGGTTCCTGGGGTTGAAAGACGTCGTGCATGGACGACGCCTTTTTGAAGCGCATCGGGCCATCACGACGCCTTTTAGGCAGGAATCGCCCTACTGAGGGTCTGCCAGTTCGGAGATTCTGGGACTAAAAGACGTCATGGGTGGGCGACGCGATTCGTAATAGCGTCGGATGACCATGACGCCTTTTAAGGCAGAAATCCCCCTGATTAATGTGTCCTGCTTTCCTGGATTTTTGTGTTAATTGGCGTCTGAGGATGTCGACGCCTTTTAAAAGGCGACCACTGGTGTCGACGCCTTTTAGGCCAGATTCTGAGGCCAGTGTTTTATATAAACCAGTACATACAGCTTGAATGGCGTCGGCCTTGGGCGATGCGATTCAAGACAGAACTATACTAATTCATGCCAGTAAAATGTGTTCATACTGCTAGATAGTTGGTTAGTGCATGCCTTAGTGTACTCGGTAGAGATGGATTCTTCATGACCGGATGGTATTACGTCATGTGCTTATGCGATCGCGGACTTCTCACGTGACCGGATCGTACTGTGCTGGGTTTTGCGTTACTGTGGACCTGGAGTGACAGTTGTAGCGCTTTATCACCCTGTGCTGGTGTGGGTGGAGCACAGCGCCGGTGGGGGCGTGGGCGGGGTGACGCCTAGTGAGAGAGGGTCACCTGGTGAACCCCGGGGTCTGCTAGTACCGGTGTGGGAGTGGTACATTCGGAGTGTCACTCATGCTGAGGGAAGGAGTAACCACCTGAGCCAGTTGGGCCGGAATAGCTAGAGTGCTATCCGAGGGGTTACTGCTTGGTCTCAGCGGGTCGAGATTTTTCCCCACTGTGTTTGTATAGTTGGTGTGTTCTATCGAGACGGCGGTTGTAGGTTCCCTGGTCGTCTGGTTTAGAAATATGCATGTTTAATACACTTCGATTACATGTGATTTCACGTTGAGAAATAGAATTTGTACTTACCACTGTGCTCGTTACTTTACTGTCGGCTGTGTTTTACACTTGTGGGTGTGTGCGTGGGCAGTGGGGATCGAAGGATCCCTACTGAGTCTTGTCTTGAGACTCACCCCTGCGGTTTTCAGGTGATGACTCCCAGCAGACCTAACGAGGAGAGTGCGGCCGTGTGTTGAGCGCCGTCAGCAGTTATCCCGGGATATGCCTCGATGTGGTTGTTATTTTATTTCTGGCCTGTACGTTTAATTATTTCCTTTCTGTTGGAAAATGTAATTATTTGCTGTATCGAGTCGCATTGTAATAACTTTTAATTCCTACACTTTCATTTCTATTCAATGCGATGTGAATGTTTAGCTTAGTTTATTATTTATTTCTCAGACTTACTTAGATCCTGGTTTGGTTCCAAATTAATGATTCGGTACCCATTTAGTAATCGGATCCCCGATTATAGGGTGGCGGGTCGTTACAGTCCCCTTGACTAGCAAAAAAATAGGCTTGTTTCTGTTCTTTGTAAAGAACTAGAACTCAAACTGCTTTCTAAAGGAAATGGGAATATGGGGAATACGGAGAATAAGAAGTTATTTATAAAGGGTTGTTGAAAGTCATTGCTTTGATATCACCTGGGGAGAAGTGACTCAATTGATGGGGAAAAAGTGGAATACCATACCTAGTTGGGAACGAGAGAGAGGGAGGTATGAATTGACTTATAAAGGAAAGGTGTGCCTTCTTCCCTTACCCCAACAACTAGAGGCGTACTTGAACTTGAGAAAAGCGAGAGCAAAGGGGCTAGACCTAAGAGTGGGGTACTTAATTTTCTTGCTTTAACTTTTGGTGCGAGATCATTCCATGCTTTTTTTTAAGCTTATACCTATAATAGAAGTAGAAGTTTATAGTTCCTGGTCTCTAATACTGGTGGCAGATTATAAGAGTACTTGTTCTACTCGTAGTAGAACTTCCTATATCTATAAGACAAATGTTAGTTTACGTAACCTAACAATATTCTATGTCACTTTTCGCTCTCTTTTTTAGACTTTCTTCTGGAAACTTCTGATCATTGTCTTCTTTTCGGCTTACTTCGTATCCTAGAAATATGTCCAACATTCCTAAAGCATTTCTGTGCATTCTTCCTCTAATAAAAGTATATGACTTCTCTTTTTTTCCCTAGAAATAAGTCTATTTTCCATACCCAATTAGAAATCAATGTATTGCGATGAGTCCATAAAAAAGTCCATTGTTAGTGTGTAGATAGACTCTATGTAGGCTGACTGGCATCATCGTTCCCTATTTAGGAAGAGAATGGTACCTACTTGTAATAGAAGCGTTTGCCCCCTTGTTTTTTCCGTTGGGTAGGTCACTCATCCCTAAAGGAAAAAGAGTTTCTTTTTTCACTCCAAGTTCAGGTACATTTATTATAGAATTGATTGATTATATAACCCTCTGATGGACCTCTTTCTTCCCTAACGAGGCAAACTAACCACCTTACTACCGCAGGATCCCTATTTAGGTAGTTTCCCGGATCTCCCGTAATAAGTGCAAGTGGTCCCGCCGATGGAAGTTGCAGTTCGTTTGTTTTCGTATGATGATTGCTCGCGAACCTACCTTCACGGCGTGTTCCTTCAGAACCTGTGTCTTTACCAACTTGGTCCGCCAGGTAAGCACAAATGTTGTCTCATTCGCTGCCTCGCAGTACAACTTCTTTATTTTTCTGATACGGCTCATGACCTAAAAAAATCCCAGCTCACTCGCTGCCCTAAGTTCTATAGTTTCTTCACTCCCTTTTAACTTTCCTCCCAAAGATTCAATAGTTGTGGTTATGTCAGGAAGAATGATAGGCCTTAGGCTCTGGTGCCCGATACTCAGGGATAGGACTTTCCAAGTGATTTCACACAAAAAGCAATTCCCCTTGCGTTAGGTTCATAAAGGTTGGCTAAACAAAGGAAGAAGTACTACTTACTTAGCCTACATATTCAAAGCTATTAGGCACAGGAGTTGACTTGCCAAAGAGCTGATGAAAGATGAGCCTTTTAGGCATAAGGATCAGAGCAAGTCTCAACGAGCCTTTTCTACTATGCTTTGAGCCGCTTCCCCTATGCTTGAAACTCGTCATCGAATAGGTTGTACTAAAGAAATTCGCGCCTTTGTTTGTGTATAATAAGATGCGTGGAATCGTCTTCACGCAGAAAGGATTGCCATCGGACCTTACGCCGATAACAATTTTTTCTTCTTTGCACGAGCTAGTTGATAGATCAGAATATAGCCAAAGATTTGAGTGGCAGTCTTTCTAAATGGGTAGGAATTTCTCGCTAAAGTAAGCCTTTATTACATTAACCGGGCTGCATCTTCTTCTTCCTTCCTTTTGGTGGCCTGACCAAGATTGCTGACCAATGTGACAATTAAAAGATTGGTAAAAAAAATCTTGGTCAACATCACAACTACCTTTTGTTTTCCAGTGATGGAGCCGCGAAAGACTTTTTTTTATTTGTCTTCTTTTTGTGTTGTTTCTGAACGGCATCATAACTACACGAGGGAATGTTGCCTACTCCGCCGCAAAAGGGGGCTGCTTTCTTCCCCCAAAAAATGCCAGCTCCACCATCAGGGGCCAACAAGCAGTATAATTCTGTTCTGAGGCTGCATTGCATTCCAGCAACAGTAATATATGGTTTGAAGTGCCTTGTTCCATCTGGTGTGAAACCCTCCGTTACTAGTATAGTGGAGGTGTTTTACTGGCTAGCATACAAGGGAGTAGCTGATAGGGACCTACCTATAGGAGAGCAGTTGGCTATGCCTAGCTGACTTTCCTGGTTGGTTTACCGATGGAAGTAACAGTCGACGGTTGCTGGTCATCCTACTAGCAAAGGCGAGGCCTAATCTATCAAGCAGCGAGGCCGCTACTTCGTCCTTTGTGGGCACCAAAAAGACCTAGGTCACCAACCATTTGATTAAGACCTTGGCGCCCAGCACATCTTCCTGTCTTCCCTGGATAGCTCTCTTGGATTGATTTTGATACAACCTCGCACATGTCCTTCGTCGATCTCAATCCCCAGAAAGGATCGCTATGCTTGGGATCACCACCTGGCAATCCCTTCGCTTCGCTCGCGCATAGCACCCACCCACCAAATGCATTGCAATCTATATCCTCGCCCTTCCCTATCGTTAGCACACATCCAAAGTTGGGATTGATAAAAACATATAATAACAGCCCTTTTTCCTAGATAAGTAAGCAAATTTGCATGTCGCTAGAAAGATAGCGAACGCTATTCTCAACTTAGTCTCTCAGAGGCCAGCTGATCATCACCCTAAAACATGGCGTTAGCGGGGTTCGGCTCCTCTTACAGAAGAACAACAAACATAGGACAGCCAAGAACGATGAGTCTTCCTCAAGCCTAACACCTAACTTGGACTTTCTCTTTCTGCTGCTTGCCACTCCAATGTTTAGGATTGAGTTTCCTTTGATTGATTGAGTGAGTGTGTAAATTAGCTGATCTCGCCTTTAGTCTAGGGCCTGGTCTTTCTTTTCTTTATTGCCTTGGCCCTTAACAAGATATGAGACTAGGTCAGACTTCTTCCTTCCACCATTATTCAAACAGATGCGGATGAATTAGCTGAGGAAACCGCCCAACAATTCTTCTACATCAAAAGCGGGCTCTACGGTAAGGAATTGGATGTCAACACTTAGAGATCTTGCTCTTTATTAAAAATAAGTACACGAGAAATTTGGAGTTTGGGGTTCCAAAAAGAGTTCACTTAGGTTGACAGTGGAACCCCTTCTTTGGGAAGGTAGGAGACAAATAAAAGATAAGTAGGGTTTGCCATAGCATTATTCGTCTTTGAAGCTATCTTATTCTAGACATGACATTCAAAGAGGGCTTTCCGTACGCACAGTAAAGAGTGTGCATTAAGAAAGGTTGACTTCTGAGGCCATGTTTCGGCTATGTATGTCCAAGCACACAAGCAAAAAAGTAGTGTAGTGGTCTAGTAAGATTTCTTTCCTCCGAAGAACCGAAAGCAAAGCATTATGCTGGGATCAGTTAAAAAGAAAAAGTATAGTGTGCAGAGCATAGCATAAAATCAAGTCTTGGCTTGATTAGGACAAGCATAGCAAATAAAATCCTTGTAGCACTGCCCTTTATTTAAGGTATATCACATACATCGATAAAGCATGCTTTAACTTCAACGCAACGAAGATAGGAAGCTATTAAAGCAAGGTAGCCCCACTTTTTTCACACTGCTTTCACAGCTCAAGAGAGAGCGCAGCGAGGTGTGCCATCTAAAGTAGGACTTTCATACTAATATGAATATGTAGTTGAAAGGGCCTCTGTCCAAGCAAGAAAAGAAAGAGTTTCCCATCTTTAGGGGGCGAGAGGCTTAACACTTTTCAATCTAAGCCATCTTTCTTTAGAAAAGAATCGACCTTTTTAGTGATGAGACGGAGGAGGGCCTAGTGCATAGCTTCTTTATGTTGTTGTGCGCAAAAGCTTAATTAATCATTTTGATTTATAATAATATTGCTCCCTAAATTGTTATCACCTGCAAGCAGATATCACGCTCAGGACTATTTCATATGGCAATAGACACAAAAGAGTAGGGCAAAAGACACAGACTAGCATTCCAAGTGGGTCAAGTCGAAAACTAGTGCACTAAAGCTTTCTTTTCACTGTCTTATTGCTCTTCAAAAAAACTAAGGGTGGATGATTTATCCAGCTAAAGGCAATACAGCACACTGAAAATACCAAAAAAAGAAAGAAAAAAGTACCCCAAAGCCAGTTTTGATTCGTCACCACAAACCTTAATGGCGCCTACCAATGCTTTGCAGTGGGGGCACCAATTCCCCGGCCTTGGAACAAGATCGGAGGGTTGAAGCACACCTGGCAAAAAGTAGACCTAAGCCATCTTTAGGGGGCGAGAGGCTTAACACTCTTCAATCTAAGCCATCTTTCTTTAGAAAAGAATTGACCTTTTTGGTGATGAGACGGACGAGGGCCTAGTGCATAGCTTCTTTATGTTGTTGTGCGTAAAAGCTTAATTAATCATTTTGATTTATAATAATATCGCTCCCTAAATTGTTATCACCTGCAAGCAGATATCACGCTTAGAACTATTTCATATGGCAATAGACACAAAAGAGTAGGACAAAAGACGCACAGGCTAGCATTCCAAGTGGCTCAAGTCGAAAATAGTGCTCCGAAGCTTTCTTTTCACTATCTTATTGCTCTTAAAAAAAACTAAGGATTGATGATTTATCCAGCTAAAGGCAATACAGCACATTAAAAATACCCAAAAAAAAAAAAAACAGTACTCCAAAGCCAGTTTTGATTCGTCACCACAAACCTCAATGGCGCCGACCAATGCTTTGCAGTAGGGGCACCAATTCCCCGGCCTTGGAAGAAGATCGGACGGTTGAAGCACACCTGGCGAAAACTAGACTTTAGAGTCATTCTGGGTTCACTTCAAACAAAGCCAATCGAAAGTTGAAAGTCAAAGTTGGGTACACGGATCAAACCAGCCAAATGAAGAGTGCACAGGGAGTCAGTCTACAAGACAAGGGAAATAAACCAAAGACTTGATCTACTACTGTGCAACCTATTCACACCTATTGCTGAACAGAAAGAAAGGGCACAATTAGCAACAGGTGGCAAGATAGATCGTTTATGTGCCGGCACTTCCTTGGCTAATGAGGGACCACAATACAAATAAGCGGGCTCTACCGTAAGGAATTGGATGTCAACACTTAGATAGAGATCTTATTGTTTATTAAAAATAAGTACACGAGAAATTTGGAGTTGGAGTACCAAAAAGAGTTCACTTAGGTTGAAGGTGGAACACCTCTTCTTAGGGAAGGTGGGAGACAGATAAAAGATAAGTAGGATTTGCCATAACACTATTCGTCTTCGAAGCTGTCTTATTCTAGACAAGGCATTCAAAGAGGGATTTCTGTACGCACAGTAAAGCATATGCGTTTAGAAAGGTTGACTTCTGTAGGCCCTATTCGGTTATGTATGTCCAATTACACAAGCAACAAAGTCGTGCGGTTGTCTAGTAAGGTTTATTTCCTTCGAAGAATCAAAAGCAAAGCGTTATGCTGAGATCGGGTAAAAAGCAAAAGTATAGCGCGCAGAGTAGAGTATAAAATCAAGTCTTGGCTTGATTAGGACAAGCGTAGCAAATAAAATCCTTGTGGCACTGCCCTTTATTTAAGGTATATCTCATACATCGATAAAGTAAACTTTCGCTTCAATGCAACAGAGATAGAAAGAAAGTCGTTTATCAAATCCCAACGTGACACACTAGATACAGCTGCAAAGAAATGAATCAAATCTTTTTTCTCCCTTCTTGCTAGGGAAGAGGCTTGCCCATATTCTATCTCTTGATTCGAAAAGATCACTTTCAGAACGGATGCATCTCAAGCTCTTGCTTTCAGAGCAGATGTGCGAGAAGTTGAATTACGAAGCTATGCTTATATCTAGTCAGGGGCTGACCTTACCGGATTTCCAATCCACAAGCAAAGCATTGAATGAACACAAAAAAGAGTGGGAAGATGTTCCTATACTATATAGGGTTTTCCCCACCTTTGAAGCTTTCAACTCATCATGTGGCTATGCTTATGCACGAGAATGTTTTTACATACAATCATGAAAGAACATTTCAAGATGGAAGCAAATACTTAATGAAATCACGGACTCAAAAATCGGGGAAGCTATCAAAGAAAGACAGCCCCACTTTTTTTGCACCGCTCTCATAGCCTAAGAGAGAGCTCAGCGAGGCGTATCATCTAAAGGAGGACTTTTGAAAAGGCCTCTGTCTAAGCAGGAAAAGAAAGAGTTCCCCATCTTTAAGGGGCAAGAGGCTTAACACTCTTCAATCTAAGCCATCTTTCTTTAGAAAGGAAACGACCTTTTTGGTGAAGAGACAGAGGAGGGCCTAGCGCTTAGCTTCTTTGTGTTGTTGTGCACAAAAGCTTAATTAATCATTTTGATTTATAATAATATCGCTTCCTAAATTGTTCACTTGCGAGCAGATGTCACGCTTAGGACTATTTCATACGGCAATAGACACAGAAGAGTAGGGCAGAAGATGCACAGCCTAGCATTCCAAGTGGGTCAAGTCGAAAATTAGAGCTCTGAAGCCCTTTTCACTATCTTCTTGCTCTTCAAAAAAACTAAGGATGGATGATTTATCCAGCTAAAGGCAATACAGCACAGTGAAAATACAAGAAAAAAAAAAAACAAAACAACACTCCCAAGCCAGTTTTGATTCATCACCACAAACCTCAATGGCGCCAACCATTGCATTGCAATAGGGGCACCAATTCCCCGGCCTTGGAACAAGATCAGAGGGTTGAAGCACACCTGGAGAAAAGTAGGCTTAGGGTCATTCCAGGTTGACTTCACACAAAGCCAATCGAAAGTTGACAGTCAAAGTTGGGTTTACAAATCAAACCAGCCAAATGAAGAGGGCACAGGGAGTCAGTCTACAACACAAGAGAAATAGGCCAAAGATTCGATCTACTACTGCACAACCTATTCATACCTATCGCTGAACAGAAAGAAAGGGAACAATTCACAACAGGAGGTAGGATAGATCGTTTGTACCGGCACTTCCTTGACTGATGAGGAACAATACAAACAGAGCATAGTGCGAAATAGCGGGATAGAAAGAAAGACCGAAAGTCGTGATGCGAAGTTAGAAGGAAAAAATCTTTTGGTGGAGTAGTTCCATTGCTGACTCTCGGGTACCGGGGAGGGAAATCCGTGCTTTATCTCTGAATCCTATAATGATTATTACTAATCAAACAGACAATGTGTGCCACCGGAAGAGTAGAAGGACGAGAACTGATAAAGGGACTACCTAGAATGAAAGGATTGAACCAAGGGCTATTCCTGGGCTAAAGGGGCATTCGATGGTCTTCGAGATGATATAGTTCCATTCCAGAATTGATAGTAGGGATCGATTGTAAAACAGAGCCCAAAGCCCCACCGCCTATATGGACTAGCTGTACTGTCAAAAGTAGAGTCACAACTGGATAGGTAAAGAGTTTAGTAAAACATCCTAAGCAAAATCATCAAATTATTGTTTTTTTGGGTATACAACTGCAAGTGATATTCATTTTTTATCGAGTAGTAGCCATTCTTTATCTTCAACTCTTTCTTCAATTAGGTCATACGTGTAAAGCGCTCCCCCTGAGTTAGAGCGGGTATTTGAGAGAATCTATAATGAATACACAGAGTGGGTGGTGAGGGCCGGTAAGTATTTACCCCCAGAATCAAACATACATGACCTTGTTCGGGCAGTGATAGGGAACGAGGCGATTCACAGCCCCAGCTTTCTCACTTCTGCTTATTTTGATGTTATGTTACATGCCCCCTTCGTTGGGGGTGCAAAGATGTTTTTCAATTTGTTGATCGAATCAATTATAACTTATAGTCTGTTTGGAAATAGAACTCAAATAAAGCAGAAATTCACCCTTAAAGCTATCCTCTTTTTTAGGGCTTTATTAAGACTATCTCAATATGTAATTGTCACCCACGAAACTCACTACTCTATTAAAAAGAAGAATAACCAACTTTTACACTCATTTTCAAGTGGATGAGATCGGTTGAATGGTCTTAGTTGGAGATGGGATTGCATGTGTTTATGGATTCAACGAGATTCAAGCTAGGGAAATGGTGGAATTTGCCAGTGGTATGAAAGGAATAGTGTTAAACCTTGAGAATGAGCATGTGGGTATTGCTGTCTTTGGTAGTGATACAACTATTAAAGAAGGAGATCTTGTCAAGCGCATTGGATCTATTGTGGATGTTCCTATGAGAAAGGCCATGTTAGGGCGTGTGGTCGACGCGTTGGGAGTACCAATTGATGGAAGAGGGGCTCTAAGCGATCACGAAGAAAGACATGTCAAAGTGAATGCCCCAAGGATTATTCAACGTAAATTTGTGCACAAATCCATGCAAACATGGTTAAAAGCAGTGGATAGTCTGGTTCCTATAGCCCGTGGTCAACGAGAACTTATAATTGGGGACAGGCAAACTGGAAAAATAGCTATTGCTGTCGATACTATATTAAACCAAAAGCAAATGAACTCAAGCTCTGAGAGTGAGACATTGTATTATGTTTATGTAGCGATTGGACATAAACGCTCGACTGTGGCACAATCAATGCAAATTCTGTCAGAAGCAAATCCTTTGGAATATTCTATTCTTGTAGCAGCCACCGCTTCGGGTCCTGCTTCTCTGCAATTTGTGGCCCCATATTGGGTGTACCATGGGGGAATATTTTTGCGATAATGGAATGCACGCATTAATAATATATGATGATCTTAGTAAACAGGCAGTAGCATATCCACGAATGTCATTAATGTTATACCAACCTTAGGCCGTGAGACTTTCCTAGGGGATGGCTTCTATTTACATTCTGGTCTCTTAGAAAGGGCCGCTAAACAATCGGACCAGACAGGTGTAGTTAGCTCAACCGCCTTACCTGTCAATGAAACACAAGCTGCAGACATATCGGCCTATATCCCCACCAATGTGATCTCCATAACAGATGGACAAATCTGTTTGGAAATAAAGCTGTTTTATCGCGGAATTAGACCAGCTATTAAAGTTGGCTTATTTGTCAATTTGCGCCAGACCTTGATGTTGTTACTCATGCATTACTAAATAGAGGTGCAAGGCTTACAAAAGTGCCCAAACAACAATAGTATTCACCACTTCCAATTGAAAAAGAAATTATAGTTATTTATGCTGCTGTCAAGGGCTTCTATGATCGAATGTCACTAGAAAAACTTTCTCAATATGAGAAAGACATTACAAGTAGTATAAACCCCGAATTACTTAAATCCTTTTTAGAAAAAGGGGGGTTAACTAACGAAAGAAAGATGGAACCAGATGCATCTTTAAAAGAAAGCACTTTGCCTTGCCTACAATATAGTACCTGAGTTTGTTCGTGTAAGGTTATTTTGACTCTTCGCGCGGGCTTTATCAAGGGGATCCTCTAGCCCTATCCCTCTATATTATTGCGGAGGAAGTGCTTATGCTTAGTAGGGGTCCCACGAGATTATTTCATCAGAATGCTGCTTTACAATTTCAGACGCCAAGATGAAGTCCACCGATATCACATCTACTTTTTGCCGATGATACACTAGTGTTCACAAATGGCAGCTTGGAGTCCCTTAAAAAACTCATTGATTTCTAGGAAGATTATGAGTTAGCATCTGGTCAAAGAATCAATAAAAGCAAGAGTTGCTTCCTTCTTAGTCGTGGAGCTTGTCAAAGTATGGAGGAGGATTAGAATTTTCCCCGAAGCAGCTTCAGATCATCTATGATGATATAGATAGATCGGGAAGGGTTCCAAGTGAGCTGTGACACGGTTTCAGGAGTTGGATAATTATAGGCTCCTTGGCCATATATTTATTTTTTATGTCATGTTCCCGCGGCTCTTATACTCAACTTCTTGATATGTCCGGAATGTGGGGAAGAGGAGTCGATGAAGAATCCAAGAAAGTTGAAGTCACTTGTGTGAGGAGAATGATTGTCTCTTTATGTTAGAAGGTACAAAATCAATAGGTGCCGGAGCTACTACAATTGCTTTAGCTGCTGTCAGTTCTTCGATTCATTTCATGGCGCAAAATCCATCATTGGCTAAATAATCATTTGGTTATGCCATTTTAGGCTTTGCTCTAACCGAAGTTATTGCATCGTTTGCCCCGATGATGGCATTTCTGATCTCATTCATCTTCTAACTTCAATCTAAAGTTAGTACTCGAAGCCGCAGGATGAAAATACCTATAGTGAAGGGGAGGCCATTCGCTCAAGCATTCCAGCAGGAGTGAATGGAGCAAGGGAGTGGTGAGGTGGGCCCCTTGACTTTCAGTCGGGTAGAGACTCTATTTGCACTGTAACGGTGCCGAAATATTGTTCATGGAGTTGGCAGAGTGTGTTGTATGTTCGAGAATTTGCAATAGCAGCGGTGGAGTTGGCTCGACCTCGGTGGACCTGGCCAACCAGTTGGGCCAGAAATATGTTGTACAATAGCAGCAGGACCTGATGTCGGCAGAAAGCTAATGCTTGTGGGTCTCATAGACACCATGCTAATATGAATAATCTATGGACGAACGACCTGCCACTCGAACATCTTCCCATCCATCTTGTGCCCATTCATCTGCTCTACAGCCTTAGCTGCACTGATAGGATCAGTATACTTCCCAAAGCACAAGTGCCTTATTTGACTTAAACCTATGGCTTCGTCCCTGATCACTTTTGCTTGATTGAGCATACCAAAAGGAGAAAACAGTTGTATTAACCTATCCTCATCCATGGATTGGAGAAGATAACCTATATATGGATTCGCATCGTCAACCTAGTGGTTAACCTTGTTACTATAAGAGGGTAGAGTACCCCACTGCTGGACTAAAAGCCTGAGGTACATTACTAGGAAGAAGAAATTGACCACTGAAGGGTGAGAGTCCTCCACCTTTGAGAGCGGCAAGGAAATTGATATGATTTCCATTAGTTTTGCTTCCTGGTTTTGATGCAATCAAAGGGTCTGAATGATATGGCCAGTATCACCACAAATGTCGTGTAGGGCATCGATTTTGAATGCCATCTTCCTTACTCTACAAGAATTTGAATCTCTGAGTGTTCCGTTCAACTGAGCAAGCTCTCTTAATTGGGCACGCTTGACTTCATATTCATTTCTTCTTCCACTGGAACCAATGGCTTTTCCACCATTCCCACACAACAACATCCAGAGACTTCTGGTTATCTGCCTCTACTAGGACTTGCAAGCCCTAATGATCTGAGGGATCAAGTCTGAACCACCAAGTTAAGATCGAGTGGTTATCAAGGTGGTTATCGAGGTTTGCGAAGTACAAAAAAGCACGTTGGGTGCACCCAAACCCCGTTAACCAAAAGGCGAATAGTTAGCTAAGTGTTGAATACTCGCTTCCTTAGCCATTTATTTCGATCAACCAGTGCTAAAAGCATTCGACTCATCATTCTTAAAAAGGAATGGCTGCTACCGCCTCCTCCTTTCTTGGAAAAGAAAACAGCAATCCCACTAAATGGATGAAAGAAACTGTCTTTTTGGATTACCCCACGTCAATACGATGTCAACTAGAAAGGAATGAGATATCTGGTTCAGGCCTTACGATATGCCGCACTCTCACTGTAAGGACTGAGGTTTTCGGATCCGGTTTTCGGGGTCGGACCCTTTAGTTCAGGCCCTGATGGGGCTGAGACTCTGTTCTATTTCGCGTCGAGCCCGCTCGACGCGGTTTAAACGGCGTCCAGCAGTGCAGACGCATTTTTAGATTGTGCCACGTGGGCTGGCTTTGGGCCGCGAGAGTACGGCCCTGTCGTGTCGTCTGAACGGCGTCCGCGAGGGACGACGCCTTTCAGACTGTGACCCTGGGTTGTCAGTGTACAGCGCCAGTCTTGTCGTCTGAACGGCGTCTTGGATGGACGACGCGTTTCAGAGTTCTGTCAGAGCGGCCTGTCATATCGACTGATAGGCATCCGTACCGCTCGACGCGTTTTAGCCAATTTCTGGTTACCCCGCGAACCTTCCATCCTTTCCCTCATTCTCACCCTCACACTCTCTCTCCTCACCCTCTCCACCCTCCGACTCTCCCCACTCTTCCCCTTCCCTTTCCCCTTCTTCCTCTTCCACCACTCCACTACCTCTCCACCTCTCACCACTGCCACCACCACTTTCTTCGCGGCGTTCCATTCTCCGGACGGCGGCCGACGTTCTGACGGAGTGGCGGCGTCCTCGGAGTACCGGCGGCGGTTTGCGGTGCGACGGTTTGGCGGCGGAGCCAGGAGGAGTTCAAGAATCGGTAGGGTGACGATTCCCGTTGTGTTTTATTTTAAAAAATCATGTTCTCCCGCTTGAAACATGCTACGGATTTATGGTTTTTGGGTAGAATGAGCATGTTAGGGGCTTTTTCTTGACGGGAATGGGAGTTTCTGTGAATGTGGATTTGTGATGGTTTAGCTTGCCCCTCTTCCTCCTCTGTTTGGTTGATTTTGGGGCTTTTAGGGGTGAAAAAGGGAGCCCTCGGGTAGACTGCGGAACCGGGTTTCTGGCGCTAAAAGATGTCATACCTGGACGACGCCATTTAGAATGGCGACGAGCCAGTATGACGCCTTTTAGGCAGAAATCTTCCTGTTTGAGGTTCTGTCCGTCTGGGTTTCTAGCGTTAAATGACGTCGTGCCTGGACGACGCCATTTAGAATGGCGACGGGCCAGTACGACGCCATTTAAGCAGAAATCACCCTGATTAAGGATTCTGCACGTTTCAGTTTCAGATGTGAATGGCGTCTGAGGACAGCGACGCTTTTTGAAAAGGCGGCTTCCCAGGACGACGCGTTTTACGCCAGGTTCTGAGGCCGAGATTTCATGAACCAGTTTAGGATACTTGAATAGCGTCGGCCTTGGGCGACGCGATTCAAGACAGAACCACACTAATCCATGCCAGTAAAATGTATTTACACTATTAGATAGTCGGTTAAAATGCATGCCTTAAATCTACTCAATAATGATGGATTCTTCGTGACCAGATCACACTGTACCGTGTTTTGTGTTACTGTGGACCTAGAGTGACAGTTGTAGCGCTTTATCACCCTGTGCTGGTGTGGGTGGAGCACAGCGCCGGTGGGAGCAGTGGCAGGGTGACGCCTAATGAGAAAGGGTCACCTGGTGAACCCCGGGGTTAGCTAGTACCGGTGTGGGTGTGGTACCTTTGAAGTGTCACTCGTGCTGAGGGAAGGATAACCACCTGAGCCAGTTGGGCCGGAGTAGCTAGAGTGCTATCCGAGGGGTTACTGTTTGGTCTTAGCGGGTCGGTGTTTCTCTCCTTTGTCGTGTGGTTGGCGTGTTTTGCCGAGACATTGGTTGTGGGCCTAGTAGACTGGTTTTAGAGATGTGCATGTTATGTACTTCGAATGCATGTGATTCATATCGAGATTTAGGAGTAGTAATTACTACTGTACTTGTTACTTTACCTTCAGCTATACTTTGCACTTGTGGGTGTGTGAGTGAGCAGCGGGGATCGAAGGATCCCTACTAAGTCTTTTCGTTGAGACTCACCCCTGCGGTTTTCAGGTGAGGACTCCAGACAGACTTAGCGAGGGGTGTGCTGTTGTGTGTCACGCGCCGTCAGTTGTTGTTCCGGAGTATGCCTCGACGTAGTTGTTATCTTTATTTCTGGCCTGTATGCTTAATTATTTCTTTTCTGTTGGAGTATGTAATTATTTGTTGTCTCGAGTCGCATTGTAATAACTTTTAATTCCTGCATTTTCCTTTCAATTAAATGCGATGTGAATGTTTAGTTTAGTTTATTACTTATTTCCCAGACTTACTTAAATCCTGGTTTGCTTCTAAATTAATGATTTGGTACCCATTTAAAAATCGGATCCCCGATTATAGGGTGGCGGGTCGTTACAAGAAGACTATGGACTAGGGAGATCTGATGTTCTTTCCCCGGTCTACCTCTGACAACCCCTAGTGGCTTCCCTGACTTGGTTAGGGAATACTAACGTACGACTACTTAAAGGGAAAGTCCAACCATGCATTATCCGAAGCTATTCTACTCTATTTTAGTACTCCGCTCACCGATTTGCGAGCTAATGACAGGTCCTAAGATTAGACTCACGGGCTTCTCTTACTAGCTTTACCGAACCTCTTCATACTATCACACTGTACCCACTGTTGATCGCAGGTAGAGGGCTTCTTTAATTTTCGATTGATGCCTATCGAAAATAGGAAACTCAGGTGTGTGATTCTGCTTCCAAAGAAGATTCGAATAAGATCTGACCATGCTATATCAAGTAAGCGGTTGTCACACATTACCTTCACTGCACCACTTAATAACGTGGGCTCTGGTGCCTTAAAAGAGGGGAAAGTCCAGGCTTTCTCCACTTATATTCTTCCAAGGCTTGTATTATGTAAGCTTCACTCACTGGCTACCTTTTTTCTAGGTGCTAGGAGATAAAAAGACCAACGGATCTGACCCGACTAAGGGGAATCAAGTAAACTCAGAAAATAGATGGATATGATCTCACTCGGTAGAGAAAAAGACAAGCTATCTGATTGACCCTTCCCTAATGGACTAAAGGCTCTGATTCGTACAAGTTAGCTCACAAAGTCTCAAACTCTTATCGATAAAGCGGTTATATAACATATGACAAAGGGATATACTGTAACTATTATATAGAATCACTTTCCAAGGCAAAGAGAATGGATTCCCCCCGGAACTCGCAACCATCAAAACAACATACCTTTCTTTCTTTAAAGAGTTTTTTTAGTCTTTCCGAAAGTCTTAAAGGGCTTCTGCTTGCAAATGGATACCTTCCCTCTACTCTACTATACTATTAAACCTAGAATCACCCACTACTGGCTAATGGTTTTAGGGGCTACCTCTTTATTAATTAAGCAATTCGTATGGAAAAACTTCAATCCCCCCTTAGCTCTGCTCTTGTGTGCATGGATATCAGTACACAAGATTATGGTTTCGAGCTACTTGAACTTTCACAAGCGAAAAGAGTCGCTTTAGAGGAAGCCTATGGACCTAACCCCATACCAGATTGACCCGCCGCCCTTTACTTTATCAAGCTTCCTGCTCGAGTAAATGTATTCTCTCCCCTCCACTTAGCCAGTAGAGCTCTTTTCCACGAGGGTTAAGATCAAGGGTATGTACAAGAAAAGGAAGTAGTTCGATCTTAGGTAGAGAAATTTCATTTAACAATTCCATGAGCGGTAGTTGGAGCGGACCTTTCCGTAAGAGAAGGTGTGGATCCTCGATCTAAGTCTCAGCTTTTAAGTGACGATGGTGTGTCAGTTTTTAAAGAAAAGTCAAATCCTAAGCAACAGATACCACTAGAGAAAAAGTAGATGAAAGATATGCTTAAATATAAAAATCCGATCTTTGAATCATACATAGCATACGCATTTGAATCCTTGCAATCATAGAAAGAAGAAAAAACTACCATTAACACATCTATCTATCGAAGCAGATGAGGAAGATGCCGTTAAAAAGGGTAGGTTCAAGCTTGAGTTCCCCCTTTAGGATGGGGTTTCAGTGCAGTAAATTATTATTTTTTATAGTTTCGTAGAATGATGAAGCAAGACCATGCCATTAGAGGAAGCGTGGTTCACTCGCTTAGTCTTATTGAGTGAGAAAGTTCTTATAATGAAGACGCTCGCTAAGATATGGCCTTTAGCCCTATGAGAGAGAAATTCAACTCCAAAGAAGGATTTGAGTCTAGAACGAGAAGTTGGTAAAGAAGATAAGGATTGAGACGATTCCAAAGCTAAGGCGATGAAGAAAGTCAAGAGATTATTTTCAAATATGAAGAACCAGCTAGAAAGAAGATAAGGTTTTGAGTTAACTTCCATGATAGGGAAGGAGTTCACTCGTTTCAGTCTCATACGGCAAAGATAACCATTTAGTAACCTATAGGATAGGGAAAAACCAATGTTTTAAAGTAAGGAGGAAAGTCATTTAGTAGTGGAGAAAAAAGAGGGAGCAAAGCAAACGATATCCTATCTGTACGGTTCATACAGGAGAGCAAGACCTTAATTTTAAAGAGCAGACCTTCGAAACCGCGAGTAGAATACTTGGAATCAATCCCTTGAACCGAACAAACCGACCAAGTCAGCAAATCCCCTAGCTCTAAAAGGGCACTCAGAAAACCATAAGACATCGCGACTGCACACAAAAGATCAACTGGTGCAATAAAAGCACAATCCAATCGCGACAAACCACCACTCGTTGGGTCATTCACTTCTCATTCTCAAGCAAAGTTAGGAAGCAGCAAGTGGAGCTTACAAAACGAGCCAGGGGCTTTGGTTATAAAGTCTAGTTACTTAGATATTAATAAAAAGATATTCCCCACAACAACTAGCTGCTACTTGAGGGGATGTCTATCGGGCTTTAACAAAAGGGGTCTGGGTACTCTTCTTTCGGGAGGCTAGCAATCCTAATCTTCATAATGTGGTCGAGCCGAATGGGGTATGTGGATGTTAGAGTGGTGGGTGAATATCCATAGTTCTTTTGTTTGAAAGCGTGCAACTGCCAATGGATTTTCTCCTTCTCAGGTATTCTCCTACAATCTATAAGTAATTTCCTTTAGTCGATTGTGGAGTTCTAAGATCATATCTTTCCATGTAAGTTATAGTGCCATCCCATGGGACATATGTTACTCCCAAGCCAATCCTTCTGTAAGTACATTTAGTTGGAGCAAAAAGGACATCCTTTTATTTTATGCAGGCTCTAAAGAAAGAACAAGTGATTTTGTCCCTTATCAACTTAATAGATAGTTGTTTCCATTTAATATGCATCATTATCAAATTAATCTGAATATATAGCATATTGTCGGGCCCAATTCGATTAGGCATTTTCCTGCTAGCAATGCACTAGGTCAGGGTAAGTCCTTTTTTTAATTTCTTGTGTTGTGTGAGAGAGTCCTAATTTCATACAATGAGCAAACCTTAGAACTAGTAACCATTCTATTAGCCCATAATCTAGTTTCATTTGAACAAAAGTCTATTGATCACATAAAAAAAGAATTTAACTAATGTTGAGTGGCACTTCTAACCTACTCCTTTTTAGCCATCTTTAAGTTTTCTGTAAGGCATAGTATTGTAGATTTCCATCAATCCCTTTTTAGGTCCCTATCAGGCATTGATCCAGTTATCAAATCAACTTCAATCCTTCGCTCTGGCTTTGGGAATTCTGTGACATCCAATCTAATTTCAGTACCAGTGAGGGGAGATCTAGTTTTAGTTCTTGGTCAAGCATCAAGTCAGTTCATTGGAAGTTCTTTTACATAAAGTCTTAACCCTTCCACCAGCAAGGGTGAGTTCTCTCTTCTCAGCGTTTTCAGTTGCAGTAGAAGTTTGAGTAGCTTTTGGTCCAAGTGAGCCATTTTTCATAATTGAATATTCATATTTGAGTCTCCTCGTGCCGCCCTTCATATGAATATGTCTAGTGTCGTTATAGGAGTACTTCAAGTACTTTATAGGATCATTGCTACTTTCATTGCATCTAGTAGTCATTCTTCTCCTTGAAAATCAACAAGGAACAAGGGCTAAGGGCTAGGTAAAAGGAAAGGGCAAATAATCCATTAAGTGAGTTAATTTCGAGCATAATCTGACAAGGGCAAATAATCCAACAAGCGCTAGTTTCTCTTTCGATGGCATAGGCTAATTCCGAGCAATCTAGGGGGTCAGTGTAGGGTTAACATGAATAGTAGGAGTCCCCTGTGGGTCATTTTTCTGGTCCAATAGAGTCTTTCCTCAAGTCTAAGACGTTCACGGGCAAAGGCAAGACAACCACTCTTACAAGCCGGCAGGAAAGTTTCAAAGCATTATCCGACTGAATCAAATGAGAAAACAATCCAAGTGTCAGAGCAAAACAAAATATTTATTTAAGTAGGTCAATCTTTCAGGCAAGGAATAAGTAGGCAAAGACCAATTCATCATATCAGAGGAAGAATGATTGATCAAGGCATGCAAAAGGATAATCTTTCCTGGGAAGGCTAATCAGTGCATATCTTTTCTTAGAGGGACTTTCTTTCATTATGATAATTCCCCCTTTTTCAAGTCAATTATGGAGTAGTTTGATTTTGGCCATCCATTCGTAATGCCTTCTCCTGGGCTAGCAGTAACTACTAAGCTCTTACTCTCTCCAAAACCTGCAGTCTCTCATAAGCCAAAGAGAGGAAAGAGTCTCTCATATTCTAGTAAAAGAGAGATATCAAAGGAAACTATTAAAGCAGTATCATATTAGCCAGTTGAAGTCGATGAAACTGAATAATAAGGTTAAGCACCTACTATTGCAGGCATAAGGAGGATACGTGCGTAGAGGACTTGAAGTTTGACTAGTATTCTAAAGTATATTGCATTGTCCAGCCAGAAGCTCCTATTGTAAGAATTGCTACTTCTATCGAGTAGGAATGTTCTGACATTGCTTAGCCTTGCACCATTTTATAAAAGCTGAGTTTATTTACTAGGTTATGTTGTAAGCGTTAGCCTTGCACCTTTTTATAAAAATTGAGTTCATTTAGTAGGTCCTGTTGTAAGCCCCCGTTTCTAATTCCTCGATTTCCCTATCTCTTCACACGGCATGGTCTCTTCCCCATCCACCTGATTTTGAGGAAAACCTGCTCATTTATCTGAGTCAATCTAGTTAGAAGACTTAATAGAGTAGGTAGGCAAGGGCAATTTAGAAGACGCATCTTTTTCCTATCTTTGCTCTGCTTGAGAAATGTATATTGACTGAGAAACAATATCCATATTCGTCTTGCTAGACCCAGCAGTATAAGTCTAAGCTCCAATAGTGGAGGTATTCCAGGAAGCAGTATTACGTACCTCTAGTCGCATTCATGAGGATTGAATTCCCTTGTGCCTTTATTGGGGTAGGAGTTTTATCCCCTCCAGTTGCCATTGACAAAATTGGAAGTGAATGTCAATTTCTTTCCCGTGCGCTTACATCTAGTCCTAGTTCTAGGAAGTTCCAGCAAGCTAGGAGGAGGAAGTCTTTTTCACTCGAAAGTTGTAGTCTCTCCCCAGCATCTATCTATTTTCTTGTTTTGTATTTGTACAAAGTGATTTTCTTGTCTCGAGTGATTTTGCTAAAATCCTTAGGTACCCCTCTGCATTAAGTAAGTAGAAAGAAGGATATCAGTTTGTTCTGCAGTCCGTGCTAATGCCCTCCTTTTTCATTATGCCATTAAGTAGGTTAAGTGTTAGTTTCTATTAAAACAAAGTATTGAACTTATTTAGCGATAGCATACAATTAAGGGATGTTTTTGACAATGGGTACAAAGATTAGCGCTTTAAAACAGCAACGTGGGTTGCACATGTGAAGCCATCTAGTGAGCGCCTATGATTGATTGGTAGTCATGTCCAGAAAGATAGAAAAGCTGCCATCTCTCCCGCATTTTCCGTTGATTTGAAGGAAACAATAGCCCCACAATCCTACCTATTCAACGAGTGCTCATCTCAGTCACGTCCATTCTTTCCAATGCAGTACTACATATTGAATAAAAAAACCCTATTTGAAACAGTGGGCCCATACTACATATATAGATGTGGCCTATAATAAGATGAACGAATATATCTTAGTTACATGCTACTTGGACGTGCAACCTTCGATTCATAGAATTCACGGCTCACATAATCACTAATCTTAGTAAGTAAGTAGATCATTGTGCTATCACTTCGTTTCTTTAAGAAGAACCTCTGCCCCTACCTTAGGCTAGAAGTGAACCCATTCATAGATCTTCTTTTCTACTTGCTTTTGAGTTTCCCCAGTTCGGTGGAGATCTTTACCTAATTCACTACTCTACTAGATTGGCTTCCGACAACTCTGAAAGATCCTGCCTTGCTTGCCTTGTGATACTAACCATAGGGGCCGAGCTGAGCCTCAAGTGCCGATGCAGTTTTCGACTTTCTCGAATTCCCTTAAGATGCCCATAGTTCATTTAGTTAGGTGAAAAAACTAGAGCAAGTCGACCGGACAGGGAGAATCTTTCCTATCATTAATGATGGAGTCTCGATCAACATCGTGCATCCTTGCTTCTAGGCTCGTTACACCTGCCGCAACAATGAACAGTATAAGGGAATCATCCTTCATGGGGAAGACTCGACTACTCAGCCGCCTCAAAAGGTGATTCCGAGCATACCAGAACCAAAGCATTCCGTCAGAAGATATGGAGCCAGCATTGCTACTAGGCAGACATAACCAAGAGCCAGGATCAGAAAAGCACACTAGAAATTCTCCAACATATCAGGAGACAGTTAAGAATATAGATGAGCCAGCAAGCACTGCCCCTTCAGTCAGGGCAAGAGGCTGGGATAATGAAGGAGCAACCCTGAATACTCAGAGCCAAAATGCAGAAGAAGGTCACTCTCAGTCGCTTTCTCAAGTACAGGAAAAAGGGCTATATCTGTCTATTCAAGAAAGAGCCACTCTTGTTAAAGGCAAGGCGCCTACTACAAAGAAAGTACAAGAAATCTTGTTGGTTAGCCAAAAAGTCCTCAGATAACTCCAGGGGATATAAGCTAAACTCAATGTCTGGGACGTCTGATTATTGGGAAGAGAGCTCTGGGAAGCTATGATAACAACCCTCCAGGACCCTGAACTGAAGCCTATGAAGCTTTTCTTTCTGAACTTTGAGACAACGTCTATGAAGCCTATATGGCTACAATATCAATCACAAAGGAGGACATCATTACGCACCTCATGCCAATCACAATTGGCCCTTATACAAGAAAGGACACTTGAATAGCCACCTGGTGGTCGCGGTGAACCGCATATTTATTGATGCTTACACTGCAGTGAATCTTCTGCCCTACAAGACATTTGCAAGGCTTCATCCCCATCATGCACAACTAGAGGAAGCGCAGGGACTCAGGCTTCAATCAAAATTCCGACGCAATTGGGCTTGTTTGTTAAGTTTGAACTTGCTCTAGAGGATTTTGTGACTAAAGTCACCTTCTATATGATTAATGCTAATACAACTTATAAAGCACTGACCCTGGTTGTATGAGAACTGGGTTGTGCCTTCTACATTACATCAATGCCTAAAGTATACTTTAGGCAGCAAGGAGAACGGGAAAAAGACACAGCTCCTGATTTATTGAAGATCTGGCGAGGCACTTCCCCATACGTTAGGTCCAAAAGAATGTGGGATAGGAAAACTCGCTCTGATCCCATGTCAAAGTTAAGATAGCTCAGAAATCTTGAATGATTTCAATTATGAGGTGTCGGAAACCCCTATATATACATAAATTCAACCTATTCTCTAAAGTTCGACATAAAAAAAGAATAAGATAAGGTTTGAGTTTGAATATTGTCATGAAATCACAAACATGGCTTTGGCCAAAGTCGAGCACGGCGTGGAAAAATGGGATCTGATTGATCTTCAATGGTTTTCAATCTCAAATGCCTTTTGACGCTTTACGCCTCATTCAAGTGTCAGTCCCATCCATCTATATTGAGTCCCGGCCTCTATTTGGGACTTACGCGCCTAAGATCTGTCTAATGTGGTGAAGCGACGTCCAGGGAACAGTGTGACCCGTCAGATGGGCATAATTCAGATAATGCCAGCCACTTTAAAAGCTGAGACGCGGGGACTGCATGCTTCGAAGAGGGGGAGGAGACCTTAGCTGATGATTTGCTGGAGAGGCATGACCTTTCTCCCTTCCTCGCCAATCTTTGCTTTTGCAACACCTTGTCCCCCTTGCCATAAAAAAAAAAAAAAGATATAACGTTGGCACTGGCAGTTCCAACACGTGGCGGATAGGGAGCCAGCAAACCCTTTTTAGCCTTCTTGTTTCGTGCTAAGCCTAATCCTAAATGCTTCCATGTCGATATCCAGCCGAGGGATGAAAATAAAATTCACTCAACGAAAAGAAAGGTTGAAGGATTGACTGACTTCTATTTCGATTGAGTCGATGGTTGCTCTTGCTATGCGAGATACTTTTCCTTTGGATTACGCATATTTTTATCTCTCGTCCTTCTCTATCAGAAATGTTTCCATTCATTCTTAATCCATATTTTTATCTCTCATCCTTCTCTATCAGAAATGTTTCCATTCATTCTTAAGCCATATTTTTATCTCTCATCCTTCTCTATCAGAAATGTTTCCGTTCATTCTTAAGCCGATCCAATTACAGTCTTAAGGCTTGGTGTTCAACTGTATTTAGGACTACCTACAGTAAGGGTATCTACTTTGCCAGAGCAGCTGGAATCTGTTGTACGCATTCAATCAGTGATTCTGGACCGCAAGAAAGTGTGTGACATCCGATAGTCTGATTGGGATGATGCAAATAGTAGTTTTCGCTACACACCTTTTCAGTCCTCCTATTTTCCTTCCTCCTCCTTCCGTACGCTAGGTAACGAGTGGTTTAAATAGGTTCATTGACTCAACCTTCCTAAGAAAGAACCTAACCACAGGTGAAAGGGGATATAGGAGAAACACTATGGTTGTTTCGGGGTGAAATGAAAGTCAAGGATTGGAAGTAGTTAACCTATGATTGATGAAAACTCCTATGCTAAGCCTAACCCGCTTAGCTACATGGCCCGTCTATCGCTGATCCCTAAGGTGCCTTTTCAAAAGGCCTAGTTTCTAAATCAAAAAGGTATTGATTATAGCTAGCTTCCTTAGTTAATAAGCATAAGGTTGCATAACTTCTTGTTAGAGACCAGCTTCTATTGCGTAACCTTGACGCTTATTATTTCATTTATAAGTAGCGGCCCTGGTTTAGCTCCTATTTTCCTTTAGGCGTATAAGCTAAGGGAAAACAGTGAGCCAAAAGCCAATCCGCAGGTTTGGTTGAAATGCTAAAGCCATAACCCCTACTACTTGAAACTGGAAACCAAAAACTAGCTAGTGACTTGACCACCCCTAAAACGCAGGGATCAAGCTTGAGACTAGCACCATGCTTAAAACCATTGTCATAAACTGCACCACTTTTCATGGGCATAGGGCTCTTTGCTCTCGGGACAGCAACGGAGCAGCTCGAGTGAATACTAGAAGGGAGGGTGCCATTAGTGCTGGACTTAAGATAGGCTTAAAGGTTAGCGAGCCTCCTTGACTAGCAAGAAATTTGGCTTGCTTCTGTTCGAACTAGAACTCGAACTGCTTTCTAAAGAAAATGGGAATACGAGGAGCACAGAGAATAAGAAGTTATTTATAAGGGGCTACTGGAAGTCACTGCTTTGATATCACCTGGGGACAAGTGACTCAATTGATGGGAAAAAAGTGGAATACCATACCTGGCCTGGAACGAGAGAAAGCTAAAGGTGTACTTGAACTCGATAAAGGCGAAAGGGAAGGGGATAGACATAAGAGTGGGGTACTTGATTTTCTTGCTTAATCAGTTTCGATGCGAGATCATTCCACGCTTTTTTTAAGCTTATACCTATAATAGAAGTAGAAGTTTATAGTTCTCACTCTCTAGTACTGGTGGCAGATCATAAGGGTACTTGTTCTACTCGCAGTAGGACTTCCAATATCTATAAGGAACATATTAGTTACGTAACCTAACACTATTCTATATCGCTTTTCGCTCTCTTTAATAGGCTTTTTCTTCTGGGAACTTCTGATCATTGCCCTCTTTTCAGCTCACTTCATATCCTAGAAATATGTCCAACATTCCTAGAAGCATTTCCGTGCATTCTTCCTCTAATAAAAGTAAACGACTTCTCATTTTTTCCAAGACTTTGTTGATTATTAGTCTATTTTCCATAGCCCAATTAGAAATCAATGTATTGCAATGAGTCTATAAAAAAGTCTATTGTTAGTGTGTAGATAGACTCTATGTGGGCTAACTAGCAGCATCGTTCCCTTTCTAGGAGGAGAATCATACGTACTTGTAATAGGAGCGTTTGGCCCATCGTTTTTTCCGCTGGGAGCCTGGGCAAGTCACTCATCCCTAAGGAAAAAAGAATTTCTTTTTCACTTCAAGTTCAGGTACATTTATTATAGAATAGATTGATTATATAACCCTCTGATGGACCTCCAGATGCTTTCCATTTTGTCCTTGTTCTTTTTTCCCTTTTCATAAAATAGTCTTCCATTACTTTTTTTTTTTTAGGCACTAGGATTTGTGTGGTCTAGCATGTAAAGGGTACTTACCAAATGAAAATGACAAGAGCGCGATACGATCAATCTAAGTTGGTAAGGCAATAGGGGGCCAAAGGCCTCACGTGCTGTTTAGAGAAAATCTCTCTTTCCGCCTGTCCTGCCTTTTTTTTTTCTTTTTTTTGCCGTTTAGGCTGCTGGAACTGCCAAAGACTACTATTATTTTGATTACAGCCTCCATTTTGGTCCTATCTAAGCTATTGACGCAGGATAGTGGTATGCCCCTATCAGATGGCCTTCAACAATTTCCTCCCTTAATTCAAGCAGCTAATAGATCTGTACCAAAGATAAAGCCCTCTATATATGAGCATCGAGTAAAGGTAGCATCAGCGATCTCTTTCCCTTCTCGATATGTGGTCTTCGTTGCTGGGGATTCGACCTATTGGGTTGAACAAGCTTCTTTCCGCTGATGTACTCAAAAGAAGGTCGACTTTTCCATCATAGTGCGAGACCAGAAGTTGTCACCATGTCTTGCTAGACCAGAAGTTTTCACCATATCTTGTAAGTTGGACTCGCTCTGAGAAATAGGACTGATTGTTTCCTCATCATTCTACCCATGTTCAAACTCCCGAATGAAGTGAATAGCTTCAGTCCCTCCACGTTCAGGGACCCATTAGATGGAAGCAAGTGAAGTGACCTGAGGCTTTTATGTTAATTACACCTTCAAGTTTCAGTTTAGAGAGAAAAAAGAAACCAGGTAATTGTGTGCATCTAAGAAAGATTCTCTTTCAAAGATGACTTACAGTTCCTCGGCCAGAGGCTCATTCACTCCCGAGAGGGAAAGATGAACCTATTACCAGCTTCAGGAGAAGAAGAGGGGTTTTATCTTGTTAACGTCATTACCAAGATTCATTGAATTAGGAGGACTGAAGGTCGTCAATTACTCAATCAATCGGTTAATCCTTTCTTAATTAGAAGAGATTATTCTCAATCCCACCTCTCCTCTAACAGGCTATCAAACTAGCTGAAAACAGGGTTAGCTCTACTAAGAATACGAGGGTGCATATTGTTTGATTGAAAATGGAAGTTGACATGGTAGCTAGGGCTTTCCTTTTTGGAAAAATAGAGTACAAACTAGAAGAGATCTAATCCCAAAAAAGACAATCCACCTATTCATCACAAACAGTCGGTCTCTTTCGTTGACCGGATATGCTTTTTCTGTTCTGAGCTGAGAGATGCTCGATCTTGTCAACATACCTTCCACAGCCAACAAGCAAGGGTGTAGTTCGGGGAGTAGCCTGTTCTCACATTCACATCTCCTTTCATGTAATCAAGTCATGTCTTCAAGTATACTATGGTATGGTCGATGCTTGATTAGATGTTATAGAGAAAGGGGGCTACGTGCATATTCTAATATCCATTTGAAATTTGAAAGAAAAAAAAGAGTTGACAATTGAGTCAAGGCAGATAAGCTCCGTCTAACTATTGGATGAAAATTGGAGGATGTCACACTATGGATAGCCAATCATTGCCCGGCACGTTGTCTATGCCCTAGTTTGATATTGATATGCCTTATTCCTTAGGGGAACCTTCAGTGAAAATTGAAAGCTCTATCGAAAGTTCTAGCGCGAGAGTCCCTTCAGCTAACTTAATTAAGTTATCACCCTTTCCAGGGAAGGAAGTAAGATCCGATGAAATTGTCTAATCCTAGTTTCTTTTTCTAGCTAGGATGGATGATAGAGCAAAGAAGTAGTAGGCTTTGGAAAGGGAGTCATTGCAACATTCCTAGGAGTGTTTCGGTGTGCCCCGATAGTTAGTTGTGGGAAGAGAATAACAGAAAAGTAAGCGTCGTTGGATAAGGCAGGGTCGATGTCAATTGAGTAAGAGCTTAGATACTTTTCGAGCTGTTTACTCGAATCAAGTCTTGAACTCATTCTCTTACTCGCTGCATTCTATTTCACTAGTTTTTTTAGAGATGACAAAAATAGGAGTGAGAGCTTTTCGAAGAGGAGAAGGCAAAGGACAACCAGTAGCCCCCTTGTAGTCCTTTACCGAATATTCATGAGAAGGTACCCTTCAACTATCAATTGCACAAAATAGACAAAGTAAGTAGAGTATTAGGAAGGTGTGCTAACCGCTTACTCGCCATAGAAAGGTGCAAGAGCCACTAATTCAATATAGTCTATCTGGGAAGATGAAATTTGATTTGATAATCCCAGTGATAAAGGAAAGTTCACGTTTCAAGCAAGCTCCGCCGTAGATACAATATCTGATAGCAAAATAAATCGGGGGCAGATGCCAGATAGTCATTTGTCTCTCTTTCCAGATGCCTAGGCCCTAACGCAAGTGCTCCTCTTCTATAATGCCTAGTTTCAAGACAATCGGTCAGGGTCTAGCACTAGACCTGAAAATAGTTGGGTTGCACTTCACGTTGATGTTGGCTATGCGCCTTTTGCATCCAATGACTCAATTCACAGACCTAGTAAGATAAAGGAAGGAGGCGGATAGAATTCCTCGGTGTGCTCGTATCCTAAACCTTCTCTCCGAAGATATGTCCTCTCTTGAATTAGATTCCTCATTCCTTTGTTATCCTTTCCCAAGCCCATTCATGGTTAGTAACCCATCCTAAGCATTATCTGCCACCCTCTCTTACTCACTCACTTTTTCCCAAATAGGTTCAATAGCCATATTTATCTATTATATAGATATAGCATCAAGGGGGATATGAATATGAATTAAGGCGGGAACCTTTGTATGAACTTTAGAATGCAAAACTCTAATTTTCTTTATCATCTTTGCAGTTAGAAAAGGAAGGTTCATAATCTATATTTGAAACCATAAACCATTATTGAATTAGACATACCTGCAGCGATACAAGACCGAGCATATGGTTGCCTCTCCCACTGGCATGATGAAAGGACCTACGATGGCTACATATCAAAGAGTGAGCGAATTGCCATCACATTGCAAACCTTGTTTTTAGCTTCCTCTCCCTCATCTAATCTTTGAGTAGTTGGTGTATTTACCACTACATCGTTAAAAAGAAAAAGAGACTGACTAATATATAAGTAGGAAGGGAAGGAGGGGAAGGTGACAGAAGGCAATTTTCCTTTTTTTCAATCAAGGGTGGGCTAGGCTTAGGAGAGAGACATAGGCTAGAGAGAAATAAGTCACGCGTGGATATTCTTGTAGATAAAGATAGCTTGGTTCAACTAACATGCATGTAGGCAAGGGTGAGCTCCTGTCTCTGGCAATGGACAACCTGGTGGGTAGGTTAGTCAAGGATGAAACCTTGACTTATTGCCTACTGCAACCCCACTGCATAAACCTAGCTTCATTTATCAAGTATACTATATCATATGATATATTTGATTCTTTTGAATCCCCTCTATTATATTCGGGGGGACCCTGTGAAATGTGAGGTACCAACTGTTAGTTTTTGGGTGTCCTACGGATCAATTTTGGGCCGTATAGGCCCAATGTGTTGTACAATCTTGTTCAACATAATTAAGTGGTAATTAGAGCGTAAACTTGTAATATATGGATTGCTTTGCGTTGTCCCTAGGATATGTGGTTGTAAAGTCAATTTCAAAATGAGAGCTCGAGTGTGAGTTTGACTGTACATAGACACAGCTTAAATTGTTCCTGATTAGAGAGTAATCACTCTGGGACACTGATTATTCGTAAATCAGCACGAATGATGTGTAGATGACCAATCTCACGGTCATAGTTGCGGGCACCAATACATATGTATGGGTGTTCATCCTGGGAGGATGTTCACTGAACTGATTCGCTGATGAATCTTCAAATGATTAATTATACCTAATGTCAACTGAAGATCTATCTGTCTCAGAAGTATCGTTGATCCTTTGACCTGAGACATTAATACGGTCTTGCGTGAGGATTGGTATAGTTTAATGTTTGGTTAAGTGACTTTAACCATAAATCATGAGACACCGAATTATTAGCCACATCAGAATACATGTGAAGACCATTAATGGTCAAGAGGGGATCACTCAATGTCAGGTATATCACAGACAGTTAATGAGTCATAACATAGATGCTCCACTAAATCCACGGCCAGGGTGGTATCGGTTCGTTTGAAACGAACGTGAAATAATTAAGGAGGTCATGGTTAAATGACACGATCACTAGTGGTTTGACATAACCATACCATACGATCAGATTGGACTCGGAGAATGAGCGAAGGATTATAGCAATACGGTAACTGAAGACTTATAAGTGCTAGACAGGGTGAAGATGAACCCGACATTTTCTTAGATCACGCAGATTTGCTTGACCCAACGTGATCAAAAGGTCTGGAACAAATTAAACGGTTATTGGGAATAACCGGTTTAATTTACTTATAATTAGATTAGAAGTTAATGGATCGTTAAACCAGAGTGATAATGGGCCTAAAGGATCACACACAAATAACTCTTGCAGAACGGAATATTGTTGTATGGAATAATATACTAAAGCATTTAATTCTTTTGGGAAAAGAATCTATAAATGGCTTAAAAGTATAAATAAAATAATATAAAGGGCATATATATAATATATGTATTTTTAGGCCTATTTAATAAATAAGCTAATAATAATATATTGATAAATAAATGTCCTAGGGTTAACTTCAACTTCAACAGTTAAAAGATTGGTTTGGTTAAAAGAGGCGGTTCAAGTTGCCACTATACCATTCCTATATATAACCCTTAGTTTTCCCATAACCCGTAACCTAATTCCAATCTATTCCAAAGGTGGTTGTCAAGTGGAGTTAGACTCTTGCCAGAGAACTTGAGGCGATGAGTTTGTGTTACGCGGGGTGAAGGAGAAAGTGAGCTCCGTTGCTGCAAGGGTTCGTGTGTATTAGCTATAAAGGCCATACGCTTGTGCGGCTCGTAGCTTCGAGGAGTTCGCATCGATCTTTGTAGAACAACGTGCTCTACGCAAGGTGAAAATCTCGTATGATTTTATTTAGATCGTTTTTGTTGCATCAATCGGAGTTCGTAACTGGTTTGGGAAATCGGTTTTATTTTTGTTCTTCCGATGTTACGATTTCCCGGGGGTTTCGACCGAACCCAACACCAACACCGGACGTACCACTGGGGATCGGATCCTTCCTAAATGCATTTCCCTTGGAGCTGGTCCCTCCTAAATCGATGATTCTTGGCTACTTGATTAGTCAAACTATAAGGCTCTTGACTTCTTTTTATACCGCGGGTGACGAACTATAGCCATTCGTGGTCAACGTTGTCCTGCTTGACATTCTTTTTGAAACCTCACTCAAGCCAAATCTCACCCCATCAAGCTTCTTCACTCGAGCACAAATAGTTGACCAAAAGACAAGACTCACTCGACTCCATTGCTCTTAACGTCCAACTAATGGCATACTTCTTCAATTGAATGCTCCTAGGCAAATAAAAGGAAGATAACATAGACTATGCCCTCTCTTCAAAAGAGCCATCACAGCTTATGAGGGGGAAGCTTAGAAATGGCTAAGGTACTGACCAACTGAGATGGAGAGAGCCCTTTTTTAGTGTTGTCGGAATAGGCACCAACGGGATGATTGAAATGGGATTCCTTAGGTTAGTTAGCTCATGAGAGTACGACTTTGGTTCCAGAGAAAGGGACTCGGCTTAGTTCAAATAGCCCTAGTCTGACTCATCGAAGAGAGATCCCAACTCTATTGCTTAAAAGCGAGTTCAGTCACCCAAAGGTAATTTGAATCACTCTTATTTCAGCTCTTGTGAAAATGGTCCATGTAGTTCATTTTCCCTTATGACTATGCTTTCTGTAGTGCACTTTTGTCGACTATTTACTCTTGCTTTCGTGGGAACAAGAATTGCAAGAAGCTGTGAACTCTTCTTTATTCTCTCACCTATCGGGTAGGCGAGTGCCCCAATGAAAACAAGAATAAGAGTTCACGTCTTAGCCCATATTTACATAGCTATGATTTGATCTCTCAAGTTCTCAAATTTGGATTTGGATGCTTTCCATCTATGTTAACGAAAGCTAATCCACGTCCCTACTAAAGGAATGGAAGTCAGTGCCAGTTTAACTATTTGCTTTGTTCACTTGGAATTCCGTCTTTCTGAAATAGTCAGATCACTTCCTTTAACGGGAGCAACAACTCCCTTATTCTTCTACTGCTCCTTCCCACAGGAAGAGTTAGGGCTATTTGAACTAGTTTCAAAGGCGTGATTGCCCCTTAGGGGCGCTTTCAACCCAATCTCTTTCTCTTTTGAATACATTCATACACAATTTTTATTCCCATCTCTCCAATCTACTGTTAATTGGCAACGCTCCTCGAACCAGACCATATTCATTTAGAGCTTCCACTCTAGCCAAGTCAAGCTGTCCGCAGCTCTATACCCAATTCCTACTATTGCTAAGCTAATAACATCTCGTCTGCTAGAGACCTTCCTCGCTTAGGGCTATGATTCCAAGAGAGAAAAGCAATCGCCACCTTCATTTAAAATAGAAGGAGGAGCCGTTCTTCATTGCCAATCGCCTGGTGACTTTTTTCATTTCCTATGTCATAGAGTCTTGACTTTACTGTTTATCGCCTTGCCCCTGCTACCTTCATAGAGCAGATTCGTGAAAAGAGTAAGATCGATTTCAGGCAAGTTGAATATCGTGCTTGAGCTTGGGTACGAAACTAGGCATTCCCACCTTTCAATCAAAAGAAAGTAGCCCTGCCTTCAAGACCAGTTACAGTCAATTCCTATTCCGATTACCCTTACTAAAACACAAAGATTAGATAAGGCTAAAACATTATATACTTGGGATAAGTCTAAACCTTACTCCGCTTCTTTGCACTCAAGGAATTCCAGATCGGATCGGGTCCCCGAATCGGGACCCGCCGATCCCGATCCGACTCGGATCGGATCGGCCGAGTCGGCCGATCCAGATGAAGTCTGGCCAGTCCGACTCGTCCAGATTAAAAAATAATAAAAAATTAAAAAAAATCAGAAAAAATCAGGAAAAAATAAAAAAAATCAGAAAAAATTACATACATATTATTCAATTGATGTACAATAAGAATGAATGCAATTCATGTACATCCATAAAAACCCTAAACCCTAAACCCTAAACCCTAAACCCTAAAACCCTAAACCTTAAACCCTAAACCCTAAACCCTAAAACCCTAAAACCCTAAACCCTAAACCCTAAAACCCTAACCCTAAAACCCTTAACCCTAAAACCCTTAACCCTTAACCCTTAACCCTTAACCCTTAAACCCTAAACCCTAAAACCCTAAAACCCTAAACCCTAAACCCTAAACCCTTAACCCTTAACCCTTAACCCTAAAACCTTAAAACCCTAAAACCTAAATCCTAAACCCTAAATCCTAAAACCCTAAACCATAAACCCTAAACCCCTAAACCCTTAAACCTTAAGGGGGGGATCGGGACCGGCCCGAACCGGACCAGATTGGGTCCGAACCGGCCGATCTGGCCGGTCCGGCCCCGATTTGGTCCGGTTCGGGCCGATTTCGGCCGTTTTTTTTTTTTTTCAAATCGGTGGGGGGGAACAGTGAAATCCCCCCCGAATCGGATCGGAACCCGCCGATTCCGATCCGAATCGGCCGATTCGGATCAGAATCGGCCGATTCCGCAATCCATGTTTGCACTCACTCTCTTTCAAGACGGTTAAGGCAACCAAGGTTTCCAAACATAAAGCTACTCTTATTCTTCCATAACATGGCTTATTCATGTACACCGATTATTTCGCATCAACAGAAAAGACTAGCTGGTAGCCAAACTAGAGTGGGAAGGATTGTTGTTAAGCTAAGACCACTTCTTCCTATTCTACATATGATAATCTTGAAATCAGACAGAACTACTTCAAGCTAAAAACTAACCGAATCTTAGCCCCTTCAGGACCCAAACAAAACGAGGATCGAAAGGACAGGCTGCTGACTTTAGCTCCTAAATCACATCCCCCGCTTGGCTACTTGACCTTGACTAGGCTATTCTATTCTTCGCAGAGAGAACGAAATGCTTTGTTCACGACAATAAGTCAAATGCAGCGACACTTTCCACATGTCGAATTGAGATTTTCATTATCTTCTCCTTCCTGAATTAAGGAGGGCCCGTTACTTAGACATGCTCAAAGGAACCGAAAAAGTAATGTACGCCCAATAAGGCACGGAAAATCTAAAGTCCGAAATCATTGTCTTCTCAAGGCCGAAGGAAAAGTCAAAGATAAAGACCATCCACATCGGGCACTTCTGGAGAGGGTCCTTCCATTAAGCCTTCCTACCCATATTCAAATCAATACAAAGGCAAGTATATATTTGGAGGGAAAATGATAAGGAAAAGATTGACTATGCCATATGGCCGCTACAAATAAATGAAAAGTCTCATGCGAGTGATACCAATCGGACACACTTGGAAAAAAGGAATCATCAGCAAATAATACAGCTGGATCAAAGGAAAACCTTTCCGAGTTCTAACTTCCAAACCTATAACTTGGTTTACTTGCCTGCTTCCTATCTGACCTATCAATCAAAGAACTGTTCTAGTTCCTAGATACGAGCTTGGTTGTCGCTTTGAGACAATATCTTTATTGGTTGGGGCTCTCTTCCCTACTAAGCATCAAACAAATGAACATGGTTAGAAAGATGGCACATCGATCTTCTATACCAAAAGGGTTGGGCCATGTTCGTACTGTGGAACGAACAAAATCCGCCTTCCTCAGAAAAAGCATCCATGACTCTGAAGTTTCAAAGGAGACTTGGTTGGCGCCTTCTGAAGAGCCCTTCATTCTGCGACACAGATAGGCTAGCATTCGTGTCTCAGTCGGAAGGGTGGTATTAGTTTGTTTGGAACGAACGTGAAATAATTAAGGAGGTCATGGTCAAACGACGCGATCAATAGTGGTTTGACATAACCATGCCACACGATCGGATCGGACTCATAGAATGAGCGAGGGATTATAGCGATACAGTAACTGAAGACTTACAGGTGCCAGACAGGGTGAAGATGAATCCGACATTCTCTGAGATCACGTGGATTTGCTTGACCTAACGTGATCAAAAGGTCTGGAACAAATTAAACGGTTATTGGGAATAACCGATTTAATTTACTTCTAATTAGATTAGAAGTTAATGGATCTTTAAACTAGAGTGATAATGGGCCAAAAGGATTACACACAAATAACTCTTGTATAACAGAATATTATTGTATGGAATAATATACCAAACCATTTGATTCTTCTAGAAAAAGAATCTATAAATGGCTTAAAAGTATAAATAAAATAATATAAAGGGCATATATATAATATATGTATTATTAGGCTTATTTGATAAATAAGCTAATAATAATATATTGATATATATATAAATGTCCTAGGGTTAACTTTAACTTCAGCGGTTAAAAGATTGGTTTGGTTAAAAGAGGCGGTTCAAGCTGCCACCATACCATTCCTATATATAACCCTTAGTTTTCCCAGAACCCGTAACGTAATTCCAATCCATTCCGAAGGTGGCCGTCAAGTGAAGTTGCAAGAGTTGGACTCTTGCTAGAGAACTTGAGGCGATGGGTCTGTGTTACGTGGGTTGAAGGAGAAAGTAAGCTCTGTTGTTGCGAGAGTTCGTGTGGATTAGCTCAAGAGGTCGTACGCTTGTGCGGCTCGTCGCTTCGAGGAGTTAGGCATCGATCTTTGTAGAACAACGTGTTCTACGCAAAGTGAAAATCTCGTATGATTTTATTTAGATCGTTTTTGTTGCATCAATCGGAGCCCGTAACTAGTTTGGTAAATCATTTTTATTTTTGTTCTTCCGTTGTTACGATTTTCCAGGGGTTTCGACCGGACCCAACAGTGGTATCAGAGCCAGGTTTAGGCTCCTGTTGATGCAACTGGGAAGAATGGTCTATGTTATAACATTGTGTTCGAATTATTCTGTGTTCTTCAATTTTATTTTTATTTTTTTGGTCCATGAAAATTTTATTTTTCGGAGACAGTGGCAAGTCTAGAATTTTTCAGAAATTTTTCAGATAGTAAACGGCAGTCGGAGTGGCCGTCGGCAATTAAACGGCTAAGCTTCTGGCCGTCCACCATATGGACGGCGAACATGGTGGCCGTCGACATGGTGTGGACGGCCAAGCTAGTGGTCGTCCACCATTGGACGGCCAACATGGTGGCCGTCCACGCCTTGGTGTGGACGGCCAACCATGTGGCCTTCCATATGGTGGAAGGCACTTGGAGCTGCCGTCCGTCTATTTTTTAAAAAATTTTAAAAATAGATTTCATGCTGGGTTTCCCACTGGTAGGCACTACTCCGGACCTCCTCTGCAGTGGTGAGCAGCACTACACTGGCTTGAAAAATTAAACTTTTACTCAAAATTAAGATAATTGTCGGAAACATATCAATTAAGTTTATTTTTGATTAATTTGATAGTTATCATGAAAATTGAGTCTAATTGAAGCTTACGTATAAATTCAGATTTTCGAATTTTTAATTATTAGATAATTGTTAAATTCGAATTTTGAGAGGATTATCATTAAAATTGAAATTTTGAATTTGTAAATTATTGGATAATTTTTAAAGGAACAAATTGTGAATTTTAATGAAAGATAATTGAAGACGATCATTTAATTAAATTTCATTATATTACTTTGATCATGGGATGATTAATTTGAATTTAAAGTTCATGATTGTCTTAATTATCATGATGATTGAATTTAATTTTTAATTTCATAAGTGTATCCTCTTATACACATGGAATGATTCTGTACATAAATGTTACTGTGATGCCATATTTATTTTGGTCTCTGTTATATTACTTTTGAATGTAACAATGAATTTTTCAAAAACTAATCATGAACAAAATTTCTCGTATGCACAACCCATGATTTTAATCCAAATATAAAGATTATTTTCAAAATAACCCTAATTGATATGATTATGAATGGAATGATGGATGATCATGGACTTAGCTCAGTTCGTTTGAGGCCTGCGAGCCTCCCTTCTATCTCTATTTAATTTCCAATATAATTCTATCCTCCTCCGATGAATGTACTCCCTCGAAGGACTGCTGGAAATTATTGGCATGTAATTCATTTTCCGGCCTGCGAGCTGTGCAATTTTTGTAAATAATGTTGCGGATGGAGCTTGAAGGCATAGAGGACGAACTGCGACGATGATCCTGTTGCTTAGGAAGTAGGCTGGTTATCTGCGTAGCTTTACTTAGAGTCCATAATCACCCAGGCTTATTTATTTGCATGGATGCATTTATTTTGAGCAATTACTAGGTACAGTAAATATATAGCTTGAATATATCTATTCTACTACTTAAGGTGAGACCAAGATAAAAGCAAAATTTGGTCTTTATTAAATATTAGATCTGTGAACGCGGCTTTAGAAGCCGTCGTAGCCTTCCACCGTTATAAGGTGACTGAATGTCATTATCACATAGATTTGTTGTGCTTTCCACAAGCTTCATAATTTAGTGGCAAGATCTCAGTCTTAAAACTTTACTTCAATAGGATAAGGACTGAACTTGGTCTTGTTGTGCTTTCCACAAGGGTCGGGTCACAAACTCATTGTTGTGTAGCAATGGTGGTGCGATCTAATTGGGAGTATCCTTTGTTGTGCTTTCCACAAGGGGATGACTACTCAAGGGCTGAAAGTCGGATATTGCATTGCATGTAAGTGTTGTTAACTGTTCAAGGAATGGGATGTGATTCGTTATGCTTTCCACCAGGTCGCATCTGGTCAGGGTAAGTCTTTTTTTTATTTCTTGTGTTGTGTGAGAGAATCCTAATTTCATACAGTGAGCAAACCTTAGAACTAGTAGCCATTTTATTATCCCTTAAGCCAATTTCATTTGAATAAAGTCTACTGATCACATAATGAAAAAAGAATTTACCTAAAGATGAGTGGCACTTCTAACCTTCTCCTTTTTAGCCATCTTCAAGTTTTATGTAAGGCATTGTATTGTAGATTTCCATCAATTCCTTTTTAGGTCCTTGTCAAGCATTGATCCAGTTATCAAACCAGTTTCAATCCTTCGCTCTAGCTTTGGGAATTCTGTGACATCCAATCTAAGTTCAGTGCTAGTGAGGGGGGATCTAATTTTAGTTCTTGGTCAAACATCAAGTCAATTCATTGGAAGTTCTTTCATATAAGGTCTCAACCCTTTTACCAGAGAGTGTGAGTTCTCTTTTCTCGGCGGTTTCAGTTGCAGTAGAAGTTTGAGTAGTTTTGGTCCACGTGAGCTAGTCTTCATAACTGAATATTAATATTTTAAGTCTCCTAGTGCCGCGCTTTACATGAATACGTCTAGTGTTGTTGTAGGAGTACTTTAAGTACTTTATAGGATCATTGCTACTTCCATTGCATCTAATAGCCGTTCTTCTCCTTGAAAGCCAACAAGGAACAAGGGCTAAGGGGTAGGTAAAGGGAAAGGGTAAATAATCCATCGACTGAGAAGTATCAAAATCAAGCTAGGGCAATGGAAATGGGCTTTTTCAAGCAAGCGAACTAGTAGTTTGTGTATGCTTGTAGGAAGTCTTTTTTCGACGCTTTAACGACTCTGGGATTCTCCCAACATCGATGGGAGGTCTCTTCCTATGCCAGTCTCCCCCGTCCATTCTTTCCAATGCAGTACCGCATATTGAATATAAAAACCCTATTCGAAACAGAGTGGGCCCATACTACATATATAGATGCGGCCTATGAGAAGATGAACGAATATATCTCAGTTAAATGCTACTCGGACGTGCAACCTTCGATTCATAGAATTCACCGCTCACTTAATCAATAATCTTAGTAAGTAAGTAAATCAATGTGCTATCACTTCGTTTCCTTAAGAGGAACCAATGCCCTTGCCCTAGGCTAGGAGCGAACCCATTCATACTTCTTTTCTACTTGCTTTTGAGTTTCCCTACTTCGGTGAAGATCTTTACCTAATTCACCACTCTACATATATAGATGCGGCCTATGAGAAGATGAACAAATATATCTTAGTTAAATGCTACTTGGACGTGCAACCTTCAATTCATAGAATTCACCGCTCACTTAATCACTAATCTTAGTAAGTAGATCATTGTGTTGTCACTTTGTTCTTTTAAGTAGAACCAACGCCCTTGCCTAGGCTAAGAGCGAACCCATTCATAGATCTTCTTTTCTACTTGCTTTCGAGTTTCCCCAGTTCGGTACAGATCTTTACCTAATTCACTACTCTACTAGATTGACTTTCGACAGCTCCTAAAGATCCCGCCTTGCTTGCCTGTGATACTAGGGGCCGAGCCCACTCATGTGCCTATGTAGTTTTCGACTTTCTCGAATTGCAATGCCCATAGTTCATTTAGTTGGGTGAAAAAACTAGAGCAAGTATACAGGACAAGGAGAATCTTTCCTATCATTAATGATGGAGTTTTGACCGACATCGCGCTTCCATGCTTCTAGCCTCGTTGCAACTGCTGCAACGATGAACAGTCTAAGGTAATCATCATTCGTGGGGAAGACTCGGCTACTCAGCCGCCTCAAAAGGTGATTCCGAGCATACCAGCGCCAAGCATTCCGTCAGAAGATATGGAGCCAGCAATACTACCAGACAAACAGAACCAAGAGCCAGGATCAGAAAAGCACACTAGAAATTCTCCAACAAATCAGGAGATAGTTAAGAATACATATGAGCCAGTAAGCACTGCCCCTTCCGTCAGGGCAAGAGGCGGGGATAATGAAGGACCAGCCCCGAATACTCAGAGCCAAAATGCAAAAGAAGGTCACTCTCAGCCGCTTTCTCAAGCACAGGAAAAAGGGTTATATCTTTCTATTCAAGAAAGAGCCAATCTTGTTAAAGGCAAGGCGCCTGCTACAAAGCAAAGTACAAGAAATCCTATTGGTTAGCCAAAAAGTCCTCAAACAACTCCAGGGGATACCAGCTAAACTTAGTGTCTGGGACGTTTAATTATTGGGAAGAGCTCCATGAAGCTCTGATACTAGCCGTCCAAGACCCTGCAGCCTATGAAGCTTTTCTTTTTGAGCTTTAAGACAAAGTCTATGAAGCACATATGGCTACAATATCATTCACAAAGGAGGACATCGCTACGCACCTCATGCCAATCACAGTTGGCCCTTATACATCAAAGGAGACTTGAATAGCCACCCAGTGGTGGCGGTGAACCGCATATTTGTTGATGTTAGCGCTGCAGTGAATCTTCTGCCTTACAAGACATCTTCACGGCTTCATCCCCATCCTGCACAACTAGAGGAAGCGCAGGGGCTCAGGCTTCAATCAAAATTATGATGCAACCGGACTTGTTTATCGAGTTGGAACTTGCTCTAGAGGATTTTGTGACTAAAGTCACCTTCCGTGTAATTAATGCTGATACAACTTATAAAGCACTGCTGGGAAGACCCTGGTTGAATGAGAACTGGGTCGAACCCTCTGCATTACATCAACGTCTACAATATACTCTAGGCAGGAAAGAGAATGGGAAAACAACACGGCTCCTGATTTACTGAAGATCCGGCGAGGCACTTTGGCATAAGTTAGGTACAAAAGTATGTCAGATACCCACTCTGATACCATGTCAAAGATGAAATGGCTCAAAAATCGAAAATGATTTCCATTTTGAGGTGTCGGAAACCCCTATATATACATGAATTCAACCTATTCTCTAAAGCTCAATCTTAAAAAGAATAAGATTGAGTTTGAATATTCTCAAGACCTCCCTTAAACTCAATTGCCTATGAAAGCACGAACATGGCTTTGGCCAAAGTCGAGCACTGCCTATGAAATTACATTTACATCTCCTTTCCTGTAATCAAGTGTAGTCTTCAAGTATAGTATAGTATGGTCGATGCTTGATTAGATGTTATAAAGAAAGGGGGCTACATGCATATTCTAAATATCCATTTGAAATTTGAAAGATAAAAAAGAGTTGACAATTGAGTCAAGGCAAATGAGCTATGTCTAACTATAGGATGAAAACTAGAGGATGTCACACTCTTAAGGGGTGAGAGAAAATGTTCGCCTTGCAGACGTCCAACCACTCTTTGAGTTTTGTTGGGAGTCGTACCCTAACAAGAAGCCGCTCAAGTTCAGGAAATGCAAACAAAGTAAAGGAACAACCGCCACAACAATAGGAATCCGGAAGAAGAGAATGAAGTAATTAAGCAATTTAGCAAACATTTCCCTATTGGGTGGGGCTCCTCATGGCATCTAAGAGCGAATGTGATCTTTTCCCTAAGGGTCAAACACGTGTGCTATTGGACACTTCACCATCTCACCTAGTCCAGAGAATGTCCCACATCCGGATGGGAAAGACTATCACTTTCACGAGTAAGGATTATCAAAACAAAGGAACAGAACAAGAAAGATTGAATGAATCTGCTTGCTGTAAGGAACCTAATCTCTCAAGCTGGCAAGTTCAGAGCAAGTCTCGTCTTTTAAGTGATGATGTTGTTTCAGTTTTGAAAGCAAAAGTCAAATCTTAGGCAACATATACCACTAGAGAAAAAGCAGATGAAAGATATGCTTAAACATAATAATCCGATCTTTCAACCACTGAATCATACATAGCATACGCATTTGAATCCGCAGAATCATAGAAAACACATCTATCTGTACAAGCAGACAAGGAAGATGGCGTGAAAAAGGGCAGGTTCAAGCTTAAGTGCATGGGGTTTCAGTTTCGTGGAATGATGAAGCAAGACCATGCCATTAGAGGAAGGGTGGTTCGCTTGCTTAGTCTTATTAAGTGAGGAGGTTCTTATAACAAAGACACTCACTAAGCTACGGCCTTTGGCCCTGTGAGAGAGAAATTCAATTCTAAAGAAGGATTTGAGTCTAGAACCAGAAGCTGGTGAAGAAGATAAGGATTGAAACGATTCCGAAGCTAAGGCGATGAAGAAAGTCAAGAGATTATTTTCAAATATGAAGAACTACTTAGAAAGAAGATAAGGTTTTGAGCTAACTTCCAAGATAGGGAAGGAGTTTACTCGCTTCAGTCCCATGCAGCGAAGATAACCATTCAGTAACCTATAGGATAAGGAAAAACCAATGTTTTAAGGTAAGGAGGAAAGAGATTTAGTAGTGGAGGAAAAAGAGGGAGCAAAGTAGACGATATCCTATCTGTACAGTTCAGAGAGGAGAGCAAGACCTTAATTTTAAAGAGCAGGCCTTCAAAGCTACGAGTAGAATACGTAGAATGAATCCCTTGAACCGAACGAACTGACTAAGTCACTGAATCCCCTAACTCTGGAAGGGCACCAGAAAACCATAAGACATCGCAACTGCACACAAAAGATCAACTAGTACAACAAAAGCACAATCCAATCGCAACAAACCACTGCTCTTTGGGTCATTCACTTCGCAAGCAAAGGTGGGCTTTGGTTATAAAGTCTAGTTACTCAGGTGTTAATAAAAGGATATTTCCCACAACAACTAGTTGTTGCTTGAGGGGACATCTATCTGGCTTTAACAAAAGAGATTTGGGTACATCTTCTTTCATAAAGCTAGCAGTCCCTAATCTTCAAAATGTGGCCGAGCCGGGTGGGGTATGTGGATGTTAGAGTGGTGGGTGAATATCCGTAGTTCTTTCGTTTGAAAGCGAGCAACCACCAATGGATTTCCTCCTTCTCCTTTGGTATTTTCCTACAATCTATAAGTAGTTTCCTTTAGTCTATTGTGGAGTCCTAAGACCATATCTTTCCATGTAACTTGTAGTGCCTATCCTTTTGTAAGCGTATTTAGTTGTAGAAAAAAGGACATTGCTTTATTTTATTTAGGTTCTAAAGAAAGAACCAGTGATTTTGTCCCTTATCAACTTAATAGATAGTTGTTTCCGTTTAATATGCATCACTATCAACTTAATGTGAATATGTAGCATATTGTCGGGCCTAATTCGATTAGGCATTTTCTTGCTAGCAGTCCACCAGGTCAGGCTAAGTCCTTTTTTTAATTCCTTGTGTTGTGTGAGAGAATCCTAATTTCATACAGTGAGAAAACCTTAGAACTAGTAGCCATTCTATTAGCCCCCAGTTTCATTTGAATAAAAGTCTATTGATCACATAATGAAAAAAGAATTTAACCAAAGCCGAGTGGCACTTCTAACCTTCTCCTTTTTAGCCATCTTCAAGTTTTCTGTAAGGCGTTGTATTGTAGATTTGCATCAATCCCTTTTTAGGTCCTTGTCAAGCATTGATCCAATTATCAAACCAGTTTCAATCCTTCGCTCTGGCTTTGGGAATTCTATAACATCCAATCTAATTTCAGTGCCAATTTCAGTGCCAGTGAGGGGGGATCTAGTTTTAGTTCTTGGTCAAACATCAAGTCAGTTCATTGGAAGTTCTTTCACATAAGGTCTCAACCCTTTTGCCAGCGAGTGTGAGTTCTCTCTTCTCGGTGGATTCAGTTGCAGTAGAAGTTTGAGTAGTTTTGGTCCAGGTGAGCCAGTCTTCATAACTGAATATTCATATTTTAAGTCTCTTAGTGCCGCCCTTTACATGAATATGTCTAGTGTTGTTGTAGGAGTACTTTAAGTACTTTATAGGATCATTGTTACTTCCATTGCATCTAGTAGTCGTTCTTCTCCTTGAAAGCCAACAAGGAACAAGGGCTAAGGGGTAGGTAAAGGGAAAGGGTAAATAATCCATCGACTGAGAAGTATCAAGATCAAGCTAGGGCAATGTAAAGGGGCTTTTTCAAGCAAGCGAACTAGTAGTTTATGTATGCTTGTAGGAAGTCTTTTTTCGACGCTCTAACGATCTCCGAGATTGTCCCAACATAGATTTTTTAAAAGGTCTCTTCCTATGCCGGTCTACCTCGTCCATTCTTTCCAATGTGGTACCGCATATTGAATATAAAAACCCTATTCGAAACAGAGTGGGCCCATACTACATATATAGATGCGGCCTATGAGAAGATGAACGAATATATCTTAGTTAAATGCTACTTGGACGTGCAACCTTCGATTTATAGAATTCACCGCTCACTTAATGAATAATCTTAGTAAGTAAGTAGATCATTGTGCTATCACTTCGTTTCCTTAAGAAGAACCAATGCCCTTGCCCTAGGCTAGGAGCGAACCCATTCATACTTCTTTTATACTTGCTTTTGAGTTTCCCTAGTTCGGTGGAGATCTTTACCTAATTCACCACTCTACATATATAGATGCGGCCTATGAGAAGATGAACAAATATATCTTAGTTAAATGCTACATGGACGTGCAACCTTTAATTCATAGAATTCACCGCTCACTTAATCACTAATCTTAGTAAGTAGATCATTGTGAAGAAGAAGGTCACTCTCAGCCGCTTTCTCAAGCACAGGAAAAAGGGCTATATCTTTCTATTCAAGAAAGAGCCAATCTTGTTAAAGGCAAGGCGCCTGCTACAAAGCAAAGTACAAGAAATCCTATTGGTTAGCCAAAAAGTCCTCAAACAACTCCAGGGGATACCAGCTAAACTTAGTGTCTGGGACGTTTAATTATTGGGAAGAGCTCCATGAAGCTCTGATACTAGCCGTCCAAGACCCTGCAGCCTATGAAGCTTTTCTTTTTGAGCTTTAAGACAAAGTCTATGAAGCACATATGGCTACAATATCATTCACAAAGGAGGACATCGCTACGCACCTCATGCCAATCACAGTTGGCCCTTATACATCAAAGGAGACTTGAATAGCCACCCAGTGGTGGCGGTGAACCGCATATTTGTTGATGTTAGCGCTGCAGTGAATCTTCTGCCTTACAAGACATCTTCACGGCTTCATCCCCATCCTGCACAACTAGAGGAAGCGCAGGGGCTCAGGCTTCAATCAAAATTATGATGCAACCGGACTTGTTTATCGAGTTGGAACTTGCTCTAGAGGATTTTGTGACTAAAGTCACCTTCCGTGTAATTAATGCTGATACAACTTATAAAGCACTGCTGGGAAGACCCTGGTTGAATGAGAACTGGGTCGAACCCTCTGCATTACATCAACGTCTACAATATACTCTAGGCAGGAAAGAGAATGGGAAAACAACACGGCTCCTGATTTACTGAAGATCCGGCGAGGCACTTTCGCATAAGTTAGGTACAAAAGTATGTCAGATACCCACTCTGATACCATGTCAAAGATGAGATGGCTCAAAAATCCCAAATGATTTCCATTTTGAGGTGTCGGAAACCCCTATGTATACATGAATTCAACCTATTCTCTAAAGCTCAATCTTAAAAAGAATATGATTGAGTTTGAATATTCTCAAGACCTCCCTTAAACTTAATTGCCTATGAAATCACGAACATGGCTTTGGCCAAAGTCGAGTACTGCCTATGAAATTACATTCACATCTCCTTTCCTGTAATCAAGTGTAGTCTTCAAGTATAGTATAGTATGGTCGATGCCTGATTAGATGTTATAGAGAAAGGGGGCTATGTGCATATTCTAAGCTATGTTCATATTCTAAATATCCATTTGAAATTTGAAAGATAAAAAAGAGTTGATAATTGAGTCAAGGCAAATAAGCTTCGTCTAACTATTGGATGAAAACTAGAGGATGTCACACTCTTAAGGGGTGAGAGAAAATGTTCGCCTTGTGGACGTCCAACCACTCTTGGAGTTTTGTTAGGAGTCATACCCTAACAAGAAGCCGCTCAATTTCAGGAAATGCTAGCAAAGTAAAGGAACAACCGCTGCAACGAAGGTCACACCACAGCCTTCCCAAGCTACTAATTATGGGAACACATCAGTAGGAATACAAGGAAGTTTCGTGGAACTGTTCACCTCTGATGTAGCCAACCTTCGACAGTTCCACTTACACTTGACACCATCCTCATCTGCTACCCCGTCAGGTACTTCTGGAGCAACACACAATGTTGCCTCATATCACAGTGGACACTCTTGGATCATTGGTTCAGGGGCCACTAACCATATTACGTCATAGTGGACACTTTTGGATCATTGGTTCATGGACCATTGACCATATGACGGGTACCCCTAACCCTTTACTTCTTATACTTTATGCTCAGGACAAGATAAGGTGACCATAATAGACGATACCCTGGCTACCGTAGCTGGAAAAGAAAACATACCTCTAGATGAGCATCTTACCTTATCCTCAATATTGTATGTTCTAAACTTGTCCATAAATTTGTTTTATGTGAGTAATCCCACAAAATCTTGAAATTGTTCAATTATATTATTTCCCACTCATCGTGTGTTTCATAATCTGAGGACAAGACAGCCGATTGGGAGTCGGTATGTGAAGCAGGAGATCGATACCAGCTCCAATCCCACCATGGTGCAGTTCTTCAGTCTTCTAGTACTAGTGTCTTGTCTAAGAAAATAAGGGAGATATAGTTGTGGCATCTCTGTCTAGGGCAATTTCCAGTTTTGAAGTATTTGTTTCCATCATTATTTCAGAAAATAGACATTCAGTTTATTCAGTGTCAGACTTATCATCTAGCAAAACATTGTACAACTCCATTTCCTCCTTCCATAAATAAAAGTTCTACTTCCTTTGAGTTGGTCATTCTAATGTATACAGTCCTACTTCCATTCCCACTATTGATGGCAGTCATTATTTTATCACCTTCATTGATGATCTCATTGCACTTGGGTGCATCCTATGAAGTCCAGGGAGGATGTACCACGGGTTATATAGGTGTTTGAAAAAAATGCTACAAACTCAATTAGAAAAGAAAATAAAAGTATTTTGTCAGACAATGAAAAAGAATACTTTGAAAAAAAATCTGCATATTTACTTTGAGGATAAAGGAATCATTCATGAGTCATCATGTCCTTACACTCCTCAACAAAATTGAGTAGTTGAATGAAAAAATCGCCATTTCTTGAAACAGTTCAGGCGCTTCTTTTACAACAGAGCCTTCCTAAAATATTTTGGATAGAGGCTATACTCACTATTACATATGTCATCAATTGGATGCCCTCCAAAGTCTTACATTTCAGGACCTCTTACGCTATCCTTCGACCTCAGCACTCACATTTTCCTTTGCCATTGAGAGTGTTTGGGTGTTTGCGTTTTATCCATGATCTAGCTCCTAGCAAATCCAAACTTGATGTCAAGGCTATCCGTAGTATTTTCCTTGGGTACTCTCCCTCACAAAAGGGTTATAAATGTTATAACTCTCAGACAAAGAAAAAACATGTTGTGAAATATGTCACTTTCTTTGAATCCAATTTTATACTATCACTCCTAGGATGCGTATGAGAGGGAGGGTTCTTATATTCAAGCCACAACCTTGACTATTCAAGATGTTGTTGTCTCATAAAGAATGCCACAACTGAGGAACCTATACTCTCATAAAAGAGACATGATATTAGCACTAAGAGACTAAACTGAAGTATTCTATCAGAAGATCAAAAGTTCAAAAGCAAGCTGAATACTTGCCTACGAACTTGGGACTAGATTGTGACCGATCTCCTGCAGATCCATTATCCCAAGAAGTTGGTAATGTTCTTAACACTGAACCTAGTTCTCCTATTGATTATGTTGAACCCATTGATTCTGATGTTGTCCCAACTGAAACTGTGCAAGATAATCATGATCTTAAGAAACCTACTGTTGTCCAAACAGGTGTACAAGAGTACACCAAACATCTAATGTCAAAGTACTTATATTACTCACAACTTTCTCCCTCTTACAGAACTTTCATTGATGTCCTCTCTTCTTGTTCAAACTCCCTAACTTCACAGAGGCTACTAAAGACCAACCAAGGGTGAAGGCTATATGGAGCATGGATTGCGGAATCGGCGGGTTCCGATCCGATTCGGGGGGGATTTCACTGTTCCCCCCCACCAATTTGAAAAAAAGAAACGGCCGAAATCGGCCCGAACCGGACCAGATTGGGTCCGGACCGGCCGAATCGGCCGGTCCGGCCCCGATCTGGTCCGGTTCGGGCCGGTCCCGATCCCCCCCTTAAGGTTTAAGGGTTTCCCGGTTTAGGGGTTTAGGGTTTAGGGTTTAGGGTTTTAGGGTTTTAGGGTTTTAGGGTTAAGGGTTTAGGGTTTAGGGTTTAGGGTTTAAGGTTTAGGTTTTAGGGTTTTAGGGTTTAAGGGTTTAAGGGTTAAGGGTTAAGGGTTAAGGGTTAAGGGTTAAGGGTTTAGGGTTTAGGGTTTAGGGTTTTAGGGTTTAGGGTTTTAGGGTTTTAAGGTTTTAGGATTTTAGGGTTAAGGGTTAAAGGTTAAGGGTTAAGGGTTTAGGGTTTAGGGTTTTAGGGTTTAGGGTTTTAGGGTTTTAGGGTTTTAGGATTTTAGGGTTTTAGGGTTTTAGGGTTTAGGGTTTAGGGTTTAGGGTTTGGGGTTTAGGGTTTAGGGTTTTAGGGTTTTAGGGTTTAGGATTTTTTATGGATGTACATGAATTGCATTCATTCTTATTGTACATCAATTGAATAATATGTATGTAATTTTTTCTGTTTTTTTTTTATTTTTTCCTGATTTTTTCTGATTTTTTTAATTTTTTATTATTTTTTAATCTGGCCGAGTCGGACTGGCCAAACTTCATCTGGATCGGCCGACTCGGCCGATCCGATCCGGGTCGGATCGGGATCGGCGGGTCCCGATTCGAGGACCCGATCCGATCCGGAATTCCTTGATATGAAGGAGGAAATGGATGCTCTTAAAAGAAACAACACTTGGGTTCTTGTTGATCTTCCGCAGTGAAAGAAGTTGGTGGATCAAAATGGGTGTACACCACTAAGTTTAGAGTTGATGGGAGTGTGGAAAGATTCAAAACAACGCTGATTGCGAAGGGGTTTACTCAAACATATGGAATCAAGGAATTCCGAGTCGGATCGGATCCCGATTCGGGACCCACCGATCCCGATCTGAATCGGGATTGGATCGGCCGGAATTGGCCGGATCGGGACCTGCCGATCTCGATTCGAATCGGCCGATCCGGATCGAGATCGGCCGATTCTGCATTCCATGTATGGAATTGATTATAAGGAAACCTATGTATATAATTGATTATAAGGAAACATTTGCACCAGTTGCTAAGTTAAACACGGTCAGAGTGGCTCTTACTATGATAGCTCATTACTGTTAGGAGTTGTATCAGCTGGATGTCAAGAATGCCTTCTTGAATGGTGAGCTTACAGAAGAAGTGTACATGCAGCCACCTCCAGGAATGATTACTGGTGGCAAAGTGTACAAGTTGAATAAGGCCCTATATGGCCTAAAACAATCCCCTTGAGCCTAGTTTGAGAGATTCAGAGTGGCAAATGGTCAAATATGGCTTCACCCAGAGAAATGCAGATCATACTCTTTTTACAAAATGGGTAAATGGCAAAGTTGTGGTTTTGCTAGTGTATGTTGACGACATGATCATCAAAGGTATAACGATGTTGAAATTGCACTCCTGAAGAAAAGTTTGGCAAAAGAGTTTGAGATCAAGGACTTAAGGCAGTTGAGGTACTTTTCAGGCATTGAAGTGACTAGATCATTAAGAGGAATTTATATGTGCCAACGCAAGTTTGCACTAAATCTGCTGAAAGTAACGGGGAAGTTAGGTGCAAAACTGCAGATACACCTATTGAGTCAAATCATAGGTTGAGTATCTCAGATGGTGAAATTTTGTCTAAGGGGAAGAAAGGGTAATATCATATTCTAGTAGGAAAATTATTGTACTTATCCCTAACTAGGCCTGACATTGCCTATGTGATTAGTGTGGTAAGTCAGTTACCCCGTACATCCCATCTTGGAGCTGTGGACAAAATTCTGAGGTACATAAAGTCTTACCCAGGAAAAGGTCTTCTATTTTCTAGTAGTCATTTTGCTATCGAAGGGTATACTAATGTTGATTGAGCTGGATCACAGGATAATAAAAGATCCATGATAGGCTACTATATCTTTCTGGATGCCAATCTTGTAACCTGGAGGAGCAAGAAGCAATCTGTATGTGACAGATCCAGTACAGAAGATGAATATCGGACTATGGCTCAGTCTATAGCTGGACTTATTTGGTTAAAATTTTTGCTCAAGGACTTTGGAGTAAAGGTACAGCTGCCAATAAAGCTCTACTATGATAACAGGGCTGCCATCAACATTGCAAATAATCCAGTCCAGCGTGAGAGGACTAAGCATATTGAAACTTATAGGCACTTCATCAAAGAAAGATTGGACAGTAGGGATTTATGTCTACCTTACATCAATTCTGGACAACAACTTGCGGATGTATTCACTAAAGGTCTTTGAAGGGAGCAATTTCCAAGTATAATTACCAAGCTTAACATCCTCAATATCCATGCTCAACTTGAGGGAGAGTGTAGTGATAAATAGATGTTTAGTTAGGGAAATTTTGTCCTTTTATATGTTCGCTATTTTTTATTCTAGTTTTATCCATGTCTTTACGTTAACGGGGGTAAATATGTCACTAATGGTTGTAGTATTGTTTGCCCTAACTATAAAAGCCTTGTTTGTGCTAGCCGGCCTCTCTAGTTGAGAAAGAGAGCCTGCCGCACCTCTTTCTTACCTCTCCAACTCTCGTGCCTCTTATGCCTTCAAACAGAAATGATAAAGAACAGAGAGAAGAAGAAAATGATCCTCGTAGACCCAGCTATGGCCAAAATCAGTAACAAATCCATGTACATGTCAATCATCCATAGCTACAAATAAGTTTAACACAGACAAGCAACCCTTCTTTAGATAGAATGACAAAGTTGTTGAAAATCCCAAAAAAAGTGTTGCAGAGAACATGTAACGAAAAAAGTGACATAACAAATAAAAAGACTAATATATGCACCAAAATGGTAACAAGGGAAAGTGACTTTTCTAGTTAATGCAATAAAAGCTGTTCTATTGGAGAATAAATCAAATGTAGAGGGGAGATGAATCACCTACTTCGCAACATCAAATGAATTTCCTCCCAAATGCTGAGACAAGAATTCAGGGGCTCAGTTCAGTAGATGCATCAAGTGGTTCCACAAATGTGACACTGTTAAACACTTTAAAAATTAATATCACAAAAAAACAAATATACAACTGAATAAAACAAGAACATAATTAGATTTAACTAAAGCCCAAAAAAATGCAATGCTTCATGACAAACAAAAAGCTGAATAGAACCGATAGAAATAAGATAAATAGAATTTCTAATACATACATTAAATTAAAATGGAAAAACATAAAGCAGCAGACAACAAATGTAATGAAGATTACATATAAGAATAAAATAATCAAAATTTAGAGAAAAAATACATTACCTGATCTTAAATACACCAGATGCATCTCTTCCCACCCGCTGCAAGAAAGAGGAAGGATGCAAGCTTCTCAGCATCTAGATCCGTTGAGGGACAGATGGGAGATATGCAGGGAAAAAAAAGAAAATACATACCTGCTACGGGAGGTGGCGGTGGCACCAGAGATCTTGTCATAATGCCCAAACCAGAAACTCCTTGTCCATAGGCATCATTGGATTAAATGTAATCCTTATAGGCTTAGCCAAAGTGACAAGGAGAGATCACGTCTAGGAAAGGTATGATGATTTCAGGCAACCGTTTCCAGCATCGACAAAAAATCTATTCCTACAAAAGAAAAGATGAAAAAGGAAAAATATGACACTAATTTACTCCAACTGACAGGTCAGCCACATTATCCAAACCATATTCCCACTAATTTACTCTTAACTTACAAGTCAGACATATTATCCAACCCATGCTCCCATAGTCCCATCCATAAACTTTGGATCAAATTAAACCTTAAAGGGTAAACTAAAATGATAAGTAAAGGTCATGCTTGTCATGAAAATTTATCTATGGTTCCATGTTTCTTCAACCACTAAAAAACAATAAGCAGGTAACTTCATTGTTGTGGCATCATGTTTTTATGGTTAAGTGACTTTTCATTTGCTTGTATAGCCTCCTGTTTTTTGCGATTAATTAAAAATGTAAACTTGAACAAAGACATTACCATACATATACACGCTTCGGCTTCCTTGTTCAATGAAACCAGTATCTCCTCCCTACAACAACACCCATCCCTCCCCATTCTCAATGGCGCCATTGGTTGCTGATAGCTTTCCCAGTTCACACATTCTACCTGATGTTTTCCACTTATCTCTTCTTAGACTTTTCCTCACCTATTTACAGGCCAATCAACAATTCATAATACCAATTAATTTACTTAGAAAACTAAAGTCCAAGCTCCATAATAGCTTTGAACCCAAAATTCGCCATCATAACCCCAAAAACCCAGATCATCCAGCCATCAAAAAGCTCAAACATAACTTAGAGACAAAAACCAAAATCTGAATATTAGGCATAATGCAAATTTACCAGAAAACCATTTATACATTTTCTATGTATAACTCCTTCTACCAAGTAATTACAACAATAATTACAAAGTTTCCATACAAAAAAGGTGAAACAAAACTTGTGCTCTTTAAGACACAGAGAACAACCCATTGCTTAGTGACATAGTTTAAGGAATCACAAAGTTCATGAGGGCATCAATGGCCAGCATTCTCAAACGAATTATATAGAAAATGATAGCATATGGCTTTCAAAAGTGGAGGAAATTCTAGGGGGCTGCAATTGTGATGTGATAGAATTGCCTAATATCATTGCACCATCAATATAGAAATAACGTGGAGAGCAGTGACATTACCTAATCCTAAGTAAGTCCCCTTTTCTGTTGGTCACTTGGTTGTAACTTGCTTTCAGAAGGTTAGTTTTTTTATTTGGTTGTGTAACTAACTTTGAAGTTAGTTTTAGTTTAATAATGAAGCCCCTAATAAAAGTACTCATGTAATAATGTATAGATTGAGGAATTATTGATTGATCATCTAAGGCCATGAGAAAAATGGGGAAAAGATAAAAGAGGTGGTTTCACATAGACAAGCATCCCTTATTAAGATAGATGATAAAGTTGTTTAAAATCTTAAAAGAAAAAAAACAATGAAAAAAAACAAAACTTCTAAGAGTGAAATAACAAATATGAATACTAAACATATGCAGCAAAAGAGTAACATGGAAAATGACTTTTCTAGTAAACGTAATAAAATTGTTCTAATGGAAAATAAATCAAGACATAGAGGAGAGATTAATTGCCTCCTTCCCAACGCCAAATCCATTTTCTCTCGACTTGTTGAGGAAGCCGAGAATTAAAGGGATTGGTTCCGGAGATGCATGGAGTGGTTTCACAAATGTGTCATTATTAAACACTTTTTTTTAAGGTGGATATAAAACCACAAGTCTATAAAAGGAAAAGGGAGTTTCAAAAGTTTACAAGTGTAAGAGAAAAGAGGGCACCAGTGGCAGATGCAGAAATTTTGTCCAGTGGGGTCACTTAGACATTGGACCAGTGGGGTCACTCTATTAAGTAGGAATCGGTGGGTAAGTGGGGTCACTCTAGTGGACCGACATCATTGGACCTACACTCTAATAGGGCAAAATTATTGAGCCTTCATATATTTTACAAAATCTAGTGGGGTCACAGGACCCTAATGGTGACATATTGCCTCCGCCACTGGAGGGCACAAAAAGAAACTATCACCCCAAAAATATCCAAACCCCAACAAATACAGCCATGAAAAGAAAACCACCCAAAAAGATACACCCATGTTACAAAAGAGCCCTCATACTCAAAAACAAAAGAGGACTAATTAGGGCTGAGGAGGCCCAAGAAATGGGAAGAAAGGGGAAGTAAGCCACCTAAGCCCGCCACCCACTCCTTTACATGATCAGAAATAGAAGACATTAGAAGACTTCATGACAATCTTTTTTTTGCTGAAAATGCAAAATTCCTTTAATTCTAGGTGGAACATACAGTAGCATAAATGATCATCCATCAACTTTTCTTGTCATCTTTGATCATCCTAGTCCTTGATCCACACAGAGGCTCCATGACATTATCGAAAGGACCCACTTTCTGATATGCACAGGTTAAGAAATGGATCCAAACAAGGGTTGAAATTACAGGAGGCAACAATGTGGCCCAGGGTCACTATTAAAAACTTAAAAAATTAACATGGCCCCAAAAGAAATATAAAATTGAGTAAGAGGAAAAAGGAACTAGAACAAACCAAGGTGGGATCGGAGATCTGTCCCAGATCGCCCGGGCTCTGGGCAATCCAGATCGGCCCAGATCGGACGATCCAGACCGATACGTCCAGGTTAGAATTTTTTTTTGAAAAAATTCTAAACATTTATAAAAATATTAAAAATTTATAAAATATAAAAAATGCAAGAATATTATTTCAATGAAAAAAAAGTCTTTATAGTGATACAAAAATTTTCTATTATAGGCTTATGTTATAAGAATCCTACAAGTATTGTACATAAGCATCCCATTTCATTACAAGTAAAAAAAAAAAGGAAGAATGAGAAAGGAAAATGTAGAGAGAGAAAGAGAGGAGAGAGTGTGTGAAAAAACTTAGAGAGAGGAATTTTGAAAATTTAGGTGAGGGAAGGACCAAAATAACCCCCCATTTCATTAGAAATCCAAAAAAGAATGATAAAGTAAGGAAAAGATAGAGAGAGAAAGAGAGGAGAGAGAGTGTAAAAAAACTTAGAGAGAAATTTTAGTGAGAAAGGGTCGTCAATGTGCATCAGCCATCATTTTGTAGTGTTCATTATTGATCTCGATGTAATAGCAGATGCTATCATGAAGACCCCTAATATACTCAACTAGCGACCATGCAGACTCTGAAATGCATGACTGGACAGGCAAGGAAATAAGGTCTATGGGTCTCCTAGGTCTATAGCGTGTAACTATCTCAAATGAGCACATGCCAGTAGACCTATTGACCGAACTATTGTATACAAACTTAGCATGTTGTAAGACCTGATCTCAACTACGTGTGTGCTCGACAACTAGACAATGCAACAAATCACCCAGACTTCCACTAACAATTTCAATATGCCCATCAATCTAGGGATGGTAAGCAGTAGAAAACTTGACTTGATGCCCAAAAATGCTAAAAGGTCTTCCAAAAATAGCTAACAAATTGTCTCAGCGAGGCCAACCCAATTCTAGTATGCGTCAGCCCAGACAGTACCTCATTTTACGTGCTATATCTGCACATATATCGAGGTCACCCATTTATGCTCGTGCACCATTGGCTTTGTCTTAACAAGGTGGACTCAGCTCCAACATGATGCTGCACTGACAGTACTTTATTTTGCGTGCCCACTTCGATGGCCGTGTCGATCCTACGAGGGTACCTTTGTGCTCCATTTTACGCGCCGATCATATTGTTGTCATCCTTGCGATGAGGTGGACCTCGTCCCAGTAAAACATTATTTTGCGTGCCACTCTTCACACTTCCCCAGATAATGGCTACCAACTATTTGAGTAGGCATTGGTAGGGGTGTTCACTATTTAGGTTGAACCGAAAAACCAAACCGAACCGAACCAAATTTTCGGTTCGGTTCGGTTTGAAATGAAATTCGGTTTGGTTCGGTTTCAAAATCTTCTAAACCGAGGAAACCAAACCAAATCAAATAACCCGAATTATATAATATTTATAATATTTTAATCTTAGAAATATCTTATATAAAATGTACAATACTAAAGTTTGAAATTTTCCAGTTATTTGGTTAGCAAACCCTGTAGAAAAGATGTAGCCTATGGTTGCAGCGGTGTGTGAGGGGGTGTGATCATGTCAAATTTATAGGCTTCTTGGGATTGTTCTTTTGTTAACTTCCCGGTATCGGACTAAAAAGTAGGAAAAGGCATCTAATAACCAAAGTAGGATGCAGGTTTGGAGGGGAGCTGGCCGACTGGGGATAGTTTTAGTCCTAGATCGGAGAGGTAGGAAAAGTGGCGCTTGGAAAATCTTATTAAGTGTCCTTGCAGCCCTTGTTACCATGCTCCTTAGGCTATTGTGGGCCGGCCCGTAACCATGACTTGGTGTGGGTCTGTCGTAAGCCCAATGACCGGGCAAAGGCCCATGTGTTGATGATAGCTATTTCTGTTGTATCAAACAGTTCAAACCGAACCCAAACCGAAATAAACCGAATTTATTCGGTTTGGTTCGGTTCGGTTTCTGAGACCATGCGGTTTGGTTTGGTTTGAAACTTTTTCCTTCTAAACCAAACCAAACCGACCCGTGAACACCCCTAGGCATTGGGGGATGTCTAGAGATCATAGATACGGCAGCTTTGAGAATGATTGGAACAACTTCAAGAACAATTTGAAGCACGATGAAACTAGTTGAAGGGTGATATTCGGAGCTTTTGTGCTATATTGACCAAAGGATGTTGTCTATGAGGCCAACCCAGCAATGATTGATGAGTATGAAAATCAAATGAAAGAGGTACATTATGTAGCTAACCCAAGACTATAGAAGATGAATATTTGGGAGAGGTTGATTCAGTGATATCTACAGTAGAAGATGACCTCTTCCTCACTAAAGAGAATGAGCCAGAGACGAGAGAGTTGATTGGAGATGTGGTCATTCATCTGGAGGTCATTGAAGACACCATCAGCCTGCATGATTTCGGCTACATATGGGGCAATTTTGAGGCACACTTCCTACGTTAACTCTTGGTTCTCCTCCACATGATGATCCAAGAGGCATTTATGGTGTTTCCCAGATTTGTTACTCTTGTCATTGTCTCCTAGAGATTGCTTTATTTCAAAACTCGAGGACGAGTTTTTTCCAACCGGGGATTGATGCAAGAGTGAACTCGTAGACAGTATAAAGCGAGTATGTACGGAGGCTCTAGCTTCGTCGGGATAACCATTGATACATTTTTTTTATTTGTTATGTAATGTTTATTTCATCAATGTCTAAGTTTAGGGTGTCAAATTCATATTTTGTATCTTTTTTATTTTAGTTGGCCAATTTGAGGCCCATTTAGGCACTTTTTCATTTTTCTGTTATTTTTTCTGCATGTTTTTCTCTATTTTTAGGAGTTAGGAGTATTATGCTATTTTGATGTATTAGGGCTTCCTTTTTAGGAGGCCTATATTTCATGTTTCCCTTTGGGAAGGCCAAAGATGACTTAATGATTGAGATGGGAAAAGTTGTTGGCCGCCACTGTGCATTTGCGTGTAGGAGCCCATGAAGGGCATGTGTGTGTGAGGGCGAGAAGCCCTGGTGCATCTTCTCCCACCCGCTCCTTTGTTCTTCCCAGCTTTTCCTCTTCTTCTACCCATGTCGTCCTCCTCCCCTTGGCCTTCATGCCCTTCTTCTGCTCTACCATTCTTCGTCGCGCATCAGCAGTCATACCAAATGACTTCTGGAATCTTTTAACTTCAGCAACGTGTAGGAGCCCATGAAGGGCATGTGTGTGTGAGGGCGAGAAGCCCTGGTGCATCTTCTTCCACCCCCTCCTCTGTTCTTCCCAACTTTTCCTCTTCTTCTACCCATGTCGTCCTCCTCCCCTTGGCCTTCATGCCCTTCTTCTGCTCTACCATTCTTCGTCGCGCATCAGCAGTCATACCAAATGACTTCTGGAATCTTTTAACTTCAGCAACTCCAGCTTGATGAGATTAAGGCATAAATGGTTCATTGATTGCATAGGAAACCTAAACAAGATTGTTTGATCCAATGGAAATAATATGACCATCAGCAGTGCAAGTCAAAAAAAATGACATTAAGCACTTCCATAAAATGCAGAAGAAACAGGGGAAAAAAAAAGATTTTTTTCTGAAAATTTTCACAAAACTAGAATCAAGGATGTCTGCTAAGGAAATGACTGCAAGAATTTTACTCTAAGATGAAATATGAACTCAAACATGCATTTAGAGAAATGTAGGTTAACAGACAACTAGCCAAGATGTTTGTATATCCATATGGGATAAGTAGATGATCGCAAAGCTCAAAGATGCTTGACCACCAGAGAAATGAAAGAAGACCTCAAGCATGCACTTAGACAAAGTGCAGATTTGACAGACAACTAGCAAAACTTTATGAATAGTCATGTAGGATAGGTAGATGACAAACAAGGACGCCCGCTGAGGAAATAACTGCCAGATTTTTACTCCAAAATGAAACATGAACTCAAGCATGCATTTAGAGAAATGCAGGTTGACAGACAACTAGCCAAAGGGTTTGTACAAAAACTCAAGGATGTTTGCCAAGTACATGACCACCAGAAAAATGAAAGATGAACTCAAACATGCACTTAGACAAAGTGCAGATTTGACAGTCAATTAGCAAAAGTTTATGAATAGTGAGGTAGGATAGGTAGATGACACAGAAGTATAAGATAATGATCAGAAACTAGTCACTTAGTGCACATGAGCTACCCAAAGAAACAGAAATGGATAACAGCCACCAAGGATGATAGAAGGTCATGGTGAGAATGTTACAAATGGCAATATGCGGCAAGGATTATCCTATTGAATATAAGATTCCCTCATCCCAAGTAATCAAAACATCAACAGGATGACATTTTATAATATGTACTGCATTCAAATAAGAATGAGCAAATATATATATCTATCTATATATGTATATAGATATATATACAGATATATATATATATAGATATATATACAGATATATATATATATATATATATATATATATATATATATATATATATATATATATACTGGCAACAATTTGATTATGCAGGGACACATTCTGGGTTTAAGATCAGGTTTGTTTCTTAGATACTACTTCCATGACAATCCTAAGAACAAGTGGGTACTTGTTTTGTTAGGTGCATTTGGGAAAATCACCAAGATTATATGCAAGAAAATGTGTACGTGAATTTTTCAATGAATAAACACACACACAAGCTAACTTGAAGGAACTATTATGAGATTCTGAATCTCTGATCATAGGGCAGATCCAAGAATAAAGCTATTAATACTGGTTGGGATGTGGATATGGCAGTTTCAGTTGAGACAATCTTATATTTTACTGCTGCTGCTGCAAATCAAATGGAACGGTAGTTGTTCAATGAACAACAAATAGCATAGCTTTATGCAAAACATCATCTATTAAATATCCTGAAGATTGAACTAACATATATAGAAAGTGTCAGCAATGAATATCTACCAGCATACATACATTTTTCTGGCTAAATGAGCACACATAAGCCACATTGCATAGTTGTTCATTCATATCTGATATAGAAATTAAAAAAGATAGATAGGAAAATTTTTGATATTTTAGTCGTAAATAGTGATACAATGTGAAAATTTCTGACACCTCAGTTGTTTCTTTATACTATTTCATTTTTGCTACTATAAATTTCAACAGTGAGAATTAGAAAAATGAGAAAAGAAAGTACGATATTAATCTACTTTACTATTCAGCCATACTGCCCAAACAAGAAACTCCTTGTCCATGGACATATTGGATATTTTAGTCATTAATGGCGACACAATGTGAAAGTTCCAGATGCCTCACCTGTTTCATTATACTATTTACTTTTGCTACTACATATTTCACCAGGTAAGAATCAGAAAATTAAGAAAAAAAAGTATGATCTTAATTTAAGTTACTATTCAGCCATACCACCTAAACCAGAAACTCCTTCATGGACCTCTTTGGATTAAATTTAGTCCTTAGAGGTTTAACCAAAGTGACAAGGAGAGATCACCTCTGAGAAGGGAAATGATGATCTCAAGCAATTGTTTCCAGCACCAAAAGGAATCTATTTCTACCATAGAAAACATGAGAAAGGAAAATATGACTCTTATTTACTCTAACTAGTCAGCCATATTATCCAAACCATACTCCCATCCATAAACTTGCAGAAACTATGGTTCAAATTAACCCTTAAAGGGTTAACTAAAATGATAGGTAAAGGTCATGCTTGCCATGAAAATTTATCTATGGTTCCATGTTTCTTCAACCAATAAAAACCAATAAGCAAGTAACTAAAATGATAGGTAAAGGTCATGCTTGCCATGAAAATTTATCTATGGTTCCATGTTTCTTCAACCAATAAAAACCAATAAGCAATTAACTTAATTTATCTATGGCATCATGTTTTATTTGGTTAGTTAAAACAAATGAACAAGTGACTTTTCATTTGCTTGAAGAATCATGTTTCTTCAACCACTAAAAACCAATAAGCAAGTAACTTCATTTATCTATGGCATCATGTTTTATTTGGTTAGTTAAAGCAAATAAACAAGTGACTTTTCATTTGCTTGAAGAATCATGTTTTTTCCAATTAATTGAACAAGTAAAGTTGAACAAAGACATTACCCTTCAGCTTACTTGTTCAATGAAACAAGTATCTCTTCGCTGCAACAAAATCCATATCTTCCATTCTCAATGGCACCATTGGCTGCTGATAGCCTTCCCATTTCAATTCCTTCTACCTGATGTAGTTGTAACTGGCAAACGGAGGATTCACTGTCTTTGCAGGCTTTGGTTTATCAAGGGTTCCAAAGACATTCCATAATCTCAATGTCTCATCTCCAGCTGCAGATGCCACTGTGCACCCCCATCCGGGCTCTGAAAGTTTCACAAAATAGAAGAGAAAGTCAGTGACTCTGACTGTATCTAAAGCAGAGAAGAATGGATATATAAATTAGAGCAGGGCAGTATATACAATGTACCTGTGCATTAAAAGGTGCCTTGAGGTGTGGCCTGTGAGCTCTGCCATCTTCATCATAGATGGGTACTTCCACAATGTTAGCTGGTTCTGTGTGAACCCATGGGAGCTCAGCAACTCCCTCTCATTCTTGCTCCACAGCAGGGCACACACTTGGGACCCAATGTCCACCGAATTCAAGCAGGCACCAGTGTGGGTATTCCAGAACTTGATGCACCGGTCATTGTCCCCACCACCAGATGCAAGCATGTTGCTCTGGAAAGGGCACCAGGCCAGGGCCTTGACAGCAGCCGTGTGGCCTTCAAATCGGTGCAGCCACTGGTTCTGGCCTGCGGCATTACGGGAGGCCATTGACAAGTTCCAAATGTGCAGCAACTTGTCATTTCCACCACTGGCCAGCTGCTGGCCGTTACCTGACCATTTCAGCCCACATACTTCTTGCTGGTGTCCTCTGTAGGTGTGGACAATGTGGGACCTCATCCTCACATCATTATTCACAACCATGCCATCCCCCCCCCCCCCGGTCGTCAGGATGTGATTGTTCCAGGAAAGAGATACCCGTGATTGGTGAGCACCCCTCAGAGGCCTCAACTGCATAACATCAAAACATAAATGTAAAAGAGCATTAGCACGTAGGTGACCGAAAATTAGATTAGGAAGAAAGAAATCAGACAAAGGAATTCAGGACAGAAGACTGACCAATTTATTAGAGCTTATATCCCACATCTGGACGCTGGAGCAGTTTAGCCCAATGGAGAGTTGCTGCCCGTCAGGCGCCCAGCTGACGCTTGTCACAGGGCCACTCTCTTCATCCACCATCATGAGCTCCGATGTAGACCCATTGGTGGCATCGCACAGATAGACATTGCTGCCCAGGGCGATGGCCAAGATGTTGCTGGTCCCCCAGTCTAGCAGGTTCAGGTAGAATCATCCACGACGTCAGGGGCACCTAGAGTCCTCTCTGCACACTGGGGGATGTACCTCCTCTGCTTGGCTGGCCTGGCCTGCTGAGAACAGGCATGGTCAGCGCGGACCTGGTGGTAGGTGTCCATGGCTGCAGGAGGCTTGGCCCTGAAGGCGAGTATGCATGCCCTGTTCTGCAGCAAGGCCTCGGCCAGACACTTCCAGTTCCAGTAGGCTTCCCTGGATGGCGATGCTGCAGCGGCATTGTCCTTTTCCTTCCTCGTCTCTGTCAACATAGCATGGGCAAAGTCAAAACCCATGGCAGATCTGCAAGGAATGAACCTGTCACCACCCTGCATACAGATGGGAGAGGACAATTAGTATGACTAACACAGCGAGGTGGGTTTTTGGAGGAATCGCAGAAAGAGTAATTGAAGCCAGAAAAAGGACAAGCCACAAAAGCTCTTCTCAGTTCTCACAGGCATTTAAACAAGCAGATAAACAATTAACACAAACAAATGAATTCTTGTGAATTCTCATAAAAGGGCGCCCCTGAGCGTCTTGCAGGTTCCAAACAATGTGAAACACAATTAGATCTACATGGATGGACCTCAACCCAAATTGAAATCCAAGAGGCAAACATCAAAACACAGGAACAAAACCGAAATCATGGAACCCCAGAGAAATATACACAAAAATGCAAACCAAATCAGATGAAAACAAAAATCGAAGAGTTGAGACAATCGAGAGGAAGATGAAAATTGTTTAGCAGGGTGCAATGCCAGAGCCACAATATCAGAAAATTAGGGTTTCACAGGAACCAAAGAATGTAAAATGCAATTAAATCGAACTACAGGAAGCCAACTGCAAAATGCAGTAACAGGAAACCGAAACAGAGGCGATAAAGGAAAATAAAAAAGAAACCCTAATGCCCCCAAATAGCCCTAGGCTGAAAGAAGACCAGGCGCAAAGACCCCTCTAATAATCTACCAACTCCAAGACGATTAAAAAACCCACAAAAGAACACAGAGAAAACCCATCTCGGAAGCCGAAAACAAATTCTCCAAGAGCATTAAAAAAACACGAAACAGAAATCAAACACGAGATTTATAAAAATAGAACAACCCAGATCGGAATTGAGGTACTCACCCCATGCCTAGAAGAGGATTGACCGAAGAACCCCCGGTGGTGCAAGAATCTGGACGGGAGGGCCTCCTGGAGGGGACGGCGCCACAGCACGTCACCCCTGCCACAGCCGCCGCCGCCTGTGCTCATCCTCCCCTTTGTTGCCGAAGGTACCAAGCGAGCAAGAGCAGAGCGCGAGAGCGAGAGAGAGAGAGAGAGAGAGCCGTTGTGCAAAGCTCGGGGGACGGGGTATGTTTGAATTCCTTTAAATCCCGGAAAGCAAGCCGTTTTGGGACCCATAAGGAAATCTCATCTCCGTTCTGGACCTCGAATGGGCCGGATTATTGCACATATCATCATTCTTTTTCAACCCATTCATAGATTTACCTTCCATAAATATGGTTTTGCATTATATATATATATATATATATATATATATATATATGTCTTTTAAAATTCAAGTATTGAGATCAAAGAGGCTGACAAACCGTTCTAATCTTCTTTAAAAAGTGTTCAATTTATTTGTTCTAATTTTAGGAAAAAGAATATAAAATATTAGAAATAATATTTTGTATTTTAGTCTTTGAAGTTTCGTAGCATACGTTCTCATATCCTGAATTCATACTTTAAATTTGAATTTAAATGGAGTAGCTTACAAAGTAACGTAGTGTTTCAATTTGAGTTCAACCTGTAATAGTGTAAACCTTAACTATCAATTAATGCTCCATAACTAATTTTATTTCGATACAATCATTTTTAAATACAAAATTTGATAAATATAATTAACAAATGGCAAACGGTTAGAGGTATCTTTTAACCTAATTAAGAAGAATTATACTTGTTGCACCGCACGAGGAGCAGCCCAAAATTTCCTTTTTTTTTCTTTTTGATTTTTTTATGGTGGGTCCGACATATCTATACAACTCGATCTCTACTTAGTTTTTTGTATTTTAGATCTTTTTAATATCGTCTGATCGAAGATCGAATTGTATGGACATGTAGGACCCCACCATAAAAATATTTCAAAAGATATAAAAAATTAAACTTTCTACCACAACTATCCAATCTAATTAGATCATACGGTTGCCTATGTACGGTGCAGGCTGCATCGCACCATAAGCAATGCAACAAGTATTCTCCAATATGAAATATTCTACTATGGGTACATTGTTTGAACCCTTGACGTTGCTAGTGTAGACTCCATCAAAATAGGACTAACCAGGAGAAAGGTTTGACAAATGCTATTACCTATTGCAACCCATATAAAAGCATTCTATCATAGAATTTTTATTACACTTCCTCTTGTATTTATGGTGTTGGACAGCACTTATTAGTATTTGAGAATAACTTACTACACGGGCAGCCGGCATTACGCCGGTTGCCCACGTTTTTAATTTTTTTAAAAAATATATTTTTTTTGGTCAGCCCCATGGTGCCGATTTTTGATTTTTCATCTTTTTTTGGATCATCCGATCCAAAATCGAACTGCACGACCATGTAGGCCATCATGGAGCCAACCAAAATAAATTCAAAAAAAAAGTTTTTTAAAAATTAAAAACACTAGCAGCCAACATAACTGCCAGTGTAACAAGTTGTCCTCTTAGTATTTAGAGGCATCCTTGGTCTATTTCTTTTTGCGATGGACGTACTTGCTGGTTAAATAAATGCTCCATCGTGCATGTACATCCTTATGAAATAATCATAAGACATGTCATTTATGATTGGGTCTAAGTCTAGCTTCAAGATAAAATCAGCACCTATAAAAGATTTTTAAATTGGCAACAAGTTTGAAAACTTCACGAAAATAGTTTAAAAAATATTATTTTTAATATGTTCAAACAAGTTTAAAATATTGTACATTTATCAAAATTTGATTCCCCATGAGCTATGGCTTGATATCTTTATCTTGTTTTGGCATGTTAAATGGAAGCAAATAAGACATAATGTTATCCCTTAAAATATGTTACATCAAATTGATTAGCTTATGGAGTTTTAATAATTTTCTCCTTTACATGCTTTCAGTTACAAACTTTTTTTCTTACTCTATCTTAGTCATAAAGCAACATTTTAGTGTTATCAAGCACTATTTGCTACATGGTAACTCAATGAATTGTAATCCAACCTAATATATTATAACTCCATGTAGAAGTGTAATCACAAATGTCTTTGTCAAGTCACTATTACTTGTGTGAGGAAACAAATTGCATCAAATCTCTACATTTGAAAAATAATATGCATCATTAATCCTATTAAGTACCATGAAAATGCAAATGGCCTGTACAAGGCACATTTTGCACCTGATGGAAGCTAGAAGGATGGTTGTATTGCCTTGTTGCATTCATCGACACCCTAAGGCTATTCCAAGAAGAAAGCATTTCCTCTAGAAGTTTATACTAGCCTGGGACTATAGTAAACCAAAAAGCATATGCTAATTAAAGAAGACAAGATTTAATGTGATTCACAAAGATGATGACAAATCTTCTTATGATAAATAAATAAATAAGAGTACAAGAGAAGATAGAAAACTTTCTCTCCCAAAAAAAAGGGAAAAGTCACTTGGGGCAGCTATTCCAATGGGGTGCACCGTGGTGACTTTAAAAGGCATATCACAAAAAATAGTCAGATGTTTTAAAAGGCATTTCATCTTTTTTTACTTTATCTTTGTTTTGATGATCTCTTACATCCTTTATCTTTGGTGCCAATGGAGACTTCTACAAGTTCCCATGATTTACTCCCATATTCTTTGAAATTCTAAACCTGCATTCGACCTTAATCAAACTAAAGAATCGGCTACATCATATTGTTTTGGATCTTGTGTCAACAATAAAATGTAGTTCTAAGCTAACTTCTCTCATCCACAAAATCATTCAATATATTGAACATAGATCTCTTGACTTTTTTTTTGTGATGATTGCAAAGCATAATCTTGTTTTCAAAAGGAAATGAAAGCAGGTAACGTCTAGCATCCTTAATTCCATATATTCACTTGCACAATATAGAAATTTACACCCAAGGCAAATAAAAACAACCATCATTGAGGGATTTGATTACTAATCGATGTTATCCATTGGCAACATATATACATATTCACCTTCCTTTGAAAATCCACTTGTCTGCTACAATCTCGGGATACATGTGTGGTTATCTATTTGCAAATATATTCTTATTTACTCACTGTTGAGAATCCATCTATCTGCTACAATATCTTGGGATATGTGTGGTTTGCCGTATCATATCGGCACGAGCCTTTTGCGGCAATTAGACTTTTTATGGTGATCTTTATTGCCGTATAAAGTAAAACACAAATAAAAATAGAAATTAGAGCAACTCTTGTCAGCTTCACATGGATCTTTTTTTATTACAAACCATGGTGTGACATGTTGTACCAGATCGACTTGAACAAGTCAACTCTTGTAATATCCTGACTCTCCAGTTTAGGATTTCCCAATTGGCTCACTGACTTTGATGGAGACTGACTAAGAGTGAATCGTTTTATTTTCATTCATATAGTTTATTTTGAGTTAAATGGTTTTTGTAATGATAGGATGTGATTTATGCTTAGTGAGATGAGTTAAACACAACTTAATGAATTTGGACCTGATTTTATCTTTTAGCAGGTTTAATATAAGTGTTATTGGACTCTTTTACATAGATGTCGGATGTCCCATTAGGTGTGAAATAGATAGAGGGATGATTTCTTATAGTTATAGGAGATAAATTGCAAATTCTTTAGACTATATATATGAGGATGACGCGAGTTCCGACCCCCATTTGTAGACACGTTAATTTTGACCTCATATTGAGTAAATTTTATGTCACAATTATAATGTCCTAAAATAGTCTGATATTTAATCATTAATTAATTTTTATTGATTTTTCTCGAAATTTGTTGATTAGCGTCGCCCAATCACGACGCCATTTAGATTCATAGCCGAAATCAATTCGAAATTAAATTTCCAAATTTATATAGATTTAACTGAATAGCGTCTCCCAAGGGAGATGCCATTTAGGTCCTAATCCGTCTGGGTTTCTAATTTTTAATCTGAATTAATTTTCTAATTATCTAAAGCACGTCGGCCTTAGGAGACGCGATTTAAGTTTCCTAATGTATTCTGATTTTCTTTTCGGATTTTATTTCTATTTTGATCGCTTTAATTAGACAAATGGCATCCCATCTTGGCGACGTGATTTGGGAGTTTCATGATAAGCATGATTTGTAATCTGGTTTCCGAAGTTGGGAAGGTTGCTAACTCCTCCGTGCTCATCCAAGGTAAGTCTGACTGTGGGAGAGAGTCCTTTTGAAGTCCTAAACACCCCTAAACCTATTCTTATAAATACAACAACCTTTGGACCTTTGAAGGAGGTTGGCCATTGAAGAATTTAGAGCTTGAAACAAGGTGTTTGAAGGCTTTAGAGGAGAAAAACGTGGACAATAGAAGAGGAGCTTCATCCAAGGCTTCTTCTTCTTCATCCTTATCATCCTTTGAAGCTTTTGAAGACAAAGGCAATGGAGGAGCTGATAAGTTAGTATTTTTTATTGTTAAAAGAACAAATGCTTGGACTATATTCATGTTTCTTATGTTTAAAATAGCATGAAATGATAGACAACTTCGTACCGATTCCAACGCTACCAATTACGTCAAATTCTGAGTTAAAAACATCATCATTTCATGCAATTACGGTTTAAAACCATGAGAAATCAATTTATTTAAGCATAAATGTAATTTTATTCATGATAATATCCTAATTTACATTTATTTTATGTGAACAGGACATGAAGAAGATGTAGTACAATTGGCTAAGTTTATGGTCGTTTGTGGGAAGGACGGGAGTTCGAATCCCAACAAAATCGACTTTATTTTGGCAAAAATACTAAAGCAGGGGTAAAATGGTCTTTTGCTATCCTAAATGGTTGTCCTAATTCTTACCCAAGAAGAAAACAAGAGGAGACAGCCGCCATCCACTTTCTTCCTTTCTTTATTTTAAAAATTCTCTCTCCCTTTTTAAGAAGTCTCTCCTTCCTTCTCTCTCGCCCCTACTTTTTCTTCTCCTTCCTACTTTTCTCCCCATCTCTCTCACTTTTTCTCCCTCTCTGCTACAGTACCCGCGGTACTGTAGCTACAGTATTGCGGTATTGTAGCACTCTCTCTCTCTCTCTCTAGCTTTGTTCTCTCTCTCTCTCTCTCTTTACATCTCTCTCAAATCGGCGGCTGTCAAGGGCAAGAGGTGGACTCAAGGCACTGCAACTGGCTACTTGAAGGAGTCTAGGGCGGCCAAGGATCCACGCGAAGGGCGACGTCGGCTGCAAGCACCAATTTTCTCTCTCCATCGCCTCTCTCTAGTTTTTTAGTTCTCCATGTTACAGTATATTTCGAATATTTTCTGTAAAAGTTTTCTTATAAAAGTCATGTTATTGTTTTATTTCCAATGTCTCTGTAAAATTTCATCTAGTTCTGTTAACAAATGACAATAGCTCCTTTGAAAAAAGTTATCTTTTCTCCCTCTTTTTGTTCTACAACTTTTATTTTTTCTTTTGTTGACACTACTCAAACTTTATATTTTACTTTTAATTAGTATTTTAGAGGTAGTCTTAGTTCAATAGATAGTCTGATTATGCTCATTTAGGGGTGCTCCTTTTGTGAGTTCATAGTAAGTCAGATTAGTTTCAATTGTTATTTATTAAATCATCATGCTCCATATTCCTTCTTCTTTATTTTTTATCTAAAAAAATCTAAGGTTTCCAACTTTAAAAATTTATTTCCCTGTGGATTCGACTCGGACTCACCATTGCTACTGTTAAAAGTTCAATTTGAATGAGCCGATTAATTTAGATTGTTAGCTTTGATTTTTAACGACACAATCTTAAGCTATCAATTTTTGGCGCCATTGCCGGAGATTTAAATTTTTAATTTTGATTATTTTGTATTTAGTGTATTTATTCTTTAGTTAACCTTATTTTTCTTATTTTTGTAGGTATATTGAAAAAAAAAGGAAAAGCGAAATCATTGGTAAGTATGTTCCAACCTTCCCTTTTTCATTTTCATTATTTTAGTTAGTTTCTTTTTTGTAGTTTCTAATTTAGATAGGTTTCATTAATTAAAATAAGAAAATTCAAATTCAAATTTAAAAATTGTCATTCCAAGATTAGAAACCATCTATGTTAGGTATTCATCATTTTAGGAAATCATGAGTTAACTTCCTTTCATAGTCATTTCCATTCTTTGTTGAAGATTGCGAGAGAAAGGTACATGTTTCAATTTTAGCAAGTCATTCATGATTGCATCAAAATCTCTTGCTTGATTTGACTGTTGCATTGCATTGAAAAAAAAAGACTTTTAAGGACAATACCTTTAACAACATAAGGTAGGGATTTCATCACCCTTCCTTAGCCTTCAAATCACCTTCCTTGCATTAGTATTTCCTAAACTTAATAAAAGCAAGTCGAAAGGGACCCTAGGGTTCACACTGTGAGTGGTTTAAATCTCGGGTTGCCTCCATTTTTGACAACGGTGTCTAGGCTAGAGGTTAAAGGCAAACGCCTAAGCGAGAATGTGGTTCCTTAATTAGGTCCCTACGAAAGTAGGGGGAGCCTCCCACTACGCCACCTCTTACCTGGTCGTTGACTGATTGTGGTTGTGACTTGTGGTGGACCCTATTCACTTTGTGAGAAAAATTCACATAGAAGTCTAGGTCAACCTTAGGTCATTAGGTTAAGATTGTTTGATAATTTGTTTGCATATATATAAAAAAAAAGAGTGAAAGAAAAGAAAAATCAAATCCTTCTTCTCTCTCTTCGTCCTAGTGCATGCAAGGTAGGAGATCTCAAAGTCCAAACCTTCTGGGACCGATTGCTGAAATTGAGAGAATTATCCATCAAAGAAACCCACTTCAAGATCAAATGGTCGATAATCAACAGCCACCGAAGCAAATGAAGGATTATTTCATTCCAAATCAATATCAACCTTCATCTTGTATTCACCTTCCTCAGAATCTAGCCAATCAATATCAGATTAAATCAAGTATCATCCAGATACTCCCATCTTTTGATGGGAATACAAATGAAGATCATTATAAGCATCTGGATGAATTTCTAGAAATCTGTTCCACGGTGAAAATCCAGAATTTCACCGATAATGCCCTTAAGTTGACCCTATTCCCCTTTTCTCTAAAAGATAAAGCCAAATATTGGTTGGGGACTATAAGTAGGCCCATTAGGACATAGGAAGAAATGCAAAAAGAATTTCTCAAGAAGTTCTATCCCATCGGGCGGACCAATACCATGAGAAGGGCCATGACGGGTTTTACCCAAACTCTCGGGGAATTGATTCATAAATCATGGGAAAGATTGAAAGAATTGCTTTGAAAACGTCCTCATCATGGGCTATCAATGTAACGACCCGCCACCCTATGATCGGAGACCCGATCACTAAATGGGCGTCGAATCATTATCCAACGGTCTCACACCCGGATCTTATACATACATCTGGAGGAGTAAGCATTAAACAAGATTAAATATAACATTCACACGGACTACAAGGAAGTACAGTATGCAGGAAGTAAAGTAATAATGTCCGTCCATAGTCCAACAATAATTACATGGTCCCACAAATTAATTAAGCACAGGCAGAAGTAAAGTACAACAACATTGGGGCATACCCCGGAACTGAGATAGCTGCTGGTCCGTATACCAAGAAGAACACCACGCGCCGCCACTTGCCACGAGGTCCACACCTGAAAACCGCAGGAAGTGAGCCACACAAGAACTGGGCTCAGTAGGGATCATCCGATCCCTTGCCTCCCACTCACACACCCACAAGTGCAATTACAAAGATACATAGGAACAAGATAAGTAAAGCTTTAACACATTCCTCCTAAATTCTCGATATGAACCGCATGCATTTGGAATATAACATGCATATCTCAGAAATCATTCTAATAAGGAACCTACAACTCGCGTCTCGGTAAAACGCGTCAACCACGTCTCCGAAAAGTGGGAAACACCGACCCGCTGAGATCAAACAGTAACCCCTCGGATAGCACGCTGGCTACCTCGGCGGCTACTCCTTCCCCCAGCAAACACTAACCCGCTGAGACCAAACAGTAACCCCTCGGATAGCACGCTGGCTACTCCGGCCCAACTGGCTCAAGTGGTTACTCCTTCCCCGAGCACGAGTGACACTCCAAAGGTACCACTCCGACACCGGTACAAGCTAGCTAACCCCGGGGTTCACCGGGTGACCCTCTCCACTAGGCGTCACCCCGCCACTGCTCCCGTCAGCGCTGTGTCCCTCCGCACTGACACAGGGTGTAGAACGCTACAACTGTCACTCTAAGTCCACCGAAACAGAAAACACGGCACGGTGCGATCCGGTCACGGAAGAAGTCCACGGTCGTACGACACCCAACGCAGTGCCATCCGGTCACGAAGAGTTCATCACATCGAGTACATTAACATCATGCATTAACCAACTATCTAGCAGTGTAAACACATTTTACTGGCATGAATTAGTGTGGTTCTGTCTTGAATCGCGTCGCCCAAGGTCGACGCCTTTCAAGCTCCATGTACAGGTTCATGTAAAACAGTCTTCAGAATCAGGCCTTAAAAGGCGTCGACACCAATGGTCGCCTTTTGAAAGGCGTCGACATCCTCAGACGCCATTTAACACCGAAATCCAGGAATTCCAGAAAACGTTACTCAGGGGATTTTTGCCTTAAAAGGCGTCATGGTTACCTGACGCTTTTACGAATCACGTCGCCCACCCACGACGTCTTTTAGTCCCAGAATCCCCGAACTGAGACCCTCAGTCGGGGTGATTTCCTGCCTAAATGGCGTCATGATGGCCCGACGTCCTTCTGAAAGGCGTCGTCCATCCATGACGTCATTTAGCGCCAGAATTCCTGACTCTTGAAACCTCAAACAGGGGGATTTCTGTCCTAAAAGGCATCGTACTGCCCTGACGCCCTTCTGAAAGGCGTCGATCAGGCACGACGCCGTTTAGCGCCAGAAACCTGGTTCCCTGGTTCGATCCGAGGGTTTCTCCCTTAACCCCAAATACCCCGAAAAGCCTCAAAACAGAAGGGGAGGAAAAGAAGTTCATCCACCACAAGTATGCTACAAATCCTCATTCACGAGCACGGTCATACCCACAAGAACACCCCCTAAACATGCTCAATCTAGCCCAAAACACGTCCTATCATGCCTAGGAAAACACGAGCAACATATGTAAAGTTCGTCCCCCTACCGGTTACTTGAACTCCTCCTGACTCCGTGTCGCCGAACCGCCGCACCGCAGACCGCCGCCGGTACCTCCGAGAACGTCATCACTCCGCCGGGACGTCGGCCGCCATCCGGAGAATGGAACGCCGCGAAGGAAGTGGTGGTGGCAGAGGTGAGAGGTAGGGAGGTGTTGGAGTGGTGGAAGAGGAAGAAGAGGAAGGAAAAGGGGAAGAGTGGGATCGGAGGAGGCAGAGAGGGAGAGGAGAGAGAGTGAAAGGGTGAGAATGAGAGAAAGAAAGAAGGGCTCGCGGGGTCAATCAGAAACTGCCTAAAACGCGTCGAGTGAGAAAGACGCCTATCAGATGACAGGACGGGCCGTACTGACAGCTCTCTGAAACGCGTCGACCACCACGGACGCCGTTCAGCTGACATGTCAGGCACCGTACACTGACACAGCAGGGTCGCAGTCTGAATCGCATCGTCCATCATGGACGCCGTTCAGACGACGAGACAGGGGCCGTACTCTCGCGGCCCGAGACCCGCCCACGTGGCGCCTACGTGGCACAACAGAAATTCATCTAAATGGCGTCCACCTATCAAGACGCCGTTTGAAAGGCGTCGTGAAGTGTAGACGTCATTCAGAAGAAACTCTCAAGGCCCTTCAAGGTCTAACCCAGGGGATCCGGCCCGAAACCGACCCGAAAACTGAACCCGAAACCTCAGTCCTTACATTCTCCCCCCCTTAAAAGAATTTCGTCCCCGAAATTGCCTGCTAGAAGCAACGAGGGCGAAATGCCTCCACTGCTAACTCGCATGGGAACTGTTTCCTAGCATCTCAATCTCGTGCCCCCAGGTCACCTCGCTCTCGGAGCGATACTGCCAAAATACTCAGTCCACAGGTACAACTTTGATTCGGAGGACCTGTCACTAGTGATTCTCAAAACGCACTAGACATTCTGGAAAGGACAAATCCTCAGCGACCTCAAGTTCTGAAAATTCTAACACCTGGGGTGGATCCAAAACATTCCTCTGCAACAAAACACGAAACGCATCGTGCACTCCCGCAAGGTTGAACGGCAAGGCTGGCTGGTAATCTTCCCCAATTCAAGCAAGAACGGGAGGAGGCCCAGCACGGCGCGGACCCAGCTTACTTTGCTTCTCAAATCTCCTCACACTCATGGAGGGCGCGACTTGGAGAAACACGAGGTCCCCAACTACAAACTCGATCGGTCTCTTACCGATGATAGCACAACTCTGGCAATCTAAGCACCCTGCTATACCAACCCTGATCCTGCTAACTGTCTCTTGCCAATCTCAGACTAGATCACAAGGGATCGACATAGCCGTCTAAACAAAGCCTCATAAGGCGCCATGCCAACGCCAGAATAGTAACTGTTATAGTACGCAAAACTCCACTGCAAACAAACGCTGCTCCCGAGAACTTCCTCAGTCTAGGCACATGCCCCGAGCAAAACCTCCAAAGTCTAAATGGCCCTCTTCGACCGCCCATCAACCTTGGGATAATAAGTCAGGCTGAAGGCTAACTGCGTACCCAAGGCCTTCCAAAAAAATTCTTTCGAGAGTCAAAAGTAAACCTCAAAGCCCGGTCCGACGTGATGGATAAAGGCACTCCGAATAGTAAAAGATGATCCGACACACCAACAACTCTGCCAACCTACCGACTGACCAGTCCTTCCTGATAGCCAGGATGTGTGCTGACCTGGTCAATTGCTCAATGATAACCCAGATCATGCCCCCACCACCCGGGGGTAAAACAGTTCCAGCATAAGCCCAAAGTCACGAGCTCCCGTTCCCATACCGGGATTGGCAAGGACTGCAACCACGCTTCCGCTGCGCCACTCTGATGTTCAACCTAACCTGACGACAATTTAAGCACCAAACCACAAAATCCACCCCATCCTTCTTCCTACTGAACCATCTCAAGCAATGATACGACTTACTTATTCAGGAAGCACTATTTATCTAGAACAGTGCATCTCCATAAAAACACATCTGCGCACGTCCTCCATGGCCGGAACACAGGGTCAGCCTCTGAACCCCACTATACCATCAACTCTCAATTGAACTGGCCAACACGGTTCTATCAGCCTCACGTAGAACCCAGAAAGAAGATTCCACAATCAGCTTGAATCCTCTTCATACACATGACGCCTCTGGATCTATAGCGTAAACACCACAGCTGCCTACTCAAAGTCATGAATGGATAGTTCCCCTCATAGCTTATTCAACTGCCTATAGGCATAGGCCACCATCTTACCAAGTTGCATCAGAACCGTCCCCAGACTTCGATGTGATGTATCTGAACAAACCACACTTACACTGGAACCTAATAGAAGTACCAACATTAGAGTCAAAGTGAGGCGAGCTTTTCAATTAGATGAAACTCCGCTCACACTCCTCGGTCCACATGAAACGAACTCCTCTACAAGACAACCCTGGCAAAATAAGGGTCGCTATCGAAGAAAACCTCTAGACCAACCGTCGATAAAATCCTACAATGCCAAGAAGCTCTCGGTCTCTGCTACTGTCGTCGGCCTGATCCAATCCATAACTACCTCAGTTATGACTGTATTCACTACAATACCCTCGTCGGTCACATACTTACACGGGACTCCATACACATAATTGGTCAATCAAGTCAATACCAAGTTAATTATGTTCCATGATTCCGCCAAAATTGATAAACCAACATCATTATATATAACAACCTCACAAAGTACATTTTACAATACAGATTCCCCACCATGCATAATACATAAAAAGTGTCATAACACTCACAATCACTACCTACTAAGACAAGGTAGGAGTGCTCATGTAACCTAGCATCTCGGACCTCCACTGAAAGAACACACAACACTATACTAGGTACCGGGCTCCTACTGACCACTCGGTTCCTCACCTGTCTTATCTCTCTGGGGACAATTCCTCAAAAAATGCCCCCTCTTGCTGCAGCCAAAACAACCACTAGTTACCAATGGACACGTCCGATTGCCATGATGACCACCACAATGGGAACAATGATCTGCCGCAACCTGTCTCGCTCCCTGCAGCCTGTTAGCCACAGTCTGCATCTGCTGAACCGAACCATCTCTGTTCTTGCCACAGGGCATCTCTTGGGACCCGAATTCAAAGGAACTCGAACCGCCTGACGAAAAGACCGTTGATTTGCCCTTATCTTGCTGCTTCCCTCGTGCCGATCGCTCCAATTCTCTCGCCATTTGCTGGAATTGAGTCTCCACCGCTACTGCGTATTGAGCTGCTGACGCCAGATCTCTCCAACACTGGGATGCCATCATTGTCCTCAGATCATACCGGAGTCCACCTACAAATCTCTCTACTCTAAACTCCTCGTGCTCAGATATACGTGGAACGAATCCTTCAAGAGCCGCAAACTTTGCTTGGTATTCTGAAACTGACATTTCATTCTGCACCAATTCCATAAACTCCCTTTCCTTAGACTTCCGGACGTGTCCTGAAAAGTACTGTCCACTAAACTCTCTCACAAACACCTCCCAAGGGATTTCTCTCAAGGGCCTATCTGCGAACATCACCTTTTTGGTAGTAGCCCACCACTCATATGCATTATCCTTCAATAAGTAGGTTGCCAACAAGGTTTTCTCATTCTCGGCACATTCAAGGACGTCAAATGCCTTCTCCATTTCCTTAATCCAAAAAGCTGCCTCGTCTGGGATTGGTCGACCCGTGAAAGAAGGGGTCTCCAACCTCAAGAACCGCTCCAAAATCGTAGGCTGGTCGTCCCGAAAATTGGATCCCTCGCCACCAACTCCCTGCTGGTATCTAGACATAGCTACAATCATAGCTTCCATGAAACGATTCGCATTACGCCCTTCTGCACCTGAGCTAACATTGTCTGCTCTCGAACCACGAGCCAACGCTACTCTCTTCCTCGGTGCCATCACTACCCCACGAACGCAAAAATCAACAGAAATACGTCAAAACCTATCAATCTATACCAGCAGCCATCGCCTGTACAGACTCGTACTTATTGTTGGACTACGATATCTAATCCAGTTTAGCACATACTCGACCAGACTGAGCTCTGATACCAATTGTAACGACCCGCCACCCTATGATCGGAGACCCGATCACTAAATGGGCGTCGAATCATTATCCACCGGTCTCACACCTGGATCTTATACACACATCTGAAGGAGTAAGCATTAAACAAGATTAAATATAACATTCACACGGACTACAAGGAAGTACAGTATGCAGGAAGTAAAGTAATAATGTCCGTCCACAGTCCAACAATAATTACATGGTCCCACAAATTGATTAAGCACAGGCAGAAGTAAAGTACAACAACATCGGGGCATACCCCGGAACTGAGATAGCTGCTGGTCCGTACACCGAGAAGAACACCACGCGCTGCCACTTGCCACGAGGTCCACACCTGAAAACCGCAGGGAGTGAGCCACACCAGAACTGGGCTCAGTAGGGATCATCCGATCCCTTGCCTCCCACTCACACACCCACAAGTGCAATTACAAAGATACATAGCAACAAGATAAGTAAAGCTATAACACATTCCTCCTAAATTCTCGATATGAACCGCATGCATTTGGAATATAACATGCATATCTCAGAAATCATTATAGTAAGGAACCTACAACTCGCGTTTCGGCAAAACGCGTCAACCACGTCTCCGAAAAGTGGAAAACACCGACCCGCTGAGACCAAACAGTAACCCCTCGGATAGCACGCTGGCTACCTCGGCGGCTACTCCTTCCCCCAGCAAACACTGACCCGCTGAGACCAAACAGTAACCCCTCGGATAGCACGCTGGCTACTCCGGCCCAACTGGCTCAGGTGGTTACTCCTTCCCCCAGCACGAGTGACACTCCAAAGGTACCACTCCGACACCGGTACAAGCTAGCTAACCCCGGGGTTCACCGGGTGACCCTCTCCACTAGGCGTCACCCCGCCACTGCTCCCGTCAGCGCTGTGTCCCTCCGCACCGACACAGGGTGTAGAACGCTACAACTGTCACTCTAAGTCCACCGAAACAGAAAACACGGCACGGTGCGATCCGGTCACGGAAGAAGTCCACGGTCGCACGACACCCAACGCAGTGCCATCCGGTCACGAAGAGTTCATCACATCGAGTACATTAACATCATGCATTAACCAACTATCTAGCAGTGTAAACACATTTTACTGGCATGAATTAGTGTGGTTCTGTCTTGAATCGCGTCGCCCAAGGTCGACGCCTTTCAAGCTCCATGTACAGGTTCATGTAAAACAGTCTTCAGAATCAGGCCTTAAAAGGCGTCAACACCAGTGGTCGCCTTTTGAAAGGCGTCGACATCCTCAGACGCCATTTAACACCGAAATCCAGGAATTCCAGAAAACGTTACTCAGGGGATTTTTGCCTTAAAAGGCGTCATGGTTACCTGACGCTTTTACGAATCGCGTCGCCCACCCACGACGTCTTTTAGTCCCAGAATCCCCGAACTGAGACCCTCAGTCGGGGTGATTTCCTGCCTAAATGGCGTCATGATGGCCCGACGTCCTTCTGAAAGGCGTCGTCCATCCATGACGTCATTTAGCGCCAGAATCCCTGACTCTTGAAACCTCGAACAGGGGAATTTCTGTCCTAAAAGGCGTCGTACTGCCCTGACGCCCTTCTGAAAGGCGTCGATCAGGCACGACGCCGTTTAGCGCCAGAAACCTGGTTCCCTGGTTCGATCCGAGGGTTTCTCCCTTAACCCCAAATACCCCGAAAAGCCTCAAAACAGAAGGGGAGGAAAAGAAGTTCATCCACCACAAGTATGCTACAAATCCTCATTCACGAGCACGGTCATACCCACAAGAACACCCCCTAAACATGCTCAATCTAGCCCAAAACACGTCCTATCATGCCTAGGAAAACACGAGCAACATATGCAAAGTTCGTCCCCCTACCGGTTACTTGAACTCCTATTGACTCCGTGTCGCCGAACCGCCGCACCGCAGACCGCCGCCGGTACCTCCGAGAACGTCGTCACTCCGCCGGGACGTCGGCCGCCGTCCGGAGAATGGAACGCCGCGAAGGAAGTGGTGGTGGCAGAGGTGAGAGGTAGGGAGGTGTTGGAGTGGTGGAAGAGGAAGAAGAGGAAGGAAAAGGGGAAGAGTGGGATCAGAGGAGGCGGAGAGGGAGAGGAGAGAGAGTGAAAGGGTGAGAATGAGAGAAAGAAAGAAGGGCTCGCGGGGTCAATCAGAAACTGCCTAAAACGCGTCGAGTGAGAGAGACGCCTATCAGATGACAGGACGGGCCGTACTGACAGCTCTCTGAAACGCGTCGACCACCACGGACGCCGTTCAGCTGACATGTCAGGCACCGTACACTGACACCGCAGGGTCGCAGTCTGAATCGCGTCGTCCATCATGGACGCCGTTCAGACGACGAGACAGGGGCCGTACTCTCGCGGCCCGAGACCCGCCCACGTGGCGCCTACGTGGCACAACAGAAATTCATCTAAATGGCGTCCACCTATCAAGACGCTATTTGAAAGGCGTCGTGAAGTGTAGACGTCATTCAGAAGAAACTCTCAAGGCCCCTCAAGGTCTAACCCAGGGGATCCGGCCCGAAACCGACCCGAAAACTAAACCCGAAACCTCAGTCCTTACAATCAAAGTGGCAAATTGTCCAAGCATTCTATGAAGGATTGTCTGAACAGTTCAGACAAATGGTGGATGCCTCATATGGAGGGGCATTTATGATGAAAAATGAAGAGGAGGCTTATGATTTATTTGAGATGCTAAGTGATAATTGTGAGTGCTTAGAATGACCGTGTGATTATCATGAAAAATCTAGGTTATTTAGTGTAAAATAAACCTATTAAAAACAGCAACTAAGTGCAGTGATCGCCAGAAACTTTTAACTAAAAAGTTCCAAAAGTGGTTTGATCGCCTACCTTTTTAAACGCGGAAGATATGGAGTCCTTGGTTCCCCTTCCTCAGCCGGCTGAAGAAAGAGAGCCCTTCTTTGCTTTTTGTTCTTGCTGTTGAATTTGAAATTTGAGGTTGAGGTTGAGGATCGTCCAGAAATCCCTTTTGCTGAGTGCTTGATTTCCTTGATTCTCTTGTTTGAGTTGAGTTGAGTGCAGCAGAAAGTATGGAAAGAGAGATAAAAAAATGATGAGAACTTAAGCAAAAGCAGAATCTATTCTAATCATGATATTGAACATGCAACTAAACATCAAACTTACTTTTTGGGATGGCTTTTGAAACCCCTTTATCAAATAGGTTTTTGAAAAGAAAAGGAATGAGGTTGTGGTGTGTGTTGCATAGAGTGATTATGAAGAATGAGATTAATGAAGATATAGAATAAAAATGCAGAAATGAAAAACTTATGCCGACTGGATGAAGCTTTGAATTGGATGAAGAATGGACGCCGACTTCTGGAAACAGCAGTGCTTCAGCGTTTGGACGTCGTTGCTTCGATCTTCAACTCGCTAAAGATTATGCTTCTCTCAAGATCACGCTTAACTTTTTTACTCTTCAACATGTAAGGTATTTATAGGCTTTTTCTGCGTTCGTGATTAACATTGAAAAACTTCGGATTTATCTATCTTAACCGACAGATAAATGCTGATTAATTCATCTTTATCTGTAATTATCTAAAACGCGTCCAGGATGGCTGACGCCTTTAAGATTAATTAAGATAAGGATAAACATCCGGAAAAACTTATCTTTATCTTTATCAGGTAAAACGCGTCTACATGTGTCGACGTCTTTTACACTAATTAAGATAAGGATAAACATCCGGAAGAGAAGTTAAAATAGCTTAGGAAACCTAAAACGCGTCAACTCTCACAGACGTCTTTTAGCTAATTAATCAATTGATTAAAATTCAAATTTAAACGTTAAAATAAGAATAAACTCTAAATGGCGTCTACACAGGTCGACGTCTTTTAAAATTCTTCATATTTTAACTGAAATCTGAGCTAAAATCAATTTAATTGATTAACTTAAACATGTCTGTTAAACCCGACACTCAAAAATATTAATAAAAATTAATTAATGATTAAATATTAGACCATTCTGAGGCATTATTATATAATATGAAATTTACTCAAAATGATGTCAAAATTAGCGTGTCTACAGCTGCCTCACCTTGGCATCGTCTTTGCAAGGGAGTGAAATGAAATGGAATGTACTGAAAAGGTAATGCCAAGGTGTGATGAGACACGCTCTTAACATCACATGATTGGAATTTTTCTCAAAATTATCAATGAAGGTAGGTCAAGGAGATCAATGGAATGAATCCTGTCTGGATGAGGTAGACAAGGAAATAAGGTCGATCAACCTCCTCGGAGTGGGAAGTACCCCAGGTCGTAGACACTGTAGGTTTCATCATGGGGAGCGTTTGCCAACCAATGTGGACGTGCTGCAGCCATGATGGATCTTAAAAGAAAACAAGAAATATTGGATAAAGAATCCAAGCAAGGATAGAATTCTAAGAATATCTTCAAGCGAACCTCAAAGATAATCAAGATACTCAATTCAGAATGGAATATTTCATATCATGTTTGAAATTATTTGATTAATGGTCTGAAACTTAATCAGTAATTAATTCTTATCACAATGAATTCAAAGTCCTACATGATGCATGCTAGGCTAAAAGAAAAATATAAAGTCAAATAAAATATAAATTAATCAAGGATAATATTGTTAAATTGTCATTAATGTGTCAAGATACTAATTCTTGTAATTCAGTGCTAAGCCGAAGCTCGTTTATCCACGCACCGTTTCACAAAAGTGGAACCATCGTCCTCACTAATCAACAATCCAACGGCCTATCCGTGCGATTAAGAATTCTCTGGAATTATCACCGTTTTTGTTGTAGGGGAACTCAAATTCCAGTTTCATCAAAACCACAAGGTCCTTGATATGATCTAATAAATATTTAATATATAGTAATGCGAATGCACAATAATTACATGAAATAGTACAAGGGTAGAAATAACCGTCTTTTTAGCCACGGTCAGGACTTCATAAATTCCCATAGTGGGATCTTCTTGATATTTCCAGCTTCATTTCTTTGAATTTCTGAAACGCGTCGTGTCGAGCCGACGCCATTCAGTGTTGAAACGCGGCAGTGCTCCTCGACGCCTTTTACTCACAGAAACAGGTTTCTGGCTGTTCTCTACTCGAATTCCAACTCTCTTCATGCCTTGTGTCCTGTATATGACTTGAATAAACAGGTTAAGTATATGTTTAGGCTTAGCCCCTTGCCTGACCAAATAAATGGTCAATCAATCTTTTCCTTGAGTAAATGGTCAAGGGGCATACCCTTTATTAACAAAGGTAATGAGAATAATCAAACTTAAGCAAAAATACAACATACAAGCAAACAGATGCTCACTGAAAATAAAAGGAATGAAACACACTAAATGCCACAAGCAAATGCTAATTGAAATATTTTTTTGATGTTTTGAAATATTCATTTTTGTTTGGGTTTTGAAATATATGCTTTTTTTTTGAATTTTGACATATATATATATATATATATATATATGTATATTTTGAATTTTTGACATATGTATTTTTTTTTGAATTTTTGACATATGTATTTTTTTTTTTGACATATGGAATTTTTTTTGGAATTTTTGACATATGAAATTTTTTTTGGAATTTTTTTGACTAAAAGATCAGCATGGTACTTAGATCAAAAGATCATATTCATTTATTAACTTAATTTCCAAATTGTTCTTTGACAATTTAACTTAAACCCATCGTGTTTGAACTTGTGTTTCCATTCGTGATCCCATTTGATGATTTGACCCTTAGTCAATCTAAGCCATTCCTTAAGCTTGTGGTACGCCCCTTTAGAAAGAAAGGAAGAATAAGTTTAGAAAGCCCATGAGAAAGTTCCGGAGACTTAAAAAGATGTTCCTTTCCAACCCTAATATCCGTTGGGGTTCGGTCATTTTCTTTCCGGGGTATTTATCGACTTTGCGTTCCCTTTCGTTTCATTTCATGGCCTTGATGTAACGTTTGTAATGTAATGGCCTTTTTGATTTGACATTTGGATTTTGCCTTTTGTTTTTGCTTTTCTATGTTTTTTTTTTTTTTTTTCGGAACGTATCTCCCCCTTTTTTTTTATGACGGCCTCCTACTAAGATGGCAGGTATTCTTGATAGTCTATTCTAAGCCTCGTTCCAACATCATGGGCCGAGTGTAAGACAAAATTTTGTTTTTAAAATGAATGATTTGTACTTTACACTTTTAGTCAAGCTTTTGATATTCTTCAGGACTTGGCATCTCTTGTTACTTACGAACCAAACGTGTCAGTGTGTGTAGTAATGGGTTTGAACTTAAGTTATCCAGACTAACTGGAAAATTTGAGTTTATAAACTTTCTGATTCCACTGGTCTTTGTACCATACTAATCGACTCTTTAACCTAAGGGTAGTATTTCTTAAGATGTAAACCATTCCAGGGATGATTTAGCTCTTCTCCTTCTGCATTAACCAGACGATAAGCATTATCAGGAAAAGCGTGCGATACAACATAAGGTCCTTGCCAGTTGGGTTGGAGCTTAGAACGCGGACCACCAGGTTTTACAAAAATTCTTTTAACGACCATTTCACCGACTTTGAACTTACGTTCAATGACTTTCTTTTGATAAAAACGTGCTAGTCTATTTTGATAAACTTTTGCATGATTAGCAGCTGACCACCTTTTCTCGTCTAAACGTTCCAATTGAGCAAGAAGTGCTGAACGATGTTCATCAATGGAAAATTCCTTATTCAATTGTACTCTTAGTGACGGTATAAGGAATAAGGAATAAGGAATAAGGAGTTTGCCCAGTGGGCGTGCGGATTGAAGTTCGGTAGGCCCATAGAGCCTCAACCAATTTTTCTGGCCAATCTGCGAATTTGTTAGATTTACACGTCTTTTTGATGATTTTTATCAAAGTCTTATTTGTTGCCTCTGCTTGGCCATTGCCTTGCGGATAATAAGGAGATGAACGATGCAATGCAATTCTATACCTGTTGCAGAGATCCTTCAATTCTTGTGACACGAACTGCGGTCCGTTGTCGGTAACGATGGTGCTTGGAATTCCGAATCTTGTGATGATGTTCTTCAGGATGAACTTGCAGACGGTTGATGCTTTGATTTCCGTGTACGCTTCAGCTTCTGCCCACTTGGTGAAGTATTCCGTTGCCGTGAGAATGAAATATTTTTGCTTGATGCCAGAATCTGGGTTACCAAGAGGTCCAATAATGTCGAAAGCCCACATGGAGAAAGGCCATGGGGAAGAAACAGGATGGAGTGAAGATGCAGGAGAATGAATTTTGTCGGCGTGAAGTTGACACTTAGCACACCTACGGACATATCCTACGCAATCTTCTTCCATGGTTGGCCAATAAAATCCTTGTCTAAGGATCTTCTTTGCTAGCATCTGTCCATTAACATGGCCACCACAAACTCCACTATGAGCTCCTTCCATAACCTTCCAAAGCTCATCCTCGTCTAGACATCTCAGAAGAACTCCATCAAAACCTCTCTTATATAATGCTCCTCCAACTAAAGTGTATCGTTGAGCAATTCTCCTGATAGCCCTTTTCTCCTCAGTTGTAGCTTCCTCAGGATAGGATTGATCTTCACAATATTTTGCAATTTCATAATACTATGGCTTCTGTTCCTCATCCATCTCTTCTAACAGCTCCATCAACATGATTTCTCTTTTCTCCAAAATACTCCCATCTCTGAATTTCTTCAGCAACCTCTCCTTAGTTCTAAGGAATGAAGGATCTTTCACAGCGGGTGAAAGACGCCTATGAACTATGATTGATTCGGATTGTTTGCTGATTGGAAAATCAAGAGAAGATGCCAGTGAAGCTAGAGCGTCAGCTAAGATGTTTTGATTCCTAGGGATATGGACAAAGATCAATTTCGTGAAAAGCTTTGAATATGCAGAAGTAAGTTCTTGATAAGGCTTGAGCTTAGGATCAAGAGTTCGATATTTGGTCAGCACTTGGCGAAGAATTAGTTGGCTATCACCCACAGTCCTGAGTTTAGTGGCACCATGAAAATGAGCAGCCTCGAGGCCAGCAAGAAGTGCTTCGTATTCAGCTATGTTGTTGGTGACTGGAAAATCAAGCTGAAAGGCTTGTGGAATGGTGACACCTTCAGGTGATAACAGAACGATTCCAATACCCTTTCCATGAGAATTTAGAGCTCCGTCAAAATGCAGAGTCCACATATCATCTCTGATTTGATTTACGGACATCAGTTCCTCATCCGGAAACTCTGATCGCACTGGATCAAATCGAGGAAGGGGATGATGAGCGAGATGTTCTGCTATGGCATAGCCCTTGATCGCTTTCTGCTGAATGTAAATGATATCGAATTGAGATAGAAAGCTTTGCCATCGCGCTAACCTATCAGTAAGAACAGATTTCTCCAGAAGGAATTTGATCGGATTCATCCTAGCGATGAGGTGGACTTCATGGGCCAGAAAATAATGCTTCAATTTCTGAACAACCCAAACCAATGCTGCACATATTTTCTCCATCGCCGTGTATCTCTGTTCAGCGGGGTTGAGAAGTTTAGAGAGATAGTAGGCTGCCCTCTCCTTTCCTTCTTCATCTTCTTGTGCTAGGACAGCCCCCACTGCATCATCCAGGACTGAAATATAAAGTATCAATGGTTTGCCTGGAGACGGTGGTCTCAAAACAGGAGGACTTGCCAAATAGTCCTTTAATCCATCAAATGCCTCCTGACACTTATCGTCCCAATTGAATTTGACTCCCGGCTTGGTAAGCTCGTAGAACGGCTTACACCTTTGTGAGTGCTGGGAGACAAAACGGCGAATAAATTGCAATCTCCCAATTAATCCTCTCAATTCTTTCAAGTTTTTGGGAGGTGGCATCTCTCTGATAGCCTTTGTCTTATTGGGATCGATCTCAATTCTCCGTTTGCTGACAATGAATCCAAGCAATTTTCCTGAAGATACCCCGAATACACATTTCTTGGGGTTCATCTTTAATTGATATTCTCTCGATCTCTCTAATACCCTTGCCAAAACTTTGGCGTGCTCAGCCTTTGTTTTAGACTTAACCAATAAACCATCCCCATACACTTCCAGATCTATATGCATCATGTCATGAAATATTGCCATCATAGCCCTCTGATAAGTGGCTCCAGCATTCTTTAGTCCAAATGGCATGACAACATAACAGTATGTTCCCCAAGGTGTAGTGAATGAGGTCTTTTCTTGATCCTCTTCTGCCAGCTTAATCTGGTTGTATCTTGAAAATCCATCCATAAACGATAACGTTTTATAGCCAGCAGTGTTATCGATGAGTACATCAATATGAGGCAGTGGAAAATCGTCTTTAGGACATGCCCGGTTCAAATCGCGGAAGTCAATGCAAATCCTGACCTTCCCATCCTTTTTCATAACCGGGACTATATTGGCCATCCATTGTGGATAAAGGACAACTCTAATAAATTTGGCTTTGTGCAATTTATCGACCTCTTCCTTCATCTTTAGAGCCATTTGTGGGTGGAATCGCCTTAATTTCTGCTTGACCGGACTAGCTCCATCTTTTAATGTTAACTTGTGTTCAACTAAAGATGAGTCTAACCCCGGCATATCTTCATAACTCCAGGCGAAAGTGTCCTTATAGTCCTTAAGTACTTGTACCATTGCCTTCTCATCCTCTGTAGAAAGATTTTTGCTGACGAGGACAACCTTAGGTTCGTCTTCAGTCCCTAAGTTTATTTCTTTGGTGGGCTCTTCTACGGCAGCTGAGGGTTCATCAAATCTCTTCACTCCACTGGCATACGCCTCAGCTGCGTCCTCATCATTTTCCTCATCTTCAATAATGGGGTCTTTTCCATGCACTAACTCATATACCCCATACCCATCATTAACTGACTCATCGTCCGTACAATCTTCTGGCATCTGAATTGGATCTTCTAAAAGCTGAGAGATTAAAGAGCAAGAAGAACACTTATCAGCTAAGTCCCGGAGGTATCTATCTGGAATTTGCCTACCCTTAGGCTTCTTAGACTTCCTAACCTGACTAACCTGCCTAAAACTGGACTGCCTAACTTCACTAAACTGTCTATCATAACCTAATGAAGATGAAGCAGGATGAAAATCCTGGGATACAAGTGGAAATACAGGGGAATCCTCCCGTAGGGAGGGACAGAGTAGATCTAAGAGAGAATCTTGACCGACGGACCCGCGCGGTAGGGGACAATCGGACAAGTCAGATGTTTCCTCGATGAGGATTTGGGAAGAATTTGTTGCCAAATTGGCGTTTTTTTTTGGACCATCGAGGAGTTAAACATAAAGCAAGAATGGATGCAAATGGAAGGAGGATCAGACGGAGGAAGCGGCACCAAGGCCAAAGGATTAGGGGGATCATATAGCAATATGTCCCAGATTAGATCATACATCCTCTCTAGGTCGAGAGGAGGGGATGGAATGAGGTCCCGAGGGGACAGAGTGATCATAACGGGCGGAGCCCATGGAATATCTTCAGTAATAACCCGCGACCAAGTCGGGGTCAAGAGCAGTGTGCGGAATAGAGTATGGAGCATAAAGATATGGGAAGGATATGTCCCCCTCCAGAGCAGATCTGTTGTATAACCAGCTTTATAGGGGTCATCTGGCTCCCCTTCATCGGTTTCTTCCGACAGCAGTATCCGCTTATCAAAGATGGCACCAGGACCTTCAATCAGTTTGTCGATCTGCGGCGGCCACTTGGGTTCTGCAGGATCTAGGAATAATCTGTTCAGTGCTATATAGAGGTCCCTCAGATTGAACCATCTGTACCATTCACATTCGGGGTCATGGAATTTCCTCCTTTTCATAGGCCGCAGAGCCTCCAAGGATTGGTACGTAAGTAGTTCAGAACAATGTCTGGCCAAGTCTCTCCCATATATGTCATGGAGGTCAAAACATGAAGTAATGATCACCGTGTTGTCGTGACTAAGTATGGCCCTTTTACAAAGTGTGTATACAGGGTCCATGTTAGGGGATCTCGGCCTTCCTTAGGTGGTGTAGACATTGTCTCCAAGATTTTTCGACCTTCTTCAATCTCTGCTTGCTGAACCAGATCTTGCTTCAGTCTTCTTGGCCTATAGCCCAGACCACTTCCAGGTGCTGCTCGATGATCTTTGACAGGAGTGGTCCTGCCTTGCAACTGTGTGCCCAGACCTTTCCCAGGCCGATAGCCGTTCTTCATCATGATTCTCCATCCTGGGGTACTCATGCACTTCCCCCTTTTGATAGCATTTAATGGGTAAGGAGAAATGGTGGCGGCTTTCAAAGGATCAGCCACTGGACGGTAGACCTGTAATACCGACAGAAAAGGTTGTCGGCCAGGTAAAACTGCAGATTTAACATTCAATGTATGAGCAGCAGCAAGGATCGGCATGCTCGTTACTTTAATAATTCGTCCTTTGAAAGGGAATTTGAGGCATTGGTGATTCGTAGAAGGAATCGCCTCAAGGGTTTTAATGTAAGGACGTCCTAGAATGGCATTTATAGAAGGGTCAATTTTGAGAATGTGAAATTCAACCTCTGCATGACTTACGGGACCTAGCTCCACTTTTAAATAAACCATTCCCAGAGGGGAACGGGTAGAGTTGTCATATGTTGTAACTGAAATGGGGCTAGGCAGCCACTTCTCCTTGGGCACACCGCACAGCTCTAGGGTCTTCGGGGGTAGAACATTGATTGAAGCCCCCGTGTCAACCAGGCACGCATCCACGGCCTTCTTGCAGATATTGACCGTGATGCTCAGAGCCATGCTTCTGGCGGCTGGCGGTGCTAGTTCCGATGTGTGGAATGTAATAGAGGGCTGATCCCCCTGAGGAACTAGTAGTGCTGCAATTTTCTCTACCGGCACGTCCTCGTTGACCATCACCTTCTGTAGGTATTCCATTAAGGCTTCTTGGTGAATCTTGGACCTTTTGATCAATTCAAGTACGGTGATCCGTGCCGGTGTTCTGCCCAGATGTTTCAACAAGTCATATTGAGTGCCTGGTGCACTCTCTTCATTATGGGCTTCCTCAGTCGGCCGTGATGGGCCGTCTCTGACCGTTGACTGAGGGAAGACTTTGTTGAAAATCCTTCCACTTCGGAGCGCATGTTCCTCAACCGTGGAGGATCCTGGTGACACCTTGAGTACCGCAGAGTCGGGTGGCGTAAGCGGTGCGGAGGGTTGATATGTAGGTGATGGGGTAGGGTTAGGTGGTGGTGGCATGGTGCGGATTAAAGGCCTAGATGGTTGGATGGTGGATGGGTAAGTGGTTGGTGAAGTGGGGAATGGGACGCGTAATAGCGGTCTGGATGGTAAGGGCATATCTTGGTAGGTGGTGGTGGTAATGGGCGAAGTAGGGAATGGTACGCGGAGTAATGGCCTAGATGGTAAAAGGGGTGCGTAGTTGGTTTGTGGTGGATTATATGGTGGAGGCGTAGTGGTATGGGGCATGATGGGCTTAAGGAAAGCGGGTGGCGGTAATGGGTTATTGGGTGCGGGCGAGTGATATGTGGGTGTCGGTAGAGGGGTGATGGTAATGGGTTGTGGCCTAGGTATGCGGATGGTGCGGCGTGGTGGTTGTTCTGCGGTACTCTGAACGTGACCCGTTGAATAAAGAGAAGAAGAGTCTTCTATCCTCCACTGTTGCCCACGACTAGCCTCAGACTGGCTGTTCGTCAGAATGGGTGCAACTTGGTTTTGGTTCTGGTGCTCCGGGAGCGGGTTCTGCACTATGCCCATATTTGGTGGCGGTGCTGCCTGTGCTGGTGGTCTTACTTGCTGCTGCTGCTGCTGTTGTTGCGGTCTTCTCGCCTTCAAAGCTGATATATACTTTTTCATCTCCTCCCAGTCTATGCCGCCCTGCTCGTTGAGATCATGAATATAATCTCTGAACTGGAAGCAGGTGTCGATGGTATGCCCAGGTTGCCTATGGAAATAGCAATACCTGGACGTGTCGGCATTTTGAGGCCAGACGGCCTTTTCCCTTAGCAAGAGTAAGGCATTAGCTGCCATTAGAGCACTGAAGATATCGGCCAAGGATTCTGGGAGGGCCGGGTATTCCGCCCTCTTCGGGCCTGGAGGTCTTCTCGGCTAGTTATAATCACCAGGAGGAGGGACATTGTGGTATGCCGGCGGTGCGCGCGGCTGATATTGCTGCTGTTGGGGATATTGCTGTTGCTGGGGCTGCTGGTACTGCAATTGCCTTTGTGGCGGCTGCTGTGGCTGATGCTGGTTCTGGTTCTGATTCGGCTGTTGGGGTCGTTGATACTGTTGCTGATAATGGGGGCTCTGCTGCTGCCTGTACCCCTGCTGGTTCGGCTGCTGTGGCCTCTGGTACTGCTGCTGACTCCTCACGAACTGGGCGAGTTATTGTTCATGCTACTGACTTGCTCATGAGAGAGCGTGCCCTCAGTAGTCGGACCTGTGCTGGGAGAATTTGGCACTGCAGGCTTCCGAGGTGGAGGCCTGCTAGGTCTGTGAGGATCAAAGACGCTAGAGAACGTAGCGTCCTTGAAAGCATTCTGGCAGTACTGTGCTCTTTCATAGAGCTCTGCCATGTTGGTCAGATTGTTCAAGGAGAGGACTAGCTTGAATTGGGGAGTGGCGTTGGAAATCAACATTTTCACTTGTTCGGACTCGGACAAGTGGTCTTTCACCTTTTCGGCCAGGCCCCGCCACCTGTCAGCAAAACTGACAAACTCCTCATCAGGTTTCATCTTTTCGGCAATGAGGTCAGTGATGGACAAGGAGGGTGCAACTCTGTCCTGGTATCGTTGGATAAATTTGCGTGAAACGATACCGTAGTCCTCTACTTCTGAGGGTTCCAGGGAAAAGAACCACTCGAGGGCTGGTCCCTCTAGAGATCTCCTGAACAAAAAGGCCAACGACCTCTTGTCGTTCTGCCAGAAAGAGGATTCGTACATAAACTCCTTCAGATGTGTGAAGGGGTTACTAGTACCGTTGTACTTCCGGTACACTGGCATTTCAGAGGGTGGCAGATGGAAAACTGGCAGGCTGGGTAAGTTGATTTCCGGTACAGCTTTGACCCCTATCATCTTCTAGAGGTTGTTAAATTGCTCATCCATACGCTCCATTTTGGCCAGCAATGCTTGTGTGGTCAGATCTGCTTGGGGAGGAGGAGGAGGTGGAGGTACTTGATAGGCCTGCTGCCTAGAGTACGTTGGACAGGGGGGACAATAAAGGGGAGGTCCGGCAGAGCTTCCGCCATGCCCGAGGGCATTTTGATAAGCAGGCGTTTGCGGTCTAGCCGGTTGCCTAGAGGATGAAAGCTGCGGCCCAGCTGGCCGAGAAGTAATATGAAGGCCCTCCACGGCCTGATGGATATAAGGAGGAGGAAAAGAAGGTTGCTGAGGAACAGCAGGGGGAGCCACAGGGTTTGGCTCGGCAGGCTGCATGGGTGCCTTCCCCTTCAGAATTGATTGGATCGCCTCGAACTGCTGAGGGTCCAGTCGGGAGGCAAGGACTCCCAAAGCGTTGATGAGATCCACAGGATCAGAGGATGAGGGATCATTCTGATTCATGTCTCCCTCAAGATCGGGATTAGGAATCGCATATTCATGCGGAGGAGGATCAGGATATCGATCCTGGGGATGAAAGAGAGGGGTCCGGACGTTCCCATCATGTCGATATGGAATGGGGGCAGAATTACGGGAGGCATCAGCATCTCTCCCGTTCTCGTAGTTGTAGTCAGAATCTCGAGGGGCATTAGCATCTCCCTCGTAGTTGATGATGGCGTCTTGAGCCATACTCAAGTCCCTGCTTGATCGTAGCAGCATGATGTTAGATTTTTTTTCAAAGATTTGACAAACAAGTTGCACAGAGATTAATCAATCAAGTGGATGCTTAACGTGATTTTAAGATTCCTTTTTGAGTTATTTGAATTGGATTAAACCACAAATTCGCTCAGGGGAAAGATCCTAGTTTCAGTTCAGTTTCCATCGTTATTCTCTAGGGCTTTCTCTCACAACGCTTTCAGAATCTAACCGGGACTTCAATTGGTACAACCAGCCCGATGATCAAGGAGGAATACCTTGATTTTGGGGACTTATGGAGGTCTCAACGTCAACTTCTCTAGTCTGATCAAGGGACCAACCCAATCAGAGAGAGTTGCTGACGTCAAGTAATGTGTTCCTAAGAAAAGGAGGGTATTCGCCTCAATGCGTATGTCCTACGGCCTGGATGGCCTCTAATGCTTAATAATAATGGGTAGCTAGCACTCAAGCCACAAAAATCTGAAAACTGAAAAATAACTAAGAAACTGTCTGAATCGCGTCGAGTGTAGTCGACGCTATTCAAAACAGAACTTAATTCTTTCGCAGAAACAGATGCAGACAGCAGAGAAAATATGAAGACTGAAAGGCGTCTGGGTGTGTTGACGCGGTTTGAAACGCGTCAGTGCTCCTGGACGCTTTTCAGTTCGCAGAAACAGTTTTGCAGGAGGATTTTCTGGGTTGAATCTTCCTTAAACAGGTTGAAAGCAGGAAATAATCAGCTCATGTAGATTTTTTTTAGTTCCAAATTTTTAACAGGATAATTTACCAACTAAATAACTAGAAAATCAATCAATCACACATCATTTTCATCACAAAAACAACTTTTTAAACTAATCAAGGGGAGGGCAAGATCTTGCCACTGGGGTGTGCACGTGGTGCACGAGGGAAATTAGTTAAACTAAAACACTCACCAATTGGTGAGGACGTGTCGAAAGACACAAGTGGTGCACCATGGGTGCCCGGTTGATGATAGCAAGAACAAAAAAACTTAAAAGATGGCGAGACCAAGTCCCATCGTGATCGCCAAAAAAGCTGTGAGTGCTTAGAATGACCGTGTGATTATCATGAAAAATCTAGGTTATTTAGTGTAAAATAAACCTATTAAAAACAGCAACTAAGTGCAGTGATCGCCAGAAACTTTTAACTAAAAAGTTCCAAAAGAAGTATGATCGCCTACCTTTTTAAACGCGGAAGATATGGAGTCCTTGGTTCCCTTTCCTCAGCCGGCTGAAGAAAGAGAGCCCTTCTTTGCTTTTTGTTCTTGCTGTTGAATTTGAAATTTGAGGTTGAGGTTGAGGATCGTCCAGAAATCCCTTTTACTGAGTGCTTGATTTCCTTGATTCTCTTGTTTGAGTTGAGTTGAGTGCAGCAGAAAGTATAGAAAGAGAGATAAAAAAATGATGAGAACTTAAGCAAAAGCAGAATCTATTCTAATCATGGTATTGAACATGCAACTAAACATCAAACTTACTTTTTGGGATGGCTTTTGAAACCCCTTTATCAAATAGGTTTTTGAAAAGAAAAGGAATGAGGTTGTGGTGTGTGTTGCATAGAGTGATTATGAAGAATGAGATTAATGAAGATATAGAATAAAAATGCAGAAATGAAAAACTTATGCCGACTGGATGAAGCTTTGAATTGGATGAAGAATGGACGCCGACTTCTGGAAACAGCAGTGCTTCAGCGTTTGGACGTCGTTGCTTCGATCTTCAACTCGCTAAAGATTATGCTTCTCTCAAGATCACGCTTAACTTTTTTACTCTTCAACATGTAAGGTATTTATAGGCTTTTTCTGCGTTCGTGATTAACATTGAAAAACTTCGGATTTATCTATCTTAACCGACAGATAAATGCTGATTAATTCATCTTTATCTGTAATTATCTAAAACGCGTCCAAGATGGCTGACGCCTTTAAGATTAATTAAGATAAGGATAAACATCCGGGAAAACTTATCTTTATCTTTATCAGGTAAAACGCGTCTACATGTGTCGACGTCTTTTACACTAATTAAGATAAGGATAAACATCCGGAAGAGAAGTTAAAATAGCTTAGGAAACCTAAAACGCGTCAACTCTCACAGACGCCTTTTAGCTAATTAATCAATTGATTAAAATTCAAATTTAAACGTTAAAATAAGAATAAACTCTAAATGGCGTCTACACAGGTCGACGTCTTTTAGAATTCTTCATATTTTAACTGAAATCTGAGCTAAAATCAATTTAATTGATTAACTTAAACATGTCTGTTAAAACCGACACTCAAAAATATTAATAAAAATTAATTAATGATTAAATATTAGACCATTCTGAGGCATTATTATATGATATGAAATTTACTTAAAATGATGTCAAAATTAGCGTGTCTACAATAATTCCATCAATCATGCCTCCTTATCATCTTACGAGAGGTCTGTTGGGCCATTTAAACGGGCCGGAATGTATGAACCTTAGACTTGTGGAGAGCCTGAATCCAGAATGGACATCAATTTGATCAATTAGAAATTGGATAAAGTAGATATCTTGGCTCAAAAGTTAGACCAACTCTTGGCCTTAAATAAACAAGAACCTACCTACCCAACACCATCTAGTCCATACAAGGGTCCATCTTCCATCTCTCATGACATTTGTGCTTTGTGCGCAAGTCCGGTCCATCAAGTGAATGAATGCCCAACTGCGGCCCAATTACCACCATTCATTCAAGAACAAGTTCAGGCCGCTCAGGGGTTCTCCAGACCCGATAATAATCCATTCTCTAACACTTATAACCTCGATTGGAGAAACCATCCTAATTTTGCGTGGAAGAATCAACAGGCCCCATTGCAAATGCCTAATCCTCCCATGCACCAAGCACAAAAGCCCTAGAACTCATTTCAACATCAGCCCAACTTCTACGGGAATTCACATGTTAGGGGACCACAGGCTCAATTCTCTCAAGCCCCATTCTCTCAACCAGCCCACTATCAATCCTTCCAATCAGGGCAATCCACTCAATATCCTCCTCCACCAACTTATCAACAACCTCCTCAGCCCAATTTTGATGACAAATTCACACAACTCCAACAACTTATCTTGACCCAATAACAGTCTATTTCTAAGTTGGAGAGTCAAATGGGGCAATTAACTGAAGCCGCTATGAGGAGGGAAATGGGCCAACTTCCTAATCAACTCATTGCTAATCCGAGAAATCAACTTCTAGGTTTTTTACCTCAATCAGGTCTTTAACCTCAACCTGGGCTACTAGCACAACCTAAAGGGCCGCAATTTGAGAATGCTAAAGCTATTTCGGCCCTTAGGAGTGGGAAGAGTTTGGAGAACCCACAGAAGGATGAGAAGGTAGCAGAAGATTCCACTAGTGGGCCTTATGAAATCGAAAGTGAAAGTGAGGTTGAGCCCAATATGGAGAAGTTGGGTGGAGATTCGAAAGGAAAAGTAAAGTTAGATGAAGGCCCAAGCTTATATCAACCACGGGTGCCATTCCCAAATGCTTTACTAGCCAAGCCCAATGCCAGGAAGAAACTGGCCAAGAATGAGGAGTTGATGGAATTATTTAAACAAGTTCAGATCAATATTCTACTCCTTGATGCTATCAAGCATGTGCCAGCTTATGCTAAGTTCCTGAAGGAATTGTGCACGGTGAGAAGGGAATCTAGATTGACTCCCGAAAAGGTAAGACTTTCAGAGGATGTGAGTGCAATTTTGATGAACCTTCTACCCGAACGGCTGAAGGACCCTGGAGCACCTTTGATTTCATGTGACATAGGTGGAGTCACATTTAATAGAGCATTATTAGATTTATACGCTAGTGTGAACTTGTTGCCAACTGCTATTTTTGAAAATTTTGATATTAGGGAACTTAAGCCCACATCCATCATCTTGCAGTTGGCAGATAGGTCTATAAAAGTTTCACGGGGACTTATTGAGGATGTTATTGTAAAAGTTCATGATTGCTACTTCCCCGTGGATTTTCTCATTCTAGATATGGTCTCACCCGAGGAGCCCATTCATACCCCGATCATCCTAAGACGTCCATTTTTGGCCACCGCCAAAGCTAACATCAATTGTGAAACTGGCATGATGGACATATCCTTGGGAGGTCAAAAGGTTAAGATTAACATCTTCCAAGCATCCAAATATCCGGATCACGAAGAAGAGTGCCACACCATTGATATTTTTGATGATTTAATCGAAGAGAATTCGGTGCTCACACATGACCTTTTAGAAGAAGCCAATGCTTTAAAAGATTCTCCCAGCCCAACAACATCTTGGCCCAAGGTTGAACCTTTACCAACCTTGCAGTCTGAGCCCGCTTTGCCATCCTTAGAGGACCCTCCTGAATCTGAACTCAAGCCACTACCTGAGTCTCTCAAGTATATGTTTTTGGGCTCGAACCAAACTCTTCCGGTCATCATTGCGGCAAATCTCACATCGCTGCAAGAGGCCCAATTAATCAAGGTCCTTAAAGACCATAAGAACACCATTGGATGGTCGGTGGCATATTTAAAGGGAATTAGCCCGTCCATTTGCATGCATCACATATATATGGAAGAGAATTCCAAGCCCAGTCGGGAAATGCAAAGGCGGCTTAACCCAAACATGAAAGAGGTGGTAAAGAAAGAAGTGGTGAAATGACTTGATGCGGGTATCATTTACCCCCTATCGGACAGCAAATGGGTCAGCCCAACCCAAGTGGTACCCAAGAAGTCCGGATTGACGGCTATCAAGAACGATCATGGGGAAGAGGTACCTACTAGGCTCACCACGGTATGGAGAGTGTGCATTGATTACAGAAAGCTGAATCTCATGACTAAGAAGGACCACTTTCCACTCCCGTTCATAGACCAGATTTTGGAAAAGTTATCGGGCCAGAAGTACTTTTGCTTCTTAGATGGGTACTCCGGGTATAATCAAGTGGCTATTTGCCTGGGAGATCAAGAAAAAACCACTTTTATGTGCCCTTGTGGCACGTTTGCTTTCAGGAGAATGTCATTTGGATTATGCAATGCACCAGCCACATTTCAATGGTGTATGATGGCTATATTCTCCGACATGGTGGGAGAGTTCCTCGAAGTTTTCATAGATGATTTTTCAATCTTCGGGGATTCTTTTGAAAATTGTTTAGAAAATCTGAAACATGTGCTAGCGAGATACATAGAAACCAACCTGATACTTAGCTAGGAGAAGAGCGATTTTATGGTTCGAGAGGGCATTGTTCTAGGCCACATTATATTTGAAAGGGGGATAGAGGTAGATAAGGCTAAGATCGATCTCATATCTAATCTTCCTCCTCTCACCTCGGTCAGACAAATCCGTTCATTTCTTGGCCATGCCGGTTTCTATCGCCGGTTTATCCAAAATTTCTCTCAAACTGCCCGACCTCTGACTCTTCTCCTAGCCAAAAATGTCCCATTCTACATGGATGAACCATGTATAAAGACATTCAATTCTTTGAATGATGAGTTGACCAAAGCCCCGATTCTTCAATCTCCTGATTGGTCTTTGCCCTTCGAGATCATGTGTGATGCCTTTGACTATGCTATCGGTGCAATTCTCGGACAAAGAATCAACAAGTGTCTCGTGGTGATCTATTATGAAAGTCGCACCCTTCCAGATGCTCAAATGAATTATACCACTACGGAAAAGGAATTATTGGCTGTGGTTTTTGCCCTTGAGAAATTTTGATCTTATCTTTTAGGAACAAAAGTCATAATTTATTCTAATCACTTAGCATTGAAATACTTGCTGACGAAGAAGGATGCTAAGCCTAGACTCATCAGATGGATATTTTTACTCCAAGAATTTGATTTGAAAATTCGGGATAAAAAGGGTTCTGAGAACGAGGTAGCTGACCACCTATCCCAAATTGTGATTTCTGAAAGTGAACCAATAATTGATTCATTCCCTGATGAGCATCTATTGGCCATTTCTCACACCATTGCACCTTGGTATGCTCATATTGTCAATTACAAGGTGGCCAATCAACTTCCGGTAGGTTGGACCAAAAGTGAGAAGGATAGATTCTTCTCCCAGGAGAAGTATTATTTCTGGAAGATCTTGAGTTATTCAAATTATGTCCTGATCAAATCATCCGGCAATGTGTTCCTGAGGAAGAACAACAAAGTGTGTTGAACTTCTGCCACAGTCTTTCTTGTGGGGACCATTTCTCGGGAAAGAAAACTGCAGCCAAGGTCCTGCAAAGTGGTTTTTATTGGCCCACTCTATTTAAGGATGCCCATGAGTTCAGCAAAACTTGCCTCCGATGTCAAGCTGTAGAAAATATGTTAATAAGAGATATGATGCCACTCAACCCAATCTTAGTGGTTGAGGTCTTTGACATTTGGGGAATAGATTTTATGGGACCTTTTCCATCTTCGTTTGGACATGAATATATCTTAGTGGCAGTAGATTATGTCTCTAAGTGGATTGAAGTAATAGCCACCCAGACCAATGATCATAAAGTGGTCATGAAATTCATCCAGAAAAACATATTTTCTCGATTCAGATGGCCCAAAGCTATCATAAGTGATGGGGACACGCATTTTACGAATTCCCAATTTCGATCTTTGCTTAAGAAATTTGAGATTAATTATAAGCTGGCTACCTCTTATCATCCCTAAACTAGTGGTCAAGTAGAAGTTTCTAATAGAGATGTCAAGAATATTCTGCAAAAGTCTGTTAGGCCCGATAGAAACGATTGGTCTGAAAGATTGGATGATGCTTTGTGGGCCTATCGGACTGCTTATAAAACTCCTATTGGCATGTCTCCTTATCGCCTAGTTTTTGGAAAAGCTTGCCACCTTCCTGTAGAATTAAAACATAGGGCATATTGGGCTATCAAACAAGTCAATTTGGACCTAGCCCAAGCTGGTACCCACAGAACCTTACAACTGAGTGAGCTAGAGGAATTGTGTAATGAAGCCTATGAAAATTCAAATATTTACAAAGCCAAAACTAAAGCCTTTCAAGATAAACACATTGTGAGGAAATCTTTCCATCTGAATCAAAAAGTTTGGTTATTTAACTCTAGGTTGCGCTCATTCCCAGGAAAACTGAAATCAAGATGGGATGGGCCATTCCTATTCATCAAAGCCTTTGATCATGGAATTGTTAAAATCATGAATCCAAAGACGGGAAACATATTCACTGTTAATGGGCAATGGCTAAAACTGTTTGTTGAAAATTTTCAAAATAGCCCACCAGACTCTATAGCGCTGAGTGATCCACAGTGATTGCACTTCCGTCTGGCTGAAGACGTTAAACTTAGCGCTTGTGGGGAGGCAACCCAACATTTTAGATCATCTTCTGTTTTTCTTTTCATTTTTAGATTTTTATGCAGCAGTCGGCTTTGGTAAAGTCGCATCCTCATCATTACATGTTGTTTCTCTCCTTCCCAATTTTCTTATGGCTAGCATGTATTTTCATATCTTTTGTGTCATTGAGGACAATGCCATTCAAGTTGGGGGGGGGGGGGGGGGGGGGCAATCGATATGCAATTTTTTGAAAAATATGTTGAAGAAAACTGAGAAAATGGTCCAAATTTTTTCAAAAACTTCTTTTTCATATCCCACATAAGTTACATGAAATCTTGTTTCATTAAGAAAATCTTAAATAAATCAGTTTTATGTTAGCTAAATTGGATAAAGCCTTTGAAGTTCAGAATAGCCCACTTCACAAGAAGCCACGACATGAATGATTTTAACACACACACGACAACTTAGAATAAGTGAAAGACTTTGAAAGTATAAAATTGTTGGAATTAACTCTAAGGATAAGATTACTTATTCCAATTTTTTTTCTTTTGGGTTGAATGAAAAGAACGTTAGGATTCGTAATAGGGAACCAACTCACTCAGCTCTCTAAAGAGGCGGTCATTTTAAAAGGGACATTTGTAAACATTAAATGCCAAACAATGTGTCAAAAAGAGTTAAAGGAAGGCATGTGGCAAAAAGTACGCACCTCCCCTCAGGCAATTCAAAGAGAGTGGCAAAAAATACGCACTCTCAAAGGCAAAAGCGCAATTAAATGAAAAAGCCGTGCAAAATGAAAAATTCCCTTGTACTAAAAAGACGACCAAGTCGTGAAAGTGTTGAGTCGGGGAAGGAGCTGAAAAACGATCTTCACGGGTTGATCAGGTAATCCCTTTTCTCTTCTCGTCCCTAGGTAGTTCTATTTAAAGGATTAGTAAAGGCGAGGATATAACGGAAAGGACAGAAACAGGTTCTAAGCATGCCAACGTACATGCACAATCACCTGTCATGAACCAAAGTGTAGTGAGAAATGAGAACTTTAGCTTAACCAATCAGCTACCATTTAATTGATTATGATAGATAGCTATAAATGAAGCATGATAATTCATTGTTGTCTTAATTTTTCTTCTATGTGCATTGCTAAGGAACTAGCAATGAGTAAGTTGGGGGGGTGTGATAAGTTAGTATTTTTTATTGTTAAAAGAACAAATGCATGCACTATATTCATGTGTCTTATGTTTAAAATAGCATGAAATGATAGACAACTTCATACCGATTACAACGTTACCAATTATGTCAAATTTTGAGTTAGAAACATCATCATTTCATGCATTTGCGATTTTCTCAGCAAAACCATGAGAAATCAATTTATTTAAGCATAAATGTAATTTTATTCATGATAATATCCTAATTTACTTTTATTTTATATGAACAGGACATGAAGAAGATGCAGTGCAATTGTTTCTGGTCGTTTGTGGGAAGGAAGGAAGTTCGAATCCCATCAAAATCGACTTTATTTTGGCAAAAATACTAAAGCAGGGGTAAAAGGGTCTTTTGATATCCTAAATGGTTGCCCTAATTCTTACCCAAGAAAAAAACAAGAGGAGCCCGCCGCCATCCACTTTCTTCCTTTCTTTATTTTAAAAATTCTCTCTCCCTTTTTAAGAAGTCTCTCCTTCCTTCCTTCTCTCTCGCCCCTAGTTTTTCTTCTCCCTCCTGCTTCTCTCCCTTTCTCTCTCATTTTTTCTCCCTCTTTGCTACATTAGCCGCGGTACTGTAGCTACAGTACTGCGGTACTGTAGCACTCTCTCTCTCTCTACATCTCTCTCAAATCGGCGGCTGTCAAGGGCAAGAGGTGGACTCAAGGCACTGCAACTGGCTACTTGAAGGAGTCTAGGGCGGCCAAGGATCCACGCGAAGGGCGACGTCGGCTGCAAGCACCAGTTTTCTCTCTCCATCGCCTCTCTCTAGTTTTTTAGTTCTCCATGTTACAGTATATTTCGAATATTTTATGTAAAAGTTTTCTTATAAAAGTCATGTTATTGTTTTATTTCCAATGCCTCTGTAAAATTTCATCTAGTTCTGTTAACAAATGACAATAGCTCCTTTGAAAAAAGTTATCTTTTCTCCCTCTTTTTGTTCTACAACTTTTATTTTTTCTTTTGTTGACACTACTCAAACTTTATATTTTACTTTTAATTAGTATTTTAGAGGTAGTCTTAGTTCAATAGATGGTCTTATTATACTCGTTTAAGGGTGCTCCTTTTGTGAGTTCATAGTAAGTCCGATTAGTTTCAATTGTTATTTATTAAATCATCATGCTCCATCTTCCTTCTTCTTTGTTTTTCCTCTAAAAAAGCCAAGGTTTTAAACTTTAAAAATTTATTTTTTTGTGGATTCTACTCGGACTCACCATTGCTATTATTAAAAGTTCAATTTGAATGAGCCGATTAATTTAGATTGTTAGCTTTGATTTTAACGACACAATCTTAAACTATCAGGAGCCAACCAACCATCTTCTTTACCTTATTTCTTTCTAGCTTTTCATTGATTTCATATAGTTTATTCATAATTGTTTGCTATAGCCCATCATTATCATCACTCCATGTTCACACACACTTATATTTTCATACCCATATGCTTATAGGAGTTTAAATAACACCAATTAAGTGAGTAGATTAGTTTAGTTGTATGTTTAAATTTCTTATTAGAATAGATACTACCTTATTCTAGTTCTAATTAGATTCTTTTACAAGGTACAAAGAAGAAGAAAGAAAGAAGTTCAAAGGAATAACCATCAAGAAAAAAAAAGCAAGAACATCTTACAAAAAGTGCTCTCTTTTCTTGGCCGGCCAAAGGAAGAGAATCAAATACTCAACATCTCCCAAATTTGAAAAGGTATGTGATCAATCTTTCTTTGAAACTTTTACAGTTTCTGGCGATCACGTTTTCTTTAGTTTTTAATGGTTTTACTCTTCATATAAACAACATGAAGATCATGAATATCACACACTTAATTTGAGCATCCACAGCTTTTTGGTGATCACGATGGCACTTGGTCTCGCCGTCTTTTAATATTTATTCTTACTTTTTATCATCGGGCACCCACGGTGCACCACTTGTGTCCCTCGGGCACTCCTTTCACCAATTGGTGAGTTTTGTTACTTTTATCCCTACGTGCACTACGTGCACATCCCTTTGCGGCAAGATCTTGCCCTCCCGTGATTGATTGAAAGTTGTGAGTGTGATAAGAAGTGTACAGTTGATTGAGTTTACGTTGTTTTCATGATAATAAGCCTGTTTAAATTGAATTTGCATGATCAGTTAGATTCATGTTTATCTTGATAATTTGGGAGAGGAATGTCCTCGAAATTGCTCTCTGTTTATTGTTTTCAGGCTCTGAATAGTGTCTAGGTAGAGAGACGCGATTCAAACCGCGTCGCTGTGCCAAGATGCCATTAAGCCTCATATTCTTGCTGCACTGCTGCCTAAGCGCCTGTGAACAAAAGAAGCTACTGTGTTGAATAGCGTCTGTAAACAACAACGCTATTAAAATAGCTTCTTCTTTTGATCTTCATTCCTCGGATATTTGTTATCTTTTGTTACCTATATCTATCTTATACTACATTAGAGGCCATCCAGGTCGTAGGTCATCTGCGTTGGGGCTCACCCCCCCCATAGGAACACTTTTCTTAGCATCTTCACCTCTCTCTGACTAGGTCGGTTCCTCGGTCAGACTAGAGTGGTTGGTGTTAAGACCTCCATAAGTCCCCAAAAGCAAGGTATTCCTCCTTGTTCATCGAGTTGGTTGTACTAATTGAAGTCCTGGTTAGTCATTCATACCGTTGTGAGAGAACTATAGAGTATAATGGTAGAAAAACTAAACTGAAACTAGGATCCTACCACCCATTGAGTGAATTTGTATTTAACAATCCAAATAATTCAACAAGGAATCCTAAGATAACGTAACCATCCACTTGTTTGCTAATCTTCTGCATAACTTGTTTGAATGTCAAAAAAATAATATTATGATGCTCCGATCAGGTAGAACTCTCGGCATGGTGGCCTTCGAACAAGAAGATGTGGTGGAGTACGAGGGAGATGCTCATGCCCCTCGGGTTTATAATCCGTCTTATTCAGAAGACGAGAGAGACGCTTATAATTCCAATCAACTCCAAACTATACACGAGGGAGATGCTCATGCCCCCCAATTTCAGATGAATTCAACTTATGATTAATATAATTAGGATATGGGCGATCATTCCCATGTTCATGTCATCTCCAATCTCGTCTTTGAAGGAGTCTAAGACCAAGCCGGACCCTCTTCCAATCATCCTTCTGATCTCGCTACCCTCATGGGGGCTTTATCTAATCATGTGGATCCTCGTCAGTTTGACGCCATCTAATCCATTCTAAAAAGGAAAACCCCTTTACAGTCATCTGAACCAAACCCCTCGGTTCACTCTTATGTCTATCAGGCTCCTACCCGAGCCATGGAAGGCCTCCATATTTATACCGCTCACCCCATTGGTCATCAACAATCTAGTTCACAGCATCCTGTCAGGCCGCAGACTCCAGTTTATCATAATGCCTTCGGGTAAGGTGAAAATACTGCAAGTCCACAACCTTACTGTCCTTCTATCCCTGCTTATTCCAAGAGGCAGTCTTTTCAACAACCCCCACCTCCACCAGCAGATTTTGCCACTCAACTTCTACTTAATAAAATTTCTCAGATGGATAAGCAGTTCAAGAGTTTTGAGAAGAAGATGGATAGTAAAACTGCTCCCAAACTCTTTGTTCCTGATTTGCCAGTCTTCCATCGCTTGCCTTCCGAAATGCCAGTCTATAGAAAGAACAACGGCGCAGGCAATCCTTTCCTTCATATTAAGGAATTTCTGTATGAATCATCATTCTGGCAGCATGATAAGAAAGCACTGGCTTTCCTCTTCAGGAGGTCATTGGAAGGGTCAGCTTTGGAGTGGTTTTTTACTCTGGACCTGAGTAAGGTAGAGAATTTCAACGTTTTGTCAAAGAAGTTCCTACAGAGATACAAAGAGCGGGTGGCACCTACCTTATCCATTATTAATTTGTTCAATGAAAAGATGAAGCCATATTAAGACTTTATAATGTTCACCGACAGATGGCGAGGAATGGCTGAGAAAATAAGAGATCACTGTCCGAACAAGAACTAGTGAAGATGATGGTTGCCAATGCCACTCCCCAGTATAAATTGGTATTGACACTGAATAATCTGTCCACCATGGCAGATCTGTACGAGAGGGCGCGTTATGCTCAAAACGCATTCAAGGATTCCACTTTTGCCAGTGTTTTTGACCCCTATAGACCCAACAGACCTCCACCATGGAAGCCTACAATGCCAAATTCTTCTAGCATGAGTCCCACTACTGAAGGCACACTCTCCCATGAACAAATCAACATTATAAACAACAATCAACCGTAGTTCATGAGAAACCAACAGCAACAACCACAGTATATAGGGCAGAGACTGCCAAATCAGCAGGGTTTCAGACTGCCTCAGCAACCATACTAGCCAGCCTACAATAAGTCTCAGTAGTAATATTAATAGACGTTCAATCAGTCACATCAGCAGCTGGCATATCACAATGTACCTCCACCGAGTGACTACATCCAACAGAGAAAACCTCCAGGCCCAAAGAGGACATCTTATCCTCCACTCCCAGAATCCTTATTAGACATATTCAATGCTCTTATGGCAGACAATGCTTTGGTTTTGCCAAAGGAGAAAACAGTTTGGCCCCCGAATGCTGATGCCTCCAAGTATTGTGTCTTCCATAGGCAACCTGGGCATACAGTGGATGCATGTTTTCAATTCAGGGACAACATCCATGATCTGAATGAACAAAAGGGTATTAACTGGGAGGAAATGAGAAAATACATAGCCGCCCTAAAGGCGAAAAGACCACAGCAATAACAGCAGCAACAACAACCACAACAGCAACAACAATAGATGCAAAGTGCATCAGCACAGGCAGCAACGCCACCAAATATGGGTATAGTGTAGAACCCGTTACCAGAGCATCAAAACTAGATCGCCCCAATCTTTATTAATAGCCGGTCTGAGGCTAATAGGGGGCAACCATGGAAGGTAGAGGAATCATCCTTTGTTTACTCAACAAGCCATATCCCGAATACCGCCGAACAACCACCTCGCCACATTCTACGCATACCCAAGCCAGAAACTATAACCATTAACCCCATACCAGCACCCATCTACCATAAATCCATTCCACCGCCTACCTTCCTTAAACCCATTACTCCCTCCGCTACCATGTATCCACCAAATAATCCTCTGCAACACAATCACGAACCCCTCCTGCCATCCAAATCATTGCTCCGCATTCCCTTCCCAACATCACCTATGCCAATCACCTATCCCAATACCATACAGCCTTCCAAACCACTCATCTGCATTCCAACACCTCCACCAAATAATCCACCATCGTTCATATATAAACCCATTACCCTCTCCAAACCCCTCATTAACCCGGCAGTATTCAAAATATCACCTTCCAATGATGATCAACATGCACTCTGGAGCGTGAGAATTTTCAACAAAGTCTTTCCTCAATCCACAGTTAGAGATGGACCATCACAGCCGCCAGAGGAAGTACAGAATGAAGAGAGTGCACCTGGCACTTAATATGATCTGTTGAAACACCTGGACAAACAACGACACGCATCTCAGTGCTCGAGTTGATCAAAAGATCCAAAACCCACCAAGAAGCTTTAATGGAGTACCTCAAAAGGATTATAGTCAATGAGGACGTGCCGATAGAGAAGATAACTGCACTTTTGGTTCCATAGGGGGATCAACCCTCCATTTCATTTCACACATCTGAACTAGCATGACCAACAGCTAGGAGCATGGCACTCAGCATTACAGTCAACATCTGCAAAAAGGTTGTGGATGCATGTCTGGTTGATACAGGGGCTTCCATCAATGTGTTATTACCAAAGACTTTAGAATTCTGCGGTGTACCTAGAGAGAAGTGGCTGCCTTCTCCTATATATGTTACTGCTTACGACAGCTCTACCCGTTCCCCTCTAAGAATGGTTTACTTAAAGGTAGAGTTAGGTCCCGCTTGTCATGCTGAGGTTGAGTTCCACATCTTAAAAATCGACCCCTCTTTGAAAGGCATCCTTGGGCGCCCTTACATCAAAACCCTTGAGGCGATACTCTCTACAAATCATCAATGCCTAAAGTTTCCATACAAAGGACGGATCATTAAGGTGACGAGCATGCTGATCCTTGTTGTTGCTCATTCTTTGAACATCAAGCTGACTCCTCTACCTGGCCGACAACCTATTCTGTTGGTATTATAGGTTTGTTCTCCCTCTGTTGATCCTTTTAAAGTCACTACACGTGTTCTTTGCCTAGTGAATGCTGTGAAAAGGGGGAAGTGTGTGAGTACCCCTGGATAGGACATCATAATGAAGGGTGGTTACCAACCTAGAAAAGGCCTGGGCACACAACTACAAGGCAGAACCAAGATTATCAAAAACAACAGAAGAATACCTGGTAATGGTCTGGGCTATAGGTCAGTAAAGGTTAAATGGCAGATTGTTCAGCAGTATGAAGACAAAGATGGCCAGAAAATTTGGAAGACAATGACCACCCCGTGTAAAGAAAACTGGGATCCCTTAACTTGGACCCTATATACACACTTTATTAAAGGACATGTGATTAATCATGACAATGATAACAAAGTAGTAATCACTTCCCACTTTGACCTGCATGACATTTATGGCAGGGATCTAGAGAAACTGTTTTGAATTGCTGATATACCAATCCTTGGAGGCTCTGCAGCCAATGAAAAGGAGGAAGATTCAAGATCCTAAATGTGAGTGGTACCACTGGTTTGACACATGGGACCTATACATTGCATTAAATATTCTGTTTCTTGATGCCTCTGAACCAAAGTGGCTCCCATTGATTGATGAGTTGTTTGAAGGGCCTTGACCTATTTTTGACAAGAGAATTCTGCTAAGTGAAGAGACAGACGAAGGAGAGATAGATGATCCTTATTACTCTGAATTCACCACTGATCTTCTCTGGAGGGGAACCTATCCCTGTCATGTTTTCACTCTTCATACCCTGTTCCGCACTCTGCTCTTGACCCCGACTTAGTCGGGGTCATCATTGAAGACATTCCTTGGGCCCCGCCCATCATTATTACTTTGTCCCCCCGGGACCTAATTCCTTAGATTCCTCTTGACCTTGAGAGGATCTATGATCTAATCTGGGACATACTATTGTATGATCCCCCTAATCTTTTGGCCTTGGTATCGTTACCTTCGTATCCTCCTCCTCTTCATATTCATTCATGTTTCATAATTAAGACTCAAAATCATAAAAAAAAAGAGGCTAATTTGGCAAGCTCTTTCTCACATATCCTCGTTGAGGAAACTTCATACTACTTGTCCGACTATACCCTATCGTACGGGTCACTCGGACAAGATTCCCATCTAGATCTACTCTGCCCCTCCTCTCGGGAGGATTCACCTATATTCTCTCATGTACCCCTCGATTTTTATCCTTATTCGTCCTCATCAGGTCAGGATAGTGAGTCTAGTTCTAGGCAGGTCCGTCAGATTAGGAAGTCTAGGAAGTCTAAAGGTTGACGAATTCCGAACAGATACCTCCAAGATCTAGCCTTAAGATGCTTTTCTTGCTCTCATATCCCTTAGCTTTTAGAGAATCCCATTCAGATGCCAGAAGGATGTGAAGCAGATGAGTTAGTCGATAATGGATATGGGGTGTATGAATTACTACACAAGAAAGACCTCATTGTTAAAGATGAGGAAGATGATGAGGATACAGCGGAGGCGTACGCCAGTGGAGCGAAGAGATTTGATGAACCCTCAGCCGCTGTAGAAAAGCCTACCAAAGAGATTAATTTAGGAACTGAAGACGAACCTAAGGTTGTCCTCGTCAGTAAAAGTCTTTTTGAAGCATATGAGAAAGCAGTGGTCCACGTTCTCAGAGACTATAAGGACACTTTCGCCTGAAACTATGAAGATATGTCGGGGTTAGATTCTTCCTTAGTAGAGCACCGATTAACACTGAAGGACGGAGTTAGCTCGGTTAAACAGAAATTAAGGCGATTCCACCCTCAAATGGCTTTGAAGTGAAGGAAGAGGTCGATAAATTACATAAAGTCAAATTTATTAGAGTTGTCCTCTATCCGCAATGGGTGACAAAATAGTCCCGGTTATGGAAAAGGATGGGAAGGTCAGGATTTGTATTGACTTCCGAGATCTGAAGCGGGCATGTCCTAAAGATGATTTTCTACTGCCTCACATTGACATACTCATTGACAACATAGCTGGTTATGAAACACTATCATTCATGGATGGGTTCTCAGGATATAATCAGATTTGCTTGGCAGAAGAGGACCAAAAGAAGACGCCGTTTATTACACCTTGGGGCAATTATTGTTATGTTATCATGCCATTTGGACTAAAGAATGCTGGAGCCACTTACCGAAAGACTGATGGCCATATTCCATGACATGATATACATTGATTTAGAAGTGTATGTGGATGATTTGTTAGTGAAATCCAAGACCAAGGCTGAGCATGCCAAAGTGTTGGCGAGAGTTTTGGAAAGGTCAAGGGAGTACTAATTGAAAATGAATCCCAAAAAGTGCGTATTTGGTGTATCATCGAGGAAGTTGTTAGGTTTCATCGTGAGCAAACGGGGCATTGAGATCGATCCCAACAAGGCTAAGGCTATTAGAGAGATGCCACCTCCCCGAAACTTGAAAGAATTAAAAGGAATAATCGGGAGATTGCAGTTTATTTGCCGCTTTGTCTCTCAGCACTCACAAAGGTGTTAGCCGTTTTACGAGCTTACTAAACCGGGAGTCAAGTTTGATTGGGACGATAAGTGTCAGGAGGCGTTCGATGGGTTGAAGACATATCTAGCAAGTCCTCCTATTTTAAGATCACCATCTCCAGACAAACCTTTAGTTCTTTATATTTCTGTCCTGGATGATGCGGTGGGGGCTGTCCTAGCACAAGAGGATGAAGAAGGAAAGGAAAGGGCGGCCTACTATCTCTTTGAACTTCTCAACTTGTAGAGCAGAGGTATACGGCGATGGAGAAAACATGTGCTGCACTGGTCTGGGTAGTTCAGAAATTGAAGCATTATTTTCTGGCCCATGAAGTCCATCTCATCGCTAGGATGAATCCAATTAAGTTCCTCTATGAGAAATCTGTCCTTATAGATCGATTGGCACATTGGCAGAGCTTTTTATCTCAATTTGATATCATCTATATTCAGCAGAAAGAGATCAAAGGCTATGCTATCGCAGAACATCTTGCTCATCACCCTCTTCTTCATTTTGATCCAGTCCGATCGGAGTTTTCAGATGAGGAATTGATGTCCATAAATAGAATCAAAGACGATATGTAGACTCTGCAATTTGACAGAACTCTGAACTTTCATGGTAAGGGTATCAGCATTGGTCTGTTATCACCTGAAGGTGTCACCATTCCACAAGCCTTTCAACTTGACTTTCTTGCTACCAACAATATTGCTGAATATGAGGCTCTCCTAGCAGGTCTCGAGGCCGCTCATTTACATAGTGCCACCAAGCTCAGGATTGTAGGTGATAGTTAACTAATCTTCTGCCAAGTGCTCACCAAGTACCAAACTCTTGATCCTAAACTCAAGCCTTATCAGGAACCCACTTCTGCTTATGCCAAGCTTTTCACCAAATTGATTTCGTCAATGTTCCTCGAAATCAGAACATCCGACGCTCTAGCTTCTCTTGTATCATCCTTGAATTTTCTAATCAGCAAACAATCCGAAGCGATCATCGTTCATAGGCATCTTTCACCCGCCGTGAAAGACCCTTCATTCCTTAAGACTAAAGAGAGGTTGCTGAAGAAGGTCAAAGATGGAGATATTGTAGAGAAGCGAGAAGTCATGCTATTGGAATGGCAAGAAGAGATGGCAGATGAAGAGAAACCATAGTATTTTGAGATTGCCAAATATTGTGAAGATCAATCGTACCCTAAAGAAGCCACAGCTGAGGAGAAAAGAGCTATCAGGAGAGTTGCTCAGAGATACAACCTAGTTGGAGGTGCACTTTATAAACGAGGTTTTGACAGTGTTCTTATGAGATGCTTGGACGAAAATGAGCTTTGGAAGATTATGGAAGGAGCTCATGCAGGAGTTTGTGGTGGCCACGTCAACGGACAAATGTTATCGAAGAAGATCCTTAGATAAGGATTATATTGGCCAACTATGGAAGATGATTGTGTAGGATATGTTCGTAGGTGTGCTAAGTGTCAATTTCATGCCGAAAAGATCTATTCCTCCGCATCTTCACTCCATCATATTTCCTCCCCATGACCTTTCTCCATGTAGGCTTTCGACATCATTGGACCTCTCGGTGATCCCAATTCTAGCATTAAGCAGAAATCCTTTATTCTCACAACAACGGAATACTTCACCAAGTGGACAGAACCTGAAGCTTACACGGAAGTCAAAGCATCAATAGTCTGCAAGTTTATCATGAAGAATATCATCACAAGATTCGGAATTCCAAGTACCATCGTTACTGACAATGGACCACAGTTCATATCACAGGAGCTGAAGGACCCCTGCAACAGTTATAAAATTGCATTGCATCATTTATCTCCTTATTATCTGCAAGGCAATGGCCAAGCAGAGGCAACTAACAAGACTTTGATAAAAATTATCAAGAAAACGTGTAAATCCAATAAGTTCTCCGACATGCTAGAGAAATTAATGGAGGCTCTATGGGCATACCGAACTTCAATCTGCAATGTCTACTAGGCAGACTCCATATTCCTTAACATTTGGAATGGAGGCGGTAGTTCCATACGAACTCCTCATCCCGTCATTAAGAGTACAATTGAATAAGGAGTTTTCTATTGATGAGCACTGCTCAACACTCTTAACTCAATTGGAACTTTTACACGAGAAAAGATAGCAAGTTGCTAATTATGCACGAGTATATCAGAACAGATTAGCACATTTTTATCAAAAAAATGTCATTGAACGAAAGTTTAAAGTTGGCGACATGGTTGTCAAAAGAATCTTTGTAAAACCTGGTGGTCCGCGTTCTAAACTCCAACCCAACTAGGAAGAATCATATGTTATCTCACATGCTTTTCCTAGTAACGCCTATCGTTTAGTTAATGCAGAAGGGCAGGAGTTATCTCATCCTTGGAATGGTCTCTATCTTAAGAAATATTACCCTTAGTTTAATGAGTCGATTAGCATGGTGCAAGTACCAGTGGGATCTGAAAATTTGAAAACTCAAATTCCTTTATTAGTCTTTGGTAATCTAATTCAAACTCATTATTGCATACACACACGTTTGGTTCGTGAGTAACAAGAGATGTGAAGCCTGAAGAATATCGAAAGCTTGACTAAAAGTGTAAAAGTACAATTCATTCTTTTTAAACAAAACTTCTGTTTTTACTCTCGACCCACGATGTCGGAACGAGGCTTAGAATAGACTATTGAAAGTACCTGCCATCTTAGTAGGAGGCCGTCATAAAAAAAAGGGGGAGATCCACCCCACAAAAAGCAAAAGAAAAAGCAAGGGCAAAGAGGCAACAAAATCAAAAGGTCGCTCAACAGTACAAACATCATATCATAAGGCCACAAAATCAAATGAAAAGGGAGCGCAAGGTCGTTAAATACCCCGTAAGAGTGAAATGACCGAACCCAATAGATAATAGGGCAAAGGAGGGACATCTTTTTGAGTCTCCGACACCTTCCCGTGGGCTTTCTAAATCAATTCTTCCATTCATTCTAAAGAGGTGTACTCCAAATTTGAGGAACGACCGAGGTTGACTAAGGGTCGAACCATCGAATGGGATCACGATTACAAACATATTTCAAGCAGAATGAATATGAATTAGGTTATTAAAGAATGATTTGAGAATTAAGATAACAAATGAATATACTCTTTTGATCCAAGTATCATGCTGGTCCTTAGGTTACTTGAATATTTTAAAAAAAATAAAAAAATAAAAAAATTAAATATTTCAAAATAAAACAAAAATTGAATATTACAAAACCACAAAATATTGGAAAACCACAAAAAAAAAATCGAATATTGCAATATTTCAAAATCCTAAAAAAATCGAATATTGAAAAATCACAAAAAAATTGAATATGGCAAAACCAAAAAATAAAATAAAATTGGATACTTCTAAAGTTGCAATTGCAAAACAAAAATATTTCAATTAGCATTTGTCTGATTAAGTCATGAGTGTTGCAGTGAGCATTTGCATGCTTGTATGTTACATTTTTACCGTTTATTTCTCTTTAATTATTTTTATTTGCCTTCATTAAATAAAGGCTTTGCCCCTTGACCTTTCTACCGATGATAGGATCAAGTAGCCAGTTACTTAACTGGGCAAAGGGCTAAGCCTGAACAGATATTTAATTTGTTTGTTCAAGCCATGTGCATGTATGAAAAAGAAAGTCAATAAGGGAAAAGTACCAAGACAATTCAAATATGAAAGAAACTCCTTTCAGACATCAAAAGAGTTCGTATACAAGTATAAGTCCATCTACAGGACTTCAAAATGAAAAGAAAGTACATGATGGCAGCCATCATGGCTAAGTCTCCCCCGCGCCCTCGTCCAGTTGGCTCTGCACTTCGTCTTGGGCGTCTGGTCCTCGTGCTTGCGGCGACGGTGGTCCCATGATGCTCGGCCCTACCTGGCCGAAAGACACTGTAATACTCGCCATGAAAGCACTCGCATGTCCTCGCTCTAGTGCCCACTGCCGCGTACACTGGTAATGAGCCTCTATGCTTTGGCGCTCCTGCTCCGCCACTGACAACCTATTAGGAATCTCTCATGCGCAGCGGAAATAAAAACGATTCACATGTACCGGTTGTTGGGATCGTAAAAGAGACAGTTTAAATAATTTCAGAAGAACTGTTCTTCACCTTTGCGGGGTTTTGAATCTTCCGTGGATTCAACCATTTTGGTAATCGCGCACGCGCACGATATCCAGAGGTATCCACACGAGCTCCTGACGTAGATGAGGTTTCCTCCTCGGCTTGAATACTTCGACCCGATCTCAAATCCACCATGCAGTTGAGAAGAGAGATGGATCTTCTTCAAGAGAGAGAGAGGGAGAGAGAGAGGAGAGAGAAACTCAAAGGGTGTTGTATACGTATGCCACCACCATCCACCCCTTGGCCTCCTTTTATAAGAAATATAGATAAACACAAGGTTTAATTCTCAGCTTGGCCTTGGATAATTCTCCATTTAAATATTCATGTTTATCCTGTGGCTTTTCACAAAAACCCACATAACTATAATATTTAACATCTCTCATCGTCTTACGAGAACTCTTATGTGTGTGACCCTCCAGGCCCATATATCAGTCAGGTTTCAGGCCCACTAAACTTAGAACTAATTCTAAAGTTTAATATTTATTAATTATTATTTAAACATCGTATATTAAAAATTCAATAAATAAGTGGTTTATCATCTGATGATTAATCCACTTGACCTTCTGACCATGAACGACACCAAACACTACCTCATGATCCCAGAAGATATAAGGGATACTGTTCTCTTTATTTGAACCTTTCCGTCTGCAGATAGCGCACAAATAAAATCCTTCACTCATCCAATGTCCCGATAACACAAGGGTATGGTTTCATAGTCAAACCCTTTATCGCATTATTTAGATAGATTATAGTACTTAGTTAACTTCTAGAAAGACATCTCTTTCAGTTGACCATGGCCAGAGATTTCTGTGTACACATCCATAGGACATTCTCTCTCCAGTCGTATACCAAGAGTAAGTAATCTGCTGTTGTTCACTCAATTACCTTCGCAAGCTTTCCACTGTGTCTGAGAGACTAACTATCGTGGACTTAATGGTTCAAGTCCACAAGCCAGAGAATCAAGTAACAATGATCTACAAGTAAGGTATTATTGGTGACTCAGGTCAAAGGACCAACTACGCTACTGCAACGATTGAATTCTCTGATTGACTATCAAGTATAATGACCATTAAGGAATTCTTATTCGGATCTATTCAGTGAACTCATTCTCTAATGAGCACCCACAAGCTTGTCTTACTGTCACTACACGAGTGAATGTGAGATCATTCACCCTCATCGCATGAGCAGAAATAACATGTGTCAATCTTATCGGATATTTAATGTCCAATTCAAATATACTATGATCGAGAACTATTTAAGACAAGTGACTAAGAATATTGATCTCACTATCATGATCTCGTCATGATTCAATATCCCATACATTTGTCTATGGATCTTCATTATGATAGTTAATTTGCGAGAACTATGTACAATAAAAAAATAATTGCCTTTATTAATTTTTTGAACTAGAATATACAAAGATTGGCTTGGAGGCCACCCAATTCTTTCATTCTCCTACTTGGATTAAAGCCAATCACCCATATGAGTAAGCCACATAGACTTAACGTGACGAGCTAAATTGTTTTGAGACAATGACTTAGTCATGGGGTCTGCTACATTATCTTCGGATGAGACTTTCTCAACCACAATATCTCCTCAGACGATAATCTCTCGAATCAGGTGGAACCGTCTCAGAATGTGTTTTGACTTCTGTTGTGATCTTGGTTCCTTTGCTTGAGCTATTGCCCCACTGTTGTCACACAATAATGGGACTAGATCTGCAGTGCTTGAGACTACTCCAAGTGCAGAGATGAACTTCTTCATCCATACTGGCTCCTTAGCCGCTTCAACTGCAACAATGTATTCTGCTTCTGTCGTTGAATCTGCAGTTGTTGCTTGCTTGGAACTTTTCCAACTTACTGCACCCCCATTTAGCATAAACACGTACCCTGACATGGATTTGCTGTTATCCATGTCCGATTGGAAACTCGAGTCAGTATATCCTCGAAGTTCCAAGTCATCTCCTCCATAGACGAGAAATAGATCCTTAGTTCCTCACCTGGATTAGCCTGATATCTACTAATGACACTTAATGGATATGCCACATCAGGCCTTGTACATAGCATTGCATACATGATAGATCCTATTGCCAAAGCATAAGGAGCTCTATCCATGTATGCTTTCTCTTCAGGTGTCTTGGGAGACATTCCTTTGGAGAGATAGATTCTATGTCTCATTGGTATGAGACCTCTCTTGGAATTTTCCATGCCAAATCTTTTGACTATGGTGTCTGTGTACATGGATTGGGATAATCCAAGTATCTTTTTGGATCTATCTCTATAGATCTTAATTCCTAGAATAAAGGATGCTTCTCCCAAATCCTTCATGGAAAAGTTTTTGGATAACTAAATCTTTACTGATGATAACATTCCTATATCATTCCCAATGAGTAGAATGTCATCAACATAAAGTACTAAAAAGGTAACCGTACTCCCACTAGTCTTTTATATACACGAGGTTCGTCTTCATTTATAATGAATTCATAAGATTTAATTGCTTCATCAAATCTTAAATTCAAAGTATTGGAGACTTGTTTTAATCTATAAATAGATCTTTGCAGCTTGCATACTTTACTTGGATGCTCTTTGGAAGTGAATCATTCAGGTTGTATCATATATACCTCTTCCTGCAGATTGCCATTAAGAAATGCTGTTTTCACATCCATTTGCCATATTTCAGAATCATAGAATGCAGCAATGGCGAGAAGTATTCTGATTGACTTAATCATGGCAACTGAAGAGAAAGTCTCGTCATAGTCAATTCATTGTCTTTGACGATACCCTTTCGCAACCAGTCTTGCCTTGTATGTGTCAATCTGTCCATCTGCCCTAATCTTTATTTTAAAGATCCACTTACTGCCAATAGGTACTATACCTTCTGGCAGATTAACCAAGTTCCAAACTTGGTTGGCATACATGGACTGAATTTTAGAATTCATTATCTCTTGCCATTTATCTGATTCTTGACTATTCATGGCCTCTTCATAGCTTTGAGTATCATCATCCTCATTTAAGTGCGCTATTTGTTTGCCGTCAACAATATGTCCAACATATCTTTCATGCTGCTTAGGCACTCTACCAGATTTGCGAATTACTTGTGTATTGTTTTGAACAGGTTCTTGAGTCAATGGCTCATCAGATGAGTCTGCATAGTTTTGTGAATATGAAATTTCTTCTAGTTCTATCTTGCTTCCACTATCTTCTTTTGAAAGAAATTCTTTCTCTAAGAAGACAACTCTTTTTGCAACAAACACCCTTTGATCGTTGGGTGATAGAAGTAATATCCAAAAGTCTCTTTTGAATATCCCACAAAACTACATTTTTCTATCATGGAATCCAGTTTGTCTGGATGATGTCTTCTGACATGTGCATGACATCCCTAGACTTTAACATGTTTAAAATCTGGTTTCTTCCCTTTCCATATCTCAGATAAGTAGAAGATACTGACTTACTAGGAACCTTGTTCAACAGATATGCAGCGGATAGTAATGCATATCCCCATAAAGAAATTGAAAGTTTAGCATAACTCATCATTGATCGTACCATATCTAATAGAGTACAATTCTTCCTTTCAGATACACCATTTAACTGTGGTGTATAAGGAGGAGTCCATTGAGATAGAATACCATTATTCTGTAGATGTTTTATGAATTCTGTACTTAAGTATTCTCCCCCTCGATCAGATCGAAGAGTCTTAATACTTTTTCCAGTTTGATTTTCAACTTCATTTTTATATTCCTGAAATTTCTCAAAGGCCTCTGACTTATATTTCATTAAATATATGTAGCCATATCTTGAGATTCGTCTGTAAATGAAACGAAGTATGAGAAACTTCCCATAGCATGAGTGGACATTGGACTACATACATCAGTATGTATGAGTTCCAATATTTCCTTAGCTCTTTCCCCACGTCCAAAAAATGGATTTTTAGTTGTTTTTCCTATGAGACAAGCTTCACAAGTTGCAAATGATTCATAATCAAATGGATCAAGGTATCCATTCTTTTGCAACCTTATGATTATGATCTTGTTTATATGACCGAGCTTCCAGTGCCATAGGTATGCTTTATTCATATTTTTATCTACTTGTTCAGGAGACTTATTTACTAAACATACATCATATGCAATATCAAGTAAATACAAACAATTTTATAAATATCCAGATGCAAACAATTTGTCTCTTAGATGAATGGAACAACTATTATTCTCTAATTTCATTGAATATCCTTCTTTGTCCAAACAAGAAATTGAAATGATATTCCTAATGATAGTTGGAACATAATAACAATCTATTAGTTCCAATGAGTCTCCTGATGGCATCTGAAGTCTTGCTGTCTCTATAGCTAACGCAGCAACCTTTGCTTCATTTCCAAGCCTCAGATCCATGTCTCCACGATTTAGTCTTCTTTTACTTGTTAGTGCCTGCAAGTTATTGCAGATATGAGAAATACATCCAGTATCTAATACCCAAGATGTAGATTCTTTATAAGACAAGTTAAGATCAATCATGAGTATACCTGAAGCTTCACCAAGCTTCTCCTTTGCTTTTTCTGCTAGATAAATCTTGTAGTTTCTCTTCCAGGGACCTTCTTTATGGCAGTGGAAACACTGGCCTTTATCATTGACTTTAGTTTTGTCCTTTTGAACCACCGGTTTGCTTTTCATTGGCTTCTTTGGCTTACCTTTCTTAAAGGTTTGACCAGCTTTTCTTTTCTTATTGGTCTTACCAACAAGCATAACATGTGGCTTATCTTTCTGGATAGTGCCTTCAGTTATCTTCAACATGTTGAGCAGCTCAGCCAGTGTAACCTCAATTTTGTTCATATTTAAGTTGATGATGAATTGTGAAAATGAATATGGTAGGGACTGAAGGATTAAGTCGATGCTTAGGTCGTTGTTCATAATAAAACTAAGCACTACAAGCCTCTCAATCCACTCTATCATCTTGAGCACATGAGTTTGCAAAGATGTGTCCTCGGTCATTCTAGTCCTGAACAGTTTTTTTAGATATCTCATATCTTTCTGTTCTCAATTGTTCACCAAACAATTATTGTAGGTGATTCAGAATGGCCTTAGCTTCCATGTTATTATGCTATCACTGCAGTTCATTGTTCATTGAACCAAGCATATAACACTGGACTTTAATAGAGTCCTCTTTTTAGTTTTCAAACATCATTAATTCTTTATTAGCATTTTCACCAGGTTGTTCTGGATCAGGTTGATCCAGGACATAGGCTAGTTTTTCACACCTGAGGACAATCTTCAGGTTGCGTAACCAGTCAATGTAATTTGGTCCCATGAGTTTGTTGGCATCAAGTATGCAACGAAGAGAGTTAGGTAACGACATAGCGACCTACAAGGAAATATAACAAAAAATAAGTAGATAGTTCTTTAAAAATCAGATTTAGGATTTTTAATCTAGATTTATACTCCCACTATTTTTTGGCGATCTGTACGACCCTCTAATATATAGAATGGGAGATTTCGGTGATCTCCTAGTGAGGATCAAAATCCTTCAGATATCATGTATGTGATCTTGTGGTAGCACAACAAATCACATCAAGTCCCTTAGGCAGTCAACTCTTGACAATTACAACATTTGTAATATCCGATCAAATTTAACCCCTGAATCAAAATGATCTTGTGGTAGCACAACAAATCAAACGATTCAGTTAAGTTTATCCATCATTACTTCGATAATATGAATTAGTAGTGCAATCCTTATGGTTGCACAACAAAACTACACTATTTGTCCATCTATCTTAATGACATCACATATCGTAGACCTAGATTAATTTCTAAATCAAATAGACATTGTGGTAGCACAACATATCCATTTGAAATAAGAATTATCCTTAGATCTATGATGATGGTGGGTAACGTGGATTATTCTAAATATCTCACGTATTCAACTTAAAATTTTAAAAGAGGATTTTTAAGTTTGATTTTAAAAATCATGCTATTAATAATATTTCAATTTGAAGTATCATAATACTTAATAGAAATATATATAATAGCATAATCCATAGATATCATATAAATGCAGAAAACTAAACAAAGATGATCATAGACTACTTAAGCTATTATGGAATCATTGGAGTTAAACGATGATCCATAATAAAAAATCTTAGTGTAAATATAGCAACGCAAGTTCCATTTGATGCGAGTCCATCTTCCAAAGATGTCTTCAAAAGAACCCATCCTCAAAACTTAATCCGCCACATATAATCATTAAATTAGGACTTGCAGGTCCATAAATGTACAATTAAATAATAAGAAATCTTGATCTTATCAAGGAGAGTACAACTTTTGAGGAAGATAGAATGTACACTAAGATTAAGAGAGAGGAGGACACACAGGTCCTATTTAAAATACCTAATGAAACATGCATTGCATACATACGCAAATAATCATCACATGATTAACCTAAGTTCATGATCATCCCTTCATGTATCACATCACATCACATGCAACAACATAATTATCACATAATTATTGTTGGTATTAACTTTTATAAATATAAAATTATAATACTAATAGATTTCGAAATAACATTCATTTCAATATATTTATCAAACATTATTGATAAACTGCAATATAAACTAAACAATTTAGTTAATCTCAATTAATGCTCAAACAATTTGAACAACAGAAATAAAAACAGGTTATACATAGTTCTCACTATTAAACATAATTGTTTAACAGGGAAGTTAATAATTTAAAACAATTTTAAAGAATTAACAATTCCCATACACTAATTAAAACCCTTCAATAAATATTAACAGATTCATAAACTATTTAATAATATGTTAATAAAAATAAGAATTAATTAATAACAGTTATTAATTAACCCCAAAAAGTTAAAATTTTAAACTAGTTTTAAAATGGGCTTAAAAGGGTTTTAAAAAGGGGCTAAAAAGTGTTAAAAAAGGGGTTGTTAAAGGGTCAGGTAGAACCGGGTAGTGTGCTGGGTCCGGGTGGGTCAGCCTACGACCCACGTGCCACTCACCCCGTCGCCCGTTAGGGTTTCAAGGGAGCGCGCGACTGGTTTGCCCCTCACCTGATGGGGGGGAGTCGGCACCGGCGATTCCCGGCGGGGATCCGGTTGTCTAGGACAGCGGTGCCGGTCGTTGCTGGCGGCCGCCATGCATGTCACTGGACGTGCAACTCCCCCCCTCCCCCCACATGCATGCGATCTCATCGCATGCCCTGGCTCTTTCGTAGGTATTACAGAAATAAAAAAAGGTTAAACCAGTGTCTAAATCTTGCTGGGAAAAGCCCGTGTGATGGCTGGTCATACCAGACCTGACACAAAAGCTAGGGATCATCCCTTTTGGCTTCCCAATAATACGATTATTCAGATAATAATCGCTGCCTGATAACAAACGCATGATAAAAACGCAGTTAATTAAGAATAGACATGCATTCCTCCCTCAACATACAACCCCTATTAAATCTTTATATGAGGTCAGGTCATACCAGAAATCATGCAGAAGCCATGGGCCAACCTTTAGGCTAGATTATCCCGATAATCCTCTGTTTATAATCTCAGATGGGGAGGGATTCAATAATATATTTTTTTCTTTATTTAAATCCTCCCATCAAATAAAATAGGTAAAATTTAAACACCCCTTTAAATTAAAAACAGTGAACAATTCCCAATCAAGTTTTAAACCTAGCTTGAGAACATGTTCAAAACAGTTCATCACGCATAACGTGAATTTATCATGCAAAACGATGCCGTTTTACGATTGAACCAGCAACCTGACACTGATACCACTGTTAGGAATCGCTCATGCGCAGCGGAAATAAAAACGATTCACATGTATCGGTTGCTGGGATCGTAAAACGAACAGTTTAAATAATTTCAGAAGAACCGTTCTTCACCTTTGCGGGGTTTCGAATCTCCCGTGGATTCAACTATTTCGGTAATCGCGCACGCGCACGATCTCCAGAGATATCCACATGAGCTCCTGACGTAGACGAGATTTCCTCCTTGGCTTGAGTACTTCGACCCGATCTCAAATCCACCATGCAGTTGAGAAGAGAGATGGATCTTCTTCAAGAGGGAGAGAGGGAGAGAGAGAGAGGAGAGAGAAACTCAAAGGGTGTTGTATAGGTATGCCACCACCACCCACCCCTTGGCCTCCTTTTATAAGAAATATAGATAAGCACAAGGTTTAATTCTCATGATTATCCAAGAGTTTGGCCTTGGATAATTTTCCATTTAAATATTCATGTTTATCCTACGGTTTTTCACAAAAATCCAGATAACTATAATATTTAACATCTCTCATCGTCTTACGAGAACTCTTATGTGTGTGATCCTCCAGGCCCATATATCAGTCTGGTTTTAGGCCCACTAAACTTAGAACTAATTATAAGATTTAGTATTTATTAATTATTATTTAAACATCATATGATAAAAAATTCAATAACTAAGTGGTTTATCATCCGATGATTAATCCACTTGACCTTTTGACCATGAATGGCACCAAACAATACCTCGTGATTCAAGAAGATATAAGGGATACTGTTCTCTTTATTTGAACCTTTCCGTCTGCAGATACCGCACAGATAAAATCCTTCACTCATCCAATGTCCTAATAACGCAAGGGTATGGTTTCATAGTCAAACCCTTTATCGCATTATTTAGATGAATCCCAGTACTCAATTAACTTCTAGAAAGACATCTCTTTCAGTTGACCCTGGCCAGAGATTTCTGTGTACACATCCATAGGACATTCTCTCTCCAGTCGTATACCAAGAGTAAGTAATCTGCTGTTGTTCACTCAATTACCTTCGCAAGCTTTCCACTGTGTCTGAGAGACTAACTATCGTGGACTTAATGGTTCAAGTCCACAAGCCAGAGAATCAAGTAACAATGATCTACAAGTAAGGTATTATTGGTGACTCAGGTCAAAGGACCAACTACGCTACTGCAACGATTGAATTCTCTGATTGACTATCAAGTATAATGACCATTAAGGAATTCTTATTCAGATCTATTCAGTGAACTCATTCTCTAATGAGCACCCATAAGCTTGTCTTAGTGTCACCACACGAGTGAATGTGAGATCATTCACCCTCATCGCATGAGCAGAAATAACCTGTGTTGATCTTATCGGATATTTAATGTCCAATTCAAATATCCTATGATTGAGAGCTGTTTAAGACAAGTGACTAAAAATATTGATCTCACTATCATGATCTCATCATGATTCAATATCCCATACATTTGTCTACGGACCTTCATTACGATAGTTAATTTGCGAGAACTATATATAATGAAAAAATAATTGTCTTTATTAATATTCTGAACTAGAATATACAAAGATTGGCTTTGAGGCTACCCAATTCTTTCACAACCGGTCCTGAAGGCTCTCTAACCGAGACCGGTCACAATCTCTCTCCTCCGTTAAGACCTCCAGTCGGATCTTGAGTTGTGTAAGCTCACGAGGGAGGTCGCCAGTAGAGAGCCTCGCCAACTGCTCCTCTAGCTCGGCGACACGGGAAGCCCTAGCCTGAGACTCCTCCAAGTCAGCTTTCGCCTTCTCGAGGGCATGAATGAGTTCCTGAACCTGTAGCAGAAGACATTGTCAGTTAACTAGTCAAGCAAGCAGAGAAATTCATGCCAAGATGAAAGAAACAAGTTGAAGATTTACCCGAGCAGCAGCATCCTCCTCAGCCTGAGTGGCTTGGCAGATGGCAGATGCCAGTTGACCCCGCAGGTCGGCGAGGGCAACCTTGTGAGCAGCGTTGGAAGATGGGCCGGCTGCAGCAGAGGATGAGAGAGTCACCGCATGAGTATAAGCGGCACGCTGTAACAAGAGGAGATCACCGTCAATGTGCTAGTGTCAAAACAGTTTAATAATAAAAGGAAGCATTCATAATGCATATGTCATTCATGCATGATACACTTACCAGCTCATCCAACTCTTTTTGGACTTGTTCTAACTAGGCCTCGGCATCCTGGAGGTGGCCACGGAGTGTGATGATGGTGGCATCCCATGCATCCTGCATTTTTCATAACATATCACATTCACAAATGTGAGCAAGATAATTAATAAAATGAAAGATGCATTCATAGCATGCGTATCATAATACTTACATCGAGAGGGCGGAGTAGCTGGAGGTGGGCCGCATAGTGGGCCCGGTAGTGCTATAGGTAAGCATCACTGCTCACCGCCTGCGACTCTACCAGGACTCCATACAGATGCCAATCATCCTGCTGATCCGGGAATTTGGCGCCTCGGTCGGTGTGGGCCTGCTTACCCCGCATGGTCCTCCCAATCCCCCCCAAGATCTCCTCCTCCACCCACTCTTGATGCATCCCCAGCGTCTGCATCACCAGCGTCAAGAGTAGGAGGGCTATCTCGTTCATGCAGTGTAGCCACACTTGGCGCCTGAATCGGCCCTGCCCCTACTGTACCCAGGGATGTCCTGCATCGTCCATACTAAGGTTTGGATGCCAAATAACCTGCATTCATATAGGCTAGTCGCATTGCATATCACATATCAAATAATTAATAAAATGAATCAATAAACTGTGTCATGTTCAAAGCAATAAACATTTAATAAGATATAAATTACAATATTCATCATTCAATCATTTAACATTTAACAGACATGTTAATAAAACATCTAATTAAATTAATACTCTAATAAAGTGCTTAATTAAATGTTTAAACATTCTAATAAGCCATGAAACAGTTAATAATGACAAAGAAAAGAATTTTGAAACTTACTAGCAACTCTGGGTAGTTCAAAAATTGACTGCGGAAGGCCGTCAGCTGGTGATGCTGTGGCGCCGTGTCTACTACCAGACGCCAACGTCGGGCAAGCGGAACTGCCTCTGACTGTGTGGATGGCCTCGCTCGGCCCAGAGGGAAATAATAATAACTCCAGACCTGCATAAAAGAACATATAAGTTGGAATCATCGCATGCATTGTACCATAAGCATTTAATGAAATGAACAAAAAATAAGATAAATTAAGTACCTGAAGAAACGGCGCGAAGCCGCTGATGGTGGTCTCCCGGTCCGGTGTGACGGCGGAAAGGTCAGTGAAGAGGTAAGCCAGAAGGGCTGCACCCCAGGCATACTCGCCTAATCTATCTAAATCTACAAGGAGACCCAAGAAGCGATAGTGGATGTAGTCGCCCTTCGTCCCAAAGAAAAGCCTACCGAAGAAGAAGACTAAGAACCTCCTAAAATCCCTATCTACACCAGTTCTATCACTCGGATCCTGGCAGTCGACTGCGCTGGCCGTCCTCGACAGTCTCTCTCTCAACTTCTCCCTAGACTCATCCGGCCTAAGCTCCACTAATCCTAAGGATCTCTCGACGACTGTCCTCCGGAGAGTCTGAGACTCTTGACCCTCTATTCCTGTCACCTCTAGTCCTAGCAGCTCTAGTGCTAACTCTCGGTAATTGGGATACGTGATCCCGCTCACTGCTCGACCTTCTACCCGAAGGCCGGTGATTCTGCACACATCCTTGAGACTGGGGATCATGTCCCCAGGGCATTAGGAATGCCCGACACTCGATATGCCATCTCTCTCTCAGCACCTGGAGTAGTACTAAATCTATCCAAAAGGGTTCAATCTCCAGTATCTCCCTAAACCCCATCTCTGCCAGTCTCGCCTTCTAGAAGTCCGGGAGATCTCGACAGGCAGCTACCACCAAATCCCACGATATCTTGGTCCTCATCGTGCCCTGCATTGTTTAAGCAATTCATTAAAAATAATTAACAAGACATTAATAATCAACGTCTTAGGTATTTCCTGGAATTATTGGTCATTTTTGAAAGGCGTCGGGATAGGCTGACGTGTTTCTAAAGGCGTCACTGACTCTAGACGCCATTCACCACAGGTTCTGAGAACTTGTGGTGGAGCTCCTCTTTCCCCCCAAAATTAAAATCTAACATATAAAATAGGGTGTTTTTGAGTCTTACCAAACGTGGACCGGCTTCCTCGGTCGGTGTCACCACTTTGCCCTCTTGAGCCACAGATGGTACTTCTTCGGCTTCCATAAAAGCCGCCACTTCCCTGAGTCCCGCCATCGCTTCATCGGCCGTTTCGGGAACTTCCTCGCCCTTGAGCAACTCCACCACTTTGATGGCGGTGACTCGACGCCGTTTGCCGATCCCGCTTGGCCCTCCTTGCTCCATAGGACCTTAGAAGAGAGAGAGAGCTCAAGGGAGTAAAAGAGAGAGTTTGAGAGTGAGAGAGAGGATAGAGATGAGAGAAGGTGGCCGGAAGTGGTCGCCGGAGTCGGAGAAGATGGTCGGAGACGCCGGAGAAGGAGGAGATCGCCGGAATCGCCCGCCATTCATCGGAGAGAAGGAAAATGAAGAGAGAGAAAGTGAGAGAGTGAATGAGGAAGAAAGGGGCTTGGGTTCGCAAGATCCTGTTGGAATTCATTAAATCGTGTCCAGGGACAGAGACGCGATTCAGTGGCGCACAAACTGAGACAGCAACAAATTTTTTTTGAAATTTGTGAAACGCGTCCCTGGTGGGCAACGCCTTTTGCATTTTACCGCCTCTTTTGGTCAGGGCCGTACCACGGAAAATTTGAAAGGATTATTATTCGCGTCTTTGAAGGAGGACACGATTCAGTAGATTAATTACTGGAAATCTCTGAAAAATAGGAGAGATAAATGAAACGGCGTCTTGTTGACCAGACGTGATTTGGAGCTTTTAAGGATTAAATTCTTATATTTGGAAATTGATTAACAATGAAAAGTGTCTCTCTGAGTCGACGCGATTTGAATTGAATAAACCCGAAAGTTCATATTTTAAGAAAAAATCACAGTTCCACTCAAGGAAGAATCTTAGAAAAATTGCAAAGCATTAAAGGATGATCTTTATTCAATGAAATGAAAATCAAAATACATCAAATTAGAAGATAAGGATGAAGAGCTTTCAAAGTCGGATTTTCTTAAGCTCTTTTACATATGTTTTCTATAGTTCTTTATTGGCTCCGTGAGGAGTTTTTACACAACAGGTGAAGCCGATGTTCTACATAGTTGCAATAAGGTCTGTCACTTCAAAGTCTCTGTCAGTTCCCAATGCCCGCTTCTTGATTGGAGAAAGATAAGAGCTCTTAGGAAATTCATAGCGTGGCATATTGAGTTGAGGATGATAGCGATGTGGATTATAAAGAATGAACTCGGTCGCCCCGATCAGTCGGAGTTTTATGCCAGCACCACAGCGCACTCGAACCGCTTTTTCCATGTGAGCAAGTGGCGTAGATTCAAATTCAGTTCTGGGCATAGTATCGAAATAAGCGTACCAGTTAGCTCGAGTCTTAAGGTTGGGCACCCGGTTGGTCATGTTGTCGTTGAACTTCATAATGTTGGCAATGTGGAAGATAGGGCTACGCTGGTATGTCTAGGATATTCTTGCACTCCTTCTTCATTATGGTTGAACTTGAAGTGGAATTCTACCTACATAACCAAGAGAAGCATGCTGCCAAAAGGAGGTTGACCTGTAGAAGCTGCAGAGAGCCCACTGTAGAGGTAGGCTAGAACCACTGTGCTAATATGATCATCTTCTCGAACATTATCTTGGGCAGGAATTGTAGTGCTCCAGCTAAGCACGTGGTGAACGCCTTCATCACGTTCTCTGTTTCTTCATCCTTTAAGTCTTCTATCTTCTTCAGAGTTCATCCAGCTAATTTAACAAGATTGATTCCCTTCTTGGTAAGACAACCTTGAATTTCTTTTGAACCCTTCATAATCTTCTCCAACAATTGTTGACTCGTGATTCTTTCCCTCATGAACATCATCTCACTCAAATCAGGTTCATCATTGTTGACCATAAGCTTAGGAAGGCCCAATAAGAGTTCGGCTTCTTCTAAGAGGATAGTGGCTTCGAACGTGGCAAAAAGAAAGGTATGAGTTTGAGGATGCTATAGCTCGATCAAAGCGCCCATTGCAGCCTAATCCATACTTGTGCTTTTGTAATATTTGGCATGAATAACCAATCCTTGGATATGCCACTTGGATATATAAGATTGCATGGAGAGATTGATATTGTTAACTAGCTTTCGGACCTAAGGAAGAGAGGAAAATCCCCTTGGACCGGGGGAGAAGGGATATCTCTAGATGAAGAAAGAAATTGGAATAGTTCTATCATGCCCATGAAGAATTGGAATATGGAAAACATATAGAGAGTTGCATAAAGAAAGGAAGAATTGATTAGAAAATAGATTAGCTTACTTGTAAGTTACGATCTCGCCCACTAAGATGATCTTTAACTTCACAGAGCTTTTTAATCGCCTTTCTCATTCGCTTGTTTGAAGTAGAATCCATCCTTCCGTCTTATTTGAATTGAGCTTTTCCCTCTTGATTTCTTCTTGTTCTTTCTCTCTTTCCCTTGAGCTTTGAAGAGAATCCTTTATATTTCCCTCTTGATTACTTGTTGTATTGCTTTGATATGAAGAGATGAAGTTTTTATAGAGTGATTTGCGAGATAGAGGCCCCTTTCCGAATTGGAAGAGGAATGTGCATTGAAGGAAAGTGGAGTCTAGATTGGAGTCAGACCAGAGAATAGTTTTTGTAAGTAAAATGGCGTATAGACGGAGCGACGTCATGCAAATGATGTCTGTAGAATAGCGACGCCGTTTGATCAGTTTTTTGTCTTTCTGTTATTTATCTAAAAATCCGTAATTGCATGATATTTAATATTGATTATTTACTTGAAGTTACTAATGAAATTCGAGTGCATATAATTTAAGAAATAAAAATGAACCTGAAAATTTTACTAAGATCCCATTGTGGGAGTTTATGAGTCCCAATTGTGACTAAAAAGACGGTTACCTCTATCCTTGTATTCCATTGTGTAATTGATTTACATCATGATTACTATATGATAAATATTTATTAGATTATATCAAGGACCTTGTGATTTTGATAAAACTGGAATTTGAGTTCCCCTTCAACAAAAACAGTAATAATTCCAAAGAATTTTCAAACGCATGGATAGGCCATTAGATTGTTAATTGATGGGGACGATGGTTCTGCTTTTGTGAAACAGTGCGTGAATAAACTGGCTTCGGCTTAGCACTGAATTACAAGATTGGTATCTTGACTCATCAATAACAGTTTAACAATATTATCCTTGATTAATTTATAATTTATTTTATCTTATATTTTCATTTTAACCCAACATGCATCATGTAGGACTTTGAAATAATTGTGATAAGAATTAATTCTTGATTAAATTTTAGACCATTGATCTAACAAATCCCAACGTGATATGAAATATTCCATTCTGAATTGATCTCTCAATTATCTTTGAGATTTTCTTAAAGATATCCTTGGATTCTGTCCTTGCTTGGATTCTTTATCCCAAATATTTCTTGTTTCCTTTTAAGATCCATCATGGTTGTAGCACATCCACATTGTCCGGTAACCGCTCTCCATGATGAAACCTGCAGGATTTGTGACCTAGGGTACTCCCCAATCGTGAAAGTTGATCGACTTTATTTTATTTCCTTGTCTATCTCATCCAGACATGTTGAGAGCGTGTGTCATCACACCTTGGCATCACCTTTTTAGTACAATCCATTCTATTTTACTCTCTTGCAAAGTCAATGCCAATGCGGGGCAACTGTAGACACGCTAATTTTGACCTTATATTGAGTAAATTTCATGTCACAATTATAATGCCCCAAAATGGTATGGTGTTTAATCATTAATTAATTTTTATTAATATTTTTTGAAATTTGTTGGTTAGCGTTGCCCAATTACGACGCCATTTAGATTCCTAGCCGAAATCAGTTTGGAATTAAATTTACAAATTCAGATAGATTTAACTGAATAGCGTCGCCTAAGGGAGACGCTATTTAGGTCATAATCCATCTGAGTTTTTGATTTTTAATCTAAATTAATTTCTTAATTATCTAAGGCACGTCGCCCTTAGGAGACGCGATTTAGGTTTCCTAATGTATTCCGGTTTCCTTTTCGGATTTTATTTCTATTTTGGCCGCTTTAGTTTGACAAATGGCGTCCCACTTGGGCGATGCGATTTGGGAGTTTTCTGAAAAGCATGATTTGGCTGACATAATCCGATTTCAAAAGTTGGGAAGGTTGCTAACTCCTCTATGCTCATCCAAGGTAAGTCCGACTGCGGGAGAGAGTTCTTTTGAAGTCCTAAACACCCCTTAACCTATTCTTATAAATACAATATCCTTTGGACCTTTGAAGGAGGTTGGACATTGAAGAATTTAAAGCTTGAAACAAGGTGTTTGAAGGCTCTATAGGAGAAAAACGTGGACAACAAAAGAGGAGCTTCATCCAAGGCTTCTTCTTCTTCATCCTCTTCATCCTTTAAAGCTTTTGAAGACAAAGGCTATGGAGGAGCCAACCAACCATCTTCTTTCCCTAATTTCTTTCTAGCTTTTCATTAATTTCATATAGTTTATTCATCACTGTTTGCTATAGCCCATCAGTATGATCACTCCATGTTCACACACACTCATATTTTCATACCCACATGCTTATAGGGGTTTAAAGAACACCAATCAAGTGAGTAGATTAGATTAATTGTATGTTTAAATTTTTTATTAGAATAGATACTATCATATTCTAGTTCTAATTAGATTCTTTTACAAGATACAAAAAAGAAGAAAGAAAGAAGTTCAAAGGAATGATCATCAACAAAACAAAAGCAAGAACATCTTACAAAAATGGCTCTTTCCTTGGCCGGCCAAAAGAAGATAATCAAGGACTCAACATCTCCCAAATTTGAAAAGGTAAGCGATCAATCTTTCTTTGAAACTTTTACAGTTTCTGGCGATCACGTTTTCTTTAGTTTTTAATAGTTTTACTATTCATATAAATAACATGAAGGTCATGAATATCACACACCTAATTTGAGCACCCACACCGTTCTCCTCTCATCTTCTCAAGCCTTCTTTCTTTTTGTTCTTGGAACTTGGGAAGGATTGGAGGCTCGCATGTTGGTTTAGGAAGGATTTGAGGTTGCATGTTGGCTTGGGTGGTGTTGGAGGTCCTTTGGAGCTTGGAAATCTTTTTTAAAGCAATTGTCGGTGGCTTGGGGGTGGGGGGGTGGGGTGGGGGGGGAGGGGAGAGATCTTGATGCATCTTAGGAGGAGGATGACCCTAAGAGGTGTAAAACTTGTGGATGATCCTTATAGCTTCTTCTTTCCCTTCTCTTAAAGCTTATTTTGGAATCTAGAAGACCTATTGGATTTGGAAGAGATTAAGAATTAGGTAGGGCGACGTCATGAAGTGTTTCTTTGATTTCCTATATACATGTTAGTTCTATGAGTTCCAATTGATTTGCATACACCTAAATTTATGTTTATTATGATTATCCTTCCCTTAAATTTCTTATTGATGAGAAATACCCTGGTTTGGGTGGTAAGCACTATAGCTTCCATGTTTGGAAGAGTGAAGTTTAGAAATGAAAGATTGTTTAAGCTGTGATGCTTAATGTGATTTCTATAATAACTACATTCATATGCATATTATAAAATTTGTAGATATGTATATGTAGTTACTCTAGTTTAGATTTCGTAGCATTTGGGTTTGGTTTGAGTGAGATCCAACCCCATCTTCATAGGTATATAGTTGACTCCAAAATAAGATAGTCACTGAGTGTTTTAATTAACATGGTTTGTGTAGTGTTCCAATTAGTTTTATTTTTAGATATTATGTAACTTACTTAGTCAACTTTCATGCAAAAAAAAAAGATCTTGATTTGGATGTGTAGATTTTCAATCTCATGCATTTGAAAATGGTATGCAGTTGTAGGTTTTTACTGAAGTGCCCTTGGGTTAGCAAAACTAAGTTGAATGGTCGATTGATTGACTATAGATTCTTGATATGATTATTAGATAGTGTATTTTGATTATGAGATAGTGATCATTGGATCATTGAAATGATTCAAAATGCTTATTTATGATATGCTATATTATGTCTTTTTTCAGTAGTAATTTTTGTAGGCCATCATAGACACAGGATCCCTTTATGTTCTCTTCTAGAGACTCAGTCCCTTCATAGGTGTAAGTTACTTTTGGATCAGCGTGCGCAATGAATGCATGGTGGCCTGCTTAATGAATAGTTTTATTTAAATTTTATTTTTGACATATCTAGACTTATGGCTATGGAATCTATTTATTATTGAAATTCATTGTTTTTTTTAGATTATGTATAAATGATCCTGATCATTTACTATTGATAATATATTTTGCTTTCATAATATCCTTAATTTGTACAAATTGCCCCTACATTACAATTCATAATTTAGATTTCAAACCGGTAGCAGTCTGAGATAGGGGCATTGAACCAGATTCAGTTTTGCCTTTGATCTCAAAGCGTTACGGCGTTGGTATCAGAGCAAGATCTGGTAGTATTATGTGTATTAAGGGATGTAAAGTGATGTATATCATATGAGTCAGAAGTACATGTTTTATATAGCCAACGTGTCTATAATATTGGCCACTTAATTGAATGAGCTTATATATAATTACACCAAAATTGATTTACGAACATCGTGACTTGAACGATCTGTAAATTATTGATTGATTTCGACTATGATTGTGATGTTCTTTGAATGAATCCTTGTGGTAGGAATATTGCTTTACAAGGTCATGTGGCTGCCATAGTGAACTCTTTGACATGGGGTTATTGGGACTTAGTAACAATTGTGTTGGGTCGGATATTCGTCCGATCTGAATCAAGCTGCTGAACTCCTCCAAGTCACCGCGATCTTCCTAACGTGCCTGCAAGATAAACGCTAGGTCAGAGGATACCCCATTTCCAATCCGGGGAAACTCCCTCCGATGCCTAAGTTAGTCTCGGAATGAGCGACGACCTTGATGGAATAGTATAGAGCTTAGAGCATACTGTCTGAGGTTACCGGGGGGTTATAGGGAAGGCCCAAGGCAATTGGAGAGTCCACAGGGAGGACATATAGGGTTATTCTGATCCCGTCCCCATATGGGAAGGGATTCTTATCTGGTGCTAGTTTCCCTTATCAATGGATCGAAGGGAGATTCAGAAAAGGCTTCCTTCAGTAGGAAGCCACCTTGCATCCATAGGGTGACGGAGTCTGCTTCTGATTCAAAGGTTTCCTACGGGAACCTAATTACGTGGGCCAGAAGGCCGTTGGAGCTTGGTAGGGGATTGAGGGCCCCTTAACGGGCCAGCCCACCCAGTAAATGGGCCAGAGTAAATCGGGCCTTCTCACTAGCCCCCCTGCTTCGAAGGGTGGTGCATGTGAATATATGGATGCAAGGATGCTAGAAGTTACCTGCTTTCATTTCCTTTTGGATCTTTGGTGCCAATGGAGGCTTCTACAAGTTCCCATGCTTCACTCCCATGCTCTCTAAAATTCTAAACCTGCATTCAACCCTAATCAAACTAAAGAATCGGCTACATCATATTGTTTTGGATCTTGTGTCAACAATAAAAATGTAGTTCTAAGCTAACTTCTCTCATCCACAAAATTATTCAATATATTGAACATAGATCTCTTGACTTTTTTTTTTTGTGATGGTTGCAAAGCATAATCTTGTTTTCCAAAGGAAATGAAAGCAGGTAACTTCTAGCATCCTTAATTCCATATATTCACTTGCACAATATAGAAATTTACACCTAAGGCAAATAAAAACAACGATCATTGAGGGATTTGATTACTAATTGATGTTATCCATTGGCAACATATATGCATATTCACCTGCCTTTGAGAATCTACTTGTCTACTACAATCTCGGGATACATGTGTGGTTATCCATTTGCAAATATATTCTTATTTACTCACGATTGAGAATCCATCTGTCTGTTACAATATCTTGGGATATGTGTGGTTTGCCGTATCATATCGGCACGAGCCTTTTGCGGCAATTAGACTTTTTACGGTGATCTTTACTGCCGTATAAAGTCAAACACAAATAAAAATAGAAATTAGAGCAACTCTTATCAGCTTCACATGGATCTTTTTTATTACAAACCATGGCGTGCCATGTTGTATCGGATCGACTTGAACAAGTCAACTCTTGTAGTATCCTAACTCTACGGTTTAGGATTTCCAAATCGGCTCACTGACTTTTACTGAGACTGACTAAGAGTGAATCGATTTTATTTTCGTTCATATAGTTTATTTTAAGTTAAATGGCTTTTGTAATGATAGGATGTGATTTATGTTTAATGAGATGAGTTAAATACGGGTCATAGTTGTCAAGGCGGTAAGGCGACCAAGGCGTGCTCGGGGTTCTGGACCGCCTAAGCGCTTAGGCGCCCGCCTAGGCGTCGCCTAGGCGTCAACTTCATAATATAATATTTTAATTTAGGATATATATATACATATATAATATATATATATATGTACACACATATTACGTACATATATATATATATACATTTAGATTTACACACATATATATACATACATACATATATATCTACGTATAAATGTATGTATGTAATATGTGTATATGTCTAACTATATAATATATACATACATATATATACACAAATATATCTAAATGTATGTATGTAATATGTATATGTATATAGATGTATATATATATATATATATACATATTTGTATATATATATATATGCATATAATATTTTAATTTAAGATATATATATATATATATATATATATATATATATATATATATATATATATATATATATATATATATATATATATATATATATATATATATATAATATACATACATATATATACACAAATATATCTAAATGTATGTATGTAATATGTATATGTATATATATATATATATACATTTATATACACAAATATATATACATACATATATATACACAAATATATCTAAATGTATGTATGTAATACGTATATGTATATATATATATATATACATTTAGATTTACACACATATATATACATACATACATATATATCTATGTATAAATGTATGTATGTAATATGTGTAAATGTCTAACTATATAATATATACATACATATATATACACAAATATATCTAAATGTATGTATGTAATATGAATATGTATATATATATATATATATATATATATATATATATATATATATAGATATGTATATATACACATTTTACATACATGATACATATATTTAGATGTATACATATACATATATATGCATGTCTGTATATATGTATGTAATATGTCTATATATATGTATCAGTATGTATTTATATAATTATATGTGTATATATATACATATATGTATATATAAAAAAAGAGGGGTAAGAACCCCAGATTTTAAAAATCTGGGCGCCTAGGCAGGCGCCTTGGCGCCTAGGCAGGCGCCTTGGCGCCTTGGGTGCCTTGGCGGGCGCCTTGGGCGCCTTTTCACATGTTGGAAAGGCGCCCAACGCCTTGGTGCTTGTGAAAGCGCCTTGGCGCCTAGGCGGGCGCCTTGACAACAGAGATACGGGTTAATGAATTTTGGACCCGATTTTATCTTTTAGCATGTTTAATATAATTAGAAGTCATTGAGTTTAGTAAATGAGAAACTCTTAAGTGATTTTAGGTCATAAAATTATATTAGACCCACTATAAGTGTTATTGGTTTCTTTTACATAGATGTTGGATGTCCCATTAGATGTGAATAGATAAAGGGCTTATATATTATAGTTATAGGAGATAAATTGCAAATTCTTTAGACCTTATATACGAGGGTGAGGCGAGTCCCGCCCCCCCTTCTCCTCTCATCTTCTCCAGCCTTCTTTCCTTTTGTTCTTAGCATTTGGGAAGGATTGGAGGCTTGCATGTTGGTTTACGAAGGATTTGAGGTTGCATGCTGGCTTGGGTGGTGTTGGAGGCTTGTTTGGAGGTCCTTTGGAGCTTGGAAGTCGTTTTTGAAGCAATTGCAGGGGGGGTGGGGAGCGGGGGTGGGTAGAGATCTTGATGCATCCTAGGAGGAGGCCGACCCCAAGAGGTGTAAAACTTGTGGATGATCCTTATAGCTTCTTCTTTCCCTTCTCTTAAAGCTTATTTTGGAATCTAGAAGATTTGGAAGAGATTAAGAATTAGGTAGGGTGATGTCATGAAGTGTTTCTTTGATTTCCTATATACATGTTAGTTCTATGAGTTCCAATTGATTTGCATATGCCTAAATTTATGTTTATTATGATTATCCTTCCCTTAAATTTCTTATTGATGAGAAATACCATGGTTTGGGTGGTGAGCACTATAGCTTCCATGTTTGGAAGAGTGAAGTTTAGAAATGAAAGATTGTTTAAGCTGTGATACTTAATGTGATTTCTATAATAATTAGATTGATATGCATATTATAGAATTTGCAGATATGTATATGTAGTTACTCTAGTTTAGATTTCGTATCATTTGGCTTTGGTTTGAGTGAGATCCAACCCCATCTTCATAGGTATATAGTTGACTCCAAAATAAGATAGCCAATGAGTGTTTTAGTTAATATGGTTTGTGTAGTGTTCCAATTAGTTTTATTTTTAGATATTATGTAACTTAGTCAACTTTCATGCAAACAAAAAAGATCTTGATTTGGATGTGTAGATTTTCAATCTCATGCATTTGAAAATGGTACAAAATCCCGTAGTCCTCAAAAGGCAAGAGTCACGGAAATACTCCGGTCTCATGAGCATGCGCCAGCTAGTAGTACCCCCTTATAGTAGTCGAGAGCATTCACTGAGATGCCTCCATTGCCACCCTCTCTAGGCCGCCAAAGCTCAGTGCCTCTGCACTGTGGGGAGTCAGAGCCAGTGTAACAAAGATCTTTGATTTTTTGAAAACATCACGATTCAATCACATTTTTTTATCTTAATGCATTTTTCATGAACAAATATCGATAAATTCAAAAAGTCACAACTTAATTACATACTTTAAAAAAAAAAATACTTTTTTAAGACAATCTCATTCATTTTCATTTTTTATATTATATTTTAAAATATTTTATATCTTTGATTTACATATCTTTCACTATTTTTTCACAAAACTTTTAAATTCTTTACCGAGTTAAGATTTTTTTTGTCGCACCATTTTTTTTTATGAATTCCAACTTAGTGACATTGATTTGACCTCAGAACGTAGGCAGAGATTGAAAGGAGAGCACAAGCGGAGGAGAGAAAAGCAAGGACCATAGACAGGTCGCCCATCCCCTCATCCCCAGAGATGGCAATTAAGGATTAGGGTTTTGTCCTTACATGCGATCGGCAGAAGGTTGCGTGAAGAAAGAGCACCGACATCGGCAGCAAATGGGGAGCGAGGGTAGAAAGGTCTCTGTGACCGAGGTAGGAAGGTTTTGGGTCACAAGGATCGTGAAAGGGAGGGCAATAAAAGAAAAGAAAAGAAAAACTCAGCAGCACTTGAGCCACAATAAATCCGCTTCTTATACAACACTTCATGTTTTATCGCCATACATAACCTTTTTGTGACAGTGTTTTATGTCATTGTAACAAGTTTGCCACTAAAACACTCCATTCTTGTAGTGGCATGAGAAGCAAGAAAAGCAGTGGAACAATTATCGACCTTAAGCATATAAATTATCATCATTTTGTGATGTTCACCTCGGATTAAGAGGGAAAGAGATAAACAAAAAAACCAAATCCTAGAAAATATCAATAATCATCTACCGATGATCTTTATATGCCATAGATTCAAGTATGTTTGTGGTAGAGTGCTAAACAAGAGCCATATATAGTCAAAATCAAGTAACGGAAAGAATCATGTCTAATTTAGTTCTTCATGTGTCAGCCAACTACTTTCCTTGAATCCTTGGTGATGGATTGCCAGCCCAAAGACCATCTAACCATAAGTGGAATACAACCACTCCTCCACCAAGAAGCCGTACGTCAAAGGTAGTTTTGGCACAATAGAGCATTCTCCAAAGCATTGACCGTTCCTATGTATATAAGACAACATCTCATACATTAGGTTTAGGGATTATGAGGTAAAGACTAGAAGTATTCATATTAATCTTCATATAAAAGTTTTCAGTAATAGTTATGATAAACCATTGGAATTTTGAAGGCAAAAAATAGTCAAAAGTACACCTAAGAAAAGATAACACCATCTACAAAGGCATAAAGTTAACACATAATTTGCAAAGAAATCTGGAGAGAGAGCCCGTGTTAATGAGTTTAAGTCATGTTTTAGAGAAATATATCATATTAATTGATATAAAAGTATAATTTTACTTATTAGATAAGAAAAATTCAACTTAAAACATTCTATTAAGTATGTATGAGAACACGATCCGGTCCGACTCGGTGCGTATCAGTGGATTGGGTTGGCCCAGATATGAGTCAGACTCATACGAGTAGGCCCGATTCGGTACGACATGGCAAACTATGGTCCAAAGGCTTGAATCATTGCTAGACAGCTCCCCTTTGTCACTACTTCCCAACATATTCCGAGGAACTATTAGATGAAACCTCTATTTTCTGTTGGGCTTGATCTTATAAAGCCAAAGACAAGGCCATAGGTTGTTGGGAAGGGGTTGCTGTTTCGGTAAAGCTTTTAAATTTCTTAGTTGACCTAATATGCGTATGAAATATCATCCTATGTCTACAAATAGGATAGGCTCATCATTTAGGGCCAAAGTCATAAAGATGTGACAAACTAATGACTACCAATATTCAGTTTCTAAGTATGGTTGAACCTAACAATATACAAGAAGAGAGCATGTGACAATTGCATCTCAAGAAGATACGTATCCTGACCCTGAAGAAAGATTTGCCACAGTTAATGACATAACCAAAAAAAACATAGGCCGGAGCAACATTAATCATTCTTTTTCTGCATCACAAAGGCAACAAGTGGTACTAATTTCTTCCAGGAAGTTGGCCAGGTGATAATATCAAATGTTTGACATGTACAACTCTCCAGCGCAAGAATTTCTCATCCACAACTTTGGCCTTGGTCAAAGCTAATCCCTTGAAACATGTTAAAGGGCCCTGAATAGCAATCTGTCCACTTCTCCAACTGTCCAACAAACCATCTAGTGCACACCTCAACCGGCACCTAGACAGCATTTGAATTTCTCTCTGAGGAAGGTCCTACAATATCTATTTATCAGGGGACAAGTAGTAGTTATCATATTTAGAAATAGCTCTAACAAGTGATCAACATTAGCAAATTTAGAACAGCCCAGAGCATTGTAGGAAACACATGATTGATGTTTGTAGTTGCCATTGCTAGTTGAAGAAAAGGGTAGCGATCTGTCCACTTCTCCAATTGTTCAACAAACCATCCAGTGCACAACTCAGCTGGTGCTTAGCACAACATTCGCCTTTCTCTCTAAGGAAGGTCCTACAATATCTATTTGCTGGGGGACAAGTAGTCATTATCATATTTAGAAATAGCTGTAACATGTCATCAATGTCAGCAAATTTAGAACAGCCCCACAGCATTGTAAGAAACACGTGATGTCACTCCAATCAGCTATTGCTTGTAGTTGCCACTGCCAGTTGAAGAGAAGGGTAGCATCCCAACACGAATAACGATATTACAAGAAGAGACTTTCATTAGGAGATCACTATATCCCTGTACGTAAAAGCTTTCTAACATAAATTCTGCATAGTGCATAATATATGGGTAGTTGAGCCCGTTTTAGTGTGTCCATCCCTTGAGGGCTAACTTCAAAATACCGGGACTTACAATTGATTGAGAAATAGTTGAATGATGAGAATTGGGTCGATCCACGGAGAAATAGATTTTAGCTTTGAAAACTTCACATTTTCAATCAAAATGTTAAAAGAAAGAGTTGAGGAGAGAATGATTTGAAATTAACGTTAATTAATATGATTTGAAACTTGAGATGAGAAGACTAATTAAATAATTAAGCATAAATCTTTAAACATTATCTAAAATATCTAATTAACACTTAGAAATTAGTATCAAAACACAATTATTCTAAATTTAACTACACAAGCAAACCTCACTAAGCAATTAAAATAGCTCTAAAGAATCGAGAACAACTACACTTAGAAAAGGAGAAGAGATTCAGAGAAGGGGAGACATACTAAAAACCACAACACTTTACTATGATTTAAATTGAAAGGTTTCGGACAAAATTTGGTAGAAAAAGGCAAATTACAAATGAAGGCACTAATATTAAATAATTGGAAAGAGATGTTTAATTAAAATACAGGAAAGCTAAAATAATAGGAAAAAAATGCAGCAAAGACAGGCGTCGTATGACTGGCGGTTGAAGGAAGCGGGAGATGGCGAACAGTCGCGCACAACACAACAGAGGGGGATGGGTGCAATGGGCCGGTGGCTAGCAAGCTGTGTGCCGGGTGAAGCAGAGGCTGGCGCAGGGTGCAGTAGGCCGGCATGTACGGGCTGGCGTATGGCAGAGCGCGGGGCGATCGGACGGCATTTAGGCAACGCATGACTGGAAGAGGCGGGGCCATGTGGGCAGATGCAAGTATAGGCGAGCTCTCCCGTGCAAGCTCCATGTGGCAAGTGGGGAGACAACTAGGAGAGCAAAGCGCTCCTGCAGCACCACATGGCGTGGCTGTCGGGTTGGAGTGCGGCATGGCAGGGCTCAATCAACGAGGTGCCCCTACGCGAACCACTCGATGGAGACACATGGAGCCAGGCCCGCACTGTTGTAGCCCATACGACGACGGGTCTCAGGCGCGCGGCTGAGTAGAGAGAGGGAGAGAAGAGAGATAGAGAGGAAAAGAGAGAGAGGAGAGAGATAAAGAGCGGGGGAAGCAAAGAGAGTGAAGAGAGATGTAGATAAAGAGAGAGAGGGAGCTCGAGAGAGAGATGGAGACATGGAGAGAGAAACAGAGAGAGAAAAAAAACAAGAGAGGAGTGCGGCCATAGAGGAAGAGGATGGAGCAGAGAGAGTAGGAGAGAGGAAAAAGGGTTTTTAGAAGAGAGAGAGAGGGTTTTTAAAAGAGAGAAGAGAGAGAGAGAAAAAAAGAAAGAGAGGGGTAGGGGGCGATAGCTCCTCTTATTGGTTTCTTGGAGAAGGAGTTAAGGCAACCCTCCTTTACAACATTAAATGTCATTTTTGTCCTTTCTTTACTCTTTTTGCAAAAATAAGGGTGTTTTTGCTGAGGTTTGAACTATGGTCCTTCCCATAAATATCAAATGACTTAACCAATTGTGTCATGTGTTCTTCATGTCATGTTCACATAAAATAAATTTAAATTAAGTTTTTGTGGTGAACAAAGTATCAATTATGCTCAAATAAAATTATTCAATGTCTTGACTTTGTCGAAAAATCACAAATATTGTTGGAATCAGTGCAAAATTATTTATAATTTCATACAGTTTTACACATAAAACCATTAGTGTAATGCATGAATTTACCTTTTTAATGCTCAAAATCACATACTTATCAGCTAACTCGTCTGTTTGTTGATTTTCTTTCCTTAGGACATGTGTGATTTCAAATCCCTCATAAGTGGATACTATCTACATAATCAATTCCTTATACTGCTTCATAATAGGATCCTTGGCCTCATATTCTCCCTTAAGCTATCGGACGATAAGCGAGAAGTTGGAGAATGCTTTGATCATGACTGCACCTAGGTAGAGGGCCACTCAAATTCCTATGCTTCGCCACATTATTCATTGTTCGGAACTGAAAACAAAGAAAGAACTACAGGCCTATGCCTTCGGAAGCCTCCAAGGGGATCAGATGAGACCGGCCCCACAGCTAGTGACTCAAGTGATCTATCAGTGAAGATCGACCACGCCGGTCCGGGCTTGACCCTAACCACCTCTTCTTGTGGGGGGGAGGGTACATTCTGCAAGGAAGTCGTCCAAGGCCTGGGCTTTTGTGGTTGTCCTTGGTTGATAGGAGACATTGAACTTTGAGAGCTCGATTGCCCACTTTATCATTCACTTTGAGGCATCTGATCGCTAAAGAAACTAACATAGGAGGCGATCGGTGACGACCTCGACCGGATGCACCTGGAAGTATAGCCATAGCTTTCGGGTGGCCATGACCAGGGCCAACCCAAACTTTTCGATGATTAGATAGAGTTGTTCGACTCCTTGGAGAACCCAGCTTACGTAGTAGACCAGTCTCTAGATCCCTGCCTAGTATCGAGCTCACAGCGTGAGGAGTTATAGACAAGTAGAGGGAGAGAGACTCACCCAACTGCAGTTTGGAGAGGATGAATGAAGTAGACAAATGTTGCTTTATCTCGTGGAACGCTTGCTAGCATTTTGGCGTCAAATTGATACGTCCCTGGTGTTAGTATTAGGTGGCCCAAAATCCAATCAAATACTATGTATTATTCAGTTTATTAATATAATGGAATAAATTCAGTATGTGTAATTAATTCAATCTATGCTTATCGTTTCACGATGAAGTCCATGAACATGTGCAACAGTCTTCGGATTATGATGAGATTATAATTACGGGACCGAAGACTTATAAACAAATGTTCTTAATTGTTCCTAGTCGGAGGATGTTTGAGAAGGACATCAAACATCCGGATAGACTAGTACAAGTTTTTTCAGCTTATATGATGAGGGTGACTGATCCTGTAAGTCACTTGTGTGGAGACACTATGCTGGACTTGTAGGTGCTCATTGACGAATGAGTTCACTGAACTGATCTGACCATGAATCACTGGATGGTATTGTTGGGTTCGGTCGTAACCCTCAGGAAATCACAGCAGCGGAAGTACATAAAGTAAAATGATTTCCCAAAACCAGTTCAAGCTCCGATTGATGCAACAAAAATGGTCTAAAATATATCACATGAGATTTATCACCTTACACAAAATATGTTATCCTGTGAAAATAGATGCCGAACTCCACGAAGCTGTGAGCCGTACAAATGTCCGGCCTCTAGAGCTTAATCCACACTAACCCTCGTAGTGACGGAGCTCACTTTCTCCTTCAACCCGCGTAACACTAACCCACCGCCTCAAGTTCTCTGGCAAGAGTCTAACTCTTGCAACTTCACTTGACGGCCACCTTTTGAAAAATGGATTGGAATTAGGTTACGGGTTCTGGGAAAGCTAAGGGTTATATATATGAATGATATGGCAACAACTTGAACTGCTTCTTTTAACCAAACCAATCTTTTAACCGCTGTAGTTAAAGTTAACCCTAGGACATTTATATATCAATATATTATTATTAGCTTAATTATCAAATAAGCCTAATAATATATATATTATATATATACCATCTATATTATTATATTTATACTTTTAAGCTATTTATAAATTCTTTTCCCAAAAGAATTTAATGTTTTAATATATTTTTCTATACAATAATATTCCGTTCTGCAAGAGTCATTTGTATAGGATCCTCTAGGCCCATTATCACTCTGGTTTAAAGATCTATTAACTTCTAATATAATTAGAAGTAAATTACACCGGTTATTCCCAATAACCGTTTAATTTTTTCCAGACCTTCTTGATCACGTTAGGTCAAGCAAATCCGCGTGATCCCAGAGGATGCTGGGTTCATCTTTACCCTGTCTGGCACCTGTAAGTCTTTAGTTATTGTATCGCTATAATCTCTCGCTCATTCTATGAGTCCGATCCGATCTTGTGGTATAGTTTAGTCAAACCACTAGTGATCGTGTCGTCTGACCATGACCTCCATAATAATTTCACGTTTGGTCCAAACGAACTGATACCACCCTGGCCAGAGATTTAGTGAAGTGTCTATGTCATGACTCATTAACTGTCTGTGATATACCTGACAGTGAGCGATCCCCTCTTGACCATTAACGGTCTTCGCATGTATCCCGATGTGGCTAATAATTCGGTGTTTTATGACTTATAGATAAAGTCACTTAACCAAATATTAAACCACACCAGTCCTCACGCAAGACCTCATTAATGTCTCAGGTCAAAACATCAACGATACTACTGAAACAGATAGATCTTCAGTTGACATTAGGTATAATTAACCATCTGAAGATCCATCAGCGAATCAGTTCAGTGAACATCCTCCCAGGATGAACACCCACACTTATGTGCCGGTGCCCCACACCTATGACCGTGAGTTATTAAAGGAAGATTATGTCAGGCCGTCAGAGATTGGTTTTCAAGGTGTAGATGTGGGGAGTTTGTTAATCAAACTTTTATAGTCCTATTACCCAAAAAGGAGAATGTAGTGGAGCTAAAGGACTACATGCCTATATGTTTATGAAATGGTGATTATATGATATTCACAAAGCTATTGGCAACTCCTATGGGCAAAGTGATTGGCATGCTTATTGATAATCATCAACATGCATTTGTGCCAGGGAGGAAAATTTTTGATGCTTTTGTTATTGCTTATGAAGTGTTATTCTCTATGAAGCAAGGGAGGAAACAAGGTCTAATTATTAAGTTGGATTTTCATAAAGCTTATGATATGGTTTCATGGGATTGCCTATGGAATGTTCTTCTACGTCATGAATTTCCAGATCAATGGATTGAATTATTGAAGGACTGTATTACAGCAGCTCATTTCTCTATGATTATTAATGGGGATGTTGCTGGATTTTTTAAGAGCTCCAGAGGCATCATGCAAGGGGATCCATTATCTCCTTACTTGTTTATTCTAATGACCAATGTTCTAAGCAGACTTTGTCAGAAGGCAGAAGCAGCCGGCTGGATCAGAGCTGTAACAGTTCTCAGAACACCCATCTCCATGTCTCATATGCCATGTGCAGATGACGCCTTAATCTTCTTAGAAGGTGGCAAAGAACAAGTAAATAATCTGTTGTTTGTGTTGAAAATTTTTTAGTATACATCAGGTTTAAAGATAAGAGCTTACTTGTGGGGATCAACATGGAGGATTCAGTTATTTCTGCTTCTGCTCAGATTTTGGGTTGTAAGGCGAGGGAACTTCCATTCCTGTACTTGAGTCTACCTCTACATCACAAAGCCAGGAGGAAAAGGGATTGAGAACAATTTATTTTAAGACTGCAGAATAAACTGTCTTCTTGAAAGGCAAGAAATATGAGCGATGGAGTAAGGATCACTCTTCTGAATTCTGTGTTATTGTCTATTCCTGTTTATTTGATGTCAGTGTTCTTGATGCTGAAGGAGGCAATTAGAAGAATAGACAGGATTCGGAGGAAGTTTTTATGGGAAGGAAGGAATGAAGGGTCGAAGGGTATCCCTCTTGTCAGTTGGAGCAAGGTTTGTAAGCCAACAAGAAAGGGTGGTTTGGGAGTTAAGAATTTAATGTCTATGAATCTTGCGCTACTGGGGAAATGGCTGTGGGGTCAATTAAATCAAGACTTTCATATGTGGAAGAATGTGGTCAAAGCAAGATATTATGGTCAACATGGAAAGTTCTATTTATTTAATAGGAATCAGTCATCCATATCCCCTGTATGGGGAGGAATTTTGCAAGCTGCCATATGGGTGTTCAAACATGTTAAGATCTGCGTGGGGGATGGATAAGACACCTATTTTTGGCATGAGAGTTGGGTAGGTTATTTTACCCTAAACGAGAGATTTCATTCTATTTTCCTCTTAGTAGTACACAAATAGGCGACTGTTATAGAACTATATATTCTTTTGAGGGAGGACTGACACACTGGAATAATCTGAAGGACCAGGAATTAGATGAGTTTTTGGCACTTTTAAATCTGCTGGCAGATGTGAAAATTGATCAAGCTCAAAGAGATGTGTTTGTTTGGCAGAAGAACAATGGTTCATTCTCTGTAAAATCCCTTACAACCTCATTGAGGGGGAACTTCCTTCATATCCTTGTCTTAAAGAAGTATGGAAAGTCTAATCCCCACTAAAGATTAGAGCATTCATGTGGCTTGTTTTCCAAAAGAGGTTGGTCACGGAGGTCTATAGAAAGAAATGGGCGTCAGATGCTTCTGTCCTATGTTATTTCTGTGGGATTTGTGATGAAGAGGTTGATCACTTGTTCATTCAGTGTGTTGTTCCCTGCGAAGTTTGAAGAGTTGTTACTGCTATATTTGGCTTTTACGCTCAGTTCTAGAACATTAAGGATATGTGATTCTTTTTTACATCTTTCAGATTCAGTGCAATGAGTGATAGCAGTTAGAGGAAAGTTTTTCCTTTAATTCCTCATGCAGTTTGCTGGAGCATATGGAGGCAAAGGAATGATTGTCTCTTTAGAGGACAGAAGTTTTACATAGAAAATATTTGCACAGTAACACTTGAAAAACATATTTGGACAAGTGGGAACAGAACGTTAGCCAGGTAGGAGTGATCATTATAATTGCTTCGTTATACTTTGTTAACAAGCACTACCCTGTTGGAACAATGTTGATAAAAGAGAAATGCAGAAAAAGCAGAAGCCCCTTGCATTAAAATTTGTTGATGGGTACCAAGGTTTCCCATATTGCTGACCCGTATCAGATCATATCTTCCCACATCCAGTACAATATATATCCGATACAGTCCGACTTGTACGAGTCGCATGAGTCGAGCCAATGAGTTTGTTAAAATTGATGAATCTAAGTCACATTTTAGAGAAATATGCCCTATTAATCGATATAAAAAGTGTACGTTTTCTTAAGATGAGGGAGCAGTACTTCGGGCTGCCCGTGGAGAGAGACCGCAGTGAGGAGAAAGAGGGGGGCAAGCTCTGATCAGGTCGGAAGAACTCCCCCATTGGGGAAGATAGCTGAATAAAGGCTTCAGTGAGCATGTTGTTGATGCCTATTTGCATGTCAAACTAAAAAGAGAAACCCACCATCAGGAACATAAGTTAAATTTATAACCAGATGTTTAGCTTGTGGGTGGAGTGAAATAAAAACTAGTGTAATTTTGCTTATCAAATAGGAGAAACTCAATTAAAAGTACCCATTAAACATGTATGCATCGGCACAATCCAGTCCGACTTAGTGCATGCCAGAGGAATTGGACTCACAAATTGTGAACTGTAACAAAAAAAAGCTCGGTTAATTGCCATTTCCATAGCTGACGAGCTCCAAATGTTCATTCATTCTTATTGTGTGACCATGCTCCATCACAGATATATGGGGGAGAAACGCATTGAAGTATAAATAAGTAACAAGGCAAGATAACATAATCAAGCTTTGTGGAAAGTACATCACAATGCTCTCCATGAATTTGTCACTTGAACAAGCATTAAGAAGGGCTTGCTCTCCATGACGTCACACTTACCTTTCCTCAAAAACTCCACTTTCCTTGAGACTGCGCCAGAGACACGGCCCAGCATTGTTGCAAACATGAAAATGCCTCCTGAACTAATTGAGACTTAATATGATCCTACAACTTGTACCAACTTTATCTGAATGATTTCAAGTTCATCACAAATGATCATGAAAGAATTACAATATTAATCAGATACGAAAGTTGACAAGATGTGTCAGCTTGGGTGCCCTTTTGGAGCATGATTTGTGTGAAGGTTGACGCCATAATGGACCATAAATGATACTACTTATTCACGAGTAGATGCACTAACTTAAGTTTTGCCCCAAGGCTTACTAAAATAATTTTGGAAATCTTTGTACAGGTCTGCAAGCCAAAGCTACACCTTGAGCATAGCGAACGGGCTGAGCAGGCCAAGCTGCTGCTAACCCTAGCCGCCCCTCCTCAGTTTCTGTCTTCCTCTGGCGTCCGGGCAGATCCAGATCTGCTCCGCCGCTTCTCCGAATCCCGTTCGACGGGAAATCATCCGCGCGTTGCGGCGATCATTGGGGCGACCGGCGGAGGCTTCGTGGGCTGCGAAGAACGAGGAACTCGAGGATATCCGTCGCGGGGAGGATCGCGTGGACTTCGCTAGAGGCCGGGCGTTTGCGCGGCTTGCGGTGTCACACCGACGAAACCGAACGGCTGCGGATTCGAATCCGCACACGGTGAGAAAAGATAATCCGATTATCTAGTATTTTAGATTTCGAAACGGGAACGGATCGCTGTAAATATTTTGTTTTTCCGCTGCGTGAGCGATCCGAAGAAACCGAGAAAACCCAACATAATTATCATATGCTGTTACAGTGATAGGGCTAGGCATCCATTTTTCTTTGGGTACACCACACAGTTCAAGGGTCTTCGGTGGCAGGACATTAATTGAAGCCCCTGTGTCGACCAGACATGCATCTACGACCTTCTTACAGATCTTGACCGTAATACTTAGAGCCATGCTTCTGGCTGCTGGTGGTGCTAGTTTCGATGCATGAAATAAGATAGAGGGCTGATCCCCCTGAGGAACTAGTAGTGCGGCGATCTTCTCTACTGGCACGTTTTCGTTGACCATCACTTTTTGTAGATACTCCATCAGAGCCTCCTGATGGGTCTTCGATCTCTTTATCAATTCAAGTACAGAGATTCGTGCCGGTGTTCTGTCAAGATATTTCAAAAGGTCATATTGAGTGCCTAGTGCACTCTCATCGTTATGTGCTTCCTCTGGCGGCTGTGATGGGCCGTCTTCTGACTGTTGATTGAGGAAAGACCTTATTGAAGATCCTCCCACTCCGGAGTACATGTTCTTCAGTTGTGGAAGGGCTGGGTGATAACTTGAGAACCGCAGGGTTAGTGGATGGTGTAGATGGTGTGGAGGGTTGGTATGTGATGACGTGGGGTTGGTTGGTGGTGGCATGGTACGGATGAGAGGCTTAGATGGTTGGATGGTGGAGGGGTAATTGGTCGGTGCGGATGAAGTGGGGAATGGCATGCGGAGTAGAGGTTTAGATGGTTGTATAGTATTTGGGTAAGCGGTGGTGGTAGTAGGTAATGTAGGGAATGGTACGCGGAGTAGTGGTCTAGATGGCATGAGGGGTGCGTGATTAGCTTGCGAGGGGTTATTTAATGGAGGCGTAGTGGCATGGGGGATAATGGGTTTGAGGAAAGTGGGCGGTGGTGATGGGTTAGTGGGTTTAAGGAAAGTGGGCGGTGGTGATGGGTTAGTGGATGCCGGTGAGTGATATGCGGGTGTTGGTATGGGTGTGATGGTAACGGGTTGTGGTCTAGGTATATGGAGGGTGCGGCATGGTGGTTGTTCTGTGGTGCTCGGAGTGTGGCCTGTTGAATAAATAAAGGAAGAATCTTCTATCTTCCACTGTTGCCCTCGGTTAGCCTCAGACCGGCTATTTGTTAAAATAGGGGTAACTTGATTCTGGTTATGGTGCTCCGGGAGTGGGTTTTGCACTATACCCATGTTTGGTGGCGCTGCTGCCTGCGCCGACGCTCTTGGTTGTTGCTGTTGTTGTTGTTGTTGTTGTGGTCTTCTCGCCTTCAAGGCGGATATATACTTATTCATTTATTCCCAATCTATGCCTCCCTACTCGTTGAGATCATAAATATAATCTCGGAATTAGAAGTAGGTATGTATGGTGTGTCCAGGTTGTCGGTGGAAATAACAATACCTGGACGTGTCGGCATTTTGGAGCAAAACTGTTTTTTCTCTTGGCAGAACCAAAGCATTGGCTGCCATTAAAGCACTGAAGATATCTGACAAGGACTCTGGAAGAATTGGATATTTTGCCCTTTTCGGGCCTGGGGGCTTCCTCTGCTGGTTATAATCAGCAGGAGGAGGTACATTGTGGTACGTCGGCGGTGCGCGCAGCTGGTACTGCTGCTGTTGTGGGGGCTGATACTACTGCTGTGGGGGCTGATACTGTAGTTGCCGTTGTGGCTGCTGCTTGGTTGCTGTTGTGGTTGCTGGTTCGGCTGCTGAGGCCACTGGTACTGAGGTTGCTGGTACTGTGGGTTCGGCTGCTGCTGTCTGTAACCCTACTGGTTTGGCTGCTGTGGCCGCTGGTACTGTGGTTGCTGATTCCTCACGAATTGGGGCGGATTGCTGTTCATGCTACTAACCTGCTCATGGGAGAGCGTACCCTCAGTGGTTGGACCTGTGCTAGGAGAATTTGGCACGGCAGGCTTCCGAGGTGGAGGCCTGTTAGGTCGGTGAGGATCAAAGACACTAGAGAACGTAGCATCCTTGAAAGCATTCTGACAATAACGTGCTCTTTTATAGAGCTCTGCCATGCTGGTCAAGTTGTTCAGGGTGAGGACTAACTTAAACTGAGGTGTGGCAATGGAGATTAACTTTTTTACTTGCTCGGACTCAGACATATGATCTTTCACTTTTTCTGCCATGCCCCTCCATCTATCAGCAAAACTGACGAATTCCTCGTTGGGCTTCATTTTTTTTGCTATCAAATTAGTAATGGACAGGGAAGGGGCAACTCTATCCTGGTATCGTTGAATGAATTTTCGTGATACGATACCATAGTCCTCTACTTCAGAAGGTTCTAAAGAAAAGAACCACTCGAGGGCTGGTCCCTCCAATGACTTCCTGAACAAAAATGCTAACGACCTCTTATCGCTCTGCCAGAAAGATGACTCACACATAAACTCCTTCAAATGAGTGAAGGGGTTGCCGGTACCATTGTATTTTCGGTATACTGGCATTTCGGAGGGTGGCAAATAAAATACACGCAGACTTGGCAGGTTAATCTCAGGTGCAGCTTTAACTCCCATCATCTTATGAAGGTTGTTGAACTGTTCGTCCATATGCTCCATCTTTGCAAGCAGAGCTTGTGTTGTTGGATCAACCTAGGGAGGAGGGGGAGGTGGAGGTACATGATAGGCCTGTTGCCTAGAGTATGTAGGGCATGGGGGACAATAGAGCTGAGGTCCGGCAGAGCTTCCGCCATGCCCGATGACATTTTGGTAAGTAGGTGTCAGTGGCCTGACCGGTTGCCTCAAGGAAGAAAGTGATGGATATAGGTGTCCTCTAAGCCAATCATAAGGCACCTATTTCGATCTGGTTCACTAATAAATGGCATTAAATTCATTATGTAGATTGACATATTTATATTTGTGCATAATGAAGTCCATGAATATGTGCAATAGTCATCAGATTATGATGAGATCATAATAATGAGACTGATGACTTATAAACACATATTCTTAATTGTTCATAGTCGTAGGATGTTTGAGAAGAACATCAAACATCCGGTTAGACTAGTACAGGTTATTCCAGCTCATATGATGAGGGTGATTGATCTTGTTAGTTACTACTGTGGAGACACAATGGTAAACCTGTAGGTGCTCATTGGGGAATGAGTTCACTGAACTGATCCGACATGAATCGCCGAATGGTAATTTACCTGACTGTCAATCGGCTTGATTCATCGTCACAGTGGCGTGGTTGATCCTTGGACTTGAGACACCAAAGACACCTTGTCGGTGGACTTCTGGACTTTGACCTTGACCTACGAATCCCTATCCACGGGATCTCTAATAGTCAAGGATCGGGTCCAGCGGAAGACCTTCGAAGGTGATTGTGTGTTCAATATAGGATCGTTCGCTCTTAGGTAACTGGAGAGAGAATGCTCTAGAATGGATCCGCAGGAGTCTCTGGCCAGAGCAAAAACAATATCAGAAAAGTGGTTTTCGGATATTGTACAGCGGAGTCTGATTCAAGAGAGTTGACCATCTAAGGTTTGACAGTTGACCATACCTTAGGTTAACTCAAGAGCATTGTGCGAACGAAGGATTATAGCCTCGTGGTAACTGTGGACGGACAGGTTCCATGAGCGGGTTGCTGAACCCCATTACCTTCCGGGATCATGCGGTGTTGCTTGGCACCCAACTCGATCGGAAGTCCGACCGAATTTACATGCGATGATAATTCGGTTAAGTAATTAGTTAATATCTAGATATTAATTAATTACAATAAGTCAATAACAAGTTATTGGACTTTACGGGCTGAAAACCGGACTGGTAAATGGGCCTAGAGGGTCACACGCAATAAGATTCTTAGTCGGTGGTACATAGGTGGGATTTATATTAACTCGGGGACTTTTGTGAAAAGTCGCGCCAACTTAATATATATACGCGCTGTTGTGAAACCCTGGGCCAAGCTCCAGGATTTCTCCTTGCTGGCCGTCATCCCTCCTTTCTCTCTCCTCCTCTGGGCGTCCCGTTCGAGGCGCCAGAACAGTTTTCGTCTCCGCCGCGCGTGATTCCCGAGAGTGGGGAATTCCCGTCGGCGGGATTTCAGCAATCGTTGCGGCGACGGATCTTCAGCGAGTGAGCTGATACGGACGAGGGATCGAGGACGAACCATCGCGGAGGATCACGTGGATACCGCTGGAGGCCGGACGCTTGTGCGGCTTGCGGCATCACCTCGACGGAACCGAGACGGAAGCGGATTCGAATCCGCGCACGGTAATCAGATTCTAACCCGATTTTTCGGTTTGTGTTTTTCGTTCCGAATCGGATCAGCATGCATCGGGCGGGTTTAATTTTTGTTCTTCGTTTTCGCTGCGTTCTTCGCGTCCCGCCCGGATCCCAACAGTGGTATCAGAGCCAGGTTCCGCTCTGATCCGCTTCGGAACGATAAAATTATTATTCTAAAATTATTTCCATGCTCAGAATATTTTTCTCTCACAAAGTTTGTTCATGGGATGAACTTGCTAAGATCTGGAATTTTTTCTGTAGAGAAAATCAAAATTTTTGAGGGTTTCATCGCGTTCTTCATGGAGATGAAGAACCGGTTTTGTGGGCTTCAAAAGGAGATTAATGATGGTTGGACCATCTCTATGGGTTTGCTGGGATGACCAGTTACCCCTCACCATCCCCGGAAAATTTCTATGGCGGCCGATGGAGCTTTTCTTCCCATAATTTTCAAGAGTTGAAAAAGGATTGAGGAAAGGCTAAGATTTGCGAAACTGCACAAATCTCCATCTTTGGAGGTTCACCGGCGGCGAAGGAGTCACCGTCCGGCCATCACCGGCGGTGGGAATGAAAGGGGTAACACCCCTCTGCAACTTCCGGCCACCCTTGCAGCCGGCGGCGGCGCCCAAAACCGGCTTCAAAGAGGGCCAGAAACCCTAACTGGTTTCCTGCAAACCAGCCTCAATGGGCCGGCTGAGCGCTGGGCGACACGCTTGGACCGGCCGGTCCCGAGCCGGCCCAACCGGGGGTGGCTGGGCCCGGGCCGGCGCGCCAGGCACCGCACCTGGCTGGGGCAGGTGGTGCCTGGCTCGAGCCCAGGTGCCCCACAGGGGCCGACCTGGCTCGAACCAGGCCAGCCTTCTGGCCCGAGCCACCCTCCCCCTAATGGGCCCATTTAACAGCCCTATTGGGCCCTTTAAACCCCAACCACTTAACCTATTTAAACCCCTTTTAAACCCTAAAATCCCTTGTTAAAATTAAATCCCACTCCTATTAATTGGAAATTAAAGTTTATATATTTTCAGTTAATAAGGGGTTATTATTTTCAAGATATGATCTTAAAATATGGGTTTACAATTTAAGATTTGATCTTTAATTGCGATTACTATTAATTTAGTAATAAAGGGGATATTAATTTAGATATGATCTAAATATTTAATTGACAAGTGTTAATTAATTAATTCTTTAAACTTTGAATTAAAGAGTATTATTTAAGATGAGATCCTAAATAATATTAACAAGTGTTGTTAATTAACTCTTTATTAAGTGTTAAAGGATTATTTAAGATGTGATCTTAAACAAAATTAAAATAATTTGTTGATTTACCTTTAATTAAAGTAATTAAAGGGGTTAATATTTAAGATTTTGATCTTAAATTATAATTAACAAGTGTTGTTAATTTAATTAAGTTGTGACTTTAAAATTAATCAACAAATGATGTTAATTACTTAAGTGATTAGATTGTTTTAATTTCTTAGCAATTGTTGTTATGAAATTAATTATTTGATTAAGGGACACTTTATAAAAGTTATTAAGTGTTTTATTAACTTTTAATAATAGTTATTAAAGAGTTAATTGCTTCTTGAGAATTAACCTTAATAAAAGTTATTGAGGATTAATTAAAGCTTATTAATAGTTATTAAGCTAATTAATATTCTCAAGGATCTCTTAATTAAATTTTGAAGATCTAATCTACTTAATATTTAATCTTTTATAAATGTTATTAAAGGATTAAATTAAGTCTAAAATGTTAGACTATTTTAATTAGAATTGTTCTAATTATTATTTCTTAATAATTGTTATTGAGAAATATTTTTAATTAAGGGGTTTAAACAAGGAGTTGTTAAGGGGTTAGTAATTTGAGTTGGAAATTCTTTTATAAATGTTATTTAGGAATTTCTAATTATTTCTAAATGTTAGATTGTTTCACATTAATAATTGTTATTAATGTGAATTAATATTAATCTAAGTGTTAGATTAATTAATTTAGAATTGTTCTAAATTTTGCATGAAATATTTTAGAATTTTAATTTTAGCTTTATGTGTACATGTTGATGTGTTTAATGCTTTAAATTAGATTTATTGTATGTTAGAAAATAAGATTTTCGAAAATTCAAATTATCTAATTTTGATTGGTATCCAGGTTTTAAGAAAACCAAAATTATTATAATTTCGAAATTTTAGCCTTCATGTGATGTGCTTTATCATGTGTGGATGGTTAAAATTTGTGGTGGTCATGAACATGCACTTAGTTAAATTTCATATCATGTGATAGTGTGTGATTTTGTGGATTGTTATGGAATGTGATGTTCATTAATTAAATGTTAATTAATGAGGCTTGTGTGCCTCCCTCTCTCTCCCCGGCCCATTGTAATTCTATCTCCCTCCATTATTGTACTCGGCCATAAGGCTTTCTCTTACAATTTATTTATATTTGAAATCGTTTGAAAATTAATATTATTTGTAATTTATCGCGCCGACCGAGGAAAGGCGAGGATGATCCACAAACGCAACCAGGAAGGCGACAGGAGATGAGATCACCAGTGGCTATGTGTTTGCGTGTTTAGGTTATATAAATGTAATATAGTATTGGTGATTAATTGTTTGGCTCCAATTAATCACCGTGCTGTCCATGACCACATAATGAACATGTATGGATGATGCATGCTTTTAGTTATTGATTATGAATCGATTGCTAATATCTAGGTATAGTTAAATATATATTGATGGATATAGGTGTCCTCTAAGCCAATCATAAGGCACCTATTTCAATCTGGTTCACTAATAAATGGCATTAAATTCATTATGTAGATTGGCATATTTATAATTGCGCATAATGAAGTCTATGAATATGTGCAATAGTCATCAGATTATGATGAGATCATAATAATGAGACTGATGACTTATAAACACATATTCTCAATTGTTCCTAGTCGTAGGATGTTTGAGAAGGACATCAAATATCCGGTTAGACTAGTACAGGTTATTCCAGCTCATATGATGAGGGTAACTGATCTCGTTAGTTACTAGTGTGGAGACACAATGGTAAACCTGTAGGTGCTCATTGGGGAATGAGTTCACTGAACTGATCCGACATGAATCGCCGAATGGTAATTTACCTGACTGTCAATCGGCTTGATTCATCGTCACAGTAGCGTGGTTGATCCTTGGACTTGAGACACCAAAGACACCTTGTCGGTGGACTTCTGGACTTTAACCTTGACCTACGAATCCCTATCCACGGGATCTTTAATAGTCAAGGATCGGGTCCAGCGGAAGACCTTCGAAGGTGATTGTGTGTTCAATAGAGGATCGTTCGCTCTCAGGTAACTGGAGAGAGAATGCTCTAGAGTAGATCCGCAGGAGTCTCTGGCCAGAGCAGAAACAATATCAGAAAAGTGGTTTTCGAATATTGTAAAGCGGAGTCTGATTCAAGTGAGTTGACACTCTAGGGTTTGACAGTTGACCATACCCTAGGTTAACTCGAGAGCATTGTGCGAACGAAGGATTATAGCCACGTGGTAACTGTGGACGGACAGGTTCCATGAGTGGGTTGCTGAACCCCATTACCTTCCGGGATCATGCGGTGTTGCTTGGCACCCAACTTGATCAGAAGTCCGACCGAATTCACATGCAATGTCAATTCGGTTGAGTAATTAGTTAATATATAGATATTAATTAATTACAATAAGTCAATAACTAGTTATTGGACTTAACGGGCTGAAAACCGGACTGGTAAATGGGCCTAGAAGGTCACACGCAATAAGATTCTAAGTCGGTGGTACATAAGTGGGATTTATATTAACTCGGGGACTTTTGTGAAAAGTTGCGCCGACTTAATATATATACACGCTGTTGAGAAACCCTGGGCCAAGCTCCAGGATTTCCCTTGCTGGCCGTCATCCCCCCCTTTCTCTCTCCCCCTCTGGGCGTCCCGTTCGGCGCGCCAAAACAGCTTTCGTCTCCGCCGCGTGTGATTCCCGAAAGTCGGGAATTCCTGTCGACGGGATTTCCGCAACCGTTGCGGCGACGGATCTTCAGCGAGCGAGCTGTAACAGACGAGGGATCGAGGACGAACCACCGCGGAGGATCGCGTGGATACCGCTGGAGGCCGGACGCTTGTGCAGCTTGCGGCATCGCCTCGACGGAACCGAAACGGAAGCGGATTCGAATCCGCGCACAATAATCAGATTCCAACCTGGTTTTTCGGTTTGTGTTTTCGTTCCGAATCGGATCAGCGGGCATCGGGCGGGATTAATTTTTGTTCTTCGTTTCCGCTGCGTTCTTCGCGTCCCGCCCGGATCCCAACAGTGGTATCAGAGCCAGGTTCCGCTCTGATCCGCTCCGGAACGATAAAATTATTATTCTAAATTGTTTCATGCATAAATTCGTTTTTCCTCCTAGATATTGTTCATGGGATGAACTTATAATTTCGAATTTAATTTTTCTGTGCGAAAAACAAAATTTTTTTGGGGTTTCATCGCGTTCTTCATGGTGATGAAGAACCGGATTTGTGGGGTTCAAAAGGAGATTAATGATCGTTGGACCATCTCTGTGGGCTTGCTGGTATGACCAGCTATCCCTCGCCATCCCCGGAAAATTTCCATGGCTGCCGGTGGAGCTTTTCTTCCCATAATTTTCAAGAGTTAAAAAGGATTGTGGAAAAAGCTGAAATCTGCGAAACTGCACAAATCTCCAACTTTGGAGGGTCACCGGCGGCGAAAGAGTCGCCGTCCTGGCACCACCGGCGCGGGAAATGGAAGTGGTGACATCCCTCTGCAATTTCTGGCCACCCTCGCGGCCGGAGCGGCGGCGGCGCCGCCCAAAACAGGCTGCAAACAGGACCAAAAACCCTAAAATCAGGACTGGTCGAACCTGCTGGAGAGGGCCTGAACCGGCCGGTCCCGAGCCGGTTCGGCCGGCCGGCCTGGGCCTGGCCCGGGCGCGCCAGGCGCCGGACCTGGCTCGACCAGGTCACACCCGGGCTGGGTCCTGGCTGAGCCCAGGGCCATCTGGCCCGAGCCAGGTGCCCCCTGGCTCGAGCCAGACGAGCCAGGTTCGGCCCTGGTTGCACTGGCTCGAGCCAAGGGGGCCCATTAAGCCCTGATTAGGCCCATTTAAGCCAATTTTGGCCCAATTAACCCCAAAAACCCCTTATTTAATTAAAAACCCCATCCTATTTAACTTGAAATTGAAATTAATAATGTTTAAAATTGTTTTAAACATTAAATTAATTATTTTGAGTTAAAAAGGGAGGAGATAATTAAGATATGATCTTAATTATGGATTATTAATTTAATCAAACCTTTTGTGAGGTTTAATTAAGATGTGATCTTAATAGTTAATTGTTTTTAACTAAATAAGATAGGATCTTATTATTATTTGATTTTAATTAATTAATTAAATGAGTTATAATTAAGATATGATCTTAATTATAAATAACTTTTAATTAGTTAATTAAAGGGGTTTATATTTAAGATATGATCTTAAATACATATAACAAATGTTGTTATTTATTTAAAATGGAATCTTAATTATTAATTGACAATTGTTGTCATTAATAATTAAAATAATGTTTTTAATCTTAATTAACAATTGTTGTTAATTTATGTTTAAGATTTGATCTTAAAATTGTATCAACAAGAGTTGTTGTTTGATTATTAAGTAGTGACTTAAACTTTAATTATCAAATGTTGTTAATTAATCTTGGTCTAGTGATTAGATTGTTTTAATTTCTCAGCAATTGTTGTTTTGAAATTATGTATTTGATTAAGGGACATTTAATAAAAGTTATTAAGTGTTTTATTAACTTTTAATAATTGTTATTAAAGGGTTAATTGTTTCTTGAGAATTAACCTTAATAAAAGTTATTGAGGATTAATTAATGCTTACTAATGGTTATTAAGCTAATTAATATTTTCAAGGGTCCCTTAATTAAATATTGAAGATCTAATCTACTTAATAATTAATCTTTTAATAAAAGTTATTGAAAGGATTAAATTAAGTCTAATTGTTAGACTATTTTAATTAGAAATGTTCTAATTATTATTTCTTAATAATTGTTATTGAGAAATGTCTTTTATTAAGGGGTTTTAACAAGGAGTTGTTAAGGGGTTGAAAATTTGAGTTGAAAATTCTTTTATAAATGTTATTTAGGAATTTTTAATTATATCTAAATGTTAGATTATTTCGCATTAATAATTGTTATTAATGTGATTTAATATTAATCTAAACGTTAGATTAATTAATTTAGAATTGTTCTAAATACTGCATGTAATATTTTAGAATTTTAATTTTAGCTTTGTGTGCACATGTTGATGTGTTTAATGCTTTAAATTAGATTTATTGCATGTTAGAAAATAAGATTTTCGAAAATTCAAATTATCCAATTTTGATTGGAACCCAAGTTTTAAGAAAGCCAAAATTATTATATTTTCAAAATTTTAGCCTTCATGTGATGTGTTTTATCATGTGTGGATGGTTAAAATTTGTGGTGGTCATGGGCATGCACTTAGTTAAATTTCATATCATGTGATGGTGTGTGATTTTGTGGATTGTTATGGAATGTGAATGTTCATTAATTAAGTGTTAATTAATGAGGCTTGTGTGCCTCCCTCTCTCCATTCCATTGTAATTCTATCTCCCTCTGTTATTGTACTCGGCCATAAGGCTTTCTCTTACAATTTATTTGTATTTGAAATTGTTTCAAAATAAATATTATTTGTATTTGATCGCGCCGACCGAAGAGAGGCGAGGATGATCCACAAATGCAACCAGGAAGGCGACAGGAGATGAGATCACCAGTGGCTATGTGTTTGCATGTTTAGATTATATAAGTGTTATATAGTTTTGGTGATTAATTGTTTGGCTCCAGTTAATCACCGTGCTGTCCATGACCACATAATGAACATGTATGAATGATGCATGCTTTTAGTTATTGATTATGAATCGATTGCTAATATCTAGGTATAGTTAAATATATTCGATATATTTATAATCTATCACCTAGGATGAGACCAACTTAATATAAACAAAACCTTCAACATAAAGTCTAAGCCGAAGCGCGAGTCATTGAGAATGTACCGCGTGGCTCTCCATCAATATAGTTCTTAGAACTTGATTAAGTGATGACAGATACTACGTGTTTACCCGAGATTTGCCACCATCTGATGAAAGGACTATTAACTATGGCATTATGATGCCTTGAGATTAGAATAGAAGAACGGTGTAGCTATCCTCGCGTTTATCCGGGAGCTGCATTCTTACTCTACTCTGTCACGTATTGATGGTAAAGCTTAGACCAGGTATAATGGTCTAATGTGTTTACCCGGGACCATTAAAGACCTGGGAGCCGAAATAAGATCGGATATTGCAAGGAGTTGCAATTACCATGAGATGGTTGCTCTAAGATAATGGTATGATACTATGTGTTTACCCGAGGTCATACTGTGATTCTTGGAGATTCTGATCCTCACTAGAAGACCGTCGGAGTCTTCCGTTCTGTATACCTGAAGGTTATACAGCCCGTCGAAAAATAGTGGGAAATAATTCAAGACAAAAGACCATAATTGAATTATCAGAACTATCTGCTTAAATCACGTTATTTCCTTCGATTCACTTAAATGTCGTCTATTCTAGATTTTGGCATATTATATGTCAATACTTCTCATACTCAGACTGACTAGAAAAACTCTGAAGAATATCTTCAGGGTCAAGTGAAAGTCACTATCCTAATCAGATATCATGAATCCTCTTACTTGGATAGACCAAGGTGAAGAGGTACTCATGGTATGCCTTATTGAAAGGCAATGAATGTCATGAAATCTCTTATTTGGATAGATCAAGGTGAAGAGATATTTACGATGTGCCTTTGAGAAAAGCAAGTGGTAAGATTTTAAACGATCGAATCCACACCTGAAAAGGATAAAGAAAAGTCAACTGAGATAGAGAAATAACAGTTCTCCCACTGCAACCAATATAAGGATATTGGTAAAGGCAAAAAGAATATGGAACTTGAAAGAAGTTTCATATATTCTTATTATCGTCTTTTACATGTCTATTAGAGAATTAGTGTTTCCAACATGAGATATTGGAAATGATTCTCAGAGCTGCAATAGTGTGCAGACATAGACAAATAAAAGGAAATCGAGAAAATGTAAGTGTTGAGTTAGACTCAACTGTTGTTCATGATATTCATAGGTTGCTGTCTGACAGTAAATCTTTGTATATCTATAGGAGTCTAAATATGAAACTGAATAACTGTTATTTAGTTGTATATGAAGAATAACATTGATTGAGAAAGAATAATAGTTGTTTGAATCAGTCAATGTACTACATATTCTTGAAGTGACATTTCATGAATGTTCACAAGTCTCCTATAGAAATGAACTGTGTGAATCTTGATTATCTATGGTATTGTACATAGGGTTGTACAATAAGGAATTTTTGATGCTGATACATATTGATGTAAATAGCTCAAAGGCCAAAAGATAATCACTACTGTTGACTTACCTTATAGTTTACTCTTAGAATGATTCGACTGTATGTACTTACTGAAGTATAAGACGAATATATCTGAGAGATTAAGGCAAAAGATCAATATGAAGTATTAAAATTTTTGATTTGATCAAAGAAACTAATACTTAGGTATATGATTCACATAAATCATTAAGAGGATAATTGTATCCTCGTTCGATTGATCCTCATTGTGCATCAAAGTAATATGATAGAATGAGGAATTGCACCTTATTAAGATATAGTACAATACATAATAAGATTTGCCTAATTCTTGTCCTTTTGAGCATAAGTATGAACATTAGATGTCCATACTTTAAAGATGATTCCAAGTAAGTCAGTGTGTGTCCATATAAGATATGGAAACCAAATAATTCATATGAGGTGTGAGTTATGAACAAACTTGATTTAAAAGTCAGGTATTACCGTGATGTGAATTTGTGAATGTCTAAAGAGTTTGGACATTACATTTATTGGCTAGGCGATAATGAAATAATTGTCGTCCTGAAAAACTGTCTTCTGTGAAGAGGAATATGTCCTCAAAGAAGACAGTGAGAGCTGATAAAACTAGAAGATGTTCTAGATTCACAAGTTAACATAAGATTATTAGATAATCTTTAGTTGTTTGGAACCACTCATGTCACACTTCAGAGAGCTTCATAGATTTTTGAGATTCTCTCAGTGACTAGAAGGATATGTTTGACATATCTTATTTAGCAAGGTGAGAGGAGCTCAAAATAGATTATGATCTAAAATCTATGATAATGATGCTCTCTGTCATTACAACTTTGAGATTGATAAGTTTATTAGAGTCCACTTGTCAATACTGCCAATCATAAGATGATGACAGTTGGATATTAAAAGCGTCCTCTCAATGTGATTGAGGTAAAGATGTATATGATACACCTTTAAAGCTTTTAGAATATCCAGGAAGCAAGTTATGATTTCAAAATTATTTTGAATCAAACTGAAACTTCCTAAGTTGTAGTAAAAGCTTCGACTTATGGTCAAATATTATGTAATCGTTAAGAATGATCACGGATTGTGTGTGTTCAGAAAGGACAGTGGGAGTACGGTCGCTTTAATAATGCTTTATGATAATAACATCAAAGTCATTGAGAATGACTTCAGGATGTTACTATTAGTGAAAGCATTGTTAACCATGTTTCCCTCCATAATGGATTTAGTTATAATATCCCACGTATTGGAATACGAATCTATTAAGATAGATCGGTGGGGATATTATATTGACCTGTATGTCAAGATGTTTGACATAAATTTCATAACAAGTCTCAATTGTTGAGATATGGAATTTATTCCTTTAAAGAAAAAGTTCCTTAAAGGATACAGGAGTGAATTGCATCATTAAGCGCTTGAGTAGTGTTAAGGATGCATTCACGTATATGGAGAGAATGATTTGAAACTATGAGGTCACACTGACTCAAATTTCAAGTCAAATAATGGATTCAACCTTCTAGTAGAAAGGAATGGATTGAAATGGTTCCAATCCAGAACTCGATATTAAGGTGACGACATAGACAAGTGATACTGTTATTGGAATAGTATGGATGAAAAGGTTAATCCATGAACTAGATGTAGTTATAAAGGGTCTCTGATTAAATCTCGTTGTTGTAGGACAACAGTGGGAGCGATCAATTGTGTGATCGAGCCATGGTCTCATCAGAAGTTGCGGAATGTTCTGAGGTTCTTTCACAGGTTCAGAGACAAAGGATTAAGAGGAAATAACGTAATGGAAAATATTCTATCTGTAAATAATTTAGCAGATCCCTGACCAAGTCTTAGTCACAGACTTTCTGTGAGCATCACCTAGATTTGATGGAGATCAAATGCGAAAGTGATTGGCTTGAGTCCAAGTGGGAGATTGATGGATATAGGTGTCCTCTAAGCCAATCATAAGGCGCCTATTTCAATCTGGTTCACTAATAAATGGCATTAAATTCATTATGTAGATTGGCATATTTATAATTGCGCATAATGAAGTCCATGAATATGTGCAATAGTCATCAGATTATGATGAGATCATAATAATGAGACTGATGACTTATAAACACATATTCTCAATTGTTCCTAGTCGTAGGATGTTTGAGAAGGACATCAAACATCCGGTTAGACTAGTACAGGTTATTCCAGCTCATATGATGAGGGTAACTGATCTCGTTAGTTACTAGTGTGGAGACACAATGGTAAACCTGTAGGTGCTCATTGGGGAATGAGTTCACTGAACTGATCCGACATGAATCGCCGAATGGTAATTTACCTGACTGTCAATCGGCTTGATTCATCATCACAGTAGCGTGGTTGATCCTTGGACTTGAGACACCAAAGACACCTTGTCTGTGGACTTCTGGACTTTGACCTTGACCTACGAATCCCTATCCACGGGATCTTTAATAGTCAAGGATTGGGTCCAGCGGAAGACCTTCGAAGGTGATTGTGTGTTCAATATAGGATCGTTCGCTCTCAGGTAACTGGAGAGATAATGCTCTAGAGTAGATCCGCAGGAGTCTCTGGCCAGAGCAGAAACAATATCAGAAAAGTGGTTTTCGGATATTGTAAAGCGGAGTCTGATTTAAGTGAGTTGACACTCTTGGGTTTGACAGTTGACCATACCCTAGGTTAACTCGAGAGCATTGTGCGAACGAAGGATTATAGCCACGTGGTAACTGTGGACGGACAGGTTCCGTGAGTGGGTTGCTGAACCCCATTACCTTCCGGGATCATGCGGTGTTGCTTGGCACCCAACTTGATCAGAAGTCCGACCGAATTCACATGCAATGTCAATTCGGTTGAGTAATTAGTTAATATATAGATATTAATTAATTACAATAAGTCAATAACTAGTTATTGGACTTAACGGGCTGAAAATCGGACTGGTAAATGGGCCTAGAGGGTCACACTCAATAAGATTCTCAGTCGGTGGTACATAAGTGGGATTTATATTAACTCGGGGACTTTTGTGAAAAGTTGCGCCGACTTAATATATATACACGCTGTTGAGAAACCCTGGGCCAAGCTCCAGGATTTTCCTTGCTGGCCGTCATCCCTCCCTTTCTCTCTCCCCCTCTGGGCGTCCCGTTCGGCGCGCCAAAACAGCTTTCGTCTCCGCCGCGTGTGATTCCCGAAAGTCGGGAATTCCCGTCGGCGGGATTTCCGCAACCGTTGCGGCGACGGATCTTCAGCGAGCGAGCTGTAACGAACGAGGGATCGAGGACGAACCACCGCGGAGGATCGCGTGGATACCGCTGGAGGCCGGACGCTTGTGCGGCTTGCGGCATCGCCTCGACGGAACCGAAACGGAAGCGGATTCGAATCCGCGCACGGTAATCAGATTCCAACCTGGTTTTTCGGTTTGTGTTTTCGTTCCGAACCGGATCAGCGGGCATCGGGCGGGATTAATTTTTGTTCTTCGTTTCCGCTGCGTTCTTCGCGTCCCGCCCGGATCCCAACAGTCCACACGTCAAAGGGGAATATGGGCTTGATCTCTCCAACCTCTCTTCTTCAATTTTTCTGTCATTGTTGCATATTTTCTTTACCCCCACCATGACATAACTTTATGCATATTTTTAACTAGTTTGCTTCAAAATTCCACTCACATGCACACACCCATGCATGCACGTAGGATCCTCTAGATCCCATTTCAAGGAGGTTTTCGAAAAAAAAAAGGGATGTGAGCGGCCATAACACTAGGTCACTCTCTCTACCAAACACACAACTGGTGCGTCCCTTGCAAATTGCATTTTCATTTAAATTTGCATGGCCATTTACTACACCTCACAGTTCTAATCGGTTTTCCATTTGTGTTCTTGTGTAGGAATTTGCCTCCTACATAGTGCGTGAACCCATGAGCTCTTCATCCCGGATGGTCGGCGGTGAAGAAGAGAGTATCCATGCCTTCCTGACCATTTCATTAGCATGATCACTTCATTCTCGCAAAGCACGGGACGATAAGTTGCTTTGGGTGATCACTCCTTTGTATTCACTCACTCATGTCCTAGTGTTGTAGTGGCATACGGCACTCCAAGCATCCATGTGGTGGCAGCACTCGGTGGTACGTGAAGCAAGGAGGCACGAAGAAGGGAGTGTCCAATTCATGTGCCTACAACTATAATAACCTTTTTACATCCTCCCAATTGATTCTCCCCTCATCATTAATATCAAAAACCCAGTCTTTAAAAGCAAAGCAGTTATGAACTACATGACCTGACATCCTGTGGTAAGGACAATACGTGGTGCTATCAGCATTGTGGGTATTCCCTTGCTTTATGGGGAAAGTTGGATCGTATTGCATGGCGTCAAAGCAAAGAATATGTCCCCTAGAGTTTTTGGAAGTGGCGGTAAGATGCTCTCTTAGGTGTGAGTCTACCATAATTGGTAGGAGGAGGGACTACAACATGCTGCTTCTGATCTGTAGAGCTATTGGCAGAGTTCTTGATTTTGGATCAAGAGTTTGGTGACTTAGAGGGATGCCCAAAGCCATTCACTTGTCCATTAGTGGTGATGCCCTCAGTGGTTGGAACAGGAGTTGGGTTCTTGTTCTAGAAGTTGCCACCGAAGAAAGGAGGGAGGATAGAGTCACGGATCTATGCTTAAACAACCCTAGCTCTCTTGTAAAGCAGGGCAAACACGTGAAGCTCGCTCAACATCAAGATAGCATGGAGCTTGAAAGTTCCATTGTTAACGAGCATGGTGATCGCCTGGGATTCAAGAATGGTAACTTCAGCCCTGGAGGCTATTACTCTCCACATTATTAATGAGCATGGTGATGGCTTGGGATTCAAGAATGGTAACTTCAGCCCTAGAGACCATTACTCTCCACATGTTTGCGAATTGTATGAAGTCTTCAACATGATTCACTTTTTCCATAGCGAAGGCAAGCTAATCATGTGGTTGAATTGTGCTATGAACCTTTCAGAAACCACATTAAAGCTAATGAGATCATAAGCTGGTAGTTAGGAGAGCCACTTAAGGGCCTCGCCCTCTAATGATTTTTGGAACAAATAGACTAGAAGGACTCGGTCATACAACCAGTGATAGGAGTCCTTCAAGAATCCTGGTAAGTGATGATGGTGGTTCGTTGTCCCGTCATACTTCCTATACTTAAGAGCCTTGAAACTTGGTAGGAAGTAAGCCTAGGGGAGCTTGTAGTAGTTGAGGAGAGAATGAGGGTGGCCTAGAGTCATGTTTTAGGCCATCAACCTACGGATGTAGGTTTCTATTTCTTCTTTGGACATGTATTCCACTTTCTTAGGAGGCTCACATACATGAACCATAGGGCTAGTTATGGAGGGGTTGATTGAGGAAGAGCCATATTGGATGAGCCTTGAAATGGGGTATTCTGAGCGGTTGTGGAGTGAGTTTTCCATTGAGACACCAATTGGATTATTTCTTTAGGAGTATACCTAGACAAGACATTTATGAGTTTGGAATCCTCACTTGGGTTTTGGATTATCCTTCTAGAAATCACGGGATCTTCATCATCTTGGGTTGATGATGAGTCATTGGTACTCTTGTCCTTAGGAATCTCCCCTACTTTAGAAGCTTGAAGCATCCCCACAAATACTTGGTGAGGGTCCTCTTCTAACTCAAACATGGGATTATATAATATGTAATCATTACAAACAATCATGTAATCATAGATGGGATTTGAGAAGATTCGTTCCACTTCAAACCATCCTTGCAACTTTTTGAGGTTGAAATAGTGGTTAAATTGATCTATAGAAGGTTAGTTTGGACCACACGCAAGTTTCAACCCAAAATGTCACTCCTGGTTTTAATTCATTGACCCTTGTTCCTTAGGCTTGTTATTTGGAATTGTGCACTCAAACACAACTTAGGGATTGAAGGATTTGGAATTATGGGTAACTTAAAATCCTCACTCAAAATCCGTGGTTGCTAAGTAGGTGAGGTACAACCTGTTCGACGAGTACGTGGGAGCCTGTAGTTCGCAGAGACTCATGCAGGTTCTCAATTAAAAAGGGCTAATTACATCAAAGTGAGAGTCCTTGGATGGAGAGTCACTCTTGATGAGAACATTTCCTAGAGAGTGTGGTGTCTGCTCTTCTTGAAAATCCCCCAGGATGTATAATGCCCCCAGAAATTCCTTGAATCAATGCACACTATCAACACACAAAGCAAAGACTAGTCCTTAAGACATAGTGGACGGCCAACCTGATGGCCATCAACATAAGTTGGACAACTAGAGTAACTGTTGTCCAATTCAAGTAGACGGCAAGAGAGAGTACCATCTAGAAGCAATGTATGGCCACTTAATTGGTTGTCTTCTACAACTAGGCGGTGGATTCTATTGTTGTTAACTAAAACTAGACGACTAGCTATATGACCGTTTACTATGAAACAGTGGTAGAACGCAAAATTGAAGCAAAAATTGAAAGAAACACAACGACTTCTACCTTAGATTTGGTGTACGACAAGTACCACCGAGATCACTAGAGAATTGTATGCATTAGATTTGCTCCTATCACGTATGGATGGTCACTGCCTACCATTGGAATTCGGCTTCCTCGTGATGGTCATAAGGCATTTTCAGGTGCTCCAACACTAAAATGGAGAGTAAACAATGAGGAAATAAACAGGTGATCACCAGCAACATTACCTTGCCAAGGTGTTTTTGAAGATTGACTTTAGGTCAGGGTTTTATTAATTGAGGATCCATGAGTTAGATGTGAGTAAGACGGCTTTTAGGACTCAATATGGATATTATGAGTTTTTGGTTATGCCTTTCTTCTTGACCAATGCTCTTGTAGCTTTTATGAATCTGATGAACCAGATTGTCAAGGTTTATCTAGATCATTAGTAGTGGTATTTGTGGATGATATCTTGATGTATTCTTATTTTCAGAAAGAGCATGCTACACATCTTCAAGTGGTGTTGCAAGCCCTGAGGGAGCACCAACTTTGCGCCAAATTCAGTAAGTGTGAATTCTGGTTAGATAAGGTGCATTTTCTAGGGCATGTCATTTCTGATGACGGTATTTCAGTAGATCTGGCCAAATTTTAAGACAGTGATAGAATGTGGGAGACCGACGAATGTGATTGAGATCAGAAGCTTCTTGGGATTGGCAGGATATTACAGGTGGGTTGTTCATGATTTTTCTTCCACAACAGTGCCCCTCTCGAGGTTGACTCGCAAGGGAGTTTGTTTGTGTGGACCGACGAGTGTGAGCGGAGCTCTGAGTTAAAGACTCATCTCACCTCGGCTACGATTCTAGTGCTTCCATCCAGTTCCAGTGGGTTCGTGCTTTACTTAGATGCTTCTCATCGTGGCTTAGGTGGGGTCCTGATGTAGCACGGGAGGGTCATAGCCTATGCTTCTAGGCAACTGAAGTGGCATGAGGAGAATTACTCCGCTCATGATTTGGAGTTAGCAGCTGTAGTATTTACATTTAAGATTTGGCAGCACTATTTATATGTAGAGAAGTTTCAAATTTTTACTGAACATAAGAACTTGAAGTATATATTCACACATAAGGATTTGAATTTGAGGCAATGTAGATGGATGGAGTTCATTAAAGATTATGATCTCGACCTTCCTTACCATCCGGGCAAGGCTAACGTTGTGGCGGACGCTTTGAGTAAGAAGACGGTCGTGTCATATCGCATGGTTTAGGAGTGGAAGTTGTATCATCAGGTTGTAGAATCTTCCTTCAAGATTTCTCGAGAGGTTGGTAGAGCCGTGATGACTAGTTTGACTGTGAGACCAGCAATGTACCATTCGGTGATTGAGGCTTAGAGGGCAGATTTAGAGTTATTACATATTCTTTAGATATCAGAGGTGGAGCTATAGGACGATGGTACAGTCAGGTTCAGTATTACGCCCCTAATCCAATTCAGTCATCTATAGTCACTTCGGATTCAAGTTACGCAACTGCAGATCCAAATAGCATACAAATCAGATATGAATGATGAGAGACAAATAACCAGAGTAATAAACATGCAATTTACCATCAAAACAATCCAATAAAATTTTTATTTGCCAATACCATAATTTTACAAGTGTATAACATCAATAGTAGGATCTTAAAGTACACCAATTATCCATAGGAAATAAAAACACTCAACTTACTAAAGAAAAGATAAAAGTACATATCTCTCTCTCTATCTCTACTACATCAATCTACTAAGCAAATAAGTAAATCTACCCAGATAACAGCGGAAGTCTTCTAATACAAAGATTTCCAGCAAATTAAGAATCCAACTCTTCCTCCTCGATAGGCTCTGAAAATATTAATAGGATTTTTTAGTACAACTACTCAGTAGGCAAATCAAATCCACCAAATGCTAACAATATAATAATTGAAAACATATAATATCAAATATATATACTATTCACAATTCTACATATAACTCAAATAAGATCATGATACTAAACATGGTCGGATATAAGCTTATCAAATCAAATGTGTTTTCTAATAATATAAATAGATTAACTAACATATAGCATGTATGACATGATCGAACTTATATCAGACATCAAATTCTACTAGCCATGATTAGAACGCATCACATATCGAATAAAACATATCAAATTGTCAAATTGTCAGAGCGTTATGTATTGTAGTCTCCTGAACACATCTCATATCAAATAGCAAATATCATGGCACAGTATCTTATCATATCAGATTCATATCATAGATCCTATAGTTACGACAGATTCATATGATTACAAAGGGATAGTTAAATATGATGATCTAAAGATTCAAATGACTAAGTTGAATTCAAATGAACATATGGAGCAAAAATTTCATATTTATGTGTCAATCAAACAAATCAAATCATATCATAATGGATATGCACCCAAACCACAATATACGGAGCTAAATAAAACAAATACCAAAGCATCTAGACAAATGATGCAAAGGTCTTGGTTACTGTGCAGAACCAGGGAGTCTAAGTCCCACCCAACTCCAAACCAGTAGGGTGTTACGTATCAAGATTCCACCATTTGTCCTCGAGTTCCAAACAAAATACCCTATCCAATATAGATGCTTACAATGGAATTGGGCCAAATATCTCCTAAAGATGGCAATGTCCAAACAAAGTCAAATAATTATGGCACGATTATAATGGCAGAGATCAAATGATAATAACGAACAAAGATGTGGAGCTTAAATTATCAAAGTGCTACATATATGTATAAGTCAAAATACGTACTTTTACTTATAAAATAACTACTTAAAAGGCCAACGTAGTCATAGAGATAAATAATCAGATTAAAGCTAATCAAAATAAGTTGCTGGACAGAAGCGTATGCTATTAAAATTTTCCTAGTTTTTTCGGACAAAGAATTATAATTTTCGACTAATAAAACTAATTTTTAGAGACGAAAAATGATCAAATGAGGCCGAAAATAGCAAAAAAAATAAAAAAATTATCAAACTTGGTGAACATATCCAAGATGTCAAAGGAATCATAATGACAAAGTTTTATGTAATTCCGATATCAAACGAATGATTTAGAGTATCAAAGACATATAAATAACTTAAGTGAAATTAGGCTAATCAAATAAATAGTAGAATAATAGGCACATAAAATCTAATATTTATGAGATTTTATTAGAAGGTATAACCGGTTTAAATTAAAGTGTGTTCAAAATTTCAAGTTAATCGTCTAAGGAGCAAAGGAGTTATGATTAATTTAAATTTAAGCTGAAAATTTGTCACATCTTCTAAAAATCGTAAGTATAAGTGCTGCAAAATGTAGCTATAAATCTTGAAATTTTTAGAATATAAGATTTTACGAATTTGATCAAAATTTCATAAATTAAAGTGGAATCTAAAGTCATGAATTGATAGATTATGGTTTTAGAAAGTATGTTTGACTATTTTTGAAAATCAAAACAAAGTTTTCATATTACTACAAAATATCATTTAATGGGTTATCATCACCTACCTTAAGACAACGAAGAATACTCCCCTCTAATGCCTTTTAATCGCCTTTTAGCACTCCAATCTCGGTTTTCTTGTAATCCAAGGTTTTTTCCACGACCTCTAAACCTCAAAGAACAACAATCTATCTACTAGAATCAATTTCTAGAGAGAATTAAATCAAAATACTTCTCTTTGGAAAATACCATATTCTTACCTCTAATCTTGGGGCTGCGTGGAGGAGGCCTTATGCACGACTCCAAGGCCTCATATATATTATTTTGATTCCTAATACTATTCAAATTAAGCCCTTAAAGTTTTCAAGTCGAAATCAAACCGTAGCTTCCTTAACCAACAAGTTAAAGTGGTCTGATTCAAACTAGGAATCCAGATTTTCTTGCAGAATGGGTTTCCTCCCATAAATCTTGTCTGATTACACTCATTAAATGTCGAAATTAGCTTTTAGTCATTTTGACAAAGTTGTAGTCGTTTATCCCATCTTTCCAACCATATATGCCATATCATTTTTGGTCTTTTGGCCGCAAAGTTATTGCATCTCAAAATATCGGTTTCTTATAGTTTTCAGATCCAAAAATTTGACCAAGTGTTGGAATCTGACTAGTTTTCTAATTGGGTCACTAATGGGTTCATTGGGCTTGTTTTGACTTAACTAATGACATATCCATTCTAAATCTATTATTATATTATTAAAAAAATACTAAACAAATTTAAATCATTTTATCCCATTAATTGACTTAATTAGGTTTATTTAAATCTAATTAGGCTTAATTAAGCTTGGCCCATTAACAAATTAATGGGCTTGAGGTCCAGGATATAACATTTAGAGGCAGACTCTATGTTCCGGTAGAGGAGGAAGTACGCATGAGCATTCTTGATGAGGCACATTGTTCTAGATATGCTGTGTACCCCAGAAATACCAAGATGTACCGTTGCTTGAGGAAACACTTTTGGTGGATAGGGTTAAAGAAGGATATAGCTGACTATGTGACGAAGTTCCTGATTTGCCAATAGGTGAAAGCAGAGCATCAGAGGCCACGAGATTTATTGCAGCCATTTTTGATGCCAGAGTGGAAATTAGAACATGTGACAATAGATTTTGTGATGGGATTGCCCGTGACATCCAGCAGCAGAGACGCGATCTGGGTGATTGTTGATCGGTTGTCCAAGTCAGCTCACTTCCTAGCCATTAGGAAGGAGTGGTCAGTTTGCAAGCCGGCGAGACTGTTCGTGGATAGAATCGTATCTCTGTACGGGGTGCCTTTGTCTATTGTGTCGGATCGGGATTCGAAGTTCACCTCAAGATTTTGAAGGAGTTTCTAGAAGGCCTTGGGTACTCAATTGACTTTCAGCTCGGCTTACCACCTCAAGATTGATAGGCAGTCAGAGAGGACCATTCAAACTCTGGAGAATATGCTGAGAGCTTGTTGCCTACAGTGGGAGGTTCTTGGAAACAACACTTATCTACTGTGGAGCTTGCATACAACAATATCTATCATTCCAGCATCGGCATGACGCCATATGAGTGTTGTATGGGAGGCTGTGTCAATCTCGAGTGAATTGGTTTGAGATTGGTGTGAGGCAGATGGCAGGACCAGAGATGGTGCATCAGTGTACAAAGGTTGCCAGAGTAGTGCAACAGAGGTTGATCGCAGCTCAGTGCGGACAGAAGAACTAGGTTGATGTTCGTAGAAGACCTCTTGAGTTTGAGGTTGGAGATCACGTGTTCCTCTGTGTTTCACTTTCCAAAGGTGTGATGAGATTTGGGAAGCGAGGCAAGCTGAGTGCACGATTTATCGGGTCTTTTCCTATTCTTGCTCGGGTTGAAGAGACGGCATATCAACTAGCCTTGCCACTCAAGCTTGCGGGAGTTAACAATGTGTTCCACGTATCGATGCTGAGGAAGTATGTGCATGATCCATCCCATGTCTTGGACTTTTCAGAGTTGGAAGTCTCGGAGGACTTGTCTTTTCTAGAGTATCTAGTGCACATTGCTCATCGTAGGGAGCAGGTCCTTCGGAATAAGGTTGTTCCTCTGATGAAGGTGATTTGGCAGCATCGCTCCAAAGGCGAGGTGACTTGGGAGCGAGGAGCTGAGATGCGAGAGTAGTTTTCCTATCTTTTCCAATAAGTTCTTCTTTGAGCTTGGTAGTATCTTTTTCCTTTGGCATTTTCTTAGTTGCAGTAATTTCGGGAACAAAATTTTCTTAAGGGGGAGAGGATGTAAGGACTGAGGTTTCGGATTTAGTTATCGAATCGATTTTGATATTGGATCCCTTGATTTGGGTCTTTGTGAGCTTGGTGCTTGGGTTCTGAACCGCGTCAAATGGCAGGAAGTACTTTTGAAAGGTGTTGGCCATGGCGACTTGATTTAGGAGCCATGCATATGTGACATGTAGTCAGGCATCGGGGCGTTTGTATACAGCCCTAGTCTTGTCGTCTAAATGGCATCGCACATGGTCGACGCTATTCAGACATTTGCCAGTATACGACCCCCCGTTTTGTCGTCTGAACGGTGTCATTCTAGGACGACATGATTTAGGTAAGTGGGTTTGACACTTGAATCACCCCTCCTTTCTCCCTTCCTTCGGCTCATTCTCTCCCTCACTTTCCCTCTCTTCTTCCTCTCCTCTCTTCCTCTTCCTCTCTTCTGCTTCCTACTCCACCACTCCAACTCCCTACTACCACCTCTCACCACTTCCACCACCATCTCCACCGCGGCTCTTCACTCTCCGGACGGTGACCGACATCTCGGCGGAGTGACGGCGTCTACGGCGATATCGGAGGCAGCTTGCAGTGTGACAGTTTGGCAGCGAGGAGATGGAGCTCGGTGATTCGTTTGTGTTGCGGTGGCGCTTTGCAGAGAGGGGACTCTGCGAGGGGTCGGGAAGAGTTCAAGTAACTGGTAGGGTGACGATCCTCACGTGTGTTTCGATCGATTTAACTCATGCATTTTAAATGATTCTTACTTTGGAGAATGCTATAGATGTGTGGGGATTTTTTAAGTAGAAAATGAGCATGTTTATGAGGGATTTTGATTGAAATTGACATGTTTTATTGTGGTTAATGGATTTCCCATCTCTCTATTTATGAAGTTTTATTCGATTTGGTGGAGGGGGATCTCGTGTTGTGGTTCGATGGAGACCGGAGGGGAGTTCTATTTTCGGGCGCTAAATCACGTCCACTCAGGGTGACACGATTTGCGAATTGCATCAGCCTGAGTTGACGCGATTCAGGCCCATATCCCTGAAGTCCCGAGGCTAGTTTATGTGAGAATTAGTTTTAGGGCATTAAATGGCGTCGACCAGGGTCGACGCGATTCAAGACAGAGCCCCAGTAGTTCATGCATTCATAATGTGTGATTATTATACATTATGTCAATTAATTGTTAGACAATCTTGTTAAATGCATGCTTGAAATCATACATTGGGACGGAGGTTTCCATGTGCTCGGAATCGCATTGATTTGTGATTATGCAATCGTAGACCTAGAGTGACAATTGTTAGCACTTGACACCCTGTGTCGGTGTAGAAGTGACGCAGTGTCAGTGTGGGAGTGATACTGTGGCACCTAGGAGGCGAGGGTCACCAGTGTACCCTGGGGTAGAAGCTAGTATCGGTGTAGGAGTGGTACATTTCGGAGTTGTCACTCGTGGCTGAGCAGAGGCAAAACCACAAAGAACTAGCCGCCCCCTCCTCTCTACATCTCTCTCTCTCTGGCGCCTCCTGGTTGTCCCCTTCTCTGGGGCCTGCATCGCCATCTTCACCGACACCCGTAAGACGGAAAATCGACCGCATGTTGCGGCGAAAGGCAGCTTCTTTCAGCACTACGAGGAAAGAGGAACGTGAAGAAATCCGTCACGAGGAGAATCGTGTCATCTTGAGAATCTTTTACGTGTGACCTTCTAAGCCCAACTGCCAGTCTAGTTTATGGCTCAATAACCCATTAATTCCTTACTGAGTTAATTAATCAATTAATATCTCATATTAATTAATTAATCAACTAAATTAATGTCGCACATATAATTCAGTCGGGCCTCCGATTAGGGTGGGTTTTAAACAACACCGCATGAATCCAGAAGGTATTGGGGTTAAGCAAGTACTTTTGAAACCTTTCTACCAACAGTTACTACGCGGGTTTAATCCTTCCTTCACACAATGCTCTTGAGTCAACTCAGAGTATTGTGAATCATCAAATCCTAATCGGTCCACTCACTTAGGTGAGATGCTGCCGTATAATATCAGAAAACTCTTTTTTCGATATTATTGTCCACCCTGGCTAGGGACTCGTGCGCATCTTATCTAAAACATTCTCTCTCTGAATATCGAGAGCAAATGATTCCTTAGTGAACACTCAAGTCCCTTCGACGGTATCCGACTGTACCCAATCATTGGTTGTTTAGACTTATGTGAATAGAGATCTGTAAACCTAAGTTAAAGTACAAAAGTCTACTGATAAGGTGTCCTTAGTATCTCAGATCTGAGGATCATCTACGTAACTACGACAATTGAATCAACCTGGTTGACAGTTAGGTACCTTACCATCTATCGATTCAGTCAGATCATTTTAGTGAACTTATTCTCTAATGAGCACGTACAGATTCATGTTAGTATCTCCACACAAGTGACTATGAGATCAGTCACCTTTATCGTATGAGTAAGAGTAATCTGTACTAGTCTAACCATATATTTTATGCCCTTCTCAGATATTCTCCGAATATGAATAATTAAGAATATGTGCGTATAAATGATCAGTTTCATTAGTATGATCTCATCATAATCTGATTATTATTGCACATATTCACGGACTTCATTATAAAACGATAATACAAATGAATTATACATAATGAAATAATGTCATTTTATTAATAAATGAACGAGATTATACAAAATCAGATTGACTTGTAGGCTACCTAAGACTAACAGGTCATCTCTTCGAGTCAGGACATTTAGAGAATCATGCACCTTGGAGCCGACCTCGAGTGCGAACTCCGGATATGAGAAGTGCAATCTCCACGTCATCATTAGAATGCATGTATTTTTTGACTAAAGTTAGGGTCGGATCAAAATTGGAAGTTGAAATTTGAACGTTCGTTGATTAACTATACTCAAGTTGGTGCTTGGTTAATGTTGTGTTTGACACAACTTTCAATTAAAAGCATTTTAGGGTTCTAGATCTAAGTATTTTGAGAAGAAGAAGTTTGGTGGCAAAAGTCGTTATATAATATTTTGATTTGTTTTTAGGGTTTAACGAAAAAATTTAAATTATTTTTTTTAAATTGGAGAAAAAAAATTAGATTGTTAAAAGTTTATTTCTTATAATTACTTAAAATTAATTATAATCACTTTTTCTTAATATTTTCTATGCTGAGAGTAAAAACAAAAAATGACTCCCAAGTAAAATCTTTATCAAACACTTCGAAGTTAAGGTCGACCTTAATGGGAACTAACTCACATCGAGTTGCAACCATCTAGATCATGTTATTCCTTGTCTGAAACGGCCATCCGGTCAGCTTGAGATGCGGTTGGAAAAACAGAGGAACAAGGATATAGCACCATGGAATGGAATAAAGCTTTGGTGACGCATTTGAGATCGAAGCCGTTTCGTTTTCTAGAACTGTCTGGCGTCTTGTATTGCCCAACGGCCATCGAAATTTCAGGCAAAAGGTTCTGAAAACTACAAAACTTTGTAATGGCAGGAGATGAAAACAGATGATAGAATCATATGTAAGTAATTACGTCCTCCTTCCATGTGTCTTACCGGCACAGAAGAGGAGATAACAAGACAGATCCCGTTTCAAAAAAAAGATACGATTATTGATGACCCTCTGCAGCGCCCAACATGGAACATCTGGGGAGCATGCATTAAATACGCAGATATTAGATGGATTCATGGGTACATAAAACGAGAATCAAACTTATTATGACTCCATAGGTGGTGGGATGAGACATATAACCTGTAGGATATAACATGGTAACAATAGTTAGACATGCAAAAGGGTAGCATAGAGAGGTATCATAGCTTCAGTGACCAGGGATAGAGGAGAGGTAGTAGAGTCCATTGTCCAACTCAAGATGCCTGCTCCTCAAGTGTTCATCTCCTCCATCATGCTTCCATAGTTGAGGAGGTTGAAGCCTGTCATGCTGGAGCACTTGCAAGGGAGGATCATGTGGCTGTGCCCCGCCAGCTGATCCGCGGCCGGATAGCCGCAGCTCTGCAGCTTGCGGGCGATCACCACCGAGTTGATGACCTCGTCGGGTGGGTGGACCACGGAGAGCACCTCAAAGCAGCGGAGGCTGCAGGGGTCAACGACCGGGTAGAGGAACGCGCGGGCCCCGTGGGCGCTCCTCACCATGAGCACCGCCCCGGGCGCCATGTACCTGGACACGTGCTCCACCACCCTTGCCTTCTCCTCCGCGTCCATCCCCACCAGGGCGGCAAGGAACACCACGTCGTAGTCACGCAGCGCGTGGGTCACTTCCATGATGTCCGCCGTGTGGAAGAACATCCGCCGGGACAAGTCCGGGTCCGGCGACACCAAGCGGAGGGCCTTGGCGTTGGCCTCCCGGTCGAGGTCGTAGTTGTGGAAGCAGGTGGACCGCAGGTGGTGCTTGGCGAGGACGATGGAGGTGAGCGGGAGGGGGCCGGAGCCGACGAAGGCGACGCGGGCCGGGGGGCGAGCGGTGTGCTTGCTGAGGATGGTGTGCTCGAGGTGGCCCAGCTTGAGGTAGTTGGCATAGTAGGGAAAGATGGCGACGTGGTCGAGGGGGTTGTCGTAGGAGCCCAGCAGAGCCGAGTAGTGGCTCTCCAGGAAGCCCTCGGCCACCCCGCACAGCCTGATGAGCCTGCATCGCATCTCCTGGGCTTCCTTGCTCAGCTTGGCGACGTCGATGGGGCATGGAGGGATGCAGGTGAGGACGAGTTGGGAGAAGAGCTCGTTGACCTCCTTGGAGGGTTCGAGACTGGGCAGCTTGGAGATGCTGTTGTAGATCTCCCATATCCTCTCCACGAGCAGCTCTTCTTGGCTGGCCATGTCACCTTTGACGGAGAGGGTCGGGCAAGAGTGGCCAGCCATGTCGACACTTCTTGCAGGGATGGGAGGAGAGAGACGAGAGATGGATGGGCCGCCGAGCCTGCGACGCTGCAGCAGATGAGAGCGGCGATGTCAACACTCCGAACTGAAGGCTACAAGGCAATGAGCACACATCCTCCAATGGAGGGAGGCCCGTAATATTTATAAATGTAGCTTGTGAGAGCACCACACGAAAAGAAGATAGAGAGGCGACAAGTGGGATGAGGTGGTGCAAACTCATCTTTACTTACTATGTACATTTTATTGATTCATGGATATAATTAGATGATTATTATCTATTATTATTTTTATCGCTCATCATTTTATTTTGATGGTGCGAATTTCTTATATTAAGTGGAAATGACGACTTATACGTGAATAGGAAAATAAATAAAAACAGTAAAACTAGAATAACTTATTCCGAGTAGCACTTAAATAGCATTAGTAAAGTAAAACATACCTTATTCCGATATAAGTAATCTAGAATTATAAGCCTAACCTATATTAGGGATCAAAAATGCCAAAATATCGAACCAGTCATACTATTGTAGGAAGAACTTCATATTAATCACTCCTGTATACTAAATTTCAAAACTACATACATATAAGAACCAATCATACCTTACATATATATTATCATACGTATCTTAACAAAATAACGGACCTATTAACTATGTCATTTTAATGGTATTCATAAATGCTCATATATATCAAATATGCCATCTCCATGTTTATTTATTTTTAATATTATACGTAGTGACAGGGAATGCTAGATAATGCAAGCGAGCATGGTATTTTCTAAAAGAAATTTAACATATAAGTGTGGCTAATATTAAATTCTCTCTTTATTGTATGTTGCAGGCCTTTTAACGCATGCAAAAATTATAATTGATGAGAGTGGATGGATGATTAATGATAATTGGGTTACCTTACTGTTCTGAAAGACGTACCGAAGAAGATGAAATTAGACAGGTGATCCAATTCTGCCTCAGAATTTCTCGCTTTGTTCTATCTCATTTTATTGGTCAATATATATATATATATATATATATATACGAAATAAATCAGAGACATGTTAGATATTGTTAAACCAGCATTCTTGGATTGCGTCAGGGAGAAAGCTGACCACCAATTAATTAAGATGCCACAGCCCACAAGATATTACACCTACAGTCTTTGTCTAATCCTCTTATCAAATGACAATTGAAATTAATTGATCCTCGTCGTATTCGGATGACGTGTCATTTGGTGCGTCGTAAAATATCGTAAAATGTCATAAATAATCACAAAATGATATTTTCCTTGTATTTGAAATGCAGCAGTAAGTTATTTACATTTTTTTTTTCTTATGTTTGGTGTGTCCTAAATTGCCATATCTCAAAACATGTTGACCCTTGAAATCTTCTTTTGGCTGATTTCCGTTTACAGTCTAAAATCACTGTAGGTCAACTAAAATTGGTGATTTCAAAATTGGTGATTTTAAAATTTGAATATTTTATTTTTGCTTGTTTTAAAAGTAGTGATTTCAAAACTAAAATTTTAGGGCTTCTACAACGCACAGAACGAGTCCTAAGTGTTGACTGCAAATTTTTGATTGAGTATAAGCCCGAATTCATTAGTTATAAATTAAGTAGAATTAAAAGTCAAAGGATTTAACAAAAGTTTTCACCTTACCGTCTCTCCTACTTTGACCCCTTATAAAGTAAAGCCAAGTATCAATATTTAATCAAAGATTATCTTAAATGCCAAGTATCATAATGATTGAAAGGCCAAGTTTTGATATTTCATCAAGAGTTTGTCTAAGCAATGGTTTTGAGTCAGAGGTTCCATGAGACCAGTTGCATATAATGAAGAGTAATCCTCAAAAATTCTGCTACAAATTTTAATGAAGAAAAAGAAAAAAAAAAGGGAGGTTTGATATGGAGATATGTGCTCTTCTCATACGTTATATTTTGTGCGAGTCTCTGTATAATAACTGCATAAAAAAGGTTAAATAATACATAAAATAAAAAAAATAATATTTATTTATTTATTTCAGGTAGTCTAAAGATGAAAATGCAGTTCTTTGATGCAAATATCCATACATGACTCTAGATAACTATCAAAAAAAAGTTTTGTTTATGGTCAAATGATTCTGTTCTTAACATATCTATCTAATTGGTAATCAAATCTGAGGTTAGCAGGTGGTTGACGTTTAACAAGCCTCTTCCTTCAGCTAATTTCTTGGGCAAGACACAGTATATGTACTAATCAAAATATGTGAATAAGTGTAAGAAAAAAAAAACATTCTTCAATAAATAAATAAAAAGCATTCTTCAATTTATTATAATATACTAGGAAGGCAAATTTGCTACCCCATCATCCGTGAGGATCACAAGAGCCCTCACGCGTGACGGAATGGTGGCGCATTGTGTCTAAATCTGAAGTGACATTAAACCTTTTTTATAAACTTAGCTATATAAACAAAACTAAAAGGATAAATTAATAGGTAGATTCTCGTACCCTTTGCGTTTTCACACTACACAATGCATGCCTAGATATCATCATTTATATATAGGGTTACCTTACGTACGTACCTGCATGCGTTCAGCTAGGGTTCCCACAAATCTTCCAAGACCGATTCTTCCTTTTTAGTTTGTTAGCCCCCAGATGGCATGCAATTGGCCTTCCTCCACTCTTCAATACTGGGGCAATAAAAATAGGACGTAGCCGTCCGAATAATTCGACATAGTTTCCAGAACTTCAGGTACATGCAGTAGCTGATCCAGCATTTATCCTGTGAATTTTTGAGATTCCACTAGATTTTGTCAAATTTATTGGCTCACTAACTTAACCTAAGACCTCATATGACCTTGCCTAACTACCTAGCCTAATATCCCACTGATACAAACTTAATGTCCGAGTTATCCTCTTAGACAAAATTTTTGCATCCGGTACATGTGGCGTGTTTACTTGCTTCTCAGGATTTGCATGTCGATAATTTGATAATTCAACTATTCGATCGGTTGTTAATTTTTAGGATGGTTAATTGATAGTTTTCCTATAGACAGATACGTTAAATGGGCAAGATAATAGATACATTTTTTTTTTCAACCAAATGAATATATATACGGTATATTCAGGATCTGACTACCTGTCAATTATTAGGCTATAGATCAATCAACAAATAATCTTTTTGAATTGATAGTATGATACGGCATATTTTTGCGGATGGTCTGCTGCTGAAATATTGTCTCCCGACCAAATGTGAAGGTGAAATTCTGTCCTTTTTAATAGGACTTTTCAATTATTAGCCTCCCAAAATTTTTGACATTATAGATAACTCCCTCTAATCTAATCTGACTATTTACAAAAAGATTCTCGTAATCTCAACTTTTTACAAAAAAATCCCTCTAACTATTTTTGTGACAGATTTTCATCCGCTATAAGGACAGTTTTTGTGACACTTAAGCACCTTATACGAATTCATGGGGTTCATGGGGGCTTATTCATAAATAATTATATAGAGTTTTTTTTTATAAATATGCTATCTTTAATAAAGAAAAACATGCTCGACAGAGAAAGAGGGAAGAATCCACCTTATAAGCACACGGCTACTGTATTAACAACCGATGTGGATGAGTGCATGGGTCATTTTCTTAGACGGCAGAAAATGTTGCAACATATATTTTATAGGTCATTTCTTGTCGAAGTTTTTCCTTAGTATAAAAGTAGAACTTTCTCTTTCCTAAAGAAAAGGACAGACCCTTACAAGCACATAGCCACCATGCTAGCGCAGGCCACCATGTTAGCACACGACGTGAGATTAAATTTGCATACAACACATCCGAATTAGACTTTTGGAATGTTCTGGTTCACAAGAGATATTTGATATAATACTTCTCTAGATATTATATATCATACAACTGATCGATAATTGAATAGCATGTGTCATTTAATGTGTGTTTCATCTCTTGTGAGACAGTGTAACAATCGCAGGCAGGAAGTATTTCTCTTCCTTCAGATGTGTACGGTTCAACAACAGGGGATGAGGATGCTCACTAGCTAAACTAACCTTATCATTGGTCTAGCCTTTTTCTGAAGTAGGAAGCTGAGGTTTTGTGGTATAAAGATATGTTCACTAATGCTGGCAGGTAAATGAACTTTCTTTACTTGTATGACAAGTGACTACACTACAAGAGATGTAGGATATGTGCAGTGGCGGACGCAGATTTTCTTGTCCAATGGGGTCACCTAAATTGAGTACTGCATGCTAAATTAGAAGGAGGACATCTAGGGATACAAACGAGTCGGATTCGGAACAGATCTAAGGTAGATCTATGACCGTATCCGTTAAGTTATTGGTTTAGAGACATTATCTGTTAACGATCATATAAGTTAATAATCGGTCAGATAATTGAATCTCAGTATACCATATATATTCGGTAAAAAAAAAAAGTGTATTCATTACCTTATCCACTATGAATATTGACTTAAAAAGACAATTCGTTAATTGACCGATAAACTAATGATCGGTTGAACACTCGGGTTATCGATCAGTTAATATTTGCATCGTTAGGGCAACAATGAGGTTCATTTAGACTGAACGATTTATTTGAAAGATACGGACGGATGTAGGCATGCTAATTTTGACATCATATTGAGTAAATTTTATATCATATAATGATGTCACAAAATAGTCTGATTTTTAATCAATAATTAATTTTTACTATTTTCTATATTAATTGTCTTAATGATGTCGATCAGGTGCGACACTATTTAAGTTATTAGATGATATTGATTTTAACTCAAATTCTTAATAGAAATATGAAATTTCATTAAATGATGTCACGCTTAGTAGACGCCATTTAAGTTTCTTAATTCATTTCGATTTCTAATTTGATTTTTAATTAATTTCCTGATTAACTAAAACACGTCTTGGTTACGTGACGCCATTTAGGTTTTCTATTTCTTTCGGTTTCTTCTTTCTGAATTATTATTATATTTAATTTAGCTAAAAGACGTCTCCATCGGGCGACACGATTTAGTTAATTATAGATAATGATGATTTGAACGAGATTATCTTGTTTTCCTAGTTTGATTGGCTTCAAACTTTTTCAAGTTGATCCATAAGTGGCCGCGGAGGCAAGTGAGAGACGTTTAACACTAGTTCTATATAAACTCAAGTCATTGGTCGTTGAAAAGAGTTCAAAAAGTTAAGGAAAGATTCAGAAAAATGTTCGAAGAGGCGTAAGCATTGAAGGATCGGAGCACTGCGTGACAGTTTCTAATAATACTTGAAAGAGAAAACATGGTCAATTCTTCATCCTTCAAAATCAAATAAGACCCAAGGTTTCAAAGGGGCCATCTAATCTTCCTTCTTCTTTAGTGTTCTTACATGCTTTCAGCTTAGTTTCATCACTATATTCATACAATCATGCTTACCACTTCATGCTCTTCACACACTCACTCACATAATCATCTTTTCCAATCGCACACGTGCTATAGGAGTTTAAATAAACATCAAACAAGCGAGTTCCTCGTTCTGATTGCATGATTAATAATCTTGTTAGAATAGATGCTATTCTTGTTTAGTTCTAATTAGCTTTTCTCCTTCCTTTTATCTCATTCTTTACAAGGTACAAAGGAGCATCAAAGGATCAAAGTAGATATTAGGAAAAGAAGAAATTCTAGAGCGAAAAGGACGATCCCCAAATCAAGTAAGAACAAGAGCAAAAATAGCTCTCTTTCTTCAACCGACTGAAGAGAAGGAATCAAGAACATCCATATCTCCTACATCTCAAACAGGTAAACGATCAAACCTTTCTTTTGAAACTTTTTAGTTCAAAGTTTCTGGCGATCACATGTTAGTTTTTAATTATTTTTATCGTCATTAAACAATACATGATTCATGATAGTCACACACACTATTTGAGCACTCACAACAGGCAGAGGGATGGACATGTGATTGTACGCAAGGCCATGGGCTAACTAAATGGACTAGGTGATTAGGCCAAGATCCAACGGGGTCCTGGAATGGGTCAGTGGGGTCCTAGGGCACCATGACCTGGACTGAACTATGGAGTTGTGAAAATCCAGTAGGGTCCTGGGACCCCACTGCCCAAACACTAGATCCGCCTATGGATATGTGGACGGATATATGTAGACGACTTCAATAACTATCTACAAAAAAAGGTATTCGTAGACAGTCAAGATATACATATGTAGACGACTATAATTAGCCATGTACGTATATAACATATGTAGACGGCTCGAAATTATCTACGTCTACGAATGTGTAATGTGTACACGGTTGAAATATAGTCGTCTGCATATGCACAGTCGACATATGTAGTTGACTCTGAAGCCGCCCGCCTACAAAAAGTCGACCTAAAATTTAAGCTCTCCACTTTGAGTAATATTTTGTTCACACTAGTTATGTACAAATTTTGCCATTTCAACGTGCACAACAAATGGGTGTGCACCATATGGTGCCAACATGGAAGTGGAGAGAGAGAGTGACATATAACGCAATGAAGAGCGTTAATGCCTATTTCGCTTTTGCCCGTCGCTTCCCTCTTGACCTCCTTCCATCCCAGCAGAAGAATCGCCACTGCAACTCCCTCTTCCCCGAACCGTTGTCTCCGTCCTTGTCTTCCTACAGTTAGGAATCGCCACTGAAACTCCCACTTCCCCTAAACCAGCACTACCATCCTCATGCTCCTACGGTCGCGTTTGCCTTTCCCCATTTTTGGCACTAGTGGCCACCCTTCTCCATATGTTTGTGAGAACTAGTCATATGTGTATGCAGCTGCAAATATGTGTATGCTGAGTACCTATATGATTGTCAAAATTAGTCATATATATGTGTACAAATATATATGTATGTGCTAAGTATTCATATGTTTACGAGAACTAGTCATATGTGTGTGCAACTGCAAATATGTGTGTATTGAGTACCATGTGTTTGTGAATATTTAGATATTTGTGAAAACTATCGTCTGTGTGATTTGTTTAAAAAAAAAATCACTAAAGATCATGTAAATATTTTGTAGGTGTCCTTAATTGCTTGATAGTTTCTTTATAGATTTTGGCACTATAAAATAATCTACAAGAAGAACGACATAAATTTGAACTTTAGTTAGAAAGACATGCCACTTTTAGGGTGCAACTTGCAGTTGACCTGTTACAACGCGTACTGATTATAACTATGTGGTCAACTATATGTGTGTGGAGCTTATACTATTAAGGCATTGATAATTATGTATTTTTTAGCATTAAAAAGATAAATTCATACATTACACATGATTTTATGTGCAAAACTGTATGGAAGGATAGATAATTTTGTTCTCTCTTCAAGGACACTAATTTTGTTGAATTCCCAGTTAAAAACATCATCATTTCATGTGAAAAACTGAGTGTAATGTACTTGTGATTTTTCGACAAAGTCGGAATATTTAATAATTTTATTTAAATATAATTATTATTTTGTTCACCACAAAAACCTAATTTAAATTTATTTTGTGTAGACAAGACATAAAAGAGCGCGTAACATAATTGTCTAGATCATTTGGCACTTGTGAGAGAGATCATAGTTCAAATCCCAGTAATAACACCCTTTAGTTTTGCAAAAAAAGTAAAACAGAGGCAAAATGGGCATTCAATGATTTAAAAGAGGGATGTCATAACTTGGTCCCCATGCAAGCCCCATAGAGCAGCAATCGGCCCCTCTCTCTTTTTCCTTTTTTCTCTCTTTCCTCTCTCTTTTAAAAACCCTCTCTCTTTCTTTTTAAGAACCTCTTCTTTCTGTTCTCTTCTCTCTCTCTCTCTCTCTCCCTCTATCTCTCTGGCCGCACCTCTCCCACCGAAACCTTTCTCTCTCTGTGCTCTCTCTCTCCTTCTCTCTCTCTCTTTTCTCTTTCGCTGTCACCCTCTCTCTCTCTCTCTCTTCTCATCCCTCTCCCTTTCTCTCTACCCAGAGCCTGTCTCGTCCGTATGCCCCTGCCATACAATAGCCGTGTCTGGTTCGCCTCGTCGCCTACGCCAGCACCTACCTACCCTGCCGGCTGCCACCTCGCCACCTGTCGTGCTTGCTGCGCACGTGAGGGGTGACCTTGTCACTCGTGCGCGCACGGCGCGCTCCCATCCAGCAACTTTTACCCGGCACCCTGGCAGGTGCCCATCGTAAGCCGCACGGCCATGCATCGCCCCGCCGTTCGCACTCACCCAAGTGCTCCACTTTGCCCTTTTATTGTTATTTTCATCTTCCTGTATTTTTTTAAGGCCTATTTTTAGTTTAGTTAGGTTACTGCATTATTTTGTTTTGTCTCTCTTTTGCAGAACTTAATTATTTCAATTTAAAAATTATAGTGCAGCATTATAGTCATAGTTTTTTATTAATCTTTCTTTTCCCCGTGCTAAGTGTGGTTATCTTTGTTCTTTTTTAGAACTAGGTTCCTTAGATGTGTAAGTTTGATTTAATTTTGTTAGGTAGTTAGTATTAACCTTAAGTCCAACCAATTGTTTAGTTTTTAATATAATCCCATTTCCAATCTCTCACTCTTTTAAGTTTAAAAAATAATCTAAAGTTTTCAAATTTAAAAATTTATTTCTTCATAGATCAACCCGATTCTCACCATTTAACTATTTTTAAATTAATTGTGAGTTTGGTAATTTGAAGTTAGTTGCCGTGAGCATTTAACAATGCGCATCGCACGCAAATCAATTTTTAGTGCCATTGCTAGGTACAGTGACAAAAAAAAAGAAAAGAAGAAAAAAAAGAAACAAAAATCTTCTTCTTGGTGAGTGTGTTCCAACTTACTTTGTTCGTATTTCCTTTTCCTTTTTAATTGTTCTTAATTTAAATAGATTTTTATTAATTATAAAATAACACCTTCATTTTAAGATTAACAACCTTCCATGTTAGGTATGCATTATTTTAAGAAAGTATTAATTAGTTAAGTTTCTTTTATTAGTTCATTTTCTTTTTTGTTGAAGATTGTAGGAAAAAGATACGTTCTTCATTCATAGCAAGTCATTCATGATTGCTTAGAATTCCTTACTTGATTTGATTGTTACGTTGCATTGCATACTAAAATACTTTACGGGCAATACCCTTTATTCTCTGAAGCCTAATAAAAGCAAGTAGAAAGAGATCCTAGGATTCACAGTGTGAGTGGTATAAATATTGGGTTGGCTCTACTTTTAGCAACGATGTCTAAACTAGAGGTTATAAAGGCAACTGTCTAAGCGGAAAAGTGGTTACTTAATAAGATTCCTACAAAAATAAGGGGAGCCTCCCACTATGCCACCTCTTACTTAGCCATTAACCAATTATGGGTCTGATTTATGGTGGATACCATTCACCTTGTAAGAAAATTCACTCATAAGTTTAGATCAAAACTAGGTCATTAGTGTAATTTGTTTATTAACTTGTTTGTCTTTGCATTAAAAAAAAGAGTGAAAAACATAAATCCCTCTTCTCTCTTTTTATCCTAGTGTATGCAAAGTAATAGATTTCAAAGTCCTAACCTTCTAAGATTAATAATTGAAATTGAGAGAGTGTTGCATAAAAAAATTCCACCTTGAGATCCAATGGCCGAAAATCAAGATCCTCCGAAGCAAATGAAGGATTATTTCATTCCCAATTAATATCAACCTTCGTCTTGCATTCATATTTCTCAGAATCCAATCATTCAATATGAAATCAAATCTAATACTCTTCAGATGCTCTCATCGTTTTATAGGAACACAAATGAAGATCCCTATAAGCATCTAGATGAGTTTTTAAAAATTTGTTCCATGGTGAAGATCCAATACTTCAATGATAATGCCCTCAGATTGACCATTTTTCCCTTCTCATTGAAAGACAAAGCTAAATATTTTTGAGGACCATAGGTAGACCCATTAGGACATGGGATGAAATCTAAGAAGAATTCATCAAGAAATTCTATCCTATAGGACGAACTAATACCAGGAGGAGGGCAATTACGGGCTTCACTCAAATCTCCGAAGAACTGATCCATGAATTATGTATGGGAGAGATTCAAGGAGTTGCTTAGGAAATGTCCTTATCATGGGCTATCCAAATGGAAAATTGTCTAAGCATTCCATGAGGGGCTATCTGAACAATTTAGACAAACAGTGGATGTCTCATGTAGAGGGGCCTTTATGATGAAGAGTGAGGACAAGGCCTATGATTTGTTCAGGATGCTTAGTGAGAACTTTATCAATCATGCCTCTCTCTCATCTTATGAGAGATTTGTTGGGCCCTTTAAATGCGCCAAGATGTATGAACTTAAGACCCAAGGGGAGCCCGAATCCAAAATGCCAAGTATTATAATGATTGAAAAGCTATGTTTTGGTATTTCATCAGGAGTTTGTCTAAGCAATGATTTGAGTTAGAGGTTCCATGGGACCAGTTGACAAACAAAAAACTAATTTCCCGGTTACGCAATCTAAACTTTTATGCATATAATGAAGAGTAATCCTAAAAAATTCTACTGTACTTTTGACAAATTATAATGAAGAAAAAGGGAAAAAAAAAGAGGTTTGATATGTAGATATGTGCTCTTCTCATACGTTATATTTTGTGCGACCCTCTGTATAATAACTGCATAAAAATTGTTAAAGAATACCTGAAATGAAAAACTACTGTTTATTTATTTATCCAGATACTCTAAAGATGAACATGCAGTTCCTTGATGCAAATATCCATACATGACTCTAGATAACTATCAAAAAAAGTTTTGTTTGTGGTCAAATGATTATGTTCTTAACCTATCTATCTAATTGGTAATCAAAACGGAGGTTAGCACGTCGTTGACGTTTAACAAGCCTCTTCCTTCAGCCCCAATTTGTTTGCATAATAGATTATCTAGAATTATTTATCCGGAATAGTATGTACTAGAATAATGGGTGTTTAGCTTTGATAGTTTTGTGGACTTACTGGCGAAATAGGAAGACTAAAATAATTTTTAAGTTTAAGGTTGAATTACTAATTCTCCTTATTCTAGTATTAGTAATTCTAACGCTGTATAAACTTGTCCGTCCATCAAATTAGAATTAACCTTATTCTAAGAATAAGATCTCTTATTCTTCTTTTATTCTTCTATCAAATTGGCACTCTGCTAATTTCTTGGGCAAGACACGGCATATGTACTAATCAAAATATGTGAATAAGTGTAAGAAAAAAAAAACATTCTTGAATATATTATAATCTACTCGGAAGGCAGATTTGCCACCCATCATCCGTGAGGATCACGAAAGCCCTCACGCGTAACAGAATGGTGATGCATTGCGTCCAAATCTGAAGTGACACTAAACCTTTTCTTATAACCTTAGCCATATAAACAAAACTAAAAGGATAAATTAATAGGCAGATTCTTGTACCCTTTGCATTTTCACACTACACAATGCATGCCTAGAGATCATTTAGGGTTAGCTTACGTACGTACCTACATGCGTTCAGCTAGGGTTCCTACGAATCTTCCAAGACGGATTTTTCTTGTTTAGTTTGTTATCCCCCAGATGACATGCAATCGGCCTAGATATTATATATCATACAACCGATCGATAAATTGAATAGCATGTGTCATTTAATGCATGTTACATCTCTTGTGAGACAGTGTTACAATTGTAAGCAGGAAGTATTTCTCTTCCTTTAGATGCGTACGCTTCAACAACTGGGGATGAAGGATGCTCACTAAACTAACCTTATCATTGGTCTAGCCTTTCCCTGAAGTAGGAGGCTGTGGTTTTGTGGTGTAAAGATATGTTCACGAATGTTGGCAAGTAAAGTGAACTTTCTTTACTTGTATGACAAGTGACTACACTAAAGAGATGTAAGATATGTAGGTAGATATATATAGGCGACTTCAATAACGGTCTACAAAAAGAGTATTTGTAGACTGTTAAGATATACCCATGTAGACAGCTATAATTAGCCACGTACGTATATAACATATATAGACGACTCGAAATTATCTCCGTCTACAAATGTGTAATATGTACATGGTTGAAATATAATCATCTACATTTGCACAGCCGACATATGTAGACGGCTCTGAAGCTGCCTACAAAGAGTCGACCTAAAATTTGAGCTCCCCACTTTGAGTAATATTTAGTTCACACTAGCTGTGTTACAAATTCTGCCACTTTAGCGTTCACAACAAATGGGTATGCGATATATTGTGCGGACATGGAAGTGGACGGAGAAGGCGACACATAATGCGATGAAGAGCGTTAATGCCTATTTCACTTTTGCTCGTTGCTTCCCTCTTGCCCAGCTTCCATCCTAGTAGAGGAACTGACACTTCAACTCCCTCTTCCCCAAACCATTGCCTCCATCCTCGCCTTCCTATAGTGAGGAATTGTCACCGAAACTCCCACTTCTCCCAAACCACCACCACCATCCTTGCACTCCAGTGGTCGAGCTCGCCCTTCCCCATTTTTGACACTGGTGGCCACCCTTATCTATATGTTTGTGAGAACTAGTCATATGTGTGTGCAGCTGCAAATATGTGTGTGCTGAGTACCTATATGATTGTGAGGATCAGTCATATGTGTATAAATGTATATGTATGTACTGAGTATTCATATGTTTGTGATAACTAGTCATATGTGTGTGCAGCTGCAAATATGTGTGTGATGAGTAGTACCATGTGTTTGTGGATATTTAGCTGTTTGTGAAAATTATCGTGTGGTTTATTTAAAAGAAAAAAATCACTAAAGATCATGTAAATGTTTTGTAGGTGTCCTTAATTGCTTGATAGTTTATTTATAGATTTTGGCACTATAGAAATAATCTCCAAGAAGGACGACATAAATTGGAACTTTAGTTAGAAAGACATGCCACTTTTTAGTGCGCAACTTGCAGTTGGCCTCTTACGACGCACGGTGATTATAACTATGTGGTCAACTGTATATATGTGGAGTTCGTAGTATTAAGGCATTGATAATTATATATTTTTTAATATTAAAAGGATAAATTCATACATTACACTTATGATTTTATGTGCAAAACTGCTGGAAGGATAGATAATTTTGTACTTTTTCCAACGACACCAATTTTGTTGAATTCTGAGTTAAAAATGTCATTATTTCATGTGAAAAATTAGGTGCAATGCATTTGCAATTTTTCAGCAAAAGTCTAGATATTTAATAATTTTATTTAGACATAATTATTATTTTGTTCACCACAAAAATTTAATTTGAATGTATTTTGTGTGGACAGGACATAAAGAGCACGTGACATAGTTGTCTAGATCATTTGACACTTGTAGGAAGGACCATAGTTCAAATCCCAACAATAACACCCTTTATTTTTGCAAAAGCAGTAAAACATGGGCAAAATAGACATTCAATGATTTAAAAGAGGGTTGTCATAATGGTCCCCAAGCAAGCCCCATAAAGCAGCATCGCCCCCTCTCTCTTTTTCCTTTTTTCTCTCTTTCCTCCCTCTTTTAGAAACCCTCTCTCTCCCTTTTTAAAAACCTCTCCTTCTTCTTCTCTTCCCTCTCTCTCTCTCTCTCCCCCCACTTGGCTCTCTCTCTCCCTGTCTCTATCACCACACCTCTCCCACCGAACCCTCTCTCTCTTTCTCTCTATGTGCTCTCTCTCTCTCGTCATACCTCTCTCTTTCTCTCTACCTTTAACCTACCTCGGCCGTACGCCATATATATATATATATATGACATGTACGTATATGTATATGTCTTTATGTATGTGTGTACATATTATGTATGATGATATTATTTTATTTTTATAATTTTAGATTATATAGAAATGACTAGACTTAATAAGAGTTGGATGAAACTAACGACTGAGGAGATACTAGATATGAAAAAGGCGTAGATGAGTTTTTGAACTTTGCTTTTCATGATGATAGAAGAACTTTTAGGTATGGAGATAATGGCCGATTGATACAATGTCCATATGAGAATTGTCTTGATGGAGTGAGGTTGACACGTATAGAAGTTAAAACTCATCTGATATGTGATGGAGTATGAGTTTGGTATACAAGTTGGGTGAGCCATGGAAAGGAACCATTTGATGACATGGTTAATGCAAACATGTCTTCAGTAGAGACGAATGAGCAAGAAAATCAGATGACTGTTGATACCATGGTCGAGATGCTGCATGAGCTCCAAGATGTTGAGATGGCTGTTGCAGGAGATGAAGAGGAATTGAACACAAAGATAAAGGAATTTTATAAACTCTTAGAGGATGCGGAAATGACTTTGTATCCTAGTTGTTAGAATGTATCTAGATTATCATTTCTTCTAAAACTGTTACACATTAAGACAATGAATCACGTGACAAGCAAATGTATGGGCATGTTCCTTGATCTTTGACGTGAAATATTACCACAAGGAGCATATGTACCTCAAACATAGTACGACGCTAAGAAGGCAATTAAAGATTTAGGATTGGGTCATGAAAAGATAGATGCATACAAGAATGACTGTGTATTATTCTGGAAGGAATATGAACATAAGGACCAATGTCCATAATGTCAAGCACCAAGATATAAAGAGAGTGCCAATAATGAAAATGAGTCTTTTAGCAAGCGAGTACTCAACAAAGTCTTGCATTATTTTTCTCTGAAGGATAGATTGCAAAGAATGTTCATGTCCTCTAAGACTGCAAAATGGATGACCTGGCATAGGGATGGTTGTATTCTTCAAGAAAATCAGGAGATGAGGCATCCTGTTGATTCTGAAACATGTATACATTTTGATAATATGTATCCAGACTTTGCCACTGAAGCTCAAAAATGTTAGTGTCGATTTAGCAAGTGATGGGTTCAACCCATTTGCAAACTTGGGTAGCAAGAATAGTATATGGCCTGTGGTGATGGTTGTCTACAACTTGCCGTCCTGGATGTGTATGAAGCAAACATACATGATGATGTCGTTACTAATTTCTAGTTCTAAAGATCTAGGAAATGACATTGATGTTTACTTACAACTATTGGTGGACGACTTGAAGGATTTGTAGTACAATGGTGTGTAAACATATGATGCAGCAAAGAAACATAACTTCAACATGCGAGCATCCTCCTTTGGACGCTCAATGACTTTCCTGCATATGCCAATCTATCAAGGTGGAGCACTAGATGAAAATATGCATGTTTGACATGTAACTATAGTACACGTTCAAGAAGACTTACTACCTTTTGCAAATTTTGTTATCTCGGACATCGACGTTTCTTGCACAGACATCATAGATGGAGGAAAAATAAATATAAAGACATATTTGATGGCAAAGTTGAATTTAGCAGGACTCCAAAAATTCTGAATGGCCTCCAACTGTAGGAGCAACAACATAGTGTCCCTAATATAAGGTTTGGGAAGACATTCAAGAAAGATATTGAAGACCTAAAAGAATGAAAAAAAAAAAGTACCATACTAACAGAATCTTCTTCTCCGTCACAACTTAGATGTAATGCATATCGGGAAAAATGTATGTGACAATCTGTTGGGCACTCTGAATCTTCTTGGACCTGACTGCAATAAGGACACTATTAAGGTACAGATGGACATAGAAGATCGGGGGGGACGTCCGAAATTTCACCTGCCGAAAGATCATCCACATAAGATACTGGCAGCAATATTATTTTGAACATAACACAAAGGTTGGAGATTTGTGACTTTGTAAGGAATATCAAAGTTCTAGATGGTACTTATCTAATTTATCAAAGTTTGTGGATTTTGAACATTAGAAGCTCACCAAGTTGAAGAGTCATGATTGTTATGTTTGTATGTAAGTATTGCTACCTCTGGCACTTCGTGGCATTGTTCATACAGATGTGACGAATCTAATTACCGAGTTGAGTATGCACTTTAAAGATGTATGTTCCAAAGTTCTGTGGCCTAATAGTCTGTTGAAGTATGAAGCCGATGTAGCAATAACATTATGAAAGTTGGAGCAATTTTTTTCACCCTCATGATTCATTTGATAGCACATTTAGCATATGAAGCAAGAACTGCTGGTCCAGTTCGATATCGGTAGATATATCTTATAGAAAGGTACCTAAAGAAATTAAAAGATTTTATCCTTAATAAATCACATCCGAAAGGTTCAATTGTAGAGGGCTATCTTCTGGAGGAAAGTATTTCATTTTGTTTCAATATATATGTAGGGTATAGACACTCTTTAATCGCAGGGAAAAAAATTATGATGGTGATTCTAGTGCTAGTGATCATGTTGATTCCTTATCCTTCAGACGTTTTTTGAAGGGTAAAGTTGAGAATCAAGTGTTGTCTGAGAATGAAATACATTTGGCACAGATGTATATTTTGAAATAAATTGAAGAACTTGATCCTTTCTTTGCTAAACACAAGCGAAAACTTGAAACTTCTAGGGGGTTAAGAAAGATTTTATAAAATGATTTCAAAGCTATATTCAAGAATTGAAACATGCAAATGACCCTCATTGTACTCATGATATTGAAGTTTTGTCACATACACCATCAAGATTTGCATATTCACAGTTAGGCTATGTTGTAATCCGTACAAGAGCTATTGGTGACACAAAGTAGACTCAACTATGTGAAGTCCTTGTGATTGGAGAGAATGGATGTGATGGATATTATAGACATCTTAAGGATCTTGTCGCAATATTTTTTAACCATCAAAGGCATGTTATACTATTTGAGTGTGACTTGTGGGATGTTTACCATGAAGATAGAGGATTCAAAGTTGATAAATATGGGATCATCATTCTCAACATCCGTCATAAATTATCCATAAATGAACCATTTGCACTTGCCGAACAAGTAGAGCAGGTGTTCCATGTGGATGATAACATAAGAATAGGGTGGACCATTCTTGTTAGAGCATGGCCCTGAGACTATTATAACATACATGATCAAGTGCCCGAAGATGATGATGCTGAAGCTTATCAATAAAATTTAATTGATGTTCCTATTATAGGAGAAACACGATGTGGATGCTATTGATGATGTGAAGCTTATCAATATTTTATTAATGTGTGTGTGTGTGTGTGTGTGTGTGTGTGTGGTGGGGGGGTGGGGTAGGGGGTATGTGCAATGTGTGTGTTGTGTACACGCCCACGCATGTGGTAGTGTGAAGGGGGGGGGGGTGTTAGGGGGTGGCGTGTGTGTGTGTTTATGCACGCGTTCGCGCATGTGGCAGTGTAAAGGGGGAGGGGTGAGGGGTCCTAGGTTATATGTGTGTGCACTGTGTGGCTGTGTGTGTGCAGTATACCTGTGTCTGTGTATGCAGGTGTGTGTGTACAGGTGTGTGGGTGTTGTGTGTGCAATGTGGATGTGGGGGTGGGAGGTAGGGGGTATGTGCAATGTGTGTGTGTGTGTGTGTGCACGCTTGTGGCAATGTGTGTGGGTGTGTGATGGGTGTGTGGCTATGTGAAGGGGGAGGGGTAAGGGGTCCCAAGCATGTGTGTGTGTGTGCAGTGTAGGACTATGTGTGTGTACAATGTGCCTGTATGTGTCGGTGTGTGTTCAGCTGTGTGTGTGGGCATTGTGTTTGCAATGTGTGTGTGTGGTGGGGGGGGGGATGGGGGTAGGGGATAGGGGGTTGTGCAATGTGTCTGTGTGTGTATGTGTGGGTATGGCAGTGTGTGTGTATGGCAGTGTGAAGGGAGAGGGGTCCAAAGTATGTATGCAGTGTGTGGCTGTGTGCGTATGCTCAGTGTGTTTATGTGTGTGTTGTGTGTGCAATGTGTGTGTAGGGGGGTAAGGGGTGTGTGCAATGTGTGTGTAGGGGGGTAAGGGGTGTGTGCAATGTGTGTGGCAGTGTGAAGGGGGAGGGGTGAGGGGTCCTCGATATGTGTATGTGCAGTGAGTGGATGTGTGTGCAGGTGTGTATATGTGTGTAGTGTGGCAGTGTGTGTAGGGGGGGTGCGGGGTAGGGTGTGTGTGCGATGTGTGTCTGTGCCAAATGATTAAAATATATTTATCTTTTTTAATTAATTAAAGATGATGATGCACAATCCATATGCTAACTTTGTAATGATCATATGCTAGCATTACAAGGACAAGACTTTGAAGGATGCTACTCCCTCCATTTCGGCCGGTGTTGATCCGTCAGATTGGCAGACAATGTGTGAAAAGTGTAACACAAGGGAGGAGTGGGTAACAATACAGTTTAATTGTGTATATTTGTTATTTAAGAAATTTGATCAACTATAGTTATTTTCTTCTTCTTTATAGGAAATTGCTAAGCGCAATAGGCAAAATCGCTCCCATCAGATGATGCCATATAGAAGAGGCCGGATGACTATCTATCAATTAAAAAATGACTTTGTAAGTTTTTTTATTTATTAAATGTAATCCTATTAATTTGCATTGTTTACTTTTTTCTACGCATGATGAATATATAATTTGTTTGAGCATATGAGGATGCATCATTGTGATCCCCATCACATTGAGTTTTTAAGATGGGAAGATGCAAAGATCTTCCTGATGATACCGAGTGGTGGGTTTATGACGAAAGCAACAATTGCTATACAAGTGTATTTGTCTTATATATAGATTTATAATGCAAAATAATTTCCGTTGCCAATGTATTTCCTTTTTTTTGATGTGGGAGAGGATGACCCAGTTTATGACCCCCGACCTCAACAATGATGCCAAAAGCTCTCCTATTTTCGTCGAGGAACCACCATGGGATGAGACAGGCATGACCGTGTTGGTTGCACGGGCAGGGTTAAGACACTCGACAATTGGTATGGCAGGGGAGAGGGGTTGAGCTCCTCCTCCGGTAGCTACCACACCAAGATGAAGTAGTTGGAGCAGTAGCTGTAGGCACAGAGCCAACAGGTGGAGGAGCTGCACGTACAACATGCTAAGGAGAGGAGCACAAACCAGAAGGCGATAGGTGATATACGTGCGCAGATGGCATAGATGGAATCCCTCGTACAACAGGTGGCAGGGCAGACATCACCCGAGCATGTTGCTTCTGAGGGTTAGGAGGCTGAGGACGAGGTTGATGAGTATGGAGATGATTTTGATGAGGAGGAGGAGGAGGAGGAGGAGGAGCAGCAGTAGTAGACATTATATGTTTTCTTAGAAACTTTATTTTTGTGTACGGATAATTTGTACTTAGTTTTTAATTTTTGTATGGTAATTGTGTCAATTTCTTGTCATAATTGTGTAGATTTTATTGATTTATTTTACATATTTTCTTCTAGATGTTTATGATTTTTTATAGGACTAATAGGTTAAATATTACGAAATAAAGTTTTTTTTTTGAAATAAGGATTTGTAGACAGCTTGAGCCATCTACATATCATTTTTATTTTAAAATAGTATACGTAGACAGCTTGAGCCGTCTATGTATGTGTGCAGAAGGTCTGCATACAACATGTACATAGACGGCCACAAAGCGTCTACATACATAAGTAAATGGCTAATTAGCCATATACATAAGGTATATGTATACGGCTCCATAGCTGTCTACATATATATTTAGATGGCCAATTGGCCGTCTACACAAGATATACGGCTTCTAGCCATCTACATAATAAGTAGACAACTATATAGCCGTCTACATATGATATATGTATATGGCTACAGAGCCATCTACATATATATGTAAATGGCTGGGCAGCCGTCTATATATATGTAGATAGCTATGTAGCCATCTACATATGGTATTTTTGTATACGGTTGTCTTTTGCCGTCTACAATTTTTTGCCAACGGAGCTTTTGTTGACGGTGATGTAGACAACTTGCTAGCCATCTATAAAACCCTTTGTAGACAGTTATGTATCATTAGTAGACGCCCCCAGCTATTTGCATATCCTACATTTCTTGTGGTGCTAAACACTGCCTACAAAAAAGAACACCATATCATCGCCAACCAACTGCGTGTATGCCTGTTTTTAGATTCATATGATTCTTAGAAGATGCTGTATGAGTTGACAAACTAGAAGTCAATCGATCATCATTATCCTATAATATAATTTTGTTTCTTTGATATTTGACCTAGATAATTAATGTCTATCCTTTTTAACGAACTACGGTAAATGGAAGCTAGCGTGATACGAGGAATAATTTTGGCCAATGTACAGTCTACAAAGCTCCTTGAAAGTCATGAAGAAGAGGATACTAGAGTCCTCCCTTGGTGGTCCACAGTCTAAATTGCAGAGGCATTGCAGGGATTACTCTAGAGAATAGCTATAGAGAGAGATGAGATGAGAAAGAAGAACACAGAGGAAAGAACTTGTGATCTCTCTATCTGTGCTTTCTATTCACATTATACATATATAAACAGATAGGTATAAGAGGAGGAGGGGAACAATTTCCAATGGGAACCCCCCATCACCCACTCCTCCGTATGGGTCCATTTCGTATGTTGGTAACTCCCACTTGGGCATTATCGCATGCCCTTGCTCAACCGGCTGCCCCTTTTGAGCATCCTAATGGGCTAGGGTCATTTATTAATATCTTCCATGTACTTATGTTGGACCCCTGATCATATGAGCACAACTTTTGAATTGATGACAAAACATATACATAATAAACTTGGAATATATTGTGAGCTTTGAGCTTGATGATAAAATACCTATGGCTAATCAAAATAAGTGCAAGAGAATGGATACTAGGTTAGTTAAATTATATTGTCACAAATCTCTAAATATATGACTTAGCCAACTAGACTTGGAGCCTTTCTAAAATAAAGGATGTATTTGGAGCCTTTCTAAAATAAAGGTTGTATTCCCACTAAGGTTTTCAATTACTTAGGATATCATAATCTCACTGGATAGAAATGATCTTCGTACAAAATAAACAACTTAGCTTGCCTACTAAAGAGAAAGATCACTTTCCTGAGTAATAAAAATAGGTTAGGCAGAGTTCATGCAAATTCAATAAAAGTCTTATCAACAATACTCAGGTGAGCACAAAGGATAGAATTCTTCTATCTCAAACCTTCCTCATGCAACATTCACAAAACAATAATATATGATAAATAGCAAATGACCTCAGATAATGGCTGATGAAATACCTCAAAATTACTTATTAGATGATTACTCAGTTAACCATTCAATTTTGCATATATACTTGAAATAAAGAAACAAGTTATATCACTTATCAGTTCATCATTTAATTTTCCATTGATAGTCGAAACATAGATTCTTCATCAATTTATCTTTATTGACAGGCCAATGATATCGCTATGCCAAACATTCTAATTTGATTATCAGTCAAGTATCCAATTATGAACTTCGGTCCAAGGACATCGACTAACTCAAATACTGAAACAATTGATCATTCAGCTAAAACAATTAGTCAACTAACAAAATACTCTAAGAAATTCATCAGTCAACCATTAGCCAAAATATGACGATTATGAAATCAATTGATCTCATAACATTACATGTTGATTCACTGCTCCAAACCAAGCAAAGGATCTCACTTTATTTCAATCGATCAGTCACTACATCTTAGTCGAATTTCATTGACTATCTAAAGCAATTGACTTACAAATAGCAAGAGAATTGATAAAACAATTATATCTATATGGTAACGCCTAGTTCACTTGATCATTCTATGTTTTCATCACTGATTTTTAAAATTGATTCAAAAAGCTCAATCATATGCAAAAAGATACCTTGTGTATTCGAAATGCCATGAATATTCTGACAACTTTATGAAGGCTTTATTGTTCTCAAGAAATATTTATAAGTTTCTAAGCACATATCCTTATATCTATGTACGCATATCCCTATCAACTAATCCCTGATAAAAAAGATTGGAAGTTTTATGCTTATCAATGCAGGTAGCATCATGCGTATAAAGAAGAGTGATTTTTCTCATGCAAAGGTCACATTGGAAAAGAATGAGATCGAGAGCATAGCCAATGGTAGAAAATATTGATCCTAGCCATTCAAAGAACTTAATCCAATGGCAACAAATGTATACGCTCCATTGGAAAAAGAAGAATCACAAGCACTATCAATATGATTTGAAGAAATTATACGAAAGAACATTCCAGGAGCTAGAGACAATGAGATAAATCATAGATCATGAAAAGCTAAGCATCTCTCTCTCTCTCTCTCTCTCTCTCTCTCTCCAAGAAGTGAATACTAGAGAATAGACCTATGAAGCAACAATGCTGAGTATAACATAGAGAATTAAAAAACGGAGAACATTTGAAGAAGTGGCAACTTGAAGAAGAGTTAAAGAATTGTAAGTAATGAATACTTGGAAAATAACCACTATACATAATGGTTGAAGACTTTAATGAGGAGAAAAGAGGAGCAAGGGAAGCTATTGAGAATAGTTGAAAGAAATTCCCCAAAGCTCCCAACATACAAGAAGCAAGATTATATCACCATTCCAATAAGCCAATATATCCAAAGTGTGCTTGAAGCTAGTCCTATTGAAAGATATGTGCTACAAGAAGAGCTTAAGCAAATCAGTCAGCAATTCGACCTCAATAAGGCTTTTGTGATAAGACTTCAACAAGGATATCATGATCAATTCATGCCAATCAACTAAAGGATTCAAGTGTATCAATCAATATCTATTTGTATTCCTTCAACTCAATTATGTGTTTATTGTTCTCCACTATCAGCCTAGCCATAGGCTTTATCAAAATGGAGCCAATGTAAGCCTAAGGACTATAAGGGTGTCTACTTTCAGGTAGAACACTTAGTGCACTATCACTTGAACAAAAAGTAGCAGTGTCGATGAACTAGACACCTGAGTAGGGAACGTTGCCTGAAGGGCAGACCATGGTATATGAACACCTGATCAAAAACCAACAATGCTAGTAAATTGGGCATATGAGCAAAAATTGATAAAGTGTACTTCTTGCGGGAAGGAGTGGAAAGCCTAGGTGTGGCCTAAGTACTAGAGGTATGTCTGAGAGACAACAAACCAGTATTAAAATATGAGCGCAATCTATATGTCCGATATTTCTATCTTATTGCTATCTAGACAAAATTGAATCAACATCCAAGCATGTGTTGCCAAGATGCACCCCAATGTAACAAAATACCCAAGTCCTAGTTCTCAAATTCCTTAACATCGTTCAAAAGGATAATCTAGAAGGTAACTTCCACAACATTAATTAACTTTTGCCAATGCAGACAATCTCAATAATGTTTCGTGTTGGACGCTAGGTCCTTAGTCAGGAAGTAGGGAAGTTAAATGTGAAGAAATGACCAATTAAAATAAAGTTAAGGGTGGTGAAACAATTTATGTTGCGACCTCCATAAGAGGCTAACCCTCTAAAGTAGGTAATGAGGTTGCATGTGTGATTTAGGCCAAAAGTCATAGAGAAGATTAGAGGAAGAGAAAGAACGAAGTTGAAGAAGAGAAAACAAGGGAAAACACCAGAGGGACACTCATTTTCAATTGGAAGCTCAAAAAATTATAAAAAATCTCTTGCTACATTTACAACTATGCTCCTTTATATAGGGAAGCAAAGAATTAAAATAAAATAAAAATAACAATAGCAATTGATTGCCAAGCCTTATACAAGAGACAATTCTAAGCAATTTCTTCCATAACCAACGTAGCTTCTAATTCCACGCTTATCTTAGCAAATAAGCTAATTAGTAGTTTCCTAAAATAGTAAAGAAAATCTTCTGATAGTTAGACAGAAAGGAAAATAGTGAAATTTTACACTAAAACTAGCTATAATATGATAGCGGTCATTCATGTAGATCTCATCATGCCCTTTCGGAAATGAGGTCATAATAGTCATTTTGAATTCTATATGTAAAGTTATGGCCATTTTAGTGGATGTAAACACCCCAACCCCCCCCCCTCCCCCCCCCCAAAAAAAAAAAGGGGAAAAAACACGTTCATGCCCTATTGTGCATTGATCTTGCCCACTTTAACCACTCAATGGCTGTTTGGATGACATCAACGTGGCTCACCTAAGAGTGTGGTAGTGCCTTAATAAAAGGACTGATTCCACCATGATATCTCTTGGTAGCACGGGCATTGTCCCATCAGTCCCTTCCCTTTGCTTTCTTCCCTCTTCTTCTTGTGAAGGTGCGCCTCCAAGTAGTGGCAGATGCAGCTTGTTTTAGTGGGGTTATGGGATCCCACTGAAATTTTAAAATTTTATTATAAAAGTCTTAATTAATAAGACAAGTTTCAAATTTAGGTATAAAGTGATCCTACTGAATTTTTTTAGATAACCTACAGGACCCCAGTCCCACTCAGAACTCAGTTCCACTAAACTTTTTACATACTATTATGATTTATATTTTTTATTTAATAAAAAATTTGTTGAGTGCATCTAGAATAAAAAATTCTTTGTAACAAAGTATATCATTTTTATTGAAGTATATTATTTTATAATAATTAAAATATTTTTATTTTAATATTTTTAATATAACAAAAATAAAATATCGATAAATTTAATAATGATCCGAGTGACTCCACTGGACGAAATTTCTGCGTCCGCCACGGCCTCCAAAGATGCTAGGTTAGGGATAGGTACTCTCTTGGGATCTGCAATATCCTTGGCAGCAACAAAGGAGGCACTGTCTAGCACATAGCCTCCAAAACCTCCTACCCTCAATTAGCACTTGCATCTACCTTAGAAACTACTTTCAAGCTTTCTCCAAGAGACAACACAACTTTGAAAAAAGAAATAAGGGAGAGAAAAGTTGGTAAACAAAATGCTCGCCCTGAAACTTATCTTCAAAAGCTTCATTAGGAAGTCAAGGGTCATTAGACCAATATCGAGGAAGTCACCCCATGCACTATGCCTCCTAATGTGGGCAGAATGGGCAACTAATGGGATGCACCAGCATGGTCCTCGTCATTCTTCTGATGCCATATGACGTCCTGAGGAGGCGCATGTCATCTTGGCAAGTGGCAATAGTTGATCAAAAGCTAGGATGATGCTAGGGAAGATGTTCTTACCTATCGCAATTGGGGATGGTTCGACAGCTGACTTCATCCAAGCTGTTACCTCTAACGCATCCAAATTCAAGTGAAGCAATCAACGAAATTAAGTTAGGAATCTAGGTCAAAGATTTGTGCCGGCCAATTGTATTACTCTACTCATGAGTATAGGCTTAATTTGCATCTTTAAGACCCAAGAGTGGTGGACAAGTGAAGAAGATAAAAATGGCTTGAGTACATTTAAGCCTAGTTGGGCCCGAGAGGTACACTCCGTAGATGGTCCAATTAGCCCTGTAGGCCCATTAAGATAAGCTTCGTGATGAGGTCAAGTCCAAGATCAGCGACGGGCTTACCGAGTTTTTCAAACAACTATGCTCGAGAGCGATCACTGGCAGCAATCCCTTGGAACCGTTTGGACGGCCCATTTGATGGATTTGGGCACCTAAACTTGGGGAAAAGAGAGTCTGCAACCTAATTGACTCTCGTAGTGATCTAAAAGGTGTAGACCCATGATTCCTAGTGAACATCTGAATGTGATGGGGAGTACTCTATGTGTTCGTTAAGGTACTCCATTATAAAAACCTATTAGAAGGCCCGTGACCCCCATGAATCGTAGGGCATTATATGAGTCGCAACATTAGATGTTGTAGTATTTGCTGTAATGACCCCTGTTGCTACAGTGCGGAACATTACGGCAAACCACAAAACCAGATACCAACATCCAAAGCAACTCAAGTGCTAGTACTTTTTGAATCATGTAATCGAAGATTGGCCCATTCAAACACAACATTGAGTTAAAAAGTTTTAAAAATTAATCTACTTACTACAATGAAGCCGAAGGTATTACAGCAAGTATTACTTTTATTATTGGCACTAAATATCGAAATCATGGATGGCACCAACGCTGGAAGAGCCCACCAACAGTGACAAGTTTGACCCTCATATCCACCTCTGGTTCAGGGTCGGTCATCTATAACGCCCACCTCTCCCAGTCCATTAATTTACTCTCCTGTAGATGCCCTTTCGTGGAAAGATCCGCTGCAAAGTCTTCCGCAATATAAGAGGCTATAACGCTTCTGCACCACTGTGAGATGAACAGACGAAAAGTGAGCTATGTGGCGTGTCGGCGACACCTACCTTATCATTACAGGATCGGAGAAAGGATTGCACAGTTCTTGGGTTTCTATCTTTGCCAGGCACTATCTTTCCGTTCTTTACGCTTTTCTCTTATGTAGCTTCCGCAAGTTCTCTTTCTCCCTCTCTGAGGTACGTAAACTTGTTACAGGACATGTAGCGTCTGCAGTTTTCTAATCCTTCCTCTCTCCAAACGTCTCCCTCTAACGCACGGGGGAGGGGGGGCGGCCTTCCATCTTTGGTGGGGTTTGGAACGAATTTTTAGATGTTGAATTCCGGTGATTTGTGACTTTTAGAATTTTAGATGTTGACATTTGGTGATTTGTGAGTCCATGTTAATTTTTCAAAATTGAAAGATTATACTCTTTCGAGTTTTTTTAAATACATTTGATGTATTTACTTTTCTCTTGTCACTATAGAACCTAAATGATGTGGTTGTTTGCACTTTCGAATCGCATTGGAATTTGTGTGACATTATGAGTGGATGGATTCTCCTATTATCCTTCAGGCTGCGTTTGTTTGAGTTTGTGGGTACCATGGATGTTTGGAAAAGTCATCGTTACCCAGCTTTCTCTACTATCTAATTTTTCAAATATTCTCTCAAAATTCAAAAAGGAGAGAAAGTCCATTAGATTTGTGCCAAGTGTCTCATGTGTCTTTAGGGAGATTTCAAAAAATTGATGAGATATCAATTCATTTGTTTTAACTTTTCAAAATCCAAACAACTCTCGTAATCTTAGAACCTAAAAATCTGTCCACTGGCTCAAACAAACAACTTAAAAAATAAGTGAAGAGTTATCAAATTTCTCACACTCAAATTTGAAAATTTTAAGATAATCTAAAAAATTAATAGAAAAATAAACTATTTATTTGAACTTCTCTTTATTTGACTTCCTCCTAAAACATTAGGACATTGAAATCTTCACGCTATTATAAACAAACGCAATCTAAGGTACATGTGGCATCTCAACTTTCTAACCCTCTCCCAATTTGGCCACGCCCCCCCCCCCCCCAAACAAGGAAGAGCAAATGCGACTACGCGACGCAGAATCCAAGCGCAGCGAGCGCCACGTAGCTTTCCATTCATTTGGTGGACTCTTCTTAATTTGAGTGTTGAATTCCCGCACGCATGCCCCACGCCTCCCTCCTTTCTGATTTCATCATCTTATCCAGCAAAAACAAAAAAAAATGTCGTACTGTTCTTCCGGCCTTTTTCTAATCCCTGGCATGCGCCTTCTGATATGTTCTTACTTGATCCCGACCTGTTGAAATAAGAAATTATTGTAACGTATTCAACGTTCTAGCTAAACGTTTGAAAGGAAAAAATTTAATACGTTATCTTAATTTGATGTATATAATATTGGAGACTAGCTTCCAGCCTATGATATAAATTCTACGTACTATTTTATTTGCGATCATATGGATGCAATTCCCCATTTACGTGCCACATCTCATCTGTTTAGTTTTCTGAGGATCAGGAAAATTATGGCCTCGTTAGCGGCTTACATCAGCTGGTTTTCTTACCTCATACCAAAAAAGGCATAATTTGCATCTGTATCAGCCACCAAGTTCTGATGCGCAGTTATCTCCCGGAACTGTCAGTGGGTTAGCGGCAGCTCCGTATCTTAAGAAATTGATCCAATCAGTGCAGCTGAACATTTTCTTTGTTTCTGAGACTAAGGCAAGTAGGAGGAGAAGTCTAGATTTTTTTTTTTTTCATCAGTATTGATCTTTTTGATTATCACATTGTGGACCCTCGGGGTAAATGAGGCAGGATATGGCCTTGATGGCAGCTAAAGGTTAATGTGAAGATCATTTTCTCCAACCAGAATTGCATTCTTGTCCAGATTGAAGAGGTTTTCTGTTCCCCTTGGTGTCGGATATGTATCTACACTCCTGTCAGGCCTAAGCACAGGAGGGTCTTCTGGAAAGAGATTCTCAGTCAAATCCCAAGTCTCCCAATATCTATTTGCTTAATTGGTGTCATGAAATTTGTTCTCCATCCTCATGAGAAGGTAGGTGGCAACAGAATTTGCCCCACTCAGATAAGAGACTTCCAAAATTTAATTCGGGAAGGGGGTTTGATGGCCCAGCCTATACCTAGACCTAGGGCTGTCAACGATCTGGGTCTGGGTAGACCCATGCCCAAAATGGATGAACCCAGACCCAGTTCAGACCCAATAATTGTCACGGTAAATGGGTAAATGGGTCGGGTCTTGGGCCTACTTATTTATTTGATGTTAAAAGATAAATGGGCCTGATATAGAGTTTATTCATCTTAAATCTCTATGTGTCAGATAATTGGGATTGATTTTAAGTCGAAACTCTAAGAAATCGGCTCACAAATTTTTGCAATCTATGACAATAGAAAGCTCAATGGGTAAACGGATATACCCAGATCCATAACTGACGGGTCTAAACAGGTCTGTTAACGGGCCTGGGCCCATTTTGACAGCCCTACCTAGACCAATAACTAGACAGCCTAATTCCACATTAAGGAGAGATGAGATAGAGTTTTATGCAATGCCTACTGGTTCCTTAGATTTCCAAAAGCCAGAGTTGCTCATCTCCCTCGGGTTGGCAGTGGCCATAAACCCATTAATTATTTGAACCTAATTGGCCCAAAGAAGAAGAGGAAAATACCTTTCAAGTTTGAATCAGCTTGGTCTCTGAGGAAAGATGTTCAACAGGTAATTCAGGCTGTATGGCAAGAGTCTCCATCCTTGGTAGATAATTACCAACTGAAAATGAGGTGACTTCATTCTCATTTGCTATCTTGGAAGAATCAAAGTTTCACAAATCCTAGAATCAGAATTGAGCAGATTGGAAAGAAATTAGCTGAATTGGACTTTCTTCCTCTAAATGATGAAAATATCAAGCAAAGGGCAGAGCTTAGTCTCAAATACAAGGAAGCAATTATGGAGGAGGACGGATTCTGCAGGCAAAGGGCAAAGGCACAGTGGTATAATGAAGGGGACAAAAGTACCAAATATTTTCATGCTAGTATGCTTTGTAGAAGATGGCTCAATCGTATCACTAGCTTGCAATCTCCAGACATTCATGGACGATGGATGGGGATAAAATGGCATCCTGATTCAGTACTTTCAAGTTTCCTACTATGCTTCCCATATGAATAATTCATTCAATAACTGGGACTTATCTTCAGATGGTGTTTCCTCGCTTATTATTGAGGATAAAAAGACTCCTATGTGCTCTTCCTTCCATCTTCAGAGATTGAGGCAGCCATCAAATGTATGAACCCTCGTAAAGCCCCTGGTCTGGATGGACTTCTCCTGCATTTCTATCAGAAATATTGGGATATCATTAAAGAGGAAGTAGTTGCTACAGTTCAAAGTATCTTCTCTATGAATGCTATTGCACCTGCCCTGAATCATACAAATATAGTTCTGACTCCTAAAAAGAACGGTCCTATTACTCCGGGGGATCTTCGGCCTACTAGTTTATCTAATGTGATTACAAAATCTACTCCAAAATTCTGGCCAACAAGCTTCGCCCAATGCTTCCTAAGTTGATTTCCCAACATCAATTTGCCTTTGTTCCTAATAGATTTATTTTGGATAGCATCCTTGCCACTTAGGAGATACTGCATTCTATGAGTCAGTGGTCTCATTCATCTAGTATTTTCTGTCTTAAAGCAGACATTACCAAAGCATATGACAGTCTTGACTGGGGCTACATTGCTAGTATCCTCGAAAAGAAAAGCTTTGCCCGTCCAATCATCTCTCTTGTTATGTTGTGCATCACCACCTCTACTTTCTCCATTGCAATCAATGGGGAGGTTATTGGTTTCCTTACTCCTAGAAGGGGCATAAGACAGGGCCGTCCGTTGTCCGTCTACATCTACACCCTTTGCATTGAGGGTCTTTCTTCGCTTATCTATACTGAGCAGAGGGATGGGAATATCCAAGGCCTTACAATTAGCCATAGGGCCTCGGTTATTACCCACCTGATGTACGATGATGATGTTATCATGTTTGGCAAAGCCGTTGAGGGAGAGTTGGAGGAATTTCTTCACTATCTTCACAGTTATAAGCTTTGGTCAGGTCAGCATATGAATAGATCCAAATCTAGCTTACTCATCATCATCATCATCAAAGCCTTATCCCATCTATTTGGGATCGGCTACATGAATCTTGTCCTGCCATCTTAATCTATCAAATGTCAAACTTGAAGTAACACGTAGCAATGTCATGTATGTTTTAACAGCATCTAACCATCTCATCTTAGGTCTTCCTCGATCTCTTATGCTCTCCTCCACTCTAATTCTATCACACTTCTTGATTGGTGCTAAACTTGGACAACAATGTATATGATCAAACTACCGCAACCTATTTTTCCTAAGCTTAACATCAGTAAGAACTACACTTAAATCCTTACGTATATATTCATTCCTAATTTTATCTTTTCTAGTTTTACGACACATCCACCTTAAGATCCTCATTCACATGATCCTTTCTTGTCGCTCAACACTCGAAACCATATAACATAGCAGGTCTTATAACTATCCTATAAAACTTACCTTTAAGTTTTAAGAGGACATGCCGATTACAAAGGACTTCAGATGCACTTCTTCACTTCAACCAACTTGCCTTGACTCTATAAGTGATATCTTCTTACATCTCTCTATTATCTTGAATAATAGATCCTAAATATTGAAAGTTACTACTTTTAAGAATAACTTGACCTCTAATAGTGACTAATCTATTTGATCAACATTTATGTTACTGAAATTACATTTCATGTATTTTGTCTTAACTCGACTAATCCTAAAGCCTTTGGATTCTAAAGCAGACCTCCATTATTCTAATTTATCATTCAAATTCTTAATATCCTCATCAATCAGAATAATATCATCTGCAAATAATATACACCAAGGGATGTCATTAGGTAAGTATTTAGTAACTTCATTCATAACTAAAATAAAGATAAAGACTTAAAGTTGACCCTTGATGTAGTCTAATAGTAATAAAGAACTCAGATGTCTCTCCAACAATAGACCTAATATTAGTATAAGCTCTCTCATACATATCTCTAATCACATGGATATAACATTTAAATACTCCTTCTTCTTTAAAGTCCACCAAATTAACTTCCTAGGCACACAATCATAATCTTTCTCTAAATCAATAAAAACTATATATAATCTTTCCTCATATCTCTATATTTCTTCATTAATTGTCTCAACAAGAAAATAGCTTTTGTAGTAGATCTACTGGGTATAAACCCAAATTCGTTTTCTCGCATACTAGTAACACTCCTAAGACGCTTCTCTACTACTCTCTCCCAAAGTTTCATAGTGTGACTCATAAGTTTAGTTCCACAATAATTATTACAATTTTAAATATTTTCTTTATTTTTAAAGAAGGGAACAACAATACTTTTTCTCCAATCATCCGGCATTCTCCTTTCTTTTAAAATTTAATTGAAAATTTTAGTTAGTCACTTAATATGTATATTACCTACACTTTTCCAAATTTCGATAGGTATTCCATCTCGTCCAAGGTCCTTATCCACTCTCATTTTTTTAAGAGCATCTTCAACTTCTGAAAGTCTAATCTGTCGAATGTAATGATAATTAATATGTCCGCTAGAGTCATTAGTTTCTTTACAAGGGTAGCATCTGAATTGATCCTCATTTAACAACTTCTCAAAATAAGCACTCCATCTCTCCTTAATCTCACAATCCTTTACTAGAACTCTACCATCTTCGCTCTTAGTATATGCAATATGATTAAGATTTTTACTCTTTTTGTCTTAGTTTTACAAGTCTATAGATATATTTTTCATCTTCTCAAGTTTCCAACTTATGATATAGTTCCTAACTTTTGAATTTCAGTATTCTACCACTATGTCTCTTTTTTAAGGACCCTTTTATCTTTAGATTCACCTAAGATTTCTTTAGCTACTCTTTTTATACAATTAGTCATTCTATTCTATATTATGTTAATTTCTCCCTTAGAATCCCCTATATTTTCTTTTAATAAGCACCTTTTAAAGACATCTAGATTCTCTCTTTTTAAGTTTCACCATTTAATTTTAAGGTAACTATTCACTACATCTTTTCTCTTCTACTTTTGAATATAAACATTCAATATTAAGATTATATGTTGAACGGCTAGACTCTCCCCACGTATAACTTTATAATCTTCACTTAATGATCGATCAACTTTTTTAATAAGAAAATAGTTGATTTGTCATTTATGCGTTTCGCTTTTATAAATTATTAAATGTTCATCTCTCTTTTTAAAATAAGTATTTACAACTATCAGATCATATGCAATGATGAAGTCAAAAATGGCATTACCTATGCCATTTCTATCACCAAAATCAAAGCCTCTATGAACCCTCTCATAGCCACTATTATTCTTTCCTGCATGGCCATTTAAGTCTCCCCCAACAAAAGTCATTTCACTATTAGGGATATCTTAGCTTATCTTGTCAAAGTTCTCCTAGAATTCTGATAGTCACCACCTTTGTTGCATGCACAAATATTGTAATCAAAGTATTGATAGTTAGAGGCGCCCATCTTGACACTATAGATAACCTCTATACAAGAAAACGGTCGACCGCGGTCTAGACAAGTTCAACGGATTAGATTGGTTAGAGGGGAACCTAAAGATCAAGGAATTTCTGATGATAGCCTTTTAATGCTTTTAAGTTAAGGTGTTAACTCATCCACTGTAAAAAAAAAAAGAGGTGTTAACTCATGAGTTTAGGACAAGAGGGAGTGTGTACCTTTTGCATGTTGGAGGGATTCAAGTTAGTTATTTCTGGCTCTTTTGTTGGCACCACGTAACATTAGACTATGTTGGGAATCATATACGTGTATGTGCATACGTGACCAACTGAGTCATCGATTATTAAAAAAAAGCCCTCTAAGGAAAGTATTCCTCACCTCTAAAAAGAACTTTCAAGGAAGACATTGTTAGAGATACAATGTAGTCCAAATAAAAATTTGAGCTCAACTGTTTTTTATGGCAACTACAATGAATCAGCATCCTTCGAGAAGAGTAGTGCAAAGAAGTTTGAGCTGTAAAAAGCATCCTAACCTTTGTAAACCTGCATGTTATCTTTCTGAAAGCAACAAAAGAATTGAGGTCGGTAATGGCTTCCACTTGTGCTCCAACCAGCTCTTTCGTCTCTTTAGCATGCTCCACGCATTCTCTAGGCACGGTGCATGCCCAAGGATTTGATTTGTGCATGCAGAAACGGTGGTGACTATCTTCCAGGTCTTCTGCTCAACAGCTTTTGATTTGGTAATATACTCCTAGAGAGTCATCCTGACTAGTTGTCCTTGCTCTATCCTCTTCTTGCACTACTGTACATATCCTTGTTGCATCTTGGTCACGTACACTTCGCTGGATACTTTCTGTCATAAGTATCTAGGCATTGGATTCTTCCTATAGAGAATGAAATCTTGTATCTTAAAGGGAGAAACCAGGCCTTCATTCTTCAGTGCATGCTTCATGTTCATGTAGGCCATGTAGATGCACTTATAGTTGAAGTATGTACTGAAGGAGAAGGCTATGGACTGCTGGTCTTCAAAGCCTCTTATACTATGAGGACTTCTCTTGAGAGGTCCTCTTTCTCTGTTAACTGTCAGGAGCTGCTGATGTAGTTCTGGATAGTTTGAGCCCATTATTCTTCTGTATATCTCTCAACTTAGGAGAAGACAATAGAAAAGATCTTTGGCTTCACCTTCTCATTCTGAACAGTTAATTTTAAGAAATGAGAGAAGGGAAGAATAGAGTTGTACTTTGTTGGTTGCATTTCATCTTCTCATATAGCTCCATAATCTGTGAGTCCTCCTCTATGTCCATCATCAAATAATGAAGCTGTGAAAACTTTATGAACACGGTGGCTTCATCCAGATCAAGACTGACCTGCACGGTCTCTCCAAGGTGCTGAGCTCTAAGTCGTTGGACTTCAAACTAAAACTAGCTCAAGATGACCTCTGGTTTGTTGGTTGCCCTTCTCCTGCCATTGTACTGTAAAAAGTGCTTGTACTCCGATTTTGTTGACTCCTTGTACCTTCCCTAGTAAGCCTCATGTCTCTGAGCTAGCCACTCTACAAGTGCCAAAGTTAGTTGTCCTCGCTGAGCTTAGGCAGAGTTGTCTTGTAAAAACAAGTAGTACAACTATGGGTGTAAATTACGCCATTCTTGTTCTTTGAGTATAGCAGACTCATTTCTGACTTGAGTGAATTCCTCTTTGGTCAGGTAGGGTTGAACTGTGAAATGTTCTATGTACATCTCCAAGGAAATAGGAGGCATCTCCAACAATTCAAGTCTGCCATTATGTTGCAAGAACTCTATATATACAAGTCTTCCCTTAGCAGATGAGGAGAAGACATCTAAGAATAGAAGGAATAAATGGTACTTCGTTCTCCTCTTAGGCTTCTTAGGAGCTCTGGATTTCTGTCCTTCAGGACCTGCCCGTTTATGAGATGAAAATAGAGAACTGAAGGAAGTATCATCATCTGAAATTCTATAATCTGTAGTATATGCCAGAGGTTATGGCTTCACTGAAAAAGCTAGCACACTGAAAGTGATAGGAGGTTGCTACTTTGTTGGAGGTTCTGAAGGAGGCACTGCTGCTACCCTAGGAGGAGGTGAAGGAGGAGCAGGAGGGGGAGGAGATGATGGAGAACCTGCTTCAAGAAATAAAGCCTAAGCAGGAAAGAAGTCAGAATTGGGTTGAGGATAGCCAAAACAAGAACTGGCTACATTAATGGGTCTGGAAGAGGAGGCTTAAGCTGGAAGAGGAGTTGTGAAGGAAATGGGAATGTCTGCAGGAGGAGGTGTAGATGTTGAAGTACAAGTTGCTTATGGTTGAGGAGAAGGAGCTACTATAGAGGGAGGAGAAGAAGCTGAAGGAGCAGTTGGAGATGGAGGTGAAATAGAATAGACTAGATCTACTAGAGACTAAATAAGAGAAGTGGGAGGAGCTCCAGTAGGTGGTGAAGTAGAGGGTTGAGTGGTAGGAGGTGGAGCAATAGGTGAAGATGGTTTAGACATGGGGTGAATAATGTCAAGAATGGCACACTGTCTACTATGTTGATGGTTTCAAACAATGGTAACCTAGGAGAAGGAGGAGTAGGAGAAGTGGGAGGTGCAGACGGCTTAGGAGAGGAGGCTACAGGCTAGGAAGAGGTGGTCTCTTCACCGGCTTGAAGGTCTGGCTGTGGAGAGGGTGGAGGAACAGATGTAGGAGAGGAGGTGGAAGGACAAGCAGGCCTAGGTTGCCTCTCTCTTTGACTTAGGATCTTCCTCCTGACGTATACAAAATTGTACCTTGATCTCTCAGCTAATATCTTCTCTAACAGCTACTTGATCTGCAACATGCCATCCTTGAGTTCAGTGATGTCTCTCATCTTATTCTTGATGTCCTCGACTTCTGCTGATTAACTTTGGTGAGGACTTTATCCAACTTATTAGAGTCCACTGGCCTATCTTTCTGCCTCTTTTTGACTTGTTCTTTCTAAGGAACATAGGGAGGAAGAGTAGGCATCTCTAGAAGTTGAACAAATGTTGTCCCCCTTAGCAACTCATCCACTATATATGTTGTTTCAATGCCTCTCTCTTCCTCTAAACCAATGTCCATATGGGCTCCCCCTCAACAAATGCTAGTTGAGGGGAGGGTTCCCTGGCCCTATCTGTCTACTCTACAAGCTGGTCCTACATCATCTCTTCAGACACTGTAGGCTGGTCCTGCATTTGCTCTTCAGGAGTTGCAGGCTAGTCCTACATTTGGTTCTCTACTACAACTGGTGCTGGTTCTTCTACTGGTCGTGCTTTTTCTTTTTGTCGTTCATCTTCTAGGGGTGTTATTGCTATTGCTACTTGTGCTTCGACTGTTGCTGGTGCTTCTACAGTTTCTTCTGTTGTTGCTGCTGCTACTTCTTCTGCTGCTACTGGTGCTACTTTGCTAGCCTCATAAAGGGTGGCTGTGACCAAGGGAGGGTCATCAGCAAGGATAGAGTCCTTAGTACATACACCCTTAGAGTATATTTGAACTTGCTCCTCTTGAGGCTGCTAGTACAGATGGTCGATTAGAGTATAGAGTCCTCTCCAATGAAGTCCACTCCATAGTGTCTAAAGATCACTGTGAGAAAGTGACTATATGGTAGCATGACACTCTTGGACTTAGGAGGATTCTTCACAACTTCACTGGCATTAATCATGTTGGTCATCATTATATTAGGCACGTTCACCCTCATCTTCTGAACAATCCAATACAGCATGTCTGAGTCCTTCTGTATGATGACACTAAAAGTTGCTCCTCTAGGACTCAAGATATGAGCAATGATGAGGTGAATCATCTTCTTCTCTGGTGATAGTTGGTTTACATCCACTGTGCCATTTTTCAATACATAGCTCGGCTCCACAATAGTTGCTACCTTGGTTTCCATGTCCATTGAGTTCTTTAGAGTCTAACCTTATGCTTCACACCCAAAGAGTTCAACTAAGAGTTCCGAGATAATAGAGATGACCTTCCCCTTTACTCTGGCAGTAAGAACTAGAAGTATGACCTGACTTGTCAAAGTGATGTAGAAAGCCTTGATTAGGTTGGGGTAGAAAGACTCAAATACTTGACACATCTGACTCAACTGACATATGCCAAAACCTTCTCCATAGACTACAATCCCTTCTTCCTCAAATCCGTAAAATCCACCCTTTTACAGCTGCAGCAATCCACTAGGGTGGTGAGGAAATGTTGATGCTCAATCTTATCTTGGAAATATTCAGCTGCGCAGCACTGGATGCCACCCTGGTAACCTGAGAACTTCGGCGGAGCAGGCAGAGGTAGCCATAGTAGTTGGATTCAAAGGAAAAAAAAGAACTAGGATTTTTAAGCAAGGAGAGGATCGAAATAGGCGAAAATAAGAAATGAGATGGTAGGAATCATGAAAAAAGGGGTAAAGATGCTCCCTTTTATGGAAAATTAACAGAAGTCAGCAAGAAGATGCCCGAAAAGCTTGAATGCCTTCATGTGGGAGGACTGAAGCACAAAAGCTTTAAACTTGCAGAAGAGGGAAAGCTCAAGTGGAAGAAGTCAAAGAGGGGATGAAATCCCTTTAGTAGCATCCCCAGATCGTAAAAGGTGCAATTCAAAAGGTTTCAATTTGCCCTGAGGGTGCCAAACAAAATGAAATAAATAGAGGGTAATTGAAATGGTACGACGAACCGCATGCTTTGATTAACAAAGAAGTCACAGACTTCGGTTAGAGAAGAAGATAAATTCTGCTTCGATTAACGATCAAAGGTAGAACTTCGATTAAAGAAGAAGAGAAAATAGAAATAAAGAAGATAAGTTATGCATTAATTAACGATCAAAGATAGAACTTCAGTTAGCTAACAAATAGTCATTTCGATTATTGAATAGATTGGGATGAACAAACAGGGTAATTGAAGTATCGATTAGAGTAGAAAACCAGTCTTTGATTAGAGTTCAAGTTCATTTGTTTAATCATAACAGTTCAAAGAGTTTATCAATGAGATTAGATTTCGATTAATGAAAAATGTTTCAATACAGGTTTCGATTAGTGTCTATCCTCATCAGATTTGTGTGTTTTCTCAGGAGAACAATCCAAGTTTATTACTGATATGAAGGTCTAACTGATTAATTTATAAATTACACATTCCCAACTCTCTTCGGATAGAAGTAAATCTATCTTTTGAAAGAGGTTTTGTAAAGATATCAGCTAGTTGATACAATGCATCTACAAAATCCATAGTAATATCACCATTAGCTACATGATATCTAATGAAATGATACATAATCTCAATCTGATTGGTCCTTAAGTGATGAATGGGATTCTTGGTTAAGTTGATGGCACTTGTGTTATCACATAGCATCAGAATCCCTTCAAGTTTATTCCAAAGTCCTCCAATTGATGCTTGATCCATAGCAATTGAGCACAACAACTTCCAACTGCTATATATTCTGCTTCTACTATTGACAAGGCTACCGTGCTTTACTTTCTTGAGGACTATAAAATCAGACATCCTGCAAGAAAGTGACAAGTAACACTAGTGCTTTTTCTATGAACTTTACAACCAGAATATCAGCATCTGAATATCCAAGCAAATTGAAATCGCATCCTCTAGGATACCACAGTCTTAAGTCACAGGTATCAACTAGATATCTAAAGATCCACTTGACGCAGGTCAAGTAAGATTCTTTAGGATCTACTTGAAACCTGACACATATGCATACACTGAATAGAATGTCGGGTCCACTAGAAGTAAGGTAAATTAAAGATCCTATCATACCTATGTAGATCTTTTGATCGATCTTTTTACCTTGTGGATTTGCATCTATCCTAGTAGCTGTACTCATAGAAGTAGTTAGAGCTTTAGCTTGATCAAAGTCATACTTCTTAAATAGGTCTTTGATGTATTTGACTTTATTTATGTGAATCCCTTCCTTCATTTGCTTGATTTGTAGTCTAAGAAAGTAGCTCAGCTCTCCTATCATGCTCATCTCAAACTCTCCCTGCATTAACTTCTCAAATTTCTCGTAGACAGATTTATTAGTTGCTCCAAAGATAATATCTTCTACATATATTTGAACTATTAAGGTTTGTTTATTATATTTCTTAATGGATAAAGTGGTATCTACTCTACCTCTAGTGAAACCATGTTGTATAAGGAAGACCTTTAGTCTTTCATATCAAAATTTGGGAGCCTATTTCATACCATATAGTGCCTTATGCAATTTAAATATATGATTTGAAAAATTATGATCTTCAAAACCTAAAAGCTGTTCGACATAAAATCCTTCCTTCATGTAGTCATTTAAAAATATACTTTTAACATCTATTTTTAAAAAAATTAAATCATACGTAGATGCAAATGCTAAAAGAATCTAAATAGCCTCTAGTCTGGCTACTGGGGCATAGGTTTCATCAAAGTCTATACCTTCATCCTAGCAATAGCCTTGAGCTACCAGTTTGGGTTTGTTTCTAGTGAGCACACTTGACTCATCCATTTTATTTCTAAACACTCATTTGGTGCCAATAACAGGATGATCAGATGGTCTAGGTAAAAGAGACTAGACCTGATTTCTCTAGAATTGATTTACTTCCTCTTGCATTGCTAAGATCCAGGATTCATCTTCCAGTGCTTCATTGACTGTCCTAATATTTTTCGACCATCAAATCTAATTTCTAAAGCTAAAAAATCAATAAATAAAGTCAAAAATAGTAAATAGATTTAGAAAAATATCAAACTTTGTGGTCACATCAAATATGCCAAGTGAAACATGTGGACAAGGTTTCATGTGATTCGGATATCAAATGAGCAAATTTGACTATTGAGTTGCTTATGTCAAATTGAGTAGTTTTTGACCAATTGAATAAATAGCAAGAAAATGACGAATAAATTTTCAAAAAAAACAAAATTTTCATACACTTATATTCCATGAAAAAAAAGTTGTGTTCAAAATTTCATACAATTTGAGCAAGAAACAAAGGAGTTATGCGATCAAAGTTGACCCAAAAGTCTTAACTGTCATCCAAATCGAACAGTTTAGACAGACTGCATAGGCTATCAAATTAATTATGGAATAAATAGTAAACAAACTTATAAAAATATAAAATTTTGTGAGTGCAAAGTCGATATGTAATTAAATTTTGGTCAAAATTTAAGGTTAATCCGACATCGGAAGAAGGAGAACAGATGTCAGGAAGTTCAGCGAAAAACTAATTGCTGAGCAGATTCTTCCTTAACTCTAATAAGTCCGAAATTAAGCCAAAATTAAATGAAAAAAGGGGTGTCTAAGATCATAGACTAATAGATAACGGTTTCAGAAGAGTATTTAGCCTACTTTTGAAATCTAAAACCTTAATTTTTATATAATAGAAATTAAACAACTGATGGATTATCATTGCCTACCTTAAGAACACGAAGAGCACTCCCCTCTAATACTTTTCAATCACCTTATAGTATTCTAATCTTGATTTTTTTGTGATCTAAGGCTTATTCCACAATCTGTAAACCTCAAAGAATAACAATCCATTAGAATCAATTTTCAAAGAGAACTAAATCAAAATACATCTATTTCTCATAAAGAACACCATGTTTTTACCTCTTAACTTAGGACTGCATGCAAGAGACCATATGTATGACCTCAAGACCCCATATATAGTCTTTTGCCTTTATAATACTACCCAAATTAAGCTTCCAAAATTTTCAAGTCAAATTCAAACCACAACTTGCTTAACCACAAGCTAAAGCGCTTCGATTCAAACTAGGAACCCAGAGTTTCGCGCAGAATGGATTTCCTCCCATAAACCCACCAATATTTTTGAAAAAGTTGCAGTCGTTTATATTCTCTTTCCAACCATATATGTCATGTCATTTTTGGACTTTTATGCGCGAAGTTATTGCGTTCGCAAAACAGCACTTTCTCACAATTTTCATATCCGAAAAGTTGACTAAGTGTTTGAAACCAACTAGTTTTCTAATTGGGACAAAAATAGACTTGGGCCTAGTTTGACTTTATTGTTGACTTACTCATTCTAAATTTATTATCACTAATTATTTATTAAATAGATTTAATTCTTATTAATCTATTAAATAATATAAATGGGTTTAATTAAGTCTTAATGGACTCTAATCGAACCTAGTTAACTAAATATCACTAAATTAACTAAATGGACTTAGTAAATCAAAATCTATAAATAAAATGAAATGGGTTTAAGGACTAGGTCATAACAAAAAGACACCCTTACTAGGTCGAGCCAACACTATGTCACCACATATGTATGGCAAATGTTACACATTCAACCAACACTGTGTCACCACAATATATTAGTCAAACAATTTGGGTGTTGTTGGCCCTAGGTTAAACTGGCCCAGACCAAGTCCAAGCAAGCCTGCAAAAAGGCTACTAGCACAAGCACGTAACAACTTCCGTCACAAGTCACAACTTCCGTTATTAACCTCCGTCATTGCATTCTCAAATCAAAAAAAATATACCTAGCCCAATGGCCCAACCTGGTGAGGAGGCAACCAATTTATAGGCGCAAACTATAAGGCAAAGCAATCGCAACATACTTTCCTTATATGAAGGGATCCATATGTTTCAATATCGAAACTCCTAATGTAATTAATTAGAAATCTAGAAGGCAATACTATCTAAATAAGCCACTATATATAAATAAACCAGAAAAAATTCTGACATACAAACTCATCCTTTGGGTGTTCATAGACAAGAAAATTTGCCAGTACAAGATCATCTTCAACTTTCGCAATCCTCTGTCGTCGTGATCCCTCATGCTTTTCTAAATCTTCTACTTCATTATATTTTACTTTGCCCTTCTCTTCCTAATGACCCCATAGTAGGAGCAATAGGCTGGCAATAGTGATTGGTGTTTTCCGTCACAAATTTGCTATAAGTAACCCTCAGATCTATCACAGCTCCGTGTAGCTTCCGTCACAAATAATGATAGATACTCTTCGTCACAAATTTGCCTTGACTAATCGCGTGTTTCTTGAGATCCATCACAAATAATGACTGTTGTTGTCCATCACAAAATATCCATCACTAATCCCGTGTTTCACATATCCATCACAGATCAATCATAGATTTCGTCACTATTATCAGATCTGTCGTCGCTAATCCTTATTTTTCTTGTAGCGTGTCAAGAAAAACACCAATTAATCACACAATTAGAGAACATCTTAGGGTTGTTTGTTTTAGCGTAAAACAACGTAATTTGAAACAATTGTTTTATTTTACAGTGTTTTCATTTGTTTGGAATGATGTAAAACAATGTAAAGTAAAATCCTATCTGGGCCTTGCATGCCCACTTGACAGCTCAATTCTCTTGTTTTGGCTTACAGCAAAGGCCCACTGTAAACCAAAACAAGAAGATTGAAGCATCCCTCTTGTTTTATTTTACAAACAACCAAACAAACATTTCCTGATTCTAAAACAAAAAAAAAATCACTTGTTTTGAAATCAGTGATTTACAAAGTTTTACACTAAAACAAACAACCCTTTGGAGTGGCTGAAGCAAATAATATCTAGGCTACGCACATGGAGGCCATCTTCTTAAAGCATAATAGCATATTCTTCCATTACGAGTATGTCTCATTGAACACAAGGTAACTATATATTCTACCAAACTATAGGCTGACTTAGCTAGTTGAAGAACCAATTGGTGCTGCTTAAGCCTTAGTGAATGATGTTACACAGTCATCTAACCTTAGGACTACCCCAGGAAGTAAAGATAGGCACCAACTGGAGGTGCAAGGTCAAGAGCATAATATTGTCTTAACTAAAATTGACACCCATGCATTGAACATGAGGGAAGTACTTATCCCACACTTTGACTTTATATGGACTTACAGTGGAAACTCCTACTAGAGAACTGGTGGTAGTAGCATAATGCCTTGACTAAGGGCCACCAACTCTTGTTGAACTCTCATGTATTGGAGATCTAGGGCTATGATGTGATCTTTGGAATGGACTAGTTGGTGAAGAACCATTCGAATGTTGATTCATTAGGAACTTCAATGGATCTACAGATTCCATGTTCTACAAGGGTATTCAATTACATTCTAGAGACTCCCCTATGTTTGCATTAAAGGCATAGAAGTTTATCAATCGTGGTAGTGAAGCCCACTTGGTTATTATGACTTAGGTGGAAAGTGGCAATGATTCATCCACTTTAGAGGCAGTGCCTATAGGTCAGGGATTTCTCATGTTTTCCCTAAAGACCTACCTAGACTACCTCCACACCAAAATTGAGTTCTCCATTGGACTAGCACTTGATAGGAAACCAATTTCTAGGCACCATACCAAGTGGTACCAGCTGAATTATGGGAGTCAAGATCTGATTATAGAAACCACTAAACAGGGGATTTATTACACCAAGTTTGTCACTAAAGGGTTCTCGAATATTATTTTTTGAGAAAGATGGTTCCTTGAGAGCAATTGAAGAAAGTAGTCGAAGAATAAATATCCATTGGCTAAGATAGTTAGCCTTTTTTACCAATTGCAGTCAACATGGATGTTCTCTAAAATTGAATTAAGATCAAGATGCTATCAGCACAAAATTAAGAATGAGGATGTTAGAAAGGTACTTTAGCACAACATATGGGCACTATAATTTTTGGTGTGCCTTTTATGTTAAAAAATACTTTCGATGAATAAAGTATTCAGATGTATCCAGACCAACTTGTCATCGTATTCATAGATCAGTATATTCTTCATCAATCAAGGAACATGCTCAACACCTATGGACCATTATAAACATTAGAGAACATCAGTTATATAAGAAATATAAATATTGGCTAAAAAAGGTACATTTCTTAGGATGTAATCTCAAAAAGTAGGTCTTAGTTGACTTGGCAAAGTAGCATTGAAGTGAGAAAGACCCAAGATTGTGACAAAGAAGTTTTTGGAGCATCGGTATATATTATAGAAGATTTATTCAAGAATTCTTTGATCTATCAATGACTTTGACAACATTGACAAGGAAATGAGTGGAATTTGTCTAGTCCAAAGAGTATGAGAGAATTTTTCGAGAACTTAAGACTAGATTGATACTAGTGCTAGTCTTAGCTCTTACCTCAAGAATAGGCATACAATATATTTGATGCTTCTGAGAAAAGCTTGGGAGCAGTCTTAGTACAATTTGAGAGAGTGTCAGCCTATGCATCATAACAGTGAAAGACATCATAAATAAAACTATCAGATTCATGCCTCGGAATTGGTTGGCATTTGTCTTTGAATTGAAGATTAGGTATCACTATGCATACAGTGAGAAATATTGACATATTATAAGAGCTTGAAATATGTCTTCCCTAGAGAGAGATGAACTCACTTGAGACAGCAAAAGCCATTGGAGTTCATTAAGGATCTTGACTTTGCATTAGTTTATCATTCTGGTAAAACTAATTATTTTGATGATGCACTTAGTAGAAAGCCCACTGTAGCTCACTTGATTATGTATGAATGGAAGTTGTACATAAATATGACAAAGGTCTTTTAATATCCTTGTTGATTAATAGAAGATGGCAAACCCAGTGATGTATCAGAAGATAATTGAGGCACAAAAGACAAAGGGCTACCACCGATATTACAGTGCCCATGTGCTGACTTTGTTTGATGGACAGATTCGGGGGATGGTTATATGTTCCTGCGTAAGAAAATCTAAGAGGAGAATTCTTGAATGAAGCCTACAAAACCAAACTTGTTCATCTCAGAGGTCAAGGGTGCTTTTAGATTGGATAAGGCAGATTTTCCTTCACTGAGGCTTTCAGCTCCTATGTTTTTTTTTTTTAATGGCCATGAGCCTCCTATATTTTTATCATTTCATACTTTATTAAGTAAATTTAGACAGGTGTAGACATTCTGTGCCTGATCTTTGATTCACAAAAATAGATATTTCAAAGTTTGAAGGAGCAGCTTGGTTCCTAATATGAAGAAACATATAATCGAGTCTGTTCTGAACATTTAGTTTGCTAGCAGATAAAAGACAAATCAACAAGGTCCCAATGGTTTATTACAGCCTCTGGGGACCTATGCAAAAATGGGTGCGTACAGTGACAGATTTTGATTGCGATTCAGTTATCTAAGACTCTCGGAGGATATGATCCAATTTGTGTGGAGTAATCAATGTCTGCCTCCCCCCCAAGTGCAGGGCATTGTAGCAAATATAGTTTTTCTAAAAAAAAAAATAGGTCGGACCCCACATACCTCACATATTCAAAAACTCAAAAATAACAGTTAAAAATATCCTTAATAGGTGAACGCTTTGATTTCTTAAAATTTTTGTGTCAACAGATCCAAGATCGGCGGCCTCTATGAACAGATGAGGCATATGGGGCCCGACCTAAAAAATTTAAAAAAATAAAAATATATATATTTACTGTAATGCCCTACAGTGCAGCACTGAGAACATTGCAGCAAGTATTTCTCATTTGGGTGATTCTAGACTGTTACCAGCTGTGCTTGATCCCATATTTACTGTCACCCATTTGTGTGTAGAGTTCACAATTTTAAAATCTAAAACTTTCGAGTCGGGTTTACGTGCTCATTAGGCTTGAGCTCAATTCAAACTCGATCAATATCTAAATAAGCCAACTCCCAATGGCCACCTTTAGAAGCTCGACTAAGTTTGAGCAAAGTCTGAACTCAGTTAGAATCAGCCAGATCGAGTTTGAGGACAGTTCTCAGCTTGACTTGGCTCATTGCATTGGCATTCTTAGGGTAGGTTAGAATGTGCTCAACGAAATGTTGATATTAGGCGATGACATTTGATGCAATTAAGATGGTCCGTTTGGTTTCATGTGAAATAGGTTGCTCGGAAAACTGTTCTCAAAAAGTATAGCACAATGACCTCTTTGACATCTAGAAAACTGAAGTTGACCGAAATCTTACTTCGTTGACCCCCCTTTCTTTCCAATCTTGACATCCATGGGATAAGATGAAATGTTTTTTTTTCACAGCAGCTGAAAATACTTTCAGAAGTACCAAATGATAATTTTTGTTTTCATTTTATTGTAAATTTATTTTCTAAAAAAACTTTTTCCATTTGAAATGCTTTAAATAGAACCAAGTGCACCCTACACGAACGCAGATACAAGTGGCAATTTTGAAATTTTGCATGCAAAAACACATACAAAAAACCCTATATAGAATGGGTAGCAAAGTCAGAAAAGCCATTTCACAGAGGTCTTTCGAAAAAGTTAGTTAGACCTCAACAATGTAAGCATGAAGGATAGAACTGGCTTCAACTTAACCTGTTGTTTTTTTTTTTTTTTTTTCCAATCTGTCATCTCAGATTCAGTAGAAAGAATGACATCGACGCAGAAAGAATTCACTCCATCTATCAATTTAATTTTTTGCGTTTTCCCCTCCCCATAAGAATGGATCCTCACTCCCTCAACTTACAGTTCTTTTACTTTGAAACTTAACAAAACAAATTATGGCCGAAGTTTGTACATAAAAATAACAGAATTTGCAATCTGACATTTTAATTTGAAGTATTCAATCAAGAATATCATTAGACCTATGCTGCTTGAAAAAAGAATGCCCAACATTGACACTTCGCGTGGATTTTTCTATAAGAAGGAGAAACACGTGAACATAATCATCTTACCCACCTTTTCTAAGCCTTTTCCACTCATTTCTCTCTTTATTACTAGATTTAAGATTAAGGTCAAATGGAGAAGGGAAAGGGGAAAAGAATAAGTTAAATAAAAGTCACTGAAGGCACCGTCGGTGTAGGGTCGCTGCTTCCGCCACCAGGGTAGAAGCCACCGAGAAGAAACAAAAATACATTGGCTATAGTTTTGAGCATCGAAGGAAAAGGTAATAACCCCAACTTGTCTTCACAAGAGTTGAGATGAGACTTTTGTCTACAATATCTCAGTTATTCTCATACAACACAGCTTGAGATTTAGACTTTTGTCTCCAATTTCTCAGTTATTCTCATCTACAGAGCTCTCATAAATTTGGGTTCACAGCCATATTAGTTCCCAAGAATACCTAAATGCTTCTAATTTAGTCCGACATGAGTTTTACCATCTCCAGTAGCAATGCTGGCTCTGAAACTCGAAAAATCAGACTGCATAAGATATTTCTAATCCTGGGACTTACAAAGAGAATGATAATGGAATGATGACAGAAAACTTATATTATCCAATGATCAGCTTTTCAATAGTTTTGCAGAATTTCTAAGATGAAGTAATCTCTTCCAGAAACAAGTGCAACAGTGAACTGACTGCCAATCTTTGAATGAACTTACCACTAAGTCAAACCAACCAGTAGCTAGAGGATATATTAACATTTCACTTTTGCACATTAATCGCAAGGAGCCGCTTCAATAATCAGCTTTCTCCATCAGGTTACTTTTTTTAGCTATACGAAAAATCAATTAGGTTTTCTGCACATATATCATTGTCACGACGGAAATTGCACATCAACACCACAAGAAATGCATTTGCATGTACGCAACTCTTACAAGGCTTATAGTGCAAATATAGCACTTGGGTTAAGTTCCATGGTCGCCACTTAGATGCTGAATATAACTTTCTAACAGATGGAAATCAAATCACCGACCAAAAGTATCCTCCTCTTGAGAAAGACCAGCTTTCCCCCTTTATCTCACTAGGCCAGAAGGGGCTATTTTTATGATTTCAACAAGGCTTAATGAAAGTATGATTAAAGTAAAATAATCAGATGATGATAGCAGCAGATTTGCTCAATTATGCCATGCAACAACTTTTGTACAGACAGATGTGTTTCTTGCAATAATTGTGCACAGGCAAATGTGTTTCTTGCAATCGTAAGTATGCAATTTAGTCTTTAGCGGGGCAGATGCGCCAGGAAACCAAGCCAATTCTTGTCACCATTTACACGTAAAAACCCAACTCACTTTTTTTCAGAACAAAGAAAAGCATATGTCATGATTACGAAATAATCAAATGCCACCAACTTGGATCAAACAATAACCAACTCTATACAATAGTCATGTTTAAAAATTGAAATGATAAAACTCCATATAACATTCATGCTTTAAAATTGGAATGATAAAACTCTATGCAATAGGCATGTAAAAAATTGAAATGATAGATTATCACAGAATATTACTTTTCTATAATGAACAGATATCAGGTCATGTCAAATTTATGGAAGAAAGAAGACTAAAAAAGAAGAAAAGAAACAACGATTACTCAAATAACGACAGAGATGATATTCGGTGAATCTTTATGTTGGCTTCAGTTACCCTTAGTGTATGGTGGCACATACATGTTCAGCAATTGAAAATGCTACATTAACAACAATAGCACCGGTCTATGTTGGTCAGTTACAAGCAATACATTCACACCCAAAGAGGCCAGCCTGCCCTCACTTTTTAATCCTCTTGAATCTGTGGTGCTTAATGCGAAATAATTGCAGTAAGGTACAGGCATCAGTCCAAGCTTTATTGGAACTATAAATGCTTCGATGATGCAGCAGGAAAGTCGGTATTAATCAATATTCAATTCCCTTGAGGTGAATACCACTACCCCAGATGGCACATTTGTTCCTATTTCAATGTCTTTAGTTGGAAAATACCCTCTTTTACCCAAAAAAAAAAAAAATCATCATCAGTACCATGCAGAATAATACCTGGGTATGGATTTTCCAAGAAATCTTAGGGAAGAGAAAGTGACAGACAGGCAGAGTTTATCACAACAATGACCTCCAGGTGGAAGCAGGGTTTTCCATCTCTTGCCCTTCCTTAGCAGATCCACCTCCTGAAGCTGAAAGCGCCTGATCTTCAGTATTATCTGTGGACTTTAATTCATCGGATTTAGGGGCATCAGGATCTCCAGACTTGTCATTGTTATTTACACAATATCTCTGCAGCCACCTATCTGTCTCCCAAAGAACATGCATGATGCTCTCTCTTGCAGAATAACCATGGCTTTCAAAAGGAAGAACTACTAGACGGCAGAGTGCACCATGGCCCTTTAATGCATTAAAGAAGCGTTCTGACTGCATTACATCATAAAAACAAGATTGAACAACATGGTACCAGCAAAAGAACATTCTCAAAAACAGAATGTTGAGTTAAGGAAGAAAACAGATGAAACATCAATCAACTACTTGCCAAAAAATTGAAGGTTATGATGTGGTCACAGAGAACAAGAATGTCTTAGAAAGCATATATAAATAAGAAAGTAAAAATACACAATTAATAACAAACAAGGGATCACACAAATAGAGCCCTATCCCATTAATCAGTGCTGGTCAATAGTTATATGGAACTGGTTAGGTATGCAAAGATTTGAGCAAACTTTTACAGCCACATACCAGCCTGAATGCTCCACAAAATGATGCTAAACTCTTCTGAAAGTAAATATGGAAAGGATAGGATGCTGTTGTATATCCATGAATGCCAATAGCAGGAAGAGGGATTAACATTCTAGTGCCCTAACATTTAAATGGGCTTAGTCCTAAACAATAAGAAAAGAGAAATAAGTTTTAACCGGAAGTGGAATCACATATGAAGCACATAATATCACCGACTTGAAGGATTTAAAAAGGATAACCCCAAAAGGAAAATAACTGGATGGACAAAAAATTTCAGGCAACAGTCTTATTGAAGAATGTGGAATACTATGGCCCGGAAAAGCATAAATCCTACTCAATGTAAAAGAACACAGCTTCGACTCCCTGTGTCGCCCTGGAGTGGTTACCCGGCACGAGTATATCAAATTACATTAAGGCAACATGAAAACAGATTACATTCATTTATGTTGAGAACAGTGAGATTAGAGAGAAATAGGAGAGAACTGTAGCACAGGAGGCAAAAGAAAAAGGTTCATGTAGATGCAGACCCTTGCTTAAGATGCTATAAGATGAGGCACAGGATGGAGCTGTGCAAATCTGAAATCCAGAAATGTACAGATGAGGGACAAGACACTAAGCTGCTGTTGAGTATGTATGAGATTGTCCATACCGAAATGCGTATCAACATCAAGCAAAAAAGTTGTCTCTCCCTTAGCTGCATAGGATGTGAAAGGGGTTCTGCGCGTACCTCTCATGTTTTCCTGCGTGATAGCTGAATCCACAATTCCCATCAGACTGACACTTGTATGCGTGAATAAGATCAGACAAGTGTTAGTTTGATCCTATGGTCAATAGATTACAACTGGCCACTCAAACAAGCACACTATGGCCAATAAAAGTGTGCTGGCATTATCTGTATTTAAAGGCCATGGTCTATTCAGGTAATATGACTATATGATTATATAAGAACTATGATGTGCTTGATCCTGGATTAGTTATGTCCATGGAATATCTGAATATTATTTATTATCTGACGTTTGTTTATTTTTCACCCTTGATCACTCGTACATCATATACCTAATATTCTGATATATTAGCGAAGTGCAGTTTATTATCATTGTAATCGTCATTGTCACCATCCATTGTTATTGATTGTTATTTTGTGTTTAGCTGAGATGACATCTTAACTCAAATTTTTGTGCATGCTTTACTCATGTATACATGTTTAGTTGGTCCATAACCGAGTTGGAGAAACTCATTCAACATTTTACTTTCAGGATCTAAGACTGAGCAGAGGAGATCAAAAGAAGAAGCTCTAGCTTCTGCTTGGATTTAATTTTGTACTGGAACCACAATGATGCACTCTGATCCGCTATGCCTGGTGACTATTTAATAGTTGCATATATGTGAAATTTTATGATCACGCCGCACACACCATGTATGCACGCACGCACACGCACGCCACTTGTGAGCTACAGATGTAAACAATAACTAAGCAGAGAGGGGATCAAAAGAAGAAGCTCCAGCTTCTGCTTGGATTCAATTTTGTACTACAACCACAATGATGCATTCTGATCCTCTATGCCTGGTGACTATATATGTGAAATTTTATGATTTGTTTGATGAAAATTCTATAATTTTTTCCATGTTCCTTTATCTGCCAATGGCTGGTGCGTGCATGTACGAATTTATATTCAGATGCTTGCTATAATCTAAACGACTTCACACACGTGTATGTGCACTCAACTTGTGAGCTAGGGATGTAAACACTAACTGATAACCCTGCACACCTGATTATTATTTTTTGGGTCAAAACAGACATTCATGATTTAGATAATGGAGATTATGGTGCAATGAACTCCAATTTGTACTGATTCCTCTTTTATTATTAATTAACTGTGGCTTCTGCCACCTTCCCAAAGAAACTCCAATTTATAATCTTCTGATCAGAAACTAAGTCCAACTCGTAGGAATCAGATTTGGAAACTCACATTAGCTTTAGCTCCATTTCTCATATGCATCACAATTGGGAATAGAGGTTTTCAATAAGAATCTTAAATGATAGCTCATACTTTTCATGTCCTGTTTCGGGTAATATGTTGATAATACATACAAATTAATTTACATAAAATGCATGTATTATTTTCTATACATCACCAACAGCTGGATGGTTGGAGGCCATTTGAACAGCTGAAGGACCGAATAGGGTATCCCCCAATGCATGTACTATTTCCATACATCAACAGCTGGATGGTTGTAGGCCCATTGAACAGCTGAACGACTAATACCCAACCAATAGATGAACTGGGCCAGTTTCCCCACCCCCATCCTTTTTAATTCCCCCACTGTGTGATCGCACAGCAACCCATCTACCTAGCTATAATCCCAGTTCTTCCACCCTCACAAGCATTCCTCTATTCTTTCTGTTTGCACTGTCCCCTTCGTTATTTCAGCCCAGGAGTCCTATGTTTTCTCTCATCCTTCCAAGTTCTAACCTCATCACTCCATTTCACTCACCACACTTTGAAACCCAATGCTTCGGCAACACCTGGGTGGGAAGCAGAGACGTCTACACCACCACATCCGATGCCAGATTTTTTAATCGGTGGATACATACTCCAGAGTTTTTATCACTGAACTGGAGACCTTTTACCAATTTCCGCTACAATTTTCAACACAACCTCTTTCCTCCAAATGGAAGGGAACCCCAGTCAGCTCAACAAAGTCGGGTCGTGGGTGTTTGTCACTTGTGCTCCAGCTCCAAGATGCCATTTTCTTGACCACTGCATTCTCCTGGTCAAGCACCACCAGTCTCCAGCCAACCCTGCAATAACATCTTCACAGTCTATGTTTACCAAATTTAAATCATGATGTTTCCTCAGCTAACACCAGAACAGGAAAAGTCAAAACACCAAAAAAAAGGACCTTGCTCTAACTTTGCTGACAAAAAAGGAAGATAAGAAGATGCAAACAGTGTTTTTTTTAGAAGGTGACAAAGTCACAATTCCATTGAACTATAGGAGAAAAGTACAGGAAGGCCCAAGAGAACACACCACCTGGATAGGACACTCCCCCATCCAAGTCCCCAAGTGGGTTTAATAGAAAATTACACATTGTTTTATCAAGAAAATAAAACAAGGTTACAAAAGAAAAGAGACCATCAAGAAATCAGCTCTCTCCACAGTCTGGCTTTGTCAAAGATAACAGAGCTACTATCATTCAGAACACCAGCAGCTCGTCCCCACTCTTCCACCCATCTAAATGTCTTCCTCATTAATTCATTAGTACTGCTGAATTGATCACTGAATTTTCTCCTATTTCTCTCACACCATATAGTCCACAACATGGCCGGGCATATGAGGAACCATACATGTTTAAGGTCATTTGAAGGAGAAACAGTAGTCCACCAGTGCAGCAGGTCCAACACAGAACAATGCTCCACCCAATCAAGTCCAAATAATCTACACATACTCTTCCATTGAATAGAAATTATACCACACCTATAAAATAAATGAGGTTGGTCTTCCTCAAAGTGTGCACAGAAAACACATAAAGGACTGCCGGAGAGTTGAAGTCTCATCGCCCTCATTCCCGTAAGACTTCTATTCCAAGCAAGCTTCCAAAGAAACACCCTGATTTTATTAGGAAGGTGATTAGACCAAATTAGGTCCTTCCACCAAACCCTAATACCACCATCATTCAGCAGCTGAACCAAGGATTTAACCGAAAAATGCCCATTTTTAGTCCATCTCCAAACCCTCTTATCTTGCACCTCTCTGCAAATCCTAACTCCACTGATTAGATTAAGCAAGGATAACAATTCCTCTGTTTCCAAATCAGTAGGATTCTTCCTCAGCAATAGATTAAACTGACCTGTATCACTATGAGATGGAACCTCCTCAACCGAAGCTTCTTGAGTATGGGCAATGTTAAAAAGATTGTTGAAATGTGCTAACAAGTCCAAGTTGGAGCACCATTCATCTTTCCAAAATCGTATGTCACTGCCATTACCCACTTGGATTTCACAAGAAGTGACCATAAAATCAGCACATTTAAGAATGTTCCTCCATATGAGAGACAAATTGTATCTGGATGAATGAGAGAAGCTCCATTTACTCTCAACATGAAAGTACAAATCATTGACAATCACAGCCCAGAGGGCATCCGGGCACTCTCCTCTTCTCCACAACTATTTAGCTAGCAAGGCTTTGTTGAAGATGGCAACCCCATAGAGACCAATGCCACCTTGCTCCTTACTCTTACACATATTCTTCCAAGCAATCAAATGCATACCTTTCTTTTTCCTTTTCCCTCCTGCCCAAAAAAAGGAGCTCCTAGCTGATTCAATAATCTTTTCCACAGTTCTAGGGATCTTCAGAACAGAAGCATAAAATAAAGCCAATGAAGAAAGAACCGACTTGGACAGGATCAATCTTCCTCCTCCTGAAAGAAAGCTACCTTCCATCCTTCCAATCTACTCTCAAATTTCTTTATGAGACCATCCCAATCCATGATCCTAATGACACCATTCGATAAGGACAAACCCAAATATTTGATAGGGAAGTTGTTGACTCTGCAATTTAAAGAATTTGCAATTTCCTGTAGTCTTTGCTGAGGCATATTCAAACCCGTAATGACTTCCACCAAAATTAACAAACTTTTGATATTCTGAATGTCCTCATTACTTCCAGATGTAAACAGGAGAGTATCATCTACAAACTAAAGGTGAGATAAGTGAATATGGCTTCTACCAATCTTGAACCCTTCCAACAAACCCTGTTGAGCTGCACTGTCCCAAAGGGAACTCAAAATCTGCCCAATAAGCAGAAAAAGGAGAGGAGACAAAGGATCTCCCTGCCTTAATCCTCTAGAACTATTAAAAAAACCACATGGCTCTCTATTAATCAGCACAGAGAATCTAGAGGAGGAGATGCAACACCTTACCCATCTTATCCATCTATCATTGAATCCCATGAGCTACATGGACTTGAGAAGACAATCCAATTGATTGTATCGTAGGCCTTCTCAAAATCAAGGTTTAACAGCACACCTTGCTTGTGCCTATTCTTATAGTGGTGAATGGCTTCGTAAGCTGCCATATAATTGTCCAGGATGAATCTACCTTGCAAAAATGCTGACTGATTAATCCCCACAAGCTTATGGATAACCTTCTTAAGCTGGGTTGTTAAAATCTTGGTGATGATTTTATAACACCTGTTAAGTAAACTAATAGGCTGAAAATCAACCATTCGATCAGCTCCTTCTGATTTCGGAATAAGGACAATATATGTGGAATTAACAAGTTTAATTCCTTCCGGCCTATCATACAAAGTTAACCACATCTACCTTAATAGTATCCCAAAAAAATTGGTAGAATCCAAGGGAGAAACCATCAGGACCCGGAGCTTTATTGGGATCCATACTAAACATTGTCGATTTGACTTCATCCTCCGAAAAAGGTTCACACAACTATTCAGCATCAGAAGCTTCTAACATAGGGAGCAGACCATCTTGTAGATGGGGCCTGAATGGGTGGTCCTCCGAAAAAAGATTCTTGTAAAAGGCAAGAAACTTGGTCTTAATTTCCTCAAGTTCATCAATGACAGCTTCATTCTCTTTAATATGATCAATAGCCAAATATCTTTTCTTGCCACTAGCCACTGCATGAAAGAAAGAAGTGTTTTTATCTCCTTCCTTTAGCCAGTATTCCTTCGCCCTCTGTTTCCAACCTATTTCTTCCTTCAACAGCTCTTCATTATAAGCCTTCTTGAGTTCCCTCAAAGAATACACTTCATGGGTAGATAAGTCAACAGACTCACTTTTCAATTCCAACTCTTCAATTTTGATCTTCATTATCTGCCTCTCTGCTGAAACCCTTCCAAATTTCTGCTTCGCCCATTGTTTCATACATTTCCTGGTCCATTTAAGTTTACCCTGGAGATTCTGAATTGCATAAGCTGCCCTCGGTGCTTGATTCCACCAATCTCTCACCAATTCTCTGAAACCAACTTCCCTCTGCCACTTAACCTCATATCTGAAAATTCTTAAGCCTATTTTCTTGTCCTCCATCCTAAGGTGCAAAGGAATGTGGTCTGAAACAGATCTACAGAGCCCTTTAACATTTGACAAGAGAAATCTCCTGAACCAGTCTGAAGAAATCAATACTCTATCGATTCTAGACTGTATGTTGACCTGTTGTAATTAGACCATGTGAATTTTCTGTTCGGTATTACCATATCCATTAGCTTGACCTCCCTAATCCACTAATTGAAGATTTCCAGGTCCTTACTCCATTTCTGTCTCCCAGACCTTTCCCAAGGGTACCTTACACAGTTAAAGTCCCCCAAGATACACCAGGCTTCTGTAAATATAGTGTGCAGTCTATACAATTCTTTGAAAAAAGAGTCCCTCTGCTTATCAGTGTGAGGACCATACACTGATGTAATAACCCAACTTTCATTATTAGATCTTCTGTTCTTGCAGGTAAAGGATACCGAGATGTTGAATGTGCCCAGATCACATATTTTACCTTCAACCTTATTCCCATTCTATAATATCACCTGTCCTCCTTTAGCTCCATCTGCAGGGAGAACAGCAACCTCATTCAACACCGACCCACTCAAGCTATCTGTAACATGTTTATCCAGACTAAACATCTTAGTCTCCTGTAGACAAATACAATCCAGCTGGAGAGATTGCACCAGGTCTTTCACAGCTCTCACCTTACACTTCCCATTGAGTCCCCTGATATTCCACGAGACCAGATTCATGGTGAAACAGTAATCTTCCCCTCCTCCTTGAGCTTCTTCCCTCTTAGAGTGTCCACAATTTCATTATTTTTCACGAAATTAGCTTCCCTCTTCCCTATCTTTATTCCTCCACCCGTCCCCTTCCTCTTGGCTGAATGTCGTAAAGCATCATACCTTCTCAGCTTCTTAAGAAAACTTAAGACCATAACCTCCCTTACAGCAAAGGATACACCAATACGTTGACCCAACAGAATAATTTCATTCATCCAATCATCTTCATCAGTAACCTGTTTTATTGCCAACAGCTCATCACTCGCAGCATAAGGCACGATCTGGGCACTCAGCGTATCTTCCGGCAACTTCCTTACACTCCTCATATCTTTTAAACTCTCTTCTTCCATAACATCCTGAGTGCCAGCCGAAACATGTAGCCCATCTTCTATCTGCCTAACCCCTCCCATATTATCACAAACCCATGCTTCCCCTGCAGGATGACTGAAAGATACCGGCTGACCATCACTCGGCTTCAGTCTCTCCTCCGCATTCCACATCATCATTCGATCCACCTGGCCAACCCCAAATGAGGGGACTTTACAAACCAGAGCACCTGAGGGAGAAAATCTCTCTCCGTTGATCGGAGAAAGCTCCCAACCGATACTCTGTTTTCCATTCTTGGCTTCACTAACAGACGCTCGGAGAAGACGACGACGGTTCAAGGTCGAGTTAACAACAGGCGCCTGAGCCGGTCCAGTACGATCCCGGTTCACAGATAAGTCAGGATCCAAAATGAACGGATCGTAAAGAATCGGATCCCCAGCCAATACCGGGTCCAAACCCCGACCCCGAACCTGTTCATCTTCTTCACCCGAAACCCCACGACCACCACACCCTTGGATGGCCTTCGTCAAACTCACCTCGAGACCACCATAGGGGCCTTCTCCATACCTTCTAAGAGGCTTACACCATCCCCAATAGCAATAAACTGCTCAGTCCTGCCGTTCGAGGAATCTAGGAGCTTCCTAAGAACTCCTTTACCCTCATGGGGCCTAGGAACTCTGCAACCATGATTGCTTCTTCCTAAATCTGCCTGGCTCTTCGCTTCCATTTGACTCAGTTCAACTGAGTTCGTCAACTTAGGGACGTACTCAGACTCGGTCCCAAAATCCTCAAGAACTAAAGGATAGTAGCGATCCGACTCCCCTGTTCCAACACTGCCATCTCTATTCTGTCTATACCTTCTGTACTCGCACACTACTTCCGCCCAGGACCATTCTTGCCTAGGCTGTTCAACAAAGCCAGTGACTTCCTTCTCAATGCGTACCCAGAATGCAGCACCCCCCGCCGATATCTTGATCTTATCAAGAATATCTTCAGTTTGCTCAATGGATACTTTAACCCGAACAAAGGAAAGGTTATCCCCTCTGAGCCTCTTGCCATCTACTTCTCTAAGCCTCCCGAACTTGGAACAAATTGCTTGGAACGAATTAATGTTCTAGAGATGAAGGGGCACCCCAATAAGTCTACACCACACTTCGATACCATTCTCTGCTGGAACAGTACCAACATCAACCTTCCAAGGTGAAAAGTATGCGAAAACTCCCTTCTTCACCTCCATCCTTCCACTGGAGCAGACAGAGCTTTTCCACGACTCTAAGTCTGTTCTTACAAGAAAAGAGCATATATCAATTCTTCGAATGCACCAATACTTCATATTCGGCCAGAGTTTCTGCATACTATCCCTCACCTCATCATAATCTACAACTTGCTCCTTACAGTTCTCCCGGAATGAAACAACGACACAGCTCTCCAGTACTCTCTTAGCTGGTTCAACCTCAGGCGACCATGGAATTTCCACTACGCCAGGGAGGACTTTCTGACTGCTCACTCCACCAGAAGCAGCAGTCTGGCCACTGATCAATTGTTTCTGCCTGTCGCTCCCCCCTGGTGTTCTGGTAGGTTGCCGAAGAGAAGGACAGTGTCTCCTTCTATGGCCTGCTCCTCTACAATGGAGGCACCGGACAGGTTCTCTACACACAACCACACGATGACCCTTCCCCAAGCAACGAATGCACACATCTCTTTCTACCGGAAGCCCACCCTCAACCGGAGTCCTCCGAAGAACAGAGCTGCAAAGACCCTTACCCTGAACTGCAATCCAACCTTCCACTTTCCCAGCTGAAGGTCCACCGGAGCTCCCTCCCCTGCTCACTCCGCTCATCGCCTCCTCTCTCTTAGCCTGATGTTAACCAAGCACTTCTTCCCACTGGTAATTATCATCCTTAAGACTCCAAAAATGCTCAACAAATAAAAATGGTTATGATCAATGATATTCAAAATACTCTTATTATCAGACACATTCACAAAAAGAACACTTTTACCAGCAACAAGTATATGTAAACTGGGAAAGTTTACCAGGAGTATACATATATGATGGAAAAAGTCAAAAGACATATATCAGAAAAATGTTCTTCACCTGCATAGTCAAGGTTCCTGAATTATTGTCTTCCTCTCCATGTATGAGAAGGAGAGGCTTCTTTATTTTGTTTGCTGACATGAATGGACTCATCTGAACGTAAGTATCAGTCGCTTCCCAAAGAGTTCTATCCTCATTCTACAGCCATCAATGCACATTGTTAAGTTGAAAGGGATGATAGGAAAATCTGCTTGAACATCCTAAGATAAAATAAATATAAACAATAAAGCACAAATAACACATGATCACGTTTAAAAAGTTCAACCAATCAGCCAGCAAGAAAGGATCATACAAGATGTGCTTTCCTACCAAAAAGATGGCTTATATTGCCCCTACCTGAAAACCAAAGGGAGTAAGTGTTCTGTTGTAAGCCCCAGAACGAGCAATCCCACAACAGAAAAGATGGGGAGCATGTGCAAGGAGGTTAGCTGTCATAAATGCTCCATAAGAATGACCCCCAACGGCAATCTTATTTTGATGAGCTACCTGATGAGGAAGTCCACATATTAATAATGTATACAAACAACCAGTGATTATTTATCTTTAAAAAAGGAACAGAGGAACCTTACTCCTCTTCGAGTAACTTCTTCAACGGCAGCCTCTGCACTAGCAACCAACTGTTCCACATACCTGTTTAAAACATAACAATCAGCCAACATGGCAGTAACCAAAATATGTTTTAAGTAAATCAAATTGCCAGACATACAGCATCTGAGGACAATGTGAAAGGAAAATGACCCATCTGCAGAACATTTCGGATAATATCCATGAAATAAACAGCTTAAACTCTTCCTCGCATAGGATTACTGAAATACAAAAGGCAACGTAGGAGAAACTTATCTTATGAGGATAAGTGAAGCACCTCAATGACTAAAACTTGACTATATCTCATTTTATGGCTGAAAATTTTTGTTTTAGGGATGGCGACAATAGAGACCAGCATCAAAGCTAGCCCCGTCTAAGACTCCGTCCTAGTGCTGGGGAGTTTTCCAGTTTGGTCCATGATAAGACTCCATTCCCAACTATGACCTAGGAGAATACAGGAGATAATTGGATAAGATGTTGCTACAATTAGCTTAGGATAAAACCAGTATTAAAATGGCATCACGTGTTTTTTAAAAATGGTGAAGCATCATTTATACGTGCAAGTCCAGCAATACACACAAATAATAGGACAACATGTTGTGGTTCCATACAACTTGTTCATGAACCATGAACTTCTTTAAGATTCATCCAAAGAAACACATCATTAAAAAGATGCCAATTTATTGTGATTCTTCCATTTACTGAAGGTTTTCCAAGTTTTGTTTACAATTAATTAAAAGAAAATTGAAAGAAAATATGCTCATTCGTGAATAAGAAACAGCTCCTGTTTGGGGGTTTTTTTCAGGGGGGTGGGGAATTGTCATGTACATGCCATCACAATATTCATAGCATCATGTACGTATGCGTACATATATATATAGAGAGAGAGAGAGATGCTAGAATGCAGTTTGCTATAGTGCTTGTTTTGAACCCCATACCCTTGTTTAAAAAAATTATAAATTTTTGAATATTCAATAACCACCCTTAGGGCTGTTTCCATCTCTTGGGCCTGTATTTTGACCGTCCGATCGTGGTCCAATCTTGAAACTCGATCTTAGCCCTCCATCGGGCCAATGCAAATCTTGCTTTCCAAAAATCATGGGGTTTTAGTATTCATCACCAATTTACGCATATAAAATTTTAGATGATTTACATTGAACGCCGCACGATCCAACGGTGAAAATTAAGCCAAAAGAGACAAAAATAATTTTGGGAAGATAATGGAATATTTTAAATTTTATTATTTTTTATAAGAGGAAAGGGTACCACATGCACTGTAGAAAATGCACCATAGCACCTCCCTCTCTCTCTCTCTCGCACATGCTGCAGTCCATGGCCGGAGCAATGGAGTTTACACTCCTTAATTGGTGTTGTAATTTCTTTTTTTGATTTTTTTTATTTTAACTGTCCGATCATGAAAACCAATTGAAGCACTCGATCGGATGGCTATAGTTGATTTTCATGATCGTATATGAAAATTAAGCCCCAAGGGATAGAAACAATCCTAAGGAGTAACTAAATATTTAAAGTTTTATGATGATTTTTATTTTTTTAATATAGGATGGGGTGAAAAATGGCCCTGCAGTCCGACCACACGGCCACACATTAGCATTTTGCGTGTGTACAATTACTATATTATCTTGTCTCCAATGTATTAGGGCAAATATATGTGCCGGAAGACCTTGGAGGAAGGTTGACAAGGAGATCCTTGAGCACATCATGGCTAACTTGGAGGAAATTGCAGCTAACTTGACCATTGTTTTTTATGCACTTCTCCTGATTATTTATTTGTCTCTCTTTTATAGGCCTGGAACAATAATGATCCTGAATTTTAGTTGAACTTCTCTCATCCTATGTTCTTTAACAATGATCCAAGCATAAAAAATCGTTAGTCCAAGGACAGGAATAGAGGAAGTAGCACATTAATCAAAGACTCGATGCTATAATTATTTATGGACTTGGGCAAAACCCATCATACCAAAGGTGAATCCTATGGAAAATGACCCCAAAATAAAGTATGCCCCCCTTAATTTCAACTAAGGGTGCATTTGGTCCTATGCAAAATATTTTCAAATAAAAAAGGTTTTCTAAGGAAACAAAATTACAAGGAAAATGAAAACAAAAACAGTCATTTGGTACTCATGAAAACATTTTCAGCTGCTTTGGAAAAGGGCATTCGGTCTCATCCCATGGATGCCAAAATTGGGAAAAAGGGGAGTCAACGAATTAAGTTTTCTATTGAATAGAGTTTTCCGGATAACCAAATAAGCCATTCTGCTACACTTTTCAAGAAAAGCTTTTCATGCAGCCTATTTTACAGGGAACCAAATGCACCCTAACTGGAAAACTATGCTGATAACGCTGATAACATCTACATAAAATTATTAAACAAGCATTAGCAGCTATAATAAGAGATGATGTGTACCTGTCATTCGCTTCTTCATCACCCTCACCAATTATTGGAATTGTTGGTCCAGATAATATAGCAAATCTGCACAACATTAAGATCTCAGCTTGTTCTGAGCTAATTAACCAATAAGTCATTATTGTATAGACGAACATTCTGATATTTAATGATATTGTGGCACTATCCACCTTCAAAATTACTCCATGGTTATAAAAAAAAAATTATGAAAAAGACACAAGTGAAAATAAATTCAGTCCATAACTACTGCTGTTTTTCCTAATTCATACAAGAAAATTTTCACGAAGTCCATGCAAGCTTGTTTCAGAATGTAGACACTTCTGAGAGTGCGACCTCCTAGATGTCACAAAAAGTGATTGATGCATCGGACACAGACACACGTATATGTGTATGATATATATGTATGTATGCATGTACGTGTATATACACACACGCGCGTATATATATGGTGTCGAGGATTGACCAGTGGTACACACAACAACCTTGAAGAGGGCAGAGCATTAACCCAATCCCTACCATTTCATGCATGCACACATAATTCATGGATCGTTGCAAGTGCACGTGCGCATGCACATGAGCATTGACTAACCTTGTTCAAGCCATGAACCGTACGCAAATCTAGAGCCAAGACTGAATCGCATCAAAAGTCAAAGCCATGAATCGTACACAAATCTAGGGCCAAAGCTAAATAGCATAAAAAACAATGCACTTCTTTTTTTCAAAAGTGGACTGTACCATGTTATCAACTATATTTAGAAATAAGGTGTACAACGTAAAGAGAGAAAGTACATCCCAACCTCAAAAAAATAATCCAAAACTTACGAAAACACCTCCTAAATCAGAAAGTTATGTACACAGAAGGAGCACCTTAAGGAGAGTCGCACCAAGACGGTGCAGCAAAGACTATCTAGCCAAGAAACTCAAAATATGAGAGCTAGAGAGATCCCTACCACCCAAAACCTTCAGTCAATCTGGGAGTCAAGTGAAGGATGAGTTGCCCTGCTGCCCTGTTTTTGCCATGAAATAGCAATAGTTTCTCTCATCACAAATAGCCCAAATGGTGGCCTGCAGTATTATCCACCAAGGAAGAATTGGCATGGATCCGATCGGATTTGGCCCGCTCCAATCCAATCCTGTGCCCCAATCCTCTGATCTGGGCCAAGGATAACCTGGATCAGGCCGGATCAGACCGATTCTGGCTGCAACGGCTAGTTTGGGGGTGGGACTGTGTCTTTAAGCTCTCCTCCTCTCGCCACTTGCTTTCTAAAGCTCTCATTTGGTTGAATTGGGCTTTTTGGAGGGTGGCACTCTACAACGATTGGACCGGCTCTACACATGCTTTCTCTCTTAACACACACACTCTAAAATTCTCTCTCTTGCTCTATAACTATTTATTCCCTTTATTTTTCTCTCTCCCTAACATTCTCTCTCTTTAACATCTTTCTCTATTCTCTAACATCTCTTTTTCTATCACTCATATTTTCTCTCTTTATCTATCTTTCTCTCTCTAACATTCTCTCTCATTTGAAGGACATTCTCTTTTTTTTTTCTTCTTAATCCTTTTTTTCCTTTTTGAAGATGTCGACATTGAAGAAACATGAGGCAACATCCCCTGCTTCTCATAACAACCTATGATGGAACCACTGCACAACAACAGAATGAAGTCTTCAGTTTAAAGAAACATATTGCTGGCATCAAAGAAGTGAAGACATGCTCTATTGCACCATTAGAGGTTAGAAATCTATTTAAGAACTATATGAGGCAATGGGATGTGGAAAGAGGAGTGACATCTGCTGTGAAAGGCCAAATTCGGGAGGACATGACATGTCTGTCCGCCTAGGGAATTCATATTTACCCTACGGGACAGGAACCCCAAGACAATTGAGGATTTCCTCAAGGTAATATTTATACACTTACTAGTTTTCTTTTATTTATCCTCCCTCCCTCTCAATTGACAACCGATGTCCCTCAAGAAATAAGACAGTATTTTTCCTTTTTCTTTTTTAATATGATTTATGGCATGTCATGGATGAGTGTAGCAGATCCTTCGCCAGGAAAGAATTTTGTAGAATTTTGTTTCAACCCGACCTTGGATAGCTTGGGTTGGGTTGAGGGTCAACCAATCTGACCTAACCTGAACCCGACATTAATATGTACAAATGATAACTTAGATCACTAGAATGTGTTTCATTTAATTTTATATCATTGAAAAAAATTAGTTTACAATATGAGTAAAGATGTTCTCAAGTAGTAGCCATGTAATTATGTTCGTACCTTTTTTATTACTTTGTTAAGGTAGATAGATAAAATCATTCATATCTTTGTACATGGAATTTCGATAGTAAGAAAGAAAAGTTAAAATATGGACTATTAAAGATATAACCCGACTCAGCCCGACCCAACCCGATGAAGGTTGGGTTACATGGGTTGGGTTTGGGTTTGGGCATTATTGGATGGGTTCGGTTAAGGTTGAAGAGGTTGGGATGGGGGCTGGGTTGGGTGTTGGGTTAGGGTTCAAGGGTCTCTCACATGAGCGGGGTTAGGGTTGACCCCAACTCAACCTAACCCAACCCAAGTTGCAGCCCTAGTATTATTTATCTTTGATTTTTTTTTAAAAAGATACGGTCAAACATACCATCAACAATTCGCACACTTCAAAAATTCGATATAAAATACGTACGGTGTATCATACGTTCATTTTTTTAAAAATCGAGACTTGTACAGATAATATATAACACCAACATAGGCATATATTTAGTTAAGTCAATTTAATTATCAGTAGTAAACTATATAAAAATACGTATCATCATAGACAAACAATGCAAATATTGATTAATAAGACCATTGCTGAACTTTGTTCCATGCCTCCCCCGTGAACAAATAATGTGAACACTTATCATCAAAGGAAAAGAGATTTCACATAATACAAACAACTGGGTAGAAGATACAGTACGCAGATTCGTATGGGGGAATCAAGAACAAAAGGGGTAGGTTACCGCAACATGATGGCATAGATCATCTGTTAGCTTCATAACTCAGTTGGGCAAATCATCAAGCATTTGCAAGGCAAAGAATGTTTCTAAGGAATGGAGAGATGGGGGCATAAGGGAAAATTTTACATGAGCCCACACCCAAAAAATTTGCTTTGCCCCTCTTTTGGCAGATGCTGAAATCCATATTTGAAGTCTATGATCAAAGGATGGGGTTTTGGAAGATGGAGATTTCCAGGCCACCAAACAACTCACTATGGATATGTGACAAACCTGTCCGTCTCAAAGAAGGGAGGGCAACGGCAGCAGCAAGACCAGGCTTCTCCGGTTACCAACTGCCGGAGAAGATGGAGAAACAGGGAGCAGGCAGTGGCATAATGAAAGAGGAGACAGGGTTTTGGGGATCGGACAAAGACTGATTAGGCTGGGCCCATATTGAATAACTGATTAATACGTATAAACATTTTATACACCCAACACATAAAAAATGCGAATAAAACTGTATCTTTGCCAAATGAATAGAAAACGGAAGTATTTTTGTTTAATACATACATGTGTATTGTACACATATAATATGTAAATTAACTAACTAATAGGGATCCAGTGAGGAGATGATGATCCTAGAGTGGATCCTATACCCCGTTTATAATGAGTAGGCAACCAACTATCATGGCTACCATGAAGAGTATGTTGTTGTGCAAGGAGAAGATTGTTGTGCTGCTTCTACATGGTTTTGTCAACAACAACATACCGGCTAATGTTGCAAATGGTCCTTGCTAGGACATGATTGAGACTATTGTAGATGTAGGCAAGTGTATTCCAAGATCAACGCATACCGGCTAATGTTGCAAATGGTCCTTATTAGGACATGATTGAGACTATTGTAGATGTAGGCAAGCATATTCCAAGATCAACACCCAAGGATTTAACATGTAAGTACCTTAAGAGGTGAATGATCTCAGGGACTATATCAAGTCCTTCGAGCAAACATGGAACAAGAGAGGTTGCACAATAATGATTGGTAGTTGGACAGGTGAGCAAGTTGGACTAGTTTAAGAGATCAAATTGATGGATGGTATGACTTTGGTTTTTAAGCTAATTGTCTCAGTCAAGGTTCAAAAACTCGGCACGAATTGGCCGATCCGGACCAGTTTGGGCCGACCGTGCCGATCCCGTGTCACCTGGCCGAGTCTAGGAGCCGGATCGGGCAAGATCAGTCCGATTCGGGGCCCAACGGCATTGGCTTTCAAACTAGCCGTTGCTGGCCATTTAACGGCCAGCAATGGCTAGTTTGGGCCTTGGAGGTCTATTTAACCCCCCCCCCCCCCAAGGACCTCCCCTAAGCCTCCACAAGTGCCATTTAAGCTTCCTAACACTCTTGTTGTCCCTCACACGCTCTCGAACATAGAATTCTCTCTCAGTCTCTCCCACGAGGCCACGACTACAAGCTCCGCGATCTCTCCTCTTCTTCTAAATTCTTTTACTTTTGTTTGTCAATTTTTTTCCTTCTATATTATTGTTCTCAGCATCTTTATTTGCCCTTTGGCAGTCGATGTGTTGTGAAGTGTGAACTGCTCAACTACCTAAGGAATGGCATCTCAAGGTGCTGCTGAGCGATCCTCTGGGAACCCTTCTAGCGTTGATCATACTTGAGCTCATTGCACGCCGGTGGACATGGGCCAGAGAAAGGTACAATACAAATATTGCAACTGGATCGTCTCTGGCGGGATTTATCGATTCAAACAACATCTTGCTGGAATAAAAGGTGAAGTCGCAGCATGTGCTCGAATTCTTTCAGAGGTTTGGATCCAATTTTGAACTTATATGAAGGATAAGGAATCAAGCAAAGCAAGTACTGCTAGAAGAAGACAGAAAATTCGAGAGGAGTTGTCTGAACCAGCGCGAAGGTCTGATGCTGGTGTTCGACTTGGTGGAAGTAGTCAACCTATAAATGCGGATGATTGGGATACAAGTAAGTTTCTTACTTTAACTTATTTTCATGTTCTTCATTTAACGTTTTCAGACAAAAAGTTACAATAGATTAAATTTTCTTCTTTTACATTTAAAAATGAATTGCGACGTGCAATGGAGGCAAGCCGATGATCCTTTACAGATGAGGACTTATTTCGACACACTGGAAAATATGCAGGACAATGAAGTAGCTACGCACCTTCTGGACAAGGGAGCACTAGCGTCGGCATGAGCACTAATGTATGCGATGAGCTACATCAAGAGTTCACCAGAGATGGAAATCTTAGAGTAGGTCTAATAGATCCCTTCCTCACCAAGAAGAAAGATAAATAACCTTCCATTACTACTGCATTCAAGAACTTAAAGTTTTATAAGGAGAAGATAGAGAGAGCTACATATAGGTGGTTTTTCTATAACAGTATCCCTGCTAATACTGCCAAGGGGCCATATTATGATTCAATGATCGAAACTATACAAGAAGCTGGCAAAGGGGTTGAGGGGCCTACCCCATATGAGATATACAACAAGTACTTTGACTTAGAAGTTGACGACATCCGGACATATATTACATCTTTTGAAAGGATACGGGATGAGTATGGATGCACTTTAATGTGTGATGGATGGACAAGAACGTAAACCTTATCTTCTTCTTCTTTTTTTTCTTAAGTACGAATGCGTCTCTTCTTAGTTTCTTATCACCTATGGAACTTTACAGGGATAACAAGAAGAAGTATGATCAACTTCTTAATTTATTGCAAAGTCGAAACCGTATTTAGAAAGTCCATTGATGCATATGGAAAGATAAAGAATACACAGTACCTATTCTAATTAATAGATAAAATGGTAGAAGAGGTGGAGGAAAAAAAGATTGTCCAAGTGGTTACAGACAATGCAGTAGTGTTCAAGTTAGTTGGATAAATGTTGCAAAAGAGACAACATCAATACTGAGTTCTCCGTTCTGCTCATTATATTGACTTGATGTTATAAGACATTTGCTCTGATCCGATTTATCACCACATTTATCTATAACCATAACAACATTATGGATATTATGCGCACACATACTCATAGAAGAGAGTTACTTTGTCCGGAAGCCACTAGATTTGCATCTCAATATATCTCTCTAGATAGTTTAAGTCAACAAAAGAACAACTTGCTTAGGATGGTGACATCAAAAGATTGGGAAAATCACATATGAGGCATGTACCAACCAAGATCAAAAAGAAGGGTAAAAAAATAGCTGATCTAATTCAATATGGGCCTTTCTGGAAGAGAGTGCAAGCGGTGTTAAATATTGTAGAATCGATTGTCTGTGTCTTGCGATCTTGTAATGGAGAAAGAAGATCGGATATAGGATATTTATATGAGGCTGTGGACAGAGCCAAAGAGCTCATTCAACTTAACAATATAACAACCTATGTAAAGTGGTAGGATATAATAGACAGACGTTAGAAACATACTTTACATCATGATATCCATGCAACTGGTAAGCAACTAACTTCGTGCATTTATTAACTTGTATATATATTTATCATAAATAATAACTAACTTCTACTTCTTTATTTAGGTTATTTTTTCAACCCCAGTACATGTATAGAACTGATGGGAAGAAGAATAACTATGATAATAGTTCAGAAATATTGATAGGGACTAAGAATATTATTAGGCACATGTTTGAAGATGATGACAAAGTAATAATGGCATGCAAACAAATGCATGATTATTGACTCATGTTATACCACTTTGGGACAAGTACTGCTCAAAGAGCTACAAAGATTTTGAATCTAAGTTTGAAAACTATTAACTAGATGTTCTACTTAAATTTTAATTATAACTTACATATTATTGACATGTAAAATTTTTTATTTACAGCTGACTAGTAGCTAGATTATGGAAAAACATATAGATATAAAGACCTAGCCTATGTAGTAATTTAGATCCTAAGCCAAACAACCTCTTCATCAGGTTATGAGAGAAACTGGAGCACATTTGACTTGATTCACATCAAGCGAAGGAATAGATTGAAGTCGACCCGTCTAGAAAAACTAGTGTCCTGTCATTATAACATGAGGTTGAAGCTAAAAAATCTCGAGCTCATATGAAACCTTCAGAGGCAAAAGAATTAGAGAATTTTCAGACAAGGCACAGGGAGGACAAATGCAAAAGAACCCATACACTTGGATGAGTTGTTCGATGAGCAACATCCACCAAATGCATGGGTTGATACAAGCACCTCAAATGAGCCTGAATTCGACCCAAATGATCGGGAATGGACGGAAGGTGAGTTAGATGGTGTTCCACTACTTACTAATTTTCAACCTCCTCCTTCAAAACGTCAGAAGAAGAGTAAGAAGCAAGGACCAAGTAAAAGAAAGAGTGCTATTGGAATTGACATTGCTGATCTGGACACTATCGAGGAGGAGGAGGAAACACTAGAACCAAGTGATGAGATACAATATCAAACTTCAAATGACTCAACATCAAAGATGAGCACTAACAGTTCTGACCATGGAAATGCTACCAATGCCCCACTCCTACCAATTCAATTCACTAGAGAACAAGATTACACATATGTTATTCAAGATGAACATTATGATAGTAGAGCAGGACAGGAAGAATCTCCCATTCAAGCATTCAGCAGATCAAGGAAGAAGGATAAAGGTAAAACTCTTCAGTATGCAGAAGACAAAGAACAACTCAGGAGGGAGGGAGAATATCATGAGCAACTATCAGATGCATCATCGTATTCTTCATACGAAAGGTATAGTTATCCTACTAGATATGTAGTTTACCCTCAACATTCTGATACATCCGACTATTCAGGGAGTTATCTACAATATTCACAAATTTCAGTCATCTATACCAATACAAATGACTATAACTGGTATGTGATACAATATGAGCAATACTACCATAGCTATATGTCATGGTCTGAGTATGTAAACCATATGTTCATTCAATATAATGTACATCTGAAATAAATATAAGTTCATGATCATATATATAAGTTTATTCAAGTTTTTTTTTATTCAAGTTTTTTTTTATTCAACAACATCTTATATACTTCAAATTAATGTATTTCAACACAAGTATGTAAACCATATGTTCATTCAATATAATGTACGTTTGAAATAAATGTAAGTTCGTGATCATATATATAAGTTTATTCAAAAAAAAAATTGTCCACATCATCTTATATACTTCAAATTAATATATTTCAACACAATTATGTATTAAACTTGTGTTTTATATTTTTTTCAAATTTTGTCTTATTTTTTTTAAAAAAAATCTGCTACCCGATCCAACCAACCCTGGCTCAGCCAGGATCGGCCCGAATCGGACCGGATCAGATCTGGATCAACCGATCCGATCGGTTTTGGACCGACCAATCCGAGAGCTGATCCCGAGTTTCTTAACCTTGGTCTCATTCTCTCTCACTTTTTTTGAATAAGGATAACAAGGAAAAGTATGATCAACTTATTTGTATACTGACAAACTAGGACCGTATTCTAGAAGTTGATTGATGTCAGTGGCAAGGTAAAGAACCCCGATTATCTTTTCAAGTTAATTAACAATATTGTTGAGCAAGTAGGAGAAGATCAGGTGGTGTAGGTTGTAACAGATAATGTAGCTTCTTATAAAGCCGCTAGCCAAATGTTGATAAAGAAGGGGCACATATGTATTAGGCTCCTTGCTCAGCCCACTCTCTAGATTTGATGCTAGAGGATATTAACAAAGGTACAAAGGTGAATGAGACAATGAAAGCAACACACTTCATCACCTCCTACATCTACAATAACAATGATGTACTCACATTGATGCGTGAACACATCAGTCAAAGAGTTTCCTACATCCTGGGGTAACTCATTTGGCCTCTACTTACATTTCTTTAAAGAGGCTACAATCTCAAAGGTGTCCCTTGGTACAAATCATTTCAAGTAAGGGATGGGAGGATTGGATGACAAGGCATGCAAAGTAAGATGTTAGAGACAAAGGGAAGTAGGTAAAGGAATTGATTGAGAACCGAGATTACTAAAGGGGCATTAAGATGATCTTTAGTGTATGGAAACCCTTGTGTCGCCTTTTGAGGATGGTGGATGGCAATAAGAAGGCTATAAATGTGGTACTTATGTGAAGTAATGGATCATGCGAAGGATATTGTAAGGGCCAACAAGATCACATATAGAAAGTGGTGGGATATTATAAACACAAGATGGGATAAGACATTTCATCATAATCTACATGTAGCAGGAGAACAAACACTACCTTGCACTTTACTTTTTCCAAATATTACTTCTCTTAAGTTCTCTTTCCTTCGCACTTAAACAGTCGTTTTCAATTAGGGTGTTTCTTCAACCCAAGGTACCGATATAGCACTGTTACCCAACATTTGCATGATAATGAAGAAGTCCCCCGTACCTGTAGGACTAAGATTGTCATTTGGCATATGTTGGCAAATGAGGATTGAGCTATTTAGCATGCAACAAGATGCATGAATATAAACTAAAGACACTGCATTTTGGTACTCGCTGCCGCTCAGAAGGTAGTCATGCTGCTTTCACCAAGTAATTATTAAGTCTCCAACGATGCACATGTCAGGCAATTATCAAAGCAAGACTTACATAATTAACTTCCCTGCTCTCTATAATTTGTAGCTGACTAATAGATGGATCATGGAAAAGTCCCAAGTTACGAAGCTCTTGCATATATTGCCATCAATGAATTGAGTCAGGCTACGTTTGCCTCTATATGTGAGAGAAAATTGGTCCACATTTAGCTTTATCTACACCAAGCAAAGGAACCGATTAAACTCATCAATATTAGAGCAATTGGTCTTTTGCCACTAGAATACATGTCTTAAGTTGAAGAACCTCTAGAGAATCCAAGAGAACCAGGAAGAAGTGCGATGGAGAGATGAGGCTACTAGGAAACCTATACAGTAGGAACCTAAGATAAAGAACCGATTGATCTGGATGAGATCTTTAATGAGCATAACACACCCACGTATGGATGGATGCAAGGAATGTTTTTGGTCTAATAGAATTTGACCCACATTGCTACTTGTTGGCCGAAGGAGAATTAGATGGAATCCCATTATCTAAAGAGTTTCAACTTCCATAACCTCCTTCAAAATAGAAAAAGAAATCTTCACTATGTGCTAGTTCAGGTAAAGGTAAGGGGGAAAAACTAATAACTCCTATGGATATTGAAAATCTAAAAACTTAGAGGATGACAACATGCCGAAGCCGAGAGACAAAATAGTATACCAAACCTCAGATGACTCTACTTTGGCAACGAGTACCGATGATGATAATGACCCACACGAAAGTCAAGGTGGATCCCTACAACAATGGTCATCTCGAGGGCAAGGCTCAACCCATTACTTCCACTGAGCAGCAGTTTATCCATGCTACTAAAGATGATGACCATTCCAATAAGTTGGCCAAGGGAGCATCAACAGGAGACAAAGGCAAGGGAAGGCAGCAGCAAGCTAAAGCTACCAAAACTAGTGGAAGACATCCAAATCTAGGTTACATCTGAAATTTCATACCGCATTACCAACTGGTTGAAGAAGGCTATGGATGAAGAGTTCATGAGGAGGACAAGAGAAACATTAAAGGAGTATGCCTAAGAGTAGTTCTCTGATGCATCATCTCAAGCTCCATCAAAGGGTCATGGATTACCAATGGGGTATTATACGTGTCCACCACCCTCTAATGCATCAAGTTACTCAAGAAGATATCATGGTTGTCCTCAATACTTAAATGCATCCACCTATCAGTCCTCAGGAGGATCTTACCATAGACCTAAGATCCAAGGATGGGTGCTGGGGTCAATCATATATGCTAACACAATTGAGTACAATTCATTTCCACAAGAATATCAATAATGGTACCAAGCTTATATGGTTTGGGCAGATTATGTGCAGCATTTGTATAACACTTAAATGTAATAATTGGTGGTAGGGTTTTGTGTCCCCCCATGTGTCCAAGGTTTTTTTCTAATTAATAAAATCCCAAGGGGTTATCCAAGGTCCTTGATAAAAGTTTCAGGTAAAGGGAACCTTTTTCTCTTAATTTTTTTTACATTTTTAAAAATTATATCTGTTTTTTTATAAAGAAATGGAGGGCCAGATCGGCTTGGATTGGTCCAGGATCGGATCAGATCAGCTGATTAGATAGGTCAGGGCAGGGCTGATCCATGCCCAACCCCCTATCCTTCCTTCCTTGCACCTGATATCTTCCGTGAAGCAAACTAACCAGTCACACCTTGGAGATGGGCATGAACAACCCTCCAAAGTAAGAATTTCATGTTCAATGTGCTGCTGAGGCACCAGATCCGCAGAAAGAAAGGCAACCTTGGTCCCAAAACTGCAATCATTTATATGTGAACATCACAGTCAACTAACCATCTCTTTCCCTCCACACAAATTTCTCACCTCTGTCCAGTGTAACTGCATGGCCCTGACGCAAAGAAAGGAGATCACAGCAATGAGCTATCTCATTGTCAAGCACATATCTTCTAAAGGTAGGAATGCAGCCTCCTCCTCTATCCCCCATTCAAATACCTCAGCTACTAAAGCATCTAAAGCAGAATAACTTATAAGTCCAGGAAGAGCTGCTGAAATAGGATATTCCACCCATCATCAAAAGAGAAGGACATTTGCATGTAAAACACCTTTCCACACAAAAAACAATGCACTTCCCTATCTTGATTATTTCAACCCTTGTTTCAGCATGTGCCAACAAGGAAGCCTTTACTTAGACCAGCAGGCTTCATTTGGGAGGCTCAAGAGCCCCAGATTACATGATCCCACCTCTCAAAATATCCAGCCAATATCAGAGCAAACTCCAGCATGCACACCTTCAAGTCTAGGCCAACTACGTGGAGCCATGGTACCATAAATTCAGTAAATGTAGAAAAAGAGAAACAGATACATGTAAAAGGAAAGGAAATAAACTGTCCCCAAAAAAGAGCCTAACATGTACAAAACTCTCCCCAACAGTATCTCTCCCTATACAAAAAACTACCAACCCAAGTTACACAAAATACTCAGGGTGTTGGAATTTATGCCATGCAAGATGCAAGCCACTATAATCGAGCAGCAATGCACCTTCTCAGGCAGTCCTTAATTTGGTTCTCACTTCTCAAGATTTGGTGGACACACTGTGGTTAGGAGAATCAACCAACAAACTTGCAAGTCTACTCTGGAGCTCCAAGGAGCTATCCAGCAATCAAGCTGTCCACCTTGTCAGAGTACCTGTACATGCCCTATTTCCTGAAATAGCATCTGCCAAATAAACTGCAGAAAGGTTCAGCCCAGTAGGAGATGGTCTAGATGTCCTCTTCGATGTTACCTAAGCAGCACTTAATACATATTCCATCTATGACCAGACGACCAGCAGGAAGCTAGCATAGCCACCATTTAAAGGAGGATTTTGCCTTTAGGAGACTCCATGGAGTCAAAATCTGCCTGTAGAAGTACATCCTCATTCCTCAGCAAAAGCAATGTCTCCTTGCGTAATATGGATTCCAAACATCTATGATCTGTATATGGATGAGTCGAATTACTTATCCCTCGGTCTATTTGTGAACTCTCTCTCCAAGGATTGTGAAAGATGTTCCACTAGAAATATTCTTGTTATCACTTTGACTTGTATTCCCCAAAAAGTGGATCCCACTCTAACAGCTCCGAATAAATCAAATACATAGATTAAGATACGAAGGCTTCTTATTCGACAATGACAAAAGCATCTTTTCATTCTTTCATATACCAAGAGATTTCACTTGGAAAAGAAAATATTCCATACTAACGGATTTGGATCCATAACTGTGAGTTCCAATGCATGAGACCTTGTAGCACTTATCAACGAGGCCCTATCAATTAGTATTACACAGCAGAAATCAATTATAGAAACTAATACAATTAAATTAGCTCTTCATAGACATGTCCCATCTGTCTCGCACCACCGCCTCCAAGAATCTCTCCTACTCTATGTAGTCAGAGGCGAGAGGCGACCAGGGGGTCGCCTCAGCCTCAAACGCCTAGGCGATGGCCTAGGCGTTTGAGGCGACATTTTTTAAAAATATATATTTATAATTTACTTATTATACAAAATGTCAAAAACTCAAATATAATCATACATAATGACATATTCATTCACTCAAATTATCGAATATAACCAAATAATTTCAAATCAAATTAATTGAAATAAATTTTAATCATTCAAAGATGCAATCAACAAATTCATGGACATTTTGCTACTAATTAAATCCACCATAATGAAAATTTATCAACGAAATGCTAAGCAAACACAATATAATTGTGCAAATGTAAGATACATAAGTGAGGCAAACAGAGAGTGAGGATCGGGCAGACATACAGAGTGAGGCAGACAGAGAGAGTAAGGAGACTGAGAGTCTGAGAGTGAGGCAAACAGAGAGTGAGGCAGACAGAGAGTGAGGGTCGGGTAGACATACAGAGTGAGGCAGACAAAGAGAGTGAGGAGACTGAGAGTATGAGAGTGAGAGGACAGAGAGTGAGAGAGATAGACAGACAGAGCCCGAGAGATTGAGAGAGACAGAGGGACTGAGAGAGAGTAAGGCAAACAGAGAGTGAGGGTCGGGCAAACAGAGAGAGTGTGCGTGAGACAGAGTGCGTGAGAGAGTAAGAGTGAGAGTGTGTGAGACAGTGTGCGTGAGAGAGAGAGAGAGAGAGAGAGAGAGAGAGAGAGCAAGAGAGAGTGAGAGTGAGACAGAGAGAGAGCAAGAGAGAGTGAGAGTGAGATAGAGAGAGAGGGACAGAGAGAGCAAGAGAGGCGGAGAGAGTGAGACAGTGATACAGTGTGCGTAAGAGAGAGAGAGAGACCAAGAGAGAGTGAGATTGAGACAGAGTGTGCGTGACATAGAGAGAGAGAGGCGGAGAGTGTGAGACAGTAAGAGAAAGCGAGATAGAGTGTGCGTGAGGCTGAGAGAGGGCTTACCTGCCGCCGCCGCCGGAGAAGTCACCGGAGAAGTAGCCCACTGTCGCCGGAGATGCTTCCCGCCACTAGAGCTTCCGTCGTCGCCGAAGAAGTACGTTGCGCTCAGGAGAAGGGTCTCGGGACGAAAAGGTTAGGACAATCTATAAAGGTTGTGGAGGGAGGAGCGTTAATAAGGCAGGCTAATACCTATTGGGCCAATTTAACCTGAAACGAACCTAGCGGTTTGGGTTTTGTGGGCTCGGTGGGCTTTTTTTATAACGTGGGCTCGCTGAGGCGCCGAAGGTGGACGAGGCGCGCCTAGGCGAACGCATGGGCAAACGAGGCGGTTCCCACGATCGCCTAGGCGAAAAGTGGGAACGCGAGGCGCCATACCAGCGCCTCGCCTCGCCTCGTCGCCTAGGCGTTCGCCTCGGGCGCCTTTGATAACACAGCTCCTACTCAATGGTGGCAAATGATCCTAAGGCCAATAACTCCCTAGAGCTGCTCTAACCCTTCTTGGTTTAGATTCTCTTCTGAAATTAGGCGCTCAACCAACTCAACAAGCCCTGTGAACAAAAACCTCAGCAATGACTAGTGCTAGATTACTAGCAATGAGATACGACACCGATTAAAGCTCTACCAATGATGATAATTGTTCTACCAATGATCTGTAATAGAGGAATTCCAAACCAGATTGGGGCACGTGGAGTTGGAATGCCTGATCCCAATCTAGATTCAGACTTGATCAGTAGATCTAATGGAACCGAGATGATTATAATTAAAAATAAGCAAATTTGCAAATAAAAATGTATGAGATATTTTCACTTTTAAAGTATTAAAAGTGATAAATATAAGCATAGTATAATTAAGTTTGTTTCTTAAAATTGTCACCCACTTCTACACATGTCTACACTAATCCTTGCCCATTTCAATCTCTATGCACGGTTGTCCAAAAGAAAAAGAGAGGAGGAAGAGCAGGAGGAAAGTGGAGCCAGTGGGTCAAGGGTGAAAGTAGACAGGAGTGGCAGCTTGGTGGCGGTGACGGCTCGCCAACAAATCCGGTAAACTTTTCACTCATCTTCTCATTTTGCCAAGTAGAGATCAGATAATGGCAGTTGTTGATTTTGTTTCTACTCCATGCTACTTTCTACAATGAAGGCACAAAAGGGGATTGTAAACTCCCCCCCCCCCCCCCCCCAAAAAAAAAAAAAAAAAAAAAAACTTATGTGCACAAAGATTAGGCCAGATTTGCCCAGTCCAAGTCAAACTGACTCCGGCCAACTCAGGCTGCCGATCCATCTGATTTTGGCCTGAGTCAGCTGTGTTTGGCCAAGTTTGGGCTGATTTTTTGTTTTCCTTCATTTTATTTTTTTCCTATGGAATTAGCCTCAAGGTCCAAAATTGTGTCGACCCCTGTAGATCCCGACACAGGTCAGCCAATCAATTCCATGATTATAGCCACACCATTTCTTGCCAAAAGTGAATCATCTACCCATCCCCTACAGAAAGCTCTAACCCCAACGGATATGATGTCTTCGATGGTGAGGATGCCTTTTTCAAAGACCAGATAAACTAGTCACTGCATGAGGAACAATGTCCTACATTCACCTATGGTAGATCCATTTAATCACTTCAACCCAAGGGTTTCAGGATTGGATTGGGCACCACCCTTGGTTGGGTGCCCGGACTTAATCCTGATTAAATTAGATCGATCTGGCTGGATAGGTGGATCCAATGCAATCAGCAATTTATTTTCAGCTAAATAAAGTATTCCTACAAATAAAAAATACTTTGTTAGAGAATATATTTACGAGAGTTTTGGTACAAATCTGCCAGCTTTTTTCCACTTCACCTGCCCTAATCTTCTTCTAGTTACACACTTGCTCTTAGACGCCCGTGGAAGTAAAGGGGAGAAGGAAAGGAAGAAGAGAAGGGTAGTTAATTGTAGCAATGACAGTGGCTAACAGCAGTTAATAATGACCATGGTGATAGATAGTGGGGCAGTGTGTCCTATTCACCAATGTGTTCATTTTGCATATGTACATTGCTCCTCCTCCTCCTCTTCCTTTTTCTGAAGAAGAGAAGGGTAGTTAATTGTAGCAATGACAGTGGCTAACAGCAGTTAATAATGACCATGGTGATAGATAGTGGGGCAGTGTGTCCTATTCACCAATGTGTTCATTTTGCATATGTACATTGCTCCTCCTCCTCCTCTTCCTTTTTCTTCTTCTTCATCTCATATGGGGGGGGGGGGGGGGGGGGGGGGGGGGGGGGGGGGGGGGGGGGGGGGGGGGGAAGGGGATATAACACGCCTTGGGGCGCATCTAACTTAAATGTGTCACACCCCCGAAACCGCCTGAAGTCACCACTGAAAATAAGGGCATTTATGTGGTTGCTATTCCAAAAAAGAATCGTCACCAAGATGTATAGAAGACATTGGGATATGAATAGTTCAACAATATGCTCGATGTGCAATAAGTATGATGAGGATGTGGAACATTTAATCATTACAATGTGCAATAAGCAAAGAAGTATGGAGTATCATTTCAGCAAGCCTGAATTTTCAGAGTATAGAAGAAATACACTCTCTCTGCAGGAATCCTTTAGGGAAGTCTATTAGTCAGAAAAAAAATGACTGTAATTCTGATTCATGCAGTCTGTTGGAGCATTTGGAGGTGCAGGAATGATAGTGTGTATGTAGAGAACATTTGTCTCCAGGCGGTTGCAATGGTGGTATCAATGGTGTCGGCACAGTCTGGGGATTTCCTATGCTACCTTAGAGAAGACTTAACAACCTCATGTAATAGTTATTATGTTTCTGTTTTTTTTTCGGTCAGAGGAACCTCTCCTCTAGACGATCTTTGGATGTACTCTCTCTATTTATTTTAATAAAATTTGTAGTACACCAGATTATTCTAAAAAAAAAAAAAAAAAAAACCGAAACCCCCCATCCCAATTACAAAAAAATAAAATAAAAATCACCAAAAAAAATTAAAATGTTCAAATACACACCCTCTAGGTTGTTTCCGATCCCATTGGATTTAATTTTCACCATCCGATAACGAAATCAACCGTAGCCGTCCAATCAAATGCGTCGTTATTTGGGGATCAAAACTAAAACCCCAAGGATGGGATCAACCGTAAGAGCTAATCTAACTATTTTCCGACTTTTTGACTATTTTTTCAGCATTTCTAGACATTGATTTTTTATATGTACCCAATAGGATGGCTAGGATTAATGATGCGGCGAAGTGGAGAGAGTGGAGAGAGTGGGGGAGTTCTTCCGGTGGACCTTCTCCTAGTAGGGAGAAAGGTTGGCTTGCAGTTCAGGGGAAGGGTGGTCGCAGCTCTGCTTTACGGAAGAATCTGGCCACGATCGGACTTCCAATAGGTAGAGATGTGTGCATCCGATGTTTGAGTAAGGGTCATCATGTAGCGGTGTGCGCAGAAGTTGTCTGGTGCTTATACTGTAAAGGAGTTGAACATAGACGATAATACTATCCTTCTCTTCGGCTCTCTACTAGGAAGCCAGTGGTGGGCGACAGGCAGCTAACTTCTCGTCAAATAGCTAATTCAGGGCAGTACCTCCTACCAGAAGGTTTATCCTGGTGTTTGTGGAAATTCCATGGTCGCCAGAGATGAACCAGCCAAGCGTGCCTTGGAGAATTGTGTTGTTGCTTCTATTCGGGAGATTCCTAAGGGACTTGCAGTCGATTGTAAAGAGGT